>FR990005.1:4098750-5465000 GCA_905404265.1 Fabriciana adippe | reverse complement strand
AAATCATGTAAATAATTTACAGATGATGAATTTAGAAAGATTATTAGAGATATTCAAGTTTTAATTTCAGAAAGGTATGAAATAGGAAGCATGTATGGTGCAAGTACATTGCACGATTCTCTAGGTACTAAATATACGTCTTGCAATTATAAATTACTCTTGGTTTTAAAAAATAAAATACCACGTTGGCTATAACGAGTAAGCTTATATTTATATTGCACATAATTAGAAAATAATGTGCTCGTTCATAACTTTAGCTTTACCCTTTACTTGGCAGATTTTTTTTTAATATCTAAATAATATTCATACCACTTAACCATTATGGCCCAAGGATGTTTAGAAAAAAACTAAAAAAAATCTTGTGAGGGTAGTTAAAAAAAATGACATGTATCTTGTGGGATACATTGCCAAGAGCATTATTTAATACATACATTATGCTAACAATGTATCTCTACAAATACATTGCCAAATTAGCTATGATTTAATTATAAAATAATTAGCAGAACTCGCGGCTTCGCTCGCGCTAAAACTAAAAAAAAATCTCTGAAAAGGTAGGTTTCACACAAACTTTCATTCTCTATTTTACATTCTTAGGGGTTGAATTTTGGAAAACGCTGAAATATGTAACTCATTATTTTTGCCGTACTCAATTCATACGAAATTTCATCCAAATATGCCCCGGGAATAAAAAGTTTCATACAAACTTTTATCCCCTATTTGACACCCTTGGGGGTTGAATTTTGAAAAATCCTTCCTTAGTGGATGCCTTCGTTTTATGAGAAATACGTATGCGAAATTTCAACTTGCTAGCCTTAAGGGTTTGGCCTGTGCGTTTATTTAAAACTTTCATCCCCTCTTAGGGGTTGAATTTTGGAAAACGCGGAAATATGTAACTTATTATTTTTGCCGTACTCATTTCATACGAAATTTCAAGCAAATATGTACTATAAAAAACCTCTTTCGCTTTTTGCTATTAGTAATAATTTGATGGGTAATTATTTGCAAATGTATGATTGTGACTCGCGCATCGAGGGCTCCGTACCGCCGAATAGTGTTGTTGTTACCTACACATTTACACACAAATATATAGGGTAAGTTTGGGAGAGACGCCTATAAGGGAGAAACGCGTAATAAATTTAAAAATTAAATTAATTAATTTTGCGTGATTCGGAACGCGTCCATAATACGTCAACCGATAGTCAATGTCTATTATATAATGTCTATTATAGTATATTCTGTAAATTCATTTATGTTTAAAGTATTTAGCACGCTCAACTACTTCTATGTTTTGCACATTTCCTACTTCATCTTTTCAAAGTTAGAGGAAGAGGAGACTACACTGATAGAACTCGCATATAATGTTTACGACTTAAGAATCATGTAACTCGGCTAACATAATGTTATAAACAGGCTAACATTTACGTTTTTATTTTTAAAGATCCTTTGTCAACTTGTTCTCACTTTTTATTAGTTCGCTTTTTACGCAGTCGTGTTTTTTAATTAAATTTACTATTTTTATTAGTGTTTTAAAGTCAGTTTTTTTAATTTGTTTGTATTTAGAAGTATGTACATCAAGTTGTTTTGAGAATATGTCCATACAAACATGCTAGCCTTTCGAAACAAACATAAATAAATTCTCACCCTTTTCCTCGTCTAAGAGATGGAATTTTGAATTTTTTTTCATTTTTATACTAATCTTTTCACCCTATTTCTCACGTTTGGGGTTGAATTTCCAAAAACGATGAAATTCATATGTATTTATTTTTATTGAGAAGCTTTAATATTAAATTTCATTCTTTTTACTTCAAAAATGACGGACTCCTCATATAAAATTTCATCCCCTATTTCACCCTCTTAGGGGATAGATTTTCAACAGCTCTGAATTACGTACTTATTTATTTCTAACCAGAAGCTTGTATAAGAAATTTCATGCTTCTTACTTCAAAAATGACGGACCTCCCATATAAACATTCAACCCCTATTTCACCCTCTTAGGGGATAGATTTTCAAAAACTCTGAAATATATTTATTTATTTCTAATCAGAAGTTTGTATATGAAATTTCACGTTTCTAACTTCGAAAATGACGGATTTCCATACAACCGTTCATCCCTTATTATCCCTTTAGGGGTGGAATTTCTAAAAATCCTTTCTTAGTGGATGCCTACGTTATAAGAGGAATACGTGTGCGAAATTTTAAGTTTCTAGCCATAAAGGTTTAGCCTGTGCGTTCACTTAAAACTTTCATCCCCTATTTTACCCTCTTAGGGGTTGAATTTTGGAAAACGCTGAAATACATAACTCATTATTTTTATTGTACTCAATTCATAGGAAATTTCATGCAAATATGTCCAAGAAATAAAAAGTTTCATACAAAGTTTTATCCCCCATTGTACCCTCTTAGGGGTTGAATTTTGAAAAATCCTCCCATAGTGGATGCCTTCGTTATATAAGGAATACGTGTGCGAAATTTCAACTTGCTAGCCTTAAGGGTTTGGCCTGTGCGTTGATACATCAGTCAATCACCTTTGCCTTTTATATAATAGGATTTATACGAAAATAAATATAATTAAACCGCGTTTATAATCAATAGTTTGTATCATTTATTTATGTGACAAAAATATAACTTCTATTAGAAAAAAAAATAAAACAAAATCAGATTAATTTTGGAAATTTATATTGTGGAAATTGAAAAAACAGTTCCTATCCGGTAATAGACACAGCCTCATACCAAATTTTATGCACATAACAGTAGTCTGGCCTTTGATGCATAGCTTGCATCGTCCTTTGGACCCAAATGTAGGGAAATGATTGTACCCATCATATTTCATGTCTGCAGTTGGCCTTACGCTGCAAGGTGTTTTTATTATTATTTTTTTGGTGCTGGTGGTACAGAATCAGAGTTTTTAAATGATTGCTGTCTTCCAGAATGTAATAGCCCTTGTATAATTTTTTTTTTAATCATTTATTTCAGGCAATATTTACAAAAAGATCTTAAATATGTAAACAGAGGCCCATATAATATATATACCTTAATAACTAACATATATATATTAATATATAAAATATATACCTTAAAAACTAACATATATATATATATATATATATATATATATATATATATATATATATATATATATATATATATAATATTAAACTATTTAGCACGGAGTGTCGACGTAGACGTGTCAGCGGGCAGACGACCCCGGAACTTCCGAAATACGACGCCCTGCGGCCAGAAGTCCTCCTTCATGAATATGATGCCGGAACCTCTTTAAGCTCAGTCGTTTTACATTATTCACGGCAATATGTCTGCGATATAAAATCCAGCTATTGTTCATGCACACATCTAAAATTTGGGAAAATGTGAGTAAGTACCATCGGTGGCTTTTTATCTCGGTTCCGTACAAAGCCACCAACATATCTGCAAGGTCTACCCCGCCCATTTGCGCGTTGTAGTGCTTTATTATATTGGGACGGGGGACAGCAGATCTCTGTTTTAAATTCTTATTGTACCGCTGTATAACTCCAACAGGCGTTTCCGAGACATAACTGTTTGCCACAGTGACCACTATGTTGTCATGTCATTTCACAATACACACTTTATTTTTATTGCATACCACTCGTGAATAAGACCCTCGGCCTTTTTTCTTGAGGGCTTTATCTGATAACAGTTTCTGTTCTGCACCACGTAGTCGAGTCGATCTTATTGTGCCTAAAGAGAATATTCCCATATCATATCGCAGCATATGAATAAGCTCCAAGCTGGTGAAAAAGTTATCAAAGTAAACAACTGAGCATGCTGGATTAGGAATAGTTTTACACAATGATAAGACGACTTTTGCCCCAAAGCCCAAACTCATATCTTCTGGTGAAAACGTGTGATATCTGAAGGTGTCTTCACCACCATATACGATAAAATCGTAAATGAAGCCCAAAACTCCCGCTCTAACAAATATTTTGTATCCCCATTTGCGAGGCTTGCTCTTTATGTACTGTTTCAGATTATCGGCTTTTTTGTCCTTATATGGCACCACCATTTCATCAATACTACATCTAGTTTCATGAGGAACTTTCAAAAAATTGGCACGTACTTTTTCAATGAGGGGCCTAACTTTAAAATATCGATCACCGTCATCAAGCAAATTGTCGTTGAAGTGGATGTACCGTCGTATCTGTTGAAATTTTTTGAGTGTCATTACATCAGCTATTTGTGCAAATCTAAATTCTTGAGACCAATAGTCAGTATAGGCCGGCATATTCACGATTCCCATGATCAAATTAATTGCGATGAAATCTTTGATATCTTGTTTTGAAAAATTAAGAGAGCGGCCGATTGTTTGAGTTGAGTTTAAATTACTTTGCTGTGTAATATCAAGGATGTCATCATCAAAGAAATAATAAAAATATTCTAGTGGTGTTTTGATGTTCTCTATAGGTAACTGTTTATCATGTATTTCGGCATTATGTTCAAAATTCTTGTTTATTCAATGTAAACTCAATTGCTTTCTGTGTATAAGTGCAGGGCGTCTTACAGCTAGCCTTGGCTGTTTTGAGCGGGTATTTTTTATATTTGATGGCGATGGTGAGGCTGCTACTATTGCTGGGGATGACTCAGGTGTTTTAGGCACTATTCGGTTAAATCTAGGCTTTTTATTTTGAAGAAAATCATTATGGCGGTTGGTGAAGGAGGTATAACCGAGTGAAGGGAATCTTGAGCTGAAGAATCCAAGGAAAGATTTTCAGTAGCTGGTTTCATTGATACTGGAGGGCAGGCAGCAGTAATTTGGGACACGGTGAGGTTGTTTTCATCGTCAGAAAGTATGTGAAGATTTTCAAGAGAAGAAGGAAGGAAGGACCAAGTGAAGATTCAGTACTGTCACGTTTTTGAAAATGAAAATTTTCAACTTCACTACTAGAATCCGAACTTTCTTCATCATTTGATGATTGATTGTGTTTTGGCACCAATGTGAGTATTTTGCTAGCTCTTGAAAGCATATGCTTTCAAGAGCCTACCTGTACCTACAACCAATAGAAAATAAGCTAAACATGCATAAGCATATGAACAGTTAATCAGCTTGGCAGTGTGTACATACACATACAGGGCGATTCTGTGTAAGTTGTTAGTGAAGCTGGTAGTGTGTACCATGAGATACATGTCAAATAAATACAAAATTGTTAGTTACTTGGCAGTGTGCACAATGAGATACATCCATTAAAAAAGTTAAATAAAGCATCAACTAGACGATTAAAGAAAGTCCAAAGTAATTACTTTAGTGCAAAATATACTTATAGTTTATAATTTTACGCAACCATTCATAAAATATGTAAAAGCAAAAATATTTCATAAATTTTTTTACGAAGGTACGCAAGAAGTTGCGTGGCAACATGGCGGAACTTGTAATAAAGTGAAGTTTGACAGCTCATCAGTCCGGCCAACAGAAAAAAACTAAACGTGCGTTCGAAAACTAAGAAATTATCTAAACATTCATATAAAAATATTAAGTTTGCGCTAAAAAATAACGGCACTAGATTTTTTTAAATACTGATGTATCTCCACAGATACATTACCAAGAAAAGGGTTAAAACATGCACTTACCGTCGCGTACATCTGGTGTATCGGGAATTCCAATACTAATCTTTTCAGCCGTGAAGTGTTAAATATGCTCCACGGTGGAGACGAGACTTACGAGTAATAAATCGCTTCTCAAACGTTTCACGCAAACGTATAGTTTCCGAAGATCATTGAAACATTTTTCACCATTAGACACGAACTTTAACCAGTTATGGAGTCCTATCTCAGTCTTTGGATAACAATTTAACGTAAAAACGCCTACTTCTACATCCCAGAACACAGCATTTATAAAATGCCATGATGCAAAGCAATAGTACCGTTATAGCTTGAGAGAATGTTACGGAAATTAATCAACGCATAACTCACTCGATCAAAACTAAAACAGTAATGGCGTTGGCGGGCAGATATTTTTATTTTTTCAGTTACAGACCCAACATAACTGTGAACTGACGTGTGTCACTACTGACGTTTCAGTATTATCATCTTCAAAAAACAAAAGACCAAATCTTGGTTTTTGTGCAGGCATGTACACAAAATTTTAAATGAATCAGGTTCCCTATGTTGAATAATTAAACTTATCTTTTGAAATTTAAAAAACCTGCAGACATGTTATTTTGGGCCGATTTTTCAATTGCCAGGTTATATCTTACTCGACGGATAAGTAGTACATTCTCTATGATTTCTTTAAAATTGAATTAATATTCATATGAACTGCAAATGAGAATGGAGTTATCTTTCGAGGAAAAAAGGCGTACAATTGCGGTTTCAGCATTGTTTCGTCGTATGAAACACTTTTTTGGGTTAATTAGGTATGCATGTCTGTAAAAATTAATACTTCAGAAATTCTAAAAGTCTGTAAAAAATAGTAATTCAGAATGTAAAAATAAGTACTTCAGAATATAAACAGTCCTTGACCCTTGTGTACATTTAGTATTTGTTAGATATATGTAGCTTCCCTTTTATTATTTTTCTAAATTATTCTATATTCGTTTTTAAGGATATTGTATTTAGTGAAGACAGCGAGTTATCACTACTGAAATTAAACCATTTTTGTGAATACATTAAACATTAATCTATAAAGAAATGAAAAATTCTTATTTACAACTTTAGTAACTGAGGTGATGATTGTTCTAAGGGTTTTAATTTCTGTTTCGTTGTATAACCAAAATTGTTGTTATTCTGACTTTGTAGTAATTCTGATTATTAATCTTCCATTATACCAAAAACATCTACAATTATTGTGTTTAATAGTTTTGTGAAATACATATATAACCCGTTCGCGCTAAGTTTGCCGCTGGCAATATGACGTCACCCGAGGGGTAGCATCAGCAAAAAAAAAAACTATAAATATTTTTTATTATTTATAATAATAAAAACTGTGTATTTGGGTAAAATTAGCCACATTAATTGCATTTAATCACTTACGTCCATACTTTCAACACCAGATACATCACTCTTACTGTCACTAGTATTTGTGTTCGTATCACATATTGTGTTCTTTTAGCAGGCAGGGGCCACAAGGTGGCTATACCTAGTAAAGGCGGACCGCACTTGTGAGAGCAAAAAAAAACAAACACATATACCACAAAATATGTCCACTACAACATTCAATGTCACAATTTCTAAAATGACTCTTAAATGCTTATCTATGAGACAAGGAACATTTTCATTTTTTCGGTAATTATAAATTCAAAATACTTAAAAAACATAAAAACTTTTCTTTATAAAACAGTCACAGGCCACGGGCCGCATGGAGGCACCTCGCGGGCTGCATGCGGCCCGCGGGCCGCGGGTTGCCGACCGCTGACTCTCCGAGTCTGCCCCCAATGAAATTATGAGTTCCCTCTAGTTTAATTCTTGCAGTCGATCACTTTCCCAATATTGCTTTCTTAATCTATCAACATGGTCGATTTCTTTTTTCCAATCATCTGCAGATATACTTCTTATAGAATCGCGTGTTTTCTTTTTCTAATTATGATACGTTTTTGTCGGCCACTCGCTGTTTCATTATATTCCAAATATACTCTATTAGGTTAAAATTACATTGATAAGGCGGCAGCCGCAATACTTCGTGACCATGACTTTTAATTATTTCGTCTATCTCATATTTTTTAGGTGGCGCGTTTCGTTTTATAAGGCAGTAGGAGGCACAGCTCAGGTTTAGTAATACTTTCTTGGAAGTCAATATTCCTTTCGCGCAACCAATAGTTTCCTTTAAGGAATTTGAGTTTGGCAGTCTGTCCATCTGCTTACTATGGTATGGCGCATTGTCAAGAACAATAATTGAATTAGGCGGCAGTTTTGGCAAGAGTTTTTCATTTGACCACCTGGTGAAATTTTTGCTATCCATTTCATCATGATAATCTCCACTTTTGCTTTTACATTTATACTATAGCTCAGCGTTTTGTACAAAGCCATTGTCACCTCCAGCATGCACAATTATCCAGCGCTGGCCAGCATTATGGTTTTTTTTTCATACTTGCATCAGTAGAGTTTTGCCAACATTTTGCCACGGTGTAGTGACTGTGGATCCAGGTTTCATCCAAGTAAAACACCGGTTTCTTTTCTGTTCCAAGTTCATCATTTTCCCGCAGTCGTCGTAAATATTTTGCCCTCCAGGCAGCAATTTCTCGTTTTTGTATCAAAAACTCGCGAGCCTTTTTACATTTTTTGAATAATATTTTTTTAATATTTTCCACATAGTCGTTTTTTGTCCAGGAAAATTTAAGTCCCCTTTTGCAGCGAATAGAATTTTTCGCAGTGTTGGTATTTCTTTTTTAACCGTATAAAAGCTGTTTATTATATTTCTTAAACCACAAATCATAAAATCATCAATTTCTAATGTTGGTTTCTTTTCCTTTTTTTTTCGTGGTGTCGAAAGTTTAACAGCTTCTGTACTCGTACCAGCTTCCGTCGATGGTGATGCTACTTTTTTAACCTCTTGTTTTATGTTTTGTAACGTGCGTTCTGATACACTAGTCGCCATTGCCGTGCGTTTCATAGCTTGATCAACAGGTTTTATAAAAGAACGGTTTTTCTTCTCATTTTCAAAATAAGTCTTAACACCACATTTCGTACATCACTTCTTAAAGTTTTTCCGTTACTCATAGTTTAGACACAGCGAAAAAACTAAGAAATGTCAAAAAGCTAAGAATATACAGGAATACTAACCACATGCGCATGCGATGACGTTGTCAACGATACTGAGTGGGCGATGCAGCGGTGCGGTAGACGGTAAAGGGAGGGCACGCGCATTCCACGGACCGGCAAACTTAGCGCGAACGGGTTGTATTTAAAGTGTGACTGGCAAAATGTAAATAAATTTCAATTAAATCATGCTCACTGTCTAACATCAACAGATTTTGAATCATCATAGGGCAATAATCTTCAAGACTTTAAAATAATTGCATGCCAATTCAATAAGATGTTTCAATACAAGGGAGTAAACACAACTACCTAGATAGTGCCAATTAGTGAATAGGACTAGAGGTCTCAGAATTAATTCTGGTAATCACGTGTGACCATGTGGTGATGGAAAATAAGAATCAACTATTCGGTTCAAAGTTTTAATGGTGAGTGAGTATGATTATACAAATAGAGATTACATATAGTGAAGCGTATGATGATTTAAAAAAAATCTTAATGCAAAATAGTTTATAATTAATATCTTAAACTCAATTACGGAAGTATAAACAAGCTCCCGGCCGTTAAAGGCTTGCATTTATTTTTATTAATTTGAATTTCTGACAAATGTGATAAAGAAATATACTCAGACATAAAGTCTTTATACGTCTTATCTAGTGAGGGTTGATTTTTATTTACATTGATCCTGCAAGTTTCAGATCTCTATATATTACCGTTTTTTTTTAAATTTAAAAAAGCTGAAAATCAAAAAAAAAAATGATTTTCTCAGAAACTTGTGAATCGATTAATTTGTATTTTTTATATGTTTTGGGGGCTGATGGTACCTTGTACGAAAAAAATTAAGGGCTATATCGGTCCATAAGATCCTCGAAAAAAATACTTTTTTTTTTTAATTTTAATTTTTTTCCCTGATATAATTTTGGTACAATTATGAAATTATGTTTTTTGAACTTCGCATTCAATTCCCTATAAAGTAATGAGTCTTTCAAATCTTAAAAAACGGTAAGTCACATTGAAAAAATAAAAAACCGATTTTTTATACAAAAACAATTTATTTTAATGCTAAATGCATGATCCTTTGAAACAACAAAAACTGAGCTTAATCGATTACTATACGAGTGTAAATAACATAATTATAAACATTAGTTAACGCTATGATTAAGTATATAATTTATTATAAATGATAAAAGTCTTTATAGACTAGTGGCTAATCTTCGTCACTATCTTCATCAATAACGGTGGTAATATTGTCCTCATTGAATAAAGCGTTGAGTAATGCAGCTGGTCTGGGGATTTTAGCCAAATAACGTCCATGTGCGTAGTAAAAAATTATTGCAGTAACGTGTAAACAGCAACCGATTGTCCTAAGTCCATTTGCACATTCGCAGCAATATCTTGATATTGCACTCCATCCAATCGTGTTTGGTTATATTCAATAAAACATCTGTAAACCTTTCTACCGATATGACGAGATTGTACTTGAGCCTTCAATATATTGGTTTTTCTCTGACAAATTGAATAGTTATATTATCTGATTCATCTATCATCTCTGCTGAGTATGATATTGCTTGTTTATATTGATAAGAACCCGTAAATAAAAGTTTCAAGTCCTTTTCGGTCATTTCTGGAAAATCCATTAAATCACAAGATAAGATTGTTTCAAATGGAAGTTTTTTTCGCTGCCAAACATTTTTGTCTACTTCATCAGCTGGTGTGTAGTCCGTATTAATTCGAGATTTCATCATTTCTACAATTTCATTTGAATACTCTACATCAGAAATAAGACGTTTGTTGTACTGATTGTGAAGAAACGATGCAATTCTATAATAACTACCGATTCTGGGAAGCATTTTATTGTCGAATTTTTGGTCAAGTAGATGATATTTTTGTTTCAACATTCCATGTGTTGCTTCTACTACTCAACGAATTTTTGTGACATATTTTGATGCGTTAGATTCAGTAGTTGTAAAACGATTAAACCATCTTGAACACAAGGTAAATTATTTAAAATGTAAAACTTATGTTTGAATACTATTCCGGATAAGGTAAAAGGAATGTAAACATAGCCTTTTGTTTATGATGTGTCACCAATACCATTTATGGTTACGCATTCTGGATGTATTGGAATATTCCTCTTATTACATTGTATTTAATAACCGACATCGAGGCGCCTGTGTCAACTAACAGTCTATATTTGGTAACTTATATTGTTAATTATACGAAATTATTATATGCATTGCATGATAGAATAAAGTTAGGATCGAAAAAACTCTAAATTTTGGTTATTTTCTGCCGAAGTATTACCTTGTACAGCGCTTTGGGTTTGGTTTAAAACATATCCATGCTGTCTTTTACTGCTGTTATAATTACCTCGATACCCAGCACGTCCAGAAATAAAGGAGCGATTTGATAGATAGTCTCGTAAGATGTGTACGAGTCTGTCTGGCACGCCCATTTTGTAAAGCTTGTATCTTGTAGGCTTGTAATAAGCCGTTGTACCAGAACTTATCAAATGCTTTCGTTACATCGAAGACGAGTACACCTGTGCCTATTGTTCGTTTAAATATGTTGAAATATCTGTGCATGTGCTCCGTTAAGCGGTGCACCTGGTGTACGCTAGTGTTGTGATCGAAAGCCCAATTGTTTGGCCAATATTATCCGTTCATAAATTTTACTAATGCAATTTAGTAACGAAATCGGTTTATAACTAGAAGGGAGGTTGCGGGCCTTCCTTGGCTGGTGTATACCTATCACTATAGCTTCCTTCCATTCGTCCGGAAATGAGGAGGCTGCCAGAAGGGCACTAAACACAATGACTAAAAGGTATACTAATTGTGTTGACAAGAATTTAATGACTTTACTTGATATTCTATCTAAGAATGGGGCCTTCTTAGAGTGAAGTGTTTTGGTAATTGTCATAACCTCCTCTACTGAGGTTGGTGTGACTGGCAAGTCTGTTGGTGGTGGTTGGACCTACGTTCGATTTCTGTGTTCTGTGTTTTGTGTTCAGAGAAGTGTTCAGCTTCAATGAGGTGTGTGTTTGGTGCGAATTATGTTTCGTAAGCATCCGCTAAGCATTCGGCCTTATCGAGGTCTGTAATGGCTAACGAATTGTCTAGTCTAACTAAAGTCTAGTCTCCTTCGGTTTTTAATAAAATGCGGGATGGCACTTTTTCGACCTCATGGATTAAAATACTGTACTAAGCAAACGAAATGAAAAATATATTGATTATATCTTGTATATAGTGGTTGAGTTTATAGCGGCCTCTGAATTTGAAAATATGTATTGGATTTCTACACTGAATGAAATAACGATAAATACACTTTTAATTTTTCTATATTACGACACAAAAATTACATTTACGGCATAAGAAGATAAAAGCAAGAACATATCAAAAGGGGTCGATTCCAACCACTGGTCGATTTGATATGGAATAACCTTTAGTATTTTTCTTAATCAAGTTTTTTGTCCAGGAAAATTCAATTCTGTTTTCGCAACGTTAATATCTTTCTGAGAGTTGGTATTTCTTTTTGCACACTATAGAAACTCTCGACTATATTTCTAATAGCACATATGACAAAATCATCTATTTTAAGTTCCTTTCCACTTGGCTTGTTTTTCTTTGGCGTTGTAAGTTTTATTTCTTGTGTATCAGCCGATGTGCCTGATGTAGGTGTAGTGCTTATTGACTTCTTGGCTTCATTCTTAATGTTTCGAAGGGTTCGAATACACACCTGTGGCCTCACTAGCGCGATGCGTGCGTT
Organism: Fabriciana adippe; assembly: GCA_905404265.1. Classification (NCBI taxonomy): domain Eukaryota; kingdom Metazoa; phylum Arthropoda; class Insecta; order Lepidoptera; family Nymphalidae; genus Fabriciana; species Fabriciana adippe. The sequence goes on along the minus strand of FR990005.1, from coordinate 5,452,517 downwards.
AGGCACGTGCAACGGTTATAATAGGCGACAATTTTTGTTTTTCTTTCTCGAAGAACGTAAGTACTTTTAAAATAATATTACGTTCTCCACCACGATAAGCTTTCCCTTCACCCACTTTTATAAGAAAATAACAAACAACGAAAACAAATAACTAACAAAAAAATAATAAGTAAAACTTAACCAAACAACAATGAATTAAATCGGCGAAAAAGTAAAAAAATACACGTGCGTATCGGCTGCGTTGCTAGCGTTGCTGACCAGACGAGCGCGGGACGCGATCGATGGAAGTGGGAGGGGCAGTCATCGGCAAACCTTCTGCGCGCTTATAGTAAACTTTAATAATAATCTATTTCTAAGTCCTTTATTGATGGATTTCAAAAAATTTCTTATTTTCTTAATTTTTTTTATTTTGATTTCTTAATTTTGATCTATATTTTTATACCATTAAGTTATACATAGTATTAACAAAATCATGAAACTTCTCCATTGCACCCACTTTTTTTACTTGACAGAAATTAATTTTTTTATAAAGTAATGAAGCTTTTTGTTCGTTGCGTAAGCCATACATACCGGTTTGTAACACCGGTTTGTTTTCCTGACATGTCTAATTGCATACCAGTTTGGCCATGTTGATTGCTTGAATTATGTTACTACAAAGAATAATATCTTCATCTGTTACAGCTACATTTTTCTTATAATATTGTTTTAGATTTTCTTCTAGCGTGTAATCACTGTGATAAACTCCCCGCGACAAAACTTTAGCACATTACACATTTTTTATTACAACTCTTAAATAAGAAGAAATTTTTATCTTTTACATTCTACTATTTAAGACGGTGCGTTAAGGTATTCATGAACATATTAGAAAGAGACAGCTATTGTTTAGGTATGTATAGGTTCCGCGTAAAATCGCGCCTCCTGGGGCCTTACCATCACCTATTTTAAAACATTCTTACTTCAAGACTGTTTTGTTTCAAGATTACAATAATCTTACTTTTATTCGTACCATGAACTTTAAAAAGCAAGCTTGCTTTAAAATTGCTTAGTGATGCGACAGAACGAATGATTTGTCTATTCCCTTCTATAAAAGAAAAGAAATAGTGCTATATAAGTCGTATAGCGTTATCCCTGTCACACCGATAGTCGTTCGTAAATATGATTAGTACTTACCTAGGATAAAATTAAAGAAAAACATTATATTATTTAATTTCAAAAGTACATGTTTTCCACAAAATATACGCAATCTATGTCTTTTTTATATTATTTATACGAATAATTTTAGCATAGTTTTAAAAATTAGGAAAACTATTAGAAAAGAAAATAAAATAAATTACGGCTAAATTGTGATACAAAATTCGGAACAAATTATTTACTTGACAACCGTCTGAATATTTGTTTACTTGTCTGACGACGAGCGAAAATTAAAAGTCAATGAGATGATAGTTTGTTTATGTGAGCTTTTAGATTAGAATTAAACATGTTGGACTTATTTTATTAGTAATTTGTACTATATGAATTAACAGCAAGAAACAAGGTAAGGTGTACTGAAACGTTTTATTCATTAAATATTTTTTTAAATCAATATAATACTAGCTAGACTAGGTACATAGTTTCACGAGCACTTCGCAAAGGAAGCATTTGGAGAGACACAAAAAGAAATGCTTTATATTTTTGGGTTTTTTATTTCAATTTAATATTTAATACAACTTATATTATCATCAACTACACTTTTTTAATATTATAAAGCTATAACTTTTCAGCTAGACAAACACAAAAATAAAATAGACACTTTACAAACGTTTAATTAAAACTGTTTTTTAGGTCTTTAAGTGCTGCTTTTCCCTGAATCAGTGGAGAAAATACCTCCACGTAGCCTAATAATACTGCTGCTGATCAAGGAAGTACTGTGTGGTTGATTACTGCTTCAGTGCTGTAATTGAGTTTCCTTTATTACATATTTTGTTATTTTATAAAAATAAATATATTAATATACATACACAGTTGTTATAATTGTTGTAAGTTCTTTTCCATACCTAAAGGGTCTATATAATACGTATAAAAATCTTTCCATCCAACTTCTTACATAATTTTTGGATAATATAATAAAAAATCATTGTAAGATTATAAATGCGGAAGTAATTCTAATTTCTATCTGTCTGTTTATTATTCTATTATATGTATTCACACCTAAACCTCGATATTTTGTAATGAAGGCATCAAGTGAAGCGAGTAGGGGGTCGAAAATGCGAAAGGGAAAGACTAAAAGTAATAGCACTAAAGGAATTACTAAACTAGAAATAAAGTTTCTATAGGTATTTTTATTTACTATATTTCCTTCGTATATGTAAATTCTCATCAGAGAGTCTCGTAACAGAATTTGTTTTACATTTTTTATAATAGATAATGCTAAGTAAATTCTTCTCAATTGATGTCACAAAGGTTATATTCGCAACATAGCTGAAAACGAGATTTAGTGTACTACAAGCTTCTGCGTTATAAGCTTTTAAAATCACAAGTATTTCGAAATTATTACACTTCTAGAATCAAAGTACACATTAATTACCGAAGTACTAAAATTACACGATACGTGTACCAATCGATAGATTTATGAAAATAATAGGTTTTACTCAATCTATCGGGCACAGTTAATTACTTTTTATATTATACATTTTGAAATTAATAATGCATCCGTCACGTATCAACAACTTTTACAAGATTGCTAATTATGACAGAAAAGTAAGAATGCTATTTGTCAAAATTCACCTCATGGTACGAATTGAATGAACGACAATAATATTTTCTTAGTAATTTTGGTGTCGTGACGTCACAAAACTGCTAAGAAAGTAAGAATGTTTCAAGCTTATAATAACCTTGCTTTTAAGACGTCATGGTACGAAAACTCAAAGTAAGATTATAGTATTCATGCTATAAGAGTTCATGGTAAGGCCCCTGAACGGCGTGACAAAACTATTGCACAGTTAGGTAAAAAAAAAGAAAAAAAAAAACTGGTTGATACTTTTAATTTTTATTTCAGTAATGGGTATATCCTCTTCTATTTTTTACTACTTTAATAGTCTCTTTGGTAGCGTTTCATATAAGGTTTTAATATAATCTTGATCTAACTTTTGCCACTGATCTTGAATAGCATTTTTTAATTGTTCGACATTATTATATTGATTACAATTTAAGTATACAGCATGCGTTAGTTTTCCTTAACAGTTCTCAATAATATTTAAATCAAGGGAGCGCGCTGGCCACATTAATAATTAAGTATTACGTTCGAAAAAATATTAAATTCGAAATAATATTTTCCCAGAGCTAAATTTTATTTCTGTCTTTCCTTCAAAGCCTATGGCAGCCCAACACATTACACTTCCTCCACCAAATTATCTGGGACTTAAAATTATTTCGTCTTTTCTTAAATCATGATAATAATACTCATATACATCAGGGCCATCCAAATTGAACTTCTTTTCATCCGAAAATATTACATGACGCCACTTTTTTTCCATGCAATATATTCTTTAGTAAATTGTTAGCGTTCTTTCTTATGTTTGAAGCCCCTCCTTCCAGAGTCGAGGGAAGTTGTTCTGCCGAAGCGCCAGGGTGAATGCATTACGCAATACGCCCTCTAGCGAATCATCGGCTAGGGCACCCACCCAGACCTTACCCGGGACTCCGTCCGGTCCGGGAGCGGCGTTCTTACGACGCAGCCTCCGGACCGCCGTGCGTAATTCCCCCCTGGACACAGCCGGCACATCTTCGTCCTCCCCTGTCAGAGACAAAGTTATGGTCGGGGGGGATAATTCAGCTCGAGCCGGGAACAAGCCATCGAGGACACTTTCCAGGAGCCGAGGCTCCAGAGTTTGGGTCAACGGAGGTGCGTACGTACGCAATCTGTTACGCACCATCAGATAGGGACGCCCCCAAGGATCGCGATCCAGGGACCCCAACATCTCCTCCCGCCCAGCCTCCTTTGCTGAGAGGATCGCGTACTCGAGAGCGTCTTTAGCCGACTTATAGACGGCGTACAGACGCTCCTATGCAATCCCAAACTCCGGATCCTGGCGCCCGGTCCGCAGCCTCCGGTGCCTCGTATACTCCCGACGAGCAGCACTGCAGGTGGAACGTAGGCGGGAAATCTCCTCACTCCACCAACATACTCTCTCCCGGTGAGGGGGAACACCGGCGTGCGGCATGGCCCCATCGCACACCCGGATAAGGGAAGCGCGAAGTAGAGCTGCCTGAGCGTCCACATCATCCTCAGCGCCAGCAGCGGGGACAGCCAAAACCCACGCCTGCACAAGGATCGCCTCAGTCAGCAGATCCTTGTCCAGGCGCGATAGACTCCACCGCGTAAGCCGCGAGTGCCGTGCCATGACAAAGCACCGAGGCAGAAAGGAGCCGTCATCGTTGATCTTAAACCGGATATACCGGTGGTCCGACAACGACTCAACCTCCGCCTTGACCCTCCAGTCATGTACAGCTCGCGCCAAAGAGGGGCTGGGGCTGTCACATCGACAATCGAGCCCCCCTGTCGACGGACGCAGGTCTCTACGGAGCCCGAGTTGAGGACCACAAGGCCAAGAGTCACAGCCCAGTCCGCGAGAACATCACCTCTTGCATCTGTCATCCGAGACCCCCACAGCGAAGATTTCGCGTTAAGGTCACCGGCCACCAAGACACAGCGGCTCGTACTTTGGACCAGACTGGTGAGCTCCTGAAGCAGGTCCTCGAATTCGGACAGCAGACGGTTAGGAGAGAAGTACGTGCCGATGATAATGGAGTTGCCCCATTTTACCGCCACGTACCCCCTCCCCCGCTTGACAAGCGAAGATGGGGTCGCTCGGTCAGAGAAGATGATTGCCGCCAAACCGTCCAAGTCGCCAAACCAGGTAGACCTGGTGACGACGCAGTACGGCTCGGCGACAATCGCCACCTCGATCGACCACTGCGCCATGCTCTGGAACAAAAGATCCTGAGCACGGGCGCAGTGATTGAGGTTGACCTGGAGGATTTCATGACTTAAACCATGTTATCCCCACGTACCCTCGCTGTCCGGAATCGCCTTCCTCGGAGCCGCAGATGTAGTTGCGGCCTCAGGTACGCGGGTCCTCTTTTTAGGCGGCGGGGCAGCGCAAGACTTGCTGCCCAGCCGATGATCCGCCTTCTTGCCGTCCTCAGCGCACAGCGGACACCTCGCGGCGCCCGAGCACACCTTGGCCAAGTGACCCTCCTGTCCGCAACGGAAACATGTTCCGCTGCGGTCAAAGAGCACCGTGTATTGCGCCCTTACATGCCCCGGATGAAGGCATCGGAAGCAACGGGCCTCCTTACGCGGCAGCAGCCTAGCCTGCGCCGACACCCACCCAATTTGGACCCGACCCGCAAGGCTGATCTTGCGGGCCGCAGCCACAGGACACCGCACCCAAGCGGCGCTGGCGCCCCAAGGAGAAAGGCGGACCTTCCCGACCGTCACGCTCGCCGCCGCACAGCCACCGAGCGCTGCAATAGCAGGCCCGATATCTGCCGGCGACACTGAGTCGTCCAGACCAGCGATGCGCAGCTCCGCGCACTTCTCCGGCCTGGAGACCATGAGCACAGACCCCTCGAAAACCTCCCGCAGTTTCTGCGCAAGGACGTCCGCCTTCGCGCCACTCGTGGCCCGCGGGACCTCCAGGATGCGACCGATTTTTCGAATCTAAGCCCCGTAATCCCGCAATTGGCCAGATCCACTTTCTGCCTTTCCTCAGCCAGGATGCTGGCATAAGTAGTACCGCTCTTCTTCGCCTCAGGTAGCAACGTAAGCACCACCGCAGACGACCGAGGCGGACGCAGCTTGGCCCCCGACCGTACGACGGGCTTGCTCCCCTTAGTTTGCTTTTCTTTTAGGTACCACCTGCCACTCCGACGTCACACCAGCAGGTGCGGAGATGACGTCCGGCCGGTCCGCAGCCAGCGGAGCTCTTCGGACGGGAGCTCTTCGGCGCCGGGAGCAGCCTCTCCTCGAGGGCCTCGAACCTGGCACTCACCAAGTCACCCACTTGGCGAAGGATACCTTGGGCCAAGACCTCCAGAGCTACACCTTCCGAGGAGCTCTTTTTCTCCTTCTCTTGTCTTGAAAGTACCTACCTCATTTCAGAATATTTACTTTGTACAAATTGACGAAACCCGGGTGTTGGGTGGATAGACTACCTGGTTCGATGTTAGCCCCGCGTAGGTTCTTAGGTCACGTTTGTGCACCAACACCGGGTGATTCGCTAATTGTTTATTTGTAAATATTAAGAATGTTCTCTGTGTTTCGCACGATAACTTTGATGATTTGTTAAAATTTGATATCCCGGGAGCATACGGAGCTCGACCCATCGCCGTACGCGGCCGTAGAAGAAGTTATTTTGTAATACCCCCAGGTAATGGGATATTAGGCAGTGACAAGATTATACGTATACATTTTTTTGGAGTTTGGAGTTGTGATGCCATTTTCTGATGAGAGTTTCAATCAACTGGCTCTTAGTGGTAATCACTTCTTTCGCCATCACCCGTTTGGTGAGTTTCCACATGTTTTCTATGGGATTCATGTCTGGTGAATTCCCTGGCCAAGGTAAAGCAGTGACATTTTTTTTCAGCCAAAAATGCAGTAACACTAGCTTTGTGGCACGGTGCCGAGTCCTGCATAAACAAGAAGTCGTCAACATCGGGGAATCATTCATTAACTTGCGGCGGTAACCGGCTTTTTATTACTCGCTTGTATTGATCTTGTTTTATTGTCCCTTCTACGATGTAGAGGCGCCCCATGCCTTTCTCTGAGATGACATACCATACCATGACACTAACCGGGTGTTTAATCCTCTCTACAAGGCAATCTACCTGGAATTGTTCTCCAGGGTGTCGTGTTACAAAAGAGCTTTTGTCAACCAAAATTTGGAATGTTGATTCGTTAGAAAAGCATAATAATAACAATAATAAGCCCGCATGGCAGCTTGTGGCGAGCTGTTGGTGAGTGGCGACACCATGGACCTGAGACCTCCCGGGGGAAACAACATCTGTCCCCCGCCTCTGGCTTGCCTTCATTAGCCGTCCAGAGTGGAGCGCAAGAGCCACGTGCTCGAAAGGGTGGAAGTGCTCAATCTGCATAATAACGGGGAAACCCGCTCACGAGCATCCTCTTGATGGTGAAACCGGTGCACACCTCTCAACACCCTTAGTCGATCACGCTGATGTTACAAGATAACAAAGAAAGCCGATCACGCTGATGTTGCAAGATAAAAAAAATATATATTACTATGGTAAATTTTCTCAGAACGGTTTTTATAGCTGCTACGAAATAACAGGTAATAAGGCCTAGACCCTCCTAGCCCCCTCCTCACTTCTCTATGAAATGCCCTTTGATGGGCTAAAATTTTCCGTAGGTCACTCAGGTATATAAGTTATCTTAAAATAGCAATAAAAAGGCATCTACGCATATAATTTAAAGAACTTCTACAATATTCTCAAAATATTGTAGATGTTTTATTAAATATTAACTTTATTAATTGCATTTTCTGAGGAGATTTACTATATTTTTTTTACACCATCACAAAGTAGAGAGATTTCAACGAACAAAAAGCCCACCGAATTTTATAAAATAGCAAATATTTTGACGCGAGAATTTTCAATTGAAAATTGGGGTGTTTTTTCGATATTAAGTCAAAATAAGGTGAAAAAAAATAAATATTTTAAATAAAAAAAATACAGTGTGTTTGGGACATAAAAAGGTAAGTTTGCACCAAATTTCATGAATAAAAAATATATTTTTTTAAAAGGTAAAAATAAAAAACCAAAAACTCGGTTATTTGAATTTTTCACATAAATTTTGAGGTTATGTGAAAAAAGTGTAAGTACGAAAGTTGTAGATATTTATATTACCTACAACTTTGCCATTTAACTTTTTAGTTTTTTCCATAGGAATTGTAGTTTTGCCGGAAATCGAGATAAGCCGTTTTTTACCCTTAAGGGGAGGACCCCTTCCACTTCCCGACCTCAGATCGCCCGTAAATTATTTTTCCTATAATTTTTGTTATATTCTCTTCCTATTCCAATGGGTTTCATCCTACTATTATTATTTTTTTTTTTCACTTTTTACTATTTTTACTACTATCAAAGACATCGGCCCTGGTCTAATAGGCAAACGAATTATCGAGATTCCAGAAACTCAAGCTGAAAGTGAAGATTTATTTAACAGTTGTCATAAGAGTATGTATCTATCGGGCATACTAAAATACGAATTTAACAAATATATCAACTAAATGCACTTCTGGATATTCAAACACTAAATCATATAAATTACGTAAATGTACCATAAAATGCAAACATGATGCTCAGAAAGAATTTAACAGCAGCGAAAGTGACGAAATTAACGAAATTCGACAACAGAAAATGGATATTAGTGTCCAAACTATCTCCAGTGAATCAAAAGATACAAATAAAAAATCAACTGTCCACTATCATTTTGCCAATATTTTGGCTGAAGAAATTAAAAACTTGCCTCCTGCTAAAAAAATAAAGGTGATGACGGAAATATTAAAAATTATAGAAAAATTTCATCATTACTATCAGTACCAATATAGTTAGTATTGGTAGAACGTGATGATCCTGTTGCTGCCGGCATGGTGTTGTTGACAGTCTCTTCCAACGTAGTGTATCCGTAATTGATAGAACGTTATGATCCAGCTGCTGCCGGCATGTTATTATTTACCGAGTTTGGTGTAATACATATACTATAATTTTCTAGTTCTTCCTCGGCGTCACTAACGATGAGAAATATTTTTTTCTTAATACGATTTTGCATCCACATCGGCATCGTTTTAATGGTGATCGCCATACTATCCAAAAACAAATCAATGGCATCTTTTCCTTGTTGTGCATTTGCCATTGTGCGTCTTAAATATCTATCTTCTTGTCTTTTTTGATGATTTTGCTCCATTTCTTTCAATAATTCTATGAAATCACCTTCTGTGTTCCGTTTTCTTGTTTCAGTTCTACTTCCTTGAGATGCACCAGTTTTCTGTCACGAACTACTAATTTACGTATTTGAAGAGATTTTTTTTGCCGAGATGATATTTTACTTTAAATGTAGAGGAGTATTAAAATTACTATTTTTTAATGTTTAAAAAGAGCGAAAAAATAATTACCATTAACAGAATAACAGAAAGAATTTAATATTTAATTACTTTAAAGCATATAACTTAGGTGTCCACTCAAATGTGTCCACTGGATTATACGACTATCGAATAAACTTGTCTGATCCTGTCGAGACTATAAATAATAAAATTAAAATTACGTAGTATCTGAATAGAGCAGATCGGGAGCATTTCGCATAAACACGTGATTGTTTTGTTTCTGTTAGAGATAAGAGGTAGGGGGAAGTTATTTCCTTTTAGTCAAGAGTGTCCTCTTATTTCTGTCTTTGACTGTATATATAATTGACATCCTTAGTCCGGCGCTTTTACACCGACTAAGCGACAATACCTATATTACGGACACGTAACTGATTTTAATTGATTAAAATAAAAATGGAGTAAAATCGACAGTTGATTTTTAAAAAGATAACGAGAGCTTTACTATTTTGTATGTAAACAAAATAAACAATTTGAGGTTATATAGATGAATGGACGTAAAGTATGAACACTTCATCAATTAAGAATTCCACATAGTTATTTCAATACTCATAAGTGATTATTCATATATGTAAATTAATTTAAATGACTTACATACATGGTCAGATTTAACAATAGCAACTAACAGAACAAACTAAAAATAATAGCAAATAATAAAAAAAAAAAATCTCGAAGAAAAAAAACTCAAAAATAAGTATTTACTTCGCTAATCACTGTATAATATTGAACAAATGAATGACGCAATATCAATCAACAAGTACAAAAAGTCATAGACTACAAATGAGTCGACTAGTATCAAAGGCGGCAATCTGTGCATTTTGACAAAAAATAGTTAATGATTATGGCAACTCAGATTGATTTGATTTAAAACGTTTCCCTTGGAGTATACGGTTCAAACCCTGACATCAGCATCAAATCCGGCAATCTGTAAAATTTTGAAATCAAACCCGGCCAACTTACGTTGTCGACCAATCAGAAGCGAGAGTTCTTTTGCGTTTTGTAACGGCCGCAGGAGCATTTTTTTCTATGAATTTTAATGTTTTCTACGTGTTTTTGTGACTTAAACTAATATAAAACAGTGAAAATAGTATCATGGAAGGCCACTCCACTTTAGTAACTAACAGTTTCACACGAAAACGCAACAGGAGTCCAGAAAATTAGACAAGAAACCGGGATATGGAATTGAAGTAAGTTTACCCGTAGGGTTGTCAATTCTTGTCATGTGAAAGGTACCTAAAACAAAAAAAATATTGTAGTAATATTTTTTTTTGTTTTAGGTACTCGGCGAAATCATTACCCGATAGAGTGTGCAGTCATAATTCGAAAGCACTAAAATGTGCCACTTTAACGATGGCTCAGTTAAAAGAATTACAAGAAAAATTTTACAAACATAAGAATAAAAAAGATCAAGACTCTAATATTAAAATATTGTTATATTGAAACTGCGAAGCGAGGAGCGGGTTTTAAAGGGACAAAACAAACAACAATTAAATATGCCTTACTTCTACGTAATGTTAAGGTGCCAATATGTCAGAAATTATTTTTAAGCCTGTTTAATGTAACGAAACACAGAGTGGCGTATGTAATGAATAGATTTTTTCATGCTGGAGATATAATCATTGATGAGACGCGAGGTAATAAGAGTTTCTTTTCTGTCATTTTATGAATAGTATGGTTTTTAATTTTGAGTACCTACCTATTTTAAGTTATTTTATTTTATTCCAGGTGGAAATCGTAAGGAACATAATTTTATACAAAAATTGCAATGTGTTGAATCTCATTACTGCAGGAAAACAAAGACGGCTGAAAGAAAATATTTATCCTCAGATTTGAACATCAACAAGCTGTACAAAATCTACAAAAAATAGTGAGTATGCGAATGCTGCTGTTAAGCTATCGTATTTCCGTCACAATTTTAACTCGTGTTACAATTTAGGTTTTAGAACGCCAAAAACTGACGCATGTTCAAAGTGTTTAGAGCTTGCTGGAAAAACTGTTTCTGAAACTGATCTTCACAAGAAAGCTTTACTTGTGACAGAGAAGAATGTGCACTCTTTAAGGGCCAAAGCTTTTTATGAGAAACTTGATGAATGAAAGATGATTCGAAAGGTCTTATAATTTTATCTTTTGATTGTCAAAAAAATCTGCCTTTGCCAAAGCTTCCTAATCAAATGGCATATTATTCGTGTGAATTATATTTTTTTAATTTTACTATGGTGGAGGGTGTTTCCAATATGGGGTTAGGCAAAGAGCGTGTGTTTACTTATTATTGCATGGAAAATGAAGTCAATAAAGATTCGAACTTAGTCGCTTCAGCAATTACACAAAGACTTAATCATACAGATTTTACCGTCATTAGTAATATACGATTGGTCACAGATGGCTGCGGCGGTCAGATTAAAAACAGTATCCTGGTGGGTGCATGCTCTAAATGGCTTTTGAAGCATCAATATATAAAAACAATCTAGTTGGTGTTTCCAATGATAGGACACTCGTTTATGCCTGCTGACCGGCTATTGGCGTTGCTGAGAAAAAAATGCGCAAAATGTAAGTAATATTACATCCTGACACAATAAAAGACATTTTAGGTGTAACATCAACGTTGATAAAGCTGACTGACTGACTGATTGCCCAGTTTTCAGCTGGCGAGACGCTGTGAAGTCAGATTTAAAACCAACTACGTCATGGAATATCGCATTTAAAGAATGTAAACGATTTATTCTGAGGCGCTCAAAAATACCCGGAAATGTTCTGGTAAGGGAAGAACTTTACTATCAAAATGATCTTGGAAAATCAGTAAATATTTGTCAACGCAATAAAACTAAGTAATATGATACCTAAACAGTTACCTAATATAGTACCCGTAAATAAAAATAAATTGTAAATGTAAATGATGAAGTTGTAAATGGATTGCACAAAGGTATCTTTTTCTGTCCAGAATACGATTTTCTCTGGTACTTGTTGTTAGAGCTTTTCTGGTGACGAACATACGAGTATGTACCATCGAAAATTAACATTAACTCATTTGCGATGTTATATAATTTTGTTCGGAAGAATATGTAGGTGGACGGGGTAAAAGATTCCACATTAAATTGAGTACTTGTTTAATTAGCACTTAGAAAAGAAGTACATATATACAATTTACAATTTGGACCCGACATGTAGCTCGCGCGTGGAGAAAAAGGCGAATGGCAATTAAACTGCTTCCGGCGGTGGGGGCCCGCAATGCCTATGTGTGTGTAGACGTATATGAGAAGCATTGTATGTGCGGGTTACAGCTTGGCAGACGAAACGAGGTTAACAAATTTTTTAGCTATGTAAGTGGTGTGATTGTCGATAAGATCTTCTTGTGACATTGCATCAAATCCAAAATAATATGATAAAATATCTTTTTCAAAGCATTGAATTATTTGATTACAAAAATTCGAGCGATTGCTCATATTCAAGACCTAAAACACTAGCAATTGATCTATTTGAATTTCCAGTTGTTAATTTCATCAAAAACACAACAAGAGTCTTGAGTGACTGAACGAGTATTAGAATGTCTCATTGATATACACATTTCCTCAGGTTCGATAATATTTTTCCAATCCAGTCCTGTAAACGCTTTCAACTGTTCGTCAGGCATAGTAAAGTCACTTATTTTATCAATAAGCGATGAATCTTCTATTGCTGATATTTTTTTTAAATAAAGAAACTTCTTCGGGTTTTAAACAGCTTGTATTTGAATAAACTTGTAGATTTGACAACTCGTCTTCATGAAAACTATTACCGATTAAATGAGTTTCACAACATCGATCACCATCTGGAACAAAAATTCTTTACTTTGTGAATGTTTGCACTCTCGCTTCTAAAGGTATTTTTTTTAATTTTTCAGTAGACCTGCATAATATACAATATATTTTGTTCGTTGAAATTACTCTTTTTATAGGCAATTCGATGAAAGAGTCATTATTATTACCCATATTCACTTGCATATTCAATTGGATTTTTTGCCAGATTATCCTCATCTTGAGCTTTATTAGTATGCAAAACGCTTTCATTGTTCTCTTCAGAGTGATCAGAGTCTTAGACGATATTGGAGTCTCTTGTTGTGGATTAAGAAACCTATAAGGTATCATCCGACATTTGTTTACAAAACACATCATTAATGAACACTGTTTTATCAATGTAACATGAATGTCTTTGAATTTACGCAAAATAGAAGTTACTTTCAGCGGACAAAAGTTTTGTTCAATCCTTGCATTTATGCTATTCATTATCTCAGAACAGTTTTCCAAAACCTCATTTACAGAAACATCAGACTTGTCTGTACCTTTGATGCGGTTTGATAAATGGCCATGAAAGAATGAACAGCCCAAAAATAGCCTTCGTTAAAGTCATTTTCAAAAAATTCTCTCAAAGTTCTGGATGCATTATTCTTTTCCTTTTTCAGGAAATATGACTTAAGGGTCTCAAACATTTGTAAAATTCTATCTATTGCTGGGAAGAGACTCAGCCAGCACGTCTTTGAATGATAAAGTATTTGTTTCAAATGAATTTCTAATTCTGAGGTACTGTCTAATTCTGAGAATACTGTAACAGTTTATATTTATTTAAATTCGGGTTGGTACAGATTTTTTCTCGTGTGCATAAACGAACAATTTTTATAGTTATCAGCGTTTATGTATATATATTATCCCGTTGTACTAACTTCTATTCGTTATTGTTACATATCTTATATAAGATAATCTTGTTCGCGTATCGAGTTTCATTATATCTACCACTCGCTGCTGTAATAATTTTTACTCATACTTATTACGGATCATATATAAACTGATTCTATATAACTATCGGTGTTTTATATACAATTACTATCGGCTGTAATCATACTTTAAAACCGTCTTTGTACATTTTTGTTGGTTTACGTAAATTAAATGTACCTACATACGTAACGAAGAAAATTAATTACTTGTTAATAAATCGCTTTAGAATTATTTCTTAAATACTCGAATAGATAATATAATATCGCGTATACAAGTAAACATTTGATTCGTTTTATATATATATATATATATATATATATATATATATATATATATATCGTGTCTTTTTGCGTTGCGTTTTTATACCTATTGCATTTATTTACTGGTCTACGTACGATATCGAACTAACACTGTTGCTTGCCGGGCGCGGTGTACTCCTTCGTAGATATCTAAGCCGTTTCTAAGCGTTAATTACTTTTGTCAGTCTTTTGTTATTTGTGTTATTTTATTTAAAATATAATAGCATCATGTCGTTTAATACAAAACGGGCTATTTGTACACTTAGTTCTACGAGTAGATCTAAACCGAAACATTTAGAAACAGAAAATTATACTATTAGTGATTTGCCGTCTTTGCGTAGAAAACGTACTATAGCTTTAAATCGTCTTACAAAGCATTAGAGGTCGGTAATGCAGTGCAGAGCTGTGACACCAATAGCGATTTATTCTTATCGTATTGTGATCATTTAGACAAATACACATCCGAATTCGAACATGCGCACTTTTCAATCCTTGAATTGTTGAACGAGTCTGAGGAATGCGGCGAGGATGTATACGGACCCATTTTGATGAAACTTTTTTCGAAATTATGTCAATACATATATAGTTTAATAAAAGCAGACTTAAATTCGTCACATATTAGTACTGATAATCATAGTCAATCGCCCTTGTCACGCGTTAGGTTACCTAAAATACAATTACCTACGTTTTCAAGTAATATTAAACATTGGCCGGAGTTTTTTGATATATATAACGCGTTGATTCATAACTGCTCCTCGCTTACGGAAGTGGAGAAGTTTCATTATTTAATTTCATCATTAAGAGATGATGCGTTAGCCCTCGTACGTGTGTTTCCTATCACCGGTGACCACTACATTGACGCGTATAATGCATTAGTGGCTCGATATCAAAATAAACGGGAATTAGCGTTTAGCTGTTGGAGGGACATTCTAACTCTTAACTTGAAACTTCAAAACACGAGTGATTTTCGACGCACGTTATACGGTATCGATGAAAACTTAAGTATATTAAAGAAAATAAATCTTCCGGTTCAACATAGGGATTTTATTATACCTAGTATATCATATTTTATCGAAATTAGACACGAAATTACGTCGCGAATTTGAAGAAAAATATACAATTAAAGGAGTTTTTAAATTCGAAATGTGAAGCGTTATTGCGTGATAGTCATTTTAATGAAGATACGAAAATTATTTCTATAAATTAAAAATTTATCTAAGCCGGTTACCAACTATATGAAGCGTTCACACGTATCTCATGTATTGATTGCAGGCAATTCGATTAAGGTTGATAAACTGAGAAATTCAAAGAATAATACAAACATCAGCTAGGTCTGGAGATGGTGTTTGTAGCCCTTGAGCAGGTAAAGCCTGCATGAATTGTGATTGTGAATATATTTTATTATTAGACAATATCAGAATATGTTGAGTTTGGGGTTCATTTAAATCAGATATCGTTTGTATAGAGGATTCTGATAAATGAAGTTCAACAGGTGGTTCTGGAAATGGTGTTTGTAGCCTTTGAGCAGGTGAAGACTGCATTAATTGTGATTATGAATATATTTTTTTATTAGACAATATCCGAACACGTTGAGTTTGGGGTTAATTAAGAACATACTGCGGTGAATGGGGTAGGTTATGCGGAGATTGATTGGGAATAGTAACGTAAGTTTGAGGGACGGACTGTGCTGAGTTGGATCGGTAGTGTGGTGAAGTAGTTGAGCGAGACCGCTTTGATTGACAAGAACTTTGTAAGGAGGATGAACGATTGATATTAGTGTATGAATCAGTAATAGTATTTTAGCTTCGACGTATTTTTATCAATATGCTATCAATCTCTAACATAAT
The DNA here is from genome assembly GCA_905404265.1 of Fabriciana adippe. Lineage (NCBI taxonomy): Eukaryota > Metazoa > Arthropoda > Insecta > Lepidoptera > Nymphalidae > Fabriciana > Fabriciana adippe. The sequence continues at coordinate 5,436,471 of FR990005.1, read as the reverse complement.
TTCTTCTCTTCATATTCTGGAAATTTTCTTAATTTTGTGGCAAGAAGTTTACCGTATAGTTCACAATCATCATCATGCCTTGCAGTTTTATTATCAAGCATTCTGTTTAATGTGCCAAAAGCATTTACCAAGCATTTGCCTCCCTGCTGGAATCTGATAGCTCTGGTGGATTTTTCAAACGGCGCTTTTGAGCTGGAGGAGGATGATCGGCAAGTTGCACGATCTTACTTTTTTCCATATAAGAAAAATAGAAGAGAAAAAGATGTTTTATTTGACAAGAGGTATTCAGTTATTAAAAAAACTTGAAAAGAAATAATTGCTACCTTTACAATTTTTAACAAAAATTATATATTTTAGGCTTAAATTAGGATTCTAATTATATTTTCACATTTTTTTACATATATATTTTATTTTTGTTTTTAGTTAAGGATAATAAGTACAATTTTTCGTTTAGGCAACATTCTGCGGAATTTTTGTTTTAGTTAAGGGTTACTAGTAACGAGATTTTATGTGTAGTACGTACTTTAATAAATTAAAATGTAACACAAAACTTGTTTTTTTTTTGTTCGATGTTATTTGGTTTTCGACTTTTGTTTTTCGATTTTCTTTTGGTTTTCACTATTTCGACATGTCCTATGTAGTACCATACAACACTGAACAATTATGCCATACACCCACTAATCAAATTGTGATCCACGTTGAACCACTCAGAAAAAAAACATTTATTTATTCAGATAAAAATTAATTTCAATTTATTTTTGAATCAATTCAGATTATGCTTATGTGGGTATATTGTTGCTCGGATTGTTGGGATACAACTTTCTTGCGTTCAGCGTTTTGGAATTCAACATATTGCAAGTTTAACTTTTAGCGAACTCAACATTGTGGGTCCAGTAAATTCAACTTTTTACGAAATTAACATTTTGGGAATCAACATTTTGCGAATTCAACATCATAATAATCCAACATTTTGCAAATTCAACATTGTGGTCCAGAATGGCCAACTATACCAATTACGCCAACATACCTCTCTACACGTTGGCCCAACACGCAAAATTCACGCAAAAGTTTTAGCGCCAAATTTTTATTTAGCGGGATCCGTGGATCCGCGATTTGAAGGTGCGGTATCCAGCTGATTAATAAAAGCAGAGGAGTCCCGCGGGAATACGTGATCCCGTTTTGCGGGATGGCAATCCCTAGTTGTGTATCTGGCAATCAAAAATAATATTATAGTTTTAAAGCTTTAGTAGTTCTCATTTACTCCATACAACCACCTGATGTGGCTGTATTCAAAGCTTTTAAAAGTATGTGGGATAAGAAATTAGTTGAGCGGCAGCAATATAATGTAGGTAAAAAAATGCCAAAAAAAATTAGAGACTTGGCAAAACATTAACACTAAAGTTATTCGAAATCGTTTTTATGGCACATCTCATATCATTGTCGCGTTGATAAATCTATTCGTAGTTATGAGGATCGACTAAAACACTTTAAAATGCAATCTCTATCAGATCGAAGACATATGCTTGACAACCTTTTTCTGTTTCTCTTCCTTCTTCTACCAATAGTTAATTAATTATTATAATAACTAAAAAACACTTTTTTATGTTTTTGTTTGTAACTTTACTCTTAATTTTATTTTTTGCTCAATAATGTAAACTTTTATTACTAAGATGTTATGTTGTTGTCTTATTAGAATGCAGTGTTGCTTATAATTAGGGCATCATTTAGTATAGATCTTCTTTTGTTTGTTACCATGTACAATTAATTGTAAGAATGTATGCTCTATTAGCGACCTATGTAATAAATAAATAAATAAAATGGGTTCAAGAAATCCGGAATTTACCCATTTAATCGGAATATAATTCCAAATGACAAATATGGACCTGAAACCTGAAAAATATAAAACACATGTAATATGTACAACTCCAAAATCACTTAGGTCTTTATTTATTGAAGTTCTAAACAGTAAAAGTAGTATCACAAGTAGTAACACTACTGACATCAGTGGTCCACTTAAAGAAGACACTTCATATATTCACAAATACACAGCTTAATACTGAAAATGTCACATTATTAAGTTATCTTTTTCATAAGAAAGACAACCAATTACTACCTTTTGCGGCAAACCAAACGGCAATTTTACCACAATGCTTGCAAGATGAGAAAAAGCGTAATAATTCTTCTGTAGTCAGTTACAAAGAACTTGTATTAGAAAGAATACAACAGGATAAACAGAATATTCTGTTAAAAAGAAAAAAAATTGCTAAAGGAGCAGAAATAATCACACAGAAAATTAAAAAAATAAAAATAAAGAAAAAGAGCAGCTGGAGAAACATGAGAGAAAACTATAAAAGCTTAAAACATACTAAGAAAGTATGCCCAGTTCTTCGAAAACCTGTAACACATCTGTAATAAACATTAAAAGGCAACCGAGTATTTTTTCAGTCTGCGACTTATCGATGCGCCATGCCATGTGCCATGATCAACCTAGGGCCGATCGCAATAACAGGTTACGAGTGGTCCTTATGCAAAGAATTGTGCCTAGTTCTTCACCCGTGTGAAGAAGACCGGCAACTTGGTCATTCCTATTACAATCGGGCTGGTAAAGGCCTTGAAAAACTTGGAGTCTCAAAAAAAATTCATTCCATTAGTAGATAGGGTGCGGCAAAACCTAATAGGCAATTTAAAAAAATGGTTTTTGAATATACATTGCAGTAGTACCTTCGGCAACTGTATGTTTCTAGACCCAAGGTTCAAATTCTATTTTGACGATCCTATAGTTGTAGAAAAACCAAAAAAGCGGATCATAGCATTGGTTGCAGCCCAAAATTCCCGTACTCGAACATTTACCCAAGACCGAAATTTACGAGTACCGGTATCCTCAATATCATACCAAACAAAATCCATATGGCTAGACTTCGAGCAAAGGATGCAGGGTATCTAGCCAGAAGGTACAGCTCAATCCCGTACCATCGTGGACATGCAGCGGTACTGTAATGTCTCGGGAGCCAATAAAACACACACTTTCTAGCACTCAGGTAGATTTATTAATTGCACCAAACAGAACACGTGTACTCTCGCTCACAGCTGGTAAGCGTCTCCCCCCCCCCCCCCAATGCGCCTGTGCATACACTACATCCCTTCTTTATTTTAATTGAATTGAAATGCTTCAAAATTACGATTAAAATATTACAACTTAAACTTCTGTAATGTGATGGATAACTAATCAATTTTTTTTCTAATATTATTATTACGGATTATGCACAAAATTTTAATGAACAGTCTCGATTTTACTTCATTTTATATCGGTATATTATTCCTATCAACGTAGCTTATAACAGTAGACAATTACGAAATAATAATATATCAATCAACAAAGAATTTACGCTATTTTATCATTTTCTCCTAAATCATTATTAATACTATTTTGGTTAACCACAGTCCATGTATCATTCACTTTCTTTAAATGAACTACATTTCGGTGATATTCCTTCCCGGTTTCATCATTCCGAACACTAACATCACCACCACTCACATCTGTTACTGTATGCATAGTAGGATTGAAATTAGATCCTAACTTATTGTCTTTGATCACATTTTTCACTAATACTTTTTCTCCTATTTCCAAGTTGTTATCTGTGGCTTTCCTTTTGAGGTCCCCATACTCCTTCCCTTTTTCCTTCATTTGCAGATCTCTGTCTCTCACTTCTTCATCTATTATTTTGTATTCCATATCTAGTACTGCCGGGATTTTGTCTCTAAACTGCCTTTTATAGAATAATTCCGAGGGAGATTTTCCTGTAATAGAGTGAGGAGTACTGTTATACATCATAATATAATTAAAGATGTCCTCTTTCCAGTCCCTGTTTTCAGCTTGGCTAATTTTCAGACGTTTTAAAACATCTCGTTTTTGCCTCTCAACTTCCCCATTCATTTGAGGCTAATATGGAACTGTATTATATAAAGTGATTCCACATTCCTTACAATAATTTTTGAAAATCTCGCTAGTAAACTGATTTCCATTATCACACGTCAAAGTTGCTGGGTAACCTAATCTGGAAAATATTTCTTTCAAGACTTTTATCGTATCAAGAGAAATTATACTGCGCATAACTTTAATTTCCTTATATCTACTATAGTAATCAACAAGTATCAACAGGTAATCACGACTAGGAAGAGGGCCCAAGAAGTCCATCGCTACATCAACCCAAGGTTCAGCGGGAAGTGCTCGTCTCTTCATTGGATGTGGTAGAGTAGGATTAGATACAAGTGTACAACCTCGACAAGCTTTTACTAGGCGTTCAGTATCTTTGTCAATCCTAGGCCACCACACCTTTGTTCTAAGGCGAGACTTCATCGCTACTATGCCTGGATGGCCTTCGTGAGCCGCCTCCAGTACTTGTTTACGCAAATTATGGGGTATGACTATCCTAGTTCCCCGAAGAAGAATATCTCCGTTAAAATCATTTTGAATGATTTTCAAGTTCATTTTGAATGATTTTAAAATTATTAATGGACTCATGCCAGTTATTATTAAAAACACCTTCTTTGACTTTCAAAATTTCCTCGTCTCGAGCAGAACACCCTTTAATTTCGCTCAATGGAACCGCGATAGGTCTGCTGTAACTTACAATTTGGTTAATATAATTTTCAGAATCAAATGGTTCCGACGAGGAAGTTTTGCAAAGTCTATAAATTGTGTCCGCTATGTTGGATTTACCTGGACGGTAGATGACTTTGTACCTGTAAGCCTGTAACATAAGTACCCACCGTTCTATTCTGGCACATGGTTTAGAAGTTCTTCCAAAAAATGGTCTCCAATGGTTTGTGATCGCTTATTAGTTCAAAGTCCTTGCCCAACAGGTATATTTTAAAGTGCTCCACTGCCCAAACGAGCGCTAAGGCTTCTTTCTCTGTTTGGCAATATCTCTTTTCACAATCGGTGAGAGCCTTATGACCATAAGCGATCACACGGGGACCATCTTCTCCAACCTGAACCAATACTGTGCCTAACCCCACAGGAGAGGCATCAGCGATAACCTGAGTTTTATCCGCAGGATTATAATAGCCTAAAGTTCGGATTTTGGATAAGGCTTCCTTTAGAGCCTCAAATGCCTCATCCTGCTTAGGTGTCCAGAATTTCTGAATGTTTGACTTCCCTAGGCCTAACCGTAACAGTTCACGTAAAGGTTCCGTAAGGGTAGCTAAATTAGGAAACCATTTACTCACAAAATTAACCAACCCCAGAAAACTTTGAATTTCTTCAGTAATGTTTGGTGTTCTACTCGTTTTTATTGCAGTCAAATATTTTTTAAGCGGCCTAATTCCACTAGCAGAAAGTTCATGACCGAGAAATTCTATTGTTTGGGTTTTATAAGTGCATTTATTTTCATTAAGTAGGACGTTATTTTCCTTCAAAACTCGCAATACCTTACTTAACCTCTCGTCATGTTCTTTCTCTGTGGCACCATGTACAATAATATCGTCGATAAAGTTAAGTGTTCCCTCGCAGCCTAACAACATTTTTTCTAAAATTTTTTGGAACATCTCCGGTGCACAAAAAATGCCAAACATTAACCTTTTATATCTAAACAGTCCTTTGCTAGTACTGAATGTAGTAATATACCTACAATCTTCATGAATTTCGAGTTGATGAAAGGCATTTTTTATATCGAGTTTGGAAAAGTATTTAACTTGACGAAAATTAGGTAGCAATTCATTCATTGTTGGAAGGGGATGATTTTCTCTTATAATTGCCTCGTTCGCTCTTCTCATATCTAGGCAAATACGTACCTCTTCTTGTCCTTCTTTAAGAACAGGAACCATTGGTGATACCCACGGCGAGGGTCCATTTACTTCCTCTATAATATCCGCATCCTTCAGTTCCTTTAATTTTCTGGCAACCTTTTCTTCTAAAGGAATGGGAACTCTTCTGTATGGTTGGATGACTGGTTTAACTTTTTCATCTATTGGGATCTGAACAGTCACTCCTTTGAATTTAGGAAACACTTTCTCTAATGAGGTGTCATTGCTTACTGCATTAATTTGAAGCCCAATTTTGAGCACACCTAATTGAATCGCAGTCTCCTTACCTAATAAATCGCGTGTACCATTTCTGATGACATAAACAGTACATTTTATACTCTTACTATCTATGACTGAAATGTTTACGTCAAAGGAGCCCATAATCTCCAAAAGTTCTTTACTGCCGTAGGAAATAAGTACCTTATTAGGTTTGCGTATTTGGTTAAAAACTTTCACACTATTGTCTTTTAGAAATTGCCATGTTTTGTCAGTAATGACGTTGCATTTACTTCCTGAATCTATCAACATGTCAACGGTAACTCCACCCATATTGCACTTTATAGTTTCGTCTTCATCCAGGTGAAAAATATACTCTATTCGGGACTCATCTTTCTTGTTCTCTCCTACTTCATCGGTTTTACTTTTTGTTTTTCCGTTTCCATCTAGGTTGAAAATGTAATCGATTTCAGATTTATTGGCGTCCTTTTTTTCTCCTAATCTTGGTTTTTTATTTAATGTTTCTGCCTTATTGTATGAAAATTGTCTTTTCTGTCGCGTTCTGCAATGTTCCCGGAAATGACCGATGAAGCCACACTTCAAACATCGCTTGTCTTTTGCAGGGCATTTTGTGTCTTCGGATAAATGAGTGGAGCTTCCACATCTACTACATTTTGTGTTCAATGATTGTTGTCGAAACGGTTTGTTATATTTTTTCTTGTTATCGATTTTATTTATTTCTGATTTGTTGTAATTGTTCGCGTTATTTGTATTTAAGATTTTAAATTGTTCTAATTGTCTGGCTACAACTTCTAATGCATTGGCTTTACTAATAATTTCGTCTAGAGTAATTGTATCTCCGCATTCTAAAATTTTTTTCCTCAATTCTACTAATCGACACTTTTCCGTGATTTAGTCGATAATATGCTCCTCTTTATTATGGAATTGACATTTTTCGGCTTGATTTCTTAACCTCAATAAAAATCATTCAAATTGTTCTCCTTCCTCCTGTTTCATGAGTCGAAAAAGATACCTTTCATAAATCCGAGTTTGTTTCGGAGCAAAGTAGCTGTCGAATTTCTTTAGAGCTATTGCATAGACATCGACACCTTCTCCTTCTTCAGCATGAGCTCCAGGTAAGTTATAATAAACTTCTTGAAGTGCTAACCCCCCAACATGGAGAAGAGTAGCTCGTTTCTTTACAGGTATGTCGATGTTGGCAGCAAGTAAGTAAATTTCAAGTGCCCTCTTCCATTTCTCCCAGCGAATGCCGACAGATGTCGGATCACCTTCGCAATCAAAATGGTCTAAGTTGGGAAGTGTGGATGATGCATGAGTCATTTTGGGGCAGCCTGCAATAAAATATTGTTTTTTTTTTATTTATGCATGGCTTTTTACTGAAAATCAGTAACAGTATCACAACTGCATAGCCCTATTAAATTGTTGAAAGTACACATTGCGTGGACCTAATAATATTTTTATTATTATGTTACTTACTACACACAGTCCCTTAATATAGGTTCTTAATTAATTAGCGTGGCCCTTTGTTGTTTACTCATTGCGTGGCCTTTAAGTGAACCTTTGTTATAACTATGATTATCTCAATATAAATTGTGCAAGCATACAAATAGGTAAGTATCTAATTTAAATATTGTAATATTGTTGTTGTTAATAGTATTATAAAGTATCCAATAAACTCAATACACATATTTTTTAACTCGTCCAAACACAATTGGATTATTATTCAAACTGACATTACGTAAAACCGTTTTTAATAATAAAGGGTGTCTCAGCAAGAACTTGAATTTCGAATTCCGCGCCATTTTTGACTGTCAATTGTTGAGTCAGCCATATTTGGTGTTTGTTTAATTAAAACATAGACATTTACGAATATGGTGCATTATAGCTTGGAAGATCGTTTGTTAATAGTGAAAACCCATTATAAAAATGGGGAAAATTTTACTGTGACGATTCGCAAGTTACGTGATCATTTCGGCGTGCATAAACGACCGTCGCGGCCTACTATTGAGAATTTGATCAAAAAATTTGAGCAGACGTTTTCATTGAAAGATGAAAGAGACCTTATCCGTCATCGGCCGAAAAGATCGGCGGAAAACATCGCAGCTGTGAGGGACAGTGTGACAGCAAGACCAAGCACTTCCATCCGACATCGTTGCCAGGAACTAAACATTCATCGCAGCACTCTTCACCGGATTTTGAAAAAAGATTTACACCTTCATGCTTACAAAATCCAGCTGACTCAACAATTGCAGCCTAACGATCATAGACAGCGCAGAAACTTTACCAACTGGATCTTTGAACAACTGCAAACTGACGATGAATTTCACAACAAAATCATCTTTAGTGACGAGGCTCATTTCCACCTCAACGGCTTTGTTAACAAACAGAATTCTCGGATCTGGGGAGATGAAAATCCATATGCCATTCAAGAACTTCCGTTACATCCTCAAAAAGTGACAGTTTGGTGTGCCATGTGGGCAGGAGGGATAATTGGACCGTACTTTTTTGAAAATGATGAAGGTGCCGCTGTGACTGTCGACGGCAATCGTTACCGGGCCATGTTGACAGACTTTTTTTGGCAAGAATTAGATGGAATTGACATAAATAAGATGTGGTTTCAACAGGATGGCGCTACCTGTCACACAGCAAGGGAAACAATGACTTTATTACAAACCAAGTTTTCAGGTCGTGTCATTTCTCGTTTTGGAGACCAAAACTGGCCGCCAAGAAGTTGCGATTTAACTTGTTTGGACTATTTTCTCTGGGGTTTTTTGAAAAGTAAGGTCTATGTGAACCACCCTGAGACAACTGAGGAACTTAAAGGAGAAATTACACGTCAAATTCGTCAAATTCAGCAGCCCTTACTGCAAAATGTACTGCAAAATTTCGTTAAAAGACTGCATACCTGCCAACAGAGCAACGGTGGTCATTTAACCGATATTTTGTTTCATGTTTAAATGTCATCACTACCTCCATACATATGTAGAAAAAAATGTTAATAAAATATTAAATAAATATATATTTTTTAATTTTTAAAATTCAAGTTCTTAATGAGACACCCTTTACAATAATAATAAATATAACATATAAAAACAAAGTTTAAAATATAAGTAGGTATAATAATCTTTAAGGTATAGATTATGATGAGATTATAGATTGTATAGAGAAAAGATATAGTAATTAATAATTTCTATTCTATTTTGTAGCAAATGATTAGGTATTATGTTGATCATAATTAATTTTATTATTTTTAAGTAACATTACATACATATATTTACATACATATACAGATTGAGGTTAGGTACCGTTAGGTTGCATACGTGCACAATATATTTTTATGTAATCTCCATAGTTTTGTGTTTGCGTGACCTTATTTTCTTTCCATCTGATACGATGCATGGCCATAAGAAATGAAGGATAGTGGTATGAATTTGTTTATCCATTACAATTGTTTACGTATTGACTCGGTTCACAAGTGATTTTGATTCAGGTATAACTCATTGTATAGCCAGTGTTCATTTCCTTAAACTACGGTTTATATTTTATTATAATGGAACGAAACTACACGCAAACAACCGGTAGACAATAAACAATAATTATCTATTCCTTCTCTCATTTTTCTTATTATTATTATTTTTTTGATAATATGTACTCACTTTTATCCTCGTCGCCACTTGTAATGTCTCGGGAGCCAATAAAACACACACTTTCTAGCACTCAGGTAGATTTATTAATTGCACCAAACAGAACACGTGTACTCTCGCTCACAGCTGGTAAGCGTCTCCCCCCCCAATGCGCCTGTGCATACACTACAGGTCCTATGACGATAAAATAATTGCGAGGACTGACTGCCCCATGCAATGGTGGCGAGAGAATAATACAGTCTATCCCACCTTATATAAAATAGCAGCGACCAAACTCAATGCGATGACCTTATCAGTTCCCTGCGAACGAGCTGCTGCGAATAGCTGCCGGAAATATACTAAACGAAAGAAGAACACGTTTAGGGGTGAGAAAACTGCAGAAATTGTTATTTTTGCACCAAAATATGTAAAAATAATGTAAACACATTTTAAGGAAACCTGTAAATAGTACATAAAATGAATCGAACACTTAAATGCGCCAGTTAAAAAAAAAGCAAATAATGTATATTGTTTTTTTACATACATTTGCAAATTTAAATAATTCAATGAACTGACAGTCCTAAGACTGTTTTAAAGCATGCAGGATAGTGTTTAGTTTAGTTAGATATTAAAAAATAAAATGCATGCAAGTCAACCCATAATATATTTTTTGGTTGATAACTAACTAATAATATAATCTAATTAGAGGATATGAGTCATGTCCTCTAATCTCTATCGTGAATAATTTACTGACAGTATGTTTAAACCACTTTTTCCGTTTTACCGGTAGTTTTAGTACAATGTTTATTATTTACATATGAAACAAATCATAAAGTAAATGCATTAATTGCAGTTGACATTGTTGCTATCTTAATAAACGCTTGCCCGAAGAGTTCAGCCATTTTAAATTGGGTCACTACTTTCCCAGGATTTGATCATAACCATGCTGTTATAGCCTGATCATAAAAGATGCTCAAAGACCGCATAAAACCATCCGCTGGTTATAAGCTGTGAATGGAGTGCGGTGGGAAGCCTATTATTGTCACACCATGTTCACGAGATTCATTGATTAAGTACAAATTTTGGATGTGAATGGCATGACCATCTAAAATCAGCATGACTGACATGATGACACAAACTACTGAAACTATTTAAAAAAAAAATCTGTAGTGATCCACCCAGAATATGAACATTCAGCCCATAAGTTCGGTGGAGCTCCATTGAGCGATTCGGACTTCATATGTTTTCTGAGATATATGAACATATGAGGAAGGTATATTCCTGCAGCGTTGAAACAAATTTCAATCGTTATAGCTGTTGTGCCTCGTTCGGCCGATGTCAAAGCTCCCACTTACTTTTTACCAGTTGTTGCGATCACTTTGGACCGTGATTTTGGCACCACCGAAACGCCTGTCTCCACACAGTTATAAATCCTGTCTGGAATAAAAGTTTTATCGTCAAGTGTTTTTCTAGCAGTTCGAAAAATTTTCCAACATACATTCTATTAAGCCCAGCAGCGCCAGCCGCTGACGTACTTTCCGGCTTCCGCAAACTCAAGTCAGGATGGTGGTTCAAGAATCCACGCAACCAGTCCTTACCAGCTATTTTCTTGAGATTATTAAATTTATGTTCTTTGTGGTTACGAACTTCTAACTCATAGGCTATCTTCTGCGATTCGGAAGTTGACAAACCAAATAACCTTTCTTCGCTTTTCCCTTAAATAAGTTACAAGTATCTGTTCTTCTTCTTCGAAAAAAACTGTTGAAATTGAACCTAAGGAAATCTTGACATTCAGTACACTACTCTCACTTTTTCTCGCTTGGTTAACTTTACGCTCAAGTGTAGTTTGAGGGATATTATAAGTCTTGCTGGCTAATTTATAATCCCTTTTTTCCATCTAAAGGTGGCGGTTCGCGCCGCGACAGAGACAAAGCGACCGTGACAGGAGACCAAGACCGGAGACCGCGAGAAGTGTCTCAGTCTCTTCGCGACCGTGACGTCAGTCAGTATCGGAGAGTCTGTCGATGTAGTCAGTTGTGTTTGTGTCATGATGGAAAACCAAGTAGTAGAAGTCCTATTGGAGGAAGAAGGAGACGATGATTTGCTCTTATTCTATTATTACAATTACAAAACTAAAAGAAGATTACCTATTAAGGAATTATATTTAACTAGAGGCCAAGAAGGATCATTTTCGCTATTAGTGAACAAGCACCTAATGTTTGATGAAGATATATTCAGGACGTATTTTCGGCTGAATAAAACACAGTTTGATTACGTATTATATTTATTAAAAAAAACAATGCGTGAAAAAGGAAGAATATCATTGAAAGAAAAATTAGCACTAACTCTAAGGTAAGTTTGTCAAATCATGGAAATTGTTCTGGTCGAATTCATCGTTGAACATGTTTCGAAATGGTTCACTCGAAATATTTGGTAATTGGCGAGATGATAAATCAATCGATTCACTCTGTGTTCGGGGTTCTGATGAAGCTGTACTTATTGGAGAATATGAATTGTATGATGAATTTGAAATATATGGTAATTGACGACATGATAAATCACTCTGTGTATGGTGTCCTGGTGAAGCTGCACTTGTTAGAGAATATGAATTGTGGGATGAACTTGTATAGGGGCGTTTACTATGACTGTCGATATCTCCGATCTCATACTTAGAGACAATACTAAATATTTCAGTTTTTGCCATTGCTCTCGAACGCGCGCTCAATTTTCTTAGCATCATTTCGATATGTTTTGTAAATGTCGATATATCATCTAGAGATTTTAATGATTCCAGTTTACTATTTCGGTTTTCATGCCTGTCCTTCAAAAATTTAATAAATTCATCTTCTTGTTGTCTTTTTCTCTTTGTATTCTTGCTAGTTGGTTTTTCAGAACTTTTACTTGGTGGTATAGATCTTTCTTGTGTAGATTTAGAAGTTCCTGGTACGGGCTCTACTAATTCCCTTGAAAGAGTATTATGTACTAATGCATCTGCGACCACGGGAGGAGTATCTTCAGGTCCAACTTCTGGGGAGGTATTAGTAACTTCTTGTTCTACACTGGTGGAGCTTTGCTGTTCTTGTTCTACATTGGAGAAGCTTTGCCGTTCTGATGGTGTGTTTTCTAAAAATCTTAAACGTTTATAAAATTGCCACTTTGAATTTTTAGCTGGTGCTGCAGATCCCGTGGAAGTTTTTTGTGCTATTGACACAGGTGCTATTGACGGGAAGCACGTGAGAATGAGAGCCCCCGAAAATAGTGAATCGTTGTATTTTAATTATAAGGAATTTTACTCGATTGTTCTTTTGGCTGTTGTAGATCATAATTACAAGTTCATTGCAGTAGACGTTGGCTCTTACGGCAAAGAAGGTGATAGTGGAATATTCCAAAAGTCTACTATGGGAAAAAAATCATGAAAAATGAATTTAATTTTCCAGAACCAAAAAATCTACCAAATTCGAACATAATATTACCACATTTTTTAGTTGGAAATGAAGCATTTAGTCTTGATACTTTTATGATGAAACCTTACGCTAGAAAAGTTTCAAAAAACGATTTAAGCAAAGAAATATTTAACTACCGCCTTTGTCGTGCTAGACGAGTATCGGAAAACGCGTTCGGTTTGCTGTCTCAGGTGTTTAGAATGTTTTACACTCCTATCGGAATAGCGCCAGAAACATGCACTGACATGACCTTAGTTGCCTGTTGCTTGCATAACCTATTAAGAGATGGATTTTTGGAATCTGCTCAAACGCCTGTACATCAATGGAATCAAGAAGAAAATTTACCTACAAATTTCGTTTCGTTACGTGGAACTGGAGGGTTTTCGAACAGTAACAGACTAAATATTAGAGCAAAATTAACCGATTATTTTACGTCACAGCAAAGAGCAGTAGACTGGCAAGAACAATATGTCACACGGCTTGCTTAAGTTGATTCCACATGTTTCCATTCGCATATTGGTTTATGCAAAATAAAAAAATAAAAATAACTCACCTGTTTTATTTATGATTTCAGCTATGCTCTTCCAAATATTATCTTTCAAATTTTCGTCTCTGTAGGAGTCTAGTCGTGCATCGTATACCGGAGGGTGCTGTCTGATCAGTTCAATCAGTGTTTCACAGTCTTCGTCAGAAAAGGTATTCATTTTTAAACACTATACACATGTGCTTTTTGAGCGCGACACGAGATTACTGGTCCGGTGCAGCGACAGTCTCGCTGTCTCTTGTCTCGCGTCTCTGTCTCCTGTCTCTGTCTCGCTCGCGAACTGTCGCTTATACATTTCCTAACGTCAAGTGACGGTCGCGGTCTCCTGTCTCGGTCGCTTGTCTCTGTCGCGGCGCGAACCGCCACCTTAAAACTTCTTGAATCGCAAATATACCTGCGTATGTACCGAACCTAGCTATATGTGCAGTGGCACGCTGCTACGAAATTGAAGTGGAGGGGATAGAGGGGGTAGCGGTTCTCTCCATCTCCAACGTGCTTTGAGTAAACCAAAACAATGTTCAATGCAGTTCCTTGCTTGGATGTGACGGGTAATATAAACTTCTTCGCGAGAACCAGGTGCAGCATTTAATATTGGTGTCATTAGCCAGACCCTCTGAGGGTATCCAGAATCACCTAAAATAAATTAAATGATTTTATTAAGTAATAAATCTTGTTTAGTTATTATGTAAAATATTTATAAAAATTGCCGCTTACACTTATTTACCTAATAACCATGTTTGTTCACCACGTTGATGCAGTGCAGCAGAACGGTTCTACTTGGCTGGATGCCCATATATAAGTCATGCGTGGCTCCATCATATTTTGCGTTTACATTTAAAATTTTTAAGGTATGGTCACAAATCTGCAAAACCAAAAATATTACATAGTATAAAGAATTATATATTCTATACTTATTACAAAATAATGAATAGTTAATGCTCATTCAAGCCAAAATATTCATTTCCTGAAGCATTAAAACTACTTTATTGATTTTAAGAATAAGTAATAGGTGCTTATTTATTACATAAAACTTACCATTTGTACAATCTAAGAATGGTATCCTTTCCTATTGAAAAATTGCTGTTCTTCTTTCCCCGGCTTGGCAATGGCTACATAGGTGCAATCAATACAGCCTATTATACGAGGTAAATTAAATCTTCTTTGGAACCTAAAAGCAGAGTTTATTCAGTATTAAAAGGATAATAAAAATATAAGTATATTAGAATATTTACAATAAAAATGTTATTTACTCTTGTTTTATCCTCGACTTTTCTTGCTGTGTTTGGGGAAATTCAATATTTCCCGACATATAATTGCTATTGAGTGCCTCTACAACTTGCCTCATACAACGACTTGTTGTTCGTTGTGGTAAATTTTGCGTGACACCCACTATTCTTTGATACGAGCCTGTAGCCAAGAAGCTCAGATTACACAGGATCTACAAAAGAACAAAAACTATAATTTTGTAACCTTACATGTATCTTACTCTTATGATTGCATGTATTTAATAGTAAGTAGTAATCATTTATTTACCTTTATTTCCACGGGAATCTCTTTAGTTCCTCGCAATAAGGTATGGGCACGTAAATCCCGACAAAACTTTCTAAATGTTGGTTTATCTAATCTAAACCTTTCTATAAATAAGAAATCCGGCATTTCACTTATTTGCTCTAAACACTGTTGAGAAGTATTTCTTTTGTGGCGCCTGAGCCACTTCACACTTCTTCATTATGCGCAGCCCACAATATTTTAAGTTTATGCATTTTACAATGGATCTGGCCAGTTAAGCATATGAAAACTGCACTCTCGTCTGATAAAGGGTTCTTACCTTGTTTTTATTGTTTTTCATCTAATATAGCCATACACTTGATTTCACACCCTAACCCCTATAGTAAGGGAATAAATAATAGGGGTAACAACCCTGATCGTAAATTTTTTTTTCTTAATAACTATTGAAGATATCTTTATGAAATTGAAACTGTACATGGCTATCGATAAACTAATTATAACATATATTTTTTTTGAATTTTTGCAATATTAGAATCTGTGAAAAACGAGAAGTATATTTTTTGGGAGTGGTTTTTATACCAATCCCCTAAATGACACCTACCAAAAAATTTATCTTATTTGTTAAATAGTTAGCTATAACATGTTAAAGTCACAAAAGGGTCGAATTGGTGGTATAAAGCTTAAAAAAATAAAAATCAATTACAGATATTATGTAGTTATATGAGATAGTGTATTATATATTTTAATCATACAAAATATGAACAATAATTATGGATAACGTTATTATATTGAATATTCAGTCATCGTCACTATTTTCTTCAACAGTAGTAGTTATACCAGTCGCATCAAACATGGAGGTCAATATTTCAGCTGGTTTTAAAATTTTTGATTTGTAACGAGCATGCGATAAGTAGTAAATAATAATCGCTACATGAGAGCAACAGCCCACTGTTCTGTTCTCATTTGTACAATCACAAACATATCTTCGAATTCCTTTATAGGTGTTCGAATTTGGCTCATACTCGATAAAACAATTATATGTCTTGCTATTAATATGCCTTGATCGTACCCTTACTCTTATAATATTTTCGCGATCTTTTAAAGATTCAAGGTTCAATTCGTTGTCAGTTATTATTTCAGCAAGATAACATACTGCTTGCGATAATTGATAAGTGCCAGTAAATAATAGTTTAAGGTCAGTTTCATTCAATTCTGGAAAATCCATTAGACTACTTAAAGATAATTTCGTGAAAAGTTTTCTACTCCGATTTAAGTCCTCATTTTTAAGCGATTCTTGCATTGTATTCTGCTCTGCCGTCCTTTGATTAAAAGGCGGCTAAGCCCAGAAAGACAAATAAAGAGTTATTAGCAAAATAAGCAGGAAATAGTATTTCTACGAAACTATACTACTTGAAACTAATTTTACTATATATTTTAAGGCTTGTTACCCTCTATAATATGGAATACTTTTTAAATAAAACAGTCCAATTTATTCGCTTAAAACCCTTCTTTTTTCTTTCGCTACGCGCTTTTTTTCAACGCTAAAAGGCGGTTAAATATACTTTAGTTGCCTTTAAGCGTAGCATTTTATTACAAACTAGCGACTCACGCTCCTAGTTACTCCTTATAACATCAGCTATCTGCTAGTGAAAGTCCTGTCAAAATCGGTCCAGCCGTTTCGGAGATTAGCCGGAACAAACAGACAGACAGACAGACAGACGGACAGACAGACAGACAAAAAATGTAAAAAATGTTGTTTTGGTATATGTACCATGTATCCATCTATCCATATGCACATCTATATACATTTAGTGAAAAGCGGTTATTTTAATATTACAAACAGACACTCCAATTTTATTTATCTGTATAGATTTGACAAAAAAATATTGGTTAAATTTGATCGAAAATTCTTAGTAAGAAAGCAGTTAAGTTATTTAACTTATATATAATATGTGATAAACACATTTTGGCTAAAAGGCAGTAACATCGTTTAACCGCGTTTTTATCAAGCATTGTTAAATAATTGTAAGACAAACAAGTCCCTTGCTTAAGAACAAGGCGGTAAAATATCTTTCACCCTAGACTGACTGCCTTTTAGTTCAGTAAAAATATCTTAAGATTGAGAAAATCAAACCAATTTTGTACGAAAATAATATTTTTATTAATTTTATTTTAAAGTTAAGGTTAAAGTTATAACTTATCTAGAACTATGAGATTAGGAAACAGTGTATTTATTATAATATTAACTTAAAATAATACTCTTTGAGCATTTTTTACATCTCTAGTCTCACTTCTTAGTCACTTAGATTAATTTAACTTCTAATATCACTTTGTAAAAGCACAACTTTCAACAAATCTTGAGAGGAACTTTTCTTTATTTGGAACTAGCGACTCACCCTCGCTTCGCTCGGGCTCGTCTCTAGGTACGTTTTAACGGTTAGTGATTCCCATACAAAATAAGCAGTTTAAAACTTTTTGATTTTCCAGCTGCTTTTTTTTGTTTTCGCTGAATTTTTTTTATATTTAAACCACCCCTGACACGCGCCCAACAAAACAAAAAAATAATTAATTGTTCAAATCGGTCCAGCCGTTTTTGAGTTTTAGCGAGACTAACGAACAGCAATTGATTTATATATATATATATATATATATATATATATATATATATATATATATATATATATATAGATGAGTAAACGATTACAACTAGCTTATGATTAAAGGAAAAAAATTACTTTCTTTCTATGGCAGCATAGGTACCTTAATATAATAAAAGTTCTAAAAAATAACAAGCTTATAACTATTTAATCCGTCCTGCAGTCTTAGAAGTTTCTTCAGTTGCTTTTTTGTCACAATCCTGTTCATCATTGGAAACAGGCATATTTTGCCAAAACATTAACTTATACGTTGGAATTATGCTCAACAAAATTATCTTTTCGGATTATTTCGCGGATTTATTTTGATTTTTGGTTCCCGACGTTTCGAATGCTTTACATTTGTGCCTAATTATTCCTTTTCGGCCTTCTTCAATCAGTTCGAACTGCTTTTGAACTCCAAGTCCCAGATAAATATCCTTCAAATCTTTGTGATTTCTTTCTTCTGTTGGATCAATCATTTCTATCGGTATTGAATTTATATAATTAATGGGTAAAATCAGCGCCATCAACTCTTTATACAAAGCTGTCATTTTTTGATTTACTTTAGTTATCACTACGGATTCACTTTGGAAGTAAGTGTTTACTGTTGTAAACTTAGGCAGCATCCATTCCAAGAAATAATAATATGCTTTTATCTCAGGGTCGTTGAGTTGGGTATGGATTTCCTGGCACTCTGAGTCTGTAAGCCATTTGCTATCAAAGTAAAGGCGCAACGCGTCCCACTGTTCCAATATTCGGTCAATTACAGCATTTACTGATAACCAACGAGTTTGTGCGGGCCGTAGAATTCGATGTACATCTACTTCAGCAAACTTTTGAAATTCTACAAATTCACTTTGTCTTTTGCTGCTATTTTTAAAGTAATTATATATATTTCGGGTCAGTTTTTCACACGCGTAAGGTAGTTCTTTAGTAGCATCATTAGCACAAAGATGCAATGAATGACAAATGCATTTCAAAATTGTGATTCCTGGACAAAGTGTCGGAATCGGCTGGAGACGGAATTACGGCAGCCCATCATAGTATTGGCACCATCAGAACCAAAACCTATTATGTTTTCCAAAGGGATAGAATATTTTTGGAAGGATTCGATGACTATTGTAAATATTTTTTCAGCATTCGCTGAATGATCTATCGTGTTTGCCTCAAATAGTTGAATTAAATCCCAAAATCGACTAATTACTTGGCCCAGTTTAAAATCAAAGTACCGCACTACAATAGCTTCAGTTTTTATGACACTGATATCTGTGCTTTCGTCAATCAATATTGAAAATTTCTGAGCCTTTAAATCCGTTATTATTAATTTTGCTTTTCGGATGCACCTATACAATTATTGATAACTGCTTGAACTTTTGTCCTTTTTAGTTTTATATTTTTGGCTATTTTGGAGTCTGGACATAATTGAGGTAATAAGTGAAGCTGTCTCTTTATGCCTTGTAAGAACGCTTATTTCGGCTGACAATGATTTATTACACATATTACATACCGCAATGTATTCGTCTTTCCTGTCCTTCCTTAACCAATCGCGGAACTCCGGTTTTAATAACCACTCTTCTCGGAACTTCTGTTTGTATATTTTTCTTTTTTTTTCGGCACTTCTATTTCAAATTTAGTATCTGCGTCACTTTCGCTCATTTTCTTTAATTATGATACAAAAAACTAAACACTAAATAATGCAACTTGAAAACCAATTCAATGACTTAAAGGAAACAATAATAAATGATATATTAAATGAAAATGTCTAATATGCCCGCTCACTCAAATTTGGCACATTATATTGCCGCGATGTATGGGTAAATCCCCGAACATCAACTCATCCGTAAGGTTAAGGATGCGTTCTTTAAACAGAATTTATGCTGTTTGTTTTTGTTTACAGTAAAATTATTTTCACAAATAAAGACAAAAATATCACGATTCACGATGGGGTGAAGATGTAATAGTTGATTTTAACATAATTCTCATTGACTTTATTAGACTCTAAGTGAACAGTTTCATAATCATTTGTAAAGATGTCTAAAACATATAGTTTTATTGTATTTATAAAACATACAGTAGTTTATTGTATAAGTATGTCTAAAACATAGTTTTACAGTGACTGAGCACAATAAGTCTCCATGAGCATTTTTTATCTCACAACTTTTCTCATTAAATGACACCTTATGGTAAAAGGCTTATACCCATTTTTTGTAATTGTGTTCATAGACAATAAGTTAGCTGCCAAACCTGGTACAAAGAGAAATGTTTTTACTTGGATTTTCTCCTGTTGTGAAATATGAATACTGATATCTCCAACACACTTTACGGATAATGGTTCTCTTTTTGCCATTGTGATAGTTTTTATTGGTGGCTCACGAACACTATACATCCATTCTTTGTTGCTGCATATATGCATGGAGTCACCTGAGTCAATGTCCATTTTCGATTATATTTAGCTGAAAAAAACTGAAAAAGTTGCGATAAAACTTTCTTGCTTTTTACTATCTTTGTTCCCCATTTTCTTTGAGTGTTTACAAAACTTTGCTAAGTGTCCATTACCATTACAATTATAACATGGGGACCCTTATTCTTAATGGGTGGTCTTGACTTGTATTGTTTATGATTTTTCTTGGAATTAGAATAGAAAGCATTGCTTGAATCTTCAATTTTCACTTCTTGAAGAGATTTGGGTTTTATCCCATTATCGTAGGTTTATATTCATCAGATAATCCAGCCAACATTAATGTGTCAAGCCACTCATAGTTTACTTCAAAGCCAATATTTCTAAGTTTATGAGCGGCACTCATTAACCTGCTAAGATAGTCTTCTATACCGGCGCTTGATTCAAGTGAAGTGTTAATGTAAATTGTCCCACATTTCCGTGGCAGTTTTACATTCCTAAACGTGAACATAATTTTGAGTGTTTATTAACAAAATCAGCATGGATTAGGCCTTCACGTCTTTCACTATTTTTCTTGCACTATATTCTATCCAGTCCAATATATCCTCATGCTCCAAATATATTTTAATACAGAATTTTCACGTTGTGAAATTATCTCGGTCATTTATCTTCTCAATATTAAACATATTATTTGACCTCGCCATAATAATTTTTAACACGCGCTATGACATGTTCATGCCGACCATATAACCTCGCTTCTCACTTGCACTTTTTCCGATAAAACCTCAGAATTCTTATTACGATATTCTTACCTTGCAACCACGATCTGCTACCTTGTAGGATTTTAGGCAAAAGAATTATATTTATAAGAATATGTAGTTTTATTATACTAATCCAAGAGCGATACACGTAAGGATATATTTTACATAGACCGAGACGCCACCAATAGGCAAAACGATTTAACTAGTTATGTTGCGCTCCGTTTCTATCATAAATAATGATATTAAAGAAATAAATGAAATAAATGAAAATAAGATTGATAGAGAAATATCTCATAAAAGTGAAATAGCTATACATGTAACTAAAAGGAATCCCAGCGATGAAACTTTTAAGCGATACGATATTTATGAAGAATAAGAGGATGTTCACGAATTTGATATTTTTTGATTACGAAATTAAAAATATTAAGTTCGTGATCGAGTTGAGTGTTCGCGACGAAGTTTTAAAAAAAAACTTTATTTTCCAAACTTAGGTCTAACGAGTACAATACCAGCTTATAACTAACTCTCTTTTAAAATAATTTGCTTATATAATATTCTAAGACAGTACAAGCATGGATACAGCTAGTGGGGATGACACAATATCTTAATGTTTTATTATCTAATAATCCAACTCTAAATGGCTGCTGAAACTATAACACCTTATAATTACACTCAATAAACAAGTCTCATATCACACCGTGGTAGACCTTATGGTAATGTAACTATAGTCGATATTTTTTTCCATATTATTCTTTTTTTTTTATATAACTTAAGATCTACTGCTATAGTACAAAAATGTTCCTAAAATTATTATTATAGTGTGAAAATTTTATTTCGTTTTACTATATTATAGAACTTACTCAAAAGCAAATAGAGATAATTTTTCAAATTGTTGAATGGTGGTCGAGAACTAAACAAATTAATGACCGGAAACCAAATTTGGTGGCCAAAAACAGACTAAATCGCAAAGAGATTTTATTTCTTAGTAATTATAATATGACATTGTCAAGTAAAGAGGCTACAAATATCAAAACAACGAGTACATTATCTTTTGAATTCGAAAATATTTAGAAAACAATTATAGAAGTCACAGTCAGAGGATGCAAATGAAATAAAACTTTACTTATAAAATACTTTAATACTATTTCTACAAACTAATTATCCTAAGGTGATTGCACCGTCGAAGTGTGACAAATGCAATGAACGGAAAAAGGTCTGTAAGAATAAGGTACACTCGGATGTTACATCACTGTCACTTTACAAGAATTATGTTGTAATATGAAAAGAATGCGATATTGGTGGTCGACGCGACTCGCGAGGTGGTTTCCATGCATTACGGTTGCGAAACAAAGTCTTTAACAATAAAAGTTCACACGAATGGAATGCGATGTGGGTGGTCGACGCGAGGTAGTTCCCATGTATTAGGGTTGCGTAACAAAACTTATCTACGACTTTATTATCGTAAAAATAATAATTTCGTACTCCTACATTTGTTTAAATGGCCGAAAACAGGTGAAACCACCCAATCCTCGTCCAAAAACACGGCAAGTAAGCAGGTTCCATCAAAAGTGAATTTGTAAACTGCATGTCATTCTTTTCTGTCGTCTTCTGTCGCGGGAGCTTGGATTTGCATGTACAACTTCTGGAATAGATCTCTCAAGCCTACCTCTTGCACTTTGTCCATCGTCGTGCTCCTATACTTGTGCTTCTACCACGACCACACCCACTCCCGCCTCGCTGGTCACGATGTACAATTTCAGCTCGACGCCCAGGTACACCAACCTCAATTTCTTCTTCATCTTCGGGCTCCGAAGACGAAGAAGAGTCGCTATTTACTACTTGGTCGGCTTCAGGTATAAACACATCTTCATCTTCGGAGTCATGAATGTCAGAGTTATTAAGAAGCCGTGAAAGGACAATGCAACCTAATAGGCTCAAAATAATAAGAAAACAAAGTTATTGCCCAGATACGAAACAAACATAAAACAAACAAAACTCATTTATACAATTACTTTTTACTATATCATAATTGAAATCGTACCCAAAATACATAACTTTCTTGTCCTCTTTTGGTTCTTCCTTTAAATTTTTAAGGTAATTTTATGATAGTTTTAAATATGGTGATTGGATGCGCGGATGATGCTAATTTTTGTGATTAATAACACTACACCTGTATTTGATTGATGCAACTTAGTTAGGGACAATAGAATCGCGCGGAATATGGCGAGACAAGATGCAATTCTATTTATAAGGAAAAGGTGCACAATATCTGATGATGCTGTGTCATTCGGATAGATCGCCCACCACACTCCAAGTCCACAATAACCTGTACATACACTAAATTGTCCAAAGTTAATTAGCGGCGCAAGCACACGTAAAGGTCTTCGGCCATACCTTTTAAACGACAACGAACGATTGACTCACTTCACACGCCTCAGAAAGCGCCACAGTCTATGTATGTCGATGCGTATCGAGCGTCTTACTCACACGCGTTACGAAAGGTATGTGCGGGAATGGGACAGAGGTACGGAAATGAATTGCAACACTCAAATTATATTTCGATTTACTTAGTACCTATAAATTTCTATTGAATCAGCGCAACCAGTGATTAAATAAATACTTAAATAAAAAAAAAACCTAAATATGACTACCCAGAAAATCACATTTAGGTTTTTTATTATTTTTTAGCAAAAAAAAAAAGAAAGTCTTTTTATCAAATAATCAACAAGACATATTTAACGTTTAAACACATTCATTTATATTAAAATAAACAGAAGTTTTTAAATAGTATTATAGTTAAAAATACATAACTCACGTCTCACAATATTAACATTACTTTTATTGTTTAGTTAAGCATGGATGTCACTTGCAGCGTTACTTACTACACTCGCGTGTGATAGATTCATTAAAAATATAGAGATAACAAAAGCTTCAAACTACCCAATATTACTTTAATATTAAACAAAAACATGACACTTTTATAAATAATAATTATCATTTTATATATATGGGGGTAGTTAAATAAGACAAAGGAAACTGTAACAATTAATTTATATTATTGTAGTTATTATAAATTATAATCACAAAATATCACAAAATAGTTTAAATATAACCCAAAAGAAATATATAAGCAAAATACTATAAATGAATACCTTATCCTTTAAACAATTATCAAGGCTACTTAACTTCGTCCTGATCAGCTGCTCGCCAGAGAAAAAGTGATTCCGCAACGTACACAGGGTATTTATAACATCGTATTCGGCCGTTATGTCAAATCATAATTAATTTTACTCTCAAATAAAATGTTGCCACTCAAAAAACTATTTATAAGTATAGTTAAATTAAAAAATAATAATAAAAATATTATTATAAAAAAAATATACAGTGAAATTAATAATAAAATCTATTACGGCCATACTGACAGTACTTCGTCCACGAAGTACTATGACATACATTGATTCTTCTATTATATATAGCTATTATTATATACAATTACACTTCAAGCTTAATTGTAAGATTAGTTAGTATTACAATTTATACAAACCAACAAATTACGTATGTATATATAAAAGTATTTATACTAACAAACAATGTTCTCATGTACAGCTGTAATTAATATTATATTTATAACAGATCATCTATGTTGTATCAACACATTATGTACATAGCTACTTGCATAGACATGTCAGTCCCCTTCAACCGCTGCTGTTGAGATAGACTAACACCAAACAAGTAGTACTAACAGCGAGCACTTGCCAACTACATAGACATACCAAGCACATTCACCCGCTGCTTGTGAGACCAATTGGTACCAAATAGAAGGCCGACCAGCGGAAGTGCTAATAACTAAGTCTGTACCCTAGACATGCCGATTCCTTTCACCCGCTGTCGATGAGACTAATCAGCACCAAGGTACGACTAACCAGCGGTTAACATTTTTTATATCATTATACATACAAACTTAAATATTTTTATAAAATATAAAAAAAAAAACAAATTAATAGCACAAACTTAATTATCAAAGTAATAAATTGAATTAATTACTAAATGAAACATTTTATATATTTATAATTAGTACCTTTTTTTTAACACATTTATATCAGATATTTTCACATGGCATTTTCAACAGTAATATTTTCGTCCACCCATTCTCCAGGCCAAAATCGCAACTTTTCTTTTGCAACAATTATATTCCTTAAATTATACCTGGACCCTTCAGAGCATAGCGGTCATTGGAAAGAATCGAAAGAATTTCATAGGGACCCTTAAATTTCGGTTTTAATTTGTCATTACGTCTATGATCCTGATGAACATAAACTAAATCACCTACATTATAAATTTTAGTGTTTCTTCTAACCGAATCAAAATGTATCTTAAATTTTTCCGCGACTTGTTGTAATCTTTGCCTAGCCAGTTCACGATCAGCTCTCACATCAATATTAGGCTCTAAGTTATCAACATCGAGAACATCATTTAATCGAGCTTGCACCACGGGTATATTTGCTTCTACTCCAAGCAACAAGCGCAAAGGAGAAAACCCCGTCGATTTTTGTACATTAGTATTAATAGATTGCTGTACCTTCCATAGTTCGTTCGGCCACTCTGATAACTTATTACACATAGTACCAGCATATTAATTACTGTGGACACATAACGTTCAACCTGCCCATTACTTCTAGGTGTACCAGTAGCTATCATGTGGTGTTCGATATGTAACTCTCGAAATGGAGCTTGAATTCTATTAGAGCTAAATTTTGTCCCGCGACCTGTGAAAACTAAGGAAGGTGTACCGAATATCGTAATCGTTTCCCTTATAATAGGTATTAACTCTTCAACATTTAGTGTTTTAAGAGGTTTCAATAAACAAAATTTAGTAAACCCGTCTACCAATAATAGAATATGTTTATACCCTTTTGGTACGAACAATTTGGGCTCAGTGCTGGAACTAATTTTATAGTGTAACAAATCATTTTTTATTAAATATTGATTAGAATCTAAATCACCTGCTGTGATATAAGGATTTGTGTCTCGGGGTCATTTTGTTGAGCAATTTTCAACCATGATTGTGAACTATTATTATCACCAGAGGCCTCAATTAAATTTACTTCGGGGAGAGATTGACTACGCTTAGCAAGGTTAGAAAAATTCTTAGAATCCCTACCGCTTTGCTCTAAAGGTCGTTTCTTAGATTTAGCGTACGAAGTGGATAAAGAAATTAATTCAGAGGTAGTTTTAACACTACTGTTAAATGATGCCATTCTTACATTAACGTCAGATATACTACCACATACTAATTCAACTAATTGCAACTCCGTTAAAACTATTTTTGTATTACGTAATAGTCTAATTTTTTCCCTTGCGTATTCGCAATAGGAATCTGCACTTTCGGAAGTATACAAAACTGCTTTTTGAAGTTTATTGGCAAGATTCTTTTTCTCGGGATACAAAGCTGTTAATTCTATACGTAGATTCTCCCACGAACGGCCGGCTGCAGGATCCCAAGTTTCAAACCACAGTAATGCAGACCCTTTTAGGGCCTTACCTGCTTTAGCAAAGGTTGCGATACTGCTCCAGCCAAATTCTCCCGCGAGGGACTCGATGTTGCTGCACCAAGTCTCTGCACCCAGGTCACTCGTGGCCGGGTCGAAAATCGGCAAAGCAACGTCGTCGTCTTTCCGCCGAGTTACGGAACCCAGTAAACACACTTACGTGAAATTGACGTCAGAATGACGTCACGATATGTCAGGATTTACGTAAGAAATAAGTCACATGTAAGTCATATATGAATCATTGTTTCACACTTCCTGACGTAAGACTTTTTACATAATAAATATGACGTGAGTGTGACATACATTTGACATCACTGTGACGCAACTGACGTCAGGATGACGTAACAATCATATCATTTAATGTCACTGTATAATCAAATATTCTATACCAAATGCGACATCAATATGACGTCACTGCTACGTCAGCTTGATGTCAGCTATATCATAATGATGTCAAGTGCATGTCATACTTACGTCACATTTATTACATAAAATGACCTATATCTGACTCTGTTATGATTTTAAGGGAAATTGAGATGACATAACAGTGATCTCATAGTGACGTAAAGGTTTACCTAAACCATTACTTACACATGACTTCGAAATGACACTTTTGTGACGTAACTTACTTTGTGATGACATAACTATGATGTAATGATGATGTCTAGTTGGTTACAAATAGTTCCGATTAAAAATCATCTGATGAGTAAAGGTTTATCAATTAAGTTAGGCCAAATTTAAAATAAAAAGTTATTTATTCATATCAAAATTACACAAGTAATCAACAGGCGTAGAAATTATTTACTTAAGTCAAATCCTTTGGCGTTATTATCTTAATTCACGCGTTCATATTATAATCAGTCAAAAGTAAAAATAATTATCACTGCTTTGTCACAGATAAATCAAAATCCAAAAAGTGAAAAAATAAAAAAAATAAAAAAAAAAATCCTGTAATCAAAAAGCGCAAATTAATTCACTTTTTGGATTGGTTTCACAAAAACTTTGTTTTTTAAATTAAATATATTGTAAATCTCTTTAATTCACATATTTATATTATGATCAGTCATAAAATATAAATAATCATCACTGCTTTGTCATAGACAAATCATAATCCAAAAAGTGAACAAAAAAAAGAATAAAATAAAAATTTTCTGTAATCAAAATGCGCAGGTTTCACTTTTTGGGTTGTTTGCACAAAAACTTTTTTTTAAATTAAATATATTGTGAATCTCTTAAATTTACTGTTTATATTATAATCAGTTAAAAGTAAAAATAGTTATCAGTGCTTTGTCACAGATAAATCAAAATCCAAAAAGTGAAAAAATAAAAAAATAAAATAAAATAAAATAAAAATTTTCTGTAATTAAAATGCGCAGATTTCACTTTTTGAATTTTTGTTTCCACAAAAACTTTTTTTTTTAAATTAAATATATTGTAAATCTCTTTAATTCACATATTTATATTATGATCAGTCATCTTATTATATAAAAGGCAAAGGTGATTGACTGATGTATCAACGCACAGGCCAAACCCTTAAGGCTAGCAAATTGAAATTTCGCACACGTATTTCTCATATGACGGAGGCATCCACTAAGGAAGGATTTTTCAAAATTCAACCCCCAAGGGGGTGAAATAAGGGATAAAAGTTTGTATGAAACTTCTTATTCCTTGGACATATTTGCATGAAATTTCGTATGAATTGAGTACGACAAAAATAATGAGTTACGTGTTTCAGCGTATTCTAAAATTCAACCCCTAAGAGGGTGAAATGGGGAATAAAAGTTTGTTTGAAACTTTTTATTTCTTGGACATATTTGCTTGAAATTTCGTATGAATTGAGTACGGTAAATATAATGAGTTATGTATTTTAGCATTTTCCAAAATTCAACCCCAAAGAGGGTAAAATAGGGGATGAAAGTTTTAAATATACGCACAGGCTAAACCCTTAGGGCTAGAAACTTAAAATTTCGCACAGTATTTCTTTTATGACGTAGGCATCCACTAAGAAAGGATTTTTAGAAATTCCACCCCTAAACGGATAAAATAAGGGATGAACGGTTGTATGGAAATCCATCATTTTCGAAGTTAGAAACGTGAAATTTCATATACAAGCTTCTGATTAGAAATAAATAAATAAGTATTTCAGAGTTTTTGAAAATCTATCCCCTAAGAGGGTGAAATAGGGGTTGAAAGTTTATATGGGAGGTCCGTCATTTTTGAAGTAAGAAGCATGAAATTTCTTATACAAGCTTCTGGTTAGAAATAAATAAGTACGTATTTCAAAGCTGTTGAAAATCTATCCCCTAAGAGGGTGAATAGGGGATGATGAAATTTTATATAAGGAGTCCGTCATTTTTGAAGTAAGAAGAATGAAATTTAATATTAAAGCTTCTCAACAAAAATAAATACATACTTATTTCATCGTTTTTGGAAATTCAACCCCAAACGTGAGAAATAGGGTGAAAACATTAGTATAAAATTTAAAAAAAATGGCCTGATTTGCTTGAAATTTACTATTTTTCATTCTTGATTGAACTGATAAGCAAACTATAAACATGTATTTCAAAGTTTTTCAAAATTCCATCTCTTAGACGAGAGAAGAGGTGAGAATTAAATGTTTGTTTCGAAGGGTTAGCATGTTTGTATGGACATATTCCCAAAAAAACTTGATGTACATACTTCTAAATACAAAAAACTTAAAAAAATAATAAAAACTGACTTTAAAACACTAATAAATGTAATAAATTTAATTTAAAAAAACACGACTGCGTAAAAAGCAAACTAAAAGGTGAGAACAAGTTAACAAAGGATCTTTAAAAATAGCGTAGATTTTAGCCTGTTTATAATATGTTAGCCGAGTTACTTGATTTTTAAGTCGTAAACATATGCGAGTTATATATCATTGTAGTCTCTTGCTCCAACTTTGAAAAGATGAAGTAGGAAAAGTGCAAAAAATAGAAGTAGTGGAGCGTGCTAAATACTTTAAATAAAAATGAATTTACAGAATATACGTAAAATGTCTTTTCAGATACTGGATATTTTGAGTAACGATCACTTAAGTTTTGTTTTCTAAAATGTCTTCAAAAAATAGTATGAAACGCGAACTTATATAAATGAGTAAGTACAACACAATTTTCGGCAATACGGAGCCCTCGATGCGCGAGTCACAATCATACATTTGCAAATCATTACTAATAGCAAAAAGCCATAGAGGTTTTTTGTAGTACATATTTGCTTGAAATTTCGTATAAATTGAGTACGGCAAAAATA
This sequence comes from Fabriciana adippe, assembly GCA_905404265.1. Lineage (NCBI taxonomy): Eukaryota > Metazoa > Arthropoda > Insecta > Lepidoptera > Nymphalidae > Fabriciana > Fabriciana adippe. The sequence continues at coordinate 5,406,696 of FR990005.1, read as the reverse complement.
ATAAGTTACGTATTTCAGCGTTTTCCAAAATTCAACCCCTAAGAGGGGATGAAAATAGGGGATGAAAGTTTTAAATAAACGCACAGGCCAAACTCTTAGGGCTAGAAACTTAAAATTTCACATACGTATTTCTCTTATGACTTAGGCATCCACTAAGGAAGGATTTTTCAAAATTCAACCCTTAAGGGGGTAAAATAGGGGATAAAAGTTTGTATGAAACTTTTTATTCCTTGGACACATTTGCATGAAATTTCGTATTTTACGTAGTTTGATCGAGCGAAGCCGCAGGTTCTGCTAGTAAAATATAAATAATCATCACTGCTTTGTCATAGACAAATCATAATCCAAAAAGTGAACAAAAAAAAGAATAAAATAAAAATTTTCTGTAATCAAAATGCGCAGGTTTCACTTTTTGGGTTGTTTGCACAAAAACTTTTTTTTAAATTAAATATATTGTGAATCTCTTAAATTTACTGTTTATATTATAATCAGTTAAAAGTAAAAATAGTTATCAGTGCTTTGTCACAGATAAATCAAAATCCAAAAAGTGAAAAAATAAAAAAATAAAATAAAATAAAAATTTTCTGTAATCAAAATGCGCAGATTTCACTTTTTGAATTTTTGTTTCCACAAAAACTTTTTTTTTAAATTAAATATATATATTGTAAATCTCTTTAATTCACATATTTATATTATGATCAGTCATAAAATATAAATAATCATCACTGCTTTGTCATAGACAAATCATAATCCAAAAAGTGAACAAAAAAAAGAATAAAATAAAAATTTTCTGTAATCAAAATGCGCAGGTTTCACTTTTTGGGTTGTTTGCACAAAAACTTTTTTTTAAATTAAATATATTGTGAATCTCTTAAATTTACTGTTTATATTATAATCAGTCAAAAGTTAAAATAGTTATCAGTGCTTTGTCACAGATAAATCAAAATCCAAAAAGTGAAAAAATAAAAAAATAAAATAAAAATTTTCTGTAATCAAAATGCGCAGATTTTACTTTTTGAATTTTTGTTTCCACAAAAACTTTTTTTTTAAATTAAATATATATATTGTAAATCTCTTTAATTCACATATTTATATTATGATCAGTCATAAAATATAAATAATCATCACTGCTTTGTCATAGACAAATCATAATCCAAAAAGTGAACAAAAAAAAGAATAAAATAAAAATTTTCTGTAATCAAAATGCGCAGGTTTCACTTTTTGGGTTGTTTGCACAAAAACTTTTTTTTAAATTAAATATATTGTGAATCTCTTAAATTTACTGTTTATATTATAATCAGTCAAAAGTTAAAATAGTTATCAGTGCTTTGTCACAGATAAATCAAAATCCAAAAAGTGAAAAAATAAAAAAATAAAATAAAAATTTTCTGTAATCAAAATGCGCAGATTTTACTTTTTGAATTTTTGTTTCCACAAAAACTTTTTTTTTTAAATTAAATATATTGTAAATCTCTTTTATTCACATATTTATATTATGATCAGTCATAAAATATAAATAATCATCACTGCTTTGTCATAGACAAATCATAATTCAAAAAGTGAAAAAAAAAAAAAAAAAATAAATAAATAAATAAAATAAAAATTTTCTGTAATCAAAATGCGCAGATTTCACTTTTTGAATTTTTGTTTCCACAAAAACTTTTTTTTTTTAAATTAAATATTTGGTGAATTTTTTAAATTCACTTGCTTATCTTACTTTTGATTTATTTGTGTAGTAGGTTCATTCAACAGAGGCCGGATTTGCTTTTGCTTCACCTGTGCCGGTTGTTTACCTGCTCTTTGGATTCCTAACCGGAACCAATTTATTCCAGTTTTCGCAAATTCAGCTTTATCCCACGTATGAAACTTATTTAAAATCACTCCTGAAAATTAATTTTTGATCGTATAAACATAGTTTTTTTTTATCGTGACTGTTAGTTTTCTTTATACATTTAATTTTTCTAACCTTCGCAAATTTCAATTAATTTCAACGTATTAATTTTATACTTAGTTCTTTTGCCTTCCCAAGTATTTTCAGTCGCAAATTTTGGAGAAAATATTGTATCGAGTACTCTTTCCGTGTAATCTTTACCGGTTGCTCCTCCAACTTGGCTTATAATTTTGATCTACGTAAATATTTATTTTTTATCAATGAATTAGTTGTGAAAATTGTCTTAGTTACGAGCATATCAGTAAACTTGACAGTAAATGGTAAAATTACATATATAAACATATATTATTACATATATTATTTTGTGCCGGTGCTTGTGGTTGGATTTCTTCATTGGGTATTCTTGGTAAGTTTCTCACTGATTGTAAATTTGGTGTGTGATGCCCATTGCAAAAAGTTACACTGGAGTGTTCTTATTCTAAATGGCTAGTGCTGCTATGCGGATTACGCGACTCGACTGGTAAGGTTGGTTGACTTGTGGTTGCTTGAAATGAATTCGGTGAACTTGCCCAATAGAAACGAGACGATTGTACAAAATTGGGCTGACCACTGATATTTCTAAAGCAGTGAAAATATTTAGCTTTGAGCTTTTTGCTTTTGAATCAGGTTTTTCCAAATCTACTGAATATCTTTAAAACTAGTGCAGATAATTTCATCTTTTTTGGAATATTTGCAATGAGTTCCTTATTCCTTACAAATGGCCGCGTAGAATGGCCTTATCTCTAACTTCGTGGTTTTCTTACATATGTAAGATGTCGCAGTACACTGTGAATTAAAGCCGTTGTGATTTTTTAAAAAGTCGTTTAACTTGATCTTCTTTTGATAAGCTTCCTAAATTGCATCTTCTTTTGGTGGTCAATTGTGTGAGTAGGATTTTTCATAAACTCAAAAACTGGACAATAATGTTTGTATTTTTGGAAAAAATAATTTTACATCTTTTCTAGTAACATATAACCTTTGTGATATATGTGTATATAATAAAAGATGCTGCAAAAACTTTTCCTGAATTGGATTAAGGCTTTAGGATTCCTAAATCCTTCCGAATTCACTGAATATCTTTAGAAATGGACATTATTAAAGAACCCGTACATTTTTCAAGAGCGTCTGGAGTAGCTACCTACAGTTTCGGTACCAAACCCAATTTCTGCGGACGTATATTACATTAGAATTTTCACGTATTTTGTTTCATCATAATGAATTTTACAATATAGAGTTTCCAAAATCTGCTTTTCTGTGTCGTCGTAGTTGGGAGACCGCGATGCCACTCCAAATTTGTATTCGTCTCTCATATTTTAGGAGTCATTTTCTAGCAATTGAAAAAGTTGTTTTCACATTTGCTCCTTCTAAAAGCAAATAAATAAAACCATCGAATATCTATAGAGTTGTGTGTAATATGAAATTTTGGTGGTCAAACCCTTACATCTACTAACGACTCGAAGTTTTTGCACTTTGAAAAAAAGTAGGGCTAGAATTAATAACTCTTAACGTGTTTCTAAATATTTTCCTTGGGTGTACATCAATCTAAGAGAAACGTTGCCTAAATTAATTTCTGTAAAGCTGGAGAAGGAGAAGAAGAATAATGAGGTTTTGAAGAAATATCCTCAGTTGTCTTCGCTTGTTTACGTGCACATCTTGTAACATTCGCTATTTCAATTCATGGTGGCAGAGATCACTTTTATTAGTGATAAAAAATCTTTTTTTTAAACAGAAGCTTTTTTGCTTCCTGAAAACCATTGAATATCTCCTGTGAAGTTATATTATTAACATTCGCCGGTTCATAAGTTCTTTGACCACATCATTGATGATGTAGAACATTTCAGAAAGTGGATACAGAGAATATCAAAAAACTCCTGAGTTTTGCTTCGTGGTTTTACCCAGATTTTCAGTAAAACTATTTACTATAATCATTGACTTTTGACATTCACTATTTAAATTCATGACAGAGGTCACTTAACCTTAATCAAATAAAACATTATAAGGAAAAAGTAAAACGTTACAACTTATTTTTCAAGATTATTTTGAAAAATAAGCAAAAATTTTCCATTACTCCTTGTTATACAGTTTCTATTCAAGAAATTAATAACAATGAAAATGTAATGTGTAACAGTACATTGTATATTCTTAAACATTTTGGAAATGAATTTAAAAAACCTCATTTCTTTAAATATCAAAGTATCTAACATACGGTTTGTTTGATGCCATACAGTAATACTCTACAGATTGGCTTCTAATAAGAGAAAGATGCTGTAAGGACATGTTGCTGGCAACTAAATTACTACAACGTATCTTAAAAAAATACTATGGGTGTATAAAAATTTTTTTTTCAATGTACCCGAAGGTCGTGGCAGACATGAGATCTGTGGATTTTTTGTATGTAAATATAGGTAGCATCGCAAATCACAATATTTTTTCTATGTTTGGACTACCAGACAATGTATTTGGTATAAGAAAGTTTCAATTTCCAAATTCTTCACGACTGATCGAATCGCAGGCGTCGCCTTGCGATATTTAATTTCTTTTCTAGATTTTGCCTTGTCATCTTGAAATCGACGCCAATTTATAATCTGACTCTCCTGTTCTCAGTTTAGCAAGATAAATGCCAAGGGTTGTTTCGTCAAATTCTTCGACTGTTTCGAAATCCAGGGGGTGATTGTTATGAAACTGTTTACCGCTGCATCGGAAGACCGTTTTTTAGTTCTGGACTGGGCATCAACATTGCCGACGAGTATATTACTCACCTTTAATTTGCCGGCGATATAGTGATCATGGCTGAGACTATGGAGGACCACAATAGTCTCCTAACGAGTTCGTTTAAAAATAAACATGAATAAGATGAAAATTATGTCAAATATTCATGTTGCAACCACTTCAGTTTCTATCGGTGATTCTATGTTTGAAGTTGTAGACAAGTTTCTATACCTGGGACAGTCCGTCCAACTAGGTAAGGCCATCCTCGAGAAGGAGGCTAATTGACGAATCAAACTCGGATAGGTAGTGTTCGGGAAACTGCGCGACATCTTTTCTTCTCAAATACCGCAGTGTCTCAAGATAAAAGTCTTTGACTAATGTGTGTTGCCATATTAAGGTACAGAGGTGAGGAGAGAGAGATAAGCCTCATTAGAAAGCTTAAGGACACCCAGAGAGCAAAGGAGAGTGCTATGCTTGGAATTTCCCTACGAGATCCAATCAGAAATGAGGGAATACGCAGAAATAGCCAGATCACCTACATAGCTCGCCAAATCTCTCAGCTCGAGTGGCAGTGGGCGAAGCATATAGCTCAAAGAACCAATGGTCGGTGTGAATGAAGAGTTTTTGAACGGCTGCCGCGAATCGGAAGGCGAAACGTCGGCAGGCCTCGCACAAGGGGTGCCGACGAGTTGATCAAAAATGCTGGAGCCCTCTGGATGTGGCTGACACGAGACTGGCAGTCGTAGAAATCTTTGGGGGAGGTCTATATCTAGCAGTGGATGTGTTTCGGCTGGAACGACGATACAAACTAGCCACAATGAAAACCGTAGTCAGTTTAAAATAATTAAGTAATTTGAGTGTTTCGTCAATTTGTGTCAATAAAAGGGAATGTGTGAAAAAGTGAAAAAGTGTGAATAACCTGAAAGTAATATTGTCTTCATTAAAAAATTTATAATTCATAGTTCTTCCCTGTAAGTGTCTCACTCTTATATGCCAGAGGTGCGGATGATGCCAAAAATATTTCTCTAAACTATTTATAGAGCAAAACAATGGGTACAGCTTTTTTTCAAAAATAATGTCAAGGGATCGATTCAAAGAGATTATGAAATATCTAAGATTTATTTTGCGATCTAAGTCTTTGAGACTGCAAACCGATTACTTTGCTTTGATTTCTCAGGTGTGGAATCGTATTCTAAATAACTGTATTGCATGCTATAAGCTAGGTGAAAATATTACTGTTGATGAACAACTGTTTGCGACTAAAGTTAGTTTTGCATTTATTCAATACATGTCTAATAAGCCAGACAAATTTGGAATCAAATTTTGGTTGTATGTAGATAAGAAGTCAAAATATCTATTGAATGCTGCGCCTTATTTGGGAGGAGATGAAACTCGTCCTGAGAATCAATGTGGTTATGAGCCTGAGGAAGAAATGTGACTATTGATAACTTTTTCACATTTGTATTACTAGCAAACAACTTACTTTCTAAACGAACAACACTAGTAGGTGCGGTAAACAAAAGAAGGCGTGACATACATTGAGAATAAATCCTCATGAAACAAGTCTTGGAGACAGATGATGAACAATGTTCCTTGACAATTTATCAAGCCAAACGTTCAAAAAACGTGTTGATACTTAGCATATTACATGACAGTGTTCAAGTAGGTGAAAGTTCTGCAAAGAAAAAACCTGTCAGTGTAACATTTTATAACTCAACAAAATATGTGGTTGATGTTGTTGACCAAATGACCAGAAAATACAGTTTCAAAGCAGCATCACGAAGATGGCTAGTGCAAGTTAACAACGGTTACCATGGCATCAACAACACGATAACAACGGTTACCATGGCATCAAACAGTTGTTATTGTCTGACAAATGACATATAATATTATATTCTTTCTTTCTTTTCTTTCTTTTGGGGCCACTTTTACATGGGTAAAGGTATTTCATCGTGCACAGAAAAAAAATAGCTTTAATTTGATATACAAATGATGAATATACGTCATGAACGTACCAATGTAACAATAACAGCTTTTATGACTGGCAGCCCCTTTTGCGGTCACTTTTACTTAGGCAGACGTAGTTTTTCTGGTACAGAAAAAAATTAGCTTTCATTTGATATATAAACGATGAACATACGCCATGAACGTATAAATGTAACAAAATATGACCTGCTTACACCTGGCTGCGAAGAGGTTGCGGCCAAGTGCGCAAAGGCAGCTATCACTTTTCTTGTTCTCTACGTATTTTTCTGTGAAGTGGAGTATAATTCATTTAAATAACAAGTGCATCAATTTTGTCCCAAAAAGTCATTTATTATTTATTTAATTAAACATACTAGCGGGCACATTTTAATAGGCACCCCGGTCAAAACATATTGTCCCTTTTATTATTGTATATAAAAAATTGATTTTGATTAAATACGCTATGAACGTAGCAATCTTGCAGCCGGATCTTGATCCAATATCAAGAAGTTCTAAACAAGACAGTGCGTAGAAAGAACTTTATACTCCAGCTAGCTCTTGAACTCAGTGACATTTCCGAATTCTAATGAATCTGATGCCTCGACGGCTCCAATACAGCCACAAACACCGACGAAGTTGGTTGGTTTGGAACTAAATTTATCTAAATGTGAAATTTTTTCACGGACAATATTTCTATAGAAAAGCTTTCTTTGGTAAGAGACATTTTTCTAAAAATTGCCCATAATATTGAAATAGTCGATAAAAGTTCACTTTGCCTCCTTGGTGCTCCACTTCTTGACGAAAGCATCCCATTAGCAATAGAGGAAAAAATTAAAATATTTTTAGACAGTACTCACAAATTGGGCTCTCTAAATTCTCACATTGCCTTTACCATCCTTAAATATTGCCTTTTCGTCCTAAAATTAACGTATATTCTTCGTTCAAGCCCAATTTGGAAATTTCCTGGCCTAACCGACAAAATGGATGCCACCTTAAAAAAATCCTAAGAAAAAATTCTAAATTTATCTTTCGATGAATGTTCATGGACCCAAGCATCCCTACCTATTAGAAACGGTGGCATCGGCGTGAGACAAATTTCAAGTATAGTCCTTCCAGCTTTTCTCGCTTCTAAGCAGTGTTCGAGAACTCTGTTCTCAAATTTTGAAATCAAACCAAAACATAACTGATGCTGCAGAAGCCTTAAAAAAGTGGAAGCCAAAATGTCCTAATGTTGACATCCCAAAGGAATCTCCATACAAAAATTTTGGGATGCGCCATTGGTTCATTCTATATTCCAAAATTTGGCTCAAAATCTTTCGAGTGACGTAAACCGTGCCAGACTTTTAGCGTCATCCGCCAAAGAATGGGGGCACTGGCTGCACGTCCTACCTTCAATTAATCTCGGTACACTTTTGGATAATGACAGTTTTCGTATCGCTTTAGGTTTTCGGCTGGGTACACCGCTGTGCACTGAGCAGAGGTGCCCGTGTGGAAAAGAGGTTGACTGTTATGATCTCCATGGACTCTCTTGCAAAAGAAGTTCAGGTAGACTTTTCCGTCATAGTTCCCTAAACGATACCATCAAAAGGGCTCTTGCCACCATTGACATTCCTGCTCTTATCGAGCCATCTGGAATAAGTCGAGATGATGGTAAGAGACCTGATGGCCTATCGCTGGTTCCTTGGGAAAGGGGACGAACCCTATTGTGGGACGCTACATGCGTTGACACATTGGCCCCGTCCCATGTCAGGGAGACGGCGTCTAAAGTGGGAGCCGCGACGGAGATGGCTGAATTTCTTAAATTACGTAAATACGCCTCCCTTAGTCAAAATTATGTTTTTATTCCATTTGCTGTAGAAACCCTTGGCCCATGGAGTTAAAGTGCTAAGCACTTCTTAAAAGACATAATAAAGACACCTCGTCTTTTCGCCTCTACTGGTGACAGGAGAGCTGGCGCATTTTTTGCCCAAAGAATCTGCATTGGCATTCAGCGGGGGAATGCGGCTAGCATTCTTGACACTATTCCACGCGGACATGACTTGTACAGTAATAACTAAGTGTACATTTGTTTTGTATATATAATTAAGTGTATTTGTAATTTCCTTTATTGTAAATAAATGAAAAAAAAATTTAAGATAAGTCAAATTAAAGTTTTAATGTTTTTTCGCTTATTTTTAATAGTTTTAGGAACATTTTATTATATAAAAATTATTTATAAAGCAAGGGGTCAAATGACCCCTCGCCGTCTTTCTTGATAAGTTGATTTTTCCGTCGTTCTAGCGTTATGAGTTGAAAACATTTTTCGTTTTGTTCATTGTTGATTATAGCTCATTTAGTAATGCTTCTGAAGATATATTGGAAAAATCTCTTCATATTCCTACACCGCATGATTCATTCCATATGTTATTTGCTTTTTACCTTCCATAATTCTTGAAAATGATCTCTCTAATACTTTCACATTTTAAATAAAACTATCTTTTTGGATATTTTCGCGGATTTATTTTGATTTTTGTTTCCCGATGTTTCGAATGCTTTACAGCAATCATGGTCACGGAAAAGACTAAGGTTTTAGATGTCTCAAAGGTATTATATATGTAGTTGTTACAGACAGGCCTACCCACAAAACAACAAAATGAATTCAAAAAAAAGCACCAAAGTACCTTACAATATTTGTTAATTTTAATTTTAAATATTTTTATAATTTTAATAAGTTTTATAATTGAATATGGAATATTATTTATTTAATTTTAGCTGTTATTACTACAAATATTACATTTTTTTAGAAACTTTATTATTTTGTTATCTATATTTAGTGTTACCTTTATTATATTTATAAACATAAAGGAAAATAAAATATTACTTATTCAAGCCACATAATTGTTATAATTCATAGACATATCGAATCAGAACCTAGATATAAAAAAGGACATAAATATTGATGAGAAAGACGAAGAACTTGTACCAGTCCCGAACAATGTAGTTGAATGATGAATCAATGAAAAATGATTATGTTTTCGAGGTGTCAGCCACAGATGTAAGCGAATTTTATGTTAATATTGTCACAGCCATTAAAAAATATTATTGCAGATGAAAGACAAGTCCAACAGGATGTTATAAAATGGAAACGTTCTTCCTCATCATGTTCCAGTAGCTTCAGCGATCCTTCGATTTTCGCTGAGAACAGTCGTGTTACTTGTGACAGCGAGTACCAACAGTGCAAAGTGCTAACGCATCACAACAAGCCGTCGTGACGGCCGAAGGCAGTAAGATTCGTTCGTTCGTAAGTTCGTCGTCAGTAAGCATGACTTACGTAAGGCATGCTTACTGCCTACGAATTATATTGTTAAGGCAAAGCTATCACCTGTCTAAAAAATCTGTAACGGAGCACACGCTGTTTGATCGTTTAACAAATGAACATACATGATAAAAACAAGATTGGCAAAAGCGGGAGAAACTACAAAGCCTCGTAGAAGTCAAATAGAAAAAATTAAGATTAGATAGATATGGAATCCTTAAACAGCAACTAAAATACGCTGTTGAAACAAAAACTACGATTTTCGTCAAACATGGAGACCTCTTTTCAACCTGCTGAATATGGCACTGATGAGGAAAAACTTGCTAAAGAAACAGAGTGGATCAGAACAAAGGCAAGGAAAACAAGAGAGTTGCACACGTCACCTACACTCTCACCTTCTCACTTATGATTTTTTAACATTAAATCAAACATCTGGAACCTTCACGATGAAAATGTTGAATGGTACGAGTAACAGCATCAAAGTAAACTACTGTAATGACGAAGCTATAGAGCAATAACGAAATCATTGACTGATAACACCTGTCTCTGGCACTCTTTCAAAAATAAACAAGAAAGGCCAACAAGAGTGATGGCTAAAAAATTACTTTTCACCTGCAATCCGGAGAAATTCATGGAGGACCTAAGAACTAAAGGTTACAAAATACTAGATGCAGTAAATAAATTAAGCTGGAAAAACAAGGAGACACTTAATATGTTTATGCTTACCTTCAACAACAACGAAGATATAAGCAAAATATTTGACATTAAATCAATACTAGGGTGTATAGTTGAGATACAATCCCTTAGATTTGTAAAACTTTTATATCAGTGTAAGAAGTGCCAGGCATAGGGACGAACACAAAAGTACTGCGCCAAAGAGCCAAGCCAAACACGTAACGAAAGACTGCAGAAAACCAGTGGAAGAAAAACCAAAATGTGTGCACTGTGGTAAAGCTCATTCAGCTAATTATAGAGGCTGCATGATAGCCAAAGAAATTCAAAAACTAAGAAATAAGACTGCCAAGAAACCATCATTTATTGCAACTTCATGTTACCAGTGTAAAACCACCTGCTAACAACCAGCAAAATGCTATCTCAAGAACTATTCCAACTGCAAATAAAACTGTTTCCTACGCTCAAGTTGCTGCTACAAGCTCTACAACTGCTCAAAGGAAAGAGCACACCAAATATATTGACATCTTATGACATCATTTGATGAGAGTCTTAAAAAAATAGACCAGTGCACCTACTACATCGCATTTATCGATTATAGCAAAGCATTCGATTCTCTGTTTCATGAAAAGATATGGGAGTCATTAAAAGATCAAGGAATTGAACACAAATACATCCGCTTAATAAAAAACGTATACAGCCAGAGTACTGCGAGAATCCAATTAGAAAATAAAGGTGAACCTTTCAGAGTGGGCAAAGGCGTACGACAAGGAGACCCTCTGTCACCAAAACTATTCTCGGCGGTACTAGAGTCAATATTCAGATGTCTTAATTGGGAAAATCTCGGGATCAATGTGGACGGTGTCTCATTAACGCATTTGAGATTCGCAGATGATCTTGTGTTATTTGCTAAGACCCCAGAGGACATAACAAAAATGATAAACGAACTGGCAACGGAAAGTGAGAAGGTAGGGTTAAAACTGAACCCAGAAAAAACAAGAGTAATGACAAACGGAGAGAGAACCACTATAAATTTAGGAAATAACCAAATTGATTACACAGATGAATATATTTACCTGGGACAGCTAATAACACATGATAATCCGATGCGCAAAGAAGTTGAAAGAAGAATAACCAACGGCTGGAGGAGATACTGGGGTTTGAAAGAAATCATGAAAGATAAAAAACTTAATATGAATATAAAAAGCAAAATATTTAACACCTGCATACTACCAGTTCTCATGTATGGCAGCCAAACATGGACCTTAACACAAAATATGACTAGCAAACTTGCAACCTGCCAATATGCAATGGAAAGGAGCATGATGAATGTGAAGAAGTCAGATCGACTGAGAAACCGCGTAATAAGGAGTAAAACAAAGGTTTTAGACGTAACATACAAAATTAAAAGACATAAATGGCGATGGGCAGGGCACATGATAAGAGGAAAAGAAAAATGGAGCAAAATTGTGACACGATGGTATCCTAGAGAAGGAAAAAGGAAAAGAGGTAGGCCACAAAAAAGATGGGATGATGACATTAAACAAGTGGCAGGTGTAACATGGAATAGGGTGGCTCAAGAAAGATATGAGTGGAAAAGATTGGAGGAGGCCTTTGCCGATTGGCAAACATATCTACAGAAAATAAGCAAAATTCAAATAAAAGACTAGATAAATATTTAAATGTAAGTTTCTCATGTTTTGTTCTTTTTCATATAGTTATTGTAACATTGATCTGAATTAAAGGCTATATTATATTAAAAAAATAGAAAATAGCACTAAAATGGCTATGCCTCAAGTGATCTGCAGTGATGCAACAGTGTATATTCCTGTTTGGTATAAAGCAAAATTTGATCCCCCTCTATCATCCAGAGGCTAACCCGGCTGAAAGAAAAAACCAGGACTTAAAGGTTCAACTGGCAGTGCTTGTGAAGAATGATCATCGCAGTTGGCCTTGATTCTTACCGCAGGTACGGTTTGCTTTTAATACTGCAACCTGTTTAACCAACGGACTGACGCCATCGTACATGATGTACGGCCGCAAAATGCGAAGACCAATTGATGCACAGCATGACTGGTGTGTTATCCTGGATAAAAAGACGTATGTGCCTCAGGTAACGCCATATTTGTCTAAATCTATTGATTCCCTAGAAGAGATACGAGATTGAGTCGAGAGGCAACAGGATCTCAAGAAAGAATACGCTGACGCGTCTCGTCGTCCATCCCCACTTTTTCAAGTCGGTGATCAAGTGTTGTTATCCACTCATTCTCTTAGTAATGCAGCCAAAAGCTTAACCCGAAAATTTATGCCTCAGAGAGATGGACCATATATCATCAAAAGGGTTGTTAGCCCCACCACCTATGAGTTAGTCGATAGTCAGGGTCAGTTTTTAGGACGTTTTCATGTTTCCGATCTAAATGCTCTTATTTGTAATTGCCCTGAACCTATTGAACCAGTACAACCACGACGTCCGCGAGGTCGGCCGCCTAAAACGAAACGCAAGGCGTTCTCTTAGATAAAGTTATGCCAATTCACTCTCGGGACGATATCGTGACTTGGAGGAGGAGAGATGTAGCACGTAATAGATTTTATTATTAATTTCACTGTATATTTTTTATATAATAATCTTTTTATTATTATTTTTAATTTAACTATACTTATAGTTTTTTTAAGTGGCAACATTTCATTTCATTTGAAATCTTTGAGAGTAAAATTAATTATGATTTGACATAACGGCCCAATACGATATTACTCTGTGTGCGTTGCGGAATCACTTTTTCTCTGGCGAGCAGTTTATTAGGACAAAGTTAAGTAGCCTTGATAATTATTTAAAGGATAAGGTATTCATTTATAGTATTTTGCTGATATATTTCTTTTTGGTTATATTTAAGCTATTTTGTGATTATAATTTATAATAACTACAGTAATATAAATTAATTGATACAGTTTCCTTTGTCTTATTTACCTACCCCCATATATATAAAATGATAATTATTATTTATAAAAGTGTCATGTTTCCTCTTAAAATTAAAGTAATATTGGGTAGTTTGAAGCTTTTGTTATTTCTATATTTCTAAAGAATCTATCACAAGCATGTTATTTTAAATTGCCGCTCGCGATTAGCCAATCAAGGCGCTTGCCGCTGACGCCATACGCTAGCCAATAGCAGCCACCTCACGACCTCTCTCTCACTCACTCGTTTTCAGACGCCCGCACGAACGCCAGTACGTTTGATTGTAAAAGTTTTAATATTCATATAATGTAGTAGATTTCTTCGTGATCTCCTCTTTTCTTTTCCCCGTGTTACTACACCCTTGATTTACCCGGTGACTTCATACATCCACAATTGACCCTGTGGAGTTCCTAGGACTTCCGGAAATAAAATCGTAAATTTAACATGAAATAAAACCTTTTTTAAATGAAGCGCTATTAATATTTAATTATTATTTATTTGGTCTTACAATGGCATAGGTTTATACTTAAAATTATAGAATTACAGCCTTTTATTAAGGAACTTCTAGAATATGGCACATTTTGTTACTAAATTACGAGACGTTTAGTTTAGTCTCAACATTTTAAAAACAGAACATGTTTTCAAAGTATTTTTTAAAGAAACATAACAAAAACACAATCAATTCTTATAAAAAGCAAAACAAAGAACATATCTAGTTTGAACAAAAAACGAAAACATGCAAGACTACTTTCGGTTGGTGACACAGTCATTGAATTTTTTTTTTGTACAGCAAAGGCATACAGGCTTAGTACTACTATGGCAAATATACGCAGTTTTCCTTTTTATCCGCGATGGACACAGGTGACAATACTTTTTCTCATTCCGGGGCATTTTTTGCTCATTATTTTAAAGGGCGCTCCCATCAGATGGGGGACCTGGAGGATTCTGCCTGTAAGTACCGATCTTTCTTACTAGGTTCCACCGGTCGAGGTCCCTCCGACAAGACCCTTTTCCGTACAAGTCGACTTTTTTAATGAATCTTATTCATTTATTCTGCAGTAAAAAGAAGAAGGAATGGAAAATAGTAAACAGCAAAGCAGAACAGAAAGCAGTGTACAATATTTTATACTGTACCCAATGGACAAGGAAATATTGTAAATGTATATAAAGCTACATTTAGCGAAATATTTTCAGTGTTATCTAAAAAAGTCCAGATATTAGTAAAGAAGAAAAAAGAAGGTCAATGGAATTATACGGAAACGAGAGGAAATAAGAAGAAGAAGCACAGAAAATTTATGGAGATTGATGAGAGAAGTGTAAAAGATCACATAAATTCCTTCCCAAGACAGCCACTATTATCGCGCAAGATCTCAAAGAGAATACCTGAGCCCTGTCCTTAATATTCACACACATTTTTTGTATTTATCCAAATTTTTAATTTTTTTTAAGCCCCGAGCGAAGCTCAGATACTGAAAAATAAACTACGCGCTCAACCACGGCTCCACCGGCTGGACCGGAACACCATTCTGGTTCGTGAAATTATCGTACAGTTTCGTAAAAGTTCTCATGTTTTTTTTTATGGGACCAAGGGGGCAAACGGGCAGGAGGCTCACCTGATGGAAAGTGATCACCGCTGCCCATGGACATCTGCAACACCGCAGGGCTTACAAATGCGTTGCCGGCCTTTAAGAGTAAACTCTCTGATCAAACTGGTGGAGGAAAAGAAAGATATCCTTGAAAATGAGAACAGTGATGCGGTAACTTGGAACCAAAAAGAACAATGCTGGAAAGCTATAGAGGTTTCCTTCAACGCTGCGAGTGGGAGTACACATCGTATTTCAAAAAAATTGCAGTTGAAGTACGAGGGCATAAAGCGAGAGACAAGAGAAATGTCAGCCCTAACACGTGCTCAAACTTATTGCGCAGGAAGAGGGCCCAGTACGACGCTTGTTTTGGCCCCTAGTGGGTCTAAATTAAAAAACATGATTTTGCTCTCTGTTGATGGCATAGAGAGCACTTTTGATTCTGACAGTGTACCAAATACATTAGGTAAGGTTATTGCTTACATAAAACAAATTAATTCATTAGTTACTGCTGAAACAGGCTACTAATTTATTTAATTTTCTGTTTAAGTGTCTTTGCCAGAGTCCAAAGCCTCTCCACTTGATTTTTTAGATACACATAATCTAAATAGTATGTATTGAATAAGGTCTGTTAGTGATATTTACGATAAATAAACAATATTATTTCAACTTTGTTTTCTAGACTTGTTTTAGAAATCATACATTCACCATCGAGCCAACATAAACAAAATAAAGAGAATGTCAAAGAAACACTTATTCGTCCAGTAAAGAGGACTTTATGTAAGTTTGAAATAGGCATTTGCAAACATTTTGCCAATTTTGAGGTCTACTAATGTCATATATTATTATATAAAATTACCTCTTTTATTTTGCAGTTGTAACTCAGGATACAGCTAATTTAGGAGAAGCAGGTTCTGATACAGTTGCAAAATGGTCTCGGTGGAAGCCTGGTGTTGTGGAGGTGGAAGGTCTAGGAAACATCCTGCTTTATGTAAGTTGAACAGCACATAGTGTTGTTAATTAAAATTGACAGTATACGTAATTGATATTAAACATTATTCTTAATACTTTACTTCTGCTCCAGGCAAACCCAAACCTAAGCGGCCGTTTGAAAAACTAGCAGATTCTGAAAAGGAAATCACTCTAATGCAGAAGCAAATTTTAGAAGAAGAGTTTTAGAATTTTTTATTCTTCAATGGGCCTTTGAAAAAGAGGAAAAGCAGAATAAAAAGGAATGTGGGCGTTAGAAAAAAAGTTGTTGCTTAAAAAAATAAATGAATAAACACTTGATTTTGTATTTTACTTTTTATTTCACATACCACAAAATATACTATATTGGACTCATTATCTTAGCAAAGATTCAATATACTAAATATATATATATATATATATATATATATATATATATATATATATATATATATATATATATATATATGTCGCCGCGGAGGTTATTCGCCTACATAATCAAACATATTTATTAAAATATTAGGATCTAGTAACGCCCTCTATATTAGGTTATGCTTACTACTATGTAACGCGCCACCTATACTGCCAATCGATACGAAGTTTATTCGGTCGATTAAAATACTTTCTTTTATAAAAATAATTATGAATATTAATTACACTAATTATTTAATTAAATCAAATTTATCATTTAAAAAAAAACCTTGTGTTCTTAAGTAAAACTTTTGCAGGTTTAAATAATTATAATTTAATTGCTAATCATTTGATTAACTTGAATTAACGTTTACACACGTTTTAGTTTAAATCGTTTTAGTTACTATTTTATTTGAAACTTGGTTTTATTATCTTATCTTATGTAATTTTAGGATATTGTTTTGCTATCATTAACTTCAAAATATGTGATTTGTAAAGTTATTTAAGAATCGGGATATTGTAACGCCACTTGTACTGTAGCGCCATCTATAACGAATATAGTCCTGACTATATTCGGTTGATTTAAGAAAAAGAGTTTATTTTCCTTAAAATAACAATAAATATTGTTTTTATTAATTAATAAATTAATTTCAATATTTTTAGTCTTAGTTCGCTTACTAAAATCTTTTAGATTATAATATTTACAATTCATTTGATTGTCATTTGATTAACTTTAATAATTGTTACAACACTTTTTAATTATGGTTTTATTTGTAAAATAGTCTAAATAAAACCTATGCATTTTTAGGAAACTGTTTTATAATTAATAGCTTCATAATAAGTATTCATAATAAGTTGGTTATAAGCTTGTTAAAATATCAGGATGTCATAATGTCAACCATATTGTAACGCCTCTGTACTGTGTCTTGTAGCCTATAAAATAACTTGTAATGGAGAAAAGGTTTTACTTTTGCTCCTGACTTCGCAAGAACCACTCTGTAAGTAAAACATATGTCAATTCGATTAAAGATTACTAATTATCTATTCTTTTGTTTTTATCTCTATAAACCCTTATAAGATCTAGTTCTAAATTGGTTTTTAATTTTAGAGAATACTAATTAAAGCCACTGTTTACATACGTAGTTTAAATATTGAGTAAATCCTATTAGCATAGAACCGTTGAACAAAGATGGCGGCGGTTCTGCCCTATGTTTTTATAATGCCGTTCTTAATAGACACGTTATCAGAAGTGGGATATCTACCTAAGTCTACTTCATATCTAGTTTTATTATTATTATTTTTTTTTGTTGTTCGTTTTGAAAATGTTTTCAGATGGACCTTGCTGAGAACACCGATTATGACATGGCTGATCAAAATGAAGCTGTAACATCGAATCCGCCCACGTGCACCATGCCGACTCCAAGCACGCCCGCATGCATCGCGCTGACACCGAGCGTGGCCACGTGCATACCAAAACCAGGTGACCCCGGTCCGAGCGTGGCTGCCACCGAGGCGACGCCGCTACAACAGTGGGGTAATGTACCATCTGAATTTTATCAACATATGATTACTATGATGCAGAATATGAGTGAACGGTTTTCTAAGCAGTCTGAGAAAGTAAAAATTACCGAGATATTTTTGCCCACGTACGACCCGGACGGTAGCGTTGGGGTCCGTGAATGGTGTAATCACATTTCATCGGCCAAGGTTAATTATGAACTTAGTGATTACGATATTCGCATGAAAGTCACTAGTTTGCTTAAAGGACGTGCTAGAATATGGGCCGATACATGGCTCGTTACCACGTCTAGCTGGGATGAGCTGCGTCAAAATATTATTACAACATTTGAACCTGAAACACGTTACTCAAGAGACGTGTTGAAATTTAAGGAACATAATTATGACCCCACAAAAGATATTGCTGACTTTTTAACTCAGTCATGGATTTTATGGAGACGTGTGACTAGGGATAAACTCGATAATAACGACGCAGTAGAAGCTGTGATAGGAACCATTGGTGATGAACGCCTTAGAATAGAATTAATGAATGCCAGAGCCACCTCAGTGCCCGAGTTGATATCTGTTGCCACGTGTATTCGCATCAAACGCCCTAGCTATCAAAATTCAAATCAATCTCAACCTAAACGTTTAAAATACTCTCTTGATAATCGTAATGCTACTTACTGTAATTTTTGTAAAAAAATGGGCCACGCTTCTCGTGACTGTCGATATAATAAAGGTTTACCATCAGATTTTGATAATCGAACAACTGTAAAAAATACTAATATACTTAAAACATCGTCACCCAAACATGGGGATTCTAGGTTATGCAGCTTTTGTTCCAAACCTGGTCACACATTCGATACTTGTTACCGTCGGGAAAAACAGATGACTTCTAACATCAATTCAATTTTAAACAATAAGACTAGCTTGAATACTATGCGTATGCGAGTAGGTAATATAATTATAGGCGCAGTTTTTGATAGTGGCGCGGAATGTTCGGTAATATCAGAATCTATGGCAAATAAATTACCAGGAAGACGACGACAAGTAGTTAAATATTTACGAGGAATAGGTCCTTTTCCTGTAGTCTCAACGAGTACATTGAAAACTGTGTGTGTTATTGACAATATAAACGTAGAGATTGAATTTCATATTTTGTCCGACTATGACTTGACGTCGGATGTATTGATAGGTGCAAATATATTGGACGGTACAGGCTTAACTGTAATAATAACTCAATATAGCGCGACTTTGTGTTTCCAACCTCGTGTTATGCACGTTCAATCGAAATCTAGTTTGTTTGGCAATATAAATCATGATTTAAGTAACGAATTAGAGATTGATCAACTATTAATCTTGCTCAATAAATACTCTGCTATATTCACTCGGGGTTTTGCACAAACTCGTGTAAATACTGGCGTATTAGAGATTCGGTTGAAAAATCCGGATAAGTTTGTTGAACGGAGGCCTTATAGGTTAAGCCCGGTCGAGCGAGAAAAAGTTAAAGAAATAGTTAAAGAGTTAATCGACAATGACATAGTGCGCGAAAGTAAATCTCCATATTCAAGCCCAATTATTTTAGTTAAAAAGAAAAACGGCGACGATCGCATGTGTGTAGATTATCGCGAGCTAAACGCTAACACCATCCGCGATCATTACCCCCTTCCCTTAATCGCCGATCAAATTGATCAATTGGCAGGTGGTCAATACTATACGACACTTGATATGGCTTCTGGTTTTCACCAGATCCCTATTGCGCCCGATTCAATTGAAAAAACTGTTTTTGTCACTCCAGATGGACTTATCGAATATAAAACCATGCCATTCGGATTATGTAACGCACCTTCAGTGTATCAAAGATGTATTAATCGTGCATTAGGTTCACTTTTAAACCCTGGCAGTGCAGATAAAACTCACAACGATAGCGTAGCTCAAGTTTACATAGATGACGTTATCAGTAAATGCCGTAGTTTTTCAACCGGTCTCGTATACTTAGAGAAAATATTAATAGCATTACAAGAGGCAGGATTTTCTGTTAACATTGACAAATGTCTTTTCTTTAAGAGGTCAATCGAGTATCTTGGTAATGTAGTCGAAAATGGTCAGGTTAGACCCAGCCCTAAAAAGGTAGAAGCCTTGCAGAAAGCCCCAGTACCAACAAACGTAAAACAGGTTCGTCAATTTAACGGTATAGCAGGATATTTCCGCCGTTTTATACCCGATTTCGCACGAACAATGGCTCCTCTATACGAACTTACTAAGCAGGGCATTAAGTGGCAATGGACTCATGTTCATGAGAAGGCGCGACAAAAGATTATTCATCACCTAACATCCACGCCAGTCCTTACAATATTTCAAGAAGGAGAACCTATTGAACTATTCACTGATGCAAGCAGCCTTGGGTTCGGAGCTATACTCGTTCAAATAATAAACAAACGACAGCATGTAGTGGCTTACTTTAGCATGCGTACTACAGATGTAGAAAGCAGGTACCATTCATACGAACTTGAGACACTAGCTGTAGTTAGAGCGATCAAACATTTCCGACACTTCCTTTATGGACGCCATTTCAAAGTAATTACAGACTGCAATGCGCTTAAAGCTTCTAAACACAAGAAGGAATTACTACCTCGTATTTATAGATGGTGGGCTTATCTTCAAAACTTTGAATTTGATATAGAATACAGGAAGGGCGAGCGAATGCAGCATGCAGACTTCTTAAGTAGAAATCCGGATCCTCTAACGGTCAATATTATGAGCAATAACCTAGATTGGGTAAATATTGAACAACGACGTGATCATCAACTACGACATATTATAGATTCTCTGCATACTGGAAAGAATGTCCCTGGATACCATCTTGAAGATAATGTCCTTAAATTTGAAAGAAGGGATGATATCTTAGGAGTTCAAAAATTAATTGTAGTTCCAAAGTCGTTCCAGTGGAGTCTTATTAACACCTTTCACAATGCCCATAAGCACCCAGGCTGGGAGAAAACTCTTCACAAAATTAAAGAAACTTATTATTTTGATAAAATGAGCAGCACTGTAAGAGAATTTGTAAACAATTGCATTGTATGTAGAACGTCTAAGCAAGCATCTGGAGCTACGCAGGTACAGTTGCATCCCATTCCCAAACCAACGGTACCTTTTGAAGTAATACATATGGATGTCACTGGTAAGCTGGGCACTACAAATGAGCAAGAATATGTGGTGGTTACTGTAGATGCTTTCAGTAAATATGTTTTACTTCGCCATAGTAATAACAAAAGTCAACACAGCACTCTGGCGGCCTTGAAACAGGTGATACATCTGTTTGGAGCTCCAAAGCAAGTCATCGTAGACGGGGGACGCGAATTTCTAGGAGAGTATAAAACCTATTGTGACCGTTTTGGTATAGAAATACATTCCATAGCACCAGGTGTAAGCAGGGCTAACGGACAGGTGGAAAGAGTGATAGCAACGCTTAAGAACAGCCTTATCATGATTAAAAATTATGAAACTCCATACTGGCATACAGCACTAGAAAGTCTTCAGCTTGCCTTAAATTGCACTGTACACGCAACTACTGGCACTGCTCCACTCACATTGCTTACTCGACGTCAGAATTGTGTACCAGCTGAGCTACTTAACTTAGTTAACTTTGACAACGCATCAATAGATTTTGAAGCCCTTGAACGTCACGTACAGCAAAGGATGACACAAGCATCCGTCAAGGACAAAGCACGATTCGATAAAGGCCGTTCTAAAATTCATAGTTTTCAAAGAGGCAATTTTGTCCTAATTAAAAATAACCCTAGAAATCAAACTTCTCTTGATCTTAAGTTTAGTGTTCCTTATGAAGTTTACAGGGTACTTGAAAATGACCGCTACCTCGTAAAAAAGGTAGTGGGACATCATGGGCGACCTCGTAAGGTTGCACACGATCAACTGCGACGCGCCCCACAACCTGGAGGCGCTATTCAGGAAGCCATGTCGCCACCAGACGAGCAGCGAGCGGGACTTGGCAACTGCGAAACTGCACCGGATACACTACAACCCTCGGACGGAAATCTAACCCCAGATTGAATAAAATCGGTGAGAACCTTTCATCTTGATATATTTTACTATTCAGTAATGAGTCGTGAAGTCTTGCGCTCATCATAACAATGCTATTGACGAATAAAAGCGTCACATTTCAGTAATAAAAGATGCTATTGGCGTGTGGAGCCGTCCAATAAGCCACTAATAATAATCCTAAAAAAAAAAAAAAAAAATAGTCCCCTGTGTACCGCGGCGTAAAGGACCGCCTAGAGCACAGCATCAACCCATACCATTATCCCTTAGAGCCTCTGTTCTAAACAGCATCGACCTTTCATCTACCTATCCTTATTATTTAAAAAAAAAAAACTATTAAAAAAAAAAAAAATTATAATAATAATAACTATTTATAAAAAGAAGAAAACATTTTTCTTTATAAAAATAATTTTCTTGGTTCACGTGGAGTGACAAGTGAATAATAATCAATTAAAACAATATAGGCTAGGGGAACTGTAGAAGTGCGCTAGCCTCACAGTATTAATTTTATTACAGGAAAGATGAGGAGCGATGCAGAGCACGCATCGCGTATCAGTATGGCCGTGTCGCCGCGGAGGTTATTCGCCTACATAATCAAACATATTTATTAAAATATTAGGATCTAGTAACGCCCTCTATATTAGGTTATGCTTACTACTATGTAACGCGCCACCTATACTGCCAATCGATACGAAGTTTATTCGGTCGATTAAAATACTTTCTTTTATAAAAATAATTATGAATATTAATTACACTAATTATTTAATTAAATCAAATTTATCATTTAAAAAAAAAACCTTGTGTTCTTAAGTAAAACTTTTGCAGGTTTAAATAATTATAATTTAATTGCTAATCATTTGATTAACTTGAATTAACGTTTACACACGTTTTAGTTTAAATCGTTTTAGTTACTATTTTATTTGAAACTTGGTTTTATTATCTTATCTTATGTAATTTTAGGATATTGTTTTGCTATCATTAACTTCAAAATATGTGATTTGTAAAGTTATTTAAGAATCGGGATATTGTAACGCCACTTGTACTGTAGCGCCATCTATAACGAATATAGTCCTGACTATATTCGGTTGATTTAAGAAAAAGAGTTTATTTTCCTTAAAATAACAATAAATATTGTTTTTATTAATTAATAAATTAATTTCAATATTTTTAGTCTTAGTTCGCTTACTAAAATCTTTTAGATTATAATATTTACAATTCATTTGATTGTCATTTGATTAACTTTAATAATTGTTACAACACTTTTTAATTATGGTTTTATTTGTAAAATAGTCTAAATAAAACCTATGCATTTTTAGGAAACTGTTTTATAATTAATAGCTTCATAATAAGTATTCATAATAAGTTGGTTATAAGCTTGTTAAAATATCAGGATGTCATAATGTCAACCATATTGTAACGCCTCTGCACTGTGTCTTGTAGCCTATAAAATAACTTGTAATGGAGAAAAGGTTTTACTTTTGCTCCTGACTTCGCAAGAACCACTCTGTAAGTAAAACATATGTCAATTCGATTAAAGATTACTAATTATCTATTCTTTTGTTTTTATCTCTATAAACCCTTATAAGATCTAGTTCTAAATTGGTTTTTAATTTTAGAGAATACTAATTAAAGCCACTGTTTACATACGTAGTTTAAATATTGAGTAAATCCTATTAGCATAGAACCGTTGAACAAAGATGGCGGCGGTTCTGCCCTATGTTTTTATAATGCCGTTCTTAATAGACACGTTATATATATATATAGTATATAATAATATACTATCGGTACAGACGAGATGTTTATGTATGTCTGGGATGAATCGACAGCATCCAGGGGAACACAAGAAATAGATTCATGCCTCCTAAAATTTATCAGAGAACATGTACATACAAAGAGGCTAATCATGTACTCTGACCAGTGTGGCGGGCAAAACAGCAACATAAAAGTTGCAGCATTGTGTATGCATATTATCATATATTACGTTAAATGGTGGTCAGTAAAGCGAGTGATTTTTTCGTAGGTTATGTGCGATTTTATCATTTATCTGGTGTCACTTCTCTGGCATATTTCATGCCAGAGGAGATACATAAGCGCCAGGGAAGTGACGCATTTTTTTTTTTCGTTAATATTTAATATTTTTAGGCTTCATTTTATTTGTTCTAAGATACTCGTGTATGATCAGACATCATGGCGAATGTTAAAAAGAAACACACGAGGGAAGAGAGGTTAGAAAAAAAGCGTCAAGCTGAAAAATTACGCTACTAAAGAATTAAAAACGATCCGGTTAAAAATGTTAAATTAAAAGAAAAAGAAAAGCAGCAATATAAAAAGAAAAAAGGAAAGGGACAAATTAAGAGCATAAATGATATGACTAAAAGCATAGAGATCGCGTAAAGCTATAGTCTACGAGAAACTATCAAGTAACACCACCTGTGTCTCATAATGAAGACTAACCTTCACTTCCACAAAACAATATCGCTCTGGCTGCTAAAGGGCGATCAGAAATTCAGCGGAAACTACGAAATCGACTTATAAAAAAACAAAAATATGAAATTAAACAGTTACGTCAAAAGGTACATGACTGTCAAAAGAAACGGAAAATGACTCTAAACTCAAAAGTGGCCGATCTTTTACGGAGTCATAGTAAAGAGAATGTAGAAGAGGTGAAAAAAAAAATATTATTTAGTGAGGTGATCCAAAATCAACTCAAAGAAAATATAAATTTGACAACGAATGATAATGAAAAGAAGATATTTAAAAAAGTATTAAGTAGCAAAATTGTTAAGAAGTATAAAGTGTTGAACCAAATTAATATGAAACTTATAAGACAGTCATCTACTGCAAATAAAAGTTTGTTAGATAAGATACGGAAGACAAGAAACGATAAAACGAATTCGAAGTTAGAGAAAATAGTTGAGTTTTTTGAAGAAGATTGCAATAGTAGATTATGCCCAGGTAAAAAAGATTGCATTACAAAAGGTAAAATAAGGAAATAAAAGAGATTGTTACAGGACACCATGAAAAATCTACACACCAAGCTTATAAAAACAAAAAATATAAAGTTAAGTTACACATTGTTTTACCGCCTACGACCTTTTTGGGCTGTAACCCCAAACGTCCACCAAAGTGAAACTTGTTTATGTATAACTCATGCAAACACGGAGCTAACCTTGGCTTCCCTAAAACAGACAAATATCATAGATTTTCCAAACTATCAGAGTATGCTTAATTATTTATGTTGCGACTGATACAATGAAAAATGTCTTATGCGAGAATGCCTTAACTGCAAAACACGTTCCATATGTTATCATGAGTTCAACAATTCTGTTTTGATCAAATACTCTTCATGGCAATGTATTGCAGAGGACATTTTAGATACTAAAACCATGAAAAAACGCAAGGTTCGAAAATATAAAAAAATAAAATTAAACTGGGCTCCAAAAGACATTGTGATGAAACTTGAAGAAAACCTTGATATTTTTTTAAAGCATGAAGCAAATATAGTGCATCAATATCAAACCATTAAAAGTCTAAAAGATAACTTAACTGAAAAAGATGCTGTGATTCATATGGACTTTTCCGAAAATTATAATACAAAATATTCTTCAGAAGTTCAATCGTTCCATTTTGGTGGGTCACGTACGCAAATAAGTTTGCATACTGTGGTCTTATATACTAAGGGAGAAACAAAATGTTTCGCCACAATGTCAGAAAACCTAAACCATAATGTACCTGTAATCTGGGTTCATCTAAAACCTGTCATGGAACTCCTTCCGTCCTCAGTAGAAAACGTTCATTTTTTAAGCGATGGCCCTATCACTCAGTACCGTAACAAAGACATGTTTTTTTACTTACTTTGTAAATTGACTAAAACCTATCCGAATATTTGTAATTTTACCTGGAACTATCATGAAGCCGGCCATGGTAAAGGAGCTCCAGATGGTATCGGAGGGACATGTAAATGAACCGCTGACAAAATTGCAGCTTTAGGAACTGACATTGCTACGATTGACGACTTTGCTACGGAATTGAACAAATATTGTCCCGGCATTCAAATTTTTGTGATACCCGAAGAAAAAAATGGTTTTCAAAAGAAGATAATGGCAGATAACCGACCAAACATCAAACCTTTTACTGGTACACTAAAAACACATCAAGTACGAGGAAACGATCTGAGCAATACGTTGTACATGAAGAGCCTCAGCTGCTTTTGTAGCAATTATTGTCCTCACTTCCACTTAGGCCACATTAAATACCCCCAAAATGAAAAAACTAAATTGGATGTTGATGCAGTATACACCGATTCTGAGGAAGATGTGCAAAACAGAATGATTGCACAAACATCTACTCATCTGATTAATACTATAGACGATGTAGACACTGCTATGACTGTCAAGAACGGAGATTTTGTACTTGTGAAATACCGTATTAATAATAAAAAATATAGATATGCTGGCGTATGTTCGTCAGATTTTGATGAAGAAGAAGGAGAGATCAGGGTTACTTTTTTAAAGATCTCCGATGAAGATGGTACTCTTTTTAGAATAAATGACAATGACATGTCTGATGTTAAATGGGAACAGATTTTGACCATATTACCAGTGCCAAATATACGTATGAAGGGTATCGGAGTGTTCTATAAGTTTCCAAAGCCAGTTGATATATTTGAAAAGTAAATTGTTGATATTTTAGTATTTAAGTGATAAATATTTAGTTTCGTGAAAAGTATTGATTCTACTCTTTGCAAAAAATGAAAGTTTTCATTTATATTGTGCACTGATAATTTTTAAGTTTATTTGTTTAAATAGCCTCGAGCTTGATGGGTGTATCATTAGATAGTACTATTGTTTTGTTTTGTGAACGAAGTTTATATTTTTGTTTCATTTAGAAATTTTATTCAGATTAAAGCGCCTTAAATGTGGCTCTTAAGTTTTTGAACGTTTTATAATTGAAATCTATCAAACAGTATGTACTGTGATTTTCATCTTAGATGAGACTGATAAGCAGAAAATATTAATTCTGTTATTTGATACAGTTAATTGAAACTTAAGCATCAACAAACCATTGATATTAAAAATAAGATTGATTTAGAAACTGTGAAAACTGAATGTATCTTGTATATTAAAAAATATCCAAATACCATAATTTATATGTTTTATTTAATACGTGTCCCCTTTCTTAGCTAATAATTAATGGCCTGTCACTACTCTGCCAATAGTGTAGTGATACTATTGGGGAGTGCCCCTGGTAACACATTTTCCTCTGGTGCTTATAAAATTCAAAAAAATAAAAAAATCTTCTGGCCCTCATCATAACAAAATTAAAATAGTGTCAAACAGAGAAATTATCAATTTTGAATGGAACAGATTACATTTCCTTCAGGGACATAAAAAAATCAAATACCGTAAATTCACCCATATGAGCGTTTTAATGAAAGAAATTCATATACTCGTATTTCACTAATTTATAATAGGAATGTATTTTTTTTTTTTAAGTAAAAAGTGCGCGAATTTTGATATTTTTTCCATGCTTTTGGTGAATAAGTAACTACTTATGAATTATTTGTAATATTGTAAATTGTAATTATAAATTCTATTATTCAATATTTAACGAGTAAACATTGAGTTTTTCTCAAGCCTTTCTCAGTAGAACTGCTTTCCGAATCGGTGGTAGTAGCACACGGATAGACTACTGACGAATGACGATTAAAAAAAAATAGTTGATGCTACAAAAGCACTGAATATAAGAAAATACACAAGGAATATCTCGAAATTACTACACTACTTATTCAAAAATACAATGTGGGCGTGTTTTTGATGGGTATTGTGTATGTATATTGTATATGTGTTTGTGCGTACATTTGTATGAGCATGTGTATTCATCACTTCTTTTCGCTGAAACGATTGCAAGGATTTGGATGAAATTAACTATGTACTAATTATGTACTTGGAGTAACTATATACTTTATTTTTATGTCTAATTATTATTTTTTTGTTTTAGGGTAAACATACTACTAATTTAAAAAATCATTTATCGTTGAAATATTATAATGATTAGAATAGTATTAAAGTATTATAAATAAAGAGTATTATTATAAATAAAGAAAATAGTAAGCCACAATCAAAGGTGTCTTTAGAGCGATTTAACACGTTCACTGCCACTAACAAAATATGTGTTTTTCATTCAGGCCGTGGCGGTCACTGTTGGGCGACAACAAATATTTCTGTTCGGGCCGCGTCGCCCAATGGTGACCGCGCGTCAGACGTGTTTTTAAACTGCAACTGTAGGCCAACGGACAGAAAAGTCTTTAAATTTTGTATGACAGGGGACCCGCGCGGCCCTGCATTTTATCCTGTTTAGCTTGGTTTTTGCAAACAAGACAAGTTTAAAATATATGTCGTGTTTTTACTTGTGAGCTCTAATTTTCACTATAGTGGACTACTTGTGTCGACTTTAACTGTACCTGTGTGTTATAATTATATACAAATAGCGTTTAGCGTTAGCCTAAACATTTTGGACTAAACTTCGCAATATTAGATGGAATAAAAAATACTAGCTTTCCGCTCGCGGCTTCGCTCGCGACTTATATGTTTTCCGGTAGGAATGAAATAAATTGGTATAGATTACAAATAAAACAGTTTTGACGCGTATATAAAAGTTTATTGTAAAAATGAGGTACTTAATTACTGAAAAAGATAAATTGACAAAGTTTAATGAATTTTAATAAAACATTCGGGACATAAAAAAGGTTCATTAGGACAGGTTTTGCAAAAAGTAGTGACTTTTTTTGTTTTATTCCTAGCTACTAAGCGCCCCAGGGTGGCTACGTTCTGCTTATAACATTGTTGGCACTGACGTCGAACGACTTTAGATGATCCTTCTTTTTTCGCTAGTTCATGTTTAGCTCTCTTCGGTCTCGATGAGAGAGGTTCGGACGTTATGCCTTTTGTTAGGAAATTGGTCATAATTTCTTTTCTAAAATCTACAATAGGAATGTTCTTCTTTGTTACACTTTTGTAGAGAGTGAGTGCGTTTACAACAGCTACATTCAAGATTAAGTCCAGGGCCACTTTTTTGTACCACTTCACACTTTTCCTTAGTGGTGTTTGGTACGCTGACATTTGATCCGACAAATCAACAGCACCTTTAGCTTTATTATAGTCGACAACGATTGCAGGTTTTGAGATAACTTTGTTACGTTTTACCACTCTCACAAAACGCGTCGAGTGTTTTGTGGACAAAACTAACACATCGCGTTTATCCTTCCATCGCATCACTGTTATTCCATCCGCACTTTCTTTAGCAATAAATTGCCCCTTTTTCAACTTTGTAGAAACTATTGTTTTAGGGAAGTGTCTCCTGTTTTTCCTCAATGTTCCAACAAGATGCGTCTCTCTATTTAACAGCTTTCTTGCCAAATCGACCTTTGTGTACCAATTGTCTGTGAACAGAGTGTGTCCTTTGTCGAACAAGTCATTACACAGTTCCATAACTACATTTGTAGGTGTAGTGTTAATTTCGTCATTCTGTTTACCAGCATAAATGTTAATTTTATAGGTGTAACCTGGCAGTGTACATAATTTAAATAGTTTTACTCCATATTTATGACGTTTTTATTTGTTATACTGACGAAAGATTATGCGTCCTCGAAAAGGCACAACACTCTCGTCGATACATAAATCCTCACCAGGTATATAGTTTTCCTTAAAATTGTGATTCATTACATTCAATAAATTTCTTACCCGGTGTAAGCGATCAGCTTTGTTCTCCTCATCTTGTTCTGAAAAATGTAGCATTTGAAGCAATATCTCAAACCGATTACGGGACATAACGGTTCTTGGCAAATTTTGTCCCATAATTTCATCTTTGGACCAGTAGTCTGATATTTTAGGTAATCTCACTATACCCATAAACACAACCAAACCAAAGAATTTTTTTATTTCGACTAAGTTAGTAGGCGCCCAGTTCCGAATGCGTGCACATTTTGTAGCTTCTTGTGAGTTAAGTATTTTAGCAATTGCAAAGTTATTAGTGTTTTTCACTATTTCATTCAAAACATCATCCGTTACCAAAAGCGCATAAAATTCTGCTGGGGATTTGTTAGTCATAAGCCTGCGAACATGTAACGGTGCACCAGGAATTTCGGTAAAAGCTATCAATTGGCGTTGATTACCTTTGGGATCGGTCCATGTCGAGGGTGGTGACCTCTCCGCTAAATCTTGAATGGCACGATTAATTTTAGTTTCACTTGATTCACTATCTGATAAGATGATTCGACGCCGTCTTGGTCGCAAAAGTTGAATGTTGTCGTCTTCATCAGAGCTTATTTGAAAGCTTTGGTTAAGGAGAGTAAATTCTATATTATCTATTCGAGACAGGTCTTCTTGGCTAATCTCAAAGTCATCGAATCCCATCGTTACGAAAATACAATCTACGTTATAATATAACTATAAACATGTGATTACTGCGCAACGAAGTAACAGCGACTAGCCGGGGCTAAGTACGCGCGCGATGTGCGTGAGCGGCGCGGACGCGGGCGGGTGGGGGTCACCGCGCCCGCGCGGCCCCCTGTAACAGATTCCCGGTATTCCTTGCGCAGAGGCCGTGTCGGACAATGGTGGGTGACACTTATTAATACTTGTAATTGGTATAAAATGTTGCTTGTGAGAATTAAATCATGTTTTATGACGTCAAATATATCACTTAAACCAATAAAACACACTGATGAAATTTGGCAAAATTATACAATTTTGTCTGGCTCCAGATGAAAAGGGGGTGTCAACCACCATTGTCCGACGCGGCGTTGAACGTGTTAAACAATTAAAACACAATAATGTTAAATTAGTGACCATTCATGGAAGACCTTTTGCTATTTTACAAAACCAAGCTTTCCAAGACATTGTTAAAATAGTAACACCCTCAAACGCTCCCGAAATATCTATTGGATCCATTAAAAAACTTGTAATAGATAAAGCATACGAAGTCAAATTAAAAATAAGCAAAGAAGTTAGAAATAAAATAATTAGTCTTAAACTAGACGTCGCTATGTGTGTGGATAGATTTTTTTTAGGAGTTAATATGCAATATATTAAAGATGAAGAAATAAAAGTTAGAAATTTAGCTATTGTTGAAACGATTGATAGGCAAACTGGTGATTTTTTAAAAGAGAAGCTTATCGAAATTTTAAATGATTTTATGATCGACATTTCACAAATATATTCCAGAACTACGGACAACGGCAAGAATTAAAAAAAAATGACTACGGTATTAGGCCGTAAGTTATATACTGAGAATGAAGGCGAAACTAATAAAGAAATAGTAGACGCAGATTATATAAGTGATGATGAGGAAATAGAGGAAGAAAATGAATGCATACAAGAAATACATGAATTTGAAAATATTATGAATATTAATTCTTTTTTAGACCATATTCATAATAGCACCATACCACCATATAAATATAAGCCTCGCGTAGTGATTTGTGCTGCGCATACGCTGAAATCCGAAGTAAAAGACGACATTAATGTAAACATTGAAACACAAAGTATAATAGAATTGGCAAGAAAAATGATACATATTTTACGTAGACATACCATAAAGAATATTCTATATCTCGAGAGTATCTAATTTAAAAAAAAAACCATCATTGATTGCACATCACGTTGGACGTCTACTTATAAAATGTTGGAACGTCTCTTTGCTCTTAAAACGGTATGTGTTACTAATTCCGACATTGCTAATTTGTTGTCGACAAAATGTTGGGATGAACTTTCAACTATTACTTGTCTAAAACCAATAAATGAAGCGACTTTAAGTTTATAAAAAAACAAATCACTATTGGCGATTTTTTTTATTATATGGTTGACGTGATGTCAGTGAACTTAGCAGATCATTGTCCAGCAGATCAAAAATAAATGTGAGTTATATTCGCATGCAACTGAGTTCTATAGTTCCTGATACTTTTTAGAAATAGTTCTGGCGTTTTTACGTTAAAAAAAGTCAATTGACAAAATGATCTGCTAACTTCCCGTAGCAGATCATTTTGCAACAAATCAAAAAAAATGTGAGTTCTATGCGCATGCAGCTGAAATATACAGTTCCTGATACTTTTCAGGTATAGTTCTGAACTCTCGTCCAAGTTACAGCAGATCATATCCGAATTTTTGAAAAGTCGGAACATAACATTTTTATCGTTTTAAATTATTGTAAAAGCTAGAACTCTTTTGTTTTTCACTGATCTATATCAGAATTGCATTCTAGAACTCGATTCCTGTCCAGAACTCACGTCCATGTGCCAGCAGATCTTACCGGATAGTTGAAAAAGTTGAAAAATACTATTTTCATTTTTTTAAATGATTGAAAGAGGCTAGAAGTTAGAACTCTTTCGTTTATCATAGATATGTATCACTACTGCAATGTAGAACTCGATTCGAGTCCAGAACTCACGTCCAAGTTCCAGCAGATCATGTCAGAAGTGGAACGTTTAAAAAATATGAATGTACTATTTTCATCGTTTCAAATTATTGTAAAGGCTAGAACTCTTTTGTTTTTCACTGATCTGTATCAAAACTGCAATGTCGAACTCGATTCGAGTCCAGAACTCACGTCCAAGTTCCAGCAGATCATGTCAGAAGTCGAATGTTTAAAAAATAAATTATATAATTTTCATCATTTAAAATTATTGTAAAAGGCTAGAACTCTTTTGTTTTTCACAGATCTGTATCAGAACTAATTAGTAGTATTTAATGCCTTAAATAAACATTCATGCTGACACATTAGGTTTTTTATTTTTTCATCGGTATCTTCTTCTAACATCCCCGTGAGGTCAAAGTTTATGTTTTGTTGTTCCCGTTTAGAGAACAATAAATCCATTATATTCGTTTTAGTGGTTTCATAAAGTTGTTTAGTTTTTTCGTAAACGTTGTTTATAAAATAGCTCGCCTGAGTTTTGTCATGAATTGACTCTAATATAGTCTCATGTCTGTCTTGAAATTCCACCCACTGATGCTCTAGATTTGAAAGACGGTTTTCCAGATAATCCGTGTTTTTCCTGGAAATG
The DNA here is from genome assembly GCA_905404265.1 of Fabriciana adippe. NCBI lineage: Eukaryota > Metazoa > Arthropoda > Insecta > Lepidoptera > Nymphalidae > Fabriciana > Fabriciana adippe. The sequence goes on along the minus strand of FR990005.1, from coordinate 5,373,591 downwards.
CTATCTTTTTTGTAGTTAGTACATAATTTCTTAATGTTTTCGAAGCAAGTTTGTTGTTTACCGAGTAAATCCATGTTTAGTTTCCTATATAATGTTGAGATGTGTTGATTTTAGTTTACTGGTTCGTCCAAGGACACGAAGTTTCGTAATTTACAAGATTCCGATGCTCGTTGTAGATTACAGCTGAGCTCCGTTGAATTTTGCAGGACCTTGGTACCCAGTGCACTTGCGATCGCAACAGCGATATAGGCGCCTTCTCAATTAACCTGGTGATTCCCGCTTGTGGGAGGCCAGGCAACCGATTCGCTATCGCAGTATAAATCACCCAGTATACTGAGTATAAACACGTCGAAGGACCAAAAAATGTACCGTCCCAGTTAGAACGGTACAGTTGAGTTGTTATTAGGGTGGTGGAGTGGACAAGTTAAAATACTTGTAAGTTTGAAGTATTTTAACTACTGCAGTTAAAGTATGATTGTGACGACTCTAACTGGCCACGTCTATTCGGCTCAGTGTCTTTAAGTGCACTGGTAAAAAATGTAGCTACGCATCGTCTCGAAAGGCTGTCGCGCAAAGTAAGCAAAACAAAAAAAATGTACATGAAACTGTACAAATTGTGATTTCTAAAATTCGATCTCAATTTTTTTAAATCGTAAATATTCCAGTAATATATCTTATCTTTTTGTTTTAAATCATTAAAGCTCAATGTGAATCATGAAGTACAATTATTTTTCACTAACTTACATAATATCTGCCCAATATCCTTTAAAAAGCCTCTTTCTGTTTAGTTCAATGTGTTCATAAATTTATTCTCAGAATTATATAAATATATAAAAAAATATTTGAACTTACGCTTTACAACTATACCCTAAAAACACTAAAAGTCCTTTCTGGGTGTTTGTGTTTACAAAGAACTGCATTTAAAATTGTTGGGCGCTATGAAGTTATCTACAATATGATCACCTGTGTGTGCTCCTGACAAGTCTCTTGTAGCTAACACAAATGAGTGGAATTCTCCTTTGAATAAACAGTGACATATAACAGTTAATATATTTTTTGTTGCTCTCTGATGTCCAAATGTTTGTAGGAATAGTTAAAAATATGATTTCCTGTAATATGCCACGCAGAATGTTACTTACTCTTTCATAAGTTTTTATCAGCAGCATGTTTATCGGCACAAAAGAACTTGGAGGTTTATGAGCCATAGAGCCAGACAGTTCTATTTGGAGAGTACTGACAAAATTTAAAAAGCCTACATTTTCAACAAATTGCAGAGGCTAATCTAGATATGGGTAATATCAAAAAAAATTGTACATTCTAACATGCTGAAATGTCCATGGTAGGTTTCATCGAAACAATGCGAAAATTTATAAAACAAGTTAAGATACGTAGACATACAGAATTATGAATGAATAATATTAATTTCACAGCATAATAAAGCATATAGTTTTTAAAATACACATTTTTGTTTTGGGGTGTATAATTTTTCTCCCATGTAAATAATAATGTCCTCGAAGACTTTGCGTTACAAAAAAGCCTCTAGTTTTTTTGCGTGCTACGTATCTCTTATTAATTCAAGCTAAAACTGAACTTCAGTATCATTCATTCATTCAGATCCTGCATTATTTTTTTTAAATAATAAAGAAATAGATAATTAACTTAATATCAAATCTTTGTCCACGATTTTTGTCATTTTTGTTATTGTATTTTGTAACACCAATATTTGGTAGTTTTTAAAATGTAGAATTGGCAACACTGCGTTTATTGTAAGCATCCAATCACGTAGCGCTAACTAGTGACAGTCGGCCATCTTGCAACGTGCGTTTTTGTGACTGCATTGTACGTAAGCCAGCTGTGATTTTTTTCAACATTATTACGTTCCTTTTGTGCGGTGGTCTGTTTGTCACCCGGTAAGTTGTTTATTTACTATTAGACCATTTAAATATTGTATTACTCTCGCCCAAATCAAAAGTAAACAACAATTTTTGCTAACTGATTTTTAATTCGTTTGAGGTTATATTCAACACGTGTTTTATATTCCTTTTCGTTACAATTTGTTACAATTTTTTGTTACGTAACAAAAATGAGTTAACAAAAAGGAAGTAAGGGTGATTTTATACTGCTGAAAAATACGTCACACGTTTATTTTGTTACAAAAAAAATCTAGCAATGCTTTCACCTTACCTACTAGGAATATTAGTAGATGAAAGGAAAGAATCAATTAATAATGTTATTTTTATAGTTTTACTCGCGTAGACATTTCGTGTTTACCCAACCTGTTTCACCGGCCGTGCCATCACTGCTGTGTTTTGAGCTCATGACTAAGATCCGTTCGAGATTGAAACTAGTAGGTACTTGACAAAGAATTAATGAATACGTTAGTAAAATGTAAAATCCTACCTGACATCAAATTAGACATTAGAGACATTATGTCTCTCGAAATGTTGTTAATATAAAAATAATATGTGAAAATGTTGCTATATTTTTTCTAAAATTCGTTTTTAATCCCAGATAGTAATCTAACATTTCATGTGTTTTTGTGTTTGCTTTTTAGTATCGAGTTTAACATTACACCTGTCAAGTTACAATTTGGGTTAAATAACGAACTATACAGCTTAATTGGAGGGATTAACAGATTCCTGTTAACCCAATTAAGCTGAATATGCTTGTGTTGGAGTGGGTTCACGTTTATTATATAGTGTACTCACAACCGAGATTATTCACAAAATAAAATTTGTTCTAGAAAACATGCCCATGACACCTGCAGAACGACAAAGGAATTACAGAGAAAGACTGAAACAAAATGATCCTGAAAAATATGAAGAAATTCGTAAAAGAAACTTGGAAAGAGTAAAGTCCAGGTATGTTCAAATATCTAAACTACCAGAAAGTCAACAAAATAAAAGAAGAAGAGACTGAAGAAGGCTAAAATATAATCAGAAAAAGAATCTCAAAGAAAGGGGGAAAAAAACTAGTTCAAGAAAACTTTACCTAAAAAACTACTACAAATTGAAAGGAACCATTAAAAAACAGAACAAGAAACTAGAAATCCAAAAGAAAAAAATAGCGGCACTCAAAAAAAATGTTATCGACAGAAAATGCTGTTTGAATTTCAAAAAACGGAAGAAGCAACAACTGAAAATGACACTATCACAGAACTTACACCGAATTCTAAAGCTAATTCATTCTTAAAAGAATTGACTAGCGTTTCTACACAAGATAAAGAAAAAATTAAAAAAGTTTTACTTCAAAGTAATATTCTAACTGAATCTTTGGCAAAACAGTAAGCAGATACGAAAAGTTATACCGAAAGAAACATAATTAAAAGACTTTGTAGTTCAGAGTTAGCTCACCGTTATAAAGTGCGTACACGATTAGGTCGTAGTACGGGATTAATAGGCAGAATCAGGTTTTCTAACAAAAATAATGTAAAGTAGAACAGCAAAAACAATTCGAAAATTCTTTATACAAGATGATGTAAGCCGTCCAAGCGCTGGAAAAAAAGAAACTAGAACCTTCAAAAAACAAAAGAAGCAGAAACGGTACCTTCTCGATACTATGAAAAACTTACACAAAAAATTTAAACGCGATACTGGTTCTACCATATGCTATACTACTTTTATTATGTATAAGCCCTTTTATGTTGTAAAACCCCGACTGGCAGACAGAGACACTTGTGTATGTAAAGTGCATGCCAACATGAAATTAAAGTTTATAGCATTAAAAAAAATCAAATTCTTAATTCTTACGGTAATCTAAATGATTTAGTACTAGCTACTGTGTGTGACGAAGGATCAAAAGAATGTATGTACTCGGAATGTGAAATATGCAATGGAACACCAATAGACTACAATTTTACTGAAACAAACCAAGAAGCAATTGTGTCTTGGATTGAGTGGTCATTCACAAATGTCGAGTATAAGAAAAAAAATGAGATAAAGGTATCGAAAAGAATTTTGCCTGAACTTAAATCAGATGAGTTGGAGAATCTCATATCATTTACTGAAGCACAGTTGAAAAAGTTCAAAGAACATCTTTTTAATATATGTCATCAGTACAAATCCTATAAAAACGTTAAAGACAACCTTACGGACGATGAATTAGTGATTCATTGCGATTTTTCCGAGAACTACACATGTAAAATGCACGAAGAGATTCAGGCTGTTCATTTCGGCGCTTCGCAATATCAAATATGCACACTAGTGTTGTGTATAAGAAAAATGAAAGACCCAAAAGCTATTGCACTCTATCCGATTCCACAAACCACTCTCCGGAAGGTATTTGGGCGCATCTAAAACCAGTTTTGATTGATTTGAAACAAATGTACCCACAGGTTGAAATTTTGCATGTATATTCAGATGGTCCGACAGTGCAATATAAACAAAAGAAAAATTATTTCTTATTTAAAAGATATATCGACGATTTGGGGTTCGAAAAGGGAACCTGGAACTTCTCGGAATCATACCATGGTAAGGGGCCTGCTGATGGTGTTGATGCAAATATTAAACGACTCTTGGACGAGAAAGTATCACATGGAAAAGATGTCCGAAGTGCTTTGGGTGCACTTAATCTTAATCAGATTAATCTTTTGGAAGGTGAAACCAAAGTGAAACTATTTTGCATCGACGATGACGATATTCATGAAATTGAATCCAACAATGAGGATGAATTAAAATCCCTGTCGGCTGTACCCAACACCCTGAAGATACCGAAGAAACGATTGAGACGTATTTCTTCTTCTGACACAGGTGTAGATACTTTTATTTTGCGGAGACCGACCATTAGACGCTTAAAATCCATTTCTTCCTCTGAAACAGTTACAGATAATTCTGTTTTGCAAAGACAGGCCATAAAACGCTTTAAATCCATTTCTTTCTCTGAAACAGATGAAGATAGTTCTGTTTTACAAAGACAGGTCACCCACTCGAAGTCCAAAACTGTAGATGTCATTTCAGCTACCGTAGAGCCCAGCCGCGGTTTGACTCCAACTAAACAAACAAATTCAATAATGTGCCAAGGTCAAAACTCAGTAACAATTTTATCAGATATTAAAGTGAATTATACACGCGATGACTTAAGAAATATCATGAAAGGCTCCTCTCGCTATAATATGTCGTCCATGGTAATACCAAAAGATTTTCCGGAGCTAACTAATAAAACCGAAGAGCACAAAGAACCGCATCCTTTTAACCAAAAATCCCAACGAGTTCGTTTTTTTTTATTTAAGTAGCGATACTGAAAATTGATCTCACAACAATAAAATTGTTCGTTGCAAGTTGGTGCTGACTATGTTTTGGGTTAATTTACATAATGATTGTTATATTATTTGTTTCTTTTTTATTACAATTTAGTGAGAGTAGATTTACACTAGGTGGCTAGGTGACTTTGTGCTCTACGTAAGTTAATTACCTAAATACTGATTACAAGGTGTACTAGTACACCACTGCCTAACCCCTTGAGGAGTACAGGTGTTATGTTATGTTTATGTTAAGTTTGATTACAAGAAAAGGAGAGATATAAAAAAAACTTGAATCTAAATCTTAAGGCGACAACGACAAGGTAGTCCGCGAAATTCAAATTTTCTTAAGTTTTTTGCAATGTTCAGGTCAGTATTAGGTTGTACGCTGATCAAAATATGATTCCTACATTCCGTAACAAGTATGTGTATAAAGAATTACAACCATGAAAATCATCACTACAACTCTCCAATCTCTCGATCAAATCACCTTATTGAATGACTTTTTCATGAAGAAATTTGAGGCCAATTCCAACTTGGAGAGTTGTATTGATGATTCTAATGATTATAATTCTGTACATATAAATTGGTTATGGTCGCATACAATCTGACGGTCGTAATTTGCAAAAAAAACTTGGGAAAATTTGAATTTCACCGGCTACCTTGACGCATCCCCCTTAATGCCGTGTCTGTGTGTGTTCATGTTTTATGTGTATTTTTTGTGTACTACCTGAAGTTTTGAAAATGTTAATAACTTAGAAAGAATTATGAAAACAATTAGTCATGTTATAATGGGCAAATAACATAGGTAATTATGGGACTGATAAATTGATCTCGAATATTAATTAGGTTAATTAAGAAAAAATATGAAACCATTAAAAATGTGACATTATACCTAATTTGCGATTTAAAAGTCTTATCGTGTTTAAAAGTTTGATCGTTTGTATTGTTTTATTTTTGTTTTGTTATTGTTGATTTTGTATTATTAAAAGTTCAGATGAACCTATCCAAGTTGTATCGAAGTAGTTCAGTTATTATGTGATTGATTATAATTAATAAAACAAATCGAAACCTATTTTGTTTTGTTCATAGTGTGAAATTACCCTATTAGTCCCTTTTTGTTTCCTTTTTGTAACACTTTTCATTTTTGTAACGAAATTCATTTTCGTTTCTTTTTGGTGACTGTACAATTTAGTTTAATATTACCCATATACCATTTCTAACAGTGCCTGATCTATATTCTCTATTTGTTTTTGGGTCAAATTCTTGTTGCCAATGCCTATAATAGTTTCTAGAAGACTTTGATTTTTTTTTTAATTATTGGGCCACTCAGAAGAGTCACTGACATTGATTTCAACTGCATTGTGTGTGCATATTAGTTTTCCTTGCTGTGCTGCTAGGCTGATCTTCGACAATGCAGTGCAATTTTTTTAATTGTTCTCGTAGGTTAGTTGTATTTCTGCAGTTTGTCTTTTTACACAACTTGAAAAATAGTCCCAAACAAATTACCACCCTTTAGCACACCTCATTTCTTTTTATTGTACTATGTCTACCATACAACTTATTTAAATATATCTAAGAATATAATAAAATTGTAACTAAGACGAATCTGTACATTAAATATTTTTTGGAAAATCTTATTGAAATAGACATTATTATTTATAAAGAGGCCGAATCTATAGTTCTTAGATTTTTTGTCTGTCTGTGACCGTATCACGGATAAACTACTAGAGGGATTTTGATGAAATTTGGGAAGGACTTTAGAATAGCGGTGGTATAACGATAGCTGGTTATCTGGGTCAACATGTTGACTTATTACTGCGGAAAAAAATCTCATCTCTGACAAATCTACACTAAACGTAGTAGGAACGCACTCAACCGGAGTGACCGTGAGTTGTTAGTATAATCTAAATTCTAAAACTATCCACTACACAAGTTAATCCATTTACCGTTATATTTGGAGCAGACTGACAATTATTTTGTTGTTCCTTGTCTCTGTTTACACTGACGTCTGACACCATGACAGTGACAGTTAATACTTCACTGCCTGTTCGGAAACACCACCGCGTTACACATTGGCTGCAAAACTTTGCAGTAAGTAATAACACTAATAACTTATAATAGTGTCGCGTACGTGTCCTAAGTGAATAAAGAGGCTTGGCTACTAATGTACCTAGTACAATCTGCTCTGGTTAGTAAATTGTGTAGGTAAAAAATACATTGCTGTACTTAAATTAGTCACTAATTTTGACGATTGTTTAGTATAATCGATTACGTATTCGATTTAATTAACCTAACAATGATTGTGGTCGACTAACAATCTGTTCTGGTTAGTAAATTGTATAGGTAAAAAATACATTTCTAATATTAAAACAGTCACTCTAACACAGTATTGACGATTATTTAGTATAATCGATTACATAATCGATTTAATTTATCCCCCATCATTGTGATCGAATAACTAAATAAAAGATTAATCGATTATCAACATCACGAATCTTATTCTCATCAATCATCATATATTGTGTCCTCGAGGCTAGGGATGGGCAAGACAAAAAAATATATCGTTATTTATCGCATCGATATTTACAGTATTGATAATTATCAAGTGAAAAATATCGATATATCGTCAGTTTTCGAATGATTATTCATACATACTCCCAAAGCATTCAAAATTCGTAAACGAGAATAGACATAAAAAGAGTATTTTTTATTAATGCTTGAGCTTAAACAATTATATACAATTTAATCAAACAAGTAGTCATCAGATATGGATAGCAGAAGCATTCTCTGTTTGATTTGCTCGCCTGTCAAGCGACTACTACGAGTATTGTCCGAAACTTTTGAATTGTCGCCTTAAAAATATGGTGGATGTGCTTGCGCTGAACTTGTTGTGATAAGGTTCATATACTTCTCATGATTGTGTTTAGTTAGCCGAAGTCTAATAATTTTTTAAACTTTTTCAAAACTTTTTTTTTAATTTTCTATATTTGAAAAAAAATCCAATAATGCGCATGCAAGGAGTATCGAGTAACATTAAACACGAAACCAGAGTTGCGTTAAAAATATATTGAAATTGATATGAATTCGATCCTCTAAAATAAATATCGAGTATCGATGTATCGCTATTAAAAATATCGACGACATATATCGATAATTGTATGGAAAAATATTGATATTTTAATATATCGATATTTTTTGCCCAAGCCTACTGGTCACTCTAGGCTTGAGTAATGAGTACAACACTTGTCAGTACTGAGTACTCACTATTCTGTACTCAGTTGTCACTTGCGGCTTGCCAAAATAACAGATTAATTAAGGAGACTACGCCAAAATCGAATATACCCTGTTTTTTAATCTCAGAGACAAAACTGACATTTCGTGGGTTGTCAGTTTTTTGCAATTCTTAAATAGTGATGTACCACTATCGAAAATTAATGTTAATAAAATCAAGTATCGATTTTTTTATAATAAGTTATCCTTAAATAATGTGTAGATACTTATTTAAAACGTAAGAATACAAAATTAATAATGTAAATTTAAATTTAATAATGTTAATTTTTATGATACTTAATGATTTAAAATTAATAAATATAATATTTAAATTAATAATTATGATATTTTAATAAATAAATATGATATTTAATGATTTAAAATTAATGATTTTAATTTTAGTTATACGCCTTTGAATATAAAACTTTGAAACGAATCGTCTAATAAAGATGAAAAGTTACGATTCAACAAATCGGTATCGTAGGTACAACACTGCACCAAAAGAGCTGGCAACATTATTTGTAAGTTTGACATTTGCATGTGTCAATTTAGTCTCTGAGATTAAAAAACAGGGTAAATATTTTAATATAATCAGACCAATCATTATCTAAAATACTCTGAAATTTAACATTGGCCCCAGGGTCACCTTTGCCAATTCCAAGATTTGTTATAATTGAAGGAACAAAGGTAAGCGAATGAAAAGGTACAGAGTACAAGGGATTAAGGTGAAGTTTAAAAATAGGCGCAGGAAGCTCTGTAAATTTTTGGAAACTTTTAAGAATACACGGAATTTGTTGATTAGGTTTAATAATTTGTAATAAATGATTAAGGGAATATATTAATGGATGACATGAGGATTGTAAAACTTTCGAAATGAAGCGATCCGAAAGATATTGTCTGCGAAGATGAAGAGGAGGCTCTACACACTCAACCTGCATAGCATTTGTTGGCGATGATTTCATGGCACCTAATATTATTCTTAGTGCCTTGTATTGGATTTTGTTTAATTTTTCTAGTGCTGTTTTATTACATGGATCTAACAGAAATACTCCATAATCAAAATGACTACGAATAATAGCGTTATATAAAATTTTTTGTGAATATTGATGGGAACCCCACCACACTCCTGATAATGCACGTAAAATTTGAATATTCTGCATCCAAAATTTCTTGTGAGTCTTGTGTTGGAGCTGCCTGCTGGGTTCCTCGATTTAATATTATACTAAATTTTAAGTGTCCTCCTGAAGCTTCTGCTTTTTCGGGAGAATGTATAGCTCTGCTTGAAGCCATTTTATTTGCAGAATCGCATAAAATGTCAAAAGTCATCATCCTTACAGATTCTTTAAGTTCCCTTCAGAGTATCTTGCAAAATCCTTTCCGCAGTAAATCAAGGTTTGTCATTATATTTAAAATTAGAGAAGCACTCTTTAGATGTCATGAACAGGGAATCCTCATAACCTTGGCTTGGATCCCTAGTCATTCGGGTATTTTTGACAATGAAATTGCTGATAGCTGCGCCAAATCTGCAACGGTTAGCGGTATTTTAAGTCATTATTGTAATTATTCTCACGACTTGCGTTCTTTGTTTAAAAAAAGTCTTTACACTTCCTGGAATAAATTTTGGAACGTTTCTAAATCAATTAAAGGTAAGTATTATGCTTCAATCCAACCGGAAGTTCCAGTCTCCCCGTGGTTCTTTCGATTTCGCCGGGCTGACCGTAAAACCACCTCAATTATATGTAGGCTCCGTCTGGGCCATGCGTGTACTCCGGTACATCTAGCTAAATTAAAAATTAGAAATAGCTCTATCTGTGAATGTGGCTTAGATGAGGGTTCGACTGATCATATTCTTTTTAATTGCCCCAAATTGAAATACTCCCTGCATGACATAATCCCTCCTCAAATTCACCACCCAGTTAACACCAAATGTTTATTAGCCCTTGTGTTTAGTCCATTTATTAAAAAATTAGTTAAATTTATAGTAGATAATAAAATTAAATTATAATATGTTTTCATTTTCAATCATTGTGCCATTTTTATATTGCCTAATTTTTTTCTATTGATGTAGGCTACTCCTGTAGACCGATCATTCATTTTATAGTTTGAATTTCATATTAAAGCGGCTAAATTTCAAAATTACCGCTCAAACTCATTCGTGTCTTCCTCACAAAACGTGACACTGGCAGAATGTATTGCGTCTGTTAACGCAACTCTAAGCCATAGAGAAAAGAAAAAAAAAAAAAAAAAAAAAAACAGGGTATAGATATGTGCCTGGTACCATGTCTGCAGTCGTTTTAGTTCCTTATCCTTACTTGCTAAGTCTAAGTTATCAGTCAATGAATAACTCTGAAAAAGCTGTGTACAGTGTTATTAAGAAATATAAAACGCCACGTCGAGATCAGTTCGTACTTCCTACTTCCTATTCCCCCAGCCAGCACCTAAAGCGTTAAGCAGCTATAATTGATAGCTTGGAAAATATAACCCACAATTATGATAGTGGAGGGATACCTACATACATTTTACTACGAAAATCAAGTTTTAACTACAGATAAAGTGATGGAAAATATTAATGATAAAAGCTTGGCAAAATTGTAGAGAGATTTTATATACAATATGTACAAAATATTGATATTTGAATTATTTAAACAGAAGGGACAAGAGCATGCTCATAGATGAACTGGATAATGTGAAGGAAAATGTACTATTTGGATCAATGGGTAAATAATAATAATAATATGTCTCTTTACATAACAACACTTGGTAATAAATTTATTTATGTAGGTACATCAATAATATAAGAAATTTTTTTATATTGTGCATTCCTTGCCGTGTCCGGGTACTTACCATTTGCCCGGACAAGGTTCGGAGCACAATGCAGGTTCTATTGATAAGGTAAAACCTATTCATTATCTATATACTAATGCTTATAGTAGCAAAATTATGGATACAAGTCTAAATTAGCCTTATAATGACAATATAATTAAAGATTTTCATGTATGCATACAAATAATTAATGATCTATGATAAACTTTTAAAGTAAAGTATATATATACATTATATATCATTATAATATAACAAAATATTGTAATAATTGATCTCTAATTAATTTAAAACTTTGTTTCAGTTCCATTAAATGATTTTGTTGAAGTAGGAGGGTTAATTTTTCATTTTGAAATGGATACATACAAAGGGAAGTAGTGTTTCCAAAACTAGAGAGATTGTTGATAGATAATGCACATTACCACTAGAAAAAAGCAAATATCACTAACAGAATTCAGTTCAAACTTATTCACATTTTAACATGAAATAACATATCACACTCCGGTAACTAAAAAATCCCCATTTTTGAGAAATTATGAAAAACTGTTTTAAAACATTTGGGAATGATATTAAAAATCTAATGAAAAATACATAAAGGTAATGTTTTCCTAAGCTGTTGAATTACCTTATTTGTATTTTGTTAATGAATATGTTGAGATTTCTTAATTAATCTAGTTTTGCAGTGGAAGTAAACAAACTTTTCGTGTACTAAGTAAAGTTACTTTATTTCATCTGAAATAAAATTAGTTACATCACTTTTCACTTCAAAAATAAGATAACTTTTTTTTGAGTGTTTAAGATATGCCATGAAAGGGTGATTTGCTAATTTTTAGCTTTAGTTTTTATAGAACTAAAATAGTTGCAATAAAAAAAATATGTACTCAAATAGAAAGTTATTATTTATTTACTAAATGCATTACAAAAAAAAACTAAATTTAACCAGTAAATTATTGAAATGGTTTGTTATAAACATATAAATTTGTAAGTACAGTCAAAATCTGTTATATCGACATCAAAGGGACAACTCAACGACTATCAGTTTTTACGACCAAATAGGTCGTAAAAACTGATAGTCGTAACAGCCGGTAATGTTTTCGCGGTACAAAATATTTTATTTATGAAGTGGTATTATATATGTGTGGGTACACATAAATCGATAGATATTAATGAGAAAAAATTATTTATGTATAAAATAAAATTACATTTTGTTTATTTCACATAAAACATAAAATATGAAAGAACATTATCAATTTTCTGTATTTATAAAATCTGTAATTTTAGTCTGTTTGGAACACTTTTGTCGGGCATACACATTTTGTAATTCACGTTGGATTTTTATTAGAGTACCGCCATAATTTCCCTACATGTGAAACTGTTCACTAAAAAGAACAATCTTTCGTACACTAACAGCATTGAGACCATCATTCAAAGTTAGCACTGTAAATTGTTCTTACGAGTCTTCCTTTTCGTCATTTTCCTCTTGAACTTCTTGTACAATATCATCCTCCGTAGCTGGTGCACGAAATGCAATAGTTATCTATATCAATGAACTCCTCTGTTTCAATACTGTAGACAAAGTAAGTCGTAAGTTTTGGGCTAATTGAGCCAAAGAAATATTGTCCTCTTCATCATCATCAGTCACATCATCTAAAAATACTGTTAAGAGGACTTTAAAATCTGCATGTCTAAAGCAGTTAGCTATAGTTTTTTGTGAAATTGACCATGCTTCTGATATTATCAAGATGGCATCAAAATCCGCAAAGCTTCTCTGGACATTACTGTCAAGGTTTTGCATTAACTTTAACACTTGCAGTTTTCTATAATGAGATTTTAAACATCTTATTACACCTTGGTTCATAGGTAGCAGTACAGATGTAACATTTGGTGGTACGATTTTCGTGTTCACTCTTCATGATCCAAATTAAAATCGAACTCAGTGTTAAATCCGTCAATGTCGTCCTCAATATCTTGTCCACCTGTCAAATTATCATAAAAATATCGAGCATCCTCAGGTATTAGATGTCTTATTGATATGATGTCACATAGCTTAGGCTCTGCGATAGGTTTTCCATTCGGCCATAATTTTCTTAACAGAGTCTTAAAAACATTCTCTTTCTAGATTGGTAGAACCATAACGCCTATTAGATATTTTACGAGTTATGTCTAAACAGTCGTAATTTTCTTGATCAAAATCAGAATTCATATATATGTGACATGGGTCTGCCTTTGTAATTTTTAATTTTCTTGTTTTCAGCCAATTAACTTTGTCATTATTTGTTGTTTTTTTTTCGATTAACTATAAACTTTTCTAGATTCTCAGTCGAGTAAAAATCATCAACTTCCAACTGGCAGGTTATAAGAGCTTTTTTCTTCTTACTTATTGCAATAATTTGAACGTAGCCATCAGGCGTATATATTCTTTGATTGTACTTCAAAGCTCTCTCAATATCACCGAAGTCTTTATCATTGGGTAAGTAACTGTGACCTGTCATCAAATACTTAAAAGTAATAGTTTCTAGGTTTGGTTTCATCTCCAGCACTGCTTTCATCATAAGAGTAATTTTAATATTCTTATTTTGACCACCACATGAATCCGACCAAAGAATTAAATCTTTTACAATATCAGGGATATTATTATATATGTGTTTCAGAAGAGATGATCCCACCTCTTGTGCACCTCGTCCAGCCTGACCATCTACCCATGTATAACAGTAGCTTTGGTTATATTTAGCACTGTGCACACCTAAGTTATAAAGCCAGATTTGTCTTTTGTAAAATATTACATTTGTTTGAATCCGGGGTAATGGTAGTGTCTTTTGCATATCAAATATAAGACATTCAATGTTTTCTTGATTTTTAGCTAGGTTCATATCTATTTTTAACCCTTAAATGCATGAATTCTGATTTTTCTTTAAAAAAATTTTTTTTGTATAGTTAAAGGAGCATAGGTTAGGGGAAAAATAATGAAAAAATTCTTAGCCTTGTATTTTTATTTATTTTCACAAAAAAATACCATGTGCCGTTTTCGGCACTACATGCATTACTAACATAAATTTTACATTTAGTTTCTATGTATCTCATTGAAACAATTTTTTGATTTTTTTGCACATAAATGAACTTTGCACTTACTGCACATCGTAACAGTCTTTAAATTACATGAAGGAAACATGCACCTTTGTCTATCTGGTGTTCTTATTTGTTCATGTCCTATTCCATCACGTATTACATCTGATGGAGGCAAAACTTGACACGGCTTTCCTTTTCGAAGTTTTGCAGGTGGCTCTTGCAATGAACTACTACTTGGACGACCTCTTGGAATAGGCGAGGAGTACTTACACAGTGTATCGGCTAATTCAGATCGAAAACTGGCGAGATCCATAATGTCCTTTTTAGGGACATTTTTTTTAATGTTGACTTGCTTGTAAAGAATCCACGCGTTTATGATAGTGAGATCTAACAAATGGTAAAATATTCTCATGTACCATTTTCTGCTCTTTAGATGGATTCTATACCGGCCTAAATGAGCGTCCATCAGGTCAACACCGCCCATATGTATATTATACTCCTTTACTAATTTAGGACAATTTATTTGGATCTTTCGTTTTTCCTTCTTATCATATCGATCGGCTTTTTCTGCCGGTTCAGCTCCGACATACGTTGAAGTGAGAACCACTTGCTTATTATCTTTCCATGAAACAGCAGTAATGTCAACACCATCCAAACTTGTAACGTATTCTTCGTATTGTCCTCGAGGTACTGACTTTTTCATAACTTCTTGTTTAGATGGCAGTTTACAAGATTTTCCCAAACGATTTCTTTGGATGGTACCCAAGGAATGTATACCTTGTTTTGCTAAAAAATGCATGAGAGGAATTGACGTATAATAATTGTCAAATTATACAATGTGGTTTCTCTGACGCGGAACTACTCTTATCAGCTTCAATACAGTTTGTGCAACTACTCCAAGATCCGGTTCATCTGCAAGCCTATCGTCTTTTTCTTTGCCAGAATATATTATAAATTTATAAGCATATCCGAGCAAGTTACAAATATTAAATAATTTAAAACCCCACTTGTGGGGTTTATTGGGCATATATTGTTTCAAGAAGTGCCCTACTTTGGTAGAACACATCTGCTCGTCAATTGATAATCTTTGGGCAATAGGTACACTAGAAAACCTTTGATTCAAATGTTCTATGACCGGTCTCAATTTATGTAACTTGTCATGGTCGGGATGTTCTGCAGGTAAGTGTTTGGAGTTGTCATTGAAGTGCAATATTTTTCTGAATTTTTAAAATTTATTAACTGGCATAGTTTCACGAATAGGCCCAAATCCAAATTTACCCCAGTATGACCTTGTATTGGGGTAACGATACACTGACATAAATATTATAATTCCAAGATATTTACGGAAATCGTCTTTAGTAAAAGTTTCGGTTCGATTAGGTTGTTGCTCTACTGCATATAAATTTGTTTGATGGACAATCGAATCAATGAACTCGTTCGTAAAAAAATAGCTAAAAAATTGGTAAGGGCTTTCCAAATCCATTAGATGACTAGGTAACTCATAGGATCCTAAAAAAGCTATTTTATCTTCTGAAAAAACTAAATTTCTTTTTCTCCATAATAAATTTCGGGTAACAGAAGGAATTGAGCTCTGAGAAGTAGATGGAACATTATCTTCCGAGACTAAAGCAGGATCACCATCATTGACAGCCGTGTCTTCTTCTTGAACTAAAGGAGGGTCATCAGAGTCATCAACCTCATCAGCACGACCATCGTCATTATCTTCTAACGCATCTAAAAGTTCTGAGCGACTTGGGTAGTAATCCAAATCATCTCCATCAGATTCGGCACCATCATCGGATATCTCGCCATTTTCTAAGGCTTGTAGCATAGCTTCTATGTCTTTATCCTTCATAGCTATAAAAAAATAACAAAACAAAGCAAAAATTATCACATAGGTACCAATAAAACATTGTCAAATAAAACATTGTACAAATAAAGCAGAATATTGAAGTCGAGTGAAAAATATGCATTAAACGCACAAGTCGTTTTCGGCACAACATTTGTTTTCTACGTTTTACCTCAAGTTTAGCTAGAAATAAAAAAATTCAATTCAAAAAATAAAAAAAAAATTATTTGACATATCCACAGATAAAGCTTAATTTTTTGATTTATAGACCATTTTTTTCTTTTTTGCAATAGGCAACATTGGCAAAGTTTACCATTTACAGAGATAATTGTGTTAAAAGTAGTTGTTCCGTTTTCGGTACAAAATGCATTTAAAGGTTAATTAAGATCTTGCTCTTTCAGCCTGATGAAGGATTATGAGAAAGCGATGGCGATATGGTACAAAATGAGATTGGATTGTTCCCTTGCAAATAAATCACACTTTGTGTAAAGTAAAGTGATATTTGCTTGCGCCAAAATGGGCAGATTTTGCTCATGAAATTTTCTGAGAAATCACAAATTATAAAAATCTCGTCTTCTTTCATAGTCTCTTTGCATACTTTGAATGCTGCTGCTTTTGAAATCAAAATGATATAATTTACTACATTAATAATCTCTCATGTTAAATCTCATGATGTGACCAAGTACATAGGTACAGGGACAAGTACTTACAAAAAAAGTGCCCTATAAATAAGGAGCACTCGTGAAATGCAAGAGCTGAAGGAATGTACATATTGACTAGAAACTACGGGTTAATATTTTTAATCTAATTATGTGAGGAATTATTTACTTTTTACAAATACTCGAAAATGCAACCACTTCTTAAACTCAACTCTGAACTCATTTACTTTTACGCCGCAACAAAAACTAAAAACACTATTACATTTTAAGCTATATTAATTACGCAATGAAATTTAATTTATTTTGAAAGAAAGATTGTGTTGCGAAACTTGTTCCACGTAGAATGTAGGCGTACCTACGAGAGTGAATTATATGCACTTCATTCATTCAGGGATTCCTGAGGAATTTACCTGCTTCAAAGACAGGAATTCCCCAAGTATATTTGACGCGTTTAGCATAAAAGAATATTAATGCCCCGTACAAAGTCGAGATGGCAGTGTTTTGATCTTGATGAAATTATAATTTATAGTAAATATGTAGTATAAAAACAAAAACAGTAAGGTATCTTTTTAAATCAAGTTGATATTTTCAATTACTTATCTATTTTATTACTATCTTTATCACCATTATTTGTTAAGGGTTTGATCAAGAGAACATGGAGGTGTTTGAAGGCCCCCCAGGACCAGAGGCCCAAGGCGGGCTGTCCCTTCCGTCCGATTTGCCCCTTAGGAATTAACTTAAAACAAATTAAGTTCAATTAATTTATTAGAGAAGATTTTCAAAATGACGCCCTTCAACTTCGACATACAATCGGCAACGCCTTTAAAAAATATTTTTTAATTTACGGAAAGCGCTTGAATTTTCTGTGATTTTTGTCGCTGCTCCTTTCAATTATCGTCTCAGTTCTGCTTCGGAGTTAGTCTCCCGAGCGAAAACTATTGCCTTGTAATACCCCCAAACAAAAAAAAAACAATTGGGTTCAGGTCCGGTGAAATTGCAGGGCATTCGATTAGGCCGCCTCGCCCAATTCATCTGCCCGTGAAAGTTTCATTAATTGTTCATGTTCCTTTTTAATGCTTTGACTATAAAATTGGATACAATCTATTAACTTCTTTGTAACTTCTTCATCCCGTCTTATAACAGGTAAAAGAGAAGTAGCAGTTTTCATGTCAGACTCAGTCATGGTGCTAAGGTTTGGTCACTCACTAAACAAAATGTTTGGATTTTTTGATAACACCATTCAATTCCTCATAATCAATTAATAAGTAATTTATCTCCTCCTGATTGACATACTTTTTAGAAACATTAAAATTTAACTCGTTACGGTATTTAATTTATTCTTCATATAACCCTTTTGTCTCTATGTATTTCTGTTCTAACAAATTTAGTTCTTTTTGTTTTACAAGTTTCGTTAAATTAATTTTTATATTCTTAATTTGCTTTTTAATATCTAATGATATATTAGCTATTTAAATTATTACAAAACACAAAATAATATAAAGTGTAGAAAGATAATAAAAAGAAAATGTATAGACATAAAAATAATATATAGAAAACTAGCGACTCACCCTCGCTTCGCTCGGGTTCGTCCCTAGCTTGCATCAAATCACGATTGATCAGTTTTCGACCGGAGAGGAAAAATGATTAAATTACTAAAATGGCTATTAAAAAATAAGGGTTGATCGTAGAAGGGTGAAAATTGAGGATTGTATGTATTTTTGTATGTTGTATCATAAAAAAATAGAAATTAAAAATTTTGTCTAAAAAATAAAAAAAAAAAATTTAGGGGTGGACTACCCCTAACATTTAGGGGTGAAAAATAGATGTTGGCCGATTCTCATAGATACCGGATAAGCACAAAAAATTTCATCAAAATCGGTCAAGCCGTTTCGGAGGAGTATGGCAACGAAAACTGTGACACGAGAATTTTATATATTAGATGTAACAATAACGAATAGAAGTTAGTACAACGGGATAATATATATACATAAACGCTGATAACTATAAAAATTGTTCGTTTATGCACACGAGAAAAAATCTGTACCAACCCGAATTTAAATAAATATAAACTGTTACAGTATTCTCAGAATTAGACAGTACCTCAGAATTAGAAATTCATTTGAAACAAATACTTTATCATTCAAAGACGTGCTGGCTGAGTCTCTTCCCAGCAATAGATAGAATTTTACAAATGTTTGAGACCCTTAAGTCATATTTCCTGAAAAAGGAAAAGAATAATGCATCCAGAACTTTGAGAGAATTTTTTGAAAATGACTTTAACGAAGGCTATTTTTGGGCTGTTCATTCTTTCATGGCCATTTATCAAACCGCATCAAAGGTACAGACAAGTCTGATGTTTCTGTAAATGAGGTTTTGGAAAACTGTTCTGAGATAATGAATAGCATAAATGCAAGGATTGAACAAAACTTTTGTCCGCTGAAAGTAACTTCTATTTTGCGTAAATTCAAAGACATTCATGTTACATTGATAAAACAGTGTTCATTAATGATGTGTTTTGTAAACAAATGTCGGATGATACCTTATAGGTTTCTTAATCCACAACAAGAGACTCCAATATCGTCTAAGACTCTGATCACTCTGAAGAGAACAATGAAAGCGTTTTGCATACTAATAAAGCTCAAGATGAGGATAATCTGGCAAAAAATCCAATTGAATATGCAAGTGAATATGGGTAATAATAATGACTCTTTCATCGAATTGCCTATAAAAAGAGTAATTTCAACGAACAAAATATATTGTATATTATGCAGGTCTACTGAAAAATTAAAAAAAATACCTTTAGAAGCGAGAGTGCAAACATTCACAAAGTAAAGAATTTTTGTTCCAGATGGTGATCGATGTTGTGAAACTCATTTAATCGGTAATAGTTTTCATGAAGACGAGTTGTCAAATCTACAAGTTTATTCAAATACAAGCTGTTTAAAACCCGAAGAAGTTTCTTTATTTAAAAAAAATATCAGCAATATAAGATAAAATAAGTGACTTTACTATGCCTGACGAACAGTTGAAAGCGTTTACAGGACTGGATTGGAAACATATTATCGAACCTGAGGAAATGTGTATATCAATGAGACATTCTAATACTCGTTCAGTCACTCAAGACTCTTGTTGTGTTTTTGATGAAATTAACAACTGGAAATTCAAATAGATCAATTGCTAGTGTTTTAGGTCTTGAATATGAGCAATCGCTCGAATTTTTGTAATCAAATAATTCAATGCTTTGAAAAAGATATTTTATCATATTATTTTGGATTTGATGCAATGTCACAAGAAGATCTTATCGACAATCACACCACTTACATAGCTAAAAAATTTGTTAACCTCGTTTCGTCTGCCAAGCTGTAACCCGCACATACAATGCTTCTCATATACGTCTACACACACATAGGCATTGCGGGCCCCCACCGCCGGAAGCAGTTTAATTGCCATTCGCCTTTTTCTCCACGCGCGAGCTACATGTCGGGTCCAAATTGTAAATTGTATATATGTACTTCTTTTCTAAGTGCTAATTAAACAAGTACTCAATTTAATGTGGAATCTTTTACCCCGTCCACCTACATATTCTTCCGAACAAAATTATATAACATCGCAAATGAGTTAATGTTAATTTTCGATGGTACATACTCGTATGTTCGTCACCAGAAAAGCTCTAACAACAAGTACCAGAGAAAATCGTATTCTGGACAGAAAAAGATACCTTTGTGCAATCCATTTACAACTTCATCATTTACATTTACAATTTATTTTTATTTACGGGTACTATATTAGGTAACTGTTTAGGTATCATATTACTTAGTTTTATTGCGTTGACAAATATTTACTGATTTTCCAAGATCATTTTACAACATTTAACAAGTACCAGAGAATGATAAAATGAGAATGATTCAGAATCTGTCATTTTGTCGTCGTTCTTCTCGAGAAGAGCGGTCATCAAAGCGTAAACAGTTTGTTATGAACTCAAATCTAGCTTGGCTCATGGTGGCACGGAAATAACCGACTCCTGAGTTTTTATAAAACAAGTCCTTCGTAGTGGCATGGTTCATGTTGAAAACCCCTGTTAAATAGTAAAGACCAAATAAAGCCTTTAATTCTACCACATTTACATCCTTAGCAAAAGATGGACGTACTTTTATAGAGCTCGAAGCGTCTGCGTTTTCATCTTCGGTATTTGGTACAGCTCAGTCTCTCTTATATTTTTCTCGTTGCTTACTAATCTCAAAATTCGTATTTTTGGCAATTTCTTCTAGCTTTTCATCACAGAAGAAAAGACTCCATGCCTCTAACTCTGTTGTGATTTCTCAAATAATAATAAGCTTAAGGGTCCAGCAAACTTTTATGAATGTCTAAACTTTCGCTGTCCTCAAGCCATTTTCCATCGAAATAACGTCATAGTGCGTCCCATTGTTCTATGATTCTATTTACTACTAAAGCCAGAGAGAGCCATTGGGTCTGGGCAGGCCTTGATATATTATGTACTTCCGTTTCCGTAAGCAACTGAAAGTCTTTAATCTTGCCTGGCCTTTGCTGCTCAGTTTAAAATATTTATAAATTATTCGAGCTAACTTTTCAGTCTCTGGTGGTCATTTCTTTGAGGCATCACTTACGCATAGATGCACTTCGTACGAAATAGACTGCATATAGAATTTCTACAACCCATCATGGTAATGCATCCATCTGAACCGAAGCCTATGATGTTGTCCAGAGGGACTAAATATTTCTCAAATGACTGAACCACCAGGTTAAAGAGATTACTTGCGTTAGCAGAATAATCGTTTTGGCTGAATTCAAAAAGTTGTATAAGTCCCAGAAGCGACTTACAATCTTACCTAGGTTGCAAACGTAATATCGTACCACTACGGAAATAGTTTTTACCATTCCAATATCGGTGCTTTCATCTATGAGCACTGAAAACTTATCTTTTAAATTACGAGCCAATGTTTCTTTTTCGCTCCTGAAAATATATTGTTTATGACCACTTGGGCTTTTGTATGTTTCAGTTTTTTTTTTTATTTGCAACTTCCAGTTCAGTAAAAGTAACCGATATAAGTTCGCACAGATGGTCTGCCACTTGGTGAGATAACTTATGTTCATCTATGAAAGCTGCAACTTTTATTTCGGCTACTTTACATTTTTCTTCAAGCGTCGTTGGCGCCTTTTTAAATGCCCTGTCTATGGTAGGTTGAACAGTCGACTTTGAAGTGAAACTTAGCAATAACTTCTCTTTTATTTCATGTTTTGTACTACTAGCATATCTTTTAAGAACGCTCGTTTCCGCGCTGATAGTTGAGTCACAAATTGAACAAATTGCTTTATACTCATCTTCGGGATGTTTTTTATCCATGTAGAAAACTCTTTTAGTTTAAACCAGTCACCTTTAAACTGTTGTTTATAATGCTTGGTTTTTATTTCAATTCTAGCTGTTTTTGGTCTTATGTCTATCGGAAGTATCACTCTCCATTGAACCTACTATTAACACACAAAAGTAAAACAAATATTAAACTTAAAAACGAAAAACCTCTACGCCTTACAATTTACTTTATTTATTTATTATTATTTTATTTATCACTTTATTGCAAACCAAATATCTAACTGTTAACTAATACTTCAAATATGACATAATGTAACATATATTTTTCTAAGACTAGAGCTTGAACTTTAAACAGTAGATTTAAATGTTTTCTATTTATAACGCCGAGTAACGTGTAACTACTAACTAGAAAAAACACAATGTCATTTATCCATCACACTTATATTTTTGATAATTACATTTTACTCCTTTCTTTACATATGAATTAGATCGAAAATAGATTGCCGAGGTTTTGGTGTTTTTAAGTGTGTGTGAAGCCTGGAGATAGATGTTTACATATTCGGGGATTCCAAGCAACAAAGAGCATAGTTGCCATGACCAAATATGTTAAATTGACTGAGATTTGTTTGTGATGCAGCGAACGCAGTGTGTGATGAAAAATTTGTAACGTAATTTATAATGGTACTAGAGCGAAATATGACACGGTAATACCATATTACCTTGACGGTACATTAAGACCAAATTACGGTGAATCTACGGTAATTACCGTGTACATGGAGACACTGCTTTATATATTCATGCTAAATACATATGTGTGCACGCGTGTTTCCACAGTACTCCCCTTTTTAAAAAAAACTGGAATACAAACAAATGAAAAATTATGTAACATAATTTGAGAAAAACTAAAAATATCATATTTGGGTATTTCTTGTGAAATTACAAAATTTAAGATATTATTGAAATTCCTTTTTTTTTGTAACTTAGATTTTTTTTTGATGCTAGATCACGACGATTCATGTGAGTTAAAAATAGTAGTCTCTCACTCGCGCGGGGGTGCTCATTTTGGCCGGGGAAATCTACGAAAATGGGCTCGCTCAAGTATGATATTTTGGCGCGTTATTTAGTATATCTTATAATTTTAGGATATTATCATGTTGTATTTGTCCTTGACTATTGTTTTAAATCAATTGAAGTTGATAATTTATATGTTGGATGATTAAAAAGTGACAAGTAAAAATCCTCTTTTTTCGTAGTTACTGAAATTTTCAATAGCTCGGGGGCAGTATTTCTAAAACTATAACCCTAGTCCATATTTGTTATTATTAATCAGAGTATTCATTCCGCACTGGCCCGAATGGAAATTTGAAAAAAAAAAAGTTTTTTTTTTTCATACAACCGCGCTCCATCCTAATCAACATGACACCTGGATCGAATGACGTTTGTGCAATGTACACTGTACAGTGTGCAAAAAAGTTTTTGTTTCCATTTCACTTTCTCGTACGAAAATGAATAATATTTAATTTTTTAAACTTATGCATGAATATTATTAAATTGCATAGATGTAACGCTTTTATTTAGTAACTTGTAGTTGTCATTCGATTTATATGGAAATAAAACAAAATAGTTATTCGTATTTTTGTATTTGACTTATTTATTTACTTTAATTAAAACATTATATGTATTTTTACTATTACGTCAAATCGTCACTTTCATTAATTTCTTCTATTCCAGATATATCGCTATTATTGTCATCTTATTTACTTTCACTTTCTGAAGAGCTTTCTTCTCCTCCAAGAGAAATAATAAATTCTCTTTCATGAATTTCCTGGAGTCTGTCATTTTTCTTATATTATTTTTGGAGTCTCTCGACGTGATTTACTTCTTTTTTTCAATCTGCAGCTGTTATTGAGTTTACTGCTTCTCTTGTTCATTTTTCTATGTGTCTTTCCGATTGATCGACATTTTGGTCTGCCACCCTTTGTTTAATCAAATATCAAATATATTCAATTGGATTCAAATCACAATGGTAGGGTGGCAGACGTACAATTTCGTGGCCGTGCTCACTTAGCAATTCATCTACAATATATATTTTTCGGTTTATTTACTAAAATTAAATGATATAATTTCGGTTTCGTCATTTTTTCCTCAAAACTGATGTTCTTTAACAACCACGCTTGCATCTCACTTTCTAATGATGACCTGTGTGGGAACACGCATGCACACACATGTAATATAAAGTATATGAAGCGATGTATTTGATTAATAAAACAGTTGGCATATAACTCTTGTCTCGTCTACATTATTCATATCCCCGTAGTAATCGCTACAACCTGCATGGTATTTTTTCGGACTGGGTCGAATGGTACGGCGCATTATCAATTACAACTATGCCGTTTGGAGGCAAGTTGGGTATTAATTTCTCATTAAGCCTCGTAACAAAGTTTTTTGTGTCCATTTCATCGTGTTAATCACCTGTCTTACTTTTACACTTAAAAAGCAGTTCTGCCCCAGGAGTAAATCCATTTTCACCACCAGCATGTACAAAAATCCAGCGTTGATCAGGATTGGTATTTTTCTTTATACTAGCATCACTGCTCTTTTGCCAGCATTTTCTCACTGTATAATGAGAATGAATCCAGGTCTCATCCAAAAACGTCACAAGTTTTTTGTCCGCTTCGACGTCGTTATTTTCTTTCATTCGTCGCAAATAGTGAACCCTCCAAGCAGCGATATCGGGCTTTTGTATCAAAACCAATCTTAGATTCTAATATCACCGCGTCCTGTTAAATGTTCCGCTGCGGAAGCGAAGGAATGGCTGAAAATTTGAATTGCGAGATTTACTTTCATTTTCCACATTTTAGTTACATATATGTAAATGTGTCTCTCTGTAATATTATGCAAAAAACGGAGTTCACCACGTAGTTTATCTACTTCGTAAATCATTTTGAAATAATCCCATTTAACGAGTTAAAAGTTTTGGTGTCTTTTCGTTTTCGTCAAAGTATATCATATCTTTATTCAGCAGATTGTTTTTAATACCTTTTACAAGGTGAGGGACATCAAAAAGGAGAACAATATGTTTATCATTTACTTTAAATGTTTTTTTTTTTCAACATTCCTGGCCTTGTCTTGAGCATATCAAGTTATTTTCTCTGACAAGATTATTTATTGTACCTATAATTTCTAGGCCAGTTGCTTGTACATTTTTTATAACTTCTATTAAGATTTCTTTTAATTTTTAACTTTTCATATTATTTGTAAAATAGAAAGCAATTGGTTGTTAATAGTTGGCATTAATAACTTTTACTATAAACACTAATGCACGATCAGCAATCTTATCTGTTTTTATATTTACATAATTTTCAAAACCAATTATGTCATCATTTTGGGGGCTGTAGTAAAGTTGTGGCATCAGCGCCATTTCATCGAATATAAGGGTGCATAATCGAGTTTTGTACTTTAATTTTGTTAAATTTATTTTTTAATTTTTTAAAAACCATACAATTTATTCTACATTTAATTTTTATTCTCGATAGTAAAACTTTTAAGGACTTCTTTGATGGCAAAGTAAAGTATTTACTAAATACATCGTGGCTTTTTTTTTATAAAGTGACAAAGTTAAAACTTTGACATTAAGAGAATACCTTCTGACTTTACTTTTCTGTTTGTTTCAGTATATTGCATTTTTGTAAATAGTTTAGCTTGTTCTGTCATGATCTCAACAAAGGAGAATGGGCATCTTTGTATGGGATCCGTCCCCAGAGTGTATCAAGTTGAGACCTCTGTCATTTTAAAGATCAGAAGAATAGCTTCAATTTATTGTATGCCACTAACACTGAGACTCGTGCAGGGAAAGAACTATGAAACATTTAATTTTATTAAATTCATGAAAGTAAAATAGTATAATTTAGATTGTACAATATTTTCATACATATTATTTTATATAGCGTATCGTGCCGTCTGTGTTTACATATCTTCGCACACATTGCGACTTTTGCAGCCCGGTACAGGATAGCTGAATAAATAAATGAGGAAGAATTAAGCAGGTTATGATAGGACATTGTAGGGTTATTAGAACTTTTAAGAGAGGGGGATAACTCGATAACGCTCAAATCTGGTAACCTGTTCTATTTCTGGGTGGCCAACAGTCCCAAGTTGACCACACAGGTGTCGGGTTTATCCACAAGTCTCTTGTGATGGCTTATACAGCAGGGTGACTATGTAAAGCTTGAATGACTCCAACCGACTCCAACTGACAAAGTCCACGTTCCTACCAGTGCCACACTAAATCCAAAACCCCGTAAGTTTTCAGCTGGAACTCCAAAACCGCTTTGATGAACGATGTGACTATTTTTAACGATGAGTTCATCAAAGCTGTCCAATCAGTTGGGTCAAAGTACCTAAACACACTCTAAAAATAGACCCAAAGAGATATCTGATCCTACTCTCGAGCTCATGGCAGAAAGGAGAGAAATGATCTTACAGTCATCCAAAGGCGTAACGCTCCAAAAGTTTTCGAGGTTTTTTGATCTATCTATTGGGAAAACCCAGCTAATAAAGTTCAAAACCGACGACGGTAGGATTGCCGAACTTGTTTAGTGCTGCATTGGAACACTTTTTTAAGGTTCTGTACTAGAATGGAGTGGGCATCAACATTAATGGCGAGTACATCACTCACTTTTTATATGCCGGCGATATAGTGGTCATGGCTGAGACCATGTAGGACCTTAGTACACTGCTCAATGACCTCAAAGAGTAGAGACTCTCTTTTAGAGTAACGAGGTTGTCTAAAATAAAACATGGATAAGACGAAAATTATGTTAAATAACTATGTTCCAACTACTCAAGTTTTTATGGGTGTTCACTCGAAGTTGTAGATACGTATGTACGAGTATACCTGGGACAAGCTGTCCAACTAGGCAAGACTAACTTTGAGAAGGAGGTGAATCGACGAATAAAATTCGGATGGGCAGCATTCGGGAAACTACGCAATATCTTCTCGTCTCGAATACCGCAGTGTCTCAATATAAAAGTCTTTGACCAATTTGTGTTGTCAGTGATGACATAAGGCACAAAGACGTGGCCGCTCACAATAAGCCTCATTAGAAAGCTCAAGGTCATCCAGAGAGCAATGGAGAAGACTATGCTTTGAGTTTCCCTGCAAGATCGAATCAGAAATGAGAAGATATGCAGAACGACCCAGATCACAGACATAGCTTGCCAAATCTCGAAGCTCAAGTAGTAGTGGGCGGGATACATCGCTCAAAGAACGGATGTTCGTTGGCGATGAAGAGTACTTCAGTGGCTGCCACGTACCGGAAGACGAAACGTGTGCAGGACTCCCTCAAGGCGGACCGATGACTTGGTCAAAAACGCTGAAGCCCACTGGATGCGTATGCACAAGACCGGCATTCGTAGAAATCTTTGATGGAGGCTTATATTAGCAGTGGATGTGTTTTGGCTGGAACGACGTTACAAACTAGCCACAGATAAGGTAAAAGAGTCGTTGGAGTGTTTTGTCAATTTCTGTAAATAAAAGGAAATGTATGAAAAAGTGTGAATAACCTAAAAGTAATCTTGTTTTCATTAAAAAATAAAATAATTCATAGTTCTTCCACGCAACTGTCTCACTTTTGGCGACATACAATAAAATAAAGCTATTATTATGACCTTTAAAGTGATGTACATACGTCATACTGTTTTAGACTTTCACGGGTTTAATAAAATTAAATGATTCATAGTTCTTTCCCTGCACGAGTCTCAGTGTTGGTGTCATACAATAAATTGAAGCTATTCTTCTGATCTTTAAAATGACATAGGTCTCAACTTGATACACTCTGGTGACGGAATGCCCATTATCCTTCGATAATTTTTTGGCAACTCCCAGATTTTTTATATATTTTGCTGGTTTTGCCCTAAGTCTATAAATTTCGTTTTTCATATTTCTTATTTTTCTGTCTGAATCAAGTCGAACTAAGTGTTTTGCTGTAATGAAAAATATTTCTGTTAATTAAGTCTATTATTATCATGCAATACATAGCTAATATTTATATGCTCTAGAAATTTTGGTTACCTCAGTTTCATATGATAATATACAGGGTGGATTTTTGAGACGGGACAGTAAGGGCAGGTACAATAACTGCTATAGTTACAGCAAAATGTTCCTAGGAGACCATCCATAACTTTTTGAGACATTCTGAACTGCATTTACAAATTTTGGAAAAAATGTACAGTTAGCGAAAAAAATGCTCAAATACCAAATAATTTTTTTTAGGTCAACCGATCCTATTTCATGCAGAGATCAAAAGACTATGGGACCATTTAAGATGTAAGTACTATAAATGACAAAAATCGCTAAAAACTTTTCCCATACATTTTGTACGGAAAAATGATTAATCAACTCGAAATATTCTTTTGTTGCCAAACGGTTCTATACCTCAATGTGAGGCCAAATGGAGTTTGAGTACAGAAATTACGGCAAGTCTCAAAACTGGGTTTACACGCAGGCATTCTATGCAGCGGGCGTAAAATATTTTTGTTTTTTTTTTTTTTTTTTTTTAAGCCGGTCCCTGTCGGTCCGGTACTTTAGTAGAAAATCATAGTTGCCTCCATAATCTTCTACAACATAAGAACTAAAAAAAAATTAATTAAACATGTATTTTTAAATACAGACTTAAATAGGTAACGTTTAGTTGATCTACAAAAAAATTTGTTTAAAATGACTGCCGTTCTCACGAATACATAAGTTCACTCGTTTTTGTACTGAGCAAGTAGGAGCCGATAATTTTCTTGTATGGATATCGTGTCTAAAAATACACGTTTAGTTGATTTAATTTAATTTAATTTTTATTTGTCTGTACAACTATGATTTTCTACTCTGCCCTGGTAATCGATATAGCAGTAAGTCAGAAAAGGCGGTTTTGAGAAAACAGCGCGCAAATATTTTGTCACAATTTTAGCGTTTTTGATAATACTATATACTCGATTTTTATGTTTTATATATCATAACATTTTTTTTACAGTAGAATAAAATTGTTTTATTTGGGTTTATTTTTATTAGAGTTATCCGCGTAAAACATAACAAATCGTGTCTTCATTATTATATTCTTAACTAATTTTAATTAACATTTAGGCAAGAGGGCAGTAACTGCCATAGATACTGCACTCTTGCTTAGTATTATTTCATACTGCTATATTGCTTACAGAATTCAAAATAATAAATTTAAATTATTACTTAAGCGATAAAATATCCTTGAGCAGCCGCTATCGTGGAAGGTCTTTGAGCATAAGCGCCCATTTCAGCCTGATATATAATATTTTGTATCTGATGTTGTACTGTAGATACGGTAACTGAACCCATTTTCCGTATTTTGCTAGCTATATATTCTTCGAACACCGAAGCATCGTCTCGTACAGGTGTCGACTCAGATATATTGTTCAAACCTTGTAGAGCTTTAGCAATATCGCTGTCTCCATCAGTATTGCATTTCCTTCTCCGGGAACTGGTCATTCTTTGTTTATCTCGCTGGTCTTCCTGCGAATTCATCTAAAAAATAATAATAAGTATATTAAATCCGCAATCAAAATAAACTGCTTGTACAGCGCGCGCTAGGGCAGCACTGCCCAATGGCACACATTTTACTAGCAGCGCGTTTCAACAGCGTGACTATAAAACGCGACTACTATCCAATGATTAAAGAAAAAAAAGGATATGAAATATAGTCACGTGATCTGAAGTCAAATGTTTCTCCAATATGGCGTCAACTCCGCCCACAACGAATAGTGTTGTACCCAGTCGATAGTATCCGACTATCCGTATCGATGTAATGCTATTCTAGTATAATTTACAGATATTTCACATTAAAACATCCTCGACTAGTGTTGGCTTTCCATCTATACAAATAAATAAAATTGAAGTGTCTGTTTGTAATTTCAAGTTCTGCCTTTCATTAAATGAATATGAATGTATGGTTCTCACATTAAAAATCTATTTTAAAATTTTTGATCTGTATGTCTGTCTGTTCCAGCTAATCTTTGAATCGGCTGGGCTGATTTTGACAGGACTTTCACTGGCAGATAGCTGATGTTATAAGGTGTAACTTAGGCTGTAAAAATAATCATCATCAATCGATAATGCAGTCGCACTGTTGTTGGCGTTCAAAATGTTGGTTCGAAACTTCAAATCTAGTTAAAATAAATTAATTCATATCTGCAGAAGGATTAGGAATAAACAACATTACAAGAAAACAATTATATGTATTGATTATAATCTTTTTATTCATGTCGAAATAATATTAATTTTGTTAAAAAATTTCTCTTAGACACACGTTCAGCATGTTTTTTTCCATAATACTTATATCTTATATCTAAATAACTTAAGATTACAGATTTGACCAAAAGTAATTTATGTGAACTATCATGTTCACTATTGGCACTGTTAAAAATGTTGTCATTTTCAAAATGTTCCATTAAAAATTTATAAATATATATATATAGTACTTTTCGGGCTTTTCCTTATACATTAAATTTTGTTTTAAAATTTTTTCTGTATATTTAACAATTTTAATCAAAGATGAAGACGGATATGTTAAGCCACCCTTACTTTTTTTTTCAATTATGCTTTGTAAATGTTGTTCCTTTGAACCGTGTAATAAACCAATGCATTCATCACATTTTAAACATCTGGTCAATTTCCTAGCAATAAAGCCCGCTATGTATAGGAGAACCTGTTCCGTATATTCACTTAGTGATAACTCCAAATGATCTAAATACTCTTCATATAGCGTACTGTCATCTTCTTCAATTAAGATATGTCTATCTGTTAATTTATTAATATTTTTCACAGGTTCATCTGTACTTGGACAGTTAAGAATTGAAATTTGTTCAAGAGGTATACAATTTCCAATGCCATGGTCTCGGATTTCGGCACGAATTAATAACCGTTTGTAGGCTGCTTTAAATTGTACTGCATTGGGATTATTATTGTATCCACCTCTTGATCGAATAGCTGAAAAAAAAAGTTCCAGATGATCCTGTGAAATTTTATATAACGGCAAGTATTCTAAATATTGTTTTTCTATTACAATTGTTTGGTACAAATTGAGTGCACTAGACATGTTCACAAGTATACCAATGAACCCTGTTTTGCGACGAGACGTTACTATTAACTGCCCTGTTTCTAACTTTAATTTTTTTATGTATATATTAATATCAGCAAACATTTGAATTATATCTCCATAGTTCTTACAAAAAATTGCCTTTTTCAAGCCTGGAGGTCGAAGAGATCGGCTGTTGAGGCAATCAAACACATTATTAAAAATTCTTATAAATTGTGCAGTTGGACTACAACCTTGAAATTGAGGCAATTTCAAATTATATTCACAAAATTCAAGTGCATCTGCTACAGAGTTGCTAAACAACTGAGTAGCAAGACGCACTTTCATTTTTTGAGTAGCAAACTCCACATGGGCTTTGCTTAATTTTGTACCTAAGTGAAGACCTTCTTTCTCTTGAAGATCAAGTAGCAACTTAATGTATTTAAACTCAATCTTGTTCCCTTCTCTATCTATTATTACTTTTAAGTCACCAAACGCATTTCTTATCAATTTAATGCAATGACACGGATCTATAAATGCAAAAACTTTTTGATTCTCGACAGCAAACGCAGTTTTTTCTTGACATTTCTGCAAGTCGCATCCTAGATCCTGGAACATGGCAAAATTAACTGCTGGTCCGTCACAAGTAAGCGCAACAATATTTATACCTGTTTCCTCTACCATTTGAATGCACACTTGAACTAAATGGGATTTTTGCTCCCCCGTTAGTGAATTAGTTAAAAAATATCCCACTGGGAGCTTCCATGCCTCATTTATAGACGTGAGGAGCATAACGAAACACTCACTGGCTTCCTCAGTGGAATCTGATTCTTCCATTATGCCCGTGTTTATTCGGCCATAAAACTTTTTACTTGAGTTGTCCCAATACAGGCCCTTTCGTATAGCCATTTCATCAATAACAAGAGTGCAAATCATTGGTCTTGGACTGTTTTGGGCTTTAATTTTTAATGTTTTAAATGCCTCAGTAGTAAAGCC
This sequence comes from Fabriciana adippe, assembly GCA_905404265.1. Classification (NCBI taxonomy): domain Eukaryota; kingdom Metazoa; phylum Arthropoda; class Insecta; order Lepidoptera; family Nymphalidae; genus Fabriciana; species Fabriciana adippe. The sequence goes on along the minus strand of FR990005.1, from coordinate 5,341,268 downwards.
TGGTTCTGCATCTACAGTTTGGTACCATTTTGTTAGTGTCCGAGGATGAGGTAAACAATCATTATACGTTTTCCGTACAAATCTATATGCTTTGGGAGATAAAAAGTTTAAGGTAAGCGCAAACTTCCGTATGTCTTCCCCATATGTTCGAGGACAAGGCTCGCCTCTATGTTTTAAAATTTGCCGAGAAAGAAACTCTGGAGAGCCGGCACATTCTTCTAATAGAATAGCGCTTTCATGAGAAACGAAATTTTGTTTCTTCAACTCGTCAATGATTCCTTGAAAATCATGCACCTTCTGCTTCAATCTTCGGCATTTTTGCCTAAGTAACTTTATTCTCTTCTGCTGTAGCTGGATTCGTTCCAATAACTTTTCATTTTTTTTTGTGTCTTGATCTGCCAACACCTGAAAAGCATTGTTCTATTAAATGAAGTGTTATCTAAAGGAGACTTCCTTGTATTTTTGAAAAATCATTCCCTAATGATGTTAAAAAGGGTAATAAAGTTTGTATGGAAAATTTATTCTTATAACTACCTCATTGGTCTAGTGGTCGTCCTGGCAAATAACTATACAAACTATACATTATTTCATAGATTTTCACTTTACCCATGATTGGCAAAATTATTATTTGGCATATTTCTTTTTCTCCTAAGTTGTAATATTTAATGCAATAAATACTATTCATAATTACCGGAAGCAAAGCAGTTGTATTCGCTGCACTGTTCATTGCTAAAGCTACTCTAGGTTTCCCTGAAGATGAAGAACACCACGAAGATGAAGTAAACTAAAAGAACAGAAAATTTATATTAATATTTAAAAGCACACTCTTCCTCTCTCTCATTCTAAAAGGAGGCAGGTGTTCCAGCAGGAATCAGCAAGTCTACAACTTATTATAAGCCACACAAGTGGAAAATTCCACCAGTTTTCATTTTAGAACAATGGTCTAATTTTCCTGTTTAAGTTTTTGCCGAACTGTCCATTACATCCTGTATTTAATGCACTGGACAGTTTATAGAATGAACTATTATTAAATGGGAATTCACTATCTGGATATGATCTATATGTGTGCTATTTATTCATACAAATTTGTTAACTCTGTTTACTCATAATGAATGAAGAAAATATACAAAATTTTAAACATTTATTTTATTAGTAGGATTCTGCATTGTTATTTGAATTATAGTATAAAATACAGGAAGTAGCTGAATAATACTTACTGGAAAAAGAGTTGGCACCACATCGTCTTTTAGGCGCACCACATCCAATGTTCTATTGATACAATTATCTTCAAAATGTTTTGAGCATACTTTTGCTACTTTGAAAGGTTTAATATTTTCAGTGCCTATATTATCCTTCCATAATTTTTGAAGGGTTTCATTCCTCGGAAATCTACAAAATACATTGCATATCATTGATTAAAAAAATTTAAGTCATAGTTGAAACTATAATAAGAATATAATGTATCTATGATAAAAATATTACTATTATATTACTAGTACTGTCGTTACTATATAATCAGAAAAATATCATATAGAGTATGTATCGATAAATCGAAACATGCATAATAGATGTACAACACTACGTTTTTATGTAAACATTCCAAACATAATTGTTTTATTATTTAAGTTGTTAGTAATAGATTTAATTATGTAAAATAGCGAAAAACATAATCTTCAAATCCTATTATGAAGCTAAAACTTAACTTACACGAAAAATATACACGAATATAAGAAAAAACTACAACTAACCTAAAAAATGATAATCCTTCGTCATTCTCTCTTGAATTTGAATTACATCCTCTGATGCAACACTTTGTCATGTTAATTTTGCTCAAATATCCTTTATATGTTATTAAAATCACCAAGACACACACAGTTTAACAGAAAAGTAAAAACTTTAGTCCGATTTCCGAAAAAGGTACCTATACAAATGTCGTCTTAAAATGGCGTTATGGCTTCAAGGCGGAGTTTGATGACGTCTCGAAAACTGACAACGAAAAATTGAAACAATGAAATTATATCTGTACTCGTTATGATGTGTAAATTACTACGTATTTGAATGAGACAGATATATAATACTTTCTTAGATTTACGCGAATGTTTGACATTTAAATAAAACTATCTTTTCGGATTTTTTCGCGGATTTATTTTGATTTTTGGTTCCCGACGTTTCGATTGCTTTACAGCAATCATGGTCACGGGAGAGACTAAGGTGTTAGATGTCTCAAAGGTATTATATAGTTGTTACAGACAGCCTACCCACAAATAACAAAATGAATTCAAAAAAAATTTTGAATTCATTTTGTTATTTGTGGGTAGGCTGTCTGTAACAACTATATAATACCTTTGAGACATCTAACACCTTAGTCTCTCCCGTGACCATGATTGCTGTAAAGCAATCGAAACGTCGGGAACCAAAAATCAAAATAAATCCGCGAAAAAATCCGAAAAGATAGTTTTATTTAAGAGACAGATATACTTTTGTTATTGAGGTAAATATTAACATGGTATAAGTATAGCAAAAAATTGTATATGCAATTAACTTCTTATCCACTTTTTATTTTATCTATGCTACTATCTAATACTCATACTCTGTTTTTTAATCTCAGAGACTGAATTGACACATGCAAATGTCAAATTTACAAATAATGTTGCCACCTCTTTTGAGCAGTGTGGTACCTATGATACCGGTTTGTTGAATCGTAACTTTTTATCTTTATTAGACGATTCGCTTTAAAGTTTTATATTCAAAAGCGTATAATTAAAATTCACATTATTAATTTTAAATCATTAACACGTTCACAGTCCGGTGACCCCAATGTGGGCTCACAACAGTTTATCCTCCCAAGTTCGTGAGTCCTGTGTGGGTCCATAGCACTTAGGAAGTTTCTTCTTCATTTTTGAACTGGACTTATGAGTGGAGTTATTGGGATTTTGTGGACTTGTGAAGGAGGGGTAGGCTGAACAAAAACTTTAAAAACAATACGGAATACCTAAAAATGAGGTCTACAATTTACGTGGGACCATAAGGCAACAAAAAAAGAATGTCCATGTATATAACTTGTATTTTAATTAAAAAATATAATAAAAAATAGTTTATTTTATGTTCAGTTTCGAAACACAAAAAAAAATAACTGCATTGTTGATGAACTTTGGTGGTCACTTTTTTAGCGGTCTTTAAAGATTTTTCTTCGGTAATCAACCAATACATCTTTTTCGTTTACTTCTTTTCCCTAGATATTGGGATTTTGATATGGTTCAACAAGAAAGTGTTTTGAACTGGTGGATGGAGGAGAGCTGGTGGAATGAGACGTGACGATTGTATTTCTGTATGAATATCAAGAAGTTTCTGATAATAATTTCGTATGCTGTTAGTGTATTACACTTTTCTTTTTTTATAAATACCCCGTTCCCTCTAATGAAATGCACAATCCTCCGTTGTATTATCATTATATTCTACGTCACTTCCAATACTATTATTTTCGAAGTAGAATAAGAAATTATCTGCATCACGATCTTTGAGATTTTTTGTATATCGGTATCAAAGAGGCCGCGAGGCATATAACACTACACTACAAACACTTTCAAATAATAAAAAAACCATACAGCAATAACTACAATGTAATATAGCCGAACTACCCTCAATTTTTTATCAATTTCATATTCACAAGTCCGTGCCCCCCTGAATGGATTCATGCGAATTCTTATTCGTAAGTCCGTGACCCCTCAGTGGGTTCACATGGAAAATTCGATGGAAAATGGAAAATCGTATACTGAAAAGTTGTTTTCCTGATGAGGCTCATATAAATATAATATAACCACCTATTAACTTTTTTGGACTTGCGGGTGGATGACACCATTTTGTATGGGGACTGTGAACGTGTTAAATATCATATTTATTAATTTTAAATCATTAAATATCATTAAAATTAACATTATTAAATTTAAATTTACATCATTAATTTTGTATTATTACGTTATTTAAGGATAACTTATTATAAAAAAAAACGATACTTGATTTTATTAACATTCATTTTCGATAGTGGTACATCACTATTTAAGAATTGCAAAAAACTGACAACCCACGTAATGTCAGTTTTGTCTCTAAGATTAAAAAACAGGCATTAGAATGACGAATAAACTTGTTTCGCTGTATGAGATTGAGAGAGAGAAAGAGCTATACGCGTTTTGCGTGTTTTAGAAGAATACATCCGTTAATATAATATGCAATAGCTACCCTGTGTGATGGGCTTTACACGTAATGACTGGTTGTTAACACGTTGAACATGAATCGTGCAAGTTATAACTTGACACTGTAGTTAGGTGGAACAGTTGTAAGTACCTATGGATAGGTACCTAGCTCGTAACACTAATAATATTGCATTGTCATGCGATTTACCTACATATGCATTTCATTATGACAAAAATAATAAAATTCTGCTGTTCCTGTTATTTTTAAAGTAAGTTAGCTTGTAAGTTTGCAAATATCGAATAATATTAAAATACTTATAGAGATATTTTCATTGTTTACAGTTGATAGTGGTTTATGTTTGTCTCGCAAAAAATCTAAGGCTTTGTAAGCAAACCATTTAGGTTGTTCTATGTCTTCTGAGCTCGCGCCCGATTTTCGTGAATCTTCTAGTTTCCTTTCCTCACGGAAATAGTGAGAAGTTAAATTCTTTAACTTCCTCTCAATTTCACTTTTGTCTATGTCAAATATTGTCACTATTGCATTCAGCGCGTCAAGTCGTTTATTTCTATCCTTATAATCGGAATTACGAGGATCCCACAAAACCTCATTTTCATGATTTTTTTCAATGAGAAGCAACACTGTATCATTATCCCAATTAAACGGCATTACTTTATCTTTTGTAAATATACACCGCGCTAAACCACACAACACTATCTCGTGAATGCCTGCAACGAACTGCCCTGCAATCCGCGCGGCACGCCGGCATACCCGGGCGGCCATGTTAGCGGCTCGTTTGTGCGGCAAAGGCGGCGGCTTTATAAGACGGCAAGGCCGGCGGCACTGTGTGTAGGAGTCTGAACGTAAAATAATTTCTATAAAATCAAAAAATATAAAAATGAAGACACGTAAACATGTATTATAATTATAATATAAAATACACCCTGTTCTAGTTTTTACCGATCGTAAAAAAATATTATTTATCACTTTATAACCTACTGTGTTTCATTTTCTCCGACTTTATCCTCGATTGCCAAATTTTCAACATTATTTACAAACAAATTTTCCCAAAAAATTCTACGATTAACAGGCATTAACGGACACAGGTTTTAAATTATCCGCTTTTTCCTTTCGTCAGCAATTCCTCTTTCATTCATTCTTGGATCAGGACTAGGTATTTCTTTTAATGTAAGGATTTTCTCCTGTAAAAAGCTTGATGATCGGAATGTTTCATCTTTATGGCAAATCTCGTAATGAAGATCAAAACTCCCTTTCATAACTTGCACCACAACTATGTCTTTCAAGTAAACCCTAGGCTGAGAATTTTGGAGCCTATGCTGAGATGATTTATCTTGAAAGTAAAAGAAGTCGGCTACGGCCATTTTTTAACCATAACATTTTTCGAATAAGTTGCGACACAATTGACATAATCATTAAAATCATAAACCTTCTTTTGCTTTTCAGAGACTTTTCAACCAAATGATGGAAACTATCGGCTGACATAAATGCATTAGGCCTTGCAAGCTGAAGTTGCTGAAAACGCCGCTTCTTTGATGTGCCAATTGTGGCATTCGAATCTGCGATAGACGAGGAAGCAGAACTTTTACCTTCACTAGTTGAAGAACACGCCTGAGATGAACTTGGCTCACCTTTGTATTTGTATTGAATAGGATGTTTACTCTTCATATGAGAAATCATGTTCGTAGTATTTCCAAAGTCTTTGTAACTTTTCTTGCACAATTTACAAATAACTGTTTTTTGAATCACATTTTTGTCGTAAAACGACCACACTACGGCTTTTTTGGCACTCTCACTCATCTTAAATACGAACTATCAGCAAACAACTTCAAACAAACCCAAAAACAAATATAAACAACTCAAGCAAACAAATTTTGTAATGATTATATAAGGACGTTACAGCGGCTTAACATGTTATACCTTGTATTTCTCACTCGAGTCGGTACGGGCTACTCGAGTGGTCCGAGTCAACTCGAGTTGACTCAAGTCATTCAACAGCCGAGTTAACTTAAATTTTACTCGAGTGCGAGTGAAATAAAAGCTACTCGAGCCACTCGAGTAAAAAACGACTTGAGTCCCATCACTACTAAGTATATTTTTAGAAGGTATATAATACTTTTTCGTTAGCAGCAGCCTAAATATTTGAATAAAGGAATTCGTTTTCAAATATTGAAACAAAAACTGCTAGCGAAAAAGAAAATTAATATTATAACAACAAAAAATAAAACAATTTTTGGTATTATAATTATTTATTTTTCTTTTATAGCATTTCAAAGCCAATCTTTTAGCGTTTATTTTAAACAAGTCCTTATCATCGTCGCACTGCCTTTTGTTTGACAAAATATTATTTATTTCTTTGCAGTAATGATATATAAAAAATCTACAGGATATTATTATTAATAAAATATTAGGTTTTCTTTGTGCACTTCACAATTAATAAAATCAAAATTTATGTGAATAAAAATCATTGTTTTTAATAATTGTTGTAAATTATTCTTATTTAAATTTTCTTAACTTAAGTTTGTGTTCCGTTTTCATTTTTTCAGTGTTTTTTTTTAATTTGTTCAAACAAATTTTTATTAATGCCTGCATCTATGTTCGCCGTGTGCAACAATTTGATAAGTGTTTGGCGAGATGGTAATAAAAATATTTTTCTTAAATATCTGTATTCTTTGAGACTTTGTTTTAATATAGTTAAAGCCATAATTTTTTCTTGGAGAGAGAAACGACGGCCTTTTTCCTTCTTCTTGCACTCTCGGAATTGCAAGAAAGTAAATATTTTTGCTGCACTTGACAAGTTTTCCAGAACTTTTACCAACTTAGGGTTGGTGGTAATGTTTGGTAACATTTTAATTTTGTCAGTTTGTTTTTTAATTTTGCTGCAGTACTTGCTAAGTTTAACTATTACTTGAAGCAATTTCTTATAAATTGCATGCTCAGCATCAGTAACATTTTGGAGGCGTCCTCGACGCCGGACAAATGACTGTTTAATCTTGCTACACTCTGCAATGAAAATGAATCAATGAAAAAATACCAATAAACAAACATGGTCTATAAAAACACATTTTACTATCTACTAGCTTTTTGTTTATTTATTTATTTAAAGTTTTCCTGTATGAAATCAAGTGACATTCAGTAGTTACAAACATAAAAATACTGTAAAGGCTATGATTGGAGCTACACCTGCTGGTCTAATATCATATGTTTCGGAATGTTACGGAGGTTCAGTCAATGATAGACTGAAGGATTATAGGCATAAATAAAAGACTTTTAGGCTAATTTGTAGGCTTCTTGTTTATCGCATCTTCTAATATTTTCCTGCAGCAATTTACCCTTCACTATGTCGCTGGACAGTTTAACGTTCGAGTTTTCCATTACCATTATGAGGGGTTCAAAATCTGACGATAGCCCGCTGAGCATGATGACAGCCACGAAGACGTCTTCCAGGGGTGACCCTATCTCGCTCAACTGTTGGAGTGCTCAGTGATTTTATTGATATAACACTCCATATTTTCGCATTCGTCCAATTTAATTCCGAATACCGTTCGGAGGAGTCCCAAGTTACGACACAAATCTTGGTCTTCATATGCTCTCTCAAGACTGCTCCACGCTTCGTGTGCTGACTTGGCGTTCCTGATGTGTGGAATAGCCGTAGGTTGGACAGCAAGCGCAATTCGCGCCAAAGTTTTTTGCTGTTTTTTTTTAATATCGCCTTCCTCATCCTCCACATATTCCCAAAGTTCTTCCTGTATTAGTATCATTCTCATCATAAATTTCCACGAACTATAATTCTCAATGCCCTTCAGTTTGTCGATGAATACATTTGATGAGGCAGCAGACATAACGGCAACAAAACCTTACCACGTTGTTGTAGACTACAATTTTCGCTGGTTTCAGCTTTACTACTACGAAACTCGAAATATATACTGTGTTCCCGTGGGATAGATTTGTTTTTGTCTAGGGACGAACCCGAAGCGAAGCGAGAGTGAGTCGCTAGTAACTGATCAATGTATTATTAAAAATCTTATTCTTTATAGAAATATTTTTTGATTACAGCATTCTTAAAAAAGTTGTGATAATAATAATCAAGTTTTTCTACCATGTCCTTAATGAATTGTTCATCACATTCAATAAATATTACTTTTAAACTTTTATAGGTAAAAACCAATAAATTGCAATATATTTATTCTATTATATATACTAATTGCCCTCGAATTTGGGAGTATTAAATATTTGTTATTTTTTTAAAGTGAGTTGTTGATTGTCATCATATTGTAAATATATGATATTGTTACAGGTCTGATTTCTTCATTTCTGGATGCATATAGACATTTTATTTCAATTATTTGTCCAGTCCATAAGTCTCCATATCCATTTCTCCATCTTTTAATGGTAACTTTTTCATTAATAATCCCATGTGTCATGGCTCTCGTCTGGACTAGATTTTTATTTAATATTTGACTGGAATATTTCACTAAAGTTTTACTTATTAAATGGCACACAGTGTGAAAAATGTTAGCAGTCATGTGGGTTTTTCTGTAATCATGCCACATTGGATTGGAACTTTGACCCCCTAGTCTCCATTTCAATTTCCATAATTCTTTGTTTCGACACATTAAGTAAATTCATTTTTCAATTTCAATACATTCATTCAGATTCTAGAAAGAGACCTAGTGCACTTATTCCATGTATTCATGGTCTAAACATATACCTCGTTGATTAGCTGCAGGATATAATTATTTAACACGTTGACGGACAGTAGTACTGCCACAGTACTATCCCACTAGTTTTAGCTGCTAAGACGGTACTAATTTTCATAGATTTCCTAGAGGCATAAGGTCATATCGTGTGATTGAACAAACCTGCCTGACCTGCAAAATTCACGTATAATTAAAATATCTAAAGCAATTGCTCAAAGTGGCCACCTCCAGCTTGTAGGCAAGCTAAAGCTCTATGTGCTACCTGAGTTGTTGAGCGCCTAATCATTTGTAAATCAAGTCTTCTTTCTTCGGCGACTGACATTATTTTCATGATTAGTTCTTCCCTGATGTTTGGAACTGTGGCGTACACCCTTTGTTTCATATGACCCCATAAAAAAATAATCCGAGGGTGTCAAATCGGGTGAGCGAGGTGGCCACGCTACTAGACCCCCGCGACCGATCCACGGCGAATGGTTGCTATTCAAATACTTTCTCACTGCTCGAGAAAAGTGCGCAGGTGCATCATCAAGCTAGATCCACATACCTTGACAGTACGATAAAGGTAGCTCCATGACGCTATCAGCAAACTTTGTCTCTAGGAACTCCAGAAATCTAGCGCCGTTTAATTTAGGAGGCAATTCCAAAGGTCCTATCAAACGATCGTTGATTATGCCTGCCCATACATTCACCGAAATTGATTATTTCTGTGTGTGTAATGCCAGCTCTTGTGAATTTTGCTTCGTCAGTCCATAGTATTTTTTGTAGAAAATGACAGTTCTGTCTCACACTTGATTGATCCACGAACAATATACAGATCTTGTAGCAAAATCTTAAATGAAGAATGAGAATGTCTTGGACCCGTCCAAAATGAAATGGATGTAATCCCTCTCTTTTCAAAATTCTCCATACATTCCACTTAGACAGTTGTAGTTGCACTGCAATTCGTCGAACGCTTAGGCCACGTTCACACAGCGACCATTCGATTCGATTTTTTCACGTATACGGTTTTACCGTATACGATGCAATCGTTCACACGGCAACCATTCGATTCGATTTTTTCATGTATACGGTAAAATGGTGGCAATTTTATTTTTATACTGGTCCAATGATTTATCCCATAATATCGGTTGACCTTCGATCAAGGAAATAAAATCCTCGATCAATATTGGAATTCTGTCCTCCATATTGACAACCGACTGATGCAACGCACAAGGGCAACTGCGGGCCACGTGTGCGAGTGCGTACAATTCTCGAATGGGCGAGTCGTGTGAACGAAACAACATGAACATAAGCGCCACTGCGTGTCGTATTCGATAAAATCGTTTCGAGACGCGGCGTTCCCGGTGACAACTTCGCACGGTATACGATAAAATATATTTCTCGAACACGGGATTTTCCCGTATGAACGCCGTGTAAACAATTTTTAAGATTTCATATATATTCTGTTGTCACTACTCTATTCGATAAAATCTCGTGTACGGTATACGGGAAAATAATCACCGTGTGAACGTGGCCTAAGTCTTTGATCACTGGTTATTAGCCTAAGCACTTCTTCTTCATGTTCGGGAAAAACCAAAAGAGTGCGTTCATTAACAGCCCTTTGGATGCCCCTTTAAGCTAATCTCGAGTACACGATTAAAGATGACAAATTTTCACCAACAACAAAAATCGAAGGTTGAAAAGTGATACCATAGTTAAAATACTTCTCATTTCTTTTCTTGATTGTTTCTTGTAAGTCCATTTGTCTCGATGCATGTGTAATGAACTCATCTTGACATCCCTGACGCGATAGCCGCCAGCAATTTTTCTTAGATTTTTTTTTGTATCGGTAGACCGGCTAACAGTGGCAATAACATAAATGCTGATATATTTTCTACTTCTGTACTGCCTCCTAAAAGAAATAAATTATTATTTCTTTTTAAACAGAAAATGAAGACGTTCAGTAGTAATGATATGTTACAAATAATGTCAGTAATTAATTGCTACTCTGGCAAAGAATTCAATCTTAATTAAGTTGTTTTTGTCGTGACTTTAAAAAAAAATTGATAGGTACCTTGATTTTGTTCTTCTAAAACATTAGTAATGGACATTATTGTCTCTTGCATGCGTTTATTTGTAATGTATTTCTTGTTTGCTAATTCAAAAATTGCTTTTTCGGACAACACAAAGTACTACAAGTATTTTATTGTGGATAATCCCTCTCGAAGCTCAAAGCCCTAATAAGGAGCTACTTATATGGTTAAATAAAATATTCTTTTGTATTTTCAGTGGATGTGTCAGATGATGTAGCTTGGATAAAAAGTTCAACTGAACCATGGAAAATACTGGAAATAAAATGGAAAAATACTATAAATTTTAGACAAGAGAAAGTCAAAAAGTTAACTATTTCCTAATACATGGCACTGTATCCTGGTTTAAAAAAAGCCTACAGGGTATCACTTACTGTCTATCGATTTTGATGCGCTATATCCTAATAGCGTTCCATTGTTCTCCTTTTCCTCTTATCTATTGTTCCTTGAACACCCTCATTACGATTGCATTGCCGTTCTTATCTATTACTCATTGTGCACCCCGATTATTATACTATTGTATAGTTCTATTATTCATGAACTACTATGCTACTCAAAATCATCAGTGAAACACATTCAATCATTTCTTACAATTTTTATTTCTTGATTTTATTACATATTATTATCTATAAAATATGAGTGGAACATCTCATCAACTAAAATATCGTTGTACAGTGTGTTCCCTGTAAATATGTTCGTAAAACTATGCATTGAACATCCCTGAAGCTTATATAGCAAAAACATTAAGCAATATTCTCCACAAACTGAAGTCCAATCATTCTGAATCCTATTAACATTCCAGCCCCATCTTTTACAATTTCTTTTAAAAAACTCTAGATGATATCATGTAGGTGTTCGTCCATATGAATCAAAATATTGACCGATGTCATTCGTATCGATATATAAAGCTACCCAGTGTGAACCTGGTTTATCGTCCGCGTAATTGCATATTATATAAGTTGGTACATGGGTTTACATGGGTAGTCTATTAGCAGCATAAACATTATTTTCTAGACTGGGATGAATCTTTTTCAGATCTTGTCGTACATCTAGTGTACCCATGATATTACTATTATTAGTAGATTTATACAGTACCAATCTATTCAATGGTTAACATAGGAATGTTCAATTATAGTGATTTCTAATACAACCTGGTTAAGTGAGACATCAAGGGACCTGCAATGTCGTTTCACTTATAGAGGTATGCCACTTACCCAGTGTCTCAGATATAAATATACAGGTATAAATAAATATCTGTCTCATTTACAGAGGGTTCCATTAATAGAGGTGAGAATATAGGTTATTTCAGTTATACAGGTGCGATCATTAAATAAAATAACGTGTTATGTATGTAAATGAGTTTTAATAAAAAAATATAGTACTTAAAGGTAATAATACAAATGTAATCAACAAAAATATTCAAGCACGTTTTTACACGTAATATGTACGAATATGGAAACAGAATGTATCAATTATGTATAAAAATCTGTCATTTTAGTTTGTCGTTTGGAAGTATCAGCCATCAGATGTTTTTCGATATTATAAATTTTATCAAATATGCTTTGGTCACCAATTGATCACATTTCAAAATAACTGTGCAAAGTTTCTAGTGCTTTTACTGCTTCGCGTTTAGAAATTTTTACTAAATTTACTTCCGCGCTCATTTCATCGTCTTCTTCTTTATTTTCCAATGAAGAAGACGAGAAGGCATGAACAATGTCGCTTTCATTAAGTTCTCCTGAAACTATTAAATCGTCATCGACGTTTATAAAATCTTGGAATGTTGGCTGTTGATTATTGTCGTTGCTGATGGCTAAGTTCCAATCTTCAGGATCAGTTTCTAAATTTTCGTCCTCCTCTTGTAAGTTTTCAGCTACAGTTACTTCAGATTTAAATCCAGATTTTTTAAAGCAGTTTGCTATAGTAGTTTTGGTCACAGAAAACCAAGCTTTCCTAGCAAACCTCATCGCCTGAAGAACATCGATTTGTGGGCACTGATTGTCTTCTATAGATTTAATAACATGTCGAACAACTTCTTTTCTGTAATAAATTTTGAAATTGTTGATGATGCCTTGATCCATTGGCTGCAATTTACTTGTCGTATTCGGAGGCAGATACACGAGTTTAATGTGGCTTAGCTCGGGCATATTATTGTGAGCAGTACAATTGTCCACAAACATTAAAATTTTTCGCTTCTGGGCTTTCATTTCTTGGTTTAAATTCTTCAACCAATCAGAAAAAATAGTGTATGTCATCCATGCCTTTTTATTATTTTGGTAATTCACAGGCAAAGTTTTAACACCTTTGAAATATCGTGGAGACTTAGATTTTCCGATTAATAGGATAGGCAACTTTTCAGTTCCTGACATGTTAGCACCTAGAAGTATTGTAATGCGCTCTTTACTAAGTTTCCCGCCATGACAAGACTCACCTTTTAAGGTAAAAGTTTTATCGGGTAGACACTTATAAAATAAACCCGCTTCGTCTGCGTTAAAAACATCATCAGCAGAATAATTGCGTAATAGAACTGGTAGGTCTTCAATCCATTGGCTACATTTGTTAACATCAACAGCGTTACTTTCTCCACAAATTGCTTTGAAAACTATACCGTTTCTTTTCTTAAACCCTTCCATCCAACCATTGCTGCTACCAAAATTATGAATATCGAGCCTTCGCGCGAAATCTTGTGCCTTTTCTTTAATCATCGGTCCACATACCGGAACGTTTTTTTACGAAGTTGCTTAACCTATGTTAGCAAACACTGTTCAAGTTCAGGATATTCTGATAAACGTACACGTTTTAGTTTTCCTTGTCCTTTAGAACATTGTGATTCAATTTTATGTTTACTCTGAATTATTCTACAAAGAGTAGATTTTGGCACATTAAATTCGGCACAAACTTGTTCGCGTGTCTTCCCACTTTCATAAACGGATATTAACTTCAGTTTTTCACGTAATGATAACGATTGTAGCTTTCGTTTTGACATTTTTCAAATAAACATCTGTATGATAGTAAAGCGAAACTAAAACTGAAGGTAATTGAAGCTCAAAATTTGTACTTACGTACTTGGAATTACGTGTGGAATTTGTGGGTAGAATAAGAATGAGTAAACAAACAATGTTATCTCAGTTACAGAGGTTTATGCATATAAAATTTACTCGCTGTCTCAGTTATAGAGGTAACTATGATTATAAATCGAAAGAACAAATCCCAGATATAGAGGTTTACCTCGTCCCACTAACAGAGGTAATTCAGTGCCAAAGTGTTGGGACCTCAGCATGAGTTCCAGTTATGGAGGTTTCTCACTTATCCAGGTCCCACTTAACCAAGTTTCACTGTAATTAAATCACGTTCTTTTGTGATGATTTTGTGGGAGTTATAGAACTGTACAGCGCATCACGACGGAATGTGAGATAAGTTTGTTAATTCATATACTTACTATCAGTTTCGTCGTGCTTAGGAATTTGTTTTAGATTAGAAATAACTATATAAGCCCGTGCAATTGCAGTCATGCAATCAATTTATGGTCGTTTGACCGCAGTGGATGTAGAACCGCTGATGTAGAACAACAGCTCTTGGCCAGTGGAAGACTACATAGAGACAGAATAGTGTAACGATTGTGGACAGCCCCCAGACAATAAGTAATACAATTATTTTAATTATATAAAAAAAATTAATGTTATAAAATATGATTTTTATTTTTTCCCAGTTTGCTCTTTAACCAGCTCTATCAGTGCATGGATATCTTCATGTTGCACACGTATAAGTTCAACAAGAGATCGTATCGTATCTGCTTGTACCTTAGCTGCTTCGGCTTGTGTTCTCGTAGACTCTGCCATAATAAGAGCAGCCTCTGCAAACTTGGTCTCTGCATCAACTCTGCGATTCTCTATTTCCTTCGCCCATTCTGGGTCAATTTTAGATTGAACTGAAATAAAATAATATTTTAATTTTATTTAAAACAATACAGTTAAGCATTAATTAATTATTGTTAACAAAATTTTCAAAAGTGATCTTACGTGTAGTTTTAGATTTATGAGGGCTATTAGCTCTTCGTAGGCGATAGATACGTGGTCGCACCACTGGACTATCTAATCCTGTAAAATAATATGATTATAGCTTTATGTATTTTAATAAGGAAACTAATTATTTTTTTAATTATAAATAAGTTTAAGCACCAGTCAGTAATGGTTCTGTGCTTATGTCCATTTTTACTGATAGAGAATCAGTTTCTGAAATTTGGGAAGTGCTATGAATAAACAAAGAAAAATTGTTAAAAATAAACAAATTAAATTTTTCAAAATACGTTTTTTTTCACATAAGCCTTAACAGATGCATATATGTATGTCATTATAGCAGTGGCGAAGGGTGAAATTTTAGCAGAGGTAAGCCGTTCCAAAAAAATAAACAGACAAAAATCATTGATACACTATTTTTATATATCAATGCAAAAAAAAGACATGTAATTGTGAAGATATTTTTCTTTTTTTTATAAGGCTATTGTGTTTTTTAAATACATGTAAAATATTCAAGCAAAATACATTTAACATTTAATATAATAATAAAACCTCATAAAATATTAATAACGCCATCTAGGAAAAATCATTACGCATCACTTAGTACGTGTATTCGTAAGTGAAAATACGGGAATTAGATTTTATTTTTCTTTATTAAAAGTATATTACATCCTATATTTTTTGGGATTCAAATATTATTATTTTTTTTTTTGTTAATTTTACATAAATATGTTTGATCAATATAATATTTAATATATATACCGCCATCTTCTTAAATCTCATTAAACTACTTCGTCTTTCTTAGTGATGAAATTGATCTATTGTTTTATTGTATTTTATTTATCAAGCCAAATTGGACGAAAATTATGAAATAATACACAAAAATGAACAATGAGAAGCGCAGGCGTAATATCCTATAGCGATACGTCCGTTTTTAAAATGTCTAAATAACCTATTTAGTATTTAGCTTAATTCGTCAAATTATATTGTTAATTAATGTAACATTTAAAATAACATATTGTTTTTCTCTCTAAACTTAAATAGAATCAGAATATAATAAACATGGAAAACTAAATATTATTATTTTAATTTAGCACATTCACATATTTTAGCATATCTTTAATAAAAAGTTTTATGAAAATATATAGGTAACTCATTTCATGTAATAATTAAATCATATTTCAATCAAATAAGTATCTTGATGACATGCTTTTTAATTATTGAACAACTAAGTTTATAAAACTAAAGTCAATATTGTGCAAATGAATGCCATAATGGCTAATCGAACTCACCGAAATTAACAAATATGTGAAACACTCACTTTCCACAAACAAACAGCGCAAAATGTCTATATTACACTAAAATCAAGTTAAAACTCAATAAAACAAAAAAAATTCTTAAGCAATGCACTAGTAGACAATAACAATCCGCCGTATTATAAAATTTATATTAAATCTGAAATCATTCAAATAATAACATTGCTCGTCTGACGCTTCGCTAATCGCTTGTCAAATTAGGGACGTTTTGTAATTTTTGACCAATCACAGGCAGGATAAGACGTAAAGAAGCAGCTTTTCGAGCAACAAAAATTTGATTAGTGCGCATGCGTAAAATACTAAAAATGAATGAAGTCACGTGACAATGTTCAATCCAAAACATTGAATGAAACACAATTTTGTATGAACGCGGTAAGCTAAAATACAACGTCTTATCGTCGCATTTCTATGAAGAAACGCGTAAGCAATTTGGAGCGCAAAAATGTATTTTGCATTGCTTGTGATTCTTTGCGTTATATTATTTTCAGAAATTAACGTAGTGATAATAAATAGATTGTTTATTAACTAATTATGTTAATTCAAAAAATAAATATTTATAATGAATGAAGGATTATTAGATTTCTAAAAGGTAAGACGGTGGGAATCGTCTTGTATGGACCCTTCGCCACTGCATTATAGCTATCCATATGCCTATCAGCTCAATGAGTCCAGTGGTTTGAGCTGAGTGTTGATAGATCAGTCAGACAATCATCTTTTTGTTATATATTAAGTTTGAGATATGATATTATAACAGTACTTTGTAGTTTGATAGAAATCATAACACTTACATAGGTTAGATGTTTGACCTGTTGTGGAAGGTGAGGCCACAGTAACGGGCTCTGATAGTAGCACATCATCTGCTTTATTACCTAAATTTTATTTATAAGATAATTCAAATAAAAAAAGAATAGTATGTAACTTAATACTGCAATATTACTAAGAAATATTGAATTGGTACGATTGTGTGATATGCAGTACCACCGTTTTAAATGACATTTAAACCAAATCATTACTTAAAGCCTTGAAATATTTTAAGTAAATAAATAATTCGTATGAATCAGTCTAAGATAAGTTATTATAAAACAAAATATATTTTCCCAACATCCTAAATATCTCATTGCCTGACCTTCACATCACATCACAGATCCTCTTCTAAATTATTTACTAGGTAATTCATATGAAGTTGATGGTTTTGGTCTTATTTGTTCACTGTTCTAAAAAAGAATAACTATTTAGTTTTCATGAATAATAAAAATATTAAAAAAAGATATTAAAAAGGCAATTAAAGAAACTTACAAATTGAATTCGGTGCTCACTATCACCAAACACAACTTGCTCCCCGATGATAGACAAGATTTTCTTGTCTACCTCGGAGAGCTCATCTTGGCTATAGGGACCACCACTAGTACCCAAAGCATCCCTTCTCCGTTTAGCTAGCCTAGCCTTGCTTTTATGCTTAATATCAGCCCAGTACTATAATAACAAAAGTATTTAGCACAAAATATAAAGAGCAGTACAGCTCTATCTCATAAAATGTTATTGTCATGCAGTTTTTCAATTAATTGATTAGAAATGGATCTCTTTTCTATAATATTATGAGAACTTACTTTTTTCCATCGTTCTCCAGATTTCGACGACCCAGAACCATGGGAATTGAACTTTGTAGCAAGACTGTCCCATTGCTTGTCGACATTTTCTGAAATCACAAAACATGACTGTTTAGGCCTTAACGGGACTTTAAATTAAAGCAATGGACTTGATATATAAATTACATATATTCAAATGAAACGTATAATAAGAGCGTCCGTAGTCCAGCGCGTAGGTAGGCGAAGTGTCGCGGTGAGATGCGCTCGCGGCCGGGTTGGGTCCCCCGCCCGCGCGGCGCATACGTCACGCGCCCGGTGAGAGGGAGACGCGCCGACATATTCCCCGGGTTAAAGATAACTCTTCAAGAATCAAATGGAAGAGGGCAGATGCAGTTGAAGGCACGCCGCACGGTTCCTCTCTTCGTCTTCAACTCAGCTACTCGCGTGACTCCGTCGACGCCGGGATAGGTCTTCGTGACCCGACCCAGGGACCAGAGCAACGGCGGAGTAGCTTTATCCTTGATGAGGACTAAGGTTCCAGGCTTCACTTCCCCTCTGGAATCAAACCATTTTGATTTGGACTGTAGTAAAGAAGTATACTCTTTATGGAATCTCCTCCAAAAATACTGTCGGATGAACTGAATCCTCTTCCATCTGTCTAGCCTCGTTATCTTGGCATTAGTCATCAAGGGGTATGGAACAGCTAAGAGAGGTCGTCCAATCAGGAAATGAGAGGAAGTGAGTACCGAAAAATCGTTAGGGTCCGATGAAAGAGGAGTAAGAGGGCGCGAATTCAAGACTGCCTCTATATGAGTGAGACAGGTGGCCATCTCCTCAAACGTGAAATGGGTTAAATGCAATAATCTTTTTAAATGATGTTTGCATGATTTAACAGCAGCTTCAGGTAGAGAATTAAAGTGAGGGCTATATGCTGGCGTGAAATTAAATTCGATACCCTCCTGAGCTATTTCAGATGCAACATTAGAAGCCTGCAAGAACCTATGTAAATCGTTTGATGCGCCTACAAAATTTGTCCCGTTATCGGACGTGATGCTTCGAGGCTTGCCTCGACGCGCCACGAAACGATTTAAAGCAGCTATAATATATGCGTCGGTGGTGAGGTCAGTGACGAGTTTCAAATGTACAGCTTTCACTGCTGAGCAAACAAAGATGCACATATATGATTTTGTGAGTTTGCTGCCGCGACCTTTACGATCGGCGATCAATACTGGCCCTGCGTAGTCAACATAACAGTGTAAAAATGGAAATTCAAGATAAGTCCTTGAATGCGCGAAAATAAATCGCGCATACGTCACGCGCCCGGTGAGAGGGAGACGCGCCGACATGACAATAAGACAGGCTTATTATAATAAGACAAAAAGTAAAAAAAAAAAATTGTTTAAATATATAGCGAATTGGAGACAAAAAAAAAAACATCAAATCCACCAACCTAGCATTAGTTTATTATAATATCTGTTGCCGACAACGACGAGCAACGAAGAACCCCGACGACCGACCGTCGCCGACAACGATGAGTAACGACAGGCCCCGAAGATCGACTGTTGCCGAACACTCATCGGTACGAGCAACGACAATCGCCGAGCGACAACGTGTGTTGCCGACGACGAGCCCGGAAAAACCCGACGGCGACCCGATCGCCGCCCGACTTGTTCCGATTTAGTTTAAACATGTCTTTACGTGTAAATATTGATTACTTTGTGTAGCCAATTAGAGTGAGGCATTTGAAATGTTTTCACTCAGTAGTATGTATGTTGCGCATGTAAATTGGGGTATAAATATAGGGGTGTTTTTATGTAAAGTGTATTCCAGTTCCAGTGTTAGTAAAGTAAGCTAGATAGCAATAAATGATAAAATAATAAATAGTCTTTTAATACAGTCCACCACAAGCTGGCCCATCGACCCGGATTGAAGAATGGTCATCACCAGGAGCCAAGGGGATGCTGCCGACCTGGAGGAGCAGCGCCGCCCAGGGACCAGCACCGCCCAGGACCAGCGCCACCCAGGGACCGGCGCCGCCCAGGAGCAGTCCCGCCCAGGGAACAGCGCCGCCCAGGGGCCGGCGCCGCCCTGGAGCAGTCCCGCCCAGGGAACAGCGCCGCCCAGGACCAGCGCCGCCCAGACGACCTGCGCCGCCCAGACGACCTGCGCCGCCCTGACGAGCTGCGCCGCCCTGACGACCTGCGCCGCCCTGACGAGCTGCGCCGCCCTGACGACCTGCGCCGCCCTGACGACCTGCGCCGCCCTGACGACCTGCGCCGCCCTGACGACCTGCGCCGCCCTGACGACCTGCGCCGCCCTGACGACCTGCGCCGCCCTGACGACCTGCGCCGCCCTGACGACCTGCGCCGCCCTGACACCCAGCGACGCCTGGAGGGTCGACGACATCTGGAAGGTCGACGACACCTGGAAGGTCGACAACACCTGGAACACCTGCAATACCTGGATGATCAGCGACACCTGGATGATCAGCGACACCTGGAAGATCAGCGCCACCTGGAAGGTCGCGCCCGTATGGAAGATCGAAGCCAGGAAGCTGAACGTATCGAATTGGAGCGAAGACGAAGATTCTCTCAGAATCCACCAGCCTCACCGACCACACTCCTGGATACGGAGGTTGGGCTAGGGGCTACGAACGATGCCTCTGCCCCCACACCCTCCGCTGCCTACCGAACCCTGAAGACTGGAGACCGACCCCGAACCAGGTCACCAGGGCATTCAGTGCGATCGACGGCAAGTGTGACCGCTAGGGTGCGACTGGCGGAACTTGAAGCAGCAGAGAAGCTAGCAAACCTGAGGAAAAAAGAATTGGAAATCGAAGCTGAACTCATCAGAAAGCGGCTGGCCGCAGACGTCAGCAACATCCAAGAGGAGCAGGAGAGCCTGCATGAAGAACCTCTTGACCACCAACAAAGGGTGGACGCCTGGCTCCGCACCAACCCCATCAGCACACGGGGGGAGGAAGGGGAGCAGAGACGGACTGGAGGGGAACGGCACCTTCGATTCGAAACAAGAGGAAGGTCACCCACTCCAACCAGAACGAGGCCAGGGATCGAGCAATTGGCTGAAGCCCTGGAGAAGATGGCTAGACCCAGAATAAGATGCACTGACCTACCGATCTTTTCTGGAATAGCTAACGAGTGGCTGTCGTTCAGAGCAGCCTATCAAGACTCTACGAAGATATACCAGATATCTGCGAACGAGAACCTGCAAAGACTGAGGAGCTGCCTTCGGGGAGAAGCGAGAAACGTCGTAGCTGGCCTGTTACACGCCGCTACAGATCCTGACGTCGTGATGAAGACCCTCGAACAGTGCTTCGGGCGGCCTGAAGTCATCATAGATCAAGCCTTCCTGGAACTGAAGAAGCTTCCGAGACCTGGGTCATCAGCAGTAGACCTGAACAGCTTTGCAGTGAAAGTTCAAAGCGTAGTCAGCATCCTGAACAGCATCGGACGCCAGGGGTACCTCTACAACCCAATGCTGGCGAGGGAAGTCCTGGACAAACTGAGTCCTCACATCAGGGCACGCTGGTGTGACTACGCCGAAGAACACGACGGGACACTACATCCAGAGATTGTAGTGCTGTCTCGCTTCCTCATGCGCGAGGCAGACCGGGCATTGAAGTATGCATATGCCCCACCTATGAGCGTCTCAACACCTGCTGCAACCCGGAGGGAGACCAGACCCTCGATGAACACCGGGACCCAAAGGAAGAAGACAAGTGCCGTGTACAACGTGACTGAAGCTGAAGAGGAACAAATCAGCCGATGTCCTAGTTGTGAGCAGACTCATACACTGCCACAGTGCCCCAAATATAAAGGGCTCACGTTAGATGAACGATGGGAACTGGTGAAGGAAAAGAAGTTATGTTTCAAGTGCATAACTAAGAAGCACAGACGCAACAGCTGCAAAGCAAAGCTGTGCGGCGTGAACGAGTGTCGCCGTCCTCACCATCCGACTCTGCACCGGGAAGATAAGACGCCTAAACCCTCAACGACAAGTGAAGCCGAAGCTGTGCTGTCGGTGGCATCCAAAGCCACTGTGTCGACTCAAGCGGTCCTGCTGAAGATGTGCCCAGTCACCGTCGTCGGGCCACGGGGGGAGGAGAAGACCTATGCTCTACTCGATGAAGGGGCTACCATTACCCTCATCGACGAAGAGCTGGCAAAGAAGATCGGCGCCAAGGGACCTCTCACACCACTTCACATGCACGGAGTCAACATGTCTCAGCACGAGGAAGGCAGTCAGATGGTCACGGTGCACCTGAAGGGAAAGGATGGGAAGAGACATAAGCTTCGGGCACGAACAGTCAAGAACATGAAGCTTCACCAGCAGTTCATTCCCAGCGCACTACTGAAACAAGATCACCTGCGAGACCTGCCAAGGGAAGAAGTGTGCTACGACCTGGCACACCCTGGTATCCTGGTGGGGACAGACCACTGGGAATACATCGTATCCCGAGAGCTGCGAGTTGGAGGCCTGAATCAACCAGCTGCCTCCAGAACACAACTCGGCTGGGTGGTACACGGAACAGCACCACGCAGTGTGATCCACAACAGAGATGGCGTTCTTCACGTCTTCACCCCTGAACCTGGTGGAAACGTGAACGACCAGATAGATCAACGCCTACATGACCTGGTAGAAGAACACTTCCGAATCGACGCGCTCGGCATTGCTCACAAGTCACGAGTGAGCGATGAGAATTCCCGGGCAACGAAGATCGTCGAACAGACCTTAAGGAAGATCGAAAGTGGATACCAGGTAGGACTGCCCTGGAAACAAGACGATGTTAGAATGCCACCAAGTTACGACGCAGCACTTCGCCGTCTTACGAAAATTGAACAAAAGATGGATGCCGCCCCGACCTTCGCAGAAGAGTACACCAAGCAGATAGACAACCTGCTGGCGAAGGGATACGCAGTACAATGCGACGGCACGGAACGTTCGAGCGCAGTCTGCTGGTACTTACCACACTTCGCCGTGCAGAACCCGAACAAACCTGGGAAACAAAGACTGGTGTTTGATGCAGCAGCCAAGAGCCGAGGGGTTAGCCTCAATGACCATCTGCTGGAGGGACCTGACCTGCTAACTTCGCTTCAAGGCATCCTGTTCCGGTTCAGGGAGCGAACAGTGGCCATCACTGCCGACATACAGGAAATGTTTCTCCAGGTGAAGATTCGGCCAGAAGATCAGCCAGCACAACAGTTCCTGTGGAGGGGCGCCGACAGAGACGATCCACCTCGTCACTTCAAAATGACGAGCATGATATTCGGCGCAGCAAGTTCACCCTTCATGGCTCACTACGTGCGGAATCACAACGCACAGGTGCACGCTCAGACGCATCCTCGTGCCCTAGAAGCCATCACAAGGAGTCACTACATGGACGATTTGGTGGCGAGCTACGACACTGTAGAAGAAGCTCGACGCGCCATCAAAGAAATCAGGGAGGTGCACGCAGCAGCGGGATTCACGCTACGAGGATGGAACGCCAACAAGAACGAAGTGATTGGCGACGTGCCCACGCAGCTGCTGGCAACATCACCGACCCGACTAGGTGGAGACGGGCCCGCAAGTAAAATACTTGGCCTGCACTGGGACGCCGAACGGGATGAGCTGGGGTTCAACACCTCGATGAACCGAGTTCCTGCGGAAGTGCGCGCCCAGACCCGTCCGCCTACCAAACGAGAAGCACTCAGCGCGGTCATGTCTATATATGACCCCCTAGGATTGCTGAGTCATTACACGATACGTGCGAAGATCATCCTGCAGAGTCTCTGGCGCATCAAGATGTCATGGGATGAGCCGATTCCTGTAGAAGAAAACGAGATGTTCGCGGCTTGGCTGCAACAACTACCTGACCTCACATGCCTCACGTCGCGCGCTGTACACCTTGAGATCGTCCCGTCACTGTCTACGAGTTCGGCGATCATGGCGTTGCGAAGAATGGCAGCCAGGAGAGGATGGCCGAGCACCATGCACTCAGACAACGCCACAAACTTCCGAGGCGCTGACAACGAGCTACGGGCCGCCTACGCAGAGTGGGCGCCAGCGCTGAAAGAAGAGGGCTTACTTCATCGCATGGAGTGGCGATACATACCCCCAGGTGCCCCGAATCAAGGGGGCGCCTGGGAACGGCTGGTGCGATCAGTTAAAGTCGCACTAGCCTCCACCCTGAAAGAGAAGGAGCCGACGGAGGAAGTGCTGTGGACTCTACTGGTTGAGGCGGAGTACTCCATCAACGCCCGACCCCTGATTCATGTAAGCGTGAGTCCACACGACCCGGAGGCGCTGACCCCCAACCACTTCCTGTTGGGGTCATCCACTGGCCTACCCACTACTGGGCCATGCAGCGACGACGACCGACGCACCTGGCGTGCCAGCCAGGCGCTCGCCGATCACTTCTGGCAGCGATGGGTGCGAGAGTACCTACCGACTCTCGTTCCTCGCGGCGGGCCAACCGACAACACCAAGCAGCTGCGATTGGGAGACATCGTGCTCGTGATCGATCACACCCTGCCACGCAACGTGTGGCCGATGGGATTCGTGGATCGGATCTACAAGGGACCTGATGGCGACGTGCGAGTGGCGGACGTCCGAACGAAGACCGGCGTCTTCAAGCGTCCCGTCACGAAGCTCGTCGTGCTAGTGAAGAAGGAGGCTCGCAGCGCTGCGCCGGGGGGAGAGCTGTTGCCGACAACGACGAGCAACGAAGAACCCCGACGACCGACCGTCGCCGACAACGATGAGTAACGACAGGCCCCGAAGATCGACTGTTGCCGAACACTCATCGGTACGAGCAACGACAATCGCCAAGCGACAACGTGTGTTGCCGACGACGAGCCCGGAAAAACCCGACGGCGACCCGACCGCCGCCCGACTTGTTCCGATTTAGTTTAAACATGTCTTTACGTGTAAATATTGATTACTTTGTGTAGCCAATTAGAGTGGGGCATTTGAAATGTTTTCACTCAGTAGTATGTATGTTGCGCATGTAAATTGGGGTATAAATATAGGGGTGTTTTTATGTAAAGTGTATTCCAGTTCCAGTGTTAGTAAAGTAAGCTAGATAGCAATAAATGATAAAATAATAAATAGTCTTTTAATACAGTCCACCACAATATCGTTATGTAATAATCGTAGAGGTTTGAATCACATTAATTTAAAATTGTTGATTTGTTTCGACACTTTTTACAGAAATCTTACTTGCTTACACCTGCAATAAAATATTAATGCTTAATGGTGGCTTCTCACGGCGCGTGATATCACGAGCCGCGCCACGCCGAGTCGATTTGTACGTACAAATACGCGCCACGGACGAGCCCGCGCCACCCGTTCTCAAGGCGCGGCGCGGCGCGCGTTGATGCTTCTGCGCCGCATACCTTTCGACAGACCGAGGTACGCAACGCACTTGAAATGTCGTGTGAGTTGTCGCATTGCCACCTCCAGCCATGGAGCAATGTCGATGAAGAAGAAGGCATCGCTGTTGCTTCAGCCGCTTTTGTGTTATTTTGTGGATATCATTTACTTAATAAAATTAAAAAAAAGAAAAAGAAAAGGCGCTGGTGGATGACATCGTTCAATAAGAGCCGGTCAAGGTAAAATATTTTATATTTTTAGTATAATTATCTAATTTTAATGGACCTGAAGCTAGCGGCCGACTAGTAGCTGGCCACCTGACGAATTAAACAAAGGGCCGCAAAGGTGTCGCGGCATCGAAAACACATGTTATTAGAATAAATACGCTACAGATGCACTTAAATATTACTTTTGAATAATCTATGTATATATATTATATACAGTGTGTTAAAAAAACCCTGTCCGATCGGAAACCAGTGTATAGGTATCCCAATCACATGACCAAATAAAATAAGAAACATAAAATATTCATGATAGTAAACATATTAATGAAATTTAAAATGTCCATTTATTTTGCTATTTTTTCCAAAATTGTAGGAAATTTTTAAAATGTACAACACTAATATTGGCGGTATTATGTTATTTATGTGACGGCGGCATCTTTGATGTGTGCCGACAGACGATGTGCCGCCCGTTGTCAAAGGTACCGCTCGGCACGTGTAGGAGCTATCCCGACTTTGAATTACGTACATACGAGCACTATTATTTATTCGCTTTATTTATTTCACTTAAAAATTAAAATTATGTCACTTTCGCGAAACATTGCACCCGAGTGCACGCGTTGGAGAAATTGAGTTTTAACTATGTCGTATATGAATGCAGAGTACTTTGTGATGAGAATGTTAATGTGTTTGGGGAGGAGTGACTGCAATTATGCAGAGGCTCGTAGAGAAATGCGTTTCGCAGTTCCGCGGGGTACCACGGTGCCGTCAGAGCATGCATTTCAACGTCTTCACAATCGTATTTACACCACAGGCAGTGTTCATGGCTCCGAAACGCATCACGCTGATACAGGGAGACCGCGTATCGACATGGATATTGAAGAGCAGGTGCTTGAGTTATTTAATGAGGACCCCACCCGAAGTCCTCGTTCTGTGGTACGACAACTGGGCACAACGGTGCCCCACCACATTTTTCCCGAGCCGTGCGTGACTATCTAAACCAGCAGTATGGATAGCAGTGGATCGGTAGAGGTGGACCAATTTCATGGCCAGCGCGGTCTCCAAATTTGACTCCGCTTGATTTTTATCTGTTGGGTCACGTCAAACAATTAGTGTTTATGAAAATCTCACCGAAGCTGAAATGCGTGGGCGTATTTTAGCAGCGTTTGAAAAGATAAAATCAGACACAAATGTGCTTGAAAGTGTCCGTGATAACCTTTTGCGACGGTGTCAAGCTTGTATCACTCGTGGAGGCCGTCACATGGATCAACATCTCCATCACAGCCATCGCATTGGCGTCCTCATCGAATAACAGACTACCTACCTACAAATAAATAAGCGTAGTTTGGGGTCAACTGGGTTCATGACCTTATGACGTCACTTCGCGCCGCATCGCCCGCCATCAGTATTGCCATGTAAGTTTCACAATTTATGAAATATTTTAATTTTTTTAACGGGGTAATTTTTTTACTTGAGATCTGATTTATTTTTACATAAATAGAATCGAATCGCGATACCTAATAATATCTCCACCGGTCGGACAGGGTTTTTTTAACACACTGTATATACATATATATATATACATAAAATGCTTTGTCCTGACTGACTGTTCGATCAACGCACAGCCTAAACCGCTGGTCGTAGAAACGTGAAATTTGGAGGACATATTCCTTATACAATGTAGGCATTCGCTAATAAAGAATTTTTCGAAATTCATTCCCTAAGGGGGTAAAATAGGGGATAAAAGATTGTATGAAACTGTCATTCTTAACGCGAAATGCACGGAAAGTGGTATTTAGCTTTAAGATGAAAAATAAGAAATATATGTATAAGATTATTTTCGAAATTCATCCCTTAAAAAAAAGTAAAGGTGAAAAGGGGTGATAAAGTTTGTATGGGCAAACAATTACTTATGATCAAAATTACTTGAAACTTGGTATAAATGCTCTTCAATACAATTAAATAAATACGTATTGTAGCATTTTTTGGAAATTCATCCCATACGGCTGTCAAATAGGGGATGAAAGTTTGTATGAAATTCTGTAATTGATGCACGGAAAATAGTATTTACCTATAAAATGAAAACTAAAATAATACAATTTTTTTTTTTCGAAACCTATGCCTTAAAAAGGTAAAAGGGTGTTATACTGTTTATATGAGGAAAAAAAAAATTAATGATCAGAATTACTTGAAATTTGGTATTAATGCTCTTTAATACAATTTAAACAAACATTTATTGTAGTTTTTTTTTAATTCAGCCTCTAAGTAGGTAAAACTGGGCGTT
Organism: Fabriciana adippe; assembly: GCA_905404265.1. Taxonomy (NCBI): domain Eukaryota; kingdom Metazoa; phylum Arthropoda; class Insecta; order Lepidoptera; family Nymphalidae; genus Fabriciana; species Fabriciana adippe. The sequence continues at coordinate 5,313,496 of FR990005.1, read as the reverse complement.
GAACTTAGAGTTGTTGATTATATTTAAATAGAGTAACATGGCTCAAGTTGTCTGTAAGTGCATACTTACTGTGTGGAATATAAAGTAAAGAACAAAATGAAAAATAATGTATAACTTTGTGGAAAAATATGTATAACTTTTCGGCTGGCCACAGCAGTGACAACTATGACAGATTTAGAGCGCGAGAGAGAGAACCTAGCTAGAGTGTATCCTGCTATCTATATCCTCGTTCTGAAACTTTTCGGCTGGCCACAGCAGTGATAACTATGACAGATTTAGAGCGCGAGAGAGAGAACCTAGCTAGAGTGTATCCTGCTATCTATATCCTCGTTCTGAAGGTTGGCACATCTACAATAAAAAAGTCGCCTAAGCTATGTAACGGGATAAGACTGTGAGTAATTCATTAAACATTATAGTGGTTATTGTGTTTGCTGGATGTGCTCGGGGGAAATCTGAATACCACTGATAACTTCTGACTACGCCTTTGAATTTAATCTATTGTAATTCCTTCTTAAAGTTTGCCTTGAAATGACCAATAATATATGTATCTCAGGGCCAGTCGTTAAAATTAGCAGATGTAGACTTAAGAGATGCTAGCTTCTCACAGGGACATTTAATGTAGCAGAACCCAGAACTAGACAGAACATTCATCAGTGTAGTATATTTGTGGTTGGTTTTTTTAGCGTAGACTAAGTTAAGTGAATCTAGAGTTTTACTCTAGACACAATATTAAAAATTGGGTGTGACAATATATAAATTCAATGGAAATGAAAACTGAGTTAATTTTTTATTCCACGCGAGCGTAGCCACGGGCAATAAGCTACAGCAAAATTAGAATGGCACTTTGTATGTATGTGTAACTTAAAAAAGAAGGAGAAGGAGAGAGACTGTAAGCTACAGGTGTACATAGCAAAAGGTCTTTAAAAATAACGTAGACGTTAAGCCTGTTAGTATGTTAGTTGAAAAACCCATATTAGCCGTGTTACATTATTCTAAAAATATTGACATGATCTGAGTTAGCTTTCTCGTATTTTCATACGTTTGAATGTTAGTATGAGTACGCGGTAGGAGGCAATATTAATTTTTTTTTTTACAAATAAACTACAGCTTGATCCTGTAGGAACCTTTGGCTGTAGGCTGTAGGCTTTGAGGAACCCATCGTTAAAAGTAGCCACATCGATGTCGCAATCAAAGCGGTTTTGGAGTTCCAGCTGAAAGCTTACGGGGTTTTGGATTTGGTGTGGCACTTGCACGTGAACTTCGTCAGTCGAAGTCAATTGGAGTCGTTCAAGCTTTACATAGTCACCGTGCTGTTCACAAGAGACTTGTGAACGATAAACCCGACACCACCTTAGGACTGTTGGTCACCCAGAAATAGAACAGGTTACCAGATTTGAGCGTTATCGAGTTGTCCCCTTTTCTTTGAACTTCCAATAATCCTACAATTTCCCATCGTAACCTGCTCAATTCTTCCTCATTTATTCATTCAGCTATCCTGTACAGGGCTGCAAAAGTCGCAATATGTGCGAAGGTGTATAAACACAGACGGCACGGTACGCTATATAAAATAATATATTATATGAAAATATTGTACAATCTAAATTATGCTGTTTTACTTTCACGAATTTAATAAAATTAAATGATTCATAGTTCTTTCCCTGCACGAGTCTCAGTGTTGGTGTCATACAATAAATTGAAGCTATTCTTCTGATCTTTAAAATGACATATATCTCAACTTGATACACTCTGGGGACGGAATGCCCATGATCCTTTGGAATTTCGCTCACTGTCTGGGAGCAATAACGGAAAACATGTGTTAATTCAAAGTCCTATTCATAGTGGGTCTGAGTTCATCAACTATCAGAAAATTTTCAATATAGTATTAATGGCTTTAGTTGACGCGGATTACAATTTTATTTTTGTGGATTGCGGGTGCCAGGGTCGAATAAGTGATGGTGGCGTGTACAGAAACACAGAGTTATACAAACAAATTTGTGGTAAAGAATTGGATTTTCCATCGTCAGAATGCTTACCGCTAAAAGAAATACCACTACCCTACGTGTTTGTTGCGGACAGCGCATTTTCTTTAACCGAAAATATGATGAAACCTTATGCTGGAACTCACAATAAAGGATCAAAAGAGCGTGTGTTTAATTATCGTCTTTCAAGAGCTCGAAGGATAGTTGAAAACGTCTTTGGTATTATGTCTGCGGTGTTTAGAGTATTAAGAAAACCTATGCTTTTACAACCAGACATTGTAACTGACATTGTGATGACCTGTGCATTGCTACACAACTTTTTGAGACGGTCTAAAAGATCTAGACTTATATACACCCCCGCTGGCTCCTTTGATACTGAAAAAGAAGATGGCGAGATTCAGCCCGGTTCATGGCGTAACGACGAAAATGGAGTTACTTCATTACAACCATTGCAAAATCAGCCAAGAAGAGCACCTCTTTCTGCTAAGGTTATAAGAGACCATTTTGCAGAATACTTTAAAACGAATGGTGCCGTTGCATGGCAAAATAAGTTTTAAAAATTTTCTACAGAGTTAAAACATTCAACGTAGTACAAATAATATATATATATATATATATATATATATATATATATATATATATATATATATATATATATATGCATATAAAAATATAGTGATGATATACATATATATGTATATGCATATATGTATATCACTTTATTATTTTTTACTACTTAAACATTTGACGTAGTACAAATAATATAGATATATTCATATCCGTATATCAACCTATGTATCTATGTAAATCTTTGTAACCCAATGTTGTATTAAAACGTTTAAAATGAAAACCGACTTCCAGTGTTTCACTTATTTTATTTTTTTTTAAGTTTTTATTTTTTCATTTTTAGTGTAGACGTAATAAGCAGGTAATTTGTAAGAAGAAAGATTTTTAAAAACATATTCGACTAAGCCATTTATTCAGACCCCTAATGACAGCCACAACCCATCAAGGTGTAAAGTTTTCATCAATACAAATTAATCAAGCCCAAACACCAGATAATTGCTGTAAATCGTTGAGGAGTTCCCTCAACTGTCTTTCGGATCCGTCATCAGATCGACTCTAGACCTTCATTAAATAGTAGTGCTTTAAAATACTTAATGAAAAAATTAACAAACGCACTAGTCGCCACTACGATTTCCGAAGGTTCCCCTAGATTTCTCTGGGATGCCATCATCAGATCCTGGTATCCTTATCATGGTACCACTCTTGGGATATCTCCTTTCCAACAAAAAAAGAATCATCAAAATCGGTTCATAAACGACGAAGATATCCGCGAACACATAAAAAAAAGAAACATATACACCATATAAATATTTGAGAGAACAAACAAATACCAGAACTATGTACATACATACATAGGGGAGATTCTTGTACCTTGGGAGACTTTTTTTTAAACCTTTATAATTTTAGTTCAAATTGATTTATGGCTATGAAAATTGAAATTTCTATTAATAATATTTTTTAAACAATATTGTTTGTGATTGTTTTATTAATAGAAATATTCTAAATTGATTATATTTTAATAAATAGTTATTAAATCCACGATCTTATTTGGTTATATTATAGTTTTTTTACATTTCTAACATTATTGATGATTTCAACTAACTTTTGGAGGGCACTGTAGATATAAAGGTAACAATATCTTTGATATCAATCTATACTATCTACATCGACACTACTATTATAAAGAGGAAAGATTTGTTTTTTTGTATGTTTGTAACGAATAAACTCAAAAACTACTAAAAACTGATTTAGATGAAATTTGGTAAGAAGTTAGTTTAACACCATGGGAAGGACATATAATATTTTTTATTCCCCTGTGTAACTGTGGGTGTTTGAAAAAAAAACGCAGTTAATTTGGCATTATGGGTGTATAGTGTTGTCGGATAGCAAATCATTTGCTCCCCAAGTGTTTTCAGTTTTTCAGGAAAATGTGTGGGAAAATAATTCCTCTTGCCCATTTAGATCAACACATGTAAGTGCTATGTGGGAAATTATTTCCCTACTTATGAGAAATATATTACATACACATCCAGTAGTAGGGGCAAGAAAGTAATATATTGTGATTATTTTTATTACAGGATAATTATTTTATGTAAATAAAACACAAATAAATGTAATAAAATAATGTTTATTTATTGGTGGAACATTTCAAAGCAAGGAGCAGCGCACAAAGACCCCTTACAAATTTTGCAAATGTATTTGCTGCGCTGTTCCTTTGCACGTGTACTGCACATCCTACACCTCCGAAATTTAGATAGCTCTGGCATGTGTGTTCCAACATCCGCTTTTCTTAGTTCCTCAGGTACTGCAGTGGCACCTCCTTTTTTGGTTTTGAATACTGGAGCAATTTTTTTTCGTGACGTAAAATTATCTATTAGGCCCCGGCCTAATCGCAGACGAAATTCTTTATGAGTATTTCGCCGTTCCGAATGAGTTGTCATATAAACAATGTATGCATTGATCACAGCTGCCTCCAGCAAAAACCAAAAAAGTCGATGCCAATTCTTTCGCGATTTGCGCCCAAGTGGGTATGAAGCTCTAAAGTGATCAAAGTGATCAACTCCTCCCATAAACTCAGTGTACTTCTTGATTGAAAGAGGGCAAAACATTTTTTTTTTGGTACCATCTTTTTGTTTCCGCTCAATCATTTCCACAGCTCGAGGATTGAATGCAGTAGTTGCAACAAAAACATCTTTTGTATCTTTCCATTTGATAACAGTTATTGGTCCATCACACTGGTATATAAATTCTCCCGGTTTCAGGACTGTTTCCTTTCTCTCTTCACTGTTTAGATTTTTTCCTGTCAATACATCTGGTAAACCCTTGCGGTTTATTCTTACGGTTCCAACACTATAAATATGTTTCTCAAATAAAATCTCCAATAATGGAAGGCCGGTGAAAAAATTGTCAAATGCTACCAATGTGTTGCTTGGCAAAGATTCACATAAATCTAATATTACTCTAGCGCCTAAGTTCTCTTCTGTTCCACTATCGACTTTCCCAGAATAAAAGTGGAATTCATATAAGTACCCTGTTTTTGAATCAGCCCTTGCCCAACATTTATATCCTCTCTTTATAGGTTTCTTGGGCATATATTGTTTCATGTGGCTGCGCCCCTTGAATCTTATCATACTCTCATTTATTGAAGTGAATGCAGAAACTTGTACATTATTTTTGAATGTTTTGTTCAGTATGTCAATAGCAGGTTTAATTTTTCCTAATTTATCATAATCAGGAGAGTTTCTTGGTGCCTCTGTTGTAATGTTTGATATGTGTAGATTTTGAGATATTTTTTTAAACCTTTTTGATGGCATCACTTTACAAATGACTGGGTTTCTGAAAAACTCATCCGTTGACCAATATGTATTTATATCGGCTAATGGATTTATACTCATAAGTATAATCAAACCAAAGTATGCTTTCATTTCTTGTTTTGTGACATCTGTCCAAGCTTTAGCATGTGTGTAATTTGCATACAAATTTGTGTTTTGAACAATAATATCAATTAGTTCTTCTGGAAAATAATCAATGAAATATTCAAGTGGTTGAGTTCTGTTAGTGTACCTCTTTTTTACTTGTATTTCTCTGTCAAAACTAGGCCAAGTACCATTTTCATGTATAAAGGACCAATTCCTTGATTTATCTTGCAATGGTCTAAATGTATCTCGAGAGAAAGACAATGTAGTTTGTGCAGTATTTTGTTCATCAGACACAGTCACTTCAGGTAGTGGAAGAGAAGTTGATGTTGAAGCAGCAACAGAAATTTCAGGGATTGAACATATAGCTTCCTCATGGACTTCAGCCATAGTGACATCTTGTGAAGTAGTAGTATCTTGAATAAGTGATAAATCTGGCTCACCCTCCAATAAACTGTGCAATGCTTCTGTAGAAAGATTTTGTACTTCATCCAAACGCTGATCAAAATCGATATTGTAGGAGTCAGAGACAAAATAACCAACTGCTTCATCATCAAATTCCTCATCCTCTGACGAACATAACAGCGCGGACAGTTGGGCTTCAATATCTGAATCGCGAAGATGTTTCTGAAAGAAAAAAACACTACCATCAGTCTGATTGTGTAACATAAACATTCCTTGCAGGAAAACCTTTCCCACAATATAATAAATATTGTTTACCTAAACGGGCAACAAGCTAATATTTCCCACATAGTTTTGAGTGCTACATTTTAAGTCACTCATTGTTTTTCATAATAATGAACTACATAAACAAGTAACGTGACCCTTTATCTAATAAAATAAATCAATAGTCAACACTTACCGGATTTTTTTTCGGCATTATCACAATTTTTATCCGAAATCACACGAAAATCTGATATGCTTTTGAAAAAATATCGAAAGTAAAACTTTGACAGCACCTTTTTTTTACTTCGTTCGTTTTGGAAACGTGTCTTTTGGCTCATGTTGTAGGTTACCTCATAAATAAGAAAATGACAGTGACATTTTGTGGGAACAGTTACACATTTGACCGTTTACGAAAACAAAATGATGTGGGAATAATGTTCATCTGGCCCTATTAAGGGTTAAGGGGGTGAAAATGGTGATAAAAGTTTGTATGGGGAATAAACCTTAATATTAATTATTTAATAACAATAATTTTAAAAAATACTTACTGCAGAATTCTTTGTTTGTCACATCATCCAAAAATGTAGATATGACATTATAAAATGGCCAGTCAGGCTTAAAAATATCATCTGCGCCGCTACCCGACTTTGTAGATTGTGAAATTTTGCTCCTTAACTTCCTATATGTAGCCATCAAGTTATCTCTTTTTTTTTAATATTATTTATTGAAATAGTACCATCACTTAATTTCCTTTGGATTCTTGTCCAAGCGTCGTGCTGGTTATTCCTATTTTTATGATCCGTACTTTTTGGATTCCATAAACATGGTTCGTTTTCATAAGCAATTAAAAATTCTGCAATAGTTTCATTCGACCACTCCATATTTATGCGCGATGAGTAATTGACGGTCGAACGAGTCGAGATGAAATGAACATGTTTCAATAGCGCGAGCCCGCGCTGCCCCGCGCGCGCCCGCGCCTCCACGAGCACCCCGCGCCGCGCCTTTGAAGTTACCGACATTTCGCGGATCGAACGCGCCAGGGCGCGCGTGCCCGAGCCGCGCCGCGCCACCGCCTTCACACGGCGCGTGGCTCGAGCAGGCGTGGCGCGACTCGTGATATCACGCGCCGTGAGAAGCCAGCATAAGATATTTTTATTTTTATTATTTTAAGTTGCAAACTTAGACATGCAGTTTGTCAACGAAATAAAATGTTAGTAGCAAAGCAAATTAATGCGAAAAACAGCGTTCCACAAACCTTTAAGTTAACAGAAATATAACAGAAATAATTTTGAAAGTTAAGTTGTTAATATAACTTAATATGACTTGTTAGAAGTGACTTAGGAGGTGCATAATCAATAGCACTTTTAAGTTTTGGTTGACGGTCATTAGAGCAGCTATTGTGTCTGTATTTGGCCTGTTGCGATGGTTAGTTTTAATGCGTTTCAGCTGGCTGAAAACTCTTTCCACACAAGCGATAGAGAGGGAAGAACAAGAAGAAGGTCGAATGCATTTCGCAGATTCAGAAAGATAGGCTCCTGCCCGAGATTCTTTAAATGGAACACAGCTTTCCAATAATCTTCTGTATTTAAATTTGGTGATAAATCCAGTTCTTTGTGTTCCAGAAAAGAGTGTTGACGCCATTCTGTGTGAAGATCTTGTTCATTGAGACACTCTTTTAAAACTGGATATCTCTTTATTACTTTTGACAAATCCTTAATTTTAAATTAAATTGTGCCTCTTTAGGATATAAGACGAATATCGTTACAAATATTGGATCACTAAAATCAAACCTTTGTGTATACGCCAGTCGCATACACTGCCCCCGTTCAGCAGTTTCTAGGAAATTAAGGGGTGGTTCGGGTGCCCTCGGTACGCGGTTTACATAAGGCTACTTTTACCCGGTCGTTAGGGGAATACTAAATTGAGACTAGAGAAAAAAAGGGAAGTGCACTAACCTTGTTGTCTTCATCTCTCCCACGTTCCAGGCGCCTGGGATTCCCGATGGTCGGGTGCAGTGGTTAAAAGTTTAATGGCCGTACAAAGGTCACACGGAAGTTATGACCACACCTTAGCGGTCACCTAAACGTTATAAAATGAGTGATCTCCTCTCTCGTTGCGGGCTAAGTGTTAAGTGGTCGTTTGGCGGCTATGCTCAGTGGCGGCCTTAGGGGGTGGCGAACAGGGCAATCGCCCGGGGCCTCGCTCTTACAGGGGCCTCGCGCAACAATCCAAGCAAATTTTAAAAAATATAAATTTTTTTAACAATTTTTTTTTATTTAAAACTTTTGATTTTGATCCTTAATTACTTATTAAGGTTATAATATAACGGTAAATTAAAATTAAGTTAACTAATTTCATTTAAAACGTAATTGAAAATTTCATTATGTACACTGAGAGATTTTTTTCGATAACCGTAAGTACAAAAAATGACAAGTCTGCGATTCGAAGTTTATAAGTACAAATGTGTGTAAACAGAAGTAAACTTTGGGTTATTGTAACCATAAGATGTACTTTATTCTATGTTTTTCTTAATCTTAGTACAGTTTTACTTATCATAACCCAAAATTAACTACGATCTACGTAAATTTTCACTTGTTAACTTCGAATCGCGGACTTGTTACGTTTTGTGCTTGCGGTTATCGAAAAAAATCTCTCAGTGTAGTACTTGAATATCGCGCCTCGAAACACTTGAAGATCGGTTTTTTAATCGCATAACTCTCGTGAGTCGGGACATAATGTTCTGCTCTTCTATCGCTTGGGGAATCCCTGTGTTTCATTTCATTCGTTAACTTTTGTCACCTTGGAATTATTTTACTTGCAGTATGAGTTACGTACATATCTTTCAATTTTATTTAATATTACGTTCTTATTGAAAGTATTGAAAGTATTGAGTGAGCTGGAAAAGTGTAAATTATAGTATTTGAAGTATTGAGTAAACTGAAAAAGTGAAAAAAAAACTGTGTGAAAAAACTGTGTGGTACTTAAAAAATTATTTTTGACTGTTTGTGCGGAACAAAACAAGATTTACGAAATGAGTTCGCGTGATCGTGATGCCGGTAGAAAATTTAAGTCAGGGAGTTCAAAAAGGAAACGAGCTATCAAAAGAAAGCAGGTATAAGAAAATCTACGTGGATCTTTATATAAATATATAAAAAGTGATGATAAAGAAACCTCTACAAAACATTTATTGACTAAAACTGACTCTAATCCTGATCCAGCTGAAAACATTCCTTCCACATCATCATGGGTGCCGCCGCCGTCATTAAGTAAAAACAACGAGAATGATGATGAATTAACTACATCATTGTCTCTTGGGTCACCGATGCCACCATCAACGCTATCCAGTCAAGAACACGAATCTGAGCCCGAGTCTATGTCTACATCCATGACTGCTGGAACGGAAAATCTGAATCCTCAAAATTACCCCGGTTTGTGGCCCATAACAATTACTGATGTAGACCGAACTGAGATTGTTTTAAAAGGTCCAATCCGGGTTAAAGTTGATTTATTTCCTGTAAATGATAATGGACGGCGATTCAACGAATATCATTATAATAAGATATTAGTTATCGGTGAAAAGCTTCACAGGCGCTGGATGATGCATTCACAAACAAAAGATGCCGTCTACTGCTTTCCGTGTCGAATATTCGGGTTGGAAAATACAAAGTTTGGATGTGTGTGATTGGAAACACTTGGATGATTACCTAAAGTCTCACGAATCTATTCGACAGCACAAAGATTGTATGTTGAAATGGATTAATTTAGAGAATGGTTTAAAAGCTGTTCCACTATTGACTTCTTGGCCCAGTCACAAATTGAACAAGAAAGGCATCATTGGAGAGATATTTTAGAACGATTGCCAGCAATTGTAAATTTTTTAGCATCTCATAATTTGGCCTTCAGGGGTCATAGAGAGAAGTCAACATCTGACTGAGATTCGAGTGAGACAAGTGGCAACTTTATAGATTTAGTAAAGTTAATAGCCCGATTTGATCCCGTGCTGAGACGATTAATGACCACTATATCGGAAAAAGTATTCAAAATGAGCTCATACAAATAATGGAAAGTCACGTGAAGACTCAAATTGTTGAAAAAATAGTAAATAATAAATATTACTCGATTATTCTTGATTGTACTCGCGACGTTTCTCGTGTTGAGCAACTTTCAATTATTATAAGATTTTTTAATACAATACAGCTGAAACTGAAGAACATTTTATTGGTTTCTTAGCCGTCGAAAAAACCACAGCTGAGAGTTTGACTAATTATACATAGTCTGGTCATAAGTTCTGTCACACAATAAAAACTTTTGAAATTAAAATGCTGGCCACAAAAAAGTTTATTGTATTCGAATTTCGAATTTTTCATGAATATAAAAATGTATATTTGTTAGATATTTACTAATTTTTAAATATGGAGGGGACACTTAAAGAAAACCGTGTTGCGGTTATTGCGTTGCATCGTTGCGGTCTCGCGCAAATTCAGATTTTTGACATATTGAAAAATTTTAATATAACCAAAAGATTCGTTTATCGTACCATCAAATGATACGTTAAAGACTCTAGTGTAGATGACGGGTCAAGAAGTGGTCCCCCTCGCTCTGTTAGGACTCCAGCAGTAATAAAAGCTGTGAAGGCGCGAATTCAAAGAAATCCCATACGTAAGCAAAAACTTTTGGCCCTTCAGATGGGTTTAAGCAGAACCACGGTGAAAAGGGTATTAAATGAAGACTTAGGGCTTCGGGCATATCGAAGAAAAGTAGGACATCGTTTGGACGCTCGTTTAATGGACCAGGGTTGAAGAGATTTCGCGCTTTGTTGAAGCGGTACGCGGGAAACAATTATCGGCAAATGCTTTTTTCGGATGAAAAAAATTTTAATGTGGAAGAGAGCTACAACAAACAAAATGTTATGGTGTACGCACACAGCAGTGAAGAAGCGAGCAACCATGTTCCGCGTGTCCAACGAGCCCATTTTCCATTTTCACTCATAGTTTAGTTGGGAGCGTCTTATTGGGGCTTATCTGAGGTACATTTTTGAGAAAAAGGCGTAAAAACAAATGCAGTTTTGTTTCAAAACACAGTCCTCACGAACCTTGTGAAACCTGTTTCTCATACCATGTTCGATAACAGGCGCTGGGTATTCCAAAACGATTCTGCGCCAGCTCATAGAACGAAAAGCACTCAAGGCTGGCTGGCGGCGCGTGAAATTGACTTCATCTGGCACGAAGACTGGCCCTCCTCCAGTCCAGATTTGAGTACGTTAGATTATAAGATATGGCAACACCTGGAGGAAAAGGCCTGCTCAACACGTCATCCTGATTTGGAATCCCTCAAGGCATCCTTGATTAAGGCAGCCGCCGAAATTGACATGGACCTCGTTCGTGCTACGATAGACGATTGATCGCGCCGGTTAAAGGTCTGTATTCAAAATCGTGGGGGTAATTTTGAATAAACTTTGTTAGCATAAAGATCTGTGTTTTATTAAGTTGATTTTGGTATATAAATGTTTGCATTAATAATAAACATGTCTCAATTATTTCATATTAAACATGTGACAGAACTTATGACCTGACTATGTATAATCACAGAATTAGAACAGTTAGGTATATCATTGCAAAATTGCAGAGGCCAAGGATATGATAATGGTGCCAATATGCGTGGTGAAAAAAGTGGTGTCCAAAAACGTATTCTTGAAATTAATCCACTTGCTTATTTTTTACCTTGTGGAAGTCAAAGCTGGAATCTCATCCTAGGAGATGCAGCATCGTCTTGTATCCAAGCAAAATCTTTTTTTGGTTTGCTACAAACGTTGTACACTCTGTTTGTTTTAAATGCTCATGTAAAATCATTGTCGCTAAAACCACTTTCTGAAACTAGATGGGAGTGCAGGGTAGCATCGGTGAAGGCCGTTAAATACTACAACTAAGTGCTATATGTGATGCTTTAAAGGATTTAGCAGAAAACACAACAGATTGTCAGTTGGTCAGTGAATGCCATTCTGTAGAAAAGGAACTAACTACCTACGAATTTGTAGTTTCACTTGTCATATGGTATGACATTCTTACAAAGATAAATGTTATAAGTAAAATGTGGCAAAGCGAAAACATGCACTTAGATGTGGCTATACAACACCTAGATGCATTCACAAATTGGCTCGATAATTATCAAGAAAATGGTTTTCAGTCATTCCTTGTAACAGCAAGAGAAATAGCCGAGAAAAATGATATTGACAGACAGTTCAAAGAAGTCAGAAGACGACGTAAAAAAGGCATTTTGATTATGAAGGGGAAGATGAAGCTCATGAATTGAAAGCGGAAGAAATTTTCAAAATAAACTATTTTTATGTCATTGTCGACAATGTGCGCGCAAGCTGTTATCCTAGGTTTGAGGCTCTTAAACATCATGAGAGCATATTTGGTTTCATGTATAATATAAAAAAATTAAAGGAAATTAATGATAGTGAACTTTTAAAGCAATGCAGCGACTTGCAAATATATATGACAGTAGGAGAATCATCTGATATTGATGGACATGAATTGTACGAAGAACTGAATATGTTCATCCGTGTGTATGAAGGAAATGATGACATTATCTCGGTGCTAAAATACATAATAGAAAAAAAATTAACTGAAGTTAACCCCATTATCGAAATAGTCCTAAGAATTATTGCTGCCACACCTGTTACAGTTGCGTCTGCTGAAAGGAGTTTTTCGAGGCTTAAAATTATTAAAACATATTTGAGAAATTCGATGACACAAGATCGGCTTTCAGCCCTCGCTATTCTTTCAATCGAAAATGACGTAGCTTATTCGTTAGATTATTGTGCTTTAATTAAAGATTTTAGTCTTAGGAAAAGCCGCAAACATCAATTTTAAAATTTCTCATCTCTGTATTTATTAATTTTGTAAAACTTTCAATGTAAAATATTTTAAAACTCAAATTTAATTTATTTGTATAATTTTAGCATTTCTTCTTAAACATGACAAATACCTAAACCAAACAACCAGACCTACTTTCGCATCACATACTTTTCACGAAGGTCAAAGGACCTCGCAAAGACTTGCCGCCCGGAGCCTCGCAATGGGTAAGGCCGCCTCTGGCTATGCTCAAGAGTTTTTATACTCTTTAAACTAAGCAGTGGACCCCTCCCCCTCGTCATAAGTTTTCCGCCTACCGACGCAAATAGCAAAAGTAGCCCAAACACTTTGCTTAATTTAATTGATGACTAAGATTTGCCATATCAGGTCTGGTGGAGGTTGAACGATTGTCATCTTCTAATTCTTTTATAGACGCCTATGCTGAGATTCCCAGATATATAGCTTCTAAAGGCAAGAAATTTCTTGGATTAGCGTGTTCTATTTTGAAGGCAGGTGTGATTTTCATGTAATTGAATTCTAAATAATTGGAGCCTATTTTTTTTATTATTTTTTTTGACTTCCGGTCGTAGACAGTGAAGTAGTGGTTTTTCTGATTGAAATAATTTATGGAAGTCGTTAAGAAGTTCCAGGGTGTAAAACATAAATTCTAGATAAATTTTAACTACTTGGCTTTTTAGGGTTTCCAAAATGGTTTCTGTTGTTTTGCTGGGATCCTCAAAAACTTCCATTCGAAAATATTCCTTTAAAGTGTCATGTTGTTCAAGTTTTTTGTCAACACAGGCTTTAAGAGAAAGCCATCGGGTATTCGATGGGCTCGAAATTTTATGACACACAAACCCGAAATTTTTTTGAAATTCTTGTAACTTTAAATGTGTCTTGGAGCTCCCGGAAAAATGTGCAGAAATATTACTTAACATGTCTTCTACTCATCTTGGTAGCTTTAAACATGCTTTTGAGGCCACAAGATGTGTGAGATAGCAGCTGCATTTTATGCAAGTTATTTCTGGTACCTTTTCTTTTAAGTGTGAAAAAACAAAGTTGTGCTCGCCAACCATACTCTTTGTGGTGTCAGACGCGAATCCTATAAAATTTTTGAGTGGAATTGAACGTACTTCCAGCCAGTTTTCCTGCACTTAAGTCTTCTGCTTTACCAGAATCAGCTTCACGCATTTCGAGTTTAGTCTACTACTTATGTTGGGTACTACCAATGTTACCTATAGGTACTACCTATGTTGACCAGCGAGTCTCGGTAGTAAAAATTTTTGCTTTTTGTACATAGCTTTGTGAAAACTGGTAAATAATAAGACGTCCGTTATCTATTGCGTTTATTCACAACTGGCTGTACTACCTACATACAATGCTTATTTATACTTAACTGTTACTTATATACTATGTAATTACCCTCTTATAATATACAACACCTCCACCCTTAATCAATACTACATACATACATGTTATAATAAAATTGTTCACACATAACTTAGTTCATTTAATTCCCTTACAGATTTATATTTCTCACTCTTCACCCCCTCTTATATTATTACACTATGTTTAATAATTAAAATTATGAAATTTAAATATTAAGCGAATATAACTACAAAAAAAAAACTAATATATTACGAACTAATATCTTCACATAACTACTCTCAATTTATATCACAGTATTGATACCTAGGTACACTTAATCAAATTCGTCTATACCGAAGCGTACTGGGAGTTTTCGTAATCTTTTAATTCGCGGACCTGTTTGCGACTTCTCGCTTTCCGTCACACTGGGGCTTGAGGTTTGCGGAACTGGCGACAACGCCACAGGCGCAGCCGCCCCCTCAGGCTCAACTGGACTTTTTTCAGGTATTATGAGTGTGCTAGTTCTACGTGGCTTAGGTGGTATACTTATATCGGCCGTAGGGTCTGAAACTCTCGTTCTTAATTGGTCGATATGCCTATGTACCTCCGTTCCGTTTTGACACCGTATGTTATAATCTATGTTACCTAATTTCTCTGTGACTTTACCTGGCACCCACTTATCGCTAGAACCGGCGCGGTAGTCCCTACACCAAACACATTCTCCGGCCTCAAAACCTCGTTGTACACCGCCTTCCCACTGACTCTGTGTTTGTCGTTCTAACACGCGTTGCGAACGATCTGGGAGCGTCGGCCACGCTCGCGCACACGGCACATGCGCGACAAGCCGCCTCGATAGCCTCGTCCAATCCGGGCCACCACACGTAACTTCGCGCTAGAGCCTTTGTTTTTACCATGCCCATGTGAGATTCGTGTAATTCCTCTATCACTTTACTCCTACAAACCGACGGAATGACAACTCGGTGCCCCCACATGATGCAACCTAGTTCGTTATACAATTCTGTTTTCCTATTAAGATATGGTTTGAGCTCTCTTAATTCGACGTCTTCCGGCCATCCGTCCGTTATATAGCTCAATACTCGGCTAAGTAAGGGATCCCTAACTGTCTCTTTTTTTTAACACGTTATAATTATGCTTTGCTTCTTTTCTATAAAAACTATATCTCGCTTTAATTTTACATCATTTCTATGAGAGAACTAAATTCTGTAACCTTTTACTGTTTCTCCATATCCAACCATCACTCCTTTTTCTCCTTTGCTGTCCCACTTCTTCCTCTTTTCTTTAGGAATATGTGCGTAACACTGGGGTACCAAAGGGTTTTAACTCATGAATATCAAAGTCTTTTCCAAACCACACCTCATATGGTGTTTTTACACCATCTTTACTTTTCCCAGTCCTATTCAGAACAAATGCTGCAGTATTAATGGCCTCGGCCCACAATTATTTTGGCAGGTTGTTGCAAGCATTCAGCATTGTTCTAGCAGCTTCAACCAGTGTCCGGTTGTCCCGTTCTGCTTTTCCATTCTGTTCGGGGGTATAAGGAACACTTGTTTGATGTATTATGCCGCATTTAGTGCAAATTTCTTTAACCTCTTTATTTATAAATTCAAGACCATTATCACTTCTAAACACTTTTATTTTATTTCCAGTCACATTTTCTGCCTTGTTGATAAAGTCTTTAATAATATTCTTTATATCTGATTTATTCTTGACTAAATAAACCGATCTGTAGTTAGAAAAGTCATCTTTCAATATGACAAAATATCTTGAGCCGCCGACTGATGTAACCTCCATAGGGCCACAGGTATCAGCATGGATTAGTTCACATGTTTTTGTAGTAACAGTTTCACTGTTTCTGAACGGCAACCGATGTATCTTTCCTTTTAAGCAACTTTCACATTTTGTAACTGAAGTTTCTTTCACATCAATTTTATTTTTCAACAATACTTTCCTTACATATTCAAAGTTTTGGTGCGCTAATCTTTCATGCCATTCTTGCAATGTAGTATTAACTTTCTTAGCCACGTTAGCCACTTTGTTTTTATAACGCATTTCCAAGTAATACGACCTTCCAACTCGTTTTGCAATTGCACAAACTTTATTGTTTTTATAAAATTTACATGAGTTGTCATCTGTCAACATGACATATCCCTTGTCTGACACACAGTTTACAGAGAATAGGTTTGTTTTTAACTCTAGGACGAATAGAACTTTATCTATGGTTGTTTGAAACCACTCATTCCCATCATACACCTCTAGCTTCATCTGTCCATGGCCTAGAACACTAATTGCCACACCATTACCGACGATGACAGCTTGTTCTGTTTCAGTTTTGGTGAATGATGTGAACAACGCACGATCACAGCACATATGTTCGCTGGCCCCTGTGTCTACTAACCACTGAGATTGACAATATTCTTTAATGAATTTGACACCACAAATGCATTACTTTTCTTTTGTTCCTTATTCTTTCTAAACCAGCTTTGTGACTTGTTATGACCACCCTTACCACAGTAAAAACACTTGTTATTCTGTCCCTCACTTTTGTTATTGTTACTTTTGCACTCACTTTGAAAATGTCCATTTTTATTACATTTAAAACCCTTAATATTCTTTTTATCCTTAACAACAAACGCAGATGAGCCTGAAGGTGTAGAATGTTCGCCTTTCTCTTTCACCCTTTCTTCTTCTATCAGTAATCTTGCAACTAAATTATCCATTGTTTGTTTATCGTCTGGGGCTGACTCCCAAGCTGATATAAAATGTTTATACTCGTCTGGTAGTGACATTAATACTTTAGTTATTACAAACTTGTCTGAAATTTCCTCGCCCATCTGTTTGAGTTGATTTTGTAATTCCTGGATTTTAGATAAAAACATTGACATTTCAGTGCCGGTTTCAAATTTAAACTGAAAGAAGCGCTGCTGAATTATATGAATGCTTGTTTCAGTTTTCTGCTCATATGCAGTTTTCGCCACATTTCAGCTGAAGTTGAATATGAAATAATATGCAACATAACATTTTCTGTCATTCTCGTGACTATTAGTGTCTGCGCTTTCGCGACTTTATTCTCCCATGCGGCTTGTGCAGTAGGATCTTCAGGTTTTAAAGTCTTTCCTTCAACAACTTCCAACCAGCCTTGACCATGTAGCAAGACTGTAGTTTGGAACTTCCAAATGTTCCAGTTATTTGCTCCTTCCAGCTTCATCGAGCTGTTATTAGTATAAAAATTTACTTCCATTTCGCTATCCTTGCGACTCGCGTCCAACAAGTATTCTTTTTATTTTCCGTGCGGACTTAACCTCACTTTTTGCCACGCCGTACTTGACAAATTTATTTTCACAAAAATATGACTTCCTGTATTTTTTTTTATGTTCGGATATGTGCCTGGGCCCATAACCTGATGAAATTAAATGCACAATACAGTTTTAATTAGCGAAATGTTTTATTTTATTTTAAGAACAATCTTTACCACATAAGCGTTAACAGACAAGAGTAGGGCTTAGTGTTGCCAACCCAATAAAAAAAAAAGAAAACATATTAAATAAAGGTGAAATTACATTGCAACATTTTAACAAATAATAATAACGAATACTTCTCAGAAACTCTAAGCATCACGAAAGAAAATAATGAATTGCAATAGTACTGATTTTTCACAGTGATGTATTTATACATCACTAACAAAACAACTGATATTTCGCAAACATACCATTATTATGAAAACTTATGACATAAATGCGTTACACTTACCTTTTATACTTTTCAGAAACAATTTTTCGTCAACGTTTTCACCACTATTTCACAAAAAAACGAATTTATAATATCCGCGGAAAACAGCGTAATAACTGTTAGGGCTCATGTACATGGCACCGCTGCCGCGCCGCCACCGCTCCACCACCGTGACTTTGCGCTGTGTATACGAGCCGCCACCGCGCCGCTACCGCGCCGCCGCCACCGCGCCGCCGCCACTTGATTTCACCATATCACTATACGGTTGTTAGTAATACATTGCTAGGCGCGAAGATCACACGTGTCGCATTGACATGTCCAGTTTAACGAAAAAAAAGTTAATGTTAGCTTACTATATGTATAGAAAATGGCAAAATAAACGTCGTAAGACCATTACAAAGTCTTACATCCTATTCTGATGCGACGGCAGCAATATGGTGAATTTCATACACTTTACAAAGATTTACGAAAAGACGAGGTCAAGTTTCATGATTATCTTCGGATGAATTACAAGACATTCGACAAATTATTAGATTTATTAAAAAGTAAACTGAAACACAAAGATACAAATATGGGAGCAAGTATAAGTCCAACAGAGAGATTGGTTGTCACATTGAGGTAAGTTATCATGAAATCTTAATATAATAAGTTAGTTTAAGCTGAACATGTCAAAAGTGCATGCTGTGTTCACTGTACTAAGAATTAACATTGTACGACTTTTACATTGTTTACACACATAAACTTTTTTTATATTGTATCATTCAATTTGTGAACCTAATATTAAAAAAAAAATATTTTTAATTTGTTTCATTTAATGTAGTAAAATCAAAATCATATACACTTGAATTTGACGGACTCATGATACTGTACAAAGAATCGTTTTCAATACTATAGGAAGATGCCTGAGATTGATGTCTTGAACTTGGTCCCGCAGCATAGTATGCCGGAGAAGTTTCAACTGTGCGTGATTGATGTGGTGCGCTACTAAATTTATATTGAATGTTCCTTATAATATTCATTACTTGATACTGAAATTCAATAATATCTTCATCTTTAAAGCGTTCCACAGTAGGGACTATTCCTTTAAAAAAAGACATCATCCTACCTTCCTCTTCTTTTTCTAATTTTTCCATAAACTTTATCATTCCATGATCCACAGGATTCATTTCTTCTTTCTTTTGTTGACAACAGCTTCATTCGTATTTTTTTCTTCCGGTATATTTAATCCAGATAGAGGTGGACTTTGAGTTATTTTTTTAGAAACTGTAAATTATCGTAATATTGATATTTATGTATTGGTTTTGCACTCGATCCAGATTTTGTTTCACGCAACTTTTTGTCACATTTCATCCACGCATCTCTAAGGTGCTTCCATTTCTGAGCTATGAGTTTACCTGCAATTATAAATTATATTTGATTTATTTGCAGGTACTTAGCAACAGGAGCTTCATGAGCAGACCTTGAATATCGATTTAGAATAGGAAAAAAAACTTTAAGCTTAATTATAAATCAAGTGTGTTCTCTTGTATGGTCTGAATTTAGCACAAAATATATGTAAATGCCATCAATAAACGATTGGCTTGAAATAGCTAATAAATTTAAAGTTGCTGCAAATTTTCCTCATTGTTTTGGTTCTGTAGATGGGAAGCATATAAGAATAGTTAAACCAAACCAAGGTGGATTTATGTTTTTGAACTACAAACATTACTTCTCGATTGTATTGATGGCAGTCGCTGATAGTGACTACAACTTTATTTACATCCACGTCGGTGCTTATGGAAAGGATTGTGATTCAGGTGATTTTAAAGATACTGCTTTCTGGCACAGCAATGGTTAACAATACATTGAATTTGTCACAACCTACATCCTTGCCTAATACGAACATTGTTTTACCATATGTATGCGTAGGCGATGAAGCATTTGCACTACATCAGAACTTACTGCGCCCTTACAGCAGTCAACAACTTGATGCAGAAAAGTCCGTTTTTAATTATCGGTTAACAAGAGCGAGACGATTTGTGGAATGTACCTTTGGCATACTGGCTAATAAATGGCGAATTTTTCATCGACCATTAAATGTGTCGTTGGACTTAGCTGTTAACATTGTGAAAGCTTGCTGTTTATTGCAAAATTTTATACATAAAGAAGAGGGCATAACTAGGGCATATTTAGATATGTGTGGTGAATTACAGGAACTTCTGCCATCAGGTCAAATAGAAATAGTTCCCACAACAGCTAATAATATTCGTGACAAATATAAGGAGTATTTTAATTCTGAATATGGCAGTGTGCCATGGCAAAATACTTATTGTTAATATGAAATACGAATTAATAAATTTATTAAAAAAATACACCCACCGTATTTGTTTTTCTCCATATCAGGTAAATCCGCAAAGTTTTCGATCATTATATGGCAGATCTCAAACCAAGCTTTTAAACTTTTCCGCTTGTCTTTAAATACTTCCAAAGTTTTGTCCCATAGCACTTCTCTGTCCTCTACTAAACTTATAAACATTTCAGTATCATTTTCCATGATAGTTTACTAAAACGTTAAATTTTGTAAACACGTGCACGTTTGTACGCGGCCCGTGATGGAATAAAACTACTAAAACGGGGTGGTGGGGGCCGCGGTGGCGGTGCGGTGACGGCGCGGCGGTGGCGCGGCGGCGGTGCGGCGGCGGCGCCGCGGTGACGGCTCGTATACACAGCGCAGAGACGCGGTGACGGAGCGGCAGCGGTGCCGTGTACACGAGCCCTTAGGCCCCAAACATATGAAATACGAAGTTTTAAAAAAACTAAAATCAAAATAAATCCGCGAAATAAACCGAAAAGATGGTTTTATTTAAAATGTCAAATATTCGCGTAAATCTAAGAAAGTACTAAGAAAGTATTATAAAAAACTAACTGTCAAAAGTTAGTTTTTGCGTTCAGAAATCAACGTGTAAATATCAAATTTATTTAAAAAGTAAAAAAAATACAACTTGGCACACAGCGTATTGAGCCTTGGGCTATTCAAGCGTACGATGTAGATCTACATCATTATGAATTTAAGAGTTAAGATTACTGCCAATAAATAATAACATAGACACATTTGCCGCCCTTAGCCGTCTTCTTCGGTCGGTCAAAGTAAGTCCTGCTTTAAAGTAAGTTCTTTATTAGTCGATGATGATGGTATGGGTATAGGTTAGTCCTAATTGGCGTAGGCTCAGATGCGTGAATGCGCATAGCTTCGACTTTCAACTTCAGGGACGCCAAAGCTCTCCCATATTTGCTTTCGTCACAAAAACCTTTGCCCTTAAATCTAGGGTCCAGTATAATTCATTCAGCATAGAGTGTATTGCTTTCGACTGAATTAAATCGCCGGTGTAATTGCTCATTTAACGTTCGCAAAATCGTGTATATCTTGCTGTTGTCTTGTGCTGCTTCAACTTGTGATAAGCGGTACGTTATTTGCCTCTTCAGCAACCGGCAATAAACTATGACTTTGGAAAGACTAGTAGATTTTTTAGTTGATACCTCCACTGTAACTTCGTAAAATATTTTTAAAATTGGTAATGCTGTTTCAATTAGTGTCCAGTCTTCGAGAGATAGAGCTAAGTCAGCTCTAACTAATGCTAATGGAGCTATTAGGGCCTCTTTTATTTTTACTGCGCGGTCCAACATTCCACCAGAGTTCCACCTTGTGTTCACGTCTTGTTTTAATTTTAACTCTCCCACATTCATTTGTTTTTGAACAGATTTTAGTTTGTTTAGTCCAGTCGTGCTCCTTTGGAAATACTCTACGATGCGTTTGACTTTTTTTACTGTATCGGAAATTGTCTCAATACTAGCTTATACTATTATGTTTAATGTATGAGCGAAACAATGATCTCAATGATCGCCATTCCCTAAATTAACTGCTGCAAGTATATTCGCTCTGTTGTCGCTGACAATAAGTCCAACTTTATTCTCTATCTGCCACTGCCTCAGTTCGTCTTTTAAAAACTGGCAAAGATTAGCGGCCGTATGGCTTTCGTCATAATTAATACACCCGAGTAAATTCGCGCACAACTGACCCTTTTCTGGGTCAATATAGTGTGCAGTGATGGCAATAAAACTCATTATTATATGAGGTCCAGCTATCCGTAGTAATGCAGACGGCGAGAGCCTTTGAAATTTCTTTTTTTACTTGCTCCTTAAGCTGTAAGTATCGTTGTGGTAGCAGACTTTCAGAGAGTATCTTTCTAGTAGGCAAACTATAAGACGAGATTAATAGTTCTACGAATTTCTTGAATTCGGTATCATTAACAATATTCAGTGGATGGTACTCTTTAGCGATCATTGTAATCAATTGTTGGTCTATTTTTATTTTTTTATTAGGTGGTAGGGGTCTTTGAGTAAACCTGTCCATGCTGGGTTGTACAGCTCGTTTTTGCACTGCGCAGACAGATGACGACAATGCCGCATTTGAATTAACTGATATAATATATTGAGGCTCGTAATGTTGCTCGTGCTCAATATTTGTGTGAGGAAGCTGAGGATGGACAGATTCAGCGCTAACATTATCGTCATCAACAGTTAATTGTCGTTCCACTTATGCTATAGATATGGTTGGATTTTTTCTTTTTAAATGCTTAGTCAAATTATCTAAGCTGCCGGATGTAAAAGAAATCTTTTCGGAACAATAATTGCATTTTCCTTTTTTTGACGACTCTTTTTCTACAAAATGGTTCCAAAGTATGCTGGTTTTTCTTCGGGATGCCATTTTTTACACTTAAAAATACTTATGTATGTATACAATTAAACTAACAATAAAACTATTTTACATATATACAGGGTTATTGGTAATTCGACGTATTCCCGTTAGGAGGTGATAGGGGTGACTATTTGCGATAATTTTAACCCCCATATGTATTATGCAAAAGTGAACCATTTTTCAGTTATCATGTTTTTTAGCTTTTTTCAAAATAAGTCAGAAATGCAACTTCAAAAATGTATTAAAAAAAAGTATCAATTTAAACCTCATTTTCTCTTCTGGTTTATAAAAACGATTAAACACCGGTTATTTATCAATATTAAAACAACAATTATCGGTCCAAATTAAAAAATGCGAGACGGAAAACGATATTATTTCAATATTTTTTTGAGAATTTCTCCACTAAAATGCCTTAAAAACAAAAAAAAACGTTATGAAACTCGGCTTGCAGATTATTTTAAAAACATAACCGTTTTCTTAGCTCTCCAAAAATGCATAACAACTAGGAATTTATTTCAAAAAAAAAACTGAAAAAAAAAAATAGATCACAAAGGAAGCAGGCAGAATTTCGTATTCGAACGAAACTTAAGGTCGTTCTTTAAAATTAATTAAAAACAATACCCAGTGTAAATAAAACAAAAAATATAAATTTAAAATAAAATTTAGAACCAGTAACAGTTTAGTGGTAATAACAATTAACAATTAATAATAAGTAACAATTAAGACATTTTGTAATTTAGCCTAATGGAAGTTCTTGCTCGAAGTGACTTCCCCTATTGCGTACGCAAAGTCGCATTCTTTTTCCGAGTTGTGACTT
Organism: Fabriciana adippe; assembly: GCA_905404265.1. NCBI lineage: Eukaryota > Metazoa > Arthropoda > Insecta > Lepidoptera > Nymphalidae > Fabriciana > Fabriciana adippe. Next base: position 5,289,845 of record FR990005.1, on the reverse strand, counting down.
AACTACCGAAGTAGTAAAATTATTCCGCATCGCATTTGCTGCGTTTATAATTCTTGTTTTGAGTTTTTCCGCGGATGACACAGGCGAGACGTCGTAAACTAGGGATTTTATGTGACCTCCGACATAGAAAATCAACCTTGCGTTAAGTCCGGACTTCTCGCACGCCATGGAATGGGTCCTCCTCGCCCTATCCGATGATTAGGAAAATGGCCGTCGTAAATAATAGCTAAAACATGATATACCAGCAAGACGGATGTCCTGCACATTTTGGTGTCAATGTTAGGCGATGGCTCGATAGCCATTTTTTTTTCTGTATTTTCTGTGTATATATATATTTTTCATTTGTAAATGTAATTATTAATTAATTTTAATTTTCTAAAGTACACAAACAACAATAATTTGGCTTAAATAATTAATATTTATTTTTCTTTATAGTTATAAATATAATAATGGCAACACTAAATATAGATTACTAATTAATAAAGTTTTCTATAAAATTGTAATAATTATAATAATAACAGCTAAAATTATATAAATAATATTCCATATTTCAAGTATAAAAGTAATTAAAATTATAAAAATGATTAAAATTAACAAATATTGTAAGGTACTTTGATGCCAATTTTCAAAATTTTGAATTCATTTTGTTATTTTGTGGGTAGGCTGTCTGTAACAACTGTATAATACCTTTGAGACATCTAACACCTCAGTCTCTCCCGTGACCATGATTGCTGTAAAGCAATCGAAACGTCGGGAACCAAAAATCAAAATAAATCCGCGAAAAAATCCGAAAAGATAGTTTTATTTAAAAGTTAATTTGATAGTTTGTCCGAAAGTTCTATTCATTAACACTTTAGGTGCCTTGAGTATTTTTGTTTTTATAATAATTTACCCTTTTTATTAAAGATGGAGAAAGACATGGCAAATTATTATAAATACAGAATGGGGTTTAGCCAGAAAATATTAATGGCGGATGGAGTTGTGCCATCTAAATTTCATTGCCAACAAGACCCCAAGAAACGAATGAGTGATGCTAGTACTTCTCAGCCTGCATTTTTTAAACGCCAACGAACTGAACTGGCTCAAAAATGTATGAACGCACAGCCAACTGCAACCATGCATGATGTTATTAGTGAAACACCTACAACAACAACAACAGGTACTTATACTTAATAGCCAATTTTACATTAAAGTGGTTATCTGTGATTTCAAAATAACTATGTTTTATTATATTTATTACTAGCAGAACCCGCGGCTTCGCCCGCGATCAAACTTTATTACTTGCAAAAATAAGGAAAACAAATTTCATTTTAGCGATCGTAATTCAAAATATTTATCATCTTAAAAGATGTTACGTGTATATTCTGTAAATAAATGTACACTTTAGGTACATATATAGCAAGCTCCCCTGCCTGTATTTTTTGAACATTTTTGTACTCTACATCTCTCCAAAGTTAGAGGAAGAGAATACAATGATACAATCGCATACAATGTTTACGACTTTAGAATCATGTAACTCGGCTAATATGGTTTTTTTTAACTAACATACTAACAGGCTAACATCTAAGTTATTTTTAAAGACCCAATGCTATGTACAGTTGAAGCTTACAGTCCCTCCTTATCCTTTTTTTTTAAGTTACATATATAAATGCCATTCTTATTTTGGTGTAGCTTTTTGCCCGCGGCTACGCTCGCGTGGACTAAAATTTGCTCAGTTTTAATTTCCATTGAATTTATTTGTTGTCGTATCGAATTTTTAATATTATGTCTAGTGTAAAACTCTACATTCACTTAAGTTAGTAGTATTGATGGATATTTTGTCTAGTTCTGGGTTCTGCTAAAATGTACGTGTAAGAAGCAATCCTCTCTTAAATCTACGTATGCTACTTTTAAGGACTGGCCCTGAGATATATCAAAGGTCATTGCAAAGCAAACTTTAAGAAGGAATTACAATAGATTAAACTCACAGGCGTAGTCAGAAGTTGTCAGTGGTATTCGAGGTATGAATTTAATTCAACAAACCAAGTGACCACTATGATGTTTAATGAATTACTCACAGTCTAATCACGTTACATATCTTAGGCGAGTTTTTTATAGCAGATGTGCCAACCTTCAGAAGGATATATAGATAGCAGGATACTCTCTAGCTAGGTTCTCTCTCTCGCGCTCTAGGTCTGTTATAGTTGTCGCTGCTGTGGCCAGTCCAAAAGTTATACATAATTTTCCTTTGGATTCGGAATAATTTCCGTTCTCTACTTTATATCTCACACAGTAAGTGTGCATTTACTGAGAACTTGAGTCATGTTACTCTATTTAAATACATATATTTAACAACTCCAACTTCACCGTCCAGATTTACCCACTTTGGGGTTGGACTTAAAAAAAATGTACAATACATGTTTATTTAATTGTATTGAAGAGCATTAATACAAAGTTTCATGTAATTCTAATCATAAACAATTTTTTCCTCGTATAAACAGCACAACCCCCTTTTATCCTTTTAAGGGATGAATTTCGAAAAAAAGATCATATTTGTATTGTTTTAGATGTCATTTTAAAGATAGATTCCATTTTCCATGCATTAATTACAGAATTTCATACAAACTTTCATCCTCTATTTGACAGTCTTATATGATGAATTTCAAAAAATTTTATAATACCTATTTATTTAATCGTATTGAAGAGAATTAATACTAAGTTTCAAGTAATTATGATCATAAATAATTGTTTGCCCATATAAACTTTATCACCTCCTTTTACCCTCTTAAGGGATGAAATTCGAAAAAAATCGAATACATATATTTCTAATTTTTCATCTTAAAGCTAAATACCACTTTCTGTGCATTTCGCGTTAAGAATGACAGAGTTTCATACAATCTTTTATCCCCCATTTTACCCCCTTAGGAGATGAATTTCAAAAAATTCTTTCTTAGAGGATGCCTACATTGTATAAAGAATATGTCCTCCAAATTTCACGTTTCTACGACCAGCGGTTTAGGCTGTGCGTTGATCGATCAGTCAGTCAGGACAAAGCATTTTATGTATATAATATAGATAATATGATACTAATACCTAAACAACCCTTTTTTTAAATTTTGTATGTCTGTCCTTCTGTTTTTCAGGGGTAATCTTTGGAATGGCTTAGCTGATTGTAGTTACATGCTAGAATTGATGTATTTTATTTTTTTTAGAAAAACTGCAAACTTGGGACAAAAGTACATCAACAGAACCTATTGTCACCGCTGAAAAATCTATCCAGTTTAATTTCAAGCAAAAAGTTTATTTTAGAAGCAAGGCAGTACAGACAAAGATTTTGAAAAAAGATGCTTCTCTCTCTCCTTTCCAATATTCTACCACATCTAGATACACTTCTCCATTTAAAATTAAACAATGTTGTTGTCATATAAAGCCATCTAAAAGTGGTATTGCTAATATAAAAAGGAGAATTGGCTTTATTGATGAGGAAAAATCTGACAGTGATATCTCTTTGTATACAGAGGCTCCAAAACAACAGGATTCGACATTATTTACAGTTCCTTCTTCTTCAAAGATTTCTAATTCTAGTACAAATATTACAGACACAAATGCTGACATAAATAAATTGAATTGCTTGTAGCATACTTTACGCCTTATTTTTAAGAAGCCTATGATGTATATTGGAATATCTAAGGAATGTTATTTCCTACTTCACTTAATTCATAAGCATACTAATATACCACATGAACATATTTTATTGTGCTTGAAAAAAATTAGATTAAATAGTACTTTTTCAGAACTTGAAGATAACTTTGGACTGTCACTCTCATATGGCAGTAAATTATTTTTAAAAAACATTCCACTAATGGCTAGTGTGTTAAATTCTTTTATTGTCAATATAAATAACCAATCTATTAAGAAGACTTTACCTATTTCATTTCGGCACAATTATTACAATGTAACATGTATAATCGATTGTTTGGAAATTGATATTCAAAAGCCTTCCAAGGCACTTTTTCAGGCCCTGACTTGGTCAGAATATAAAAAAGGAAACACTGTAAAATTTTTAATATCATGTACACCTAATGGTTTAATTAATTATATTTCTCCTGGTTTTGGAGGCAGAGCGAGTGATGTCACTATATTGGAAAATTGTAACTTTTTAGACTCATTAGAACCAGGAAATTGTATCTTAGCTGATAGAGGGTTTAAGCATGTTGACCAGATACTTCATATAAGAGGTATAACTATATTAAGGCCACCGAGTGTAGCATCAGGTTCAAAGTTAACTAAAGAAGAAGTACGACAAACTAAAATTATTGCTAGTTTAAGAATTCATATTGAACGTGTAATTAGGCGGATAAGAAAATTCCACATGTTGAAGCAACACTCTGTTATAAATACAAATTTTTTAAGAGTACTTAATGATGTGATAGTTATAGCATGTGCACTTATTAACATACAGGAGTCTCTTATAAAATAAACAGACCAATACAGAAGAGTCAAAACTTGTCACTTCACTTGAATAATTTATATTTTTTTTAGTACTTGCAACTTTCCCTTACTTGAGTGCATCCCTCTATACAGTTTAAATAAAAGGTACACTAAATGTTGATTGTTGACTTGAGTAATAAGTTATCAATCACTACACAATGTTTTATTTAAATCAGTTCAATACTTTTTGCATGAAACACACCAATATACAGACAAAGATTTTAGTAACTAGTCTTAGAGATTCTCTACACAATATGTTATTCATTGTTTAAAAAATGTCATGTATAGATTTTTTTTGTTACTATTTTATTATATTAGGACATATTTCATTTGAAATTATAAATAAAAGAATGTTGAAAATAACAAGTAATTTTATTTAGTAATAATTAATCACTCCTATACAATCTAGGTGGTAATGCTACGAATCAATAGAGGATATATATTTGCTTTCCAAAAGATGCCAAAGTAGTTAGTAACTTATAAGTGTAGTCTACATCAAATTCCATTAAATGTATATCAACTTTCCTTGATGTTTCAAAGTCAGGATGTGCTACACAAAAATATCCCCTCTTCATATTTGTTACATACATTTGTAGTTGCAGTTGAGCTAGACACTTAATATTTACCTTTCCATTATTTATGTACTTGGACTTGGTGGTTTCACTAGTTGGACATTTCACTTCCACAACAGCATCTGCACAAATTCCATCTGGAGTGGCTGCAATCATGGGATACTGACTACTTAAGAATAACCCGCAGGGCTTTACTTTTTTTTTAATTCTATTCTGTACAGTTCTAATAACAGAAGTCTCTAATTTTCGTCCTCTTTTCATGGCATATGTGTCTGGTGTTTTAGCACCCATGATTGCCGCAACTAATACCCCATCTGGTGTTTTACAGTGACTAACTTCATATGCCTTTGATGCTGTTATGCGAGCATATCTCAGTTCGTACCATAAAGGGCTTTTAAACTGGCTTCTGGTGTTTGTCTCTATTAATGACAAAATATTTTTAGTAAGTTTCACCGCTAATACTTCCAGCAGTTTGTTGACATCATTTTTTATGTCATCACTCTCTTGAATAATAAAATGATGAAGTAAAAATTGTTGGACATCACAATGAATGAAGTCAGTTTGATATTTTAATAGTTCACAGCTTGTTACTTTTCTCTTCTTTGCCTCCTGAAGGAACTCTGTAAGTAGCTTGGTGCTTTTACTGGATTGTGGAACTGTTTTTGTTTTTTTGCACAATTGTTCTACAGTAACATATTTCATTGTTGTTCCAACTCTGGAGAGGATTGGCTTCTTCCAGTAACACTCTACTTCTGTACAGGAAGGTTCTTCACTTCGCCTATAAACCCACATTAAAAAAGCTACGGCATGTTTACACCCACCAGCGGACCAAACACTCAGAACTAACAACTTCGCCCTTGTTCTCATCTAGAACCATTGTTACGTTATAAGAACTAGCTTTTACTTTATGTTCAGGACATATCTTACATTTGAGAATACAAATGCCAGATTCACGACGTAGTTGTACATAACCGATGGCATCATCTCCATAAGATTCTCTTGCAGATCTGTAAAGCAAAAATACTTTTATTATAACCAGACTAGGATATTTCATACCGTCTTACAATTCAAAGAAAGTAAAGCGAAATTATTATACAGATTTGTTGGTAAGGTACTTACATCGCTGTTTTCACATTTTTATACATACATAAAAGTTTGGGTTATTTTTAAAGTAAACTCCAACCATAATGGCATCGACTTTAGGCAAGTTTCCGCTATCTGCTTTTACAAAATTACTCTCCATGATCGGTAGATACACAAGAACGTAATAAGAAAAGTAAAAAATAACAGAAGACTAGAATATTAAATTGTTTAAAATATCGTTATTCACAACAGCACACCAAGACCAAAAACGCAAGGAAGTTGGAACCATGGATGTGGAACAGCAATGACCACAGATTAAGGAGACTACACTTACAGCAATGACTCTCTTCTTAATCTGTGGGCAATGACAGGCTGTCAATACTCATTGACAGATATTTATTTGATAGCTTACTAGCCTGTGACGTCATTCTACGGTCAGCCAATCCAAATCGTTTTCGATCACGTGATAACAGAGAAAAATAAATTATGTTTTTAGAGGCTTTATTACACATATGATAACATATTTTTTTCAACTAAATGTACAAAACGCATTTAAAACCCATGCCCTTTGTGGATGTCAATTAATAAAACAGTATTTTTCACACTGTCAAATAGCCTATTGTTAATTGTTATTACCACTAAACTGTTACTGGTTCTAAATTTTATTTTAAATTTATATTTTTTTGTTTCATTTGCATTGGGTATTGTTTTCAATTAATTTTTAAAGGACGACCTTAAGTTTAGTTCGAATACGAAATTCTGCCTGCTTCCTTTGTGATCAATTTTTTTCAGTTTTTTCTGAAATAAGTTCTTAGTTGTTATGCATTTTTGGAGAGCTAAGAAAACGGTTATGTTTTGAAAATAATCTGCAAACCAAGTTTCATAACGTTTTTTTTTTGTTTTTAAGGCATTTTATTGGAGAAAGTTTCAAGAAAATATTGAAATAATATCGTTTTTCGTCTCGCATTTTTTAATTTGGACCGACTCAAAAATGGTTCACTTTTGCATAATGCATATGGGGGTCAAAATTATCGCAAATAGTCACCCCTATCACCTCCTAACGGGAATACGTCGAATTACCAATAACCCTGTGTATATATATATATATATATATATATTGTCAGAAGAATAATAAGGAGACGTCATCATGGAAGGGATGACTTCATTCGGGACGAATTTTGTGTACTGTTAACACATGTAAGGGGAACCCCTGTCCGTTTGAGAAGTCAACCTGCCTATTTTTGTAATTTAGATTAATATTTCTTTAAATTATTAATACGTTAGAACTCTTTTATTTTTGTAAATGATTTTGTTTAAATTATTTTATTAAAGTGTAAAAGTGTGTAAGTGGTCGTTATTGTTTTTTTAATTTAAATTTCACTTCTGGTTCCTAAATATATATATTTATATATATATATATATATATATATATATATATATATATATATATATATATATATATATATATGTATATATATATATATATGTATATGTATATGTGTATATATATATATATATATACTAGCGACTCACCCTCGCTCCGCTCGGGTTCGTCCCTAGGGTGGACCACCCTTGTCACTTAGGGGTATGAAAAATAGATGTTGGCCGATTCTCATAGATACCGGATAAGCACAAAAAATTTCATAAAAATCGGTCAAGCCGTTTCGGAGGAGTATGGCAACGAAAAAATGTGACACGAGAATATTATATATAAGATATATATATATATATATATATATATATATATATATATATATACATATATATATATATATGTATTGTAAGAAGAAAAGGGTATCTTCACAAACGAAGACTATATATATGACGTGACGACCGTTTAGTAGGGCATTCGCTTGTCAACTTTCGTGCTAAATGGACATACTCATCATTTTCAGTGTTAAGCTTGGAGGTGACGTAAGCCACTCTAAATTTGCTCTAATTGTTTTAAAATAAGTAATCGTTACGTTATTTCTTATTATTTAAATTTGATTTTGTGAAATTGATACTTAATTTCTTAGGTCTAAGGTTAATTGTGTAAAGTGTTAAAATAATTAAAATCATTAAACTGTATTTGACAAACGATTGTTTTTTTTTTTTAAGTGATTTCCACTTCTGATTCTAACATCAGAAGTGGGATAAAGGACTTAAGTTCGCCTACTTAAAACAAAGATATCCATTCGTTAATATTTTTTTCCATCTACCGTAATTTTTTTTTCTTTTCGGTTTAAACTTTGTAACGATTACTTAATTTTGATTTGATTTTGTTTGTTGTTCGTAATGAGTAGTAAGGAATCGCGTTGCTGTGATCAGCAGCACACTCGAGGCAGGTCGCGAGATCCAGAGGAGCGTGCGTCTCAAAGCAGGAGAAACACTAGGAGTAGGTCTCATAATCTGTGCGGTAGTGGTACGCGACGTGGCTCGAGTGGTGACGTACTTGGAATAAATAGTGGCTTGCGTGTACTTGATCGAACAGATTCCCAAAATCGCGAGGTTTGTCGAGCGGTCGAGAAAACGTTAAGTTGCACGCGTAATGAGAATTGTTGTCGTTTGCACGATAGGTCGGCGCGTTATTCGCGTGATAGGTCCAGGACCCGTTCACGTAGTCGAGGATACGCGAGTGGGCGTCATGATAGGCCCCGATTGCCTGCGTGCCGGGCCTCACATAGGCGCGATTATCGGTCTCGTGAGGCTTCACCTCAACCGACTGCTCCACAAATATCTTGTCCGTCGGATTCGGGTGCGCCGTACTCTGAGGCATCCACCTTTGCGCAAGCGTTAATGCAAGCTATTCGAACTATGCAACCTACCAATTTGCAGCATTATTACGTGTCGAACTTTGACCCATCTATTCATAACATTGAGGCATGGTGCACGGAAGTGGATCGCGCCAGAGATGCGAATAAGTGGACCGATCATGAGTGTTTGTCACGGGTAGCATCTTGTTTGAAGGGAGACGCGAAAGTTTGGTTAAGCGAATGGGTTACGTCTGATAGGACGTGGTCTAACTTCAAACGCGAATTTAAGAGCCTTTGTCCAAGTAAATTAGACTACGCGAACATCCTTTTTGAGGCTATGTGTACGACTTCCGAGAAATACCCGACGTTCGCAGAGTATGCTCGTCGTACGTTGTTACGGTTGCGTATAGTCCCGGGGCTAAGTGACGAGTTAATAATCCTTATCGTTATACGCGGAATAGATAGTCCTCAGATCCGAGCGGCCGCTGCGAATGCGAATCTAACCCCTAGTAACATAGTTTCGTTTTTGTCCATCTATACAAAGCTGGTAGTCAATCGTAGCAGTATAGGCGGATCTAATAAGAGGCGTATTCAGTCCAAACCTAGCTCTAACGATGGATCTAAATGCTATAATTGTAATCGATGGGGATATGTTAGTCGTAATTGCCGTCTTCCGAAAGCAGGAGCACCTTCTAACACGCAGCCTACTTCGGTTATTTCGTGCAAGTTTTGTAAGAAACAGGGACATACCGAGAATGACTGCTTTGCAAAAGCACGATCGGAGTCGAGAAATACACAAAAAGTTAATCTTTGTTCCGCTCAATCCAGCTACTCCCGGGCGCAGGACGTTACTTCTGCCGTTATTGACGGGGTACCCTTAGATGTACTGATCGATAGCGGGGCACTCAATGTGTCCCTCATTTCTTCGAAAGTTCTCAAATACGTTCGTTGCCAACCGATACCGAGACGTTGCATTTTGAAAGGCATAAGCGATAAGGAAATCATTTCTGATTCTTACGTGACACTTACGGTCGAATTCTCCAACATATCCATCGAGGTGGAGCTTGTAGTAGTCCCATCATCTTTCATGAACGCGTCAATTATAATAGGTACCGATGTTCTCAATCGGGACGGAATTACTTATATTTTAACGAAGGACAAGCAATACCTTACGCACGCTACCACCCATTACTCGGCATTGCATTCGGTCTAGTTAGGTAATAAAGCTGAAGTAAACTCACCCCTTAAGGGTGAAGACCTAACGAAGCTTATGTCAGTTATCAACGAATTTTCGGAATATTTAATATCGGGTACCGCGTCGACTACGGTACGAACAGGCGAGATGGAAATTAAGCTTAACAAAGACACGCCGATAGTATACCGACCGTACAAGCTGTCGTATCAAGAAAAACTTAAAGGTCGCGAAATAACCAACGATCTTTTAGACAAAGGTGTGATTAGGCGTTCCAAATCGGAATACGCGAGCCCGATAATTCTCGTAAAAAAGCGTGACGGTTCGGATCGATTTTGCGTGGATTATAGAGCTCTCAATCGTATAACAGTAAAGGATCGATATCCTTTACCGCTCATAGACGATCACATAGATAGGTTGGGTAGTTACAGGCTATTTACGTGCTTATACATGGCCACAGGCTTTCACTAAATACTGGTTCGTTTGTAAATAGGTATAGGTCATTGTTTGGTTTGTATTTCTCAAAAACGAGTCCCGCGAGCTCCACTACAAAGTATCACTTCATGGGAAAAGCCTGACACTCCTTTTCATACGGTACATGTAGATGTTTTAGGTCCTCTACCCGTCTCTAATGGTTACAAGTTTGTTGTTTTAATAATCGACGCGTTCACTAAGTTTTCACTTTTGTATCCTATAACTAAACAGGATTCCGCAGAGTTAAAGCGCGTAACAACGCAGGCAGTCTCTATGTTTGGGGTACCTAAACTAATGATTACGGACAAAGGGCGTATGTTCGAATCTAACGACTTTATTAGTTTTATTAGCGAACTTGGTTGTGACCTCCACTACATAACACCTGAAATGCATCATGTCAACGGACAAGCCGCAAGATACATGAGAACCGTGTTGAATATGTTGCGTATTCAGAAGAACTATAAGAACGCCTCCTGGTCGGAGTCTTTGGGAAAACTGCAGTTGGTACTCAACATCACCAAACAAAAGACTACTCAGGTTTCACCATTAAATCTCCTCATCGGTACGGAGGCAACAACACCAGTTATCCGCGCCTTGGTTCGTGATGTGGCAATTGAAGATCCAGTTCCCAATCGAGAAGCCTTAAGAGAATTAACTAGAAGCAGAGCTCGTCAACATCTAAGGGACAATCAGGCTAAACAGGACGAGACAACTAACCGGCAGCGGCAGCCACCGCGTCAGTTTGATATTAACCACCTGGTTTTTGTTATCAAGTTTTCACAGGTAACTGGAAAGCTCGATCCAGGTATGCGTGGACTCTACAAAGTAGTCAAAGTTCTGCCGAGCGAACGCTACGCCCTACGTCTGCTTAGCGGTAGCTACGGCAAGACTACTCAAGCTGCGGCCCAGCACATGGTCCCGTGGCGGGGCGAGTGGTGCCCCGATATGTGTGCTGCATTTTTTGAGAGTAAGTTGAGTTTTACCTTGTAATTATTATAAGATTACAAAATTTCCTTCCTCTTAAAACTAAAATTTCCTTAGCCCAATCCTTACTACTTCCTCTTTTAGACTATGCTGACGTTTGCTACTTAGATGCTACAGAGGAGCTACTCAATAAATTAGATCGACTTCAAAATTTGTGCATTCGTTTCATTTATGGTCTGCACAAATTGGATCATGTATGTGACTTTCGACTTCAACTGAAGTGGCTTCCTATTCGCCTTCGCCGGAACATGCGGATACTTACGGCTTTATACACTATTTTAAGTAATTCCTCTCCTACGTACTTACGCGAGCGTTTTCAGCTATCGATCCCCAGCTCAAGACCCATACGGTCCTGTGTTTGGCTAAAAAAACTTAACGTATCTTCCTATAACACTATTTTTTATGAGAAATCCTTTACAGTCCAGGCAGCAAAACTCTGGAACTCTCTTCCTGACAAAATTATAAATGACAATCCATCACTAAAATTGTTCAAATCTCGCTTAAAAGAATTTTATCTGAGTCAATCCACATAATTTCCTTTTTATATACATATCTTGAAGTATGTATGTATGTAATATGTATGTATGTATGTATGTATGTATGTATGTATGCATGTATGTATGTATGTTTGTATATGTGTATGTTTACATAATATAGACATAATTGATGTTTGTAGTTTGTACCTACACCGCACCTTATTATTATTATTTTTTTTCTCACGCTCGAGGGTTTCTGGTAGAGATCTCTTAAAGAGATAAGTCATCCTTTGTACACATGGTTACTGTTATCTATTTTATCTGTATTTTTTTTGGTACATAAATAAATAAATAAATAAATAAAAGGTATATGTGCTTGTAAGACACACAGGTTCCTGTTCCACGATACCTGGCGTTCGTCGCTATACCGAAGCGTTCGTCGCAATGTTTGAAAGGTATGTGTGCTTAGACACACAGGTCCAGCGGCTGGCGTTTGTCGCTGTACCGAAGCGTTTGTCGCATAGTTGTTACGGTATATGTGCTTAGACACACAAGCTACGTGCTTGGCGTTCGTCGCTATACCATGATATTACCTTACCATACAGAATGAACCCCTGAAGCACCTTATTGCCCGAGGACTATGTCAACCAAGATTGTTAAAATTAAAGACCTAGGTTTGGTTTGTATAAAGAGACGTCTCAATCTTACCTTAGGGAATGACTAACGATGTGTGTGATTTATGTTTGGCGATGTATGAATTGAACAAATGGTGACGGAAGAAAGGCGTAGGGTAACATATTCGACGTGCGTCTACTTTCGTTCTTAAATATGTTTCGGGCGAGCACACAGATGAAGTGTGGTGTAGATGTAAGTATAAATAGAGTAAGTTTGTAATACTTTGATTATTATTAAATCCGTACTCGAAGCAACACATCTCTTGTTCATTCAAAACACCCATCCTTACATGGCGACCCTGCCAGCCAGGCGCCGTAAGCGATCGGGTCGCGGGTGCGCAGTGCAAATTCCATTGCCTTAAAAGGACTGTATAATACAAACAATTGTATTGGGCTAAAATTAGTCACAAATATTATGGCGCATTGCAAGATTATTTTAATATTTCTTGAGACGTCTGTAAGAATCGTAAAATTTAAATATGGGTCAAGAAAAATCTAAGGAGAAGCAAGAAGTGATAATCGCCCAAAACGCGGCAGGCGGTGAAAATGCAGCTAAGTCGCTTCAGGAACTGACTGATCATATTAAAAGCACCAGTAATATTTTATTAATTATTTGCGGGATTTTAATACTGGCCGCTATAATTCTGGCTTTCAAATATTATAAAAAAAGTCACGCCGAATAGACACAGCGTGCTATCAATGAGCATGCACTGCATCGGACCGGGAGTTGGTTCCAGCGTCGCGAGCCGAGGCCCAGAGGTGATGTGGAGGTCTAATCACATTATCAATCATCACTACGATGGGAAGATAAGTTGCAAAGTGTTATAACTTATAAGTGTTAGTGTCACCGGGCGTTGCGTTATTCGTGAAATTTGCGTAAATCGATATTGATTTAATGAATTATCAAAATCTAAATGTGTCCGTAAAATTGCCGTGTTGTCTCATATAATTTTATAAAGGTATTGTATTACTTTAAGATACATTAATTTTACGAAATGTATACGTTTTATTCTTATTTTTTTTTTTTTTGTGTTTTGTAATTGTATAATTTTATGATAATATTATAGTTAATTTTTCTCTATTTTTTTTTTGTAAGTAAAAATGTATGGCTACTCAATTAGAGAAATATTATGATGATTTATGTACAATAAGAACATATTTAATAAAAATTGGGCCAAAACGTCGGCAAAATGAGTCATTACGTATTAAAAAATTAGAAGAAGCTCGTATTATTAAAACTCAGTTTCGGAGGAAATTAACAGAAATAAATAAATTATATAGCCTTGTAAGCCCGAAAATATAGTTTTAATTGATAATATTATACAAAAAATTAAGTCAATATATGACAATATAACTAGTTTATGTTCTGAATACACTTCTTCTGGAAGTGATAGTTTTAGCTCCGCCAGTGATAGTGAAATTGTAAAAAACATGGAAACTTTTAATTTAAAGACGGCAGTTTCGTTGCTGCCCATAATTAATGATAAGGAGGAGATTACAAAACAACTAATTTCTGCGATTGAAATGTATGACTCAATGTTAGAGGATAAATAAAAAAAAATACTTATTACTTTTATTTTAAAAACTCGACTCTCTGAGAGTGCGAAACTAAGATTATCTCGAAATTACACGTGTGTAAATGACTTAATTAGTGATATGAAAAAACATTTATTAGTTAATCTTTTACTGCTTTGCAACAACAGTTGTTTAGGTCTTGTCAAAATCAAAAACGTATTTCGGAATATGGTAAAGAAATAGAGCAATTATACGTAGAATTAACTATGGCACAGGCCGAGGATGATCCTAACAAATTTGAAATTTTGAGGCCTTTAAATGAAAAAACCGCTATTAAGCGCTTTGCTGAGGGTCTGCGAAATGGTCACATAAGCACAATTATTTCGGCTCGAAATTACGTAAGTTTAAAAGATACCATTAGGGGTGCTTTGGACGAGGAAATGTCAACTCTTCCTGACTTAAGCGTTTTAAAAATAGAAAAAACTAAACATTTTAATAAATCTTTTTCTCAGCACAGGAAAAGTTTCAAAGGGTTTCCTAACCGAGGACAATATAGGGGATGGCACCAAAATCGTGAGCGTGCTGCTCAAGGTCATCCACCGACATATTACCGCACCACATCGGATCATCATCGTGGTAAATTTCGGAGCAGAGGTAAGTACTTACATTCTAATCGCGGCCGAACGAATTTTTCGAAAAAATCTCAAATTAAACACATGACTTTGATGACAGAAAGTCAACCAACATCTACCTCTCATTCGAATGACAATGATCAACAAAGCACCAGTCAGGTTTTTCGTTCTTAAAAATAATAATTTCGATAAAAATCATCATAGCATATGTTATTAACATAATTATAATGCTATTAAATTATCAACAAATAATGTCGTAGGCAATTGGTTAGTCGATACGGGGGCTACGATAAGTGCAGTGAAGTACGAGAAATTGAGACGTCTTAACATTCCATTCCATATAGGGCAAGTTAGAATAAACGGTGTGTGTGTTCAAATAAGTTCAGTTGGTTTTGTTTATCTAAACATTACTATAATGGGACAGGAATTCGTACACAAGTTTCATGTGTTTAAGGATTTATGTTGCTCGTGTAATGGAATTCTAGGTATTGATTTTTTAAGTAGATACAAAGCTAATTTAAATTTTGAATTGAATACTTTAAAACTAATGAAGAATGAGATTAATATCTGCGTACCGTTACAGTCGGGTAGTACAGCCAATAATAATTATTTAAGAGTGCCACCTCGATCTGAATCGATACATTTTATTTTCACTTATATGAAGGACGAATGCGTTATTTTTCCGAAAGAATTATGTGATGGTGTTTTTTTAGCAGCATCTATTGTATGTCCGAAAAACGGGGTTATTCCCTTGCAAATATTAAATACGCGTGATGATGAAGTAAAATTAAGTTTTTTTAGTCCTGATTTTGTTTAATTAAATAAATATGATATAGTTTCTTTTGAAGAATGCTCGGTAAATTCAAACAGGGTGAAAAAATTATTTTTTGAATTAAATTTTTGTGGATTAAATAAAGAGGAACAAATAGAAATTGAAAAAATATGTGCCAAATTTTCAGATATCTTTCACTTAGAAGGGGATAAATTATCAACTAGTAACATATATAATCAAACGATTCATTTAAAACCAGATGCCATTCCAGTTTACAGAAAACAATATAGGTTACCTAAATTTCAAACAAATGAGATCAAAAAGGAACTTCAAAAAATGTTGGATAATGATATAATTGAGGAAGCCAGAAGTGAGTGGTCTAGTCCAATACTTTTGGTTCAAAAAAATCAGCAACGAGTGAAAAGAAGTTTAGGCTCGTAATAGACTATCGGAAATTAAATTAAAAAGTTGCTGACGATAGATTTCCCTTACCTAATATTATTGACATATTAGATTCGCTTTCAGGGGCTATGTACTTTAGTCATTTGGACTTACAAAACGGTTACTATCAAATAAAATTAGACTCCGCGAGTAGAAAATATACAGCTTTTACGTATGATAAGCAATATCAGATGAAACGCATGCCGATGGGACTCAAGACCAGTCCAAGTGCGTTTTCTAGAGCTATGACAGTTACTCTGTCGGGTTTGAATTACGAAAAGTGTTTTGTATACTTAGATGACCTCGTAGTTTTTGGAAGGAATTTAAGTATGCATAACAAAAATTTAATGGACGTATTTACTAGACTTAGACAAGTTAACCTAAAGTTAAATCCAAAAAAATGCCAATTTTTAAAGAAAGAATTACTATACTTAGGACACGTAGTTAGTGCTGAAGGCATAAAGCCAGATCCTAATAAAATAGAGGTTTTAAAACGATACCCAATCCCTAGATCAAATGATGAAGTTAAACGTTTTGTAGCTTTTGCTAATTATTATCGCCGTTTTATCTCAAATTTTGCGGAAATTGTTATTCCTTTAAATAAGTTGTGTATAAAATATGTGCCATACGAATGGACAGACGAATGCGAGAAGTCATTTAAAATATTAAAAGACTCATTAATCAGTCCTCCAGTACTACAATATCCAGATTTTTCAGAAAAGAACGAATTTCAATTGTATACAGATGCGGATAAAAATATCTACAACTCATACTGATTCCAAAAAGGTATAATTCATTTGAGTTTTTAAAACAACAACTAATAATATTAATTTTAAATCCATCCAATTCAAAATTTTTTCCACGATATTGACAATAAAACAAGTAGAAACTTATGACATTTTTATTTATTTATTTATTACAGCAAATGTTCGAAATGCTTTCCTCTTGCTCTTATGCATAACCAGCACCTTCTAATAAAATTTCTTTTTAAATTTCTAAATGCCCGTTCATTACTTTTGACTATTTGAGTAACAACATTCAGTTTTTCTCTTAACTGCCTTTCATTCATGTCAGATGTTTCATAGACTGCTTCCTTATAATAGCCCCATAGAAAATAATCCAACGGATTAAGATCAGGTGAGCGAGCTGGCCATGAAATTAGTACCCCCGCGTCCAATCCATCTATTTGGGTACGACTCGTTTAAATAATCAGTCACTTGTCTTGAATAGTGAGCGGGTGCACCATCGTGCTGTAACCACATCCTCTCGCAATTTTCTTGTGGTATGTCTACTAATAAATTAGATAGGTCATTCCTTAAAAATTGTAGGTAACGAGTGCCATTAAGCCTCGGTGGGAGCTCAAATGGGCCGATAAGTTTGCTGTCTAAGATTCCAGCCCACAAATTAACTCCAAACTGGTGCTGGAATCTGTCTTCTCTTACGATTCGTGGATTTACTACAGCCCATTCATGTTGATAATGAATGTTAATCACTCCAATCCTTTTAAAACATGAGTCATCGCTCCATAATATGGAATTAAAAAAGAGTAGATCTTGTCGACATCGGCGAAGCATCTCTCGACAAAAATCTATCCTCCGTTGATAATCGGCAGGTAACAGTGCTTGCACTCGTTGTATGTCGTAAGGGTATAAATTGTTTCGCTTTAAAATGCGATGTACAGTAGTTTTTGCGACACCAGTACGTCTTGAAATACGGCGAACACTGGTAGAAGGTTCTTCTGTAACTTCGGCCAGTACTTGATGTTTATCAACTAATCTAGGCCTTCCCGAAGCATTCACAGCCCCGGGAAATCTGCCTTCCAAATACGCGTTGCTCACGCGGAGAAAAATTCGGTGATCAGGATAACGATCGCGGTTAGGATAACGCTGACGATACGTACGGGCAGCTTGCCGAGCATTGCCATCACACAGACCGTAAATGAAATACATTTCAGCATACTCGCGAGGAGTGTAGGTATGAGGCATTTTAAAATATCCGAGCAAACAATATCCAAATCACAAGCACATACAAGGTCCGATTCAAGCGTAAGTCAACAATAAATAAGTCATAATACTTTCTTAGATTTACGCGAATATTTGACATTTAAATAAAACTATCTTTTCGGATTTTAGATAAAGTTTTCTATAAAATTGTAATAATTATAATAATAACAGCTAAAATTATATAAATAATATTCCATATTTCAAGTATAAAAGTAATTACAATTATAAAAATGTTTAAAATTAAAATTAACAAATATTGTGAGGTACTTTGATGCCAATTTTCAAAATTTTGAATTCATTTTGTTATTTTGTGGGTAGGCTGTCTGTAACAACTGTATAATACCTTTGAGACATCTAACACCTCAGTCTCTCCCGTGACCATGATTGCTGTAAAGCAATCGAAATGTCGGGAACCAAAAATCAAAATAAATCCGCGAAAAAATCCGAAAAGATAGTTTTATTTAAATAAATAAGTCGTTGTGGGAGCGAATTAAAAACACGTGTTTAGCTACGAGCTATAAGCAAGTCTCTGAACAATACATCTAATGAGTTGAAACATAATGACCAGGGATAATACAATAGGCATCGGTCAATAGGAAATCATAAACAAAAAAGCGACATGAGCAAGTAAAGAACAAAACAATTCTCAGAACCACTAGCTCTGACCATAAACATTTCTCCGAACTGGAGACTAATAGTATTTTTTTTAAGTTTACTTCATTAAATGTAATGTTATTATACCTTTTTGGAATCAGTATGAGTTGTAGATATTTTTAAAATAAAGTTCCACAAGGCTGTCATACATTTTTTTTTACACTAGCTTCTTTCAAACATCACGTTGCAAATTTTGAAATTTGATATTTGCACAAATTTTGATTTTTCATTTTATTTGTGGCAATAATTATGCATGAATACCGATTTATTTAGAAGGACACATGTTTTCTCAACTCCTTTAAATCGAAATAAAGTGTATAACAAAAAATATTTTGATAAAGTTTTAAAGTTTTGTGTTGATAGAATGAAAATGTCAAAATATTACTTAAAACATCATATCTTTTAAACTACTGAACCTAGGACAATGAAGTTTAGTGTTTTCTATAGATAATGATCCCCTCCATCACCAGAGACCCGTTGGTCCACTACTTACGGGACACCCTGTATATATGACGTGACGACCGTTAGTAGGGCATTCGCTTATCAACTTTCGTGCTAAACGGACATACTCATCATTTACGATGTTAAGCTTGGAGGTCACGTAAGCCACTCTAAATTTGCTCTTAATTGTTTTAAAATAAGTAATCGTTACGTTATTTCTTATTATTTAAATTTGATTTTGTGAAATTGATACTTAATTTCTTAGGTCTAAGGTTAATTGTGTAAAGTGTTAAAATAATTAAAATCATTAAACTGTATTTGCCAAACGATTGTTTTTTTTTTTAAGTGATTTCCACTTCTGATTCTAACAGTATATACAAAACTATTCTATTCACAAGTGTTTTAAACAAATACCTAAATAATATAATCAAGGAATCAAACGGTCGCGAGAGGTGTGAGTGGCGTAAGTCAGCGGAACGCGTGTATAACGTAACGCGGTTACAGGCTCACTGGCGGGGCGTACCCACGGGCGTCGCCAGGCGCACGGAAACGGGGGGAGCGTCGCGGGGAACGAGGGCGAGTAGGGACGTTAGGTGCGTTGTTTTTATTACTGCGCGTTATAGCCTCCCCTCCAAGTCACAAGGATGACCAGACTGTGACTTGGTTGGTCGGCCACGCCGTCTTTGGTATACAATAGCTTTAGAAGACCCTCCATACGGCGTTAAGGCACCGGCATGGCATTTACCCTTAACATTTCTGCCTTGGATATCGGACACTATAAAAGATGAAGGACTGGCTATTTAAGATATACGATAAGGGCTAAACTCCTTTGAAGCGTTGCTAGCTAGATGTGACCCCACCAACACAAGATCACCCAATTTATAAGATGGAGAACTCCTGCGATGCTTATCGTTGTCCACCTTCCGAACATCCTGCTGATCTTCTATACGTTGCTTCACGTCCTTCAAAGTTCGCGCAAACTCCTTTAGATATGGTGTTATCTGAGGCACAAAATTTTCTTTTGTTTAGATACCTTGGAGATCAGTGTGTGCAGACAAAGGCGAGCGCATCTCTCGAGAAAAAGTGAGATACGCAGCGGTCTGACCAGTGCCCTGGTTATTGTTGTTTCAGATCGCGGTTCTTCCTCAACCGGGTTGGCTTCTGGGTGGTAAACAGGTATCAGGGATTGATGGATCCCTAATACACACATAATCTTTTGTATCACCGCTGACACGAACTGTGTTCCATTATCTGATATTACTCGACGCGGTAACCCATATCTTAGGAAAACTTCTTCAATGAGCACCTTAGCACATGTTTCGGCGGTGGCATCTCGTAACGCGAATAGCTCAATGCACCGACTGGCGGTGTCTTCAACGACGAAAACCCATTTCTCGCCATTAGCCCCCTCTGGCAAGAGTCCAAACAGCTCCATGGCAAGAACCTCCAAACGCTGCTGAGGAACTGGAGTTTGAAGCAAACCTGCAGGCTTTAAATTAGTGGATTTATATTTTTGGCATAAATCACAGGACTTAAAACATTGTGCCACATATGTCCTCATGTTCTTGAAGTAGTACCTTTCTTTAATTTTATGTAACGTGCGTTCTAAACCCAAATGCCCAGCAGTAGGCGCATCATGTAGCTCTCTCATAAGCTCGGCCTTTAAGGATTCTGGAATTACTAGCTGGGGTTCTTCGGATTCGCCATCCGGATCACACCGATATAGAATACCTTGAGAAAGATAATAACCTCGATCAGACCAACGTAAAGCTTCGTCAGCGTGATCAGGCTGCTCAAAAGCTAATATAACTTTATTAACATCAGGATCATTAAGCAGAGCTTCGCGAATGTTCTCAGGCTTCTGACATGGTAAATCAACAGCTACCGGTCAACTATCACAAGAATTGGGATGGAACTGTTCAGAACTAACAGGACGGCTTAGCGTATCCGCCACAACATTAATTTTCCCGGGTGCATAATCTATATCCAAATTATATGATTGGAATTTCATAGCCCAACAGGCTAATCTTCCACTTAGAGTTTTTAGTGTCAACAACCACTTTAGTGGCTGGTGATCAGTGGCAATTTTCACTGAAAATCCCTCGACGTATCCTCTAAACTTCTCCAAAGCCCATACAACCGCCAGAGCTTCTCGCTCTGTCGTATGATAATTGCGTTCGGCAGAGATTAGCAATCTGCTCGCATATTCTATGGGTCTCTCGTCCTGAGTGTCTTCACCTTGCATAAGAACAGCTTCTAAGGCATACGCACTAGCGTCAGTTCGGAGGACAAAAGGTTTATCAAAATCTGGCTGTCTAAGGATGGGGCTGGTGGTAAGCCGTAACTTAAGCTCCTCAAAAGTTCGTTGCTCACTCTCCCCCCATTGCCAACGTCAACGTGAGACATCGCGCAACATCCGAAAACTGCGGAATGAACTTGCGGAACCAGGAACAGGCCGGAGGCTTCATGTGGCTATGTGAACTTGGCACCCGACTTTGGTTTTTTTTTTTAGGTTTATTTGAAAGAATTCGGTTAGTAGTGGATAGTAGTGAAGCTAATTTCGTTTGTAGTAGTGCCAAAAAAAAATATAGGCAACAAAAAAAAATGTCATCCCCCAAAGTTGGAAAAAAATTTTTTTCCGTTTGATTCTTATAGAAAAACGTTCGTAGTGGTTTGTAGTGCAAATTTTTTTTTTGTAGTAAAACCAGAAAAAAAATAATAAAAAAAATTTTTTTTCGAGTATTTTTGCAGAACGATTTTTACTAAATAAATTCAATTTGAAAGCCGTTACGATTACTATTAACGCTAAAAAAACTAAAAAACGCTCGTAGAGGTTAGTAGTGGAAGAATCTTCAAGTGTATTGGAACAGAAGTTGATAAGAAGATAAGCGTTTGTAGTTGTTTGTAGTAGAGTTAATTTCGTTTCCAGTAACTTTTTTTCTTTTGTAATTGTTTGTAGTACCACAATTTCGTTTGTAGTACCGTTCTTTTGTTTGTATTTGTTTGTAGTAGCGTTAATTTCGTTTGTAGTACCATTACTTTGTATGTAGTTGTTTGTAGTAACGTTAATTTTGTTTCATTTCGTTTGTAGTACCATTATTTCGTTTGTAGTTGTTTGCAGTAACGTTAATTTTGTTTGTAGTATAATTCTTTCGTTTGTAGTACTATTTCTTCGTTTGTAGTTGTTTGTAGTAACGTTAATTTTGTTTGTAGTAACATTATTTCGTTTGTAGTACCACAATTTCGTTTGTAGTACCATTATTTCGTTTGTAGTTCTTTGTAGTAACGTTAATTTTGTTTGTAGTAACATTATTTCGTTTGTAGTACCACAATTTCGTTTGTAGTACCATTATTTCGTTTGTAGTTCTTTGTAGTAACGTTAATTTTGTTTGTAGTAACATTCTTTCGTTTGTAGTACCACAATTTCGTTGGTAGTTGTTTGTAGTAATGTTAATTTTGTTTGTAGTAACATTCTTTCATTTGTAATAACACAATTTCGTTTGTAGTAACATTCTTTCGTTTGTAGTACCACAATTTCGTTTGTAGTACCATTATTTCGTTTGTAGTTGTTTGTAGTAACGTTAATTTTGTTTGTAGTAACATTCTTTCGTTTGTAGTGCCACAATTTTGTTTGTAGTACCAATATTTCGTTAGTAGTTGTTTGTAGTAACGTTAATTTTGTTTGTAGTAACATTCTTTCGTTTGTAGTACCACAATTTCGTTTGTAGTACCATTATTTCGTTCGACGATACGTCTGTAATAAAATCGTTTGACGACATTTCGACCAAATTAAATAAATCTTCAATGTCTTTTCTCAATGAGAACGAAGATTGGCGTGGCCTTACAAAAAAGACTGAACTGGTCTAACCAAATATACAAAGTTGACCCAAGAAGCGAGGAAAATATCTGACACCATGTCCTGATATAGAAATAATACGCTAGCGGCCAAAATTCAGTTTAATTTTGCCTCTTCTCGTGAATGGTAACAGTTTGGGCTATGCAAAAATTGGCAAACAATTTATTGCTGTACGGAACACATTTGCATTCGACTCCATCGTGCAAAGTATGCTTACCGCATATCACGATTTCGCTCCATATTACGAACATATCACAAAGTCGAAGAATGCTTTACATGATTTTGTAGAGAAGTTGTCGAAGTCTGGTGTAAGTTCGAACTTATACAACGAACGATGTGTAATTTTAAAACACACAGCAGAAATAAAAAATGGAGTGTTGGATTGCGAAATCAACGTCGCTACTTTAATTGAGTTACATATTTTACCGAACACTACATCTCTTGAGATAAAAATTAATTGCAATGATTGCCAATACGAAAAAATGAGCATCATCCCAGTCCTTGAACTCAATCCAGATCCGATTTTCAAAGAAGCAATGAGGGGCCTACAGGAAGCTGTGAGTAAGTCTGTAGAATACTACGTGTCTAAAACTAGAAACGAGTGTTGTTTTTGTAAAGGAACTAATGTTACTAAGACGTTTGTTGGAGGAAGCCACATTTTCCTCAATCTCGAGGCTGCCGAAATTGGGCTGCTTGTCGCACGGCGTGGTTTAGCGAATTGCAGAAAACAATTCACTCTTTCGGAAATCCCTGGAAATTTGAACTACTGCGATCGTCAGTACAAAATGGTTTCAGCGATTATTTTCGTTGCTGGGCATTACTACGCCTGTATAAAACGAGCTAATGGTACGTGGGAAGAACATAACGATCTTTGTTCATCGCAAAAAGTAATGGCGATTACCAAACGGGAAGTACTAAAACAACGTCGAACCCCCTTATTATTCTACGTCCGAATTTAGATTGAGGATTTAGTTCTACCCAGCATCAAGGTTGACGAAAAATCCTACAA
Organism: Fabriciana adippe; assembly: GCA_905404265.1. NCBI lineage: Eukaryota > Metazoa > Arthropoda > Insecta > Lepidoptera > Nymphalidae > Fabriciana > Fabriciana adippe. The sequence continues at coordinate 5,265,862 of FR990005.1, read as the reverse complement.
TAAACCAAAGAAAAGTTACTATAAATGAAATTAACATAACTACAAATAAGTACTAATTTCGGGTTCATCCCTAGGTACGTTTTAACGGTTAGTATGGATTAGAAAAACACAGTAAAAACAAAAATCTATCCCATGGGAACCGCACATTTTTCTGGATAAAAAGTAACCTGGATACTAAGTCTGGATAAAAGTCCGTTAAGCCGTTCTGGCGTTATTAAGTAACAAACATCTGTCCATCCTAATATTAGGCCAATATTATAATGGGCTTAATATATTTTCTATTAATACAGAAGTATATATAATAAATCGACGCCCCCGGGGAATAAAATCGTAATAGACAAAAGTAAATTTTACAGGACGAGCAAAAAACTGTTATTCTGTTTTAGCTCATAAACTAACCGGCCTATATTAACATACAATACATCATTTTTTTTCAGTACTTTTTTTTTTAAATAAGTAGCTATAATAGAAAAATATATAATGTATACTTTTAAAGTTATTACGAAAGATGTATAATACTGATTTTATATTTAAGTGTATCCTAAGTAACGGCGCATAACGATTTTATTCTCGTGAAATTGTAATATCATGAAAACTTTATCCCTACATTACGATGTTTTTCTACAGTATTTTCATGAATGAATGGTAATTGTAATAAACTAATACAATTTTGTTCTTGTAAAAGCTACCGGTGTCTTTCGTTTCGTATAGCTATATAACGACTTTGTTTTTGTATAAATGTGCTTAGAGTTCAACGTAATATGCAGTAATGTTTATGAATTTTGTTTATTAATTATTGTAACACTGTTACTGTAATACCACTAGGTACTGGGTACTTCGTGGGTGCTTTTCTACACTCAGTCAGTACCTACATATTGTAGAAGCTTAAATAAAATAAACAATGAAGTAAGTATAATAAACATAATTTTTATTTAAGAAAATCACAATTGTTACAATATTCATTAATCAGTCTTAGTTCTATAAAATCAATCAGTCTGTTTCATTGCTCTCACTGTCACAGTCATCCTCACCTAAAACGGCTTCAGTATTATTTGTGCTTATCAGCGAATTGTAAAAACTGTGATAATGGAGAGGTATGGCGTTAATCCTACAAAGACTTGATAGGTCGTCGTGTAGAGCTTTAGAAATTGGAACTGTAGGCTTAGACAAGTGGCAAACGCTCCATATCGATTCTTCGATAAACGCTAACGCCTTGGCAATTTCCATAACAATTTGGACGTAGTCATGGTTTTGTTTGTGAACCTCATCTTGACATTGTGAAATGCACTAAAATTTAAACGTATACGAGCAACACATAGGATTTTTAGGATTTCTTTATCAAAAATTCACTAATTATAAGGATTATTTCGCCTAGCAGTCTTTTCTACAATAACAATAAATACAATAATATATATTTGTCAGACAATGACAACGGTTACCATGACAACAATTAGTCAATTAGCCAATTACAAATGCGATACGTTGAGTCAAATTTGAAGTCGTAAACATATGTCAGTCCCATACATTGATTACTCTATTCTACTAGCGTTTATGCCACTTGTCTAGGCCCTCTGGACCGTTATAAGCTGGCTGCAATGTCACGTCATCAGCGATAGACGAAGTTGCTGCGGTAGAGGCAGATTTTCGTTTTCTAGTGTTTTTAGTTGTAGTTGATCTTATATTCATTTCAATATAGTCCTCATCATAATCATATTTAAAGTAAACAGATTGTGGATGTGTATGGGCAACTTTTATTTCTTTGATCTTTGACCAATATACAGTGAGGTGCAAAACTGAGTCAGTACCTTACATTTTCGTAAAAAGTAGTGTTATAAATACAGAATCAACTATTAAATAATGGTTTAAGACATTTATTTCTCAAAAGAATTAAAATTCACTTACAGAGAAATTACACATATATATAACAAACATCGTGTCTTCGGACAAATCACTACATAACTTATTCACTATTGAGTTATCTACTTAGCATTATACAGAACTTATATCATAAGAAACATATTTTGCTTTAATTTTACGAGTATAAACTTAAACACATTATACCAATATATTAAAAATTAAGAGGGTAGTATTAAGTGTTTTAACAATAAGTAAGATAAGGCTAGTTCCACAGTAGTATGGCGATTATAATGATTAAAAATTTTGCATAAAAAATATGTATGTGTTGTAAGTTTTTTTTTTTAATTTTTAGTTTCGTTTTTGGATTGTATAGAGTTATTTTCATTATATCAGATTTTTTTTTTTTTACTCAGATTTTTTTTTCGTTGAAAAGTTTGAAATTATTATTAAGGTTTTTTGATATTAAGATATCACTTTTTAATTATTACTTATTTTATTAAAGCGATGTTATTTATTTATTTTTTTCACTAAAAATATGATTTTTTAAACATTTTTTAAAGATTGTAAAAGTTTTTGATTCCTTGATATATTTAGGCAATTCATTGTATAATTTGGCTCCCTCGTACATTATATTTTTTTTACCATAAGTAGTTCTAGGCATTCTTAAAAAGATATTATTTGCTTGTCTTGTTACTCTTTTTTGAAACTTATTATTTTTTGTAAATGTAATTTGTGAATTAGTGTCTTCTGCTAAGATTTTCCAAATGAGTACACAAGTGTTAAATTTATAGAGCTGAGTGACATTCATAATTTTCGTTTCATTGTAAATCTTTTTGGTCGATGTTAGATAATTATAGTGGAATAGCGTTTTGATAAGCTTGTTTTGAGCTATTTGTAACCGATGTAGATTTGTTTTAGCTGCTGTCCCCCATACTTCTATGAGATAATTTAAGTGTGATTTAACCAAAGAATTGTAGATTATATAACGTACATTTTTTGGGATGCACTTAACTATACCACGGAGCATGCCCGATAGGGATCTAATCTTCTTACATATCTTGTCTATGTGTGGTTTCCACGTAAGATGGTTATCAAGTATTAGTCCGAGGTACTTTTCGGTTTTTGCCCTATTGATAATTTGACCATTAATCGACAAAGGTTTATAAGTACCAATTTTTTTGTTTTTCGCAGTGAATATGATATACTTTGTTTTAGATGTATTTATAGTGAGTAAATTACTTTGCAGCCAAATATGTAAAATATCTAAATCATGTTGCGCTTGCTCTATTATTGAAGATATTGAGTGGCCGGAGTAAAATAAACTAGTGTCGTCTGCATATAGGGTAATATCACCCATAAGGCCAATTTCATGTATATTATTGATATATATTAAGAATAATAGTGGTCCTAGGATTGAACCTTGAGGAACTCCATGTGATAATATTTTAGGGGAACTTTCAATTCCGTTAATTTTAACAATTTGGTACCTATTATGAAGATATGAGTGAAACATTTTATATGCAATACCTGTTAAACCAAGATTTTCTAATTTTTTTAGTAATATTTCATGGCTTACTGTATCAAACGCTTTTTTTAAATCTATAAATATGCCTAGAGTTATCTTTTTGTTATCAATATTGAGTTTTATATTAGTTACTAAGTCAATCGTTGCAGTGAGAGTATTAGATTTGGATCGAAAACCGTATTGTTTGTCAAATAGAAAGTTAGTCGTTTCCAGATACTCACTAAGACGTTTATGTATTATTTTTTCAAATATTTTTGAAAAAATCGGCAAAACAGATATTGGTCTATAATTTCCAGGGTCCATTTTATCACCTGCTTTATAAATGGGGCAAACTTTGGCTACTTTCAATGAATTTGGAAAATGTCCTTCTTCTAAGCAAGTATTAATACATTGAACTAAGTTTGTAATAATTAAATCCTTAATGCATTTAATTGATTTTGTATTTATACCATCTATACCAGTGCTTGTATTTGGATCTAAACCATTTATTATTTTATTTATTTCGTTAATATCCGTAGGTCTAAATTGAGATAATTTATTATATTTCGGTTCTTTATCTGAGATTGTAAATACTAGATTATTACGGTAATTATCTGGAATATTGTTGGCAAGTATAGCACCTACACTTGAAAAGAAATTATTAAATTGCTCACATATTTCTTTAGTATTTGTTATCGTTCCCGATGGAGTGTTTAATTTAAGAGGTATATAATTTTGTTTTATTTTATTTGTAGCTAGGTCGTTTATTAACTGCCACATTTTCAAAGGTTTTTTTGCACAATTATTAAAAGCTTTTAGATAGAATTGATTTTTACACAACTGTATTTCATTAAATACTATGTTTTTCTGCTTCAAAAAGTCTTCTTTCAGGTTTTCATCAGTGGGCGCTTGCTTCAAAGTACGCCAGAGTATGTTTTTGTTATCTATTAATGTAATCAAATTTTTATTTACCCAGTCGCTTCTCGGAAGATTTTGTTGTTTAAACTTTTTTATTTTATTGTCACTGATAGCTTGTAAAACAAAAGTCTCAAGCAATGTATATTCATTGTAACTATTAATGGAAATGGTATTCTTAATAGTATTATATAATTTCTTATAGTCGATGGCCTCATACTGTACTTTTTTTGGTCGTTTAGGTTTGATGTTCTGTATTTCGACGTAAATTTGCTTGTGATCTGATAGAGTACTATCAACAACTGCCATGTGAAAGGTGTTTTCTTGAAGATTTGTACAAACATGATCGAGTATGGTTGCAGAGGTATTCGTTTCTCGTGTACTGTACTCCTTACTAATTCTGTTTAATATTTTGAATCCATTTTCCTTAAGCATCAATTTATAGTTGATTGCCGATACTTCTTTACTAAGTAAATTGATGTTAAAATCTCCAAATATGATAGCCCTTTTTTTAGTAGTTAAAAAGTTTTCGTAAGTTTCAAGAAAATCGTTTACATTTGATGCTGGCTGCTTATATATTACTCCAACGTCCAGGGATAATTTTTGTAGGTGTATCCAGAGAAAGTGGTTATTATTAATAATGCAATTATCTGAGAGATCGTGTTTCAAATTATTGTGTACATATATTGAGACTCCACCACCTCTAGTCGTTGTCCTATAATTATAATAGTGTGCGTAGTTTGGTAATTTTAGGCTTTGAGCTTCGCATTCATCCTTAATCCATGTTTCAGTCAATATTATGATGTGTATAATTCTTTGAAATGCTTCTATTATACATCTTATTTCATCTAGTTTGCCTTTTTTAACAATGCTACGTACATTAGCATACAAAAAATTCATAGATTTAGTAGTTACTGTAATATTTGTATATGTATTAGTTATTTCATATGTTATGGTTTCTTTATCACATATTGTATTTTCTTTATTACTTAGTTTTTTGTATTTTGTTTAATAATTTTAGGGATCCCCTTGACATATTTTATCATAAGATCTTTTTCTCCTTCAGCTGAGCGTTTTTTAAGTTCATTTTTTAAATTTATCATGATCTTTTGCTGAAATGGAGTCTGGTCAGAATAAATTCGGATACCATCTTCTTTAAGTTTATGTTTATTTCGAAGTATAGTTTTCACTATTTCCGGAGTAGAATAGCAAATTTTAAGTGAACGCCTTTTGTTTTTGTCGTATTTACCAAGTCGCATTACTTTCTCTGGTGTTGGACAATCTGGAAAAACAGATTTTACAACTTTATCGACTTCATGTCTATCCTTCTCTCTTTTTTCTTCCATGTTATCAAAGTGCATTTCCGGAATTCCCACTATTATTATGTTTTTACTTCTCTCTGTACGTTCGTTGATTTCAATGATCATTTCATCACATGTAATAGGTAAGGCATTATCCAATGTTGATACTGAGGTTTTGGATTTAAGTTGTTGCACTTCTCCTTGAAGAGATGTTATAATTTTATCATTTTTTTCTACAATATTGGTAAGTGTCTGGATTTGTGATTTAAGGTTATTATTTTCTTTCACTAAATGTTCGGTTGTTATTTTTATATCTTTCAGTTGTTCTTTGATTGATGAAATGTGCTCGCTTATTGTGTTTATATTTTCAGTTTGCACTCTGGTAGATTCTTTAATTATATCTAGAATTTCATATTTAAAGTCGTTGAGTTGGCAAATAAAATCACTTTCTGGGGTCTTTCTTTTTCTTAAGGATATGCTTTTTATGTCGCGTTCAGCCGTATCAAGTTTAGATAAGTCTGGCTGCGAGCTACTGCTGCCTCCTGTTGATATCATTTTATTTTGAGATACAGTACTCGGGGGCGAACGACGTACACTCATATTATGTTGAAAAAATAAAATAAAAAAATATATGAATAATCTCTTCGCTTATCACTCTGCTAGTTCAATGTGAACGCACCTTTATATACACTTTGCAGAAACCAGTTTCTTAGCTTCACGATATTCACTGTTTTTGGCCCTTGCCCACAATATATGTTGTTAGTTACTTGCCTATGGTTTCACTGCACTTATTTTCGATAATTAATAGAACTTGTTTGTATTTTTAGTCCAACAATGAACACGGAGTCGATGTTTGTCGTGGCTCAGTGGCGCCATCCATCCAAATAATAAAAAAATTATGTCATTAAAAACTACATTCATTTATTACTTTAATTAAAAAAGTCTTGTGAGCTTAAACATACTTTTGGTTTTCAATTACTGCAAATACAATTGGTTCACTTTTGCACATAGTACAAAAAATACTGATTTCAGAATTTTAATATTTGGTCCAAAGACCTTTTGCTTTTTTAACAGCATACAACCTGTTTTCCACACTTTTAACAAGTTTTTCACAGTAGTTAGGTGGAATTTGGTACCACTGTTCTTGTACACGTTCCCATAGAATGTTTAAGTTCGATGGTGGTGCTTTATATTGATTTAAAAGCATGCTTTTCAAGTATGCCCATAAATTTTCTATCGGATTGATATCCGGACTCTGAGATGGCCAGGGCAGGACGTGAAACTCTTGCTTATTAAGCCAATTTTTTACGATTTTCGACGTGTGCTTCGGGTCATTATAATGCTGGAACATTACTTCATTTACAGGGTACGGCATATTTTCAACAGCTTTCAACAAATGTGTCTTAAGAATGTTAAGGTACATTTTAGCATCCATATTTCCTTCAATTTTGCAAATTGGTCCAACGCCATAAGCTGTCAGACAACCCCAAAGTTTAATATTGCCACCACCATGTTTCACTGTTTGTATAAAATCTTTAGTTTGTAGTGATTCACCTTCTTTCTTCCAAAGCCATTTTCGACCGTCTGTGCTGTATCTATTAATTTTTGTCTCATCTGACCAAATAACCCTCATCCAATCATCTTCAGTCCAGTTAATATATTGTTTTGCAAAATTTACTCTATCTTTAATATTTTAACATTGAAAATGTTTTTTTTGTCGCTTTTGTATAGGCCCGATTTTCAGCGAAAGTGCGACATCGCCCTGGTGTCGTGGCTTTTGGGACTACGTGGCTGATTGGGATATCAAAAGACGCGTCATGACAAGGGCTACAAAATGCAAAAAATTTTTTTGAATAAACTCAATCACTTTTTTTTCAATCGAAATAGTGTGAAAAATGCTGTCGTTTTTCGCCCGATTTCGCTCAGAAAATAATTCATATCTCGAAAACGAAATGAGATATCGAAAAAATGAAAAAAAAACCCTAGAGATACGATTTTGGCATACATTTAAAAAATCCACAGATCTCGTGTCTGCCACGACCTTCGGGTACATTGAAAATGAATCTGCCAAATGAATTGAATTAAATTATTTTTAACATATTAATTACTAGGAGAACACGAAGAATTAAAATTTGATTAAGAGCTTCTTTGTATTCCACATTATTGGGAGTTCCGTCTGGTTCTGGGTTCTGTTAAAATGTCCATGTGAGAAGCAAATCTCTAAAGTCTATACCTGCTACTTTTAACAACTGGCCCTGACATTTATTAATACTCATTGCAATACAAATTTTAAGGAGGAATTATGATAACTAACTTGGTATCCCCTTTTATCCCTTTAAGGGATGAATTTTGAAAAATCCTTTCTTGTCCTCATAATCATATAAGGAATAAGTTCTTCAAAAATACACGTCTCTACGACCAGTGGTTTAGGCTGTGCGTTGATCCATCAGTCAGTCAGGACAAAGGCTTTTATATATATACTAGCGACTCACCCTCGCTTCGCTCGGGTACATCTCTAGCTATATTTTAACGTCTAGTATAGATTTCTCAGAGATGAAATATTTGCCTGCAGTAAACAGTATCCTTAAGTTGATTCGGATAACCAGCTATCATCATACCAAATTTCATCTAAATCTGTCCAGTGTTTTTCTCGTGATGCGTTCCCAGACAGACAGATAGACAAAAATTCTAAAAACTATAGATTCGGCCCCTGTGTTGACAATAATGACTATTTCAATAAGATTTTCCACAAATATTTAATGTACAGATTCGACGCAGTTAGAATTTTATTATATGTATAGATACATTTTAACGGTTAGCATAGATTTCTCAAAGATGAGATATTTTCTCGCAATAAAAATTATCCTATAGGGGAGACCGGGGCTGGTTGACCAAGTTTCAGCTTAAAGGTTTCTATTTCTATTTCTTTAGAGTATATTAATTTAAAAACGAGTTTAGCTCATAGATTAACTATTAAGCTTTGCAAAAAAGTTGCAAAAAGCACGTTATTCATTATGATATAGAGTACAGGCCAGTTTTTGTAGAATAGGAAAAACTGGTCAACCTACCCCATGCTTGGGGTAGGTTGACTATTCACCTGGGGTAAGTTGACCTATGAAGTTGTAAGGGCAAAATCTACGAGAAAATAGGATAAAAGACACAAAAATGTATTACTCATTTTTTTATTGAAACCAAGGCGATCTTCCGCCACATCAATTAAACACAATAAAATTCAAATTATAAGAATAAACAATCAGACATTTAAACATTAGGCAATTTGATTACCTAAAAATAAACAAAGTTTTTCACAAAACACAAAACACTTTCTCATTAAATATTTAAAACAAAATGAAATTATTTCTTGCAAACTTTAACCATTTGGTAACAAATTATCATATCTATCTAATATATATTCTAATATATATACATATATATATATATATATATATATATATATATATATATATATATATATATACATATATATACAGTAGCGCTCAAAAGTATTTTGACAACATAAAATTCATTATTATTCCTCTTAAAATAAAACACTATCGGACAGTGTCTTGAGTATAGTGGAGAGCATTATAACTACGATTATTTGAACGTCATGTTACGACTTGTTTCGACTTGTCACTTTGTGCTGCCTGACGAATGTGACTTTCAGCGAGCTCAAAAGTATTTTGACACGCAGTTTGCTCCGTAAATTCGTGGATGTTACTTGCTTCTTTCTTCTGATTTCTACTGATATTTACTTACAGTAATTATTTCAATATGCCGAAATGTAAAGAATATTCCAGTGATTTTAGAAAAGCCGTGATAAATGCGCTAAAGCAAGGATTGAAACAAATCGAAGTTGCTCGTATCTTCAAAGTGTCTCGTCAGCTTGTTAGTGCATGGAATAAATTGTATAATAAACGAAAGACTGTCGAAAATAAGCCTCGCAATGGACGCCCCAAAAAAACGTCTCCTAAAGTCGATCGTATCATAAAAAGTTATCAACAAATGATGTTCACAAGTCGGCTGTAATGATACAAAGAGAATTGAAAGAAAAATATCACGTCGACATTCATGTTTCCACTGTCAAACGACGCTTGAAACTCTTTGGATTACATGGACACAGACCGACGAAAAAGCCTTTAGTATCTACGAAAAACCGGAAGGCCTGACTTGCGTTTGCAAAACGGCACATATCATGGTCAAGTTCAGACTGGTCTAAAATTTTGTGGAATGACGAAAGCAAATTTAATTTAATGTCATGACATGACAAGACTTGTCACGACGTGACAAGACATTAAATTAAATTTGCTTTCGTCACTCCACAAAATTTTAGACCAGTCTGAACTTGACCATGATATGTGCCGTTTTGCAAACGCAAGTCAGGCCTTCCGGTTTTTCGTAGATACTAAAGGCTTTTTCGTCGGTCTGTGTCCATGTAATCCAAAGAGTTTCAAGCGTCGTTTGACAGTGGAAACATGAATGTCGACGTGATATTTTTCTTTCAATTCTCTTTGTATCATTACAGCCGACTTGCGAACATCATTTGTTGATAACTTTTTTATGATACGATCGACTTTAGGAGACGTTTTTTTTGGACGTCCATTGCGAGGCTTATTTTCGACAGTCTTTCGTTTATTATACAATTTATTCCATGCACTAACAAGCTGACGAGACACTTTGAAAATACGAGCCACTTCGATTTGTTTCAATCCTTGCTTTAGCGCATTTATCACGGCTTTTCTAAAATCACTGGAATATTCTTTACATTTCGGCATATTGAAATAATTACTGTAAGTAAATATCAGTAGAAATCAGAAGAAAGAAGCAAGTAGCATCCACGAATTTACGGAGCAAACTGCGTGTCAAAATACTTTTGAGCTCGCTGAAAGTCACATTCGTCAGGCAGCACAAAGTGACAAGTCGAAACAAGTCGTAACATGACGTTCAAATAATCGTAGTTATAATGCTCTCCACTATACTCAAGACACTGTCCGATAGTGTTTTATTTTAAGAGGAATAATAATGAATTTTATGTTGTCAAAATACTTTTGAGCGCTACTGTATATATATATATATATATATATATATATATCGTATATATGTTATAGGTATATTATTTTATTAATAAAATAAATTATTTTGAGATCATACTATCCAATCAGTCTTCTAAATCGGAGGTGCAATTTTTGCATTCATAGAACAATATTTTCCTGTTTACACATTTTGTGTGTGCCCGCAACTTGCACACAGTGCACTGAACCCATTCTTCTCCAAAAATACTGGAGCGATAGGATTCAGTGCACTCCATACAAAATGTTTCATCCTCATCACTATTCTATTACATCTTTGGATGTACTCCCTCTATTAGTCTTTCTTTTGTATGTTCGCATGGTCCTGAAACAATATCCATAATATTATGTTGCTGGTTGACCAAGTGGTCAAGCAACCCCGTTATACATTAGTCTACTAGCCCCGAACCACTTTTTAACTTTTAACCACATTCCATAACCTCAAAACTGCGACGAAATCAAATAGAATAATACATAAAAGAAAGAACATGAATCAAACATTCGTTATAAACTCTTTGACAATCAATAACCATGAATAAATAGGCATTATTACAAATAATATTACGACAAAAAAAATTACTTACGTGTGTTGTTTTTCAATATTACGTTCCTTCTCTCAAACGACGTGCGTGCGCGACGCCGCGTCCCTGGTGGCTGAGCAGGAGGAGCTGACGGACTCTCGTGTGTCACTGATTAGCTCAAGGCTATTGCCTCGGACGAGTTTTTGATAGTTAATCAACCCTATAGTCAACTAGCCCCGGTCTCCCCTACCTTGACTCGGATAACTAGCTAATATCATACTAAATTTCATCAAAATCTGTCCAGCGATTTTCTTGTGAGGCGTTCCCAGACAGACATACCAAACTTCTAAAAACTATAGATTCGGCTTCGGTATCGATAATGATGACTATTTCAATAAGATTTTCCAAAAAATATTTAATGTATAGATTTGACTCTGAATTTTAGTATATGTATAGATATAGACTAGCGAGTCACCATCGCATCGCGCGGGTTCGTTCCTAGGTACGTTTTAACGGTTAGTATTGAATAGATAGTCGATCGCTTGCTTTGTGTAAAACAAAAACAAATTTATCCCACGGGAATCGTACGTTTTTTCGGGTTAAACAATAATCAATTTGCTATACCAGACTATAATTAATCTATCTCTGTACTTTTCATCCAGATCCGTTCAGCCGTTCTGGTATGATTGAGTAACAAACATCCATCCAAACTTTCGCATTTATAATATTTCAATTAATTATAATATGTTATTAATGGGATTAAATTATTTTATATATGACCCGAGTAATAAGTTACCACTACACATAATTTAGTTAAAATGGGTTCCGTAATTTTTGCGTGAAACGCTCACACCCAAACAGACATACAGACAAAAATTTTAATAACTATTGTTTTCGGGTATATATTCTGTACACAATACGTTACAGTCATTGTTTTAAAAAAAATATTTCATGTATAGATTTCGCTAAGTTACTGTTTTATTATTTGTATAGATATTATTAAGTTATTAGTTTAAATACATATTTATTTATACATAAAGAATCACTTCGTTGAAACACATAATCATGTTCCAAAATATTTATTCACCATCAATATTGCGCTCACGCGCTCTTCGCGCGTAAACTCTGCGTCACAAAGGTACAACTTCTGAATAACCCAGCCATGATACGCACCTCCAATGATTTTTTAAATGTAGCCTTATATCGTATCTCTAGGGGTTTTTTTCATTTTTTCGATATCTCATTTCGTTTTCGACATATTAATTATTTTCTGAGCGAAACCGGCCGAAAAACGACCGCATTTTTCACACTATTTCGATTTAAAAAAAAAGTTATTGAGTTTATTCAAAAATTCTTTTTGCATTTTGTAGTCCTTGTCATGACGCGTCTTTTGACATCCCAATCAGCCACGTAGACCCAAAAGCTACGACACCAGGGCGATGTCGCACTTTCGCTGAAAATCGGGCCTATACCGAAGCGACAAAAAAAACATTTTCAATGTTAAAATCATTGGAGGTGCGTATCATGGCTGGGTTATTCAGAAGTTGCACCTTTGTGACGCAGAGTTTACGCTCGAAGAGCGCGTGAACGCAATATTGATAGTGAATAAATATTTTGGAACATGATTATATGTTTGAACGAAGTGATTCTTTATGCATAAATAAATATGTATTTAAACTAATAACTAACTAATATCTATACACATAATAAAACAGTAACTTAGCGAAATCTATACATGAAATATTTTTTTAAAACAATGACCGTAACCTATTGTGTACAGAATATATACCCCAAAACAATAGTTATTAAAATTTTTGTCTGTATGTCTGTTTGTCTGTTTGGGTGTGCGCGTTTCACGTAAAAATTACGGAACCGATTTTAACTAAATTTTGTGTAGTGGTAACGCGGGTCATATATAATATAATTTAATCCCATTTATAAAATATTATAATTAATTTAAATATTATAAATGCGAAAGTTTGGATGGATGTTTGTTACTTAATCATACCAGAACGGCTGAACGGATCTGGATGAAAAGCACAGGGATAGATTTAGTCCCGAAAAAACGTACGATTTCCGTGGGATAAATTTGTTTTTGTTTTACACAATGCAAGTATTCGACTATCTATTTAATACTAACCGTTAAAATGTACCTAGGGACGAACCCGCGCGATGCGAGGGTGAGTCGCTAGTCTGTATCTATACATATACTAAAATTCAGAGTCAAATCCATACATTAAATATTTTTTGGAAAATCTTATTAAAATAGTCATCATTATCGATATCGAGGCCGAATCTATAGTTTTAAGAAGTTTTGTCTGTCTGTCTGTCTGGCAACGCATCACGAGAAAACCGCTGGACAGATTTTGATGAAATTTGGTATGATATTAGCTGGTTATCCAAGTCAACATATAGGATAATTTTTATTGCGGGAAAATATCTCATCTTTGAGAAATCTATGCTAACCGTTAAAATGTATCTATACATATAATAAAATTCTAACTGCGTCGAATCTGTACATTAAATATTTTTGGAAAATCTTACTGAAATAGTCATTATTTTCGACACAGAGGCGTCATGAGAAAAGCACTGGACAGATTTAGATGGGTATGATGATAGTTATCCGAGATAGTGGTTATCCGAGTCAACTTAAGGATACTTTTTACTGTGGGAAAATATTTTATCTCTGAGAAATCTATGATAGACGTTAAAACATAACTAGGGACGAACCCGAGCGAAGCGAGGGTGAGTCGCTAGTATATATATAAAACGTTTTGTCCTGACTGAGTGATGGATCAACGCACAGCCTAAACCACTGGTCATAGAGATGTGTATTTTTGAAGAACTTATTCCTTATATGACGTAGGCATCGGATAAGAAAGGATTTTTCAAAATTCATCCCTTAAAGGGGTAAAAGGGGATACCAAAGTTTATTTGTGAAAAAAAAATATTTAAAATCAGCATTACTTGAAACTTAGTGTTAATGATCGTCAATTCAATTAAAGAAACACGTGTTTCATCTTTTTTTATAATTCATCTCGTAGGGAGGTAAAAAGGGGAAGAAAATTTGTAATTTATTTGTACTAAAGTCTAAAAATTGGGAGGCACTATTTCAAAACAGTGTCAATGTAAATGAAATGATAGAAGTTTTCTATAATGAGATACGTAAAGTTATTGAAAAGTGTATTCCAAAAAGAAGTATCAGGAATAAAACTTTTTATCCGGTATGGTACTCTAACAGCTTAATTAAAAGACTAGCTGAGAAAAATAAATATAGAATACGTTGGAAGAAATATAAAAACCCATTAGATGAAATTGAATTTAAATTGCTGCGAGACAGGTGTGAATTTCTTATAAATTTAGAATACAAAAATTACATTGATAGGGTGGAGAGCAATATAACAATTGATCCTAAATTTTTTTTTAATTTTTAAAGGAAAAGCGTTCCAATAAATGTGACTACCCAGCCATTATGACACTAAAAGGTTCTACGTTTACCAACGGAACAGACATATGTGATCAATTTGCTAATCATTTCTCAAGTATATATACACCGAGCAGAGTAACGTCTTTGAATTTTTCTGAGGATGAATTCCAAAAATCTTATTCACACATAATAAATATTACGGAAACCGAAATAGTTAGTAAATTAAGAAGTCTAAAAACAAATAAAGGTGCTGGACCAGATGATATACCTCCAATCTTTGCTAAACGTTGCGCAATATTCTTAGCTAAGCCGTTGCTATTAATATACGAAAAATCTTTAGATGAAGGAGAATTTCCGGAAAAGTGGAAAGAAGCTCGGGTTGTTCCTATATTTAAAAATGGCGACAAAAAGGAAATATCAAACTATAGACCAATATGTATATTATCAATATTTGGTAAAATCTTCGAAACGCTAATCTGTCAATCACTTAATTGGCATATGAAATCTATATTATTCATGAGGAACAGCACGGATTTATTAGCAATAGATCGACCATATCAAACTTAACCTTATTTGTTGATAATTTGTCGGAGTCATTAGATAAGGGTAACCAAATAAATTGTATATATACAGACTTTGCAAAAGCCTTCGATATGGTCAATCATTCAATTTTAATCCAAAAACTTAACAACTATGGCATCCATGGCAGGTTACTTGATTGGTTTAAATCATACTTAATAAATAGAGAGATGAATGTAGTTATTGGAGGATATCAATCACTTACATATGTTGCTACCTCTGGAGTACCACAAGGCTCTCATCTCGGGCCCATTTTATTCGGAATATTCATTAACGACATTGTAAAATGTTTTAAATACTGTCATTTTCATCTCTACGCAGATGATCTTAAGATTTATAAAAAAATAGATGACATAAATGACTCATTATTAATGCAGCAGGACCTTAATAGATTGATTGTGTGGTGTAACGAGAATCAATTGAAATTAAATTACCAGAAGTGTTTCACTATTACATTTAGCAGAAAGTTAAGTAATGTTCATTACGCGTATAACTTAAATGGAGAAGTACTAAATAATATAAAAGAAATAAATGATTTAGGCATCACGATAGACAATAAGCTAAGTTTTGTGCCGCATGTAGAATATTTATTAAAAACAACATTAAAAACAGTAGGTTTTATCATGAGAAATACTAAAGAATTTAAGAAATCACAGACCAGGCTAGCATTATTCAATTCAATGGTGAGAAGCAAATTAGAATACTGTTCTGTTGTATGGAATCCACTCTATCAAGTACACAAGGATAGAATAGAGAGAGTACAAAAGAAATTTTTGAGACACTTAACTTATAAAGATAATGAGATAAATGAGAATAATAATTACGCTGATATGCTTAGATATTATAAAACTCTTTCCCTATCAAGTCGTAGAATAATGCTAGATGTTTGTTTTTTACATAAACTCATAAATGGAGGAGTAGATTGTAAAAATTTATTGACAAAAATTAGGTTTTCTATACCGAGACAGAACGCAAGAGCCCAAATAAAAAGAAAATGCACTTTTCAATACCGAAAAGTAAAGTCTAACTTAGGCACAACTGCTCCTTTAAACAGAGCCGTAAGGAGCTATAACTTGCTTTTTAACAAGGCAAAAATTGACATTTTCAAAGACTCCACCACGTCATTTAAGAATAAATTAAAAAAATATTTCACGCACTCCCAATAAAGAAATGTTTGTTATGCCATTTGCATTTTTAATTCATTTTTGGGTTATTAATTATGTCGTTTTTATATATATAAAAATTAACTTTTGGTTTTGATTATTTATTATAAAGGTTGTTGTGGATTGTAGTAATGATTTTTGTTATTTTTAATTTTGTATTATTTTCATTTTGTACTGTTTTTTTTTATCTTTAATTTAGTTTTTTGTTGGGTGTGGGTATTAGGGTTGGCAGTAGAGAACGCCTTATTACATTACATGTTGAGCTAGCCTGTAAGTGTGATGTACAGTGTAATACTTTTTAAATTTGCTTTATATTGTTAGTTTTATATCACATTGTATGTTGCGTTGGCTTGCCTAATAAATAAATAAATAATTTTTAATGTAAAATGCACGGACATTGGTATTTAGCTTTAAAATAAATACTTAAAATACGTATATTAGATTTTTTTGAAAGTTACCCCTTAAAGAAGTAAAAGGGGATGGTAAGGTTTATATGGAGAACAAAATGTTTATTGATCAGTGTGCTTAGTGTGAGTTTCATAAAACAAATCGAATGACTAAACCACGGCGTAAATCGAATATACGTTGGTCACGATGTAAAGTGAGTAAGTCTGAGTGTGAGTGACAAACGAGTCATTCGGTGCGAATCGCGTTTGCTCACGAGTAACGCGTTTATTTTTTTTTCGTATATTGGTAGCACGTAGTGTCTATGCGATAATCCAACCAAATTAAATACAATGATTTTGTAACGCTATATGTATGGAGGCAATGTATTATCAAAAATAGTCGGGTTACGTATGGCGTAACTTGTTGGATTTTGACTTTTGTTGTGTAAACAAACTGTGCGTATGTACCAATTATTGTTTATCTCAACTCTCAGGATTTAAAATACTTAAAATGAAAACAAATCAACATCAATTTCAATTGTTAGTTACTTTTATGGAAGAGTAAGTACTTAATCAAGTTATTTACAATATTGAATGCGAGTTGTTGAAGTGAACTTGTGATATATTTTGTGTTTTTGTTTTCTTATTGCTAGACATGGAGATCTTAGTAAGCCGATAACCAATGTAAGACTAGGTTCCCAGGACCCGGGAACCTAGCACGGAACAATTAAGTACGCAGGAAGACCATAGCTCTCTGATTGATTAATGTAAGTTGTTTAGTATAGGTAATCTAAATCATAAAGTGAAAATATGCAGAGAATATGGAGTATAGAAATAAAAAAGTTTTATTTATTTTACATTTACAATATTAGCAGCGTTAGCTTGCCAACCTAAATAACAAATATATTCTTTTGTCAGATGCTGAAGAAGTTTTACCCACTTTATCTCCAGTCTTAAGTTGCTGCCCCTCAGCCTCATATGCATCCTGCTCAGTATGGGTAAACTACACCATGCCATAGTGAGAGGTCTTCACGAATACAATCTCACCTCGAAGACATGTGAGGCTCAAACAGAGCAGGCTACCCGTCAATTTGTAAATTCTGATTTTGAATGGAGAGCATTCAGATGCAACAACATAGAGATTATATGGAGATAAAATATGAGCAAAATAGGATAAGAGAAATGGAAGTGTAGACTCAGAGGGAATGGCAAGCTTTAGATTTAAGAATGTTAGATATATTAGATAAACTAGCTAATAAGTTTTGTAAAGAATAAAGATTAGATTGGTAAATTAGATAACAATTATTTATTATTTTTTGTTATGATTAGATTATTTTTTTAATAACCTATTAGTTAACTATTATTTAGTTCAAACTTAAGTTTATTCTTACTTTTAAACTTCGGTAAACTATTAAGATTAAAAATTAAACATTAAAATGTTTCAGATTATTTTATTTAGCTCTTTTTCATTGAACACCCAATTTATATACATACTATTCATAGAGATAGATATACATGATACAATATTTTTTATGGTCAATTACAATAGATTAACTGCCACCAAATATTAAAATAAACTTATAACATAAAAGGTAATAATTATTGCTGCTGTAATCCTCTTATTGATTCCTTAATACCGTGACTCTAATTAACAATGGTGGAACTTCTCTCTCTCTCAATGATAATCCTCTCATTATGGTCTTACATGTTATCATCTTCCAAAACTGAAAATTAATTAATTTTATTGAATAAAAATAGCTTTAAGATATGTTAGTGAATATAAACAAAATTATAGCAAAATGTTTATTATTAGAATAAATATTTAATAGTTTTCAAACAAACAAAGGTAGGTATAGTAAGTTTAAACTTATATTAATTTTATGTCCAAAAATAAACAAGTTTAAATTTACATATCAATACTTTTTGTAATTCCATACATACCCATGATATCCTGATAAGTATTGTATAGTTATGAAAGCATAAATACCTTTGACTAATTGTTTGTCTGGCATTTGGAGTGTCAGGAAACTGAATATATTTATTTATCATATTCTTATGTATTAATGCTGTGGTTACTTCTCACATTTTTTGGGAGATATTGTAACTCCAACTGGCCATTGGTAAGACCCCGTTATAAAGAAAAATAGTGCAGTGAGTACCTAGAATAATAACAATTGATAAAAAAATAAAGGAAGGGTGCATGTTCATGTACACCTATGATTTTAAGTGATTTTACCTTGTTGAGTAGATTTTCACATAAGTAATTGTCTTAAGTTCTTTGCACAAGACTTTAAATGCTTTCTTCAAAAGGCAATAATTTCTTTTAAATTCAGTCTCTGGAAGATGTAATAGCGGATTATCTGAAATGCGACCTTCTGCACAAACACTGGCTAGATGATTACGTTCGTCTTGTGCTGTTGCCGTCGACAACATCCTCCAAGCGAAAAAATTACGAGCTGCCATTTTTTTTCTTCAATTAAAACAACACAACACACACACAATATTATGAACTTTGTAAAAAGATGTTCGTATTTTGATGATCGTTTTCGCTTTCACTACCAAAATCTAAGTGACAAGTTAACTTGCTCGCAAGTGAAGACGTTTACAATCGAACTGTCAAAAGTGGCGTAAATTGCGTCTCACACTCGCAAAAACGTCATTCGAGCTCGTATACATCCTCACTTCGACAAAGTTAGTCGCCGGTCACGATCGACAAGTTAACGAACAATCTCGCACTCACAAAATATGTTTTACAAACGTTCCGCTAGGCGGCGCTGATCCAACTCCATACAAATTTGAGTTTACTTTAACGCGATCGAGTAGTAAAAAAAACTCACACTAAGCCCACAGAGTTATCTAAAACTTGGTATTAATGAACTTGGCTTTGGGAACGTGCTACACTGACCCCCAAAAACATCAATGCTACTAATTTTAATAACAAAAGTGATTTTGATTTCAATAACTTAAGTCCTTTGAAGGGTCAGAAATAGAACATAGGTCTGTCGTTTCAGTGATGCTAATGGATGAAGCAGTTCACTATCCTGTAGAATTCCTTAACAGTATTCTATCCTTCTGAAGGTTGGCACACCTGTTGTGAATAAGCCACCAAAGCTGTGTAATCGGATAAGACTGCTAGTAATCTATAAAAAAATATTGTGGCCTCTGTGTTTGCTGGATGTACTCGAGGGGAATCAGTATTCATACCTCGAATAATACCATTAATAGCCTCTAACTATGGCTTTGAATTTAATCTATCATAATTCCTCCTTAAAATTTGTGTTGCAATGAGTATTAATAAATGTCAGGGCCAGTTGTTAAAAGTAGCAGGTATGGACTTTAGAGATTTGATTCTAACATGGACATTTTAACAGAACCCAGAACCAGACGGAACATCCACCAATGTGGTATACAAAGAAGCTCTTAATCAAATTTTAATTCTTCGGGTTCTCCTAGTAATTAATATGTTAAAAATGATTTAATTCAATTCATTTCGCAGATTCATTTTCAATATACCCGAAGGTCGTGGCAGACACGAGATCTGTGGATTTTTTTTAGTAAGAAGAGGTTTTTTTTCTTCTCAACAGCTCGCATGTCTGCTTTGTGTAACGCCCGACGAACAGTCCACTTACTCACTGACGTGCCAGTGTCTTGTCTTAAAATTACCGCAGCTTCAGAAGCTGAAGACGCCTCACTAGATCTTAAATAGTGAATAACTTTCCTTACGTCTCTATCAGATAATTTTTTAGGGCGACTACCAACATTAATTGATATGGGAAATTTACATTTGGTTCTAATTCTTTGTATTGTTGATTGACTCACGTTTAACTCTCGAGCAATATATCTCGTCGATTTCCCATTTTTAAGTAACTCTTGAACAGATTTTATAATATTCTTTGCAATCGGTTTCATGATTGTATCGAAAAGAAATATATCAAGTAAATTCGTTCACTGTGCTGGATCGAATGAGACTAAGTAATAAACGAAGCGAAGTTGTTTTTCTACACTATTCTCGATAAGTTTGAACAAGTTTATACTCGAGCGCAAAGAAGTTTTTAAATACGGTGCAAAAGTGAGTCAATCAAAATTGATTATCTCAATATTTTAAAGTGTAAATACTAGACAATAATTATACGCGTTAAATACTGAGTGAGGTATAGTTTTAAATAATAACATATATCATTTAAAAAGCTTTTAAAAAATGATTATATTTAATACAATATAGAATATCAGTATACTGACTCAGTTTTGCACCTCACTGTATTTTGTTACCTTTTGCATCATTTAGCCAATTTTGTCCAGTAATCAATGATTTTATGTCATAAAACTTGTCTTGTCTCATTTCCTTGACTTTGTATTTTTCACCAGTTTGTTTAGCATTCATAACTATACCATAATCTCGACATTAGTTGCGATATTATTGTTTTAACGGAATGTTGGCTCTCAAGGCACATAAACTACTTACCATCTCTTGACAATTATTTCGTACACAAATCTGAAATAAATTTTAATCAAAATGATGGTTTAGTGATCTATATAAAAAAGAACTTGACAGTAAACATCGAAGAACCAATTTTCCAAGATACTAACTGTTTAATTATTAAAGTTAACTCCGACATTGTGATTTTGACTATTTACAGACCTCCCTCTCAAAGCATCGAAAAATTGCTAGAGTCGCTTAATAAATATCTAAACTTATTGTCAATATTTAAAACCATAATTTTAACAGGCGATATTAATATTAATATTGCTTCAGGGAAAATAGATATTCATGCCCATAACTATCTCAATATTTGTTCTTTCCATAGACTTTTACCTGCTCATAGCTACCCATAGCTGGGCATTAACTCGTTAATCCTTTAATCGTTAATTAACGAAGTTAACATTTTGATTAACGGATTAACTTTTAAGTTAACTTTTAAAAATCTTAACAGACACGTTAACTCCCGTTAACTATGCAGATGTCCGTTAATCGTTAATCCAATGCCTAATAGTTACCGCACGGCACCGACAAGTGCGGGCGGCGCGTGGCAGCGAGTGAAACGAAAACAAAACTAGATATATTTTGCCGGCGCGTGCGAGTGAGAAAGAAAACTGCGAAGAGATTTGTTTTGTTTGATCATGTCATTACTTACTACTTAGCGCCGGTGCTTAGAGTGACGAGTGTTTTGTTTGTTTCTTGTTATTATAAATTACTGTCAGTGATCATTCGCGTGTTGATATTTGATAAAGAAGAGTGCATTGTATTTTAGTTAGATAGAAAAAGTGTACTGTGTAGTAATTAAAATAAAACCATATCATGGATGTTGGAAGACATGGAATCGAATCGGATTTCAGCAGTCCTGATGAGAATCCATGGCCACATTTGACTGAGTATGTGGAATTTGTATCCAGATCGGGCCAGCAAATACTTTTTGCGTGTAAGCGATGCTTGCCGAAAGACACCAAAATAAAAGTTCATGTATCAAGCCTGAATAATTTGAAACAACATGTAAGAAGGGTACATGAGTCACAATACGTACAGTTTGAACAGATTGTTAAGGCGGGCTCTAACCGGGGCAAGACAAAAAGGAGAACTCATTCTGACAATGACAATATTAATGATGATGATAGCACAAGTAGCAGTAATCCTTCTCCCGTTAAAAGAAGAATTTAGAATACAACAGGGTCGACAGCTGAGCATCGGGGAATCGTTCGGGATTGCAGCTACTGGCAGCAGTGTACCCCAAGCCAAAGTGGACAAATGTATAGTAAATTTATTTGTTTCAAATATGATTCCTTTACATGTTGTCGAAAGTAAATCTTTTGGTGCGTTGATAAAAACGTTAAACCCGAGCAAAAATTCAGTTTCAAGAAGAACTTTGGGTAGACGCATTACTGACGAATACATTGAATTGAAGCAACACTTGATTAGATAAGTAACTAAAATATATACCTATTTTATATTTATTTTTAACAGATAAACGTCACCCTACGTATACCTACGTAGGTATAATTTTATATGAAAGAAGTTTAAATAATTAGGGGTTCATAAAATAGGTATGCGTGCATATATGTATATAATTTTCATTTATTATTGTAGCATTTTTTTTAAACGTGATGTGTTTATAATTTTAATTTCAGTTTACTTAAAAAAATTGATTGGGTGGCAACGACGGCTGACTGTTGGTCATCTCACAACAAAAGTTATTTGGGCATGACAGTTCACTGGTTAGATCCTATCACAAGAGCCAGAATGCATGCAGTATTAACGTGCATACGCCTAAAAGGTCATCATACATACGACATCCTGGCCCAAGCAATGATAGATATTCACTATGAATTTCACACAGATAAAAAAATTACAAGGTCAGTTAAGTCTATTTTTCGTTTTTTAAGGCCAGGCTATCCGCGCGAAGTAGGCATTTAACGCTATCACCCCTCCCGCAAAGCAAGCCGTGCGCCCGCGTCGCCGGCGTGAACTCATAACTAGAGGTCAAGTGTAACAGTACGCAAGCGTGTCTATAGGCAGCAAGCCAACTTATTAATTTGATTTTAATATTATTAAAATTTAAAATACGGGAATTGATCCGATAACATTTTATTTTTGTTGGTATATGTATCAAAATTACTTGTATTTATATGACTAGTTACGCCATCTATGATTAAATGTAAGAAAACTTGTTATTGTATTAATTGAAAATATATAGTCTGTTGCAAACTAGAAAACGTGTATCAATAGGTTATGGGCCTCTCTCGTTTTATCAGTTATTTTAAAGTGTAAAATAGATAAATCGTGTACGTTGTTTTGCGGAAACATGACTACGAACTATATTGCAAGCGTGCCGAAGTTAAGAGGCAGGGAGAACTATGATGAGTGGAGTTTCGGGGCTGAGAACTTGTTGGTGTTAGAAGGGATGGAAAATAACATCAAACCAACGGAAGATTTCGAAGTTAAGCCTGTAGATGACGCAAAAACGAAGGCAAAGTTAATTTTAACGATCGATTCGGCTTTGTACGTGCATATTAGGAATACTAAGAGCTCAGCAGAATTATGGAATAAGTTTAAAAGCCATGTTTGATGACTCTGGTTTTTCAAGAAAAATAACCTTACTTCGACATTTGATATCTATAAGACTTGAAAAATGTGACTCAATGGCTACCTATGTCACGCAAATGGTCGAAACAGCTCAACGGTTAAATGGCACGGGATTTACAATAACAGATGAATGGGTGGGATCATTATTATTAGCAGGTTTGTCTGATCGTTATTCTCCAATGATAATGGCAATTGAACATTCGGGTATTTCGATAACTGCAGATGTCATAAAATCAAAATTACTTGACATGGAGGTAACGAGTGATTTTGAAGGAAGTAACGCAGCATTCGCAGCGAGAAATAAATATTCTTCTGGCAACACTAAGCCAAAGAAACATGGCGGTTCGTCGATGTCAATGCCAAACACAAAGACAGCGGCAGATATATCGCCATTAACAAAAACAATTACTTGTTACAAATGCAAGGAGGACGGACATTATAGAAATCAGTGCCCAATGTTAAAGAAAAGTAAAAGTAAATGTGTATTTAATGTTGTTTTCCTAAATGGAAAATTTAACAAGAACGAATGGTACGTGGACTCTGGTGCAAGTGCACACATGACAGCGAATAAAGCTTGGGTAAAGAACATGAACTTAGTGCCGTGTTTACCTGAAATTGTTGTCGCCAATGAATCAAAAGTGCCAGTTGTTTGTTCCGGAGACGTAGACATTGTGTCGGAATTAGAATATCACATTACAGTTAAAGACGTCCTGTGTGTGCCTAGTTTAACAACAAACTTATTATCTGTAAGTGAGCTCATTAAGAATGGAAATAATATAGTATTTGAAGAGAAGCACTGTCATATTCGAAACAAAGACAATGTTTTGGTTGCAACAGCGAATTTGTCAGATGGTGTTTATAAGTTGAGGTTACAATCACAAAGTTGTTTTCTGGCCGCTCCAGCAGTTAGTGGAAAGCTATGGCACAGAAGGCTAGCACACATCAATAGTCAAGATATGAATAAGATGAGAAATGGTATTGTAGAAGGATTGTCTTATGATAGCAAATTTGACATAACCAAATCTCAATGTACAACTTGTTGTGAAGGGAAACAAATAAGACTACCTTTCTCTCATGTAGGTGAAAGAAGTACAGAAACCTTACACAGAATTCACAGTGATATCTGTGGTCCAATGGAAACAAGTTCTTTAAATAGAGCTCGATATTTTCTGTTGTTTATAGACGATTACAGTCGAATGACATTTATATATTTCCTAAAAAAGAAAAATGAAGCTTTCAGCAAATTTAAAGAGTTCAAATCAGTTGTTGAAAATCAATTAGATAAAAAAATTAAAATGTTGAGAACAGATAACGGATTAGAATTTTGCAACAAAGAATTTGAAAGCTATTTAAAAAATGCTGGTATAATACATCAAAAAACTAATTATTATACCCCAGAACAAATGGACTTTGTGAGAGAGCTAATCGTACTGTTGTCGAGAAGGCTAAATGTTTATTATATGATGCAAAGTTGGACAAAAAGTTTTGGGCCGAGGCAGCCAATACAGCTGTATATTTAAAAAACAGATCTATTGCATCAGGGTTAGAAAAAACACCATATGAATTGTGGTATGGATCAAAACCAGATTTGAGTCACCTACGTTTATTTGGCAGTAAGGTTATGGTACATGTGCCTAAAGAAAGACGTTTGAAATGGGACAAAAAAGCCACACAACATATTTTAGTAGGATATGGTGAGGATGTAAAAGGTTATCGTGTTTATAATCCTGCTAAGAACAATGTTATGATCAGCAGAGATGTCATAGTGATGGAAGATGACACAGATGTCAAGGAAACTGGTGAAGAGTCAGCTATCTGGGTTTCTGATGAAGAGACACCAGCAGTCCATCTGGAGGAGAGTAGTGCTTCAGTGGGGGAATTGTCTCAGAATATTCCAGGAACTGAGGATCCTATTGATTACTCTTCAGATTCTTCAGTGTATGTTGATGGCAATGAAACATTAACTGAGATTACAACACAAGATGTTCCAGAGCATGAGGTTCAGCCAATATCAAAACCAAAGCAGGTGCCGGAAGTAGGGTCAGAGGAATATCTGAAGAGACAGAGAAAGCAACCTGAGCGGTATGGTTTTAGTAACATATGTGTTTCCAGTACTGTTCCAGCATCCGAAGAGATCATTTTCTCAGAGGCTCTTGAGGGGCCAGAGAGGGAGCATTGGAAAGGTGCAATGGCTGAAGAGTTGCAATCTTTTAAAGACAATGAAGCATGGGAACTAGTGGACAATCCAGGTGATGTGACAATTATAAAGTGCAGGTGGGTTCTTAATAAAAAATATGACATTGACAATAATGTGCGATTTAGAGCTCGGCTTGTGGCAAAAGGTTTTTCCCAGAAACCTGGGATTGATTATACAGATACATTTTCACCAGTAGTGCGACACTCGACTTTAAGATTATTGTTTGCTCTTAGTGTGAAAATGAGAATGAGCATTAAACATTTAGATGTAACTACTGCATTTCTGAATGGTTTCTTGAAAGAAAATATATATATGTCATTACCTGAAGGTTTTGTAAACAAAAGTGGGGGAAAAGTATTAAAATTAAAAAAAGCTATTTATGGGTTGAAGCAGTCTTCTCTAGCATGGTATGAAAGAGTTAAAGATGTTTTAAGTAAGTTAAATTTTAAAAATAGTCAATATGAACCATGTTTGTTTACAAAAATGAATGGTAAAGTTAAAATAGTAGTGGCATTGTATGTAGATGATTTTCTGATTTTTTCGAACTGTGATTCTGAAACTAATAAATTAAAACATGTATTAAGTTTAGAATTTAAGTTAAAAGACTTAGGTCCTGTAAGACAATATTTAGGCATGAGAATAAATGTAGGTAAAGATAAAAATGTTATTACAGTAGATCAACAACTATATATTGAGCAGTTAGCTTCTAAATTTCAGATGTCTGAGTGTAAAATAAAAAGTACTCCGATTGAGCCTTAAGTGAATTTAGATAAGTCATCTGACAAGTGCTTATATGATGTACCTTATCAAAAACTAATTGGATGTTTAATGTACTTAGCGGTTTTAACAAGACCAGACATAGCTTACTCTGTGAGCTATCTTAGCCAATTTAATAATTGCTATAACTATACACATTGGACCTATGCAAAACGCATACTAAGATATTTATTATATACGAAAAAATATTGTTTAAAATATATCAATACTGATTGTGATCTACAAGGGTTTGTCGATAGTGATTGGGCAAGTGATGCCATAGATAGGAAATCCTACACAGGTTTTTGCTTTGTACTATCAGGTTCAGCCATATCTTGGCAAAGCAGGAAACAGAGAACTGTTTCCCTATCCAGTACAGAGGCAGAGTATACTGCCCTGTCTGAAGCTTCTAGAGAGGCTGTTTATTTAAGAAAATTAATTCATGAAATTACTGACACTCTTTATGTAATTGATTTATATTGTGATAACCAAAGTGCATTGAAGTTAGCATTGAGTAATCAAAGTCATAACAGATCTAAACACATAGATGTGCGCTATCATTATATCCGAGATGTTGTAAAGTATAAATGTGTTAAAATTAAATACATCCCCAGTGAGGATATGCCTGCTGATATACTAACTAAAGGTCTCTGTCCACTAAAGCATTATAAGTTTATGAATTTGCTTGGTATTGTTTCTATGTAAATTATAATGTTTCATGTACTTATTTAGTTTATTTTGATAAGTGGGGGTGTTGGTATATGTATCAAAATTACTTGTATTTATTTGACTAGTTACGCCATCTATGATTAAATGTAAGAAAACTTGTTATTGTATTAATTGAAAATATATAGTCTGTTGCAAACTAGAAAACGTGTATCAATAATTTTATTATAATACGTATATACTTAGTAATAGCGAAAACCTAACACATTTTTATGCAAGTTTAGTATTGTGGCATGTAAATTGTGCCTGCTTTATATATACTCTATATCTCAGACTTATGATGCGCCGAAAGGAATAGAAAGACCTTGAAGTATATATATATTATATTTTAGAAGATTATAACTGTTCCCGACAATGGATGATTTGCGACTGAAACGTACGACTATAAAATATTATTAATATCTAAGCCAAATAGGGAAAGTGCCGAGATGATGCAATACAATACTATTTGGTGCAATATTGTTATATAATAAAGTACATAGTAGGCACACTACTTCCCCTCTTTAAAAAAAAAAAAAAACTATATAATGAAAGAGAAAAAAATTATAAGCTATTTAAAAAACAATATACTGCTAAATTTATATCATAAAAAAAAAACATAACTAAATTTACATACATATTACATTTTTTAACGATTAGCACTCTTAACTAAGAAAATAGGCACATTTTTTCACTTTCACTGCACTTTGGAAAACACATGCGTATAGCCCTTATCAGGCTACGGAGTACGCAGGTTGTGCATGCTGTGGATCGCGCGATCGACGACTCGCGCGTAGACCAGGCAGACCAGATATCTCTTTTCTCAGGAACTTGGTACATTGGTCTTTGCAAAACTTCCAAGTCAGATAGCAGAGTATGATGAAGAAAGCAACTGTGACGATGGCTGTTAATATGTCCAGCTTCGTATGAGTCATCTCATGCAGTATGCTGGTGCTCGCTTGATTTGCAGCACCGTTTTGGGCAATTATCACTTCTTCCTTGCTCTGAGGTTTTCCCATTTTAATATAGAAATATAAAATAATGGGATATAATTTGTAGGAATGATCGAGAGTGTTCACTTCTCGACGAATTATTAATAAGTAATGATGCAATTTGACTATGTTATTCGGGCATAAAATGCACTGTCGGCTTTATAAGTCGCCCGGATCGAGTTCGATATGAAGTGTTATGATTTACATGACCATTTAAGTCGTTCTTATGTGCTTCGGAATTTGTTGTGCATTCCTTGGACTTATTTGGCAGAGTGTATTGAATTTCCGAGTCATTGGAGACTAAAAATGCAGGCTTTAAACGATCTATTGATATCGTTTTTATATTGCCTGAAATCATGATTTTAAAATGTTTATCCCCTCGTTCTATGATTTTATACGGGCCAGCATATGGAGGTGTCAAAGGCTTTGTAATGTGGTCACAACGAATAAATACGTGCGTGCATGACCCTAAAGCTGGATGTACAAATATTTTATCTTGTTTATGTTGTCTTCTTGGGACGGCTGCTAACTTTCGTATTCGCTCTCTTAAATTATACAAAAATATTTCACTTTCGGGAGAAATTTGCGTTGACGGCTCAAAAAAGTCTCCTGGAAGCTTTATTGGTGTACCATAAACTAATTCGGCTGCAGATATTCCGGTATCATCCCGTAGGCTAGCTCTCAAGCCTAATAAAACTGTAGATATATCGTTTACCCAATTTTCGGTGTTTCCACGTGCCATTAATGCCGATTTAAGAGTTCTATGTAGTCGCTCGATCTTACCATTAGCTTGAGGATGAAAACTACATGTGTGAATCTTCTTTATGCCTAAAAATTTTGCCAGATTATTAAACAGATGCGACTCAAACTGGCGGCCTTGATCGGTAGTAATTTTTGAAGGACATCCGAATCTTGTGATCCAATGGGTGTATAGGGCCCTTGAAACACTTTCAGCAGTGATGTCTTTTAATGGTTTTATCTCCGGCCATCCTGTCGCTCTATCTATAATGGTTAGCATATATCTGTAGCCTTGACAGTATTGTAATGGTCCTACAATATCCATGTGCAGATGTTCAAAGCGATCACTACTTGGAAATGAGCTGAGCGGAGATTTTGTATGGCGTTGAATTTTCGATTTTTGGCAATCTATGCATGCTTTAGTCCACTTATTGATGTCAGTATTCATGGATTTCCAAAAATATCTCTCCGTAATCATTTTTCTCGTAGCACGTGTCCCGCTATGACTTATACCGTGAATTGCTTCGAAAGCTGTAACACGATACTCTTTCGGTAGGTACGGACGAGCGTTTTGTTTTGATATTTCACAATAAATCGGCTCCTTACAATATGGATAATTAAATGTTTTAAAATTTAAGTTTTTTGCCTTTAATAATTCTTTCAATTCTAGGTCATTTTGTTGTGCTTTAGATATTTCGGTGTAATCAAGTGGTGATGGCATGTTTATCTGTTCGATTCTTGATAATGTATCTGCAACTATATTCTGAGATCCTTGAATATACTCAATCGATGTACAGAATTGACTAATGAAATCTAGGTGTCGAAGTCGTCGGGGTGTATCACTACTACTCGTAGCTTTTTTGTGTAGGGCATAGACGAGCGGTTTGTGATCCGTATAGACAATAACTTCTTGGCCTTCAATCATATGGCGAAAATGTTTTACTGCCATATATATAGATAACAATTCCCTGTCGTAGGCACTATAACGCTGCTGTGCTTCACTGAATTTGCAGGAAAAAAAACTTAGCGGTTTCCATTCTTGCCCGATTTTCTGTTGCAGTACTGCGCCTGCACAGGTACTGCTTGCGTCAGTCATGATACCCAGGGGTGCACCGACAACGGGATGGGATAACATAACGGCTTCTTTTAGGCTTTTTTTGCACTGATCGAAAGCATTTTCAGCTCCATTATTCCATATGATTTTTGTCTTGTCATTGCGTCTAGTATTATGTAAATAGGCATTTAAAATTGACTGGTATGAAGCTGCATTCGGTAAATGACTCCGGTAAAAATTAATCATACCCAAAAATCGGCGTAATTGTGCCACAGTTTCTGGTTTAGGATATTCTGATATGACCTTCACTCGATCGTTTAAAGGTTTTATGCCTTCTGTTGACACATGATATCCTAGAAATTCAATCTCCGATTTTCCCAGGTCACATTTAGCCAGATTGATGGTAACGCCATATTTGTTTAGGCGCTGGAATACTGTTTCCAGGTGCATCCTGTGTTCGGATTCAGAGTTCGAAAATATGACAGCGTCATCAACAAAATTAAAAAGAAAGTCTAGACCTTGAAAAACTACATGATTCATGAATCGCTGAAACGTCTGTGCAGCGTTCCTCAAGCCGAAAGTCATACGAGGAAACTCGAAAAGGCCAAAAGGTGTTATTATGGCAGTCTTTTCGATGTCCTCCGGAGCAGTTTGAATAAAATGGTAAGCACGGTGTAGATCGATTCGGGAAAATATCTTCTTACCCGCGAGTAGATAAGTGAAATCGTGAATCCTCGGAATGGGGTATCTATCTGGTTTAGTTATGGCGTTTAAGCTGCGATAATCGCCACACGGTCGTATTTCACCGTTCTTTTTTTCCACAACATGAAGCGGACTGGACCAACAGCTCTTTGATGGTCTACATATACCAATTTGTTGCATATATTCAAATTCCTTTTTGACTTTTAGATACTTAGCGGGAGGAAGAGGTCGCGCGCGAGCAAATACAGGTGAGCCAGTAGTCTCAATATGATGCATAACGTTGTGTTTCGGAGCTTCTTTGTAACAAACAGGTTTTGTGATATCGGGATAGGCTGATAATAAATCGTAATATGGGCTCGTGACGTCGATTGTTTTGATTGTGTCATCATTACACTGAACTATAGACCCAATAACGTTTAGACTCGTCACTGAATCTATAAGTTTCCGTCTATTCACATCCACTAGAAGTTTATAGTGACTTAAGAAGTCGGCACCGAGAATAGGCTGTTTCACATCGGCTAGTATGAAATTCCACGTGAAAGATCGTCGTAGTTTTAAGTTAAGCTCTAAGTTTTTAGTTCCATAAGTTCGTATAACACTTCCGTTTGCCGCGTACAAATTATAATTATCACACACCCGATTAGTATATGGTCTCTTAGGTACAGGTATAACAGATACATTGGCTCCAGTGTCCACCAAAAAACGTAAACCACTGTTTAAGTCGGTCACGCACAGGCGGTGGGAAGGGGAGATGGTGCAGACATCCACCGCTGACTGCACCGTATTTAGTTTTCCTGATCTTGCTTCTTCCATGCACACGGCTCTAAACATTTCCTCGCTCTATGGTGAAAACGAGCATGATAAAAACATAATCCATCGGAACTTGAATAGCGCCGGATCATATTACGGGCACGCGACTGGGAGCGATAACGACCATAATTGTTATGATTTCGGTTCCTTTGTCTAGATCTTTGTGTATTTTTCAGTTCCATTACTTGTAAACTTAATTGTGCGATCTGGGCTTGTAATGTGGAAATTTCGTTCACCGTAGATGGTTTACTGGTACTTGTAACTTCAGCTACATGAAGAGGTCGAGTTGTCTCAAGGATTTTGTCGGCGATAGCTGCTAAATTTTCGAGATCTCTAACATCCGTAACCGCGAGAACTGCACGCACAGAGGATGGTAGATGTCCTTGCCACATAATACTAAGAGTTTCATCTGG
Source organism: Fabriciana adippe (assembly GCA_905404265.1). NCBI lineage: Eukaryota > Metazoa > Arthropoda > Insecta > Lepidoptera > Nymphalidae > Fabriciana > Fabriciana adippe. Next base: position 5,233,698 of record FR990005.1, on the reverse strand, counting down.
GATTTTTCCTCGTGCTAAATCACGCATGTGCCTCAGTAATTGAGAAGGCTTCTGGTCACCGAGCTCTATTTCGCTCAAAAGTTTTTGTAATTGACGATTTTCCGATTCTTCATATACTGCGAGTAGTCTTGACTTCAGCGCTTCATATTTCTTGGCTTCAGGTGGCTGCAGTAAGATGTCACTTACTTGTTGTATTACATCTTTACCCAATTTAGCCACAACAAGATTAAATTTTGCCTCGTTTGTTAATTTTTGAGGCGTTAATATGGCCTCAACTTGAACGAACCACAAGCGAGCTTTATCGCACCAGAATTCGGGGATCCTTGACGAAACTGTCACGGTCGCCAACTCAGAAGAACCACTGGCGGAGGGAGCTCTTCCTTCAGAAGTCATATTGGAGATATCTTCGCAGGCAGTCGGAATTTAGAAATCACGTCGGGGTCACCAATATGCCATTTAGTATTGTGGCATGTAAATTGTGCCTGCTTTATATATACTCTATATCTCAGACTTATGATGCGCCGAAAGGAATAGAAAGACCTTGAAGTATATATATATATTATATTTTAGAAGATTATAACTGTTCCCGACAATGGATGATTTGCGACTGAAACGTACGACTATAAAATATTATTAATATCTAAGCCAAATAGGGAAAGTGCCGAGATGATGCAATACAATACTATTTGGTGCAATATTGTTATATAATAAAGTACATAGTAGGCACACAAGAAATTAATTTGAATAGATTTACATTAATATTATTACATTACATATAATTTACATTTTCATTATCTATATTGAAAAAGTAAATTATATTTTATTCACTTATTTATATATTCCTATAGATACTTTAGGAATCTTACAGGAAGTTATTTATGTTTTTGTTGGTATGATGTTTAGAAATTTACAAATCAGTATGTAATTTACCTTTACTGAATGACTTATTTCAACGTACATTTGAAGCGTGAGTTGGCGTAGCGCTAAAAGGTCGAATTAAATACTCTTTGGTCGAAGGTTCGAATCCCCGTGTTTAGATGTTTTTTTTTCTCTCAATTTTTATAATAATATACATATATTATTATTCATTTTTCAATTATGCAAAGAAATTGATATTTTATTTATTTATTACTATTGATTGTTTTTTTTTTAATTTATTTATATTATGTATAAGGCATAGAAATGATAAAAAATTGGGATTTTGTGCTTTTCAACAAGGGATTGTAATTAAAGCGCATGCGAAAAAACTTTCTACATGAAAATTCAAAATTCAATACAAAAGTTGAAAAAAAAGAAAAAAATTGTCTAAACACGGGGAATCGAACCTACGATCATCGAATTTCTAGTTCCAGATCACACTGCTGCACCAACACATGTAAATTATATTTTATTCAATTATTTATATATTCATATAGATACTTTAGGAATCTTATGAGCAACTTACTTAATAAATATGTTTTTGTTGGAATGATGTTTAGAAATTTACAAATCAGTATGTAATTTACATTTACTAAACCACTTATTTCAGTGTTAATACAAAGCGTGGGTTGGCGTAGCGGTAAAAGGTCGATTTAGAATATACAATGGTCGTAGGTTCAAATCCCTGTGTATAGATGGTTATTTTTCTCAATAACTATTATTATTCATTTTTCAATTATATTTATTTTTTACTATTAAATTATATTTTATTTATTTATTACTATTCATTGTTTTTTTTAATTTATTTATATGCAAAAAGCATAGAAATGATAAAAAATTGGGATTTTGGACTTTTCAACAAGGGATTGTAATTAAAACGCATGTGAAAAATCTTTCTACATGAAAATTCTAAATTCAATATAAAAGTTGAAAAAAAGTCTATACACCAGGAATCGATCCTACGCTCATCGAATTATTTGGTATACATAGAATATCCAGGCAAATCAGCGTTAAATTTGAGGAGCCTCGTCTTAATGCGTGTTTTTATCTCGACGAGACTTGAACTATCAACATTTTTTTCGTCATATTAAGGGTTAAAAACTTAATACTTTCTTAGATTTACGCGAATATTAGACATTTAAATAAAACTATCTTTTCGGATTTTTTCGCGGATTTATTATGATTTTTGGTTCCCGACGTTTCGATTGCTTTACAGCAATCATGGTCACGGGAGAGACCAGTGGCGGATTTACAATCTCGGCCGCCCTAGGCCTCAAGCCATCAGCCGCCCCTTTCTCAGCATCCACCATATAGACTACATAATAAAATTACTTTATTGCCAACTTTTATCTAAATAGATTTAGAAATTTAGGAAAAAAAAAAGTTTTATTTCCCAAAATATGGTACATAAGTTGTTACAACTAGTTATTTGCTCTAACATACTCTGCCAACTTGGCATACTTGGTTATGATAACTTTTACACGAGTGTAATCAACTTTCAACACTTAATTGCGAGTTAAATATTCGAATGTCTAATTAAACACAATTAATTTGTACGGAGCTACTTGTTATAGCAGGTGCGGGTGGGTAGTGTGGGTAAAAGTAACTATAAGCTTACTATAATAAATAATAATAATAGCTGCTAATTTCTAATATTTTACGAGGTTTCAGGAATGTTTGCACATTTAAATGAAACATTTAAACGGTTTTAGGTTTTATTTATTTAACTACAGGTTAAGAGTACAAGATAAGATATAATAAGTGTTACAAAACTCGCCTGCACTTAAGTGCAGCAAAATCGTTAATTAAATCTTCGCAGTCCAATTTCCTTAAAAAATCTGCTTCTATGTTAAGCAAAGCAAGATCGTTTAACCTTTGGTCCGTCATTGTTGTGCGTAAATAATTTTTAACTCGTCGTAAGCCAGAAAACGATCGTTCTCCAGAACAGTTACTGGCGGGGGTGCACACACACATACGAAGAGCAATATCCACGTTTGGGTAAATGCTTTGATGACCTTCAGTTCGTAACCATTTCAACAAACTGACAGCACTGTTCCGATCTTCATTCTTTATAGTGCAGTGAGCACGAAAATGGAGACATTCTTCTGAAAAATCGTCTTCTAAGTCAGTATTATAAATTATTTGCAATGCTTTGGCCTTTTCTTTGATTTCTGACGCGCTTAATTTTGTCAGATTAATAATAAAATTAAATTTATTGTTAAGAACTGTATATGCATCTCGCCGTTTTTTTAATTCTGCTGATAATCTATCAATTATGACCAAAAAAGTATTAATTCTAAAATCTTCGCGACCATTTGCTTGTTGCATCTCTTTATCTAATGTCTCGCCAGGAAGTTGCTTACGCTTTTTATTGCGTCTAAAATCTCTTTCATATTCACAAGAAATGGACAATTCTTTGGCGTTGTTCTCAAACTCATCAAAATTATTACGTGTTTCGCCAACAAAATGTATTAGTACCTCATAGAGTTCTATGACAACGGTAATGTCAATTTCCACACTCTGGAGCTTTTTACTTGTGGCGTTAATGCGATCCAGTAAACATCCCCAAAAAACAGTCATGACGGCCGTTTCAAAACGTTCCAGTTTCAAACGAATACCTCTTGCTTCGCATATAATGGCTCTCTTCTGTTGTGTATCATTTTCGATGGAAACTAACGCTTTATGGATTTCATTCCACGATTGGCGTAAACTTTTGCATGCGTCTGCACGAGCTGACCAACGAGTGGTTGATAAACTTTTGATAGTGAAATGGGTTTGAAGGAGTTCCCAACGCTGAGTTGACGCTGCGAAAAAATTGTATAACTCTTGGAGTAAAGAAAAGAACGAACAAGCCTCTTGGCTGCTTTCAGCTGCACATTCACCTACTAAATTGAGCGAGTGTGCTGAACAGGGAACGTACTCGGCAAGGGGAGAAATTTCCTTTATTTTAGCTTGTAGGCCGTTGTATATGCCTGACATGTTAGCTGCGTTGTCATAGGATTGCCCTCGGCAGTTTGAAATGTCAATTCCCAATTCACTTAAAGTTGAGGTAACAACATTTGTCATTTGTTGTGATTTATGGCCTGTGTTTGGAATGAACTTAAGGAAACGTTCTACAGGTAATCCATTAGGCAGGACATATCTGATTACGTAAGTGAGCTGGTCTACATGAGATATATCCGGCGTCGAATCAATTATCAGAGAAAAATATTTCGCTCTTAATATTTCCATAACAATTGTCTTCAAAACTTTGTTTCCCATAAGCTGAATGAATTCTTCGCATATTGTTGAAGAAAGATAACTCGTATGTCCTGAGCCTGGATTCCCATAACGTGAAATATGTTTGGCTAAGAACGGATCGAACTCAGCGATAAGCTCTAAGGACATCAAATAATTTCCATTATGAAATGAACCAAATTTCTCGTCGTGTCCTCTGAAAGGCAATCCACGTGATGAAAGCGCTTTTACACATGCAACAACTCTTTTCAGAATGTTTTGCCAGTAATTTATTTCATCATCGAATTGCATTGTTAATGCGTGGTCAATGCGACCTAAATCGTTACTTCGTTCGTTCATACGCAGGACAGATAATTTGTGAGTAGACGAATTCTCATGAGTTGATACTCGATAATAGGAATTTTTCCAATCATTGAAACCTTCCTTTTTGTCGAACTGACTCTCGCCAGCATTAAAAAGAAGACAAGGTCCACAAAAAACACATCCAGTACTTTCGGAATAAATCAGCCATTTTCGCAAAACTTTTTCACCATTTAGAAGCTGACGTTCAAATAAATGTTTCGACAACTGTCGCGCCTTATCTTTGTACATACGCTCACTCTTAGGAAAATCATTTTGGATGTTTTGATTGGTTTCGTTCTTACAAAAGTAATCACGCGTGAATTCGTCGATTGTCCATTTGGCTGGATCGTTGCTGATTTTGCACCGCTCCTGGTTCAGATTGAGGTGCACTCCTGGTACTAGTGGGACATCTACGGCTTCTTCCTTTGATCCACTTGCCACAACAATCAAAGTATCTGCACTTGGAGACACTGAAGAAATATCAGCTGACGTAGCACTCCCACTGCCACTTGGAACGTCACGTGTTGGATCAATGACATTATCTTTAATTAATGGTTTCCCAAAGAAATCGTCTAATTTCCGCGTTTTATTGATCACATCCTTTTGTTTATCATCTTTTTCTTTAGCTCGCTTGCGATACTCTGCCCCACTTAACCTTTTCTTTCCATCCATATCTAATTATGTAACTTAACACTTTTTACGTAAGGTATCGCTCTGTAAAATATTCATGAGCTGTCGATTTTTGTTATTATAGCACAACATATACGTCACGTGACGAATACCGATACGAAATTAGTAAAACGATCTTCCACTCTCTGCAGTTGTTATAGCACAATGACAATACACTGTCACACGCAGTGTTGCCAACTGTACCATCATCTCCGTAGCTAGATTTATTGCAGAAAGTTGCCAGATTACTACATTATATCACCCCAAAAAGTAGTTAGAAGTAGCCAAATTTAAAAACTAAATATAATTTATATATTATAGTTAAAAATCGTTTATCTATACATATAATAAAATTGTAACTAAGCCGAATCTGTACATTAAATATTTTTTGAAAAATCTTATTGAATAGATATTATTATCGATGACGAGGCCGAATCTATAGTTTTTAGAATTTTTTTCTTTCTGTCTGTCTGTTATCGCATCACAGAAAAACCACTGGAGGGTTAAGGTGTTAGATGTCTCAAAGGCATTATATAGTTGTTACAGACAGTCTAGCCACAAAATAACAAAATGAATTCAAAATTTGAAAATTGGCACTAAAGTACCTTACAATATTTGTTAATTTAAACATTTTAATAATTTTAATTATTTTAATACTTGAAATATAGAATATTATTTATATAATTTTAGCTATTATTATTATAATTATTACAATTTTTCAGAAAACTTTATTGTTTAGTAATCTAAGTGTTGCCATTATTATATTTAAAACTATGAAGAAAATTAAAATTAATTAAAGAATTACATTTACAATTGAAAAATATTAATTTGAATTTCTAATTTGAAATACTGTTATTTTGATCTACACAGTAAGAACTTACTAGATCTAACTGTCTGTTATGTTTAGATTTATTATTAGATTTTATAATATTTATAACAGGATCCCACGACGATGGTAGTACCCAGCTATCTTCCCTATTGAAATTTGGATGTTTTTTAATTTCTATGGCTTAATACTTTCTTAGATTTACGCGAATATTTGACATTTTAAATAAAACTATCTTTTCGGATTATTTCGCGGATTTATTTTGATTTTTGGTTCCCGACGTTTCGAATGCTTTACAGCAATCATGGTCACGGGAGAGACTAAGGTATTAGACATCTCAAAAGCGTTATATACTTGTTACAGACAGTGCCTACCCACAAATTTACAAAAATGATTTTGAAAATTAAAAATGGCACCAGAGTACCTTACAATATTTGTTGATTTAAATTCTAAACATATTAAAAATATTAAAAAGTTTAATAAGTATTATAATTAAATATTATTTGTTTAATTTTAGCTGTTATTATTATAAATATTACAATATTTTAAAAAACTTTAAGAATTAATAATGTAATATTATTTAGTGTTGCTATTACTATAATATGTCTAACCACAAAGAAAATCAAAATATTAATTATTTATTAAATACTAATTATTTATTAAATACTAATTATTTATTAAAGTATTATTATTGTTTTATATGTAATTTAGAAATTAACTTTTTTAATTTAGATTTCTAATGTAATTTTAAGATAGAATATTAAGCAACACTATCTTCACAGATAAAATATATATTAATCTGAATCATTGTTATAGCGATCCACACAGTATGAACTAACTACATCTACAGGTCTGTTTTCTTTGTTTTTGCCGTTAGATTTTATTATGTTTATTACAGGATCCCACGATGATGGTAGTACCCAGCCATCTTCCCTATTGAAGTTTGGATGTTTTTTAATTTCAATAGCTTCGCGAATCATCCTGGGGCGATAACGGCTTTCTTTCGCAAGTATTTGTGGATTATCAAAGCGAATGTAGTGGCTTGGGCGATCCTGGCTATGTTTACAGACTGCAGATGTTGTATTGCGACGGTGCTTCACATCAGCTATGTGTTCTTTGACCCGAGTTCTAATGGATCTCTTTGTTTGTCCGATGTAAGAGAGCCCACAATCACAATCAAGTTTGTATACCCCTGCATCTTGGAGAGGGATGTGGCACTTGACTGGTGGTAAAAACTGACTAATTTTCTTTGGCGGCTTGAAGTAAGTTTTGATTGAAGCACGCTTTAAGATGTAGCCAATCTTGTCAGTGACTCCTCTCATGTATGGCAGGACTGCAGGGACTCGCTCGACTGTGGCTGGTTTCACTCGGTCACTGTGACGCAGGCGCGGCACTTGCAGCTTGTTGTCTCGCAGAACTTGCTTGACATGTTGCAGTTCTCCGGCCAGGTGTTGCTCGTCACAGATCCCTTGTGCTCTCTGAAGCAAAGATTTTCCCACGGTAGCTAACTGTGAAGGATGGTGGTGAGATTCACCGTTCAGGTACCTATCAGTATGGGTCTTCTTTCTATACACAGTGTGACTCAAGGTGTTATCTGGGTTGCGTTTAACTAAGACATCTAAGAAAGCTAAGGTATTGTCAGATTCTAATTCCATAGTAAATTGTATTTTAGGATTTATAGAATTAAGATGTTCTAAGAATACAGTTATTTTATCAGATGGTAATATTGTGAAAGTGTCATCTACGTACCGCTTGTAGAAACGAGGGGTCACGGGTGATGTGTTCAGAGCAGTCTCCTCGAAGTCCTCCATGAAGATGTCGGCTACAACGGGAGAGACTGGCGAACCCATGGCCACTCCATCCACTTGCCTATAGAATTCATCATTCCACAGTAGATAGCCGGATGTTAGGCAGTGTTTTAAAAGTTCAGTGTATTCTATTGACATATTGTGATCCTGTAGCTTCCTAGATATTATTTTAATACAGTCTTCCACTGGTAGGCTGGTAAATAAAGACTGTACATCAAAGCTAACCATTGTTTCATTGTCCATGAGTTTTAGGTGTTTAACTTCATTGACAAAATGGTAAGAGTCCCTTGTGAACGCTCTTGTTAATCCTCTGAGTGGTGAGAGTACTTTTGCTACTAGTTTGGCCAGTTTGTAAGTCGGTGAGTCGATCTGACTCACAATTGGACGTAGCGGAGCGTTAGGCTTGTGTATTTTCGGGAGTCCATACAACTTAGGCGGTTTTGCACATGATGGAATAAGAGTTTTCACATCTAGATTTAATGTGTCGGAGTGTTCCTTAATTAGCTTTTTAGTAGTATTTAAAACGGTGGTAGTTGGATCCGTTTTAACCTTTGTGTACGTGCTCTCGTCCGACAAAAGATGTTTTATTTTATCATTATAATCTGATGTATCCATCACAACGGTTGCATTTCCTTTGTCCGCGCGTAGAACGATGATGTCTGACCTATTGCGTAGGTTTTTCAACGCTAAATACTCCTGTTTACTGAGATTAGGTTTGGGCTTAGTACAACGACGTAACAAAGACGAAACATCCTGACGTATGGCCTCCATATCCTCAGTTTTCATAACGTTTTGGGCCAAGGCATCTTCAACTGCGCAAATAATGTTTTCATAAGGAATGCGCGTAGGCGTTACAGCAAAATTCAAACCTTTATTTAGTACCTGAATAGTAGGGTCGTCCAACGGTTGTTTTGACAGATTGACAACAGCTTGAGGTCCGCACGAGTGTGAATCTGTGGTAAACGGGCGCGTTCCGTTATTATCTATGTTTTTCTTTTTCTTTTTGATGTTTAATTTTTCAACGAGTTTTTCATATTTTAAAATATGTTTAATTTTGCATTGATTATATTTGGTTGTCTCGCGCTTATTTAAAGTGTCAATGCAATCGTTGAAATCACAGGGTGTCAATACTGTCTTAACAATATCGGACGTCTGTTCAATGTCCCGGTCGTTTCTGCGTAGATCGCGGCGGTTTTGTCGAATCACTGTCCGTAACAACTTAAAACTTGCCTGGTTTACGATCTTAGCGCTTCCTCGTATGTTCTTTTTGGAAGATATTTTTACACACGTTGGAATGAGACGATGATCACGACATCTCTTCAAGAAAGTTAAAGATGTTAATAATCTTGCACGCTTAGTCTTCAGATCTTCTAACCGGCGTATCTTGTTTGCGATTTCCAGTCCGTACTGGTTCACATAATACTTTCTTAGATTTACGCGAATATTTGACATTTTAAATAAAACTATCTTTTCGGATTATTTCGCGGATTTATTTTGATTTTTGGTTCCCGACGTTTCGAATGCTTTACAGCAATCATGGTCACGGGAGAGACTAAGGTATTAGACATCTCAAAAGCGTTATATACTTGTTACAGACAGTGCCTACCCACAAATTTACAAAAATGATTTTGAAAATTAAAAATGGCACCAGAGTACCTTACAATATTTGTTGATTTAAATTCTAAACATATTAAAAATATTAAAAAGTTTAATAAGTATTATAATTAAATATTATTTGTTTAATTTTAGCTGTTATTATTATAAATATTACAATATTTTAAAAACTTTAAGAATTAATAATGTAATATTATTTAGTGTTGCTATTACTATAATATGTCTAACCACAAAGAAAATCAAAATATTAATTATTTATTAAATACTAATTATTTATTAAATACTAATTATTTATTAAATACTAATTATTTATTAAAGTATTATTATTGTTTTATATGTAATTTAGAAATTAACTTTTTTAATTTAGATTTCTAATGTAATTTTAAGATAGAATATTAAGCAACACTATCTTCACAGATAAAATATATATTAATCTGAATCATTGTTATAGCGATCCACACAGTATGAACTAACTACATCTACAGGTCTGTTTTCTTTGTTTTTGCCGTTAGATTTTATTATGTTTATTACAGGATCCCACGATGATGGTAGTACCCAGCCATCTTCCCTATTGAAGTTTGGATGTTTTTTAATTTCAATAGCTTCGCGAATCATCCTGGGGCGATAACGGCTTTCTTTCGCAAGTATTTGTGGATTATCAAAGCGAATGTAGTGGCTTGGGCGATCCTGGCTATGTTTACAGACTGCAGATGTTGTATTGCGACGGTGCTTCACATCAGCTATGTGTTCTTTGACCCGAGTTCTAATGGATCTCTTTGTTTGTCCGATGTAAGAGAGCCCACAATCACAATCAAGTTTGTATACCCCTGCATCTTGGAGAGGGATGTGGCACTTGACTGGTGGTAAAAACTGACTAATTTTCTTTGGCGGCTTGAAGTAAGTTTTGATTGTGGGCTCTCTTACATCGGACAAACAAAGAGATCCATTAGAACTCGGGTCAAAGAACACATAGCTGATGTGAAGCACCGTCGCAATACAACATCTGCAGTCTGTAAACATAGCCAGGATCGCCCAAGCCACTACATTCGCTTTGATAATCCACAAATACTTGCGAAAGAAAGCCGTTATCGCCCCAGGATGATTCGCGAAGCTATTGAAATTAAAAAACATCCAAACTTCAATAGGGAAGATGGCTGGGTACTACCATCATCGTGGGATCCTGTAATAAACATAATAAAATCTAACGGCAAAAACAAAGAAAACAGACCTGTAGATGTAGTTAGTTCATACTGTGTGGATCGCTATAACAATGATTCAGATTAATATATATTTTATCTGTGAAGATAGTGTTGCTTAATATTCTATCTTAAAATTACATTAGAAATCTAAATTAAAAAAGTTAATTTCTAAATTACATATAAAACAATAATAATACTTTAATAAATAATTAGTATTTAATAAATAATTAGTATTTAATAAATAATTAATATTTTGATTTTCTTTGTGGTTAGACATATTATAGTAATAGCAACACTAAATAATATTACATTATTAATTCTTAAAGTTTTTAAAATATTGTAATATTTATAATAATAACAGCTAAAATTAAACAAATAATATTTAATTATAATACTTATTAAACTTTTTAATATTTTTAATATGTTTAGAATTTAAATCAACAAATATTGTAAGGTACTCTGGTGCCATTTTTAATTTTCAAAATCATTTTTGTAAATTTGTGGGTAGGCACTGTCTGTAACAAGTATATAACGCTTTTGAGATGTCTAATACCTTAGTCTCTCCCGTGACCATGATTGCTGTAAAGCATTCGAAACGTCGGGAACCAAAAATCAAAATAAATCCGCGAAATAATCCGAAAAGATAGTTTTATTTAAAATTTCTATGGCTTCCCGAATCATTCTAGGGCGATATCGATTTTCTTTCGCGAGGATTTGGGGTCTATCGAAGCGAATATAATAGCTTGGGCGGTCCTGACTATGTATCATATATATATATATATATATATATATATATATATATATATATATATATATATATATATATATATATAATGTGGGGAACGGAACGTAAGAGCGAATGAAAGGGACGGAAGTATGGGAGAGAAAGGAACGAAGAATAGAAAGAATATAAGATGGAGGATTGTGTGCAGACAGTGCGAGCGAGCTACGACTTAAGAAGTTAAAATAAATAATTATAAAGAAAATTCTGCCTTTACTTTGAGTAATTTTCCCACAAAATTGGGGGCTCGTCCGGGATTACTCAAAGTAAAAGGGGTACGACGGAAGGAAGACGATAAACAAGGCGATCGGCGCGGGCGTCCACGAGGCGGTGCGGTGCACGTGCGAAGCGGTCTTAATCTCAATTATTACGACGCGGACGCAAGATCCAAACGACGGAGGACGGAGATTTAAGACTGGCAACGAAAGGTATAAAGACGGAGACGATGGAAGACGGAAGTAGAAAAGACGGCGTGGCAAGTTCGCATGCGGCGGCAGCCGCCATGTTTTATAACTTTGAGGGGACCGTAGCTCCGTTCAATGGGGAGGACAAGTCCTACTCATCCACAAAATGGGCTCAGGATATTGAAGATAATGCTGAGATATTTAACTGGACACCACAGCAAAAGCTAATAATAGCAAGGCGGTCGTTGTGTGGCACGGCAGGCCTTTGGCTAAAAGCTGAAAAAGTTTTCAAGACGTATGATGAACTGAAGGCGGCATTGCAGAAAGAATTTCCCGAGGTTATCAACACTAAAGAGATGCACGAGCTGATGGCGGCGAGAAAAAAACGGAAAGACGAGAGCTATTATCAATATATGCTCGCTATGAAGGAACTAGGGAAAAGAGCGAAATTTCCTGATTACATAGCTATTCAATACATAATCGACGGCATCGAAGACCTGCAAGTAAACAAAATTATATTATATGGCGTCACAACCTACAGCGCTCTCAAGGAGAAGCTCCTTATTTACGAAAAAATGCAGGCAGACAGGAAGAAAGAAGCGCGGGTCGAGTCGGCTGTAAAGAAAAAATCAGAGGCATCATCATTCACTCGTCGGTGTTATAATTGCGGAGATAAGCATTTAGCAAGCCAGTGTACGAGAGGAATAAAGTGTTTCCGGTGTAATCAGTTTGGGAACCATATTGCATCGCGGTGCCCTCTGATTGGTCGCGGTGAAGGCGGTGGCAGCGCCTCTGTCGGTGCAAACGCAGAGTTCGAGACTCTAAACAACAAGACGTCGGTAAAGCAGTCTACGGCGGGTTCGTCACGACTTCGTGCATTTCCGGGTCGGGGAACATCGGAGACTTCACTGTCGGTAAAACAGCGTTCGGCTATGTTCGGGTCATCAGCCAATCGTAGCGAGTTTGCGAGCGGCCATGACAGCGAGAATGTTATCGAGACGTCTACGTCAACTGTCAATTCGGAAGTTATGCAAATTGTAAACAAAGAACTTCAATGCGTTAAAAATGTCGGAAAACCGGTGAAAACAGTGATAGTGGCGGAAAATCATAGTTCTAATGCGTTAATAGATTCGGGCAGTGACGTAAATCTGATTTCAGCAGAGTTGTGTGCGAAATTATTTAACGTTAAGTTTGATGTTAGCGGCCTTACATTAACTGGACTTGGACGTTCGCAAGTGCGATCTTTAGGTAAAATTACAACGTTAATTACGATCGATGGACAGTGCTACGACGGTGTCACGTTCCATATTATACCTAGAGACTGTATGCCTTATGATATAATAATAGGTCATGAATTTTTGAAAGGAGTAACATTGTTAATGAATGAGGGAAGCGTGACTATATTTAGAGATGAGAATGAGTGGTTAACTAGGGTAAATTGCATTACAGGTGAATTAGAAGCTTTGGTGGAGCATGTCAAAAGCCCATTAATTAAACACGAGGTTTACCGCTATATAGGAAACTATCATCCAGTCCAAATAAAAGAAGCCCCTCTGGAGCTTAAGATTGTGTTGAAGGATGATGTGCCCTTAGCGCAGCGGCCTAGACGATTGTCTCATATGGAGCAGGGTATTGTAGAAAAACAAATTGAGGAGTGGTTGAATGATGGAATCATAAGGGTAAGTTTCTCTGAATACTCTAGCCCTCTGGTGTTAGTAAAGAAGAAAGATGGTACCACCCGTGTTTGTGTGGATTATCGACAGCTAAATTCAAAAATTGTAAAAGATGAATATCCACTACCTCTTATCGATGATCTTATTGATAGGTTATCTCAAGCCAAAGTGTTTAGTGTGCTCGATTTAAAGAATGGATTCTTCCATTTAAAAATCAGCGAAGAATCAATCCCATATACCTCCTTTGTTACCCATCATGGGCAGTTTGAGTTTCTGCGAGCACCATTTGGGCTTTCAATCAGCCCTAAATATTTCATGAGGTTCATTAATGTGATCTTCCGGGAGCTGCTAGCCCAGAAGATAATGATGATTTTTATAGATGATATTATAATTCCAGCAGTTGACGAAGAGCAAGCATTTCAGCGCTTGAAGCAGGTTCTAGAAATAGCTTCACAGTATGGGCTGAGGATTAACTGGAAAAAGGCAAAGCTAATACAGCCAGAAATAGAATATTTGGGCCATGTAATCAAAAATGGTGAAGTACGTCCAACTACAGAAAAGACTGATGCAGTTATGAAATTTCCAGAACCCAGTACATGTAAGCAACTTCATAGTTTCTTAGGGCTGACCTCCTACTTTAGGAAATACATAGAGCAGTATGCCGTTATTGCAAGGCCACTGCATGACTTGTTAAAGAAAGGGGTTGATTTTGTATTTTATAAGGAACAAAAAGAGGCTTTTATTACCTTAAAAGAAAAGTTGTCTATAGGTCCAGTGTTAAAAATATTTGATCCAAATCTTAAGACTGAATTACATACAGATGCTTCGAGTATGGCTATCTCAGCTATTCTTATGCAGTTTCATCCTAATACTGGCCTACATCCAGTGCACTATATGAGCCGTAAGACCAATGAAGCTCAAAGTAGGTATTCAAGTTATGAGCTTGAGGCTATGGCAATTATAGAAAGGATTAAAAAATTTCGTCATTATTTGTATGGAAAACACTTTAAGTTAGTAACCGATTGTAAAGCTTTTCAGCAAACCCTGATGAAGAAAGATCTGACGGCTAAAGTTGCAAGGTGGGTGCTGATGCTTAATGAATACGACTTCGAAGTGGAGCACCGAGCTGGGGAGAAAATGCGTCATGCCGATGCTCTCAGCCGATATCCATATGTGGCTGCAATAACATCCTTAAAAGAGCAGATTAAGCAAGCACAAGATCAGGACGATGGCATCAGAGCAATCAAAGAGATACTCAAAGAGAAGTCATACAAGGATTACTCACAAGATGGAGATTTACTCTACAGGGGTACAGAAAAATTGTTAGTCATACCTAAATATTTAGAGAAAGAAATTATAAGGAGAATACATAGCAATGGGCATTTTTCAAAAAGAAAAATGAAAGAATTAATAAGTCGGGATTACTATATAAAAGACATAGACAGGAAGTTAGAAGAATTTGTAATTACCTGCATACCATGTTTATTGGCTTCAAGGAAAGAGGGTAAGCAAGAAGGGTTTCTGAACCCTATGAGAAAAGAATGTTTGCCATTGGATACCCTACATATTGACCATCTAGGACCATTGACTGAAACTCGGAAGCAGTACAATTACATTCTTACCATAATTGATGCCTTCACTAAGTTTGTATGGTTGTTTCCCACTAAGAGTACATCAAGCGCAGAGACACTGAACAAATTAAGAATACACCAGCAAACATTTGGGAATGCTAATAGACTGATAACAGATAAAGGAACGGCATTTACAAGCCATGAGTTTAAAGAATATTGTGAAGAAGAAAATATTCAGCATATCACTATCACCACAGGAGTGCCTAGAGGTAATGGGCAGGTAGAGAGAGTCCACAGAATAATAGTTCCTATGCTGACCAAACTTTGTATTGAAAACCCAGGTGTGTGGTACAAACATATAAGTAGAGTCCAAAGAGCACTAAATAGCACTTATCAGAGAAGTATTAACACCACACCCTATAACTTATTAATTGGCACTAAGATGAGGTGTAAAGAAGACATTGAAATTTTGGAATTACTTCAAGAAGAAACTGCTAGGCAGTATGATAATAGTAGAGAGGAGTTACGTCAAAAAGCAAAAGAGCAAATCTTGGCCATACAAGAGGAGAACAAAAAATATTTCAACAGAAAAAGAAAAATGAGTTGGAAGTATAATGTAGGTGACCTAGTGGCCATAAAGCGAACTCAGTTTGGCAAAGGTTTAAAACTAAAGTCTAAGTACCTAGGGCCTTATAGAGTTACTAAAGTTCACCTGAATGACCGTTATGATGTAGAGAAAGCTGACACTACTGCAGAAGGTCCCAACTGCACTTCCACCTCAGCTGACCATATGAAGAAATGGCCGGAGGTGAATGACACTAACTAATAGGTAAGTATGTGTGATGCATGAGTGAGAAGAATGGTATGAGAGTTAGTGTAGTTTAAGTAGATATAATTAAGTTTAAGTTTTAATTTAAGAAAGCTTTGAGTTATTGGGTCTTAGTATGTTTTGAGAGAATCATAAAGTTATATTTAAATTTAAGATAGCTCCAATTGATGTCACTTACTATTTTAATTAAGAAGAATAAAGTTGTATTTAAAATTTAAGAAAAAAAAAAATGCTATAGTTGTATTACTTATGAGTTGTTTTTGATACTTAAAATGTATTTTTGTAACTAGATATAATAGGATTTAACCATAGCAATTAATGAAGATGTTTTGTATTTATTTTAAGAATTTAAAGTATTGTAATAGATAAGTAAGATAAGGGTATGGTAGGATGTATGGATGGAGAAGTGAGGAATGTCTGGGGACAGACATAGTAGCAGGATGACCGAATGTGGGGAACGGAACGTAAGAGCGAATGAAAGGGACGGAAGTATGGGAGAGAAAGGAACGAAGAATAGAAAGGATATAAGATGGAGGATTGTGTGCAGACAGTGCGAGCGAGCTACGACTTAAGAAGTTAAAATAAATAATTATAAAGAAAATTCTGCCTTTACTTTGAGTAATTTTCCCACATATATATATATATATATATATATATATATATATATATATATATATATATATATATATATATATATCCCATTTATTATCATATATATACCAATTAATATTCCATAATTCAAGTATAAAGTAATTAAAATTATAAAAATGTTTAAAATTAAAATTAACAAATATTGTAAGGTACTTTGGTGCCAATTTTCAAATTTTGAATTCATTTTGTTATTTTGTGGGTAGACTGTCTGTAACAACTATATAATGCCTTTGAGACATCTAACACCTTAGTCTCTCCCGTGACCATGATTGCTGTAAAGCAATCGAAACGTCGGGAACCAAAAATCATAATAAATCTGCGAAAAAATCCGAAAAGATAGTTTTATTTAAATGGTTAAAAACTTTTTTTAATATTACTGGCTTAATTTTATTTTAGGACTACTACGGATAATGGCAGTAACTTTGTAAAGGCATTTGTGCAATTCGGCTCGGAGATCGACATACTTCCAGAGTTGCCATCATGTGATTTAGAGTCTGAGTCTGATCCTGATATTGCCAACCTTTTAAATCCAAATTCAGAAGAAGATGATGACTTAGAATTTATTTCAGTAGAAAACATACTGAATGCTCCTGATCGTCTCCAGTGCAATGTAATCAATGTCAATGAACAGATATTACAAAACTTTAATACTTTGCCAGTTCACATGCGATGTGCTGCACATGCTTTCAATTTGGTCGCTAGCAAAGATACAGATGCTGCTCTACAAATAACTGTTTTCAAGACTCCCTACAGAAGTGCCTTAGCCAAGGCACGTACTCTCTGGAATCAGCAATCACGTAGTACGATAGCAGCAGATAGCATTCACGCTGAATTAGGCAGAAGACTTGTCCTTCCAAATACGACGAGGTGGAACTCTCTGTATGATGCTATTGTCGTTCTCAACGGTATATTGGAAACAAAAAGACCTTCTCTTCACAGGGTTATGACTCAACTAAAATTCCAACATTCAATGACCAAGATGTGACTGTAATGAAGGAGTACGCAAAGGTAAATTTATATATGTATATAATATAGTTTAAATTAACTCTTTAGTAAAGTTAAGTTATTTTCTTTCCACATCATATCATATCAATACTTAGTTATATTAAATACTTATTTACAGGTTATGGCACCTGTCGCGAATGCGCTCGATCGTATCCAAGGAGAAGCTCAAGCATATCTCGGATCACTACTACCGACGATTGCAGCAACTGTCTATAAATTAAAAAATATCAAATCTAAGGGCCTAGTAAATTGCACAGCTTTAGCCAATGCCTTATTAAATGGCATAGAGGAAAGGTTTGGACCACTCTTAAATGATGAACAGTGCCAACTTGCCGCGGCATTTCACCCAAAGTTCTGGTTGATATGGCTGGAAACGTATGACAGCAGTAGAGTGGATGCAGTAAAAAAGTGCATGGAAAAAAAGGTAGAAGATGCCTTACGACAAGAAGCGGCGGAAAATTCGAAGGACAGAGATAGTTTAAGTGGCGGAGGGAGCAATGCGAGTAACAACGATGATGACGAGGAAGACTTTTTCAATTCTGTCACTCAGTCTATAGAAAAACCAAAGAACTCCAACTCTTTAAAGAGTAAAGCGCAAAGTCTCGTTAAAATGTGGCTAGACATGAAATCAAAAGACTCGTTCAACGATGCTGCATTCCTCGGGGAACAGATATTCATAAATCTATTCACTAAATACAATACTGCTATACCCTCAAGCGCTGCAGTTGAACGTCTTTTTTCCACGGGTAAAGACATTTTAACACCAAAACGAGCCTCGCTTTCAGACGAGAACTTCAACATGTTAATGTTCATGAAGGGGAATATGCACCTTATGCCCGACTATTAAATTACACAATTGAATTATACAAGTGTTTTGTTTTGTTCCTAACCTGTTAACTTCCAGAACCTAAAACAACAGGTTTTATAAGTTCATTAACGCAACGATATAAAGATGCAATTTTACACATATTAACGGATTAACGATTAACGTTAACTTGCGTTAATTCGTCGGAAATATAACGCTTTAACGTTTAACGAAGCTAACTTTTTTTGTAGCGGATTAACGATTAACGAAGTTAACTATTTGATTAACGGTGCCCAGCTATGTAGCTACCCAACTCATCAAAGTGGGTCATGCCTGGACCACTTTATGATAAAATCTAACAAACCAACCACAACTCTAGTTACTAGCTCCGCTATTACCGATCATCAAGCTGTTTTACTTTCATTGCAATTAACCGTACACAGAAACAACGGCATGCGTAGTTATAATAAAATAAACATAACAGACCTTGAAAATGACATACACAGCATTAATTTTGACCCAGTTTATGCCTCAAATGAACCAAATACCTCTTTAAATTACTTTACTGAATTATTACAATTTGCAATATTGAAAAATACTTCAACAATAAAAATGCCAAGTCAGTTTAAATGCATTAAGCCTTGGATTACGCCAGGTCTCGTCCAGGTCTTGCATAAGACATAGAGACAAATTACATTTAAAGTCCAAACACGCGCCTGAAAATGAAACTCTTTCTATAACATATAAAAGATATAGAAATTTCTGTAATAACCTTCTGAACAAGTTAAAAACTCAGTACGATAAAATCGAGCTACAAAAAGCTGGCAATAATAGTAAACAGATCTGGAAATTTATAAAAAATAATACATTTAAATCAAAAGTTTCTGAACCACCATTCGATTTACTAACTCTACGGATACTTGCCCATTAAAAGCATTAAACAAAGTAAACATTTTTTTTACAAATATTGGTAAAAAACTAGCAGAAAAATCACTACAATCAAGGCGCACTTCTTCTGAAAACGTAAAGATAACGTCGTCTTCCAAGCTTAATTCTTTTGTTTTATTAGATACTGATCTTGATGAAGTATTGAGAATAATAACTGGGTTGAAAGATAACTGTGCTGTCGGACGGGATAACATCTCGAATAACATACTAAAAAAGTTCAAACACCAACTTGCCCCTCCGATAACCTACATTCTGAAACTGTGTTTGTCTAAAGGAGTTTGTCCAAAATCGCTTAAAAAAGCGGTGGTCACTCCTGTATATAAATCCGGAGAAAAAGGATGTTTAAATAACTATAGGCCTATAGCAGTCTTAACAGGCCTCTCCAAAATATTAGAAAAAATTATAAACAATAGATTAATAAAATATCTTGAAGATAACAAGTTACTTTCGGAAAGGCAATATGGTTTTAGACCAAAAAGATCAGTTTATCAAGCAGTCCACCAATTAACAGAGCATATAACTACTAATCTGGATAAAGGAATGCACACTATTGGCATCTTCCTAGACCTCGCAAAAGCCTTCGACACTGTCTCATTTTCCATACTTTTACGCAAGCTTGAGGCAATTGGGATAAGAGGCACACAGCTTCAACTTTTTTCTGACTATTTAAGTGACCGAACTCAATCTATAAAAATAGGCCACTACATGAGTTCAGACCTCAAAAACAGCTATTACGGATTGCCTCAAGGCAGTATCTTGGGCCCTACTCTATTTTTAATTTATATAAATGACCTCTGCAATCTGCAACTGAAAAATGGTGTTATTATGACATACGCGGACGACACAGTTCTATTGTTTTCGGCAAAATCACGTCTAGAGGTCTACGCAGATGCACAAAGTGGTTTTGATAACGTATCACAGTGGCTTCATAATAATCTTCTTACTTTAAATACAGATAAAACTAAATATTTATTATTTACAATGAGAAGCACTAACACACTACTTACTAATCAAAACATATACGCACATAATTGTGCAACGTCTGCTGACACTGCATGCACTTGTTCTACATTAACAAAATCGGAGTATATTAAATATTTAGGTATTACCCTCGACTCAAATCTAAATTTTCGATATCATATTGAATTATTATGCAATAGAGTTCGTAAATTAATATATATTTTTAAATTTTTACGTAATATCGCGGACTATAAATTAATCAAACAAGTTTATCAAATCTTGTGTGAATCCATCCTTACCTATTGCATAACTGCCTGGGGTGGTGCTGCGAAAACCATTTTACTTCCACTTGAACGTGCTCAAAGGGCAATCCTAAAAGTAGCCACCTATCGCCCTTATTCCTTTCCCACAAACATGCTTTACTTGGAATGCAAGATACTAACGGTCCGACAATTATTTATACTGCACGTTACATTAAAACAGCATACTGAATTACCTTTTTACCCACTTCCTTCAGACAAGAGAAGAAAAGATTTGGTCTGTACTAAGCCACGAACCAAACATACCTTTGCTAATATGTAGGTTTTATATATTTTTAGGAGCTTTTTTATACAACAAACTTAATAGAGTTCTGGATTTATATAGCATAAATTATAAAAAATGTAAAATAATAATATCGGAATTTCTTCAAAAGTTAAACTACACAGACACAGAAAATTTGCTAGAAATAATAAAATAACCTTAATTATGAATTTGTATACATATACGTAGATGTAAGTCTAGCTAGTTATATAAGTTTTAATACTTGTCATTTTATTCATCGTATACGTTTATATACAATTTTCAAAATGTGGTCTGTTTTTTAAGCCTTTCTAAGAAATGCATGGTAAAACCATAACCTGAAACACAGGTTGTTAACCTAGTTCAGGTAGGTTCCAAAATGTACTGGTCCTTGTTCATTTATTTTGTAAATATTATATAATTTTGTAAAAGTATTCCAATAAAATTATTATTATTATTATATAATTGATCAGGTATATAAATTTGTTTATTTTTCATTGCTCGTTCTACGCATGCATGCATAGAATCACCTTCATTTTGGCTGTGGCCAGATTCAAAAAAACGATGAACAATTTCCAGTTTGAACTTATTAGCAGCAAACAGATAAAAGGCAAACACAAATCTATTTTTATTCTGTCCTGCGCAACCATCAGAATAAAATGAAATTTTATTTATTTGTTTATGATATTGTTCTTCAATAAAATTATAAAGACAGCTACCTATCTCTATTGATCCTCTTTTAGCAATTTGCAAATGCCACATGTAACAGTATCCTTTCTTGAAGCATCGAAAACAGTGAAGTTATACACAAAATACTTCCGTTTATAATGGAATATTCCTACCTCTGACTGAGGTACGCCTAAAACCTTTTCTAAATCAAAAATTGCTAGAGTGAAGTTTGCGTTAAGATTTTCCTTTTCAGAATTTTTGATTTCACGAATTCTTTTTTTATTATGTATATGTTTTGTGTATTTATCTTTTAATTCTCACGCCCGTGTACAAAATAAATAATAACATACATATCAATAAATAAACATACTTAAACATTACATAAATATATAATATTTGTACCGGGCGGAGGATTACACCCTGGCAGGGGAGACCAAACGGCCGGGGGTCAGGGCTACAGGTTAAGAAACCCACGGACTATCCTAGCTGAGTCTAGCAGCACCGCTTTTTGCATCTTGGTTGCGAGCGAGCTGCCACGGAACCCTAGTCACCTCAGACGGTGAGCGAGGCTAGCTGGGATTAAACCAGTCGCAGATATGACGATAGGGATGGTTTCAGTGGACTCCACATGCCACATAGCGGAAACCTTGTGAGCCAGATGCAGATACTTACCATTATGTTTGTGTGCTATGTGACAGAGTATGTCAGACGGTTACCTACCAAAACTGAATGGCTTAACTAATATGGATGAAATGCAGCATAGCAATGGCGTGCCTCTTGAAATTATATTTTAAGGTCTCCTGAATTAGAGTATGACTGAATTAGGATAGCCTCACAAGCCTAATTTGGTTAAAGTCTTGTTGCAGTAGGCATTTACCTAAATTATTGCACTTTGTTTGCAGATACGTATACAAAAAAATACGATGAGGTAAATAAAGATAGTGAAGACTTTTCTTCTGACACTTCGGAGTATCAACCAAGTCCAAACCGCAATGCTAATTCTTGTTCAGAAAGCACCACTTCAAGCCTAGGAGGCGATTTTAAGTGTATTAGCCAGTTGATTGATTCAAAAATAAATTCTCCAGCTTCGTTATCAAATTTATCTTTTTTATTAGGAAAAGCAGATTTTGTAGCTTCTCCTACAGCTATTTATAAAGTTGACCATTTTAGTACACCTGCTCAAATTAAAAACCGACTTATTGAATCTCAAACACGTCATTCAAATTATTCTAATACCAATCAAACCGATGAAAATATGAATGATGAAACAGTCAAAGATGACAGTAAAACTGATAGTGTAGTACAAAATGATACATTAAAAGGGATGACAAAAAATGAAGAGTTAGCAATTATACCATATCATGGAGAAGAAAATAAAGAGAACAATGACAAAGCACATAATATCACGTTATTAAATCCAGTGAGTCCATTTATAATTGAAACCAGCACTAATAATACAACAGACAAACAGGATAATGTTACAAATACGCTTCAATTGCTCGAATATCCTTTGATTACAATTACGTAAGACACGGCTGCTGATACTATCACTGAAAAAGTTTTAACTTCTAATAATAAAAAAATAACTAGAAAACGATGTCGTAATGAGCAAATTTGGTCTGAAAACAAAAACAAAAGATTAAAAAATAGCGGCGAATCTTATGAAGGTGCACGTTCAAAAAAACGGTATGCTGCTAAAACCATTGGTCCTTCATGCTCATGCAAAATAAGTTGTGGCATAACATTTTCTATGGAGCAACGGCAGGAGATATTTGACACTTTTTATAGAATGAAAGATCATGAACTCCAATGGCAATATATCGTGAGGCACGTTCAAGCACAGCCTGTAAAACGTATCACTTTAGAAAGAAAAAATAACAGGATATAGACAATTAAATATTATTACAAGCAGGACAAGGCTTGTATTCAAGTTTGTAAAGTATTCTTTTTGAATACTCTGCGAATTTCAGAACAGGTAGTTTTTACAGCTCTAGAGAAAATTAAGCAGAATGAGAGCTTAATAGACAACAGAGGAACTCATTACAATAGGCCTCATAGGATGTCCGCAGCTACAAAAAAAAGTATAATGACACATATTGAGCTATTTCCGTCTGTTGAATCTCATTATACTCGCAAGAAACCCAAGCGCCAATATTTATCTGAACAACTAAACATTTCCAAAATGTATCGACTGTACACCCTTTGGTTTCTAAATCAAGAGTACACACAAGAACAATTAGCGTCAAAACGCCAATACGAATCAATATTTAATACTCAATATAATTACACATTTTTCAAACCTAAGAAAGATTTATGCGGAACGTGCTCTTTGTTTGAGCAAGCTGATGAAAATAAAAAAGCTACTATGGAAGAAAAATATCAACAGCATTTAATACGAAAGACTAAAGTACGACAACTAAAAGAAGAAGAAAAAGCGACAGCAGACAAAAATGTAACGACAATAGCTATTTCTGATTTAGAGAAAGTTCTAAATGTGCCTCAATCACAAGTTGGAATTTTTCACTATAAAAGGAAATACCCTATTTATAATTTCTATTCGTTGGGGGGAGCGATGTCATTTAATATTATTTTTATTATGTATCTGTAAGAATCGCATCCTTCTACTGCTATAAATAGTCTGTGCTTCTTTCTACTGCTATAAATATGTCTTGGTGCACCGTGCAACGTTGTTTCATTTGTTCCCGTAGTCCTATAATAAATATTATTAGATCACTAATTATTAAAATAATTAAGAAAATAACAGGTTATGGGCCCAGTATTGCTGCTCAAATAATAAAATTAGTGTTCTACCGAACTAGTTCCGCGATTCAGTTGGATTTAATTAGCTTAACCTCAGAAGGTGTGCAACCACGCCGCGCAGGAATTCTATTTTTCAGCTCAACTTAAGAAAATCATGGCTTCACAAATATCTATTGGTACAATTGAGAAGCTTGTGGGCAGGGAGAATTATCCCACATGAAAATTTGCCGTAAAAAACTATTTGGAGCATGAGGATCTATGGGACACAAACCTAACAGCCATGCAAAAGCAGCTAAGGGAGAAACAACTAAAAGTAAAACAAGACGCGATAACACGGTGGAACTCTACTTTCGATATGTTCGAGAGGATTTTAGAGATAAAAAGAAGTGTGATTTCCACCACTGCCACCGATTATCCAAACACGCCAAATTTGACCCCCGACGACATAAAAATTTGACGTCGAAATGTTGTGATTTGTTACGATACTTTAAGTTAGTCACTGAAATTATGAGTGCAAAAAAGCATGTTACTGTATCGCAAATCATACTTTTAGCGAATTTGCTCAAAAAAAGCGTGAGGAGTTCGCCCCTCAAGACTCATACATTCCCCAACCAGTAATGGAAATGGCCAAGCTATCGGAACTCATAAAAGTACCTTACCATCCTTGAACGCTATCCAAATATAAAAAATGTGTTCATACAATATAACACAAGTCTGTGGTCATCAGGATCTGTAGAAAGATTGTTTTCTTTAGCAGGTTTTATTAACTTCCCAACAAGAGGCTGTTTGTCTGATAGTACATTTAAGAATCAAGTATTCATGAAAGGAAATTCTTCTTTTACTGATTCCTAGGCTAGGCCAGATTAGTTCTATTCTACTTATATAACCGAACACCTAACTGTATTTTGTATTTTATATTTCAAATATACGACTTAAAAATACTCGTATTTTATATTTCGTATTTTAAATACATGTGAGATGGTATTTTTAAATTATATTTTAAATTAAACAAAGCATGTATTTTGCCGAGCTCTGCGAGTAAGCAAATAAAAACTATGGGGACATGTATAGTGCAATAAACATAAAAACAATACCAGTACAAGAAGAATATTTATTCTAGAAAAACCAGTTTCTGCAATCGTAGGACGTGAACGGTTGCAAATAATTGATTGGAGTTTTCTAAATTTAATAAATCAAATATCAAATAAAGGAAATCGAGGTATCAGATACAGAAACCTACAAGGTAAAGATAGGCAAAAAAAATATTATAATAAAAAAAATTATAATCGAAAAAGTTACATATTCACAGTGGTACCAGCCATCAAACCTGATAAAAGAATAAGGTTGTATGGAGATTACAGAGCTACACTGAACAAAAATCTACGGGAGGATAACTACCCTATACCTCGAATAGAAGAGGTGTTCGCCTGACTCAATGAAGGTAAATACTTTTGTACACTTGATATTAACCAAGCTTAACTTCACGTGGAAATAGTTGAGGAAACAGCTATTACAGACTGCGAGAAAGTAGATTTAAACAAAAAAATGCCAGTTTTACAGCGATTCTATAACCTACCTAGGACATACAATTGATCAAAATGGTTTAAACTTATGGTTTAACAAAATGGTAAAAACTGAACGAAAAAATTGTTGAGATTATGAACACAGTACTACCTACAGATGTCACTACATTACGTCATTTTTTAGGTTTAATTAATTATTACCAACAAGATATACCAAATTTATCATCTAAATTACACCTATTATATAAGCTTTTGAGGAAGGATACATATACATGTGGACAAAACAATGTCAAATTGCTTTTCAAGAATTAAAGGAAGAAATATGCAGTGAGAAGGTATTAGATCCATGTAATACCGAATTTCAAGTCAGTTTAGCTACAAATGCATCACCAACAGGTGAGAAGCGGTTTTATCCAACGTTATGCCAGGTGGAATTGAAAGACCAGTTTTTAAGGACAAAAACAATAAAATTACAGTCAATTAGACAAAGAAGCAACAGCTCTAATATGGGAACTTAGAAGATCTTCAAGAGTTATTTAATAACCAAATCGTTAAGATCTAAAAGTTATATATTTTGGCTTTCATAATTAATCATTTTTAAATAACCTACTTTTACTAAATAAATTCAATTTCATTCTTTTACTAGATAAAACAAACTCATGTCAATAATTGTTTGCTTTTTGTTCTTATATACTTACTTCATTTAGGTTATTTAGTTTTTACAGTAGTTCAGCTTTTCATATATAGCGTGGGGGAGTGTTAGTACATCACAAATATGTTGTCTCATCCCTAATGGATTTTCACTCTATGGTACACACTTGTAAAACGATGGTTGATTGCAATACATTACATAATTCACATCAGTGGTTTTTATTATATAATCCAGTTAAATACAATTATCTAAACTGTTTTCGTTCCCGCCACTTGAAATAATCTTAACCCTAGAACTACAAACCCATTTTTTTACCTGTAAACTACAAACCGGGGTAAATATTTACCCCACGCGTGTTTTGCTTGTAAAATCGTTCCGAAAGCAGTAATCTGGTAGTATCTGTTATTTTTTGCTTTTTCATACCAAAGGGAATGGTGAAGAGCAAATTCAATTTTATCAAGGTTTAATTGGTGAAAAATCGATTTGAATAGCTAAAAGTGCTGAAAAATGGTCAATCCGTCACTTAACAAACAAAAATCTATAACTATTTTTCTAAACAAACGATTTTCAAATTTTAAACGGTATTTCAAAGAGGACACATAAGGCTTTGAGAAAAAAAATACCATCATGAAGCTTTGCCAAAAAAGTCTATTTATTTGGGACTCTGACAAATCAAAAAAATTGAAAATCTGATCTATGGAAAAGTTAAATAAAAATTCATGAAATATTGGTTTTCAAGAATATATTTCGGTTTTAATCATGCAAAATTAAAAAAAAAAGGAATTTGATACACATAAAAAAATATTTAAAAGTAAAGTTACGATTTGACTTATTTAAAAGTACCACAATCGCTGCAGTAGATTACTCGGTTGGTCGGTCGGTCGCTTGCACTGTGTGCAATATATTCGCGTATTGTGATCCTCGATCGGGGATACAAGAAGCATCAGGCCGGCTTTTTTGGTGACTCATTAGCTGGTTGAAAATTTTCATCAAGAAAAATCAAGATGTTGTTTCTTAATTCCCGGCGAAGAGAAGATACTTTTAGCCTTGCCTTCATGTGTGGCTCCAAAAGCTAGTAGATCAAGCTTTTTATAAATTAACTTCGGTTCATGCTGACAAAATTACTGTTGAAGTTGTAAAGGATTAAGGCGTTGATTCCTCCTTGGTCAAGCATATCCATCCATATCCTTATAGGCCATCGGAGAGTTTTACGGTGCGTGGAATACTATAGTAAAAATGGAATGCATGTCAATTTTTTTGTTCCTCCCAGTGTATGGGTACTTAAAATATGAAAATAAGGTTATAATACGTGAATTAAATTTAGTTTAGATAGAAAGAGAGAAATAACTTACCTACACAAAATAGTAACGGGAGCTACAAACGGGTAGATATCAACCCAACAGGAGCTTCACGTCTTCATTTCGTCACAGTTAACAAGAAACAGAAGGTTCTCGCAACCTCGCCTTATTTTTAGAACCTTAAACTAAATTATGGTATAGGTCTTAAGTCGATAATGTCACTGACTAACTTAGAAATGTAGTTCAAAGTTAACCTGCGGTAGATATCTACCCCGGTTTGTAGTTCTAGGGTTAAAATATCTTTAATCTTCCAAATACATTCTTTATCAGCCACTTATTTCGCCGCTATTTTTATTTTTTTATTTTATTATTATAGCCGCTGGTAATAAGTTACTAGCGACTTTATCTGTCAGATATCTCTATCCGAAACTTGTGAAAGCAATGTAGAATAATTTGTCCGGAAATCCTTTGATGAGCGCGTCTCTTAAGCTTTCATATGTCGTAAATGGTTTTTTAGATTCCAACCATATTCGGCGGCCGTTGATATTTTAGTGAACGTCTTGCACCTATGAGTTTCTGCAGCGGCGTCCATCTGAATATTTCTGCATATTCTTCAATCTCTGTCGCCCACCGACAAGACGAATAGGTTTTATCATTTCCAGAGAATTTTTAAATATATTCTTCGGCATATAAACACGTCGCTGGCGGCGGTACTATAATATTGGGTGGTGCGGCCCACCTGGTTTTTTTTCGTCAATTACGTCGTAAACTTATACAGCGTTCTTTCAAGTAACCACGTGTTCTTACTTTTCTAACCTTGCGAGAGTTATATTATCGGGACGGGGGTTGTAATAAAACAACGTTTCTAGTCGAAAGGACAAATGCAACTAACTTTATTCACTTATTTTCTACAGTTTTATATAATACATGAGTGCGGGGGAATCCCACACATTCCCCCTTAGCAAAAAAAGGGACAACTCACTTGTCATACATTTACACTACTTATAATTAATCACAGATCCTTCTGATTAGAGTCTCTAAAGAAATGATACATTTTAATTATCTGACATGTGCATAGTTTATGATAAAGATCCTTCTGAGAAGGATCTCTTAAGAGACGATACATTTTATAGTGATAGATCCTTCCGAGAAGGATATCTAAATAGCCCACGTGTTGGGTTACATAACTCGAGTGCTGTATAAAATTTCGATTCGGGGAGCGAAATAGAACACGACTTGTTGGCTCAAAATACAGTTTATTATTCTCCAATATATTTGATACAATGATTTATATGGGTACTCAAATCTAGGATAGTTATGACATCATTCTAATACATAGGTTACACATAGAATACACCACACGCCCCGCCCCACAAAAACGGAAAAAAATAAATAAACTAAGAGCTTTTTTTAATATACCTGCAAATTTGTTCTATTTTTGTGAACAGTTTCGGCTTTATTATTTACAGTAGAAACAACAGTATTTCTGTTTTGAGCAATGCATCCGTCAGTCCATATAACTACATCTTTAAGATTTTCATTTAGCAAGTTTGTCAGATAATCTACGAAAAACGAGGCATAAGTTGTAGCTTTTGTTTCATTAAACCAATAACAAGTAACGTCATCTGTACCTAGATTATAAACAGTGAAGTTATGTACCGCTAACTTGGTCTTAAAATATAGGGCACTAGCCGATAGAAAAGGACATAGTTTTACAGCTTGCAAATCAGCAGTTGTGGTATGAACTTGCCCAAGTTTTGCAAGTTCTTTGTCTTTTGTCTTTTCAGATCTACCTAAGTTTTTCAGCTCGACATGGCGATGGTAATCTTCCTCTCGAACGTTACCTGCCTTGTATGAACAGCAATAGTCACAAGCATCTTTTTTAGGTTGAAACAAGGCGATATTTTGCTCCACAAGTATATCAAAACGACAAAACGACCTTTCGTTCTCTAACATGTGGCGCAGGTACGCGGTGTTAAAGTTACACTATCGTGCGAGAGCTGCTCTCGCGGTTTTGGCTAGTGTCATTTCTAGCGTTTTGATTGGATAACGCGCTCACCAGATGACACGGAGCGAAGCCAATCACTATCAAGAGCCTATACGCGCGAAATCTCAATTTTGATATTTTTGTAGTTCCGCGGTATTGACCACTGTTGGTTCCATTTTTGCAGTATCAACGACGATATAAAATATTCTCCTCAATAAGTTTAACTTCTGTTATACTAATTGATCGCCTACTGGGGATTAACTTGGCTAAATACTCTTTAATATGTTTTAATTTATGAAATATTTTATTGACCTTGCTATATACCATACCATAATAATGTGCATAGTTAGAGATACAGAGTACTGAGTTATTATCAGAAAAATATTACGAGTACATTACCCTTTATACTTATATACGCTTGCGTCATTGAGTCATTGTTTGTGGCACTTTTTGTTACAGTTCATACCTTTGCACATTTTTTTACGCACTTTTATCGATATGCACTCCATTATCGCACACACACTACGTTACCGCACACGCGTTTTATTGTTATTGCGCGATAATCACCTCCTGTTCCTTAGACTGCTGTTTGCCCATGTTGGACGAAAAGTACTCGAAAGTAAGGTTCACACGAACAAAGAAGTCTCTTGAGTTCGAATTATACGAATGTAATAAAATCATAATGAGTCTATAAAATGCACCAATAAAATAACGTCTTTTTACCATTGCATTCGTCGACAAATCCATGGCAATCTCTTTGTATCAAGTAACAGATTTTCTTGAATGATTATTGTAGCTGCTTAATTGATCTGGTATATCGATCCCTTTGTTACGTTATTATACTCTTAAAGCATTTCAGGTTTGAGTACTAGTCTTTGCATGCCACTCGTCTTCATTCCTTTATAAACCAGGGCCGATGCCTTTGAAAATAGTAAAAAGTGAAAAAAAAATATAGTAGGATGAAACCCATTGGAAAAGGAAGAGAATATAACAAAAATTATAGGAAAAATAATTTACGGGCGATCTGAGGTCGGGAAGTGGAAGGGGTCCCCCCTTTAAGGGTAAAAACCGGTTTATCTCGATTTCCGGCAAAACTACAAGTCCTATGGAAAAAGTTTAATAGCAAAGTTGTAGGTAATATAAATATCTACAATTTTTGTATTTACACTTTTTTCCCATAACCTCAAAATTTATCTGATAAATTTAAATAACCAAGTTTTTGGTTTTTTATTTTTATCTTTTACAAAAAATATATTTTATTCATGAAATTTGGTACAAACTTACCTTTTTATATTCCAAACACACTGTATTTTTATTGATTTAAAATATTTTTTTCACCTTATTTGAAAAAAATTAAATATTTGTAAAGAGGCACGCTAACGCATCGTGCATCGCCGTGTCGCGTACACCTGTTGCGCTCGCCCCACTCCGCCGCCCTACAACTGCGCCGCCGTCACAAGAGTATATAAGAGGGCTTAGACAAGTGGCAAACGCTCCATATCGATTCTTCTTCGATAAACGCTAACGCCTTGGCAATTTCCATAACAATTTGGACGTAGTCATGGTTTTGTTTGTGAACCTCATCTTGACATTGTGAAATGCACTAAAATTTAAACGTATACGAGCAACACATAGGATTTTTAGGATTTCTTTATCAAAAATTCACTAATTATAAGGATTATTTCGCCTAGCAGTCTTTTCTACAATAATAATAAATACAATAATATATATTTGTCAGACAATGACAACGGTTACCATGACAACAATTAGTCAATTAGCCAATTACAAATGCGATACGTTGAGTCAAATTTGAATTCGTAAACATATGTCAGTCCCATACATTGATTACTCTATTCTACTAGCGTTTATGCCACTTGTCTAGGCCCTCAGGTCGCGCGCGCCGCGCAGTCGTCAGTTCAACTCGCACGGGCACGCGTCCTCTGGAACGGTCTCGGGCAGTTGAGCGCTCTCTCTCTCGCTCTCTCTCTCTCTCTCTCTCTCTCTCTCTCTCTCTCTCTCTCTCTCTCTCTCTCTCTCTCTCTCTCTCTCTCTCTCTCTCTCTCTCTCTCTCTCTCTCTCTCTCTCTCTCTCTCTCTCTCTCTCTCTCTCTCCTCCGACCCGTACGGCTAGCATCCGCATCTGTGGATCTTGTCGGACGATCGTTATTTTGCACCCGAGTATTTAATTATTGTAAATAATAACCTGCAATATACGTTTATCTACTTCCGTTCACGAGTTATTATTTCAGAACCCTCCTTACAAGTGGCGCGCAACGTGGAGCCTAAGGAACAAAAATTCCTACGGCCACGACCAACTCGTGAACTGGATCGACTAGGATATACCAACAAAGCGAAGATGTCGATCACCATGTCGGAAGACCAATTTAAGAAACTTCTGTCGACTTTTTCGTCCAGCACCAGACAGAAGAGTACCTGCGCACTCTGTACAGCCAGATTTGGTGGAGCTAAATGCGAAGTTGAAGCGTTTATTGCCGAAGTATCTGTTTTCGAGCTGGTAGAAGACATTACCGACGCTAACGCTTTAGCTGGTCTCCCTTTGGTCCTGACAGAGAACGCAGCCATTTGGTGGCAAGGGGTTAAAAGCCAAGTTAGCACGTGGAATGACTTTTTGGAACGCCTTCGCCATACATTTTCTCCTAAGAAACCTCCCTACTTACTTTATCAAGAGATCGTGGGAATAAAGCAAGATGAAAGCACCCCAACAGAAATCTTTGTAGCGCAAAAACGTGCACTGATTGCCGAGCTTCCCGATCCTTGTCACACTGAAGAGCAACAGATCGACCTCATATTTATACAGATTAGGTTCAACATAAGAGAGAAAATAGACAGGAACACCATACAAACTTTCGACGATTTGTTAAACAGAGCAAGAGACATAGAACGAAACGTAAAAGAGAAAATAGAACAAAAAGGAAGAAATATGGAAAATCAAAATAAAATCAAAAAAGGGAAAATACGCTGTAGTCACTGTCAATATTTTGGGCACACGGCTGAAGTCTGTAGAAAACGACTAGATGCAGAAAATGAGAAAAGTGCTCCGGTCACATCCACGTTTCAGACTAAAGCTAGCACAAAGTTTGCCTGTTACGGTTGTGGCGAACCTGGCGTAGTCCGCAGTCGTTGTCCCAAATGTAACAAGAACCAAGCTCCAACATCAACTGATATCAGCTTTTATTCGTTTGGCATGAATAGCGATGTTCGCCCGCGTCCAACTGTTACCATCAAAATAGGAGAACTCAATGGCATAGCGTACCTAGACACATGCGCCAAGTCGAACGTAGCATCGTATCAGCTGTACAAGCGCCTCGAAAAAAGGAATTACAGTTTTAAAAAGGAGATAATGTATATTACACTGGCAGATGGCGTACCAAAACGCGAAAACGTCCTTATCGTCAAGGCTGTTGTGACACTCTTCAATCGGAGCATACCTACTTCTTTTGTTATCTTACCTGAAGCAAGGGAAAATCAAACTCTGTTGGGAGTAGGGTTCATTGAGGATGCAAAACTGGTGCTTAACTTACCGCAACGGATGTGTCACTTTATAGATGATCCAGGCCGCATATACGATCTTGAACCAGAGAATATGTACATAGCAGATAACGCGAGCATTCTCTCTAGCGTGAACCTGCCTGCCATGCTTTCACCAATTCTAAAGTCACCAAGCCCTTCAAAATCGCGATCTGGTTTAACACCGGACATCAAACTAGTCGAAGAGACCGAGTTATCATTGCATCAGCCATATGGGCCTCTAATACCAATCTCTTTCTCCATTCCGCCAAAGAGGCTACGCACTGATTGCTTAGAATTTTACTCACCGACCATGGACGCCTTATTTAAAGATGCACGCGAGAGAATAGAAGAAAACGATTTTACTTTATCACCAAACTCTGAAAGCCTATTTCCTAAAACAGACGTTTCATCAGTTGAAGTTCAGAGTCCGTTGGATAAAGAAGAACATAAGCAGGTACTTGATCGTTTACAAACTAATCATGATGTATTTACTTTCAGCTCTAAACCAACAGATGAAATTGAACACGCTATTGATACCGGAATAGCTAAGCCTATTTCAGTTCCGCCATACAGATTGTCTCCATGTAGGACACAAATCTTGAAAGATGAAATAAGCAAGATGCTCGAACAAGAAGTCATTAAGCCCTGTGTATCTCCTTGGTCAGCACCCGTTGTATTAGTTCCTAAAAAGGACGGCGGAATACGAGTCTGCGTCGATTATAGACAGTTGAACGCCATTACGACTCCTGATGTATACCCATTACCAAGAATCGATGATTTACTTCATAACGCCAAACCGACGCCATTTATGAGCAGCATTGACCTTCGTGCAGGTTACTGGCAGATCAAAGTTAAGGATGAAGACCAATTGAAGACAGCTTTTGTTACTCCCTTCGGCATGTACAAGTTTCTGAGAATGCCCTTTGGTCTGCGAAATGCTCCGGCTACTTTCCAGCGCCTGATCGATAGATTTCGCATCTCTCTGAGCCATATAAGGCTTCTTACTTATCTAGATGACCTGATCATCAAGTCAAGCAGTTTTCATGCACATTTAAAAGACTTGGAAGAAGTTTTCAATCGCCTGAAAGAATATAATCTTACAGCAAACAGAGAAAAGTGCAACTTTTTCTGCTCAAAGATAAAATACCTAGGACACTGCATAACCGCTGAGGGACTCCAAGTAGATCCTGGAAAAGTAGATTCAGTAGTTAATATGGCTGTGCCTACAAATCTAAAACATCTCTTGTCGTTTCTGCAGACATGTTCCTGGTATCGTAGATTTATTCCAAACTTCGCTGATATCTCAGAACCCCTCACACGATTAACCAAGAAAAAAGCTATTTGGACCTGGAACAGTGAACAGGAAGCAGCATTTAATAAACTACGCGAACTTTTAGTCAGCGCTCCAGTTCTTGCACAAGCTGATGACAAACCTTTTATTATTAAATCAGACGCCAGCAACTACGCTAATGGGGCTGTTATAGTGCAGGGGGAGGGTGAGAATGAACACCCCGTTGAGTATGCCAGTCGCCTGTTGAATTCTGCCGAACGCAATTATTCGACAACAGAAAGAGAAGCATTAGCAGTCGTATGGGCTGTAAATAAATTCCGTGGTTACATATGTAGAAGGAACTGATGTTACGGTACTTACTGATCATCAAGCCTTGAAATGGCTTATGTCATTGAAGTCGCCAACAGGACGTCTTGCCAGATGGGCTCTCCAACTGCAGCCCTACAACATCACAATAAAATATATAAAAGGACGAACAAACGTTGTCGCAGATTTTTTATCACACCCAAACTGCAAACTGGATACAACTAAAGATTGTGGAGTACGCAGTATGGTTGTCGACGTCCCTCAGAGAAGTTCCAAAGAAATAAGGGAAGAACAGATGAAGGACAAAGACGTAGAAAAGATAATAAACGATTTTGAAGAAAGACAAGAAGAAAATATACGATATTGGACAAAGAAGGGATATATTATGAACCAAGGAATACTTTATAGATACAAGTCAGAAGCCGATAGTGACGATGGGCAACTTGTAGTTCCAGAACATGAACGGTTACAAATTATAATGAGATACCATGATGAAGCTTCGGCTGGACACTATGGTATCGATAAAACCATAGAACGTATAGCAAAACGTTACTTTTGGAAGGGCATGAGAGCCCAGATTAAAAATTATGTACGAAATTGTGTACAATGTCAACGATATAAGCCATCGAACTTTAAACCAGCCGATTTACTACAAACGACGGCACTCAATCAACGATTTGAAGTAATTGCATTCGATTTATTCGGGCCCTTGCCAAGAACATCTAAAAATGAGAGTTGGATATTTATTATAGAAGAAGGCTACCAGATGGTTTGAACTATTCGCACTAGAACAAGCTACAGCCGAAGAGTGTGCACGAGTACTCCTAAATGAAATTTTCCTGCGTTATGGAATGCCACGCCGGTTCATAAGCGACAATGGCACTCAAGCGAGAAATCATTCAAAAAAAGTAAAATTGCTGTAAAATGTTTATAAATAGAATATGATAATTTTTTTGGTGGTCTTTAAATTTTAAATAAAATATTCTTTCGGCTTAAAATTCACAGCACAAAGAATTAAATGTTATTGGACATACTTTTTATAGTTCGTGCATTATTTTAAAAAGTTTCCAGCAAGATAAAAAAACATTTTTTTTAAATGCTTACGGTTTACTGCAATTTTACTTATTAATATATCATTACCTAAAAAAGATTTTTATAGTACACTATATCTTATGTTTAATGTTTTATGGATTGTTACATCGTTTTGAAAGTTGTGTTTCTCGCTAAATTACAAAATATATCCAAATAGTTTTAAATCAATGCTTGCGTCACGATTGGATCCGTAGGCACCCACGTCAATAGCTACGAAGCTATAGTTAACATCGGCAACAGCAAGCAGAATAATCGAATAAAACTTCTTGTAATTAAATGACTCTGAGCCGGTATGATCGGGTCTTTCGATTCTTATGTGCTTGCCGTCAATCGCGCCAACACAATTTGGAAAGTGTGGTTGTATGAAAAACTCTCGAGCTATGTTTAACCAGTCTTCTATTGTCATTTCTTTCAAATAATCATTCTTTCTTGCACGTATGATGGATAATTTCACTGATAGTCGTAGCGCCAATCAGGTATTCAAAATACAATGACTTTATGCTATTTCCCGTAGCAAGGTATCTGTGAACAAGATTTTCATTTTATTTTGTTTCAGGGAACTCCATA
Organism: Fabriciana adippe; assembly: GCA_905404265.1. Lineage (NCBI taxonomy): Eukaryota > Metazoa > Arthropoda > Insecta > Lepidoptera > Nymphalidae > Fabriciana > Fabriciana adippe. The sequence continues at coordinate 5,197,222 of FR990005.1, read as the reverse complement.
CAAAAAAAATGGAAAAACATGAAAGATTGTTTCGCTAAAGAATTGGCAGGACAACAAGGCAAATCTGGATAAGCTGCTCCTTCAAAGAAAAAGAAATATATTCATTTCGATTCAATGCTTTTCCTAATTCCTTCCATGCAGAAACGAGAAACGAGCGGTAATCTCCGCCTAATTCTACTCAGGATGCAAATACATCATCGGATTTTTCTACTCAGGGTATAACATTGTCTACTACAGCTCAGAATTCACAACTAATAACAATAGAACACCACTGCGAAAGAAGAACTGTTCTCGAGACAACAACAATTCAACAGAAATACACAAACAATTACTTAATATATTAAAAGATAAACAAGCACAGGAAGAAGAGGACGAAGAAAAAAACTTCGCGCTTATGTTAGTTCCCATATCACGTAGATTAAATGAAGCCCAAAAACATTATGCTAAGATTGAAATCCTTAATGTCTTAAAAAAAGCACGTACTCATCCATCTCCGCAACCATTACAACACGTTATCAACCAACCAGCTCAATTTCGAGGACCAAAAATAACTAGTTCACCATTGTATCATCAAACGTATACCCAGCCACAAACCCCCTGTCAGTATCAGTGTTCTCCGCAATCCCTATCGATGGATACAACATATTCCATTCAATCACCATCACCAACAATGCCTCCACCAAGCCCATCTCACAGTCATCAACTACAATTCAGCAAGCACCGGCTATACATCCAACGATGCCGCAAAATCAGATACAAATTATCGACCAACAGATTTTGAAACCAGCCAATGAGACTGCCGATTATTTGACACAATTTGTAAACTAGTTATAAGACCAAGACTATGCCTACGAGTAACTAGAAAAGTTGGTTACATAATTATTTTTTAATTTACTTGTTGCGAAATAAAGCTTTAAAAAATTAAAATTGTTTTCTTACCTTAACGTAAATGAAAGTCGCTCTTCAGGTGATATTGCATTACGAAATGAAGTGTCTTCAAATTGTAGATACTGGCCCACGTCTTGTAATAATTTAATAATAATAATAATGTCCTCCTGACCGATTCCGGCCACGGCGGCCAATCTCATTTTGGTGGTTGTTGAGAGATATTACAAAACACAAATAAAAGTCTATGTACGTCACGAATTAAATTGTAATGAAAAAGTCAACACACGCGTAAAAACAGTACAGAAGGGATAGCTTAGAGAGATACACAATATACAAAGAGTTACAGCACAAACGCAAGAAGTCCACATACAAAAATTCACGAAAAACGATTAAATTATATAAGACAAGTAATTAGCGTAAGATAGTAAAGCATCGACTGTTTTCTTAGTAAAAATCACAAGTGGCCGGTAGGAGACAAACAAATTCCGATCTGCCGTATACTACGGGTTTCGCGCGGCTATGCTTGTGAATTAATAGAATATGAATAAATATTATTTAATAAATATAAATAATTAAGTTTATGTTTTGTGTGTATGTAGGTGTGTGTGTAATATAATATTAAATAAAATATAAATATTATTATATGGAAAGTTTAATATATAAATATGATAAATTAAATATATTATGTTATAAGTCACCTACGCGCATTGAGACCAGCCAACTGCGCAGGAGATATTATAGTGGACGAGTGTATGCGCAGACACAAGTGCACTCTCTATTCCTGTCACTCTCATACTCCGGTGGGACGACTACTCGACACGACCGGTGAGAGTTAAGGCGCAGGACCGACGGCTTTACGTGCTCTCCGAGGCACGGGGGTGAAACACCGCCAACTTCCCAACTCCAGGCTGTTACTGAGGCTTACTATACAGAAAGACTCAATAACTAAACTTGGCCCGACCCGGGACTCGAACCCAGGACCTCAGGATGTGCAGCCGTACTTGCTAGCCACTACACCACCGAGGCAGTCGTTTTAGACACTATTCCTCAACAGAGATGAATAATCAAAATCGTGGACAACCACGTGGCAGAGGCCATTATTCCGGCGGTAACCGCCGAGCAATGCGCGACGCCCAACGTGCTTACAACTATAACGCAGAGCAACAACAACTGCCAGACTGGGCGTACGAACCAGAAGCTTTCGATCCCTCCCGTGTTAAGCCCAAAGCACGCGGTCCAACTAAGAGATCTGAAGCATTTAAGGCAAAGCTAAAACTTCCAGTAGAGGTTCAAACTCTTGTACCTAGTACTACATCAACACCCATGCGAGATGAACCCCTCAATGTAATAATTTATCAAAAGTGCCAATCGACATTCTGTAGTAATTAAAAACTTATCGGGATATTGACGCACGTTGTTGTACATTTTGCAAAAGTATACTTTCAAATGTCTTTGATCAGTAGTGGATGTACCCAGTACCTTCGGCGGCGGCGTTGTTTACTTTTTCTATTTTTCAATTTCAATATCAAAGCTACAACACATGCTGCTCGCCAGAAATCCATGGTGAAATGAAATAAATTTAAGCAAAAGGCTAGCCGCAGTGCGTGTTGATGCGCGTTTTTGCGTTTTCAGCTATTCCTCAACCGCGCGCGTTTAATCGCAGTCGCGTTTAATTGCGTGCTAAGCCTTAGGCGCGCTCCACATTCTCGGCAAAACTACACGAGACATAGCGAATACGAGAGTGTGGAGGACATATTCGGCAAGTCTCGCCTATGTTCGCGCAGTCTCCATCCCGTGTCGGTATTTCGTATCCGAATCAGAGGGCTCTCGTGTAGTTTTGCCGAAACACAAAACACTCCCTCCACATTCCCGCCGCGTCAGTCTGCTTGCAGGGAGCACGGTGAGCGCTCGTTGATTTCAGTGAAGAGCGCACGCGCACGCACGATAGAACGAAAATGCCTAGGACTTGGACGCACGATCTCGAATTGAGGTTTTTAGAAACTTACCAGTGTTATCCTATAATATGGGATCCTAAATGTCGTGAACATAAGGATAGAAACAAAGTACACGACGCGTGGAATGAAATAAGTGGAATCTTGAATATATCGATCAAAGAATTAAAAAGCAAAAAAGACTCCCTCATGACTACTTTTAGGATGCATAAACGAAAAATAAAATCATCAGAACAATCAGGAGCCGGATCTGATGATATTTATACGCCGATATGGTTTGCTTTTAGTTTGATGGATTCTTTTTTGGGGGATATCATCGATAGTAACAGCAACAAAACAAAAAACACAATAACCATAAGTAGATATTATTTATTTTTATAGTTCTTTACTGCTAGAATCGAAGTTTATAAATATATCACATGTCCAAAAATATTTTTTTTTTCTGTGGCAAACAAATCTTCTTTAGTATAGTTTTATAGAATTTCGCTAATATACCTACGTTGTTTATACATGTACAGGTTAAATGAAAAAAAATATATTGGTCTCTAATAAATCTATTTCTTAGATTTTTCATGTTTAATATGAAATAATGATTTTGGACATATTGATAAACTTCAATTAAATTACAGAAATTACCTACAAAAATATTTTGTAAACTCTTCCCTAACTTCAATTGCGTCCAATGCTGACCGACGCGCTACTCTTGGTAAATTACGAAGAGCGCCGTTTTCGTCGATTTCATTTCTCCATGATCCTGATTGAACTAGCATGTTGTTATTGTCGTATATGTCCATGGTACCTGGAGGTGTATAAACTTGAGACGAGGTTTTACTTTTTCTTAGGTAGTTGTGCAATAGTATACAGGTCAAAGTAATAAGTATAACTTTTTCTGGACACAGCGCAAATGGCTTTCTAAAAATTCTAAATTTTGTACAAAGTACTCCGAACGTATTTTCAACAATCACTCGTGATCTTGATAATTTTTCATTAAATATACTCTTCGGATTTCCAATATTATGTATTCCAGGGTACGGTTTCATGACATTTTTGTGAAGTGCAAATGCACTGTCTGCTAGTAATACGTAGGGTATATTTATATCAGAACCTGGTAATGGATGGGGATCAGGTAAATTGAGTGCTTCTGTTGCAATTTTGTTCCATAATTCAGTGTCCCGTAAAATACCTCCATCACTCATTCGACCATTGCTTCCTATGTCAGCAAAAATGAAATTGTAATTACTATCTACTAAGGCGAGGAGAACAATACTAAAATCTTTTTTATAATTGTAATATTCCGATCCTGAATTGGCAGGGCATTCTATAACAACATGCTTTCCGTCTAATGATCCAATGCATCGGGGAAATTTATTTCTGTAGCCTTTTTCTATTTCAATCCATTCTTCTTTTGATGATGATATCTGTAAATAATTAAAATAGATTAGAATCCATACAAACAAACTATTTAACAGGTACTTTGGTTTATTTCACAGATCGAAGAAACTGATTGTAGTCAAGATGACGTAGGAGGGTCTCAGGAATCAGTGAATGAAGACAGAAATATCACAATTAATGAACCTACACCAGAACCATCTAATACTTTGCAAACAAATCGCTGACGTAAAAACCCTCCAGAATTAATAGAAGCTGGAAAAACTATGAACAAAGCGCTTAATACTCTTAATGCAGTATTAAACCAAAAAAGTGAGAATAATTTTGCCCATCAAGAAGATGAGTGCGATCTTTATGGCAGAATGTTAGCGAAGAAACTAAGAAAATTTCCAGAACATGAAAGAGTGAATGTCATGTATGAACTCGATGGGACGATCATTCGTCTACTTTCACGCAACACTTCACATAGACATGTTACAACACCTTCACCACTTTCTGCTCATAGTTCTTACTCTGAACCTATTTTCTCCACTAAAATGAACCGACTACACTCCAGTCCGATTTCGTATTCAGAACCTACTGAGCGTTATTTATTTGAAGACAGACCATTATCTGCCCCAGCATTATCATATTATATGTCACCGTCTCCAACACAACAACAGCTGCCACAACAACAACAGTCTCAACATCTACCACAGCAACAACCATCTCAACAACATCTGTCACAGCAACAACCGTCTCAACAACTTCTGTCACAGCAACAACCGTCTCAACAACATCTGTCACAACAAAGTGACAATTATAACACAAACATGCAACATTCAGTCTTACTCCACATACCAGATCGCCTATTATCTCCAGATTCATCTCTGGAGAGTACTCAAAACAATCAAAATTCTATAACTGTTTTATCCGATTTACTAATTTTGTCTCCGTCTACAGGGAACACCGAACGAAATAAAATTATTTAATTTTTCAATACATAGATATACATCGATTAAGTCCACACGTGGATTGGGTCCACACAAATCTTAAGTCTCATAGTAATGAGTAGCTAGCCGCGAATAATTTATAAATATTGTAGCTAACTTGCACTTCCACTTAATTTTACATCCTACATACATTAGTGTGTTTTCATTGAAATAAATGTAATAATTTCATATATTTTTGTTTTTATTAACTCACCTTTATCTCATCCTTTAAGACTTTATTCAAAGCTTCACATACTTCCGGTACAATTTGAAAAATCAATTGAGGTGAAATTTTAAAAAGAAAATGTAGGCTTTCGTAACTGTCTCCTGAAGCCAAGAAGCGCAGCGTGAGAGCCAAACGTATTTTAGCAGGAACAGCTTCACGTAACTGGGTATCTTTTTTTATAATAAATGGGTTAACTTTAGAGAGTAAATCTTCAAAATCCTCTCTTGACATCCGAGTGAACTTGTGAAACTCACGACTGGGTTCGTAAATTAGTTCTGATAATTGTTTCTCCATTGTTTCACTGAAATAAAACCAAACCATGAGTAACACTTTATTGCAGACACATCATACTAATTTCATTATAAATCGAGAAAAAAAAGGTTAATAAATTGGTTCTGTAGGTACTACATACATTATGTACACTATTTGGTAATTTTTTGTTTGCTAGCTATTAAGTTTCTTGATCAAATAACTCATTCAAATAGATAAATACATTTATTATACATATTTAAAATTATTTAACTACATAGTAGTTACTGCAGATATTTTTATAAGTTATTCTTTGGGAGGTCTATAAAACGTTTCAAAAACAAAACATTCTGTTCCATACCGCATCTACTGTGTAGTATTAAAATTATATAGATTTTTACCTTGTTCTGTTGCGATGTATTGCTGTCATCCACCATCTTCGTTTTTTCCAACGTCTCTTGATAACTTTTTTTTCTCGAATAAACGTATAATTGTAATAAGCCACAGCACATAATGCTGCAGCGACAGCTGTTTCCACGTCCATCTCGTTCGAGTACCGAGCGCACAAATGCGCGAGCGAGAATGTGGAGAGCTGCTCTCGTCTCGTCAATAGTTTTGGCGAGACCCGAGACAAAACCTCTCGTGGAGAATGTGGAGCGCGCCTTAGTCGAATAACAGGAAAGCGGAGTATCTAGCGCGGCGACTCGCCGTGTCGCCGCCCGCTGGACGCTGACCACGGTCAATCAGTCATCTCACTCACTACCCGATGTTTCGTCGCCAGACGAGTGAGTGAGATAACTAGACTCGCCTAAACCGTTCCGAGGCGGGCGAGTGAGTGAATTCTGGATTTGTTCTATTTCTCTTCTTACATCCGCCTGATTAGGTTCTTAGCATTTTTTTTCTATGTACAGACATCCGACCTCTATAGTTTTATTATATGTATAGATTATACATGTTGGTTCTTGGAATAATAATTTTAAAAGAAGTATTTTTAAGTTTAACTTTGTTCTCAAAGTAGTTTTTCATTGTTTTGTTTTTATTTTTAAGTTTTTGTTAATTGTACTTAAAAAAAGTTTATTTAAAAAAAAATCTTGTGTTAGGCTACATAATATTCAGTGTTAAGTAGGTTAATTTCATTTTTTGCAATATAAGTATAAGATAATAAAAAAAAAATTTCATTTTATTTATTTCTTTATTAAAATATTTAAAATTCTGTTATCACGCTGCCTTTTTTTCAAATTCACAAATGTTTTTTATTTTTTATTTTATTAATTAGGTAGGTACCAATCTACATAATATTGTAAGTAATAATAATGTTCTCCTGACCGATTCCGGCCACGGCGGCCAATCTCATTGAGACTAGCCAACTGCGCAGGAGATATTATAGTGCACAAATGTACGCGCAGACACAAGTGCACTCTCTATTCCTGTCACTCTCATACTCCGGTGGGACGACTACTCGACACGACCGGTGAGAGTTAAGGCGCAGGACCGACGGCTTTACGTGCTCTCCGAGGCACGGGGGTGAAACACCGCCAACTTCCCAACTCCGGGCTGTTACTGAGGCTTACTATACAGAAAGACTCAATAACTAAACTTGGCCCGACCCGGGACTCGAACCCAGGACCTCAGGATGTGCAGCCGTACATGCTAGCCACTACACCACCGAGGCAGTCATAAATAATAATATTGTAAGTAATACCTAACTAACTAGCCTAACTACCTTCTGCTTGAGCAGAATGGTTCACATCCAAAATTCAGAAAGTAACAACTCCAGCAGGATTCCCTACTCTCCCCTCTAGTCCCATATAACCCTAATTACGACGTGAGTAGGGATCGCGCACATTTTTGTTTATTACTTATAATATCAACACAAATGACCTATGAAGTTCAAAAAATTTAAATATAAGCTGCCGGAACAAAATCTATTAAAATATAATCAGGTCTCAACAAGAAAAAAAATAGTTATAATCGGTTTGAAAGTAATCGTCCCTACTTACCCCGTTTTACGGTACTCCAGGTGAACAGAAATCCCATACAGAAATCTGAGCTGCTTTTGCTAAAGAGGATTTTGCACTTGCATGAATACAAAACCATATCAGTCAGTTCTTGTTCCCATCGTCGACACAATCAGTGAAAAGTATTATTCAGATAGATTAAATGAGGAATCAGTATTAGCCAATATATCTAGTATCGTTGCCGTACCTAAAAAAATCTTATTGCAATATGATTTATCCCTCCTCTCCCAGCTCTAACGACGAGTCTCTTGCAAACTTTAAACAACCATCAGTTTGTAATGTAACAGAAAAGCAGCTTATAGAAAAGTAAAACGTTCATCCATTGCAAATATCAAACGGCGTTCATGTTTTAGTTAAAGTTTCCTCTATTAAAACCAAACATTATACTTAGGCGTCGCTAAAAGTGCAGTTGATGAAGAAGGAGAAATCAAGATCATGTTTTATAAAACTGTAGATGGTACTAGCATAAGGTTCAAGGCAGTAGAGACTGATATATCTTATGAACCTTACAATAACATCTTGTAAATTATTCCAAACTCCAAAATGATATAATACTTTCTTAGATTTACGCGAATATTTGACATTTAAATAAAACTATCTTTTCGGATTTTTTCGCGGATTTATTTTGATTTTTGGTTCCGGACGTTTCGATTGCTTTACAGCAATCATGGTCACGGGAGAGACTGAGGTGTTAGATGTCTCAAAGGTATTATACAGTTGTTACAGACAGCCTACCCACAAAATAACAAAATGAATTCAAAATTTTGAAAATTGGCATCAAAGTACCTTACAATATTTGTTAATTTTAATCATTTTTATAATTTTAATTACTTTTATACTTGAAATATGGAATATTATTTATATAATTTTAGCTGTTGTTATTATAATTATTACAATTTTATAGAAAACTTTATTAATTAGTAATCTATATTTAGTGTTGCCATTATTATATTTATAACTATAAAGAAAAATAAATATTAATTATTTAAGCCAAATTATTGTTGTTTGTGTACTTTAGAAAATTAAAATTAATTAATAATTACATTTACAAATGAAAAATATTAATTTGAATTACTAATTTGACATACTGTTATTTTGATCCGCACAGTAAGAACTTACTACATCTAACTGTCTGTTATGTTTAGATTTATTATTAGATTTTATAATATTAATAACAGGATCCCACGACGATGGTAGTACCCAGCCATCTTCCCTATTGAAATTTGGATGTTTTTTAATTTCTATGGCTTCCCGAATCATTCTAGGGCGATATCGATTTTCTTTCGCGAGGATTTGGGGTCTATCGAAGCGAATATAATGGCTTGGGCGATCCTGACTATGTTTGCAGACAGCAGATGTTGGATTACGCCGGTGTTTCACATCAGCTATGTGTTCCTTGACCCGAGTTCTGATGGATCGCTTTGTTTGTCCGATGTAAGAGAGTCCACAATCACAATCAAGCTTGTAAACTCCTGCATCTTGTAGAGGGATGTGGCACTTGACAGGTGGTAAGAATTGACTAATTTTCTTTGGCGGCTTGAAGTAAGTTTTAATTGAAGCTCGCTTTAGGATGTAGCCAATCTTGTCAGTGACTCCTCTCATGTAAGGTAGGACTGCAGGGACGCGCTCGACTGTGGCTGGTTTCACTCGGTCCCTGTGACGTAGGCGCGGCACTTGCAGCTTGTTGTCTCGCAGAACTTGCTTGACATGTTGCAGCTCTCCGGCCAGGTGTTGCTCGTCACAGATTTTCCCACGGTAGCTAACTGTGAAGGGTGGTGGTGAGATTCACCATTCAAGTACCTATCTTGATTGTGATTGTGGACTCTCTTACATCGGACAAACAAAGCGATCCATCAGAACTCGGGTCAAGGAACACATAGCTGATGTGAAACACCGGCGTAATGCAACATCTGCTGTCTGCAAACATAGTCAGGATCGCCCAAGCCATTATATTCGCTTCGATAGACCCCAAATCCTCGCGAAAGAAAATCGATATCGCCCTAGAATGATTCGGGAAGCCATAGAAATTAAAAAACATCCAAATTTCAGTAGGGAAAATGGCTGGGTACTACCATCGTCGTGGGATCCTGTTATTAATATTATAAAATCTAATAATAAATCTAAACATAACCAAAAATCAAAATAAATCCGCGAAAAAATCCGAAAAGATAGTTTTATTTAAATCCAAAATGATAGTTAAAGGTAAGTAGAGTATACTTTGAATATGATAAACCATTAATCGTTTCTGAAAAATAAGACTGATTTCCTGACAGATTTTAAGATGAAGATTTTTTAGTTTTTTTTTTTTGTGCAACTGCTTCAAAGAGACTTAGTACTGATAACATTAGATTTATTTTAATTTAGTTATACAATGCAGACTTGTAATTTGAAGATATTTAAGTTACTTTATGTCGTGTTATGCGTTTGGGAGTTTATTTTTTATTTTGTTTTCTAATCTACTAGATCTACTTTATGAAAGTACAAAGTACTTTATGTATGATACTACTGTATTACTAAGATTATTACTGCGTTACTTTTTTGTCCCCAGATTTTTTTTAGTATAATTACAGTACTCGTAATATTTAAGCTTCTGATTAGTAATTTTTTTTTAATTTTACATGTGTCTGTTGTTAATCGTAAGTCGAAGCTCCTGTCACTAGTTGGTATTAATTTTGTTTCTTTTTCTATTTTATTAAAAAAGTGAAGTATTTTAAGAAAGACGTTGGTAACGCAGTCATCTAAACTATTAAAGATATTTCGTTGGACTGATTATTTCTGTAATTCAACTTCATGGGAAATTAATATTAGTACTATTAGTATTGTTTCAAATTGGTATGTTATTGACCTTAAATGTAACATTTTATAAATAAAACTCAAAGTAGCATAGTAACGCTGTTGTTTAATTTTTCGACCGTTTAGTGATGAAGCGCCATAAAGTTAGACAAATCATTTAAAAATATCGCTGCTAATATAAATATATTAAAGAATAAACTAATACAGTCCTAGGGCAATAATAAGAAACAAGAAAAGACTAATTAAAATTTTAACTTTTTTTTACAAAACAACCGGTCGAATTAGACATTGAAAAGTGTTTTGGCTCCGCGCCGGTAGCTCTGAGGAAGATAGCGATTCTCATATAGAGGACGAAAGTGAAACCGTTTTTGTCATCGAAAATGATCACCGTGGAAGAATTCCCAAGCTGGTTTACAAAGTTTTGATAACCAAAGTTCGGAAAATTTCTCAAAGGCTTGCATGGATATACTCAATTCATACCTGAAGTCCAAATCTTAAGATACAACATGACTCTTGATTGCAAGATTATTGACAAGAAGCTTGCTGATATTATAGTCAGAATTCTGCAATTCAAAAATGCAATCCAAAAAACGTTACTTGACCTCAAAGGAAAAACTACTTTTTCAGATGCTGAAATATTAATTTTGAAAGATTTGTCTAGTCCTCTTAATATCATAAAAGCCACAGTTGAAGAAATTTGCGAGCGTGAATCAAACTTATTGTCTGCTGAAATCACACTTCAATTTATGATGGAGAGGTTCGCATGGAAACGTGATGTCATTCAGTCATTCAAGCTGGCCACTAGCCAGCTTATTGAAGAATGACTGAGTTTTTGCACGGTGCTGCTAAGCTGCTATCAATAAAACATTTATCTGAAAACGATGACTTGGAAACACCTGTCAGGGTGAAAATGGCGCTTTTAGATCGAGGGAGTCCAAAAAGCATTCATCTATAGTGTTTATGATTTTTTACTAACCATATCATTTACGAGAGTTGAAGCTGAACGTGTATTTTCGGCTAATAGATTTTTTTGTAATCATTTGAGATGTTCTGTAAAGGATTCTTTTCATTTACATACGTTAAATAAATCAGAATTTGAAAAATTCGTATTATTCGAATAATTCAAATAACATTTTTTATAGAATAGGCATGACGACAGTATCAAAAAATTGTCGATTTAATGTTTTTAGGGGTAAAATTACATTAAATACATTTATAATACTGGTTTAGTTTTATTTAAAAAAATATTAAGATTATTAAAATTTTCAATAAAATAAAACATTAAAATACTGCAATCGGCCATTTTGACTGACTGATTTGACTTCGCTTAGGTAAACTTCACGTCAGCTGTGTTTTGTTGTTGTAAATAATACATACGCAATTTATTACGCATTTTGATTGATTATGTACTCTTTCAAGTCTGATTTATCGTCTCCAGTCTACTGTAACAATGGAACCAACATTTATCAAAGCAAATAGCTCAAATTTGCTTAGGATTGATGTATTAATGTTGGGCGATTTCCTCTCAACAAATAAGGAATTTTGCTCATCTGAGTTTAGACACGTGAAAATATCCTTGTACGTAATTTTTTTATTTATCTATCCTTACCCTAGATACAACTAACTTAGACATAATCAAGAATTACATTATTTCGAACTCATTTGATTTTATTTCAGTTTACTTTTATAGATTATTTTTACAATAAACTTGTTATTATTGATATTAGCTCCTACACAGCTTGTAAGTTGCTATTTGAGACGTAATACCATGTTAATACCCAATAAAACGAGTAATTTTCTGTAACTAAAAAGCACCTACTAATACTAGTTATATTTTTAATCATAGTAAACACCTAAAATCTGATAAATCACCAAGTCAATGTGTATGTATTCTTTGTAATTTAATTTTAAGTATTTCAGGTCTTCAAGACCATCATATGGGGATGATGCAATCAGTTATGTGCAACTGAAAGGGGAAGGAAACATTTAAACAGTAAAGTGCAAGATTTGCCCAGGACATAATGTACACTCAAAACTATGTGCTGTTACATTGATGGTTGATTAAGATGAAGAAAAAGTGATATCAATTGAATGCCATGATTGTGTTGCTGCCCAGGGCGGATGTAAGCATGCAATAGCGCTGCTAATGTGGATTAACAGGCGAAGCGAAGAACCTTCATGCACAGAAATTCAATGTTACTGGCGGAAATAAAAGCTATCAATAGTTGGCACTACCTTGAAATGTATATTGGCCAAAGATCTATCTAAGGGTCGCCCTATGTTACTCTAACTCTACAGTTCTTGAAAAATTTTTAGAAGAAGGAAAAAAGAGGAAACTTGAAAACTGCGAGCTACTAAAGTATCAACAAGATTATAATTTTAATGAACTACTTAGCGTCTCAATGCACCAACTTGTGCTTATATATAAGGAAGAGTGTTGTGACTTATTTTTAAGTAAAATTAATTTGACTATGGATCTTATTAACAAGATTAAAGCTGAAACCAGGAACCAGTTTGAAAATAACCTTTGGTTCGAACTAAGGTATGGAAGGGTGACAGCTTCTAGAGCTTATGAAGTGAGTCGGTGTCAGACCAATGATGGAACTCTGATTTCTACTATCATGGGTTGGGGAAGATACCAGATACACCAGCAATGAAACGGGGTAGATATTTAGAAAACCAAGCTCGAGAAATAGTTAGCAAAAAACTAGGGGAAAAAAATCAAGAATGCAGGGCCGTTCATATCCCAAAAACATCCAATGCTAGCGGGTTCCACTGACGGAATATGTCAAGATATCATTGTGGAGATAAAATATCCTGTAAGCAAAAAAAAATTTCTCAATTATATTAAAAATGGGAAACCCAGCAAGAAATGCTTTGCCCAGATTCAAATACAAATGTACCTAAGTGGTCTAAATAAGTGTTACTTGTGCATCGCGGACCCAAAATTTTCTACTAATAAAACTGTAGAAATTATATGTATAACTTTTGATGAACCATTTATGTCAGGCTTTCTTGAAAGTGTTAATAAATTTAGAAAAACCCATGTGTATCCATTGTTATATAAAAGTATAGAATAGAAAATAAAAATGCGTAAATTTCATTTGTGTTTTATTTAATAAGAGAATTTTGTATATTAATCAAACCACAAGCTATAGTTACCACATCATCAAGAACCTTAACCAAACTTAAGTTAAGACAGGCATGAGGTTTTAACGTGTTGAATTCACGTAACCGTCTGATCATCCGCTCAACGTGAATTCTTAAGCTAGCTTTTTTTTTTTGTTTCTTTAGCTTCAGCTTTAGTTAACTTGCATCCAGATGCAACACTGGGAGGCCGTACTAATAATAGCACACCCATCCTTCGTAAATATACTTCCACATGTTTAAATCCTCTATCTGCCATGACCCACATATTGGGTTGCAAACATTTTGAGAAGTTAGAAGTTTCAACAATGTATGTGTCTGTTATTCGGCCTCCATAAGCATTTGAAATATAATTTATCAAACCATTAGGTGTACAAGATATAAGGTACTTAATGGTATTGGCTTTTTCGTAATCAGACCAGGAAAGAGCTTGATATAAAGCATTTGTAGGCTTCTCACAATTCCCCACTTTTTTGAATCATCAAATGAGCATAAGCACTCATGATGTTTTCTAAAAGCCGGCGCCCCTGACAGTCAGACATCATTGCTTCATGCACTGTAACTCGTCGAGATACGGATCTTGTGTGGTTTAAAACATTAGCTGTAGCACAGAATTTGTCGACTTACATTAAAAAAGTAGCTAATAAATATCGTACAGAGTGTATCAAAAATCAGGATGAAATTAGAAAAAAAATATTCGTGATTTCTTACTATTGTGGGAAAAAGAGTTTCCAGAAAAGAAAGATTGCAGAAAAGGCAAAAAAAGTTATTCTTCTATCAAACAGTGACATTAAACTACTATCAATTATTTAAATGACCAAGCTAATATAGCTTACTGTCTGTTGAAAGATAAATCGAATCATGCTACTTGGGTTTTACTAAATTCTTGAACATTAATTCTGATTCAAATTTTTAACTTTAGTCGGGCTGGGGAGTTGGAAAGACAGATAATTCATTTTCAAAGTAGATTGAATTTAATGAAAATATTATTCCAGATTACTATGCAAATTTATCTGCGGAAACAGTTGCATATGCAAAACAATACGTCTGATTGACTTTAAGAGAAAAGTTTCGACGAGAGGTATCCATATTATTAACTCAAAGTAACATAGAATTCATTGGTACTCTTCTTAAATATCGACAAAATTCTGGACTTAAAACAACAAATGAATATGTTTTTGCAATAATAGGTACTCAACCTCTTCGAAAACAGTATATAAGGGATTGTTCTTTAATAAGGAAGATTCCTAATGAATGCCTTGCACTCATTCCGAGTTCTCTGCGTGAGACTTCATTGCGTAAACACATTGCTATATTTACAGCAATTCTTGAGGTAAAGGGACATCAAGTGGAACGACTTGCCAACTTCAAGGTTCAGTCACCGTAAGGATACATCGAGGTATTTATCGAGTTCCACTTCTCACTTCGCGGAAATGATTGATATTTCTCGCTTTCTCTTTGCTGCTATAGATGGCGATGAAGATAAATGATAGGCGTTGAGAGCGAGGAAGAGAATAGCAGTGGCGAGGAGAAGAAAAAATTTGAAAATAATGTAAGTAATATGACTACGAATGAGAATAATTTAAATACTGACAGTAATTCAAACTGAAAATCTCACTTTGAGTGAACGAGTAACTGGCTAGTGGAAAAAAACTAAACAAACTCATCAAAATACGAGTGCATTAGGTGATGTTGGATATCGCAGTAGTAAGGTTTAATTGTTAAAAAATCATGATTTTATACGCCTATAAAAATCCATATATTTTAAAAAGTTACTCAAGAGGTTAAATCAATCATGAAATAATACATATATTTATTATTTTTATTTTATTTTAATCTATATATTACATATTAATCAAATAATGAGACTGGCTAAAACGAATCCCCGCCTATATAATGTAAATGTATTAAATTAAAACATAAGGAGTTTTTCGACTTTAACCCAAATCAGTGTCAGTTTAAATTATGTCAAGATAACCACATACCAAAATATTATCATTCCTATTACGAAGACCTTCCAGACTCAGAAACAATTCAAGACCGCTTGCTAGAGCCGGATGCTGAGGAGACAGAGGAAGTTTGATCATTATTAAATTAAATATTTACTTGATTTTTTGTATGAAAGTACAACTTTCGTATATTTCCAAGGTCTAAATAGGATAATATTTTTCTTTTGTTACTTACGAAAGTGATACTTTCGAAGTTTACCAATATCTGAATTAAATGTTTTTCTTATATTACTTATAAAAGTGGTAAGTGTACCCAAGTCTAAATAAAAATCTTTTAATTTCCGTCTATGATGAGCAAAGTCATAAATGTGCTTTTATTTCTGATCCTTGAAAAATATTTAATATCTGTTGATTGTATCTAAAAAAGGCAATAAAAATAAAAAAATATTTATTCTTGTGATTTGTAGTGACGAACGTACGTGCTTTTATAGAAAAATAAAAAAGTCCAGTTATTTTAACAGTTTTATATAACAATTCAGCGTAAAGTGTGTAATAAAAGTGAGTTGCAGACATGTCGGATTACAGGTATATATAAATACTTGTATTTTACAAGTTAGCTATATTTTTTTGTGTTCACACGCGGTTGATAACCTCAAGTTTAGTACTAACAAAGTATTACAGCAATAACAAATTGAAAATTCGATATAAGTCGTTATAAATACTGGTGTACCACATATAGGACAGTAGGATATTACAACTTTTTCTTTACAGGCCCTTAGCTGCGCATTTTGGATGCTTTGGAAAACATTCCTGATGATGAAGAAAATAGTAAAGAAAGAGGTGATATGTGTTTTGCCGCCTCCTGTTAATCCCGACTGCCCCACTGTCGCAATCGCAATTGGTTCTTAGGTGCAGCACCTATGTCACCATCGTCAAATAATGCCCTCGAGTCATTTAATAGAAACATAAAAGACCATAATACGTTGCGAGAACGATTTTCTCTTCCGCGATATCTTTCTGTTGCTACCGATATGGTAGTCCAATGGTCATTAGAAAACTCTTCGTTACCGGAGGCACCTACTATTGAACTTCGACAATGGACGGGAGCTTACGTCTGAGTGAAGAAAGGCATAAGTATAAAGATAATAGCATCTAATCCTACCAAAAAAATATTTGATTTGCAACGAAAATGCGAAAGATTTAAACTACAACGATCGCTGGCAAACTTTTAACGAGTATAAAAAACTGTCAGTTGCTTTCCAGAAACCACATTGCCAAATTTGGACTGGCAAAAAGGATCGTGCGACTGTCCCGATTTTTTTTAATAAATATGTATGCAAACACGTTTTGGGTCTAGCAATTCGGCTCAAACTAACAACACCATCACTGGAAGTAAAAATGATACCCATTGGACAAAAAGAAAACGAGGCCGGCCCACTAAGTCATAAAAATCATATCCAATTTAAAATAAACCTTTATAGTGTACGGCACTCGAAGACAATTTTGTGGCAGGACAATTGTTCGTAGGAAACGGAATAAAATAGATTTACATCATGAAGATGTGATACTTTAACAGCAGTACATAGTAATTCAGTCTCCAAGTTAGATAATGACTGAAATCAAGCCTTGGTACTTGGGTACCTCTTAAAAAAGATCAACAAGATCGAAATTTGGAAAAACCCCATTGAAATTGATACAGGAAGTTCCGACTAGATGGAAAAATTGTTACCACATGATACAAAGAATCCTGGACTTGAGCGACAGTTTAGCGGTTGAACTACATAAGCTATCACAAGCACCAGATGTAATCACAATAGAAGAGGAGAACGCTTTAAAAGATGCAGTAGGTTTACTAAACGTGTTTAACCAGGCAACGAACATGTTAAGCAGTGATAGTTACCCGACCAGTTCTCTAATCATACCAGTTACAAACAAATTGTTTGATAACCTCAGGAGTATAAAACCAACCTTAAAGACTGAAATGGGTATAATACTGTTGAATAAACTGCAACTACGAATGTCCAAAGGCAAGACTCAAACAAACACATACTCTTAACAGGAGATTTTAATTTTGGTGATATTACGTGGTGCACCCCAACTAATGACTCGCAACATTATATACCTAACTATACCGGTAACAGTTTAATTAAAAACACTTTTATCGATTTTTTATCTCTTAATGCATTAAAACAATTCAATGGAATAAAAAACGAGAAACATAAAATTTTGGACCTTTTTTTATCCAAGTCAGATATAATAAGCGTCGATACCTGCTTTAATGCCATACGTGATATAGATCATCCACCACTATTAGCCACTATATCTATCCCAGTAACAAAACCAGCTGAGTCTACTCCGGAATACCGGTATAACTTTTTCAAGGCAGATTATGAGTCAGTAATTCAATCTTTGGACGCAATCCCATGGTTATCTGAGTTAGCTAACCTTGACAATGTTGATGAGATGGTTGACAAATTTTACAGAATACTTAATCAAATTATTAATCAACATGTTCCTAGATCACAAAATAGGAAAAATAATTACCCAATATGGTTCACATCGAATTTGATCAAACTATTGAGACGCAAACACAGATATCATAGAAAATACAAAAAGTATGGCAACCCATTAGACAAACTTGAATTTGAGTTTCTACGTAAGGACTGTGATATTCTTATGTCGGAGTGCTACAACAAGTATATATTCAAAATTGAATCGGAAATTGCCAAACACCCGAGGTACTTTTGGACGCACTTAAAAAATCTTAGAAAAAATGACAGTAAATACCCAGCCACAATGTCACTTGGTGAATACAAAGCAGCCAAGACCGACGAAATATGTGACCTCTTTGCTCTACATTTCTCCTCAGTATACGATAATGATACTGGTTCTATTCCATTGATTACAAAAAAAAATGATTTTGAGGAAATAGACAACCTTACTATTACACGCAAACATGTTATAAACAAACTTAAAGGACTTAACATTAATAAAGGTTGTGGACCCGACAATATTCCACCAATATTTTTAATTAAATGTGCGTACCCTCTATCGCTACCGCTTACCTTAATTTATAATACTTCCATACGTTGCGGAACGTTCCCAAGGGTGTGGAAAGAGGCTAGAATAGTACCAATCTTTAAAAGCGGAAAAAAGGACTCTATTACAAACTACAGACCAATCTCTATTCTTTCCAATATATCAAAAGTTTTTGAATCGATCATCTACACACACATTTATAGCCATGTTAAGCAACACTTATCCTGCAACCAACATGGATTCATGACTAAAAGATCTACATGCACAAACTTATTATCTTTTGTCAATAATATATCCGAAAGAGTCGATAATAACCTACAAATTGATGCAATATATACAGACTTCTCGAAGGCTTTTGACAAAGTTAGTCATACCATCTTGATAGCCAAATTAAATACTTATGGTATAACAGGATACCTTTTAGAATGGTGTAAGAGTTACTTAATGAATCGTCAGGCTACTGTCGTCTTGAATGGAGTGACATCCAAGCCATTTATAGCCAGCTCTGGAGTACCTCAAGGATCCAATTTGGGACCCTTGTTTTTCAATATATTCATTAATGACATCTGTGACAAAATTAGATTTTCTGACTTTCATATATTTGCTGATGATTTGAAACTTTATAGAACCATATATAAATATGATGACAGTTTGCTACTTCAAAAAGACATAGATAATATTATGGAATGGTGTGTGAAAAATAATATGAAATTAAATATAAACAAATGCACTCATATTAAATTTACTCGAAAGAGAAATATTATTCGAACAGCGTACAAGATTGATGAACAAATATTAAGTGAGGTTGACCACATTCGTGACTTAGGTATAATTATTGATAGCAAGCTAAGATTCATCCATCATGTGAACAAAATGCTTGATTCTGCTTACCAATCACTTGGATTTGTCTTAAGATGTTCCCGTGAGTTCAAAAAAGTAGAAACTATATTACAACTATATTATTGCTATGTTCGCAGTAAGCTTGAATATTGTTGCCCTGTTTGGTCATCTCTGTACAATGTTCATAGTAATAGAATAGAAAAAATTCAAAAGGTAATAGTACACCTCGAATTTCGAATTGGTGGTCCTAAGTCTAAAACGTACCAATAGAAACTGCAGCGGTTCAAACTCCACTCTTTACAAGAACGAAGAGCCTTATTGCAGATGTCATTTCTCCATAAGCTTTGTAATAATGAGATTGATAGTAGTGCTCTTATTGAAAAATTAAATATTAACGTACCGCCTGTGATACCACGATACCAAAAACCATTGTTTAGCACCAAAGCTTACAGAAGTAACTTAGGCAAAAATTCTCCAATGGCGAAGCTTCAACGTACTTACAATCAACTGACGAATTTAATTTGTAACTTAGACATTGCCCACGACACTTTTAATATATTTAAAAATAAAATAAGTAAATTTATGACTCAGTGTGACGATAGAAATTTTGGTTTTTGTTAATGATTGATTATTCTTTTATTTTATTAATTTACTTTATTCGACTACTCAATTTTGTTTACATTTCATTTAATTTTATTGTACTTTTTTAATTATCCATTATTCTAATTAATTTAATTTGTTCCCATTATATGACATTTATGATTATTTTCGTTTTGTGATACCTACACTTTAATTATTTGTTTACTTTTATCTAATATTGTGCATGCTGTGATTGTCTGTAAGTGGAAAAGCATTTAATCAATGTACTAATAGCATTTTTTTTTAATTATCATGTAACAATGTATTTTCTGTTGACGATCCTAAATAAATAAATAAATAAAGGGTTATTAGAATATGAAAAGCGAGCCATGTGCCGGCTAGCAACATTGATGCATCCAGTCTTCCGAGATTCTTTCCTGATGTTTGAAAACAGCAAAAGATGCAATGAAGGTAGAACTAGAACTAAGCTGCTTACTAAGAGACTCAAGACTGTCCTTGAGTCATAAAAATGTAGATGCAAAAGTTTAAACAAAGA
Organism: Fabriciana adippe; assembly: GCA_905404265.1. NCBI lineage: Eukaryota > Metazoa > Arthropoda > Insecta > Lepidoptera > Nymphalidae > Fabriciana > Fabriciana adippe. The sequence continues at coordinate 5,176,626 of FR990005.1, read as the reverse complement.
AATCATCTTTGCAAACTCATTTAAGCTCCTTAAATAAAAAAAAAACTACTCACTTTCTGTGGAAGCTATGTCAATTCATCTTTTAAAATTATATATGGAGATTCTGGTGACCATAATAATGTGGTACAAGAATTTTGGGACCATAATAATCGCTTAACCTTTTGACCGCTTGTGGTGCATTTGTACGACACATATTTCCGTGCCCCTACCGCTCGTGTCATATTTCTGCGACAGAGAACATGCATGATTTTTTTGTTCTATTTTCGTTCTATTAACTGCGTGGTACAACTAAAACCATTATTAAATAGAGATAATAATTACAACAATTATTAGCTCTAAATATTGAAAAAGCTTAAACAAAAATAAGTAATTCGCAGCTTGGACTTTTCGTCGATGTCTATCGAAGAAAACCACGCTACTTTATCGACAAGACTGCTACTCACTCCTGCCATCTCAAGACTTCTTTAGGAATTAGCTAGTCAAGAAGCTACTGAAGCAACCGCTTATCACAATTGACCAGCCATCTTTTTCTTTCTACTTACCCTTCACTATGGACGGAATTAAACCAATAAGCTTTTGATAAGGAATGTTTGAATCTGGATTGTTTTCACTTTTAATTAACTTTAAACCTGTCAACATAGGGGAACTGGCAGGTTTACAGTCAATCATACCAAACATTTCTAATAATTTCTTAATATAAAGTTTTTGGTTCACAAACAAATAATCATTTGTTCTTTCAAACTTAAAACTTAAAGCATGCTGAATAGGATCTAAATCCTTGGCCTTAAACTTATTAAAAACATAGTTCTTTTGATCAATATCATTTCCAAAAACAAAAATATCATCAACATGGATAGCTAATATTAAATATAGTTTATTTTGTTTTATAATGTAAACACTTCACGCGAATTCTTCATCGCTGTCATCAAAACTTATTTGTATTTTTAGAGAATGTGACGACTGCTCAGGAACATGCTCAGGCGAAATTTTTACATCCCTAGATAACATAATTTTGCCATTTTCTATCCATACTCTGAACCCATCCTTGTCCCCACAGTATCCAACAAGAAATCCTTTTATAGCCTTCTTATCTAACTTTCTTCTCTTCTGAGATGGAACATGGACATAACATTTTGTACCAAAAATTTTTAATTTTGTAATGTTAATGGTTTTATCAACACCAGTAGGACCTGTTCTATTTAACACTAGGAATGGGCGTTATTACACACAGATAGTTGTCAAAAGAGTGATCGCGCATGGACAACGGCAATGTCATGACAATATTTTATAACTATCTATTTCCAAAACTATCTGTCTGTATAATAAATACTGAATCGCTATGGTTCGACTGACATCGGCTCACGATCTCACGACTCAGAATATAACGCAAACGCACTTGCAAAATAGAGATAGATACATCTTGACGTGAATACAAGTTATAAGTAAAAACGAGACAAGTACATTTTAGTTCTTTCGTAGCTCTCTCTTGGTTTTAGTTAAAAACAAATACTAACAACTGACAATAATACATCTTACGTGTAAGTAATTAGATTTATTTTATTTGCAATACAGGTGTAGCGCTTGACCTATGACCGGAGAAATGGTTTTGTTTTATTTAGTGCACTTATTGTCTTTTGTGATAATGGGTCATGCGCTATTTTGAGTATTGTGTACGCCATTTTTTATAGTCATATATTAAATGTACTAAAAAAGAGATAATTTTAAATATTCTGTGCAACTGAACTTTCTTTTTGTTTTTTGTGAAAAAAACTTTTACATAATAAAAAAATAGTTACATAGTTGTTAGTATTAGTTTATAGGGACGCTCGCTCAAGAAGCAAACTTTTTTTTGTGAATACAAGTTAAAGAAAAATGTCACGTGTAAATAATAGTGTGTTATGGGATTACTTCGAGAGACAGGACTCTACAAAAAAGCAAAGTGTAATATTTGTCACAGCTTCATAAGTTTTAAAACTATAACTGGGAACTTAAAAATACATCTGCGTAATCGGCACATTGAGGCATATGGAAGTGTAGTCAATGAACAATTAGCAAATAAGAACAGAATTCGTTCCACATTTCAGAGCATTAGTCAGCAACCTACGCGTGAACTCCAAAATCTAATGCCAGTGCCCACCATACAATCTGTAGCTGGTACCAGCTCAGACAAGAATACGGCGAATTTATAGCCGTCGCCGCACGTAGCAACGCTGCCTTCATTGTTTGCGACATGCAATCTTGTGATCGATTGATCAATTATGTATGATACTTGAACATAAATAAGAACCTCCAGAATTGGAATCCACAAATAGATACATTCTTCACGGAAGAATGCAGTTGGAAAATGAATCTGCAATAGATAACAAAATGTAAGTTCAGTAACGAACACATTGCAATTGCGTTACGCGATCAATTAATTTGTGGAATGAAGTCTGAATATACAAAAAAAAAACTTTTAAGTACACAGTTATTAACGTATGATGTAGCCAAAGAGATATTTTTACAAGAAGAGACAGTACAGAATCAGGTGAAAAATTTACATGAAAATACAAATAATGGCACTATTAATAAAATCGGCGAACGGTATAGTCACAATAAAAGAGCAGTAGAACAAGCCCAGTCTAGACAATATCCACAGTCCAGTTTCGTTAGTCAGCAAAGCAGATTTCCTAGGCTGCAAAGTGATCGCCCATCACAGTCCAGTCAATTGAGTCCCCATCGAGTCAGTTTTAGTCCAAGTCAACATAATAGAAATATTGTATCGAGTCCAGTCCGTTTTAATAGTCCAAGAGTGAGTTACAACATCCACAGGCATATTCATACTACAGGTGTGAAAGATTCCATAATCCACAGATGTGTTCTGCGAAGAATTGGCAATGTTATATTTGTAAACTTATGGTCATCTTTCAAGTAAATGTCGCAGCTAATACATAAATATCTGTTAACTCTTCATTTTTATTCAGCTAAAGCCTATGCATATGTAAGGAATAAATTTAACTTAGCACTTCCACACCCTAGAGTTATTCGATCCTGGTACAGTACATTCAATGCAGATCCAGGCTTTTCACAAGAAGCCTTCAATAGCCTAAAGCAAAAATCAGAGATAGCATTGAAGAATGGAAAAAAGTTAGTTTGTGCAGTTATATAAGATGAAATTAGTATTAAAAAGAGATACCAGCGTAGCCATGACCGTGTGATTCGTGGATATGTTGATATTGGGTCGTCTCCCGGTAGACGATCCTTCAGAGTTACAAGAATGTAAAGATGCCTTAGTTGGTGGTTCCGCTTAAATATAATTGGAAATTACCCATTGCATATTTTTCGATAAAAGGTTTACCAGCTTCTATCAAAAGTCATTTGATTAAACAAGCTTTAATTCGCCTTCACGATGTGGGTGTTGAAATTTGTTCTTTAACATTAGATGGTCCACCAGAACTTTTTTCGGCTGTCTCGCAATTAGGTGCCGACTTAAAAATGAACGAGGATAGTAACCTTATTTTATAAATCCAATAAATGAAACGCTTAAAGTGCATGTAATATTTTACCCGTGTCACATGTTAAAAAATATTCGTAACTGTTTAGGTGATATAAGAATATCAACCTATGGTAACGGTGATGAAATTAATTGGAAATATATTGAAAGTTTGGCTTATTTACAAGAAAGGGAAGGATTAAGACTAGGCAATAGTCTAAGAAAACGCAATATAGAATACAGAAAAAATATAATGAAAGTATAGTAGCTGCGCAAACATTAAGCAGCAGTGTGGCAGACGCCATTGAATTTTGTGATCAAGAATTGAACCTCCCCGATTTCAAAGGTCAGGTCCTACGGTAAAATTTATTAGATGTATTGATCGGATTTTCGATTTTTTTAATGTCAGAAATCCTTTAGGTAAACGTTTTAAAAGCCTTCTTAGGACTTCTAATGAAAACAGGTGGAGGAAAAATATTATGAAGCAAATTAATTCTCTAAGCGAAATTAAACTGCATGGTCAACCAATAGCACATTCAAGACGTAAAGCGGGTTTCCTAGGCTTTTATAATGCTGTGCTTTCTGTTATAGATATTTACGAAAAGTATGTAAAATTAAATGGTCCATTAAAATATCTTTTAACCTATAAAATGAGCCAAGATCAATTGGAATTATTTTTTGTGCCATTAGGAGTAGAGGTGGGTGGTGTCCGAATCCGACAGCAGCACAGTTTGTCCTCAACTCACCTGACACAACCACTGGACGTGGCTGTTTTTCGTCCAATGAAGCGTGCCTGGAGGCAATTATTATTAAAATGGAAAAAGACAGATGGTCGACAATTACCCACAATTCCAAAAGGTTGTTATCCAAAACTATTAAAATTGTTAATTGATGAACTTCAAATGAATGCTTCAAAGAATATCATTGCTGGATTTAAGAAAACAGGAATTAGCCCTTTAAATGAACATGAAATATTAGCAAGACTTCCCGGAGAAGACTTAGACGAAAACCATGAAAATGCTGTAAAAGATTCTGTTGTAACACTCCTCAAAGAAATGAGATATAGTTCCATGAACATTGTAGAGCCAAGAAGAAAGAGAAAACTCAATGTACTCCCAGGTAAAAGTGTCGCCCCAGTCGCCCCAGAGGAAATTGAAGAACTATGAGATTCCATTATCGTCACATCGTCGATCTTATCTGATGGTAAGGCCAGAAGGTGGATACGTGGAACTCTTCAACATCTAATAGCAGATACTTTGAGTTTGGGCTTATTTTGTTTGATTTGACAAACAAAAAAAATTATAGCCTGATTTCTAGTGTTACTAATAAATACGAATTTTAGTTTGTCAGTCTTCATATAAAAATTAGCATCAAACTAACTTTAACGGCTTAACTTGACTTACTTGACTTATGTTCCTATGTCCCCTAGGTGAGGCAGAGGGCACAGTGCATCGCAAGCCCGTTCGGTTTTGGGCTACGCCTTTGATTTCTCTCCAGGTTTTCCCAATGGCCTTCGCTTTGTCAATGATAGTCCGCCGCCAGGTCTGTTTTGGACGGCCACGTTTGCGTTTTCCTTGGGGATTCAAGTCTAGGGCTTGCCTTGGTATGTGGTTTGGATCCCTTCGGATAGTGTGACCTATCTAGCTCCATTTACAGCGTTCGATCTGCTGGGTGATCGGGACACTCACGCTCTGCACCTCATCTCCTGCCTCTTCCATGTATTAATTTTAAGCCCTATATTTGCTGTATCCTTTCGTGTCGTCCAACTTAAGACATTAATATTGTACGGTACGTATACTTAATTGTTGTCCTTTTCATAACATGTATTCTTAGATTATGTTTAATTTAACTTTATTCTTAAGGAAGTTATTTTATTGTTTTAATGATTACATTACTTAATTAAAGGGGGAGAAAATGTCATGTAGATAGATAAAAAACAAGCCAACGCCTACTTCATGGACAATAGTGTCATTCATAGATATCTTACAATGGCCAGCAAAAAGACCCGATCTAATTCTCATTAAGAATCTTTGGGCACAAATTATTCTCAATTGGGATCCCACTGAGGTAGTAATCAAACCAATCTACAAGATCTGTTGTGTTCCACTTGGATCGTTAAGAGGCAGCGAAATATGCTGGAATATGGTGGAGGATAAGAGAGGCAGGATGACTTGTTTACTAGAAAACGGTCACATTACATGGATGGTCACATTACATACGTACATGTGGATGGTCACATTACATACTAAGGGCCTCTCCCGAAAAAGTGGAAGTTATTGCCATAAGCTTCACGCTGCTGTTTAAACGTGATTAAAATATAATAGAATAGAATATCTTCTCATTTACTTCTCACCACAAATGAAATAACAATACAAACATACTAAATTTAGTAGACCTAAAGCTGTAAATAAAATAATAATAACAAATAATTGTTTTATTTAAATAGTAGGATAGTCGATAAAATTCTTTAGATCCGTAATATCGAATTCCTAAAATGTTGAATAATAACAAATTATTAATATCATTAAATAGTAAGAAAATATAAGATGTCTAAATGTCGTCGTATTAAGATAAAACGCAAACAAACGATTCTTACCGATTTTGCCCGATTTAAGTATCAGGCGACGAAATTAAGTTATATTACTGAGCCACTGGCTAGGGTTCATATTTTCAATGTCAAATGTGAATCTCTTTCCTGCGACTTGTCAAATAAAATGGTGTATAATTAAGATTGTTGATGTTCGTACCTATTACAGATTCAACTCCTATTAATAACAATGTGTCTAAACAGACTTCCGCATAAGTAAAATAATTTGAGAGCATTCAAAAACTAGTTTCTCATTTCGATTCACAAACCAAGGATATCTAATTTTGTCAAAAAAAGATATAAAAGAGAAATACAACATATAAAAGAGAAAGACTATAGTAGAGTCGAGAAGGTTAATAATCGCAAAAAAGTAGATATGAGACTAACTGTATATGAGTGAAAGGCAGCGTTGCAGTGACCAAAAAGAAGCAGTTCATCCTTTTATTATAGGTCTTAAGTTAATTGCTATAATTTAAATCTTACTGAATTATCGCCGAAGGAATCTAAAGTAGTCTACAAAAATATTCATTGCTATTTTTGGACCAATAATGATGCTAAACGCGTTGCGGGTGAGATCGGATGTTGTCTATGAGCATATCTGAAAGCTATGCTCATACATAAGAATATAGGATGATGAAAAGAAAGTGATTTTCTATTCTGACAATTGCTGTGAACAGAATAAAAACAAATATACAACTTCTCTTTATTTATTTGATGTACACATATTAAATATTATGAGCATTACGCATAAATTCTTCGCAACCTCATCGAGAAAAAAATAAAGAAAAACTTAAAATCAAGCCCAATATATATGTACACCCGACCGACATAGCTGTAATAACAATAGCAAATTGAATGTCAAAAAGCCTCAACCTCCATTAAGTGAGCATGAGATGAATTATCAATAATTTTATAATTTGAAAACATTACAAGAAGAATGGGGATACGATTATAAAAAAAATATAATAAGCTGGTGGACAAAACGTTAATTGGAATGACATAAAACATTAAAAAATATAAAATAAATAAAAATACCTTTATTCATGAAATCGTAATTACAATATTTTACGCTGAGTCTATGTATTATGTATTTTACTTACTGGGAAGTAACAGCCTTACTTATAAAAATACGCTAATCATCTTCTTAGCATCGTATTAATCACTACTTAACTTCTTAAGTAGTGATTAAATATTTTTTACTTAAAAACGTTGCTTAACCTTAATTTGGTTTCGTTGAGTATACTCAACGTTACAAATAAAAAAATATACGTCGAATTTTCTTCTGTGGTTCCAAGTTTTGTAGGCTAAGACCACTTTAATATTAATTTACTTTAGGAGGGAAAAATATTTTGCCCAGTTTGCAACATTTTACTTGACATTAGCGAGCAAAATTGGCGACGCGACAACGTATTCTGCGAGCTTTTCGGGTAAATATTTATTTTTGTAAGTTTTCGGCATAATTTTGAATATTTTATATAATGTATAATCAATAATAATAAAATACAATAAAATTATTTGCAATCCGTTTGTCACCTAAATGAGAACACGACGAGTCAGTAAACATGACTGTTAAGTGTACTCAACAAAATCCGATGGTGACTAATCTATTTAAAATCGGATTATGTCATAACGATATGGATACGTCATGGTTTTGAAAAAAATGGAAGTTTTTGTAAATTTCGATCTTAACTTAATTTAAATGTGCTTAAATTAATACAGAAATGCTTAATTTTCAAGCTTATCACGCCATTACCTACTAAGCTGTTCTTGCACGTTATTGATATTATAGATATGTGTCGCGTTATTTTTATTTTGTTCCTTGCCTGGGTGCCTGCAAATATCTATATTATTTTCAAAATTCAAGATTTAGACATATTCTTACCCTAATACCCGAAGAAAACGCCACCTCCTAAGTGAGCGGGGAATCAAGCTTTAAAAATGAAGCAGAGGTGTTTAGTCGCTATGAATGCCATGAATCAGAGTCGTCTGAAGATCCCTCAATTTCATCGTCACTAGCCGGGCTCAATATTCTGGATTCCTCCGATGACGCACAAAATATTAATGTATCTGTTTCAATACTTGCTGACTTTAATCCTAAAGAAAATAATGATAAAGAACAGCAGCGCCCAATTAGTTCGTTGCCAACATTATCTCCTATGTCAAAATAATCGCAAAAAAAAACCTGCACCTAATAGCACATACATAACTTAGCAGAAAGGAATTAAAGCATTTGTATATTATATTAATTGTAATATAAATTATGTACGAAAATATTGTAACAAAGACAGTTAGAATTAAGACCCATGTAAACAATAAATAGAAAAAAAAAATTAAATCGGCGTAGAACGCAATTCCGACCATTAGATGTCAATACAAATAATTTGAAAGATTTTCCTGCGTTATGTTATAGTGATTTAATTCTTGTATCGTTGGGTACGTATCAAATTAAACAGGCCCGATCATATTATGGGGAGTATGTAAGGGCAAATGGCTCTTATGGAAGTGCACAGGGAGGTGAACAGGGGGTTATCACAGGGAGCTGTCTATACCTGAAACTACATGGTTATTAAGAAGAAGAATAAAATCAAGACATATAAACAATAAAATATATTTTGTTTATATTAGTTGACAGCTCTTTAAATGGGAGAAATGCAATAATGCGATATTAATGCATCTGTATTATGGGAAAAAGAAGAGTGGGTTGCTGTGCCCACACAATGAGTATAATATGGTTCCTTGGTTGGGCACGACATCAAGGTTTTATAACACCTCCTGCACAATTATTAGACAATATTTTAATATGTTATTGTGATGACGATGATGATTTATAAAATAAATTATAACATCTAAGTGTCTTTCATTTCTACATATTACTGCAGCAAGTTGTCTTATTGGCATGGATGCTATGTAGATTTGTCCATATTAAGTAAACGTGTTTTATGCGCTCAACTATAGTTTATAAATTAGATCTTAGTATGATTTATCTAATTTAAAACATTTAAGATAGTTTTTATAGTAGTTAGACGTACAAGACAGGTATGCACTTTCTACGTGCTTATACGTAACATATTGAAGATATCATTATAGAAGTGTCTGTAAGGAGACTCTGTGCGCTCATCATTTACAAAAGCAGTTACATGCTCTACGTTATTTACCTTATTGAATAATTTGTCATGTAATGATGTCTCATGTGTCAAAATATAACGTAAAATCTAACCTTAAAATAGCGTATTTAAAAACCGATTTTAATAACTTGGCCACCGCTAGAGCCCATGAAAATTGGCCTTATGACGTTTTTCTAAATGTATTAATTTATGACTAATTTTCAAGCCTGTAACATGTGACCCCAGTTTGTATGGGGAATGGTTTTGTCCTTTTGGCGTTTAATTATTCCATGCTTTCCTAAACTATTTGTGATCACAGAAGAAGCCTACTTTAAGGAGATTTTGAATGAAATTGATACCAAGAATAAAATATCAAACCATTTGCAGCACCTCACAGATGAGTTCAAGCGCTACTTTCCCGACTTGTGGGATAATATTATTTATCGATTAGCGACCGTTCCTTTTCACGTCGACACAGAAATGCTGCCAGATACATTACAAGAGCAAGCTTTGGAAATCAAAATAGATTCTGGTGCCCAATATGATTTTGAAAAGATGGACAAGGCAAAATTGTGGGTTAAATATCTCAAAGTTTATCCCAGCACAGCAGAGTAAGAAATTGTTTTTACCTTTCTCAAGCACTTATTTGTGCGAAAAAGCGTTTTCAGCAATTGTGACTATAAAAACAAAGTATAGAAGCAAACTAGATATTGCTAGTGATCTACGTTGTGCACTGTCTTCTTTTGAACCCAGAATTGGAAATTGTTAAAAGACAACAAATATTTATCTATAGAGAAGTGTGCATTGTTCCATAGAGTTAACTTTTATTCTATATTTTATTTTTTTTATGTCTGTGGCTATATAAGAATATTCTGTGTCGCTCCTGCTTCTTGAGATGGAATATACGTGTCGTAATTACAAACGAGTTTATTATTTTTCACAATAGGAAACCACCCAAATAATTCAACAGGTTATGGGCCCAGTCACCCTATTGCAGATGTATTTGGTTTCCTAATGCTGAAAAATAAGGTGTGGTTAAAGCATCAAAGTAAAGACGCGTGCCACGTGGTCAAGCGTGCACAACATGGAGGCAATCAATATTAACGCCATCAACGATATAAAACTTCGTGACCCAGCGCAATGGGCGGCGTGGAAGTTCCGGGTCAAGGTTCTTCTAAGGGCGGCAGGTGTCTTGGGCATCGTGGACGGTTCCAGTCCGAGGCCGGTAGAGGCCAAAGAAGAGTTTGCAGCATGGGCAGACAACGATGCAAAGGCGCAAAACATCATCGTAGGCAGGTTAGCAGAAAAAACAATATCACAAGTGCTAAGTTGTACTACAGCAAAGCAGATATGGGACAGATTGCATACTGTGTTTGAACAAAAAGGCAACTTGTCAATACACATAGCTCAGGAAAAGTTCTATAACTTGAGATTCAATGAAAATGATACTGTAGCAAATTTCCTGGGAAGATTCGAGGAGACTTTAGCTACCTTAGAGTCTCTAGGTGTTAAGATCACTACAAGCATGGTAATCACTAAAATAACTTCATCACTTCCAACGTCATATAAACACTTTGTATCTGCATGGGAATCTGTTCCGGCAGAAAAGCAGACCTATGAAGAATTATCTTCTAGGCTATTGGTCGAGGAACTGCGGATGAAGGATGGAGCGAGCTCAACTTCAGAGGCATTTAAAGCAGTAAAGAAGGGACGTAAGTGTTTCAAGTGTGGTTTAGAAGGTCATTATAAATTTGAATGTGGTAAAGGTCAATTTACTTCAAAGAAAAATAAGTTTTGTAATTTTTGTAAAAAGTCAAATCATAGTACTAGTGAATGTTGGTTTAAACATAAGTCTAAAAATTCTAGGCTACCATCATATAATGATAAAGACAAAAGTAGTAATGCATTTCATGTAAGTATGTTACCAGTCCTGAATGCACAAACATGTCAAGGTAGGAATACATGGATTATGGATAGTGGTGCTTCAGAACATATGTGTCATAATATTAAGTGTTTTACAGATTATGAAAGTTTTCCATTGCCAAAACAAATAATAATAGGAGACGGTACAGTCATCCATGCTAAAGGTGTAGGTATAATACATTTACAGGCATATAATGGTACCGAATGGACTGAAACAAGTCTTAATGGTGCTTTATATGTGCCGGATATGAAATTAAATTTATTCTCGGTCAGTTCAGCTACAGATAAGGGTTATGTATTAGAAATGAACAAAGAGAAATGTTTTTTCAGGAAAAATAATAAACAGCAAATCTGTGCAATAGCTCATAGAAAGGATAGGTTGTACATAATGAAATTTAGGTACAAGGAGAATGAAATTGCATGCGTAGGTAAAGTCAGTGATAATTTGTTAGAGTGGCATAGTAAAATGGGTCATCAAGACATTGAACAGGTTAAAAATGTTTTGAAAAGGAGTAAGATTAGTGTGTCACCTAATAGTGGTAAGTCTACCTGTGAAGATTGCTTAAAAGGTAAGTTACATAAGCAACCATTTCCTTTGAGTGAGGTCAGAGGTCAACAGCCCGGTGAAATTTTACATATGGATCTGTGTGGACCCATGGAAGTTAGTTCATTAGGTGGCGCATATTACTATTTGTTGATAAAGGATGATTACTCTCGTTTTAGAACAGTTTATTTCTTGTCTAATAAATCGGATACTGTGAAACATATAAATAAATTTCTAATGTATATAACAAATAACTTAGGTCACAAAGTAAAAATAATTAGATCTGACAATGGTAAGGAATTTATTAATCAACAGATGCAATTCATTATGGATAAAATGGGTATAATACACCAAACAAGCTGTGCGTATACTCCAGAACAAAACGGGTGTGCAGAAAGAGAAGTAAGGACAGTAACTGAGGCAGCTAGAACTATGCTGTTAAGCTCAAGTTTGAATAAAAATTTATGGGCTGAAGCTGTCAACACAGCTGTGTATGTCTTAAATAGAACAAGTAAGAGTAGGGTCAAAGATGTAACACCATATGAATTATGGTTTAATAAAGGCATATTTGACATTAAACAATTAAAAGTATTTGGGTCGAAAGTTTCTGTTCATGTTCCACAACAAAAGCGTCTCAAATGGGATTCCAAATCTGAAATAGGATATTTTGTAGGTTATGGAGAAAACACAAAGGGCTATAGAGTTTATTTTCCAGATAAAAATGAGGTTTTAATTAAAAGAGAGGTTATATTTATACAACAAAAAGAATATTATAACACATCAAAAGAGCATATACCAGAAGAAACTGAATGGCCTGTAGAATATCTAGAAGAAGAACATGAAACAAGGCAAGACAACGAATATCATAGCTTTTATGAAGAGGATACCATGAGCATGCATGATCTTATGATAGAAGAACAAGAAAATCAAGAAGAAATAATACAGAAGGAAACAGAATGTCTTCCAAGTGATAAAAAGTATTTAGACGAACCAGGGTGCCTACAGAGCAGTCATGAAATAAAAGAAAGTGTCCAGAAGGAACAAGAAATTAATAGGCCATCCAGGAGGAAGGTAACACCACAGTGGCTCGATCAATATGAAACAGGTTTTGTAACATATAATGAACCATTAACATATGAGGAGGCCATGACAAAGGATGATAAAGATAAATGGAAAGAAGCAATTAATAGAGAAATGGACACATTAAATGCCAATAATACTTTTACAGTGGTGAGTAAAATACCAAAAGGAACAAATATTATATCTACCAAATGGGTTTTCAAAATTAAAGATACTGATGAGGGGAAATTATATAAGGCTAGGTTAGTAGCACGTGGCTTTGAACAAAGAGATGGTATCTCAGATGTGTACTCACCTGTTGCAAAGTTAGGAACATTTAGGCTTTTTATGGCTTTGGCAAACAAGTTGAAACAATCAGTTTATCAAATGGATGTAGTGAGTGCTTTTCTACATGGGGATATAAAAGAAATAGTGTACATTAAATTACATACAGGAGAGATATGTAAACTTAACAAATCTCTGTATGGATTAAAGAAAGCTCCAAAATATTGGAATGAGAAGTTTGACAATTTCATTACAAAACTGGGATTTACAAGATCCAAAAATGATTCATGTCTATATTTTAAAAGAGAGGAAGGTAAATATATGTATGTTTTATTGTATGTAGATGATATTCTATATTTTGGATCAGATCAACAGGAAATACAGTGTTTTAAGGTTCGATTAAGCCAAAATTTTAAAATGAAAGATCTAGGTTTAGTGTCAACATACTTAGGCATAAAAATTAAACAGAAAGACGGTATAACAACTCTTAATCAAGAAAAATATTTAATTTCAATATTAAAAAATTATCAAATGTTAAATTGTAATCCTGTTTCCACCCCCATAGATCAAAATTTTAATTTTCAAATCTTACAGAGAGAACGGTCTGAAAGTAGTGAAATAGAAACAAAATGTAGGCAATTGATAGGCTCTTTATTATATGCAGCTTGCGGTACAAGACCAGATATATGTGTTGCAGTCAGTTTCTTGAGTAGGTTTCAGCATTGTGCCAGTCAGATGTTATACAAGTGTCTGAAAAGAATATTAAGATATATCAAAGGTACATTACAACTTTCCTTAGTTTACAACTGTAGTAGTGCATTAGTAGAAGGATATGTTGATGCAGACTGGGCTGGTGACATGCATGACAGGAAATCTACATCAGGATATATATTTAAATTATTTGGATGTACAATCTTGTGGTATAGCAAGAAGCAAATTTGTGTAAGTCTTTCTTCAACTGAATCTGAGTATATTGCTTTGAGTTTATGTATTGTTGAAGCAAATTGGTTGAAAAATCTATTAACTGAGTTTAATATTAAATGTAATAACATAACAATTTATGAAGATAATCAATCTGTAATTAAGTTAGCCTATAATTCAGAAAATATCAAAAGATTGAAACATATTGATATAAGATACAAGTACATAGTTGAACAAGTGAATAAAGGGTTAATTTCATTGAAATATATAAATACTTCTGAAAACATTGCAGACATTTTCACTAAACCATTGGGTAAAACAATGTTTGAAAAACTTAGGAATGAATTGTTAAAGTAGGTAAATACTTATATATATATAATAACACTGTGTTCTGCTAAATTGTAATTTGTAAAATATAAATAAATATTTGTTGAGGGGGGGTGTTAAAAGACAACAAATATTTATCTATAGAGAAGTGTGCATTGTTCCATAGAGTTAACTTTTATTCTATATTTTATTTTTTTTATGTCTGTGGCTATATAAGAATATTCTGTGTCGCTCCTGCTTCTTGAGATGGAATATACGTGTCGTAATTACAAACGAGTTTATTATTTTTCACAATAGGAAACCACCCAAATAATTCAACAGAAATATTGTCAAAAACATACAAGGTCATCCATCACATTGACTCTTCTTATAACAAGTGTGTAAAAGCAATACTTTTATAATAAAACATCTGAAAATGTATTTTTGAACTTTATTACCCTTATTTTATTTTACAATTGCTTGGCGAGCCCACGAAAAAGCCCTGGTTTTGGATGAACAAACTGGCATGTTTATTGAAGCTGATCCAAATGATGATATGACAAAAAGGTGTAAAAGCTTCTATTTGGAAAGATATTTTAATAACTCTGATAATCAGCATAGTTTCACTCCTGAGAGTCTCAGTAAAATTTGTATCAATTTGATTAATTTAAATTTAGTTCAATCAAAACCAAAAGTAACAACATCGTCCGCAAAATTGTTCACTCTTGAAAGCTTCAGCAATAAATGAACTCAAAGATCCTTGAAAAATGGTCATGATAAAATAACTATACTATCCAATGTGATCATTAAACCAGCAATATAAACATCAGATGTCCATACGTTTACGGACACGCTTAAAAATGAATTACCAGAATGCCTGCAAGAAAACAAAACTAAAGCATTAAAAAAAAGCACCAAAAATTCAAAATAGGACGAAAGGAATAGAAAAGACAATGTAAAATAATTTGAAAACAAAAAAAACAGTTAGAGGCTATACTTCAGTGAAAAAAAGAAAGAAGAATCGATAATATAGTGAGTCAATCTCGATATCAACGGATACTGAAGTACCGTAAAATGGGGTGAATAAGGATTGAGAGGTGAAGAGGAATAAAACCGGAAAAATATTTAGACGCTCACTATTAATTCTAAATAAATAAATAAATTATTATTATTTATTTAATTCTAAATTCGTTACAAATTCTTCTATTTTTTGCTGTAATAGTAGAATGTTGAATGTTTTCATGACAACACTGAATATGCATGACATTAGCTGCTAACTATAAAAAAATCGCATTTGAAAATAACTTCTCGTGGTGGTAATTACGTTAGCGTTACAAACTTTGCTTTCTTTAATTTATTTGATAGTATTAAAAATCGACCGTGATTTAAAAGCGTTATTTAGTGTTTGGGCCATCATATGTATTACAGGTAACTCTCAGTTGTTAATTGATTTAAATGTTATTTGATAAATTAGAAATACATGTAAAATCTGATGTTTTTGGGGGGAATAAGGACGTCTCAAGTATTAATAACAACGAAAGAGGGGTCAATTGGGATGAGAATAAGTTGAATAGGAGCGACTTAAGTATGAATAGGTACTCCTGTACCCTACAATCCTTTGTAGGGTTGTCACCAAGTACCTATAACATTGTTTTTTATAAGTGAGGCAAGTATTTAGTACATTCATGATGTTTTTGTCTAGTCTTTTATTTATTTACTAGCTAACTCTGCGAACTTTGTGCCGTCAATAAAAGTTGTCTGAACTTTTCTTATTATAATTATAATTAGCCGAATCGGTCCAGCTTTTCTCGAGATTTTTATGAGACTAACAAACTTAAATTCATTTTTATATACATTATTTTATATACATTAATGCACTGTTATTTTATTGTGTGTCAAATATTATACTACATACTGTTTTCCATTTTTAGACATGCCTCGCGTGAACGTATCAAAAAGTGCAAAGCCTTATAAGAGATATGATCCTTTAATTTTAAAAACTGCAATAGAAGCCTATGAAACTGGAGATAAGTGTATAGTTGATATAGCTAAGCAATTTAATATATAGATCGTTCATCATAACTTGTCCGTTTCGGTCAAGTTGGCAGCACTGATTGTAGTAACAACAACATTCATAACTATCAATGTTTAGCTGTGACAGGACGCGCGTAGCTTTTATCCGAAATATACTGTGTTTTGTGTAAATCATGCCAAAAGTATTAAAAAGCAGTGGGAGAGAGATTGTGGTAAAGATGCGTGCCTTTTGCGAGAAAGAAAAATGAAACAAAGGTCCACTAATTCCATTAGAAAATGTTGTATCACGAGTCGCCGCCATGACGGGTAAGTAAAATAGAGTTGCCAGTGTTAAAGATTTTTCTCATTTATAGGTAAAAAACTCACATTTTATAATATTAAGATATTGCCATTTTAACTGTGTTGTTTTTTCACTAAAACACTAAAGAAATTAAATTATATTATAATAATGAACTTTAAATCTGTATGTTTACGAAATTTTCTTGAAATATATTGTAAACCTTTCGTAAATATCTGTTACAGGTGTATCAGATAGAACAGTTTCCAGAATTACTCGAGAAGCTGAAGTTGCCGCATCAACGTCTCAAAAAATAAGCACTCTGGGTAAAAAACATAATAAAAACAAAACAGTGGAACTTGATGAGTTCGCCATCTGTGCAGTCAGAAATAAAATACACGAGATGTACACTGTGAGAAAAGAAGTACCAACTTTAAATAAATTGTTAATTGAATTAAGAAATGACTTAGATTTCAAAGGTGGTCGTACTATGTTATGGAAAATATTACGACAATTTGGATTTAAATCCAAAAAATGTGGATCTAAACGAAAATTGCTCATGGAGGGACATGATATTGTTGCTTGGAGGCATAAATATATTAAGATACCAAGGGAAAATCGCCTTGAAGGCAGACCTGTTATCTTTATAGACGAAACTTATGCGACTACCACACGTGTATTCTTGACCACAGTTTTACTTGTGCATGCCAGCTTGTACACTGAACACTGTGCGTGTAGTTGGTAAAACGGTAGCATGCGCAAACCCCAAAGCTTGGCTTGGTGGTTTTTAAACTTGCTTGAAATTCTGGCATGCGCAAGCTATACTTGTACAAACTTGTCTGCGCGTGTGGTTGGTAGTTCAGTGTTCAAGACGCTCTCAGTTAGGAATAACAGTGCGCGCACGGTCGTAAAAATGGCGGATTTACGTACATACAATCGACAGTTCGCTAATGAATTCATTGAATTATATAAATCTCTGCCCGCACTGTGGAAGATCAAATCCAAGGATTATTCTGACAGGAATAAAAAGAATGACGCATACGAACAAATGATGATTAAATTGAAAGAGGTATGTATGTAAGAACAGAATATTTTTATAGGTAGATATTAAATTTCATAAAATGCATACCTATACTGTTAACAAACCCTTTTTATTATTTCAAATACCAACACGTGAATACGTACAATTTAAATTTATGTTTGGTTTTCGATTAAAGTTGAACAATGTTTAAGTATTCAAATTACATTAAGTTTTAATTGAACCACCAATTGGAAGAAGGGAATAAACGCCACTTTTTGACATATTCACTTTTATACACTTTTATATTCGTTAGACGTAGGGCTAAGTTGTGAGTTCGAAAAAAGAAACAAAGTCCATTCATTTCGTATAGATTCATGCGGCTAAAAACATTGTTAGTTGGAAGAAGGAAACAAATCCTTCCTTTATTCCCTTCTTCCAACTATTAACTTTACGAGTATAGAAATAATATTTCTTTTTGGCTGTTTTTTTATTCGATAAACAAAATCGCATCACATAGTGGTGGGGGGCGTTATACTAGCGATCTAATAGCCGCCATTTTAGTTGTATTTGAGGCTGCATTCGTTTGGTTTCGCGTCGAGGAGATTCTTAACCTATAAAAATTATTTCACCATTAAAGTTTAAATTTAATATGACCAGTGAAAGTAGCTTTAACGATTCAACTGATAACGAGTCAGAAGCTGAGACTCCAAAAAAGAAGAAAAGAGGTGTTAGAAATATCCATTTGTATAAAAAAGAAAAACAGAAGTCACAGCGTCTACTTGGTCAATCTTATGTGAGTACAAGTACTGGGAGGTTAGTGCCAGCTAAATCTAACAGTAATAGTGACTGTCTCTGTAAAAGAAACTGCACTCAGCAGTTTAGTACTGAAGAAAAACAGCAGTTGTTTGAATCGGTTTATAATGGACGACCGAAAAATGAACAGGACATATATATGATGAGTCTCATTGAATACGCAAAGATTAATCGCCACCGTTCAAAACGCGAAAATCCAAAAAAACGTGACAGCACTTTCATATATTTTGCAATGAAAGGAAATGAAAAAATTCGAGTTTGCCGTCAAGCTTTCTCCATTTTATACGCTATAAAAGGTAAGGCTATTTTTCGCCTTACCTCTCTTAAATCAGAAGGAAAAGTACCTGAAGATAAACGAGGGCGGCATCGTAATCGAGGTAACGTCTTATCAAACGAAGCAATCACGGCTATTGATGAACATATTCGGTCGTTTCCATTAAAAGAATCTCATTACAGCAGCAAACATATACAGTATTTAGAAGCAAACTTAAACGTTAAAATAATGTATGAACTTTTTCTAAAAAAATACCCCCATTATCAATGCGTAAAATACGACTATTACAGAAAATATTTTAATGATAATCATGGCTACAGATTCGGTCGGCCACAAGTAGACGTTTGTTCGACTTGCGAAGAACTCGAAGCAAAAATAAAAAGCTCATCTCTCAATGAGAATGCGAAGAGAGTGGCGGTTGCAGAAAAAATCATACATCTTAAACGTGCTAAAAAGTTTTATAATAAGCAGAAAGAAGTTTTGGCCTTATGTAAAGAAAGAAAAGATGTAGGAGCCATTGTATTTGATTATATGCAAAATCTGCCCATTCCTAAGATCCCAGTTCAGGAAATGTTTTATTTAAGAAAACTATGGCTGTATGTGTTTTGTGTTCATGACTTAAAGACGAATTCAGCTGATTTCTACACTTACCATGAGGGTGAAGCTAAAAGGGGCCCAGATGAAGTATGCAGCTTATTATGGAAAACTATACAGAACATGGATCCCTCTGTCAAAGAACTACACGTTTTTAGCGATGCTTGCGGGGGACAAAATAGGAATAATACCCTTATAAGATTCTTTCTCACTCTTGTTGCAAAAAATCGTTTTGAGAAAATATATCAATACTTTCCTGTGCGTGGCCATTCTTTTTTACAGTGTGACAGAAATTTTGGGACAGCTAAAAGACTCATTAGGAGAAGAGACAGAATTTACGTTCCAAATGAATACAATAATCTTATTTCGGCAGCAAAAATCAGGGGTTTTTCAGTTAAACCTGTTTCTTCAAACGAAATACTTGATTTTAAAAACTCATGGCAGCAGTGTTTTAAGAAAACCTGTAAGTCATTAGACAAGGCTACGACATTCAAGATTTCGCAATATAGAAGCTTTGAGTATAGTTCAAGTCATAAAGGTTACTTGACATGTTCCGAATTTATTGATGGTTTCGTCAAAGCTACATTTTTGCTCCAAAAACCTTCTACAATCCCGAAAATACCTGAAACTCTGGCATATGTTACTAAAATACCTATAAATGAGAAAAAAATGAATGACATAAAAAAAATAATCCAATATATTCCTGACGAATTCAAAGATTTCTACAATTTAATTCTGACCTGGCCAACTACAAGATCCGAAAGTGAAGAAATAGATGAATAACAGAGTGTCCTTACCTGTTTGTAATAAATAAATAGTTTTTGTCATTATATTGTCTATTATTTCAAATTATTTTGTACCTGTTATATGATAAATTGGAAGAAGGGAATAAATCCACATTTCGATGAACACACATAGATAAATATTATACATTTAAGGCAAATCTGTTGGTGAATAAATCAGGATTTATATTTTCTTAATAATCATTGATGTCCCATAAGCTTAAAAATTGAAAGTTAAAAGTTATGAAGTTTTTTTTTATTATCTCCGTTCTTATTTTTTGGATTTATTCCCTTCTTCCAATTGGCGGTTCAATTGTAATTGGCACCTTATTCAATAGTCATCTACCCATTCATATCCTTTTTAGGTAGAACCTGAGGCTACGAAAGATACAGTCAAGAAAAAAATTAATTCTTTGAGAACTTGCTATCGGAAAGAGATGAAAAAGGTGAATGCTTCCACAAGATCTGGAGCTGCCACAGATGATATTTATGAACCGACGCTGTGGTATTTTCACCGACTCGATTTTTTAACCGACCAAGAGACGCCCAGAGAGACAGTGTCAAATTTTGATGACCTCACACAGGTAATACAACATCCCAATTTGTTTTTAAACAAGGTGTCAAGGATTTAAACCAGGATTGTAATATTGTAGGTTACAAAAAAACAATTTGGAAGAGTAGGTAGTTACTTTTATTTTATAACAAGTCTACAATGTGTACCTATGAAAAAAAAATAAATCGTATTTATATTACACATTGCATTTTGCCTCGATACAGTGCCTTCATTATTAAAATAATTCGAAAATTCTTCTCTTGTCGCTTTGGCAACTTGAGAAATGTTTCTATAATGTCCTCCTTATAATTCTAACAAATGTGACGAATCTGCTCTTAAACCCGATGTTAAAGTACCTTGAATTATATCTATATTAATTGGCGTATAAGAGGTACTGTATTTTTTTCTTCAAAAATTATGCAACACACAGCAGGTCATGACAATAATGTCTATGTTTCCTGGAGACAAATTAATACTTGTATGAAAGATTCTGAACCTACATGCTAATATGCCAAAGGCGTTCTCAACAATTCGCCTTGCCCTAGATAATCGATAATTATACACTTTTCGCACATTTGTTAATTCCCTTTTGTTGAATGGTTTTAAAAAGTTGGGAGTTAGAGCAAAGCAGAGAAGTTACGGAGCTTCGACTCCGGTTCCGTTAAGTCGGAACTTCCGATTATTATTACATCTTCGGTTCCGACTTCGGCTCCGACACTTTTAAGTCGGAGGTTTTAATCGGAGGTCGAAGCATACCATAGCGGCGGCGCGGCGGCGGCCTGTGTCGACTGTTATGAACAGGTTCATACATGTCGCGCGGGGAATCCCCCCGACTCCCACTACGTGCACTCTATCGTCAATTATTTTTTCACTTGTTAATTTGTTACGCACACGACACGTTCATAGGTTATAGATATTTGTTTTGATTTTTGCGGATTATTATCAATAAAAGTGATCTGTTTTTGTGTTGGACAATGAAACCTAAATCAAGTTGTATTTGGAACTACTTCATTGAAGTTAATTCAGATTCGGCAAAGTGTAAACTGTGTATGAAGACGTATTCAAGAAAGGAAGGTACGACAACGTCGTTAAAAGGCCATTTGAACTCTGTCCATGCCACTGAATATAAAGAGTTAATAAAGTTAGAAACTGAAAAAAAAAACTGTACAGCCTTCGACTTCGACGCCCCTTCAGGATGCTAAAAAACAAATTAATTTAAAAGAAACTTTGCTGAAGAACACCAAATGGTGCACTTCTAATGCTAAATCTATGGAAATTGACAAATTGATTTCTGAAATGATTGCTTTGCAAGATCTACCCTTCAATTTTGTGGAAGGTATAGGATTTCGGCGACTTATGCAGTTCACTGTGCCGAATTATCACTTAAGGGGAAGACATTTTTTTACTGAAAATATTTGTAGTCATTTATATGAAACATTAGCAAAAAAAATTAATGAGCAAATGCTCACACAATTTAAAAAGATCTCATTTACAACAGACATTTGGACCGAACCAAGTTCGAATGTGTCTTTGTTGAGTCTGACAGCGCATGGCATAAATAGAGATTTTAAAAGGCTAAAAGTTATTTTAAAATGCCACACATTTGATGGAAGACATACAGGAGACCTAGTTCTAGAAAAAATTAAGAGTATGTTGATGGAATGGGGCATCATAAAAGAGAAAATTCATTGTTTTGTACGCGACTCTGGATCTAATATGATACGAGCAATGAAACTCGGCGACATACCTGATGTCAGTTGCACTGTACATCAGTTGCAACTGTGTGTGCGAACATTGCTAGATTGTGATGAAGAAATTAAAGCCTTATTATCGACATGCAAAAAAATTTCGACACATTTTAATCATTCCCAAATAGCTCAGACTGAACTGCATAAAATACAAAAGGAGCAACTCAACCAAGAATGTTTGAGTGTAATACAGGAGTGTAGTACGCGGTAAGTTGTATTAATTTGTGCATACATTTTTACCTCCAGATTATTTCATTTCAATCCAAAATCCACGCTAATACAATAAAATTCAATAAATTCAAATAAAACCATTAAATCGATTTTATTAAAACTTGCAGCGGTATATGCACGCTGATTATAAAGAGTGTATTATTTAGTTTTTGTCATTCATTTAATTAAAATTTAAATAATACTTTAAGTTATACTGTAAATTAGTGTAAATTATAAGCGTTCATTAGTTTAATTAATTTGTTACAGGTGGAACAGTACATTTTATATGTTGGAAAGAATGATTAGAATACAGGATTCTCTATGCCTGTACGCATGTAAACACAACATCTCTCAGTTCTCTCCTGAAGAATGGCTGCAGCTTAGAAAAATAGTGACTATACTTCAACCTTTTGAAGAAATTACTTGAAATATAAGTGACATTAACACCAGTATCTCATCAGTAATTCCACTTATACACACACTAAAGTATTCATTACACACTGAAGGCAGTAAACAAGACACAAATGAACAATTTAAAAGTATAATAAAATGTACCGTCGATCAATTAAATTCCAAATTTGGTGACCTTCAATCAAACAATTTCTTTGCAATAGCAACATATCTAGATCCTCGCTATAAAACAAAATTTTTTAATGATGTGGTTAAAGAGAAGATTGAAACAGAAATAATGTCACTATTTGATGCAGATACATCTAAAAACGATACTGATAATATTGTCGCTCCTGTAGAAAAACGGGCAAGAATGGAATTACCAGCAGAAGCTAGCCATAGTAATGTCCAAACAGTTTTGTCGAATATATTGTTAAGTAGTGATGAAGACGATGATAATACCACATCTGAAAAATGTGCAGTTTTTGACAAATTTGTTGTAATGAAAAGTATACTAAATGAGTTCAATAAAGAAAAACGTATAAGTATTAGTGATGATCCGTTATTGTGGTGGAAAGTAAATGGAAATACAAAATTCCAGCCCCTTCAATCAATTGCCCGCCAATATTTGTCGTGTCCACCAGGCTCGGTAGCGAGCGAACAACTTTTTAGTGGCGCTGGCCTAATCTACGACTCGTTAAGAAATAGATTGGACGGAGACAAAGCTTCAAAGCTTTTGTTCGTAAAGTATAATACACTACTTTTGGAGTCAATTCATTTGATTTAATTTGTTTTAAAGCTTTTGTTCATTTAATATAATGTAATATGCTACTTTGGGTTTAAATTAATTTATTTTAATTTCTTGTTTATTTGGAAATATGCCATTTTTTTTTCATTGTTTGTGTTCTATTTCATAATTGAAAATTGAAATGAAAAAAATTTGACTAAATAATGTTTTATTTGTCCTTAAATAAAAATTCTCTCTCATGCCACCACTTCTGACCCTGCCTCCGACTCCGATCCCGACTCCGATTCCGACTCCGACCAAGCAAATTTAAAAACTCCGACTCCGCCTTCGGTTCCGATAAAACTACCTCCGTTACATCCCTAATCTGTAGCATCAACTGTAGGCCTTCCACCAGAAGCAGTGTCACCCACACCAATCGAGGAGGTTGCCCAAGTTGAGAGCAGTTCATTTTTTTTTTATATTTTTTTTCAAATACAAAACTGTGCTTTTAACATAGTAGAGCCAATGAAGGAAGTTAACAACATAACAACATAAATATACGATTCCATTTTTTAATAATTCATTAATCTGTTTTAGTAATTTATTCCCAAGTATATTTTTCCCAAGTACCTATGTGTGTTTTTTTTTTTCAGTTATTAAAGAGTGGAACAGGCCTGGTGAAGGTGGCCAATCAGTAAGCACATTTAATTCAGAAATGGTGGACGCTAGTGCCACTTCCCCCACACCACACCATGCCCAAAATCCTCAACGTCACACTGGACCACGGCGCGCGATCCAGGGGCGACGCCGCTTGCTCCCTTCGCCGGCACCAATGCCCCCGCATAGTGCTCGCCGTGCTCCTCGGAGGCACTATAATGCCACAGAGCATTTTTTAAACAGTGATGAGCATTGGAGGAATTTGGCAACAGAGTTTGTCACTGAGCACTTGAGGCTGCGAGAAAGAGAGCTGCAACAGCGAGATGTGGAGCTCCAGCAGCAATCTCAGTGGCAAACTCTGTTTGCTAAATTAATAGATTTAATAGAAAATATAACTAATTAACTTTTATTTGAACACTAAGTTTGATTTTTGTTTAATTTATATAACATTTTTGTAGAAAAACAAAACAAAATCTTTACTACATTAATACAAAAGCTTTTTATTAATAGACGTCACAAGATAGAAAGTAATTACGAACCCTTTTCTTAGGAATTCATCTGTTTAACTGAAATTCCTTTGTATGACAAGAAAAATATTCCTTGGTATTTTTTTTTCATGATGTACATTTTTTAAGCAATTGACTCATATACTATTACTTAAAAATTAAAGTTATTATAGGTTATTTATGCATACATAAAAATCTTTAATTATATTATCATAATAAGGCTGATTTAGACTTGTATCTATATTATTGCTATGATAAGCATTAGTATATACAAGAAAATTTCTTACATTATTGATTTTAGTACATGAATAAATTTATTATTGAAAGTTTAGTTAATTATTTTTATAATTTACCTATTGGTCCAAATTTTCTTTCACACTTGTCGATAAGCATACTCTAATCCCTTCTGTTTAGACATTTAAATATCTATTTCTACTGTACATAAAATCTCTCTACGATTTCGCCAAGCTTTCATCATTATTAACTTTTCCATAGCTTCATCTATAGTTGACACTTAATTTTCGTAGTAAAATGTATGTATCCCTCTCCTGCATACTCGTTAGTTGCTGGTGGCGGAGCAGATCTTGATGTGTTGTTTTATATTCCTTAATGCTGTACACAGTTTGTTCAGACATATTCACTATCTCAGCAGTTTTACCCACAATAACTTTCTTGTATAGATAATATTCATAAGGCAACATATTTATGAGTATTTGTTTTTTCAAGGATGAAAGGGGTCCTCTTTTAATTAAACTGTTTTTATTAGGTTATGGAAACGTAAGTAACTTAAACGGCTTACCAGCCAGGCACATTTCCACTTGATTTTTAATTAACAACAAATATAAAAACTGTATGCAAAACAAATAACATTACATTATCCAAAAAAAACGTAGTGATCACAGATTAAGGAGACTACAGTAGTGATTACATTCTCTTTGATTAGGCTTGTGTAGTTCGCGAACGAACTAGTTCGAATGAACGTTCCCACAGATGAACTATGCGAACTAGTTCTCAGATCCCTCGCTTTTTAGTTCGTTAGTTCGTTTTCGATGCTAAGGATCTATGGATGTTATATATTAGTAATCTGTGTTACGGATCTTTTTTCAGAACACAGTAGATACTTTTTATATGTACTTTGTTTTTTAATGCGGATAAACTTGTTCAATTTGTAATAACCGGAAAAATAAATACTAATAAAATAAAAATTAATAATAATAATTCGTTTAAGTAGCTGTTGTTGATCAAATATAGTCGGAATTTTGTCGGTTTTTTTTTCTCGCCACTTTGAATCATAATATCATAATAAAAGCGTGGCAGTATATGTTTATGTTTGCAAATTACGAATAGGGACTTCGGGCATTCAGTGTAAGTTGCAGGTCTGTAATAAACTACTACAAGGATTAAAGTAGTAAAGTGGAGAAACGAACTAACGAACTAAAAGACCGATCTAGTTCGCTAAGGAGCTGCGAACTAAATTGACCGCTCCCAGTCGCGAACTATTATGCCCAACTCTATCTTTGATCCAAAACAAATCTTTTCTAGTTAATTTACTTAGCGAGATAATAATAAATCGGTATTAACCCATCTTTAACAATAAAATAAATATGTATCAGTATATTGTGTTGCCAACACTTAGCATTTATCCCCCTAAGACTAATTTCAAAAGCCCCTAAAACCCCCTAACTGACAATTTGAAAAATATAGGTTTTTATCTAGTACTATTTTTTTAATTTTTAATTATTTCTTGAAGTTAAACTTCTTTTGGCACGTTTGGAAAAAAATATGAGAGTAAAATTTAACGATGCGCGTACACACCGACAGCCAAAAAGCGATATAATCAAGTTAGCTGCATTCCTTTTACAAACAGAGAGTTGTGACATACGGGATAAAATCTGTAGCTATTTTTTTCTCTTACGCCTAAGAAGTATAACTTCTTATGCGCATACATAAATACACATACAGGTTTCTTCATGCCACTATAATATTTTATAGACAACTCGCTGTCTAGTCTCGTTTAGGTGACTTAATTATTACAAGTGTGCCAATCTTCAGGAGGAGTTTATGAAAAAGGAGGCCTAGTGGGTTAACACTGTTAAGGAATTCCACAGGATAGTGAACTGGTTCATTCATTTGTATCACTTTATAGACACATTTTTATTCTATTTCTGACACTAGCAGTAGCACAATTGTTTTTAAGGGTCAGAGTAGCACGTTTACAAAGCCAAGTCAAGACTTCGTTTGTATATTAGAAACATCAGGATACACTCTAGCTAGGTTCTCATTCTCGTCTGTTATAGTTGTCACTGCTGTGGCCAGCTGAGTAGTTATACATAATTTTCCTTTGAATTTGAAATAATCTCTGTTCTCTATTCTATATAGTAAGTGTGCGCTTTCGAAGAACTTGAGCTATTCTGTTTAAATATATTTCTTACGGGCATTTCAACTTGGGTGAGATTGAGCGGGAGTTTAAACGCAGCGTAGGCCGTTTTACCACCTTGTAAAAGTGAAGTAGTATTTCAAAATGAAGGCACAACTCACAGCTAATACGAACCCCCGATTACTTAATTTAGCCAAATACATTTTTTATTAAAAAAAAGCCTTTTTTAAGTATTTACCTGTTTCGTTAAATAAGTGTCAATATCATTAATGCTGATTTTTAAGTCAACTCGATCCTGATAAAATTTTTACCCTCTCAGGGGACGAAATTCACATAATCTTATCTTATTTTATTATCTTTTTTTATCTTGAATACTTAATTTTAATAATATAAATAACGGATTTTCTTACTAATTTTACCACCCATTTTTATCCTTTTACGGGATGAATTACAAAAATGTTATACACGTGTTTATTTCATTGAATTGAAGATCATTAGTGCTAAGTTTCATAGGAACTTATATCCCTTATTTTACACTCTTAAAGAATGTTTTTTTATGAACATTGGTACTGTAAACTTTTTTCTCTAACCAAGTGCTCATATATCAATTATTACAATTCTAATGTCAAAAATATCGAGGTTTCATAAAATTTTCATCCTCTATTTTAACCCCTTAGGGGATGAATTCCCAAAAATCCCTTCTCAGTGAAAACCTACGTCATTTACGGAACATTTGTGCCAAATTTCATGCTTCTAGACCCAGCGGTTTCAGCTGTGCGTTGATTGATCAGTCAGCGAATCAGTCAGCCAGTCAGTTTCTTACTTTATATATATAAACTAGCAGTACTTGCGGCTTCGCTCGCGGTCAATCTACGAAAAATATGAAATTTCATGCAAATATATCCAAGGTACAAAAAGTTTCATACAAACTTTTATCCCCTATTTCACACCCTTGGGGATTGAATTTTGAAAAATCCTACCTTAGTGGATTCCTACGTCATAAGTGGAATACGTGTGCGAAATTTTAAGTTTCTAGCCTTAAGGGTTTAGCCTGTGGCCTGTGAGGTTATTTAAAACTTTCATCCCTTATTTTACCCTCTTAGGGGTTGAATTTTAGAATACACTGAAATACGTAAGTCATTATTTTTGCCGTACTTAATTCATACGAAATTTCATGCAAATATGTCCAAGGAATAAAAAATAAAAAATCCCTTTGGAGATTGAATTTTGAAACATACGTGTGATAAATTTCAATTTTCTAGCCTTAAGGGTTTGGCTGATATATAAACACACAGGGCGTTGATACATCAGCCAATCACTTTTGTCTTTTATATATATAGATGTACATATTAATAAAGGTATTTTCATAAATGTTTAAACTCTCATTTTAAAAGGGTAAAAGAGAGTATAAAGTTTATATGGACAAAGAAAAAAAGGTTTTGTGTTTTGGGAACAAATGATATCCATTTTCTTTGCATCTTGGCACTGCACAATTTGTCATTTTAATTAAATTTTAAATAAAATTAAAAAAAATCCATCCACCTTATAGAGCTTTTCAATATACTAAGGGCTATAGTGATCGCGACATCTGGCGGAAGAATTAAAGAAAAGAATTAGTACATCAGATTTTTACTTATATATGGCAACACCAAGCCAAACAATAATCTGTGACCAACAATCATGGATGACAAATAACAATTAAATCTTTATTTGTCTCATGAATTAAACATATAAATAAATAAGGAAAGTTCACATTCTTTGCTAAACTTTTGAATCTACTGGTAAGCATTTGAGTTTCTGCCAGTGAATTTCTTATGAAATCTTGCAATTACCCCTAAATTTTGAGTCTCAGATTTAGTTTGTTTTTCTTCCAGCAATTTCACTAACAGTTTTTCCAAAGTCTGATTTGAGCTACTGGCTATAGATTCACCAATATTTGCTTTTTCTAAAATTTTTTCCAGGTAAAAATCATTGATTTGTAAGTTTTGTTCTTCATCCACATAATTTTTTTATATATCTTATATAATATCATCTGTCAAGGTTATCCATATTTTCCTAGTTTGGTATCTTATTTAATGACTTTTTGACCTTGGCATAGTGGGTAGTTTTTATAATTTCTTGGTGAAGATGTGCAGGTTGGTACTCGGCTTGTATTCCAAAAATTTGTCCTTCAGGTGTAGTAATCAAAGTTATACATATTATGAGGGTTGATTTTCCATCTGCTGTTGGTTTCACTGCAAATCCAAACCTCAACTTTTCATGTTTCGTGAAATATTTGCAGAAAATGTAGTTTTATAATAATATTATTCTCTTGTTTAAAAATAAAAGCTTAATTGCATTTCTGTAACAATAACACAAACTACATTTAAAGCCTCTATTTCAAGTCTCATTATATTTTAACATATTATATTAAAGAAAATTTGTAATTACATATCTCAATTATTTTATTAAATGTCAAAGATAAAGAAAAAAAAACTTAAAAGTAAATTTGGAATTAATTAAAAAGTATTTATGTAATAAATATAAACTTATGATAAACACTCACATATGAAGTGCTTTTCTTTACACATATAATAAAATTGTAACAGGCCGGCATCGATATATTATAGATATTGAAAAAAAACTTATATTAGAGCAACAGAAGCCAGAACAAAAGTTTTTAGAATTGTTGTCTGTCTGTATGTTTTTGTGCGCATCATGCAAAAACTGTTATATGGATTTTTATGAGGTTTTCACAGTTCGGTTGCTTGGGTTCAACTTAAAATCTAAGTCATGTTTCACCTAATTCAGGTGGGTCGAACCAGCTTGACCTCTCCATAGTACTAGCCTTTATACACTAAGGAGGTATTTAAAAATGGTGGCCCTTTTGTTGTCCTTGTGAACTAAGTCAAAGGCTGGGTAAAAACTAGTTTTTTATATAACTATGTTATTATTTTGTATGTTGATGACTATGTTTTTATTTTGTAGGTCAATCACAAACCTATCTGCAGTAAAAAAATTGTTGTTATAAAAATAATAAACAAATAGGTTTCGAAAATATCCGATATTTATGATATAAAGTTTGATATATCAGGTAAAATCAACTAAAAAACATAAAATCTTATATTATATCAAAAAATCAACTCATATACATAAAATCTTTTTTTATAAATTCTAATCAGTCAATGGAATAGAAAGAATTTGAATTTTTGGATCTATATTTATGTGTTTTTTACATGTTTCATGTTTTTAAAAGTAACAGTAGTTTTATCTTGTGAGTTAATTGAGTAAAAAACTGTTTTCAGTTAAAGACAAAGTTATTTTTCCTGTGATTTATTCAATAAATTTAAAAATGTGTCTGTTTCCTATTTACCTGCGATTTGGGTGAATAGAGTCGAAAAAGGCGTTAATAGAAAAAAATGTAAGGGTTGTCAAAATATTTATATAGCTATGCATTTCAACCCCTAGGTTGGAAGGAGAGGAGAGAGAGAAGAAAGATAAATAATAATTAATTATTTATTTTTTTCCACTACTAAAAAAATACAATCAATCCAAGCACCTTGAACTTAAAAGAAAAAATAATTGAATAATCAAAATCAAATTAATAATAAGCATAATTATAAAATTTACATTTTTATTTTATGTATTTTTTGGATAATGTGCACTGAAACATTACTAAATAATTGTTATTTAAGTCAAATAAAACTAAATAAAATCAACAACAAAATAAAAAAAAAATATACATAATATTATTATCAAGAAAAAGAGTTTTATGAAAATAATCTGAAAATTTTAAAATCATTGTTATTTTACTTCCAAAGATAACTTTAAATACAATCAACAACAAAATAAAAAAATCTAATTTTTATGAAGTTATCATTTCTTTCAAGGTACATACAAAATAAAATTTTATTATTATATATTAGTATTCAACAAGTCTCTTAATATACTTAGCCTCATCATCGTTGTAAAACTTTTTTGGCTTTTAGGTCTTCTTTAAAATAATTGATATGGGAATTTTGGGGGAAATCTTTTGGCATTTTTTAACATCACAAAAACTTTTGTAAGATTCTAAAAAGCTTTTATTTTCTATTTTTTTCCTTTTTTTCTGTCTAACTATGACTAACTATAATTTCTGTCCCTGAATGTCATTCTTTGTTATTGTTTATTTGGGATTCTATTACTCCAGCTTCATCACATGTAGTAGGCTGATTGAAGTTATTTAGGCTTATTTCCTTATTTACATCTGCTGCAATAGGTTTTCTTGGTAATGCATCACTAAGTTGACAGTTTTCAATAGTTAATTCCTCCCCAAATTCCAAAACATCTTCAAAATAAACTGGCATATCTATAAGACTGTAATTGTTGTCCTTATTATAATTTATGAGGTCTATAGTTGTGCTATCTCTCTCTACATTTTTGTCACTGGTTTGATTAAATAGTTCCATCGACGCGCTTTCCTTCCTTTTTGTCTTTTTGCCAACCCCTTTAGTGTTTTTTCTTATGTTTGTTTTTTTTTTTTGCGTCAATTGATTTTCTTTATCCACTGTACTTTCTAGTCGTTTTAGAATTCTTTGTTGTTTTGATGTACTTGAACCTGGTGATACCTCTGAGTCTACATAATTCTCTTCAGTAGATTCACCTTACACTTTTTCCTGCCACCACGTCGAGTTTTCGCTTTGTTCTTGTTTCTTTCACACCCATTGTACCATATTGCATGTCATTTAATAAATTTAAAATAGATTCGTCCACTGCTTCCCTATATTTATTGGTATCAGTGATCTGTGTTGGTATTCGAGATAGCACTTGTTTGGGATCTAAGGGATTAATACCGGTTTTTTTTTAAAACCTGCTTTTAAATTAGACTGCATTTTCTAGGATCTCCTCCATTCGTTTTTTCAATAGCTTAGGAAAGCAGCCTTTGGGCACACACGTTTCATTTTTGCCATCGGTTTTCTTCCACTTAAGAAGAATTTGTCGCCTAGCTGACTTCATTGGCTTAAAATAGGCCACATCGAGTGGTTAAATAAGGTGTGTGGAGTTGCTAGGCAAAAACACGAATTCAATATCTTGCTCTTTGCATAGTTTGATCATGTCAATTGATAAATGTGATGATAAATTATCACCTATAAGCAGCTTCTTTCCTGCTTTGTTAGCAAAAAATGGTATTACGATGGATTGCATCCAATCTTCAAAAATGTTTCCGTCAAACCATCCTGATGCCGATTGATTATATCTTGTACCTCTAGGGCCATGAAAAACCCACGTATTATCAGTGGCGGCGCTGGGCGTCGGCAACGACGGCGACCGCCGACGGCTCGCGCCTGAGGGGGCCTCGCAAATATAAATTTTTAAAATATAATTAAAATTTAGTTATTATTATTTATTTTCATACACTTGCCCGAGTGAAGTGAGTGAGTAATACTTTACGAGTATTATCCAGAATAGTCTGGCAAAACTATGAAAGTTAGGCAACGCGTCGTCAAGCGTGAGCAGTATTGCCAGAATATTTTTCGAGAGCCCACTAGTGTCGACGTTGAAACCACTAAAAGACCACTAGCGCTCTCTTCGAGCTAAGCTAACTAATTCAAATATTTAAAATGAGAAGGAAAGGAAAGCAATAATGTTAAAACTATTTTAAATAAATAACTATTTTTAATCAAAAACATTTTTAAAATTATAAATGGTAAAAAAATAATGATATTAAAATATTAAATCATTTTTAAATCTGCATAGTGATTTCGAAAGCTTATACCGCAAAATTTACACCGAGGTACTTTATGACCTTTGGAATCAACAATAGCTTCTAACCAATCTTTTAAAATCACGTCCTGAAGCCAACAATCTCTAAATTTTTGCGAATACTTTTGTTTGCCAAGCATTTTTAAATGAATATTACAGTAATCATATTCATAAAAACTAATTTTTCACTGGATAATTTTCTTAAAAACGAAAATTTATTTTCTCATGAAGAAAGAACGAGCAAGACAAGCTCAAAGAGAATCAGTTGAATATAGTAAATAACTAATTTTTGTCATTTTTTGATTAGCAATAAAACTCGTTTAGGTACTCATACATTAGTTTAACTGTAATTTAACGTTTTCTTAACTGGGCAATATAGGAGGCCTCGCAAACCTAATTTCGCCGACGTCCACGTGTGATCTAGCGCCGCCACTGCGTATTATACAGGTTTTGAGCCTTGTAAACCACGTATGGTGGTAGAAGTTGGCCATGTGCGGACCCAGCCATCATTATTGAAATATTGGCCTTTGAGTGGTTCATAACGCGTTCCATAAAATTAAGTCTTTGC
Source organism: Fabriciana adippe (assembly GCA_905404265.1). Classification (NCBI taxonomy): domain Eukaryota; kingdom Metazoa; phylum Arthropoda; class Insecta; order Lepidoptera; family Nymphalidae; genus Fabriciana; species Fabriciana adippe. The sequence goes on along the minus strand of FR990005.1, from coordinate 5,143,173 downwards.
GCTTGTTGGGTCATCGCATTATTACCTTGCACTAGACACAATTCTTTTCGCAACAAGCGTTTGGTTTTTTTCGCCCACACTTTGTACACTGTTACAGCGCAAGCCACGCCGATGGTTATCATTAACACGGTGACCAAGATGCCCAGTACTTCTAAGTTATATTCCATATGGGGTCTAGAAGCTTGGTTAGCCCCGTTTTGAGCGATTATAACTTCTTCTTGCTTCTTTTCAATGGAATAAGTTTTACCCATGTTGCTGCTCGCTGTTTTTTTCGCCCACACTTTGTACACTGTTACAGCGCAAGCCACGCCGATGGTTATCATTAACACGGTGACTAAGATGCCCAATATTTCTAACTTGTATTCTATATGGGACGTAGAAGCTTGGTTAGTCCCGTTTTGAGCGATTATAACTTCTTCTTGCTTCTTTTCAATTGAATAAATTTTACCCATGTTGCTGCTCGCTATCACTGATTATTATTCGCTAACAGCAAGTTAAGCTTTATTGAAAGTGGACAATTACTTAATGAATAATTTAACTATTTATTTGTGCTCTTTATATACTTATCATATAGATTACGATTGCATTATCAACTAATAACATTATTAACAAAATTAACAATTATGCATTTTACATTTATAACATTTAACTTATAGGTCTATGTAATATTAAACCGTTATTTTTAAAGGTTCATTAACATTACTATGCTGATGTTGATTTTAGTTAGCGTTCTGCGTATTTATATTAATATTCACGTCGTCTAGAATGTATGTTGGTTTTAATCTGTTTATTGAAACGTAACTGGTTTTATCGTTAGTTAAAATTTTGATAATTTTCGAACATTTTTCTATCACTTAGTCGGGTCCACTGTACGGTGGAGTTAAGGTTTTTGAACTGCATCTGTTCTCAAAAATACGTGAGATCAAGAACTCAAATCAGCATGGACAAATAAATTATTTTTAATATTTAAATTTCTAGTTATAGGTCTAATTCTATTTAAGCTATCTCTAAGTCTAATTATGTACGCTTGTGGATTCTCTATTTTAATGCAGTTGTCTACACAAAACTTGCCTGGTAAACGCAAACAATATCCTAAAGCAAATTCCGCTGCGCTTATAAAATCGTTATCCGCCTGACACGCAGCTCTCAACCCTAACATGACCGTAGGTAATTCTAATAGCCATGACGTATTATCTTTTACTCTAGACATTAACGCAGTTTTTAAAGTTCTGTGCCACCTTTCAATTTTTCCATTACTCTGCGGGTGGTATGGGGTAGTTCGGGATTATGTATGCCTAATGTAGTGATCACCACCCTAACAGGGAAACTCCACCACAGATATAGACCTAACACTGGCTCACCACTACCCACAGATCCAAGCGCAAACGCACGTCCTACTCGCACCGCGTCTAACGGCAGACCGCCCGGTCGGGTGACGTTGACAGTTACGCCCTCTCTCGGGGTACATGAGACAATGTATTATATCTACTTAATACAAACGATAAGATAAGATACAAATACTACATCCCTTCCTTTTTAACAAATTTTATTTATTTGAATGTAGTTACCTAATCAACTTGACAATCATTTTTTATTTTTATTGACTTATACAATCACTCAACTGCAGTAACATAATTAAACGTTAATTTACAATGTTTTATTTAATTTAGTTTATTTGGTCCTCATTTCTATGTGTCTCATCTTCTACCGTTTTCCATTGTCCTTCTACACGCTTTAGATGAACCACATTCCTTCGTAGTCTTTGTCCGGTTTCTTCGTTTCTTATTGTGATATCACCTCCCACTGATTCTTCAACTACATGTGGTGTGGGGTTGAAAGTAGTCGAAAGCTTATTAGTCTTTTCTAGTTCTTTTATATACACTTTATCACCTACTGTCAATTCTGGGTTTTCCGCTCTTCTCTTCCGGTCTCCATATTCCTTTCCTTTTTCCTTTTGCAACTTGTCTCTATCTCTTACCTCAGTTTCATTATCCGTTTGATATATATTCTTTAACATGGGGATTTTATCCCTGTTCATCCTTTTGAAGAAAAGTTCTGACGGCGTTTTCCCCGTAACTGAATGAGGAGTGGAGTTATACATCATGAGATATTCATACAACGTCTCTTTTATATCTCGATTTTCACTAGACCCTATTTTGAGACGTTTTACGATGTCTCTATTTTGACGCTCCACTTCTCCGTTCATTTGTGGCCAATATGGCACAGTGTTAAAAAGTTTGATGTTACAGTCATTGCAAAAGTTTTTAAATTCTTCGCTGATAAATTGCCGTCCATTATCAGCCGTAATCGATAGTGGATAGCCTAGTCGACTAAAGAATTCTCTTAGAATATTAATAATTTGCAAGCTCGTTATAGTTCTAGTAATCTTAATTTCTTTATAGCGACTATAATAGTCGATGATTACTAAAATATAATCATTGTTGGGCAACGGACCCAGTAAATCCATCGCGATATCAACCCAGGGCTCGGATGGAAGTTCTCGACGTTTCATTGGTGCTGGAGGATCTGGTAAGCTAACTAGGGTGCATCCTTTGCAGCTCTTTACCATTGACTCGACATCTTTATCAATTTCAGACCACCAGACCTTAGAACGAAGGCGACTCTTCATTGCAACCACACCGGGATGACCCTCATGAGCTGCTAGTAAGACCTGTTTCCTAAGGTTCCGTGGAATAACTATCCTGTTTCCTCTCAACAGAACATTCTCATAAAAACACAATTCATCAGAAAATATTTTATATGATTTTACGGACTCATCCTACTGGTGACTGTAAATTCCATTTTTAATCTTGGTGATTTCATGATCACTTTCGGATTCTTTTACTATCTGTTGCATTGATATTGCACAAGGTCTCGCGAGTTCAACTATTTGATGAACATAATTCTCTTCTGATGAATGAATTGGCTGATCGAAATCTATACATAGCCTTGATAATGGGTCCGCAATATTCGTTTTTCCTGGTTTATATTTTATTTTATAACGATACGCCTGAAGTCGCAAAACCCATCTTTCGACTCGAGCGCATGGTTTTGATCTTGGACTAAACAGGAATTCCAATGGCTTGTGGTCCGTTATCAATTCAAATTCTTTACCTAATAGGAAAATATTAAAATGTTCGATAGCCCATACAAGAGCAAGGGCCTCCTTTTCTGTCTGGCTATATTTTCTTTCACATTGACTGAGTGTCCGATTACCATATGCTATAACCCTTGGTCCTTCATTATCGATCTGTACTAAAACCGCTCCTAGTCCCACAGGACTTGCGTCTGCTATTACCTGTGTCTTGTCTTTTATATCATAATATCCCAAAGTTTCTATTTTAGATAACATTCTTTTTAACTTTTCAAATGCTTCATTCTGATCGTCTTTCCAGTATTCTTCAATATTTGATTTCTTTCCTAGTTTCTGTCTCAGTATTTGTTTCAGAGGTTCTGTCGTCGTGGCTAAATTTGGAATCCATTTGTTAATGTAATTTACTAATCCTAAAAAGCTTTGTAATTCCTCTATTGTTTTTGGTATTCTAAATTCAGTTATGCTCTTCACGTATTTTGGCAGCGGTTTCACTCCTTCTGGTTTCAATTCATGTCCCAAAAAGTGTATTGTCTGTACCTCGTAAATACATTTCTCTTGATTTAATAAAATATCACTTTCTTTCAATACCTTCATCACCTCAGTAAGTCGTAAATCATGTTCTTCCTCATTGCTTCCCCAAACTAGTATGTCATCGATGAAATTTGTAACTCCTTCACACTTTAATAGTATTTTCTCCATGATTTTCTGGAAAAGTTCCGGAGCACATGTAACTCCAAACATAAGTCTTTTGTATCTGTAAAGCCCGTTGGACGTAATAAAAGTAGTCAAATATCTTGAGTCCGGGTGTAATTCTACTTGATGAAACGCATTTTTGATATCTAATTTTGAAAAATATCTTGCCTTCTTTATTTTTGGTAATAAATTATCCATGCACGGTAATGGATGATTTTCTCTTAGGATAGCTGCATTGGCACGGCGCATATCAACGCATAGACGTACATCGCCATTATCCTTTAAAATTGGAACTATAGGGGAAATCCATGGTGAAGGTTCATGAACCTCTTCTATTATGTCTAAGTCTAATAATTCTTGGATTTTCTTATTTATCTTTTCTTCCAATGGTATTGGTATTCTTCGGTAGGGTTGCATAACGGGTTTAACTGAAGAATCAATAGGTATCTCAATTAAAATATTTTTAAATTTTGGAAATGGTTTATGTGATTCTTGTTCGACGTGATTAACGGCCACACCCAATTTGAGAACATCCAAACGCAATGCAGTATCTTTACCAAGTAGATTCCGGGATCCATCTTCTATAACGTAAATAGTAGCGCGTATCGCTTTACCATTTGCTTTTATTACTGCCTCAAAGGAACCTTTGATCTGCAACGGTGTCTTACTACCATATGCTAGTAGTGTTTTCTTTGGTTCTTTCACTTGATTTTCACAAATCACCTTGTTCTTCTTTAAATATTCCCATGTTTTATTAGATACTAAATTTAACTTGCATCCTGAATCAATTAGCATTTCTAAATCTACTCCCCCTATCTCACATTTTATAGTAGCGTCGTCGTTCAAATTAAATATATATTGCACTTCTTCGTCCTCCAAAGAATTCACAGTAGATTCTTTACGATGCCGCTTGTTAGAGCTTCGTTCACCCTCTTGATTTTGTGAAAGTTTACGTTTCTGCTGAAATGATTTAGTCCTGCAACATCGTTGGAAATGGCCTAATTTTCCACATCCATTACATTTTTTGTCTTTTGCTGGGCAAGGTAAACCTTGGAACATATGTCTTGAATTCCCACATCTTGTACACTTCGATATCTTTTCTTCTTTATTGGGCTCATTTTCTTGTTTCTTCCATCTAAAATTATTCTTGTTTTCTTGTTTACTTGTTATTGCATTAACTTCATTTGTCTTATTCTTGTCTTTTTGTTCATAATTATCTAATTGGTAATTCACAATTTCTAAAGTAGTAGCGGTTGTGATAACTTTGTCTAAGGTGATGTCATCACCCATGGTTAACATTTTTTTCCTCAACTCCGACGATAAAGATTTTTCTAAGATTTGGTCAATTATATGGTCATCGGGTTTATCGAATTTACACCTTGCTGCCTGTCCCCTAAGCTTATTAAGAAATTTTTCAAAACTTTCACCTTCATCTTGTTGTATCAGCCGGAAAATATGTCGTTCAAAAGTCGTATTTTGCTTAGGAAGGAAATATTCATCCAGTTTACTGATAGCTACTTCAAAAACATTTACATCCTTTTCAGGTTCTACACTTGCTCCAGGCAAATTGTAAAATATTTCTTGCAGTGCACTTCCACCTAGGACTAGCAGTGTAGCTCTCTGTTTTGCTGGAGCCGTAATATCAGCGGCTTCGAGATAAATAAGAAGAGACCGCTTCCATTTTTTCCACTTCAGGCCTACTGACGTACTGTCACCTTCGATATCAAATTTCTCAGGTGGCGGTAGTTGACTTGCCATGATTGATCGTAATGAGGCGACCTGAAAATACATCCAATTAAATGGACGACAAGAAACTTTTTATTCTATAGATCTTAATACTTTTGACACATACCAGTACTTGCATACGTACAGTACCTCTTATTTAAAAGAAGTCCAAAGTCTCAAGGACTCTTAAATTCAATTTAATGAACTACTTACAAATAACATGATAATACTTCCAATTTAATGAAAGTCCAATATTAAATCTTATTTTCAATTTAATGAAAACACACTTTTTTTTTTAATTATTTCCGATTTAACGGAAATCGCATTTTGATATAATACTTCCAATTAAATGAAAGTCAATTAGTTTTAATAATATTGTAGTACTTGTATATTTTTTGACAACACAGGTAACAGTAATAATAATATAAAACTGAACGAGAAACCTAGGTAGGTATACTATTACTTATGTATTACTTACTATACTATTAGTTATATATTATTGCATATAACAGGACGTATACTCCGTTAACACGTTAGACTGTATTTATTAGAATAACATAAAAACTGATTTTAAATATATCTCTATATTATTATATTTTAACAAAACAACTCGCTAATAAATAGATTTTTTAAAACATCCTATAGGTACATAATTATAGATAGGTATAAAAATATTAGAAGATTAAATTTAAAAGTTTGTAACAATAACTAACTAAATAATATGTCGTTTGATGTGGCCTCCTTGTAACTTTGTTGCATAAACAATGGTGACTCATTCGAACAGATATTACTTGTTGTTAGCAAGAAGGTATAATAATTACTTATTCGGATTAATATAAGCAAAAGGAGCAATTTCTATTCTATTTGTTAAAAGATAAGAAGGACAATTATTAACTTGAGCACTGTTTGTTTAGATTTTTATTTTAGTGGAATGACATAGTTACTCATCGAAATTATTTACGTAAATAACATTCCATGCCGATCTAACAGGCTATTTTTCGTATTACTATTTCATTAGAAGATTTAATATCTATCTATAATGTGACACACAACACCTAGTACACTCTGCAGAAACTCTGCACTTCACACTGTCACCCACCTTCCTTTTTTTTTTATTTTGTTGTTTTACTGACCTTTATCCTCGTCGCCACTTGTAGTGATCACCACCCTAACAGGGAAACTCCACCACAGATATAGACCTAACACTGGCTCACCACTACCCACAGATCCAAGCGCAAACGCACGTCCTACTCGCACCGCGTCTAACGGCAGACCGCCCGGTCGGGTGACGTTGACAGTTACGCCCTCTCTCGGGGTACATGAGACAATGTATTATATCTACTTAATAGATACAAACACTACAGCTAATATATTCATTAAATCTGTGAACAATTCGCTTTCAAATTGCCTTCCCTGATCCGTGGTAATTTTAATTGGATAACCGAAACGACATATCCAACCCTCATATACAGCTCTCGCGACCGTCTCAGCCGTCATATCTGTAATCGGATATATCTCTGGCCATCGTGTACGCCGATCTATTATCGTCACGCAATACCGATAACCTTGTTCCATCACTGGTAACGGCCCCTTTTAAATCTACATGTAAATGTGCAAAACGATCACCTTCCTCAAAATAGCTAAGTTTCGAGACCGTGTGACGAATTTTACTTTTCTGGCATTTAATACAATTCTTTACCCAAACTCCTATATGCTTATTCATCCCTGGCCAAAATACTTTTTTACTGAGTAGTGCGCGCGACGCCCTTACTCCCGCGTGGGCCAGCCCGTGAAAACTGTCAAATATGGCTTTTCTAATTTTTTTTGGTATGTAAGGTCTAATATTTTTAGTAGATCTTTCGTAATAAATCATGCCATTCGAATGAGTTAAATTAATATGCTTCAATAGGCGTGACGAAAGATTTTCAAATTCTCTTCCGTAATGTGGCTATACATTTACTATTTACGAAAAAACCCTTATTTCGGTAATAAACTTAAGTCTAACGAAGATAAAGCCATTTTTCTAATATTTTTTTATATACTGTGCGAAAACAGCTCGCAGGTGTCATGGCGTCGGCTCTGACGTCACGCCTAGGTAAACATGTCATTTGTGTTTACGCGTAGCGAAGAAGGTAAACATAATATTAAATTAATTCGTGTGATAAAAATGAATTCCAAAGTTTATAAGTGGTGTGCAGTACCGCAGTGTAAATCCACATCAATAAGAACGCCCAACAAAGTGTTTGTACATGTTCCAAACAAGAAAATAATTAGAAATAAGTGGTTAAAGCTCGCGCGGCGGGACCCGAACAGCGTAGTCACGAATTCGCCACTTTATTTCTGTGAAGACCACTTTGATGTAAGTATGTTATCATATATTGATAGGTTTTAAACTTAAAATGTTTCTTTCACTTGAAATAGTTGAAATTTTGAGGCTATAGAATAACTAATTTACTGAGGTTATGTTTGACTTGGCTATCATTCTGAATATCAATTTTAATCGTTTACTTTTCTTTTTTTAGTTGCCAAATGACATGGAAAATTATATGGAGTATAATGTGATGGGATCAGTATCACAAGTACGTATGAAACCAGGATGTATGCCCCATAAATTTATATGCCAACCAGACAGGAAAACACGAACATCTGACACAACAGAGCGACCCTATATAGCTAAGAAACGAAAAATGATGATTCTTGAAGAGTGTAAAAAGGAATTTGAAGAAAAATGTATAGTTACAGAACAATCAAGTTTTGAAGAAATTGCATCCGGTAGTTCAGGTACCTACCTACGTATATATTATTAACTTATTTGTTAGAATATAGTATTGAAGTTAATTTTATTCTGAATGTTATGTAGGTACATAGTAAGTACACTCAAAACTACATAGATTTTTCTGTGACTTAGTAATCTCTGATTTTTGTTCATAATTATAACATTTAAATATCAAAATATTTGTTTTACAGTTCAGCAGAATGTAGAAGAAGTTCCTCAATTAACACCAAGAGTGTTGGATAAATCAATTCAAGTACACATATGCAAAAAAATCAGAAGTAAAGCTAACCAAACAAAAGTCAGTTTGGTAAATCAGATGACATCACCATCAAAGCCATTTCTACATTCTGTCTCTACATCTCCATTTAAAATCAAGCATCATGGTGTTAATAATAACCCATCAAGATCAAGTAGAATATATTTGAGTAAAATAGTTAAAAAAATAGAACAATCAGATAGTGATACTTCTTATACTCCCTCTGTAACTCAAACAGAATCATCAATATCTGTAAAATCTCTTCAAATGGAATCTTCTTCGGATTGTAGTGAGATGATAGAGGATGACAAAAGTCGAGAAGATTTAAATGCTTTAGAGTGTACCTTGAAGAAAATTAAAAAAAACCCCCGTTCTTATATTGGCATTCCTTTAAGTTGTTATTATTTAGTTAACTTGATTCAAGAACAGACAAATATACCATTTAACCATATTTTACTATGTCTAAAAAAGATTAAATTAAATAATTCATTCCGTGAACTTGCTGATGACTTTGGCATTGATAGAACTTATCCAAGCAAAATTTTTTTTAAAAATATACCTATTTTAGCAAGTGTAATGCGTCCTTTTATTGTTTCATTAGATAAGAAATTGATTAAAAAAATGTTACCAATGGCTTTTAGACATAAATACAATAATGTGACTTGTATAATAGACTGTTTAGAGATTGAAATACAAAAGCCTTCAAATGCTTTATATCAAGCTCTTTCCTGGTCTGATTACAAGAAAGCCAATACCATTAAGTACCTCATATCTTGTACACCTAATGGTTTAATAAATTATATTTCAAATGGTTATGGAGGCCGAATAACAGACACATGCCTTGTTGAAACTTCTGACTTCTCAAAATGTTTGCAACCCAATATGTGGGTCATGGCAGATAGAGGATTTAAACATGTGGAAGTATATTTACGAAGGATGGGTGTGCTATTAGTACGGCCTCCCAGTCTTGCATCTGGATGCAAGTTAACTAAAGCTGAAGCTAAAGAAACAAAACAAATAGCTAGCTTAAGAATTCATGTTGAGCGGGTGATCAGACGGTTACGTGAATTCAACATGTTAAAACCTCATGCCTGTCTTAACTTAAACTTGGTTAAAGTTCTTGATGATGTAATAACTATAGCTTGTGGTTTGATTAATATACAAGATTCTCTTATTAAATAAAACACAAATGAAATTTATGCATTTTTATTTTCTATTCTATACTTTTATATAACAATGGATACACATGGATTTTCCAAAATTCATATAGAAAGGGTGATTAGACGTCTTAGAGAATTTACCATGTTGAAACCTCATGCTTGTGTAAATAACTATCTTTTAGGGAAACTAGATGATGTCATCACTATAGCTTGTGGCCTTATAAATTTACAAAGTTCATTAATAAATAAATAAATAAGTGTATATAGGTTTAATTAGTTGCTAATGGTAAATAAAAAACTGAAATAAAAATACTGGATTTTATTATTGACTTACATCTCTGACATTTTAAACAATAATGGATAGATATGGGTTTTCCAAAATATCACTAAAGTTTCCATTAAAGATTTGATATATGCTTTGTCGTATTCAACATATATAATTTCAACTTCATTATTACTTTGAAATTTACTATTTGCAACACAAAAATAACATTTTTTTATACCACAAACATACATTTGTATTTGCATTTGTGAGTAAAACTTTTTTGTTGGCCTTCCATTATATATATAGTTTTTATAAGTTTCTTCACTAAATGGGCATTTAATTTCAATGATAAAATCCTGGCCTATTCCATCTGGTGAACCAGCAATCATGGGAAAATTTTTACTTATGAAAAGGCCGCATCGCTGGATTTCTTTATTAAGCTTTTCCCGTACTACCTCAAGCACTTTTTGCTCCAAAACTCGGCCTCTTTTTATAGCTGGTGTATCAGGCATTTTGCCACCCATGATCAGCCCCACTAATGCACCATCACTAGTTTGACATTTACTAACTTCATAAGCTTTTGATGCTGTTATTCTAGCAAACCTTAGCTCATGCCATAAGTTGCTTTCGGCCTGATCTCTTGTATTTTGTTCTGCCTTTATTAAAATATCTGTAGTAAATGATGAAGATATTTTTTTTAGAAAATCTTCACAACTTTGATCTCGATACATTAGAGCTAACTGGTACATTGATATTGTATCAAAATCTTTCGGAATATTTTGCATATATCTTAGTAGCTCACAGTTTTTGATACCTTTGGCTGTAGCTTCTTCCAAAAATTTATCATAGACACAGGTATCTTCAGATGTTGAAGCTATTCCTGATCCCATTTCCAAGGTCGTTACATATTTTATTGATGTACCAACTTTGGATAATGTTGATTTTTTCCAATAGCACTCAACTTGTGTGCAAGAAGGTTCTTCACTTCTTCGATGCAACCACATCAAAAAAGCAACGGCATGCTTGCAACCGCCTGCCGATGCCGCACAATCATGGCATTTTGAACTAATAACAACACCATTCTTTTCGTCCACAATAACAGTGACTGCGTATGGCTTAGAGCGAACTTTGTGTTCAGGGCATACACGACACTTAACAGTACACACATTTAGGTCTCTTTTTATTTGGACATATCCAACAGCATCATCGCCATAAGATTCTCTTGAAGATCTGAAACAACCAACCAAACGAACTGTTACGAACTTATTATTTTAAGCACATAACCTAACCTTGTAAACAGTGATTTAAGCGAAGTTCTAAACACGATAAAATTGATATAAAAAGCAGAAAATAATCCATTACATATGTACTTCACTGTTATTTATGTATTCGTACATGGATAAATAGTATTAAACGTAAAACTGTACTTACAAAGATGTTTTCACGTTCCTGAATTCTGAACCACAAAAGTCTTTGTTTCTTGCAAAAAAATTTGCCACCATCAAAGAATCTATCTTTGGTAAGTTTGAACTATTCCCTTTAGTGAATCCAGATTCCATCGTGGTATTAATATTAAGTAATTCCCAGATTAATTCGTAAGATCGCAAACTATATTAAAAAATGCAGTCTCTAACAGCTTGTTTTGCGGTTAGTGACGTAATAAGCTCTTATTGGTATTTACAGTCACGTGATAACAGATTATAAATATAGCATTTAAAATCATTTTTAATAAATTTATTAAGTTATATTAAATTATAAAAATGTGATTTCCGATATTCTAATAAGAAAAACTATCATAAAATTAACACTAAACATTAATTTGTGATTAGTGTTAACATCCCTATTAAATTACAAAGAATACATACACATTGACTTGGTGATTTATCAGATTTTTGGTGTTTACTATGAGGAAAAATATAACTAGTATTAGTAGGGGCTTTTTAGTTACAGAAAATTACTCGTTTTATCGGGTATTAACATGGTATTACCTCTCAAATAGCAACGTACAAGCTGTGTAGAAGCTAACATCAATAATAAACAATAACAAGTTTATTGTAAAAATAAACTATAAAAGTAAACTGAAATAAAATCAAATGAGTTCGAAATAATGTAATTCTTGATCATGTCTAAGTTAGTTGTATCTAGGGTAAGGATAGATGAATAAAAAATTTACTTACAAGGATGTTTTCACGTGTCTAAACTCAGACGAGCAAAATTCCTTATTTGTTGAGAGGAAATCGCCCAACATTAATACATCAATCCTAGGCAAATTTGAGCTATTTGCTTTGATAAATGTTGGTTCCATTGTTACAGTAGACTGAAGTCGATAAATCACACGTGAAAGAATACAAAATCAATCAAAATGCATAATAAATTGCGTATATATTTACAACAACAAAACAGCTGACGTGAGTTTACCTAAGCGTGACGTCACGCGCTGTGATTGGTGTTTCAGTCAAAATGGCCGATTGCAGTATTTTAATGTTTTATTTTATTGAAAATCTTAATAATCTTAATTTTTTAAATAAAACTAAACCAGTATTTTAAATTTATTTAATATAATTTTTCCCCTAAAAACATTAAATCGACCATTTTTTGATACTGTCGTCATGCCTATTGTACATTACTAGGGTTAGGTTAGGTTTTTTTTTGTTTTCAAATAAAAGTCAAAAAACATTCTTTGATATCAACCCTCGCGATTTGATACGAGCGATCGATATCTAGAACTATGTCGATTTTATTCTTTTGTTATAAGTAAGGTTAGGTTACATTTGTTTTTTCCCCCTTAGAGGAAGTTGTTACACTGATTGGTCTTTATTTCGATATGTGACAATGACACAATTTGTTATGAAGTCGAAAATATACACTCCGGCCAGTAAAATAAAATAAAAATTACATATTTAGTGATAGATAACAATTAGAAATTAAGTCAATTTTAGTTATTGTTTTTTTTTTAATAATAATAATATATGTATATATAAAATAAACTTACATGCTAGTACACATAGTGACCTTACTTGGTAATGATATGACACAATAACATAACACGAAGAAAGAAATATAAAAATTAAATTTTAAATGATTGGGAAAATTATAACAAAAAGAGTCGATGACAAAAAAAGAAATCAAATGTCTATATAAAGTTTAAAATCAGCCACTTAATTTCCTAGAAACTGCTGAACGAGGGCAGTGTATGCGACTGGCGTATACAATTTCTGAAAATTTATTTCACTGCATTGATGACATTGTACATATCTGCTGTGTATTGGTAAATTTACAGCCCCCGATATTTAAAAAAAAATATATGCATTTATAAATATTTCTTTATTAATTTTGCTTAACAATACAAAAACAACTTAAGTGACATTTATTTTTACTCTAAGCTAATCCTAAATCACATGTTCATATAAGTATCAATACTTATAATATCAATACAATAAATAAACTGTAAATATCTTTTTTTTATTGCTCATTATAATAATTCACATTACTTATATTTTTTCTAGTAAAATAATATTTTAACTGTTTAGTTTGGTTATTATCATCATCATTTGCACAAGTATATTCTAAATACAATGATTTTAAATAATGTTCAAAGTAAAATCTTTCACTAACTAAAATTACATGTTTAATGAATGCTTCGTCACGGTGTACCCGTACTGTGCAGTTACCATTATTTACAGGCGAGTACACAAAAAGATCGCACACAGTCATTCCAGTTACATACATCTGTACCTGAACTTGAGTATAATATGGGTTTCCTGTTTTTAACTGTAATGTATCATTTACAAACTCTAAATACTTAACCCTAGAAAGATAAACATATTTTGATGTACGTAAAAGATAATCATGCGTAAAATCGACGCATGCGTTTTAAATAGCTATAATGTGATGTTTTATTTATAAATTTGAATAAAACTTACCAGAGTTATGCTTATACACAAAAATTAAATAATAAATACCACAATTCTTATGCATATACTTATTTATTATATAAAAAATAAACAAAAACTTAAAACTTCTTAAAAAATTAACAAAACTTAGGAACATCGTTCTTTTATCACAATTCGCATTATTTTTACCAATAATCAACTATTTTAACTTATAAACTAAATAATCAGGATATAAAATACATAATAGGAACATACAATTCAATCTAAATCAGTCAAATACAACTTTGGCACATATCTATATTATGTTCCCGACAAATAACTTTTTTGCACTTATTGCACGATGCATTAGCCTTTCGCCGGATTTTAGAGGGGCAATATGTACAGTAAATACGTTTCTTCGCTACTGGCTCTTCAGTCATTTCTTGTGATGGACTAGGAACATCCTTTGGCAACATGTTAGCTATATTATCCCGCAAATATCTTTTCAGAGTAGGAGTTTCCAATCGCTTACTCATAAATGGTGACGTCAAAGCCATGCTTAGATTTTTCATGAAGTTTTTGCGGTTCAGAGGTTTATCACCTTTGCGAATGACATTGTGGTGATATATAACATAAGCATTTATGCAGGCAATGTTTAACATCCCATAGAAAAAAGCCATAGGCCATCTGTTTGTCTTCCTACTACAGGACATCAGAGAACACATTTGATCTAGTGTGTCCACTCCGCCTTTAGTCTGATTATAATACATAATCATTTCTGGCTTTCCGGTAGCTTCGTTGATACTAGCATCTTCATCACAAGATGATAGTAAGTAAACCATTTTAGCCGGCTTCGGTTTATAGGAGACTAGTGTAAGGGGTCCGTCAAAGCAAAACATCGACGTTCCTACTGCCCTAGAACGGCTGTTTTTCATTTCTTCGGGAATTTCACGCTTATTCGATCGCACAGTACCCACAATGGTCAATTTATAAGGTTCTTGAAGTAAATTTTTTGCCAAAGGGATCGAGGTGAACCAATTGTCGCACGTAATATTACGACAGCTACCATACAAGGGCTTTGATAACTCTTTCACATAATATTCACCGAGGGGTACACCATTGGTCTGAGTTCCTCTTCCCAAGTAAGGCATTCCATTTACCATGTACTTGGTACCACTGTCACACATCATTAGGATTTTTATGCCATATTTACTTGGCTTGTTGGGTATGTACATCCTAAAAGGACATCGCCCTCTAAATCCAAGCAATTGTTCGTCTATAGTTACATGAGCCCCTGGAGTATAATTATTTATACACTGGTTGATAAAAATATCCCATATCCTACGAATAGGAGTAAAGACGTCGTTTGCTCGTAGTGTAGGACGTATACTTTTGTCATCCATTCTAAGACATCGGATCAAAAAGTCAAATCGATCACGACTCATTACAGCGCAATACACCATTGACGAAGATCGATCAAAGAGCTCATCGGTAGACATATGGTTGTCCTTCCTCACTGCAGTCATTATTAAAATGCCAATAAGAGCACGGACTTCTTCTTCATTCGTTTCACGAAATGTAGCAACAGTCATAGATTTCCGTTTCAACGATATTTCTGCATTAGTCCATTTTACAATTTCACTAAATATCTCATCAGTAAAAAAAATATTGAAACAAAGGAGAGGATCATATATATTACGGCACATGCGTGTCGGACCCCTTTGGCATCTTACAATATTCAATGCCGCAACTCTGCTACGTCTTGGCGCTTTCGAGGTAGACCAGCAATACTTATTCTTACCTCTAATAGTGCGCTGCGATAAGCTTATAATTCGATTAGAAGCTGAGGAAGGAGCCGGTTCTTGAATCCTTTCTTCACCTAAGGGTTCGTTTCCGCTGAGTCCCGCCTCGTCTTCACTCGCCTCAGCTATAAAAGCTTCTTCTAGGTCACTCTGCACATCTTCTTCACTTTCGTGATTTTCAATCTCACTGTCAGTGCCTTCACAGACGGAGTCATCGTCATTCTCTAAAAGAGCGCTTAGGATGCGTTCTTCGTCCAAAACTCTACTCCCCATTATCGCAGTATTTTCTCAGGATATCTACAAAAGTATACAAATAATATATAAATTAAAGTAACAAGATTAATGTATAAAATACAACTTTTATTTGTTGAGGTTATATATAACCTTAAAAATCACGCAAAAGATAATCATGCGTAATTTTGACTCACACGGTCGTTATAATTCAAAATGTATGACACTTACTTTAATGACACGTGCTCCATGCGGTACCTCTAAGCGGCGACTGAGATGTCCGAAACGTACAGCAACAGATTCGCACTATTTAGAACGAGAGAGCGATATTTCAAACTTATATGCGTCAATTTTACGCAGACTATCTTTCTAGGGTTAATATTGCACAATTTTTCATTATAATTTACCACTGCTTGTTTTGAACAAGATATCGGACATTTGATTTCTATTATCCTGCATAAGATACATTCATCTTCAACGACAGCCCCGTCAATGCTCGCACAAAGCTAAGGTTGATATTTGCTAATGATTAAACCAACGTTTTTCACCTTACAGGAATGTAATTTTTCATATTCATGCAAAGCGTGCCGTTCATTTTTTAAACCATATCTTGTTGCCTCACATTCAATTTTTCGTGGGTGTAAAATGCTCGAAACTAGACTCTCAATGGTTTTAGTTTTACGATTTTTAATTTTGTGAACGTTTGTGCTTGCCGATATTCTTAAACGCCGGGCTGCATACCAGTCTTCACACTTCGATTGCTGAATTGTTTTACAACATACATTAATTAAGTTTTCATAATTAATCTGAATGTTTTCCTTGTAGAACTATTGTAATTGTTCTTCCAGTTTGTATTCAGCCTGATAAACTTCAAATTCACCTTTGAAAATTATAAAACTATTTATGCATGCTACTCAGTCTTCACACACCAAATTTGATTCTGTATGTTTTATTAACATCTCTATGACATCCTTTATTATAAATGTATTCTCAGTTTGAGATGCAGCTTCCATCACAGATCTTAAAGCTGAGTGTTCTATTAAGTCTGACATATCTATTGACACTGGCTCATAGGTTTTTTTCTGTTTTATTGGAAACATTTCATTAAAATATCTCCCTTTGGAATATTTTTCTTTTGAAAATTGGCGTGCACTTGGCTTACCTCACTTTTGCTCATAACATGTTTTTGACATGTCCTCTTCGTGGTTTATGTAGTGGATCAAAGCAGCGATATGCTTACATTTACCACTTTGATTATAAATCACATTTCACACTTGTGATTACTCGTGCTGTATTCACCTGCAAACAAATAGATATTTAAATATAACGTCTATTAAAACTCAATCAAACTGATTATTTGTTCAAATAGAGATTAATTGCTTACCTTTACAGACGTTTTGTAAGGTGTCAAAGTAATAGATGTTTGTCTTATGATGCGAGCTTGAATTATTGAACTCTGTTTTGGTCTTAATTCCTCTACATCCCGGACATGCCCAGCAGATACCAACAATTTACCTTTAAAGCCGGTTTGTGGTTGAAATTTTATATTGTGAGTGATACTCACAAACCCGGTCTTCAAAATAATACTCATTTCGATATGAAAACGATATTTAATTTATTACTAGCGATACAGGAACAATAATATATGTATGTTTACTATTATTTAATGAAACCATTAAAGTAGCTTTACATTCTTGTCTTACAGTAAAACTACAACTAAACATGAAGTAAACAAACCCTGACATAACCAAAATAAAACACACTTTTTGAATAAATTTTACTCACTTAGTTTGAATGATCAAAAATAAATTCACAGCACATGTCCACCCAAATCACGGTATAAAAATAATTGTGTAATATAAATTAATAGATAGTTTCTTAATCTTAATATTTTGTCACAATATCGTGATGAAATGTCAAACTGTCAGAGCCAACAAAATTGCGGACGCTAGGTGTCGCTGAAGTTGTGCACATAGCCAATAGTCTGGGGTGCGGCTAGTCTATGGAGGGGTATGTGATTGTTAGTGCCTGCAGTTTGTTTAGTATGAATAGTGTGTAGTTAGTGATAATGCAGTAATAAGACGAGAATCGACAAAAAGGAACTACGGAACTGTCCGTGCCGCACTGTTAGGTGAGGGAGCCGGCGCAGATCCATAGTCTATGTTCAACCTCGTCTTATGTTGCATAATATGTACAATGGGGATACGTTGGATGTTGCCTTGTGCTCTGTAGGATATTTATTATTGTATTTATTGTCATGAGAGATGCAGTTGTGACATTTATATGTTGCATCGGTCCGTGTAACTACTGAGCCGTCGCCTGAGACGGTAGTGTGACGTTGGCAGTCTTTGTGGGTGTGTCCTGCTTCCGCGCAATAAGCGCATCGCATGGAGTCAAACTTGCAGTGTGTATATGTGTGTCCGAACTGCAGGCACTTGTGACACTGTAGTTTAAATTTTAGTTTAATGTGTGTCGAATTGAATTCGCCGAGTTCGGGGTTTTGATTCAGAACGATGTCCACAAGCTCCTCCACGGCGACATTGTTCGAAATTCCTTTTAATATGGCCATGGGCTTGAGCCTATTAGCCACCTCTGCTGTAACTTTAGCGTTTTCGTTATTACGAATACGTTTAAGAGTGTCATCACGGTCATGCTCCGAGTCAAACTCGATTCGAAGCTTGTTGTTCGAAACCGGGGATACCCTGGCCGGAGCGTATTTGGTGTCGCGGAATGTTACAGTATCTTTGAGATTCCGGAGTACCCCTTCTGTGGAGGTAGCCGGGGTCTTAGAGGCGACCACAATGGCCGGCCTGGTGACGGGTGGAGACGCAGGGGCGGGTTTAGTCGCCGGGGGAGTTTTGGTAGCAGCGGGGCCGGGGGTGTCCTGGGCCGGGTTTTGACGCCCGGCGATGGAGGCGTAGATACTCGTGATTTGTTTGGTGGATGCTGCGTTGGTTGTCTCGATGAGTTCGCGGAGTTTGGAAAACTCCTCCTGGACTCCTTTAATGATGTCATCTCTGACATTTTTGTAGGCTTGGGGGTCAGCTTCTGGATCGTACCGTTCGTCGTCCGCGGTCGACTCTCCCTGGCAGCTCGCACGATAAAATCTTTGTTTATTGATGTTACGCTTTTACCCTCGGTAACTGCGTGTATTATGGCGCAGCATAAGTCGCCAACGCCCTTCACTAAGCCGACTATGTCGCTGGTGACGACCTCGTGAGAGAACGGCAAGGGCTTTTCTTCCTTCGCCGCGGGGGAGCCATGTTGGCGGCCCGGGGAAGAGGGAGGGGGTAGGTAGCAGATGGGGTATAAAAAGGGTATCGGATGGAAGCGTACGGCGAAAACCGTACGAAGATACGTTGAGAACTGGAGGAGTTATGGAACAATAAAGATTTGCATGTACGTAATTATATTTTTAAAATGACTTCTTCCTCCTGTGAAGCAGGAGGGTGAAATTAAGTGGGGCGGTGGAGTGGTTTTTGGGTGAATCGGGTAAAGGGGATGAAGGGAACAAGTATAGTGAAAACCGCTATGGAATTGAGTGAAAAACAAAGAAGTTATCGAATTTAATAAATTTTCTTAACTTTTAAGTTACGTAATATGAAACTGAATTTAGCTTTTTCACCCTGTGAAGCAGGGGGATGAAAAGTGTAAAATATAGAGGGAGGTTGTAAATAAATATGTTTGACAGAAGAAAATTTGGAGAAAATGAGAGAATGGGGAAGATATGGGGATAAAACTGGGAAAGACGGCTTTACAAACTTAACTCGCAGTTGATTTTAGTTCGAGGTTCGGTGAAAAAAATCACTAAAAATCCAGTTTTTGTGATAAAAATCTGAATCTTGCACTGTTGTATAGTCCACTGAATCTATTGTCTATTTAACTATTAAAAACTGGGTGTCATCACTTAAGATTTTAAAATAACTCACAAGTACGCACAATTTTGTCTCTGTTTCGGTAGAAGTGAATACCTACTGGTTTTCCGTCAATTTTCGCGAAAAACGAAAATGTTTTTGCAGATTATTTAAGTCCAGGTGAAGGCGAATCCGGTAGTGTATCTCACTTGGGTGTACCACACGAATCCTGGAAACGAGCGGGAGTTCCGGCCACGTGGTCACAACACTAAAAGTTTCAAAATGAGCACTAAACTAACTTCAAAAAATCTGGAATTTTGATATGATGCAGAGGGCACTGTCTACTATCTATTTATTAAATAAAAGTTGGGGGTCGTCGATCTAAACCACGCGCCGCAGGCACTTAAAATATAAAATTTTGCAATTTTGCCCGCCTTCACGAGAAAAAACGGGTGTGAACGGGGAGAAACACTGAGTTTTTCTTCGATCACCACTAAAAGCACCTCACTGTGTAGGGGACAATAAGACGAATCGAATGGTATATAGCACAGTCACATTAGTTAAGAATTAAGTCCACTTTCGAATTTTTAAAGTTTTTTACTAAGTAAAAATGCAGTTTATATATGAGAAAAAACACTATTTTGACCGTGAAAAATTGAGTTTTCCACTTAGACGAGTTATGAAACCACCACCGTAACTTAACAGATCCTCGGATCAGACATTGAAGAGCCTCTGGTGGTCGAGACCTGTGCTGAACGGCATAACTCCTTCATGCGGCGTAATAAGTTCGTAGGCTTCTGAGCACCTAGCTCTAATTCCGAAACGAGCTTTTGAAACTGGCGCTCGGCACTCTCTTCGTACAACTGTAGGAGCCTTTCCTTCACCGCGGCGTACTTGTTCTCAGCAGGTGGCGAGGTAAGTAAGTCGCTCACCTGCTGGATTGAGTCTCTTCCCAACTTAGCAATGACCATGTTGAACTTTGTGTTTTCTCCTTGTTTCTGAGGAGCCATCACAGCCTCAAACTGCGCGAACCATAGCCGCGGCATGTCTACCCAGAAATCTGGCAATTTATTTGATACTCCTATGGCCGCTAGAGTCATGCCTGGTGAATCTGTATCTTCTTCTTTTATAACCGGTGGCATTGCTTGCCCACTTACGGACCGCGTGGTCTGAGTACCTAACATATTTTTTTTTTGAGTCGCTCGGTAATAAAAAAGAAATCACTTGTATAAACAGTCACTGTTTTATCACAATGCACTATGTTGATCACGTTGGGATCACCAGTTTAGGTAATATGTTTGTGTTGGCAATAAAAGATACTGAAGTCCAATTATTATAATTTATATTTATTGTCTATTTGATACTGCGGCTATCGAGCGACTGACTCGCAATACAAAACTACACGATATATACTAGCCGTAACAAAACATTAAATGGAATATGAATATTATGTTTACATAAGTTGCTTAACCCTACACTTCCTTAGAGCTTTGAGCATAAATACGGTCATTTTATTTGTTAAAATATTGCTCAATTGTAAAAATTTTCTCATCCGTAAACAATTTTTTTCTGTGACCTCTCTTTGCGTACTGCTTAAGTAATAGTTTTGATTTTACCATCCTATTCTTTTTTAAATTATTAGTTAAGAAATGACCAGTGCGTATCTTATAGGCTGCAACTCGTAAGTCATCTTTCAAAAACGCGACATGTTTCTAGGTGCTATCTTCATCTCTCGGGCAGGATTTCTTTGAATTCTTTCCCTTACTGATCGCCTTTTTCGTACGAATACTATGTGAACGTTCAGATCTTTTTCTGTCACAAACTGTTGAAATGTCAGGCACCTCACTGTCTGTCATCTGTCTATTGTCAATGTGACAGTTTATATACGTAGCAATATACTCTGTGTGTGTCCTGCTTCCTTCCTATAATGATAGACCTAGACGACCGTTGTTCAAATGTTTTCTTTTTTAATAATAAACGCCAACACGTTCCATAAAATACAACGTAGTTTTTTTTTAACATGGTAGCAGAGCGTAGTTGGTGCTAAAAGAAAAAGGAATCATCGTCACTGGGTTGCGATCCACGTGGATGAAATATAATGAGAAAAAATCAAGACAACGCAAACATGTCGTCGGAGGCTGCGGTCTCGTCAATGTCGTTGTTGCCGTGCTTGGGTGAGAAGTGAAACTTCAGCACGTGGAAGTTTCGCCTTAAACTGATGTTAGAAGATAAACAAGTTGCATACGTATTAAAAGAAGGAGACAATGAAAAAGAAAAATCCGCCGAATTTATCAAAGACGATTCGAGGGCAAAGTCTTTAATTGCAATGTGCGTTTCCGACCGCTACATTGAAATAATAAAGAATGGGAAAACAGCGAGAGAGATGATTACGTTATTGGAAAATACATTTGAGAGACAAAGTGTCTACAACAGGTTCTACCTAAAACGCAAATTAATAACTCTAAAGTGCAATGAGCCATTAGAAACATACCTCATAAAGTTCTCATCAATCGTTAATGATCTTCAGGCGATTGAAGTCAAAATTGATGATGAAGATAACAGGAATGCTCTAAAATCACCGTATTTGATACCGACTGACCCGACTCTATTAATATAACCGATCTCATTCGGGTCACCTGACATATGCAAGCGTTTGCAACCGCTGTATAGACAAACCAAAAATATCTCACCGGGGTGTTTCATTAGTGCTTCATCTATCCAGACGTCTGCATAGAACTTACGGCTATTCAACAAGTATGAGTCTATTGTCCGGTAGTCCTCTTTGAAATCAGACGGTGATTTCGCTTTTAACTTTGCTAACCTCTCGCGAATGTCGATAGCACCTTCCGACGTTGAAGTCAAAACTAAACTTCCTTCATTGTGTTCTTTTAAAATGAATGTTGTCTTACCACACCCTGGTACTCCAACTATCATGTCTATCTCAGGTAAATTGAAACTCGTGTGGGAACACGCATGCACACACATGTAATATAAAGTATATAAAGTGATGTATTTGATTAATAAAACAGTTGGCATATAACTCTTGTCTCGTCTACATTATTCATATCCCCGTAGTAATCGCTACATTGGCGACCCCGACTACGACGAAACCGACAGTTGCACGTCCGCTACCGCACGATACACAGGGATAATGAACACACACTACGGCGCGCCCGCTCCGCTCACGACGTCAACACCGCCAGCTCCGACCGCGAGCGTGAAAGAAGAGGACCAGCAGGCAATCATTAATACATTATCAGTAGCCTATAAAATCCCGAACTTTTGGCCTGAAAATCCACGCCTGTGGTTCATACAAATAGAAGCAATTTTATCGCCTCAAAAGACATCGGACGTGAATAAGTATTTCATGGTCGTAGCCAAGTTGAGTAAGGAAGCTATACAACAAGTCGCAGATATCGTGGCAAATCCGCCGGAAAATAATAAGTTTGAAACTTTGAAGAAACGGCTTTTACAAATTTATGAAGAATCTGAAACGAGACAAATCCAGAAATTAGTGTCTGAAATGGAATTAGGCGACCAAAAACCCAGTCAATTATTGCGTCGGATGAGGGAATTAGCAAGAGACAAGATAGAAGATGACACATTAAAAATTTTATGGCAAGGTCACTTACCATCATCAGTTCGAGCAGTGCTCACCGTCACGTCAACAAAAAACTTAGAAGAATTAGCTGTGATCGCAGATAAGATCATGGATACTCACCAGCAGGAGCAGATCAACGAGGTAGCCCGAAGTAGTTCAGGTACCACTACCGCGTACGACATAGCAGCAGTTATGGCAGAAATCGCGAAGATTAACCTGAAAATGGAGGAAATGGATAGAGGGCGAGGAAGACCAAGGGCGAGGAGCAGGAGTAAATACAGAAACTTCACTAGTCACCGCTCTCGATCAAGATCACGCAGAACACCACAAGATCCAGACTGGCTGTGCTCATATCATTGGAGGTACCGGAACAAGGCACGAAAATGTGTCGCCCCGTGTAGCTGGAAGAACAAGGACCAGTTTTCCAAGTCGGAAAACTAGCAGAGCTGCAGCCGGTAGCGGGAAGGTGTACAGCTAAAGATCACCGCTTAATAGTAAGTGACACAAAATCTAACATAAAATTTCTAGTAGACTCAGGTGCTTGTATTTCTGTATTACCTAGATTTTTAGTAAAGAACAAAAGTGAATTATGTAGGAATTCTGATTTTAAACTTTTTGCAGCCAATGGCTCGGTAATTAAAACATACGGCACTAGGACACTTACACTAAATTTAAAACTTAGACGTGATTTTCGATGGACTTTCGTCGTATGTGACGTTAAGCAATCGATACTAGGTGTAGATTTTTTAAACCATTTTAAATTGATATTAGATATTAATGGTCGTTGTTTAATTGACAAAACAACCAACCTGGCAGTACACGGAACGATCATAAACCATGGGGAACCTACGATTTCCGCGTTACGTAAAGATCACCCGATTTATAGTATTTTAATAAAATATCCAGACATTCTTAAACCGATGTCATTTAAAGAGACGCCGAAACACTCTGTTTATCATTATATTGATACCACGGGTCCTCCTATCTTTTGTAAGCCTAGACCTTTAGCTCCAGAGCGATATAGGATTGCTAAAGAGGAATTCAAAACTATGTTAGATGTAGGCATTTGTAGACCATCCAAATCGGAATGGGCGAGTCCATTACATTTAGTGCCAAAGAAAGACGGTCAGGTTCGTCCTTGCGGCGACTATAGAGCCTTGAACGCAGTAACTAAGCCTGATAGGTATCCCATACCACGAGTACAGGATTTCACATACCTCTTAGCTGGCAAGACAGTATTTTCAAAGATAGATATTAAAAAAGCTTATCATAATATATTAATTAATCCAGACGATATTTGTAAGACAGCGATCACTACAACGTTCGGATTATACGAATTCGAACGAATGACCTTCGGTCTGAGAAATGCAGCACAAACTTTTCAGCGTTTCATGACAAATACAGTGTTATCTGGCTTAGACTTTTTATACTGTTATGCTGATGACATTTTAATAAGCTCGGAAAATATGACCCAACATTTGGAACAACTAGAATTAGTATTTCAACGGTTGAACGAATTTGGCATTACTATAAATTTAGAGAAATGTACTTTCAAAGCTACTAGTATCGAATTCTTAGGGTATAAAGTTACTACAACAGGGATAAAACCATTAGAAGCCAAGGTACAAGCAATTGTAAACTATCCTAAACCTCAAAACGTTAGCCAATTAAGAAAATTTTTAGGCATTGTCAACTTTTATCGGAATCATTTACCTAGAGCAGTAGAATACTTAGAGTCATTAAATAAATATATTCATAAGGCTAAAAAGAACGACAAAACATTGATAGAATGGACACCGGTTGCTGAACAAGCATTCTTACAATGTAAGAATAGTATAACGAACGCAGTCACGTTATCGTTTCCTGTGGCGAACGCGCCACTTGCACTATTTGCTGATGCATCAAATAACTGTATAGGTGCTGTATTACAACAATACATAGATGGAAAATGGCATCCTTTAGGTTATTTTTCTAAGAAATTAACGGACACACAAAAGAATTATAGCACATATGACAGAGAGTTACTTGCTATATTTCTAGCTGTAGAACATTTTAGAAGCTTATTTGAAGGTCGCGAATTGATAATATTTACGGACCATAAACCTTTAACATTTGCATTTTCAAAACTATGTAAAAATAACAAGAAAGAAAGTCCGAGACGCATTAGGCAATTACTATTTATTAGCGAGTTCACAACTGATATACGCCACGTGAGTGGGCAGGACAACATTGTTGCAGACGCCTTATCGCGTATAGAATCCGTAGAATGCACTTCGAATGTCGTTGATTACGAACAGTTAGCAATAGAACAAGATAGTGATTTAGAACTCAAAAGTTTTTTAGATAATTCTAGATACCAATTTAAAAAATTTTTAGTTCCAAATTCCACTAAATATATTTATTGTGAGATATCAAGCGAAAGTGCAAGGCCATATATCACGCAGAATTTTAGAAAAAATGTTTTTCAGGCTATACACAATCTTAGTCATCCAGGCGTGCGTACAACACGCCAGATGATTAAAGAAAAATTTTGGTGGCCAAATATGAATAGAGACATAGGTGTATGGTCAAAAACATGTATTAGTTGTCAAAAATCCAAAGTACATAGGCATACTAATTCCACCTATGGGCAGTACTCACAGGTTGACAGATTTGACCATATACATATCGATTTAATAGGACCACTTCCCATAACCGAAAATGACTACAGATTTTGTTTAACGATTATAGACAGAGGTACAGGCTGGCCAGAGGCATATCCTCTGAAGGACATTTCAGCCGAAACAGTAGCGAAAACTATGTATACAGAGTGGATATGCAGATTCGGTTGCCCTGTTAAACTCACGAGTGACCAGGGCAGGCAATTCGAAAGTAGATTATTCGCAATTTTAATGTCATATCTAGGTGTACAAAGGGTAAGGACAACTCCATACCAACCCCAGAGTAACGGGACGGTTGAACGATGGCATAGATGTATTAAGGCATCGTTAATAGCAAGGTTAAATAATAATAAAAATTGGACGCAAGAACTACCTAGTGTAGTGTTAGGACTTCGTGCAGCCATCAAACAGGAAACAGGGGTAAGTGCCGCGCAAATGGTATATGGTCGATCCCTGCGTTTGCCAGGAGAATTTTTTGTAGATATGAGTAGTAATAATCTCGATCCTTATAATGTGGTACAGAATATTAATGACACTATAAAAAAGTTCAAACCGGCTAGTGTAAAATCAAATAATTCTAAAGCATTTTTTGTACATCCAGACCTTAAAGATTGTTCGCATGTATTTTTAAGAAATGACAGGATAAAGAAATCATTAACATGTCCTTATGAAGGTCCATACAAAGTTTTAGAGAAATCAGACAAAGTATATAAAATTCAATTAACAGACAGAATTATATCAGTTTCCATAGACAGACTAAAACCAGCTTATTTATTAAATGAAAATGTAATAAGGGATAATAACGTTAATGTAAAAAAAACTAAAAGTGGTAGAATTATTGAAACTCCCGTCAGATTCTTATTCAATTCTTAGTAAGGTTATACAATTTTTATATTTTTTGTGTGTTGGCGCTGTCGCGAAAAGCACTTTTCGGGGCTCAAGTCGGCTCTCGAAGTTAGATGTCCGTAGTGTAGGCATGATAAGTATTTTATTTTTTTAATAAATATTTAAAGACAAACTTGTGTAAATTGATTAGTATGTAAAAGACGCTGACTAGACGCTAGACAATATATTTTAACAATACATTGTACATGTAATTAGATAGACTTACTGTGGCAATAGTACAAAGTCCATTTTACGTTTTTTGCTTAGCCAACGGAATAAGGTGTGAATGCCACCTTATTAATCAGTTATATTGTACAATCATAGGAACGCTAGTATTGTTTAACTATACATTATTATATTATTATAACAATTTATGTAAACATTAAGATATATGTATTTCAGGATATGTATTGTAAGTACAGAAAAGCAAATTAGTATAAGATAATTGTAAACTTGTGTCATAAAATTTGTATTTAATGTTTATATTTTTTTTTTAAAAAAAAGGGGGGAGTACTGTGGGAACACGCATGCACACACATGTAAATTAAAGTATATAAAGTGATGTATTTAGTTATTAGTAGACTACCAAAATTGCAAAAAGTAGCAATTACGATGTCATTGATCGACAACTGTAACACCATTGCAATAGCAGACTTGAGGCCCAGTTTAACTAGTACGAAGGGCAGCGTTTCATCGTATTTTGCTAGCTTAGCCTTAGTATTAGAGTTCATTTTGCATTGTATAATATAATATAGCTTGCTAAATATACCTTACTATAAATTGTAACATTACAAATTAAGTAATCTAGCTGTTCATGTATATTGAAATAAATAAATTATATATAATTATATTGGTGAAACTAAATCTGACTAAACTGATTAACAAAACCAAATTAATAATTATAAAAATAAAATAAATTCGTTATGCGAAATAAGGGGTGTCCCAAGAAGAACGCAATTTTTAAATCTGGCAACATTCGAAGTGTCATTGTTTGACATTTGAACAATTGTTATTGTTTGCTAGTAGAAGGTACGAGGTTAGTAAAAATGGAGCACTACACGAATGAACAACGCATTCTCATTGTGAAATTGTTTTACCAAAATGGTGAAAGTTTTGCGGCTACAGTTCGCAAATTGCGATAAATTTGGGGTCACAATAATGCTCCAAAAGAGTCAACTGTAAAGAGATTAATGGATAAATTTGCCGAAACTGGGTCTGTTAGTGATGTAAAGACAACAACGCGCTATCGACCAGGTCGTTCGACCGAAAATGTCGCAGCTGTACGTGATGATGTCGCTCAAACTCCATCCACCTCAATTCGACACCGAGCTCAGCAAATTGGTGTCTCCAAATCCACTTTGCAGCGAATTTTGACGAAAGATTTGCATCTTCATGCATACAAAGTTCAATTGACTCAGGAACTGAAGCCAGCTGACCATGGACAGCGAAGGGAGTTCGTTAATTGGGTATTGGAGAGACAACATGAAAATGCTGATTTTGCCGATAAAATCATCTTCAGTGACGAGGCCCATTTTCATCTTGATGGCTTCGTCAATAGGCAGAATTGTCGCATTTGGGGTGAGGAAAATCCTCGAGTGATTCACGAGAAGCAAATGCATCTTCAACGTGTCACTGTGTGGTGTGGTTTTTGGGCTGGAGGAATCATTGGACCTTTTTTTTATGAAAATGAGGCAGGTCAAGCGCAAACAGTCAATGGTGTTCGGTATCGTGAAATGATAACCAGTTTTTTCTTGCCTAGAATTGAAGAAATGAATGTGGAGGGCATGTGGTTCCAACAAGACGGCGCCACATGTCATACAGCCAGAGAAACAATTCAATTGCTGCATCAGTCATTTCCCGGTCGTGTTATTTCGCGTTTTAGAGATCAGAATTGGCCGCCTAGATCGTGCGATTTAACACCATTAGATTTTTTTCTTTGGGGTTTTTTGAAGTCGATGGTTTACGCGAATAAGCCGACGACGACTCAAGCCTTAAAAGAGGAAATTGGACGCTGCATTAATGAAATACCGCAGCATTCATGCAAAACGGTCATTGAAAATTTCATTAAAAGATCGCGTGCATGCCAGCAAAGCCGCGGCGGCCATCTGCACGATATAACATAACCTCATTCTGTCTACTTTACGATATAATAAAGTTTCACGATTTTTTTTTACATATCTGTGTTTTATTTAAAATTTAAAAATTGCGTTCTTCTTGGGACACCCAATATTTACTTCACGAATAGGAAGCGTAACATTTCTTTTCAAATGTATTAAATGTATAGCGTGTGTTAGATGCTTTAAGTGATGGTATTTGTGTAAAAAATTATCACAAAAGGTAACACCATCGTTTGCATTTCTGTTACAAGGTCAGATAATTTTTTTTTAATAAGTGGTCTAAAAATTAAAAAAAATCTTTAAGAATATATTATAAGTGATCGCTCACATGGTATCGCTTATTACATCGTTTTTCATCTACCATCACCCAGTACTTTAAAAACGTTGTTGAATAAATTATGCCAGTTTTTGAAGTACTCAAACAGTTTTTAGAATAATTCAAATAATAATATGGATCTGTTAAAAGAAGCTTTGTGGAAACCGTATGATTTAAATAAATTAGGTGAATATATTTCTGAAAATGAACCTAAATTAGTGAATCACCAGCTTACTACAGCATACAATTATGTTTTGAACAGCGTTCGTTTTAACGAAGGGAAGATTTTTTTTTTGAATGCTCCAGGTGGAACCGGCAATCGCGGTCGAATGCGAAAGCGATCCCGTGGCCCTGTCTTTTGCAATAGGGATCACCGTGGTGGTTTTAGTGGGTAGTCTTGTCGCGCTTCTCGCAGCAGGAGTCCCACATACCCCGCGCGCCCCCGCACGCGGGCACCCGTAAATTGGTTTCCCCACGAATTAAAATAAAAAGGTGGAACCGGCAAGACTTTCGTTACAAATTTGATATTAGCCAAAGTTAGATCTCAGGGAAAACTAGCTTTGGCCGTTGCGTCGTCGGTTAGCGCTGCGACTCTATTAATAGGTGGACGCAGAGCGGTGCGTCATTCAACTTCAATTTTTACTTCACATTTAAATCAACTTCAACTTTTAATTCACATTCAACTTTTAAACTGCCTTTTACTATTTCTTTACAGAAAGATAGCGTGTGCTCCATCCGCAAAAATGGCCCTTTGGCAAAAGTTTTGCAAGATGTCAGTTCAATAATATGGGATGAATGCACAATGATTCATAGAACTCATGTAGAAGCTTTAGATAGGACTCTTTAGAGATATTAGCAGCTCTAAAAAATCATGAGTGGAATCACTGTCATGTTTGCTGGTGATTTTCGACAAACGTTACCGGTGATAGTTAAGAGAACTAGAGTTGACATTGTGAAGTCTTGCTTAAAAACTTCCCCATTATGTAAGTTCGTTCATACCCATAAACTATCTATTAACATGAGAGCACATTTGAATGGAGGCAGTACAAATTTTCCTTCTAAGTTACTTTTAACTAGCGACTTAACCTCGCTTCGCTCGGGTGCATCCCTACGTAAGTTTTAATTTTTTTGAGCGAAACCCTAATTCTTTTTCTAAAATAAAAGTAGCCTAAGTTACTCCTTATAATATCAGCTATCTGCCAGTGAAAGTCCCGTTAAAAGTGGTCCAGCCGTTTCTGAGATTAGCCGGAACAAAAAGACAGACAGACAAAAATTTTAAAAATTGTGTTTTTCTTATAAGTACCGTATATAATTCCATATGCGTTTATTATAAAGCTGTTATTTTGACATGACAAACAGACATTTCAATTTTATTTGTTTTTTTATTTGTATTGACAGGAGACGGGAAAGTACCTACCAGTGGATATGTCAAAGGACAATATTGGCAGCTAGAAATAGTAATGTTGACGAAATTAATGACATAGTACTCAAAAAACTTCCAGGAGTTTGCGTTACCTACATTTCTATTGATAATGTAATGGATCAAGAAGATGCGGTACATTATCCACAAGAATTTATTAATTTCTTAAATCCGAGTGCCCTTCCTCCATATTCCCTCGAAATAAAAATTGGCACTCCTATTACTTGATTAAAAAACCTCAAACCATCAAATTTATATAACAGAACCAAACTCAAAGTAAAATTCCTACTCAACAATGTGATCGTTGCCATAGTCTTGTTGGGTCCAGCAATTAGTCAAAGGTGCTAATACCTCGCATCCCAATGATTCCCAATGATTTGCCCTTTAACTTTAAAAGGATACAATTTCCCGTTAAGGTATCGTATGCCGTTACTATTAATTAACTAAGCACAAGGACAAACATATTTTAAGTACTTAGAAATCGGCTTACGTCAAGACTGTTTTTCACGCGGACAACTATATGTTTCATTATCAAGATTATGTTGCGGAGAAAACCAGTTTGTTCTCCTACCTCAAGACAATAAAACTAAAAATATCGCGTACGCAGAAATACTTTAAAATACCTACTTACTACAAAAATACTAGGTACTAATTAGATAAATAAAAACATAATATTATTTCATACCCACATTTTATATAACCCCTTTACTTTTACCCAGCGTTCCTTTATTATTCCTGTTCCCGTGACATTTTTAACATTGAAAATGTTTTTTTTGTCGCTTCTGTATAGGCCCGATTTTCAGCGAAAGTGCGACATCGCTCTGGTGTCGTGGCTTTTGGGACTACGTGACTGATTGGGATGTCAAAAGACGCGTCATGACAAGGGCTACAAAATACAAAAAAAATTTTTTAATAAACTCAATTACTTTTTTTTTAAATCGAAATAGTGTGAAAAATGCGGTCGATTTTCGCCCGATTTCGCTCAGAAAATAATTCATATCTCGAAAACGAAATGAGATATCGAAAAAATGAAAAAAACCCCTAGAGATACGATTTTGGGCTACATTTAAAAAATCATTGGAGGCGCGTATCATGGCTGGGTTATTCAGAAGTTGTACCTTTGTGACGAAGAGTTTACAAAAGTATTTAGACATTGTTGTAAAACAATAAAAAACCACACATAATTATTTTCTATCGTAATAAGAAAACCAATATATAGTGGGATATCCCTTGGTTTTTATGACAGCCTATTTTCCAGACCTCCTAGTTTTCTCTGAGTGCTGCTATGTCTTTGAATTACACCCACGTACAACCGATTTCTCAAAAATCGCTGTTTTTAGATACCCATAACTTTTTGGTATCAACTCAAAATATATTGAAAATTACAGGGATTAGACTTCATTTTATTCTCAAACAGCCCTAAAAATTTCAACTGTGGATTTGACTTGATTACGAGGCTACGTATTTTTAAAACTGTCAAATTTTAAACTTAATATGACTTTTTTCATCATTTTATCATCATTTTTATTATTATACGGTATCAATTAATACTTATTCGAAATTTTATAGTAAAGGAGGAGGCTAAATGGTTTGCTTATAAGTAAAATAAATAACCAAGATGTCTGATTTTGTTTTTTTTTTTCGAGTTTTATTAATTTATTTGGTTTTATATTTTTTTTTGCGTCGATCAAACGATGCAATGCTCATTTCGATGACGTTTTCACTTATTGGTTTATAATAATGATGTAGTCTTGTGTCTTGTACCGTTGAAACATTGTCGAATCACTTTTTTAGGTGCCTTTGACTCTTTTTAACTCTATAAATAATAATCATTAATAGTTTTATGACATATGTATACTATTGCAGGCTTGTCTGTAGGTTTTTTCAAAATTCACAATTTTTTAGTACATTTTTTTAATGTGTATGTCTTAAGGATTACCCACCGGAAGGTTTCTAAGGACGACTCGATAAAACCAGTTATTGTGTTTTCCCTAGAGTAAGAAAGATTTTCCTGAAGATTTTTCACTTCACCAAGTTCCGTTGAAATCAAGGAACAAGGGAACAACGAATGGAGCCAGTCAAGGGTATCCATGTAACAGGGTCGTTTGTGTCTAATTGGATCTTATCCGTTGCTGTAGTATCTGCAGTATGCATTCATTTCAGACCTTTTAGTAATGGTGGGCAAGGTTAAATCTTTATTTCCTTGCCCTACATTTTTTCTAGATCCAGACGTACCAGGAGGTGTCAAAATTCTTTTCCAAGAACTTCTTGCGCAGTTTGGATGTGTGCTTC
The DNA here is from genome assembly GCA_905404265.1 of Fabriciana adippe. NCBI lineage: Eukaryota > Metazoa > Arthropoda > Insecta > Lepidoptera > Nymphalidae > Fabriciana > Fabriciana adippe. Next base: position 5,110,154 of record FR990005.1, on the reverse strand, counting down.
CATATTTTTTACTATATAGGACTTACCATCGGTTTTAGCCCACCTGTCAAATGTACGCCATTCATCTGGAGTGTAAACGATCCGGGACTTAGACGCATGCTCTATGAGGGCATGGACACTATCCCCCTCATTTTGGGTGTGCCTCTAAAAACCTGTGTGTTACTGTAATGCTATACTTTTTACAGCATCCATGTAAAAATAATAAACGATTCGGTTTCGTTTCTGACACAACACAATTGTCCGACCAGAATCTGACCTCATCAACACCAGCCTGAGCTTTTTCTTTTACAAAATCCAATAAACAACTACTGATTTCGTTAGCTTACCTTTTCGAAATAGTTTCATTCCACATGTAGCATATGGCCTGTATGTGACCCATATCAAATACAGTAAAGTTAAAACATGATAGTTTTCCTTTATAATAAAATATACTAATTTGATCCTGAGGACAAGTAAGAACTTTTGAAAGTCAAAGACTGCTGTTATTATTTTACCGTCAGAGTTAATTGCTGCATTCTTGTCGTCTTTTCTTAATTTACGAACTGTTTTTTTTATTACGAGTGTGATTTTGATACGATACAATTTCGCCTTCTGTATGATTATTTTTACTGCCGTATATGTGGCAAGTGTCTAGGTATGATTATGTGGTTTTTTTGAGAATAAGAAATGGTGGCATTGTCCAAACGACCACCTACCCTGACTAGACCTCTGGCATCAATAAATGGGTACAATGATTTTAAATTGCCCTTTACAATTTTATTTTCATATTTTAAACTACGAATATATACTTTAATGTATTTTTGCTGCTCATATGTTACAATCATCAACAACGCATTATTTAAGTCCTTATTAACATTCTGAACAAAACGGACGATATGTGCTAATAAACGTTGCATTTTATTAATGTCGGAGTATTTATTAAGAAAATCTAGACATAATAATTATTTGTTCATTAGAAGTTGTTCAGACTATAGCACAAGAAAATGCAGAGTCAGACTTGACCTCAGGTAGATCATCACGAATAGGTAAATTAATTAATCCACTTCACTTCACCTAAGCATACCTGCACCTTTCCACCATAATGGATAAACCTGCAACTCATGAGGTAGAATACCTCTGCTTATGCAGTCGAATTGATGTAGGTCCAAGAGAACTGATGTGTAAGTTATGAAAAAACTTTTACCTTATTTGCTACATATACATTCAGGGTCCCACTGAGCAACTTTTTTGTATAGATTATCGTAACAAGCATAATAATTTACAAGTTTCAAGATAAATATTACTTATTATAGGAAGATTTTTAATTAAATCTAAAGGTTCGTCATGTAAAAAACTTCGTAGGTATATAAGCTTTTGAACATTTTCTAATCAAGAATTATTATGAACCAATGCATTAAGGATTAAACAAATCGATAAACGGTCTGTATACCGAGTAAATCAGCAAAGGGTGGTACAAAATTTCAGGGGGTTTCTAATGTTGTCTAGAAAGCGAGTGTGCCTGCGATGGCAGCGGTTGTTTGTCAGAATCGACAAGAAGTTTAATTTAGCGAGGGTCTCTAAAAATCTAGACTCTACGATGTCTAAGTCGTCTGAATCAGGATCAATAGTGCATATTTCTAGATTTACATTTTCATATCGCTCGAAGGCAGACCTGAGACGCTCTTCCTTAACAAGTAACTGTACTTTGGGAATAAGCGTCAGCATCTAAATCGTTAAAATAGTTAGTGCTTAGTAATCACCGCCTTCAAGGCTGCTCGCTTCCTAGACAAAGCCATTATTGGGGCTTTGGTATCGCAGTCATCAGAATCGGACATTATTGACATTATCACTTACTTCTATAATAATTTTTAAGTATTAATGCTAAGATTACTATGGTTGGTATAGATAGAATACTACACTCGTGTGCAACTGAATCGACTCAAGCCGTATATTGGTATAAAAGTTCGATTTTTAGGAAAATGGCTTATCCAATTTTCTTGTTTTTTTTGTTTGAACGCCTAATCTTTTCTCCTAAAAAATGCTATCCTAATGAGAAAAATCGGTTGAGTATTTATTGATAAAATTTAATTTGACAGAAATGCATAAAAAATGAAGAAAAATGAAAACAACAACATAATGAATAAAAAAATTATTTTTGATAAAAGTAAAGAAAATCAAAATGTTAAATACTTTGTATTGCCCCCCGCTAGCTTTTATAACGGCTTGCATGCGATTTTTCATTGATTTTATCAATTTTTTGATAAAATCTTGAGGTATCGTATTCCATTCTTCCTCTAGCGTAGCTAAACTGGCCGAGTATGTTACAACTCCGTCTTTGTTTTCTAACCGTGCAGTTCCAGATATGGTGTACACTGTGGATAAAGAGGAATTCTTAAACCAATCTGAAAAGGCCTTCCCGAACTGGTCCGCGCTCATACCTCCCTCGTGGGATCGACAAGCACAATGGTGCTCGGCCATCTCAAGGCTGCAATAGTATCAGTTAAACGTATTGAAATTAGCTCAGTTTATATACAATATTCTTCGTTGCTACGAAGTCGCGTCTGGTTCGCCAGACACACAAATCAATTTACAAAGATAATCTCGACTTTAGCACTATCCTAAGTAGTAAAGTCGCACAGTCGTTGTTGTTGCCGGGACATCTAAATGACGTAAAAGTTGTTCTGCTTCCCCTTTTAACCTCGATCGTAAATAGTGGTGTTTCTGTATTTCACTTAGTCCTTGATCATTGTCAACTAAAAAACTAAACATATCTCGGAAGTATATCCAGTCTCGATAATTTCCAGCAAATGTGGGTAAGTTTATAGTCGGTAATTTAGATATACTGTTAGTGGTTACGGGTGTCGCCACAGATTTCTCGAGTTTATTTATTTGGTGTATTTTTTCCTTCAACACAGTTTTTAAATCTAAATAACTATCTTCTATTTGATTACAAATGTCATTGCAGCTGTTCTTATCTTCTTTTGGATTTTCTTCAATCTCCCAAAACTTTCTGAGTAAATGATCAATTTCAATAAGTGTAGTTGTGACAGTAATATTGTGGGTAGGAATATCTACAGAGGATTTAGTGCTACCGGAAACTAACCAGCCCAATCGTGAATTTTGTGTAATGAGGGAGCTATGTTTGTGTAAACCTTCTAATAATATCGTCGCATATACGTCCGCACCTAACAACACATCGATTTTTCCAGGTCGGTTAAGTTGAGGATCGGATAGAGTAATATTTTTTAGACCAGGCCATTTCGCAGTTTCGAATTGCTGGGAAGGTAACAAGGTTGTGAGCCTGAACTTGCATGACGTGTTGAGAATCAATAGGAGAATAGATATCCAAGAGGACTGTATATCGTGATTTGACAGCGTTATTTCCTATATACGACTTGAGTCGATTCAGTTGCACGCGAGTGTATAATAATATTAAATTACTAAGAAACAACGATTGACTTTGAACAAAATGGCGTAATGGCTTAGCTTGCTGCTTCGTGCTTGACAATACTCGTGCGACGCGGAATTTTGGCGCCGCGCACGCTGGTTGGCTGCAGAACTAGTGTCACGAAGTTGTAGATTGGCGCGAAGATTTGAACGCGTCCAATGACTGAACGCGTTGACTGTAAAGGTGGCACAGCGCTACCTGCGATGTAAAATGGTCCATGGTGTAACTTGCCCACTGATGGCACCAAAGACTGGGCGAGACATTGTTTCCAGTGAGTGCGCTGGCACTACCGTGGGGCGAGTAGCGGAGTTACGATTGTACCAGAACCGGATACAACCGTATAAGATGGCTGCCTTACGTAATAATGTACGCACGCTAATGTAGTAGGCGTAGGTAAGCGGCGATTATATAGTAACAATGCCGTGCTAGTGTTTAAATAAACATTTACGAGTATATATGACGCCTTTGTTCATTGCATTATTCTTGTTTTCCATTCCTGTTTGTCAATGATGACGAAATATGTGATTGTTGGCAGGCTATGCGTTGGCGTCTCTCGCGGCAGGTATTTTATCACACGCTGTCTACACGCTACTGCACAGCAACTCACAAAAAAAAACGAGAACTTTATCGAAGTACGGAGGAGGCGATATTGTTTTATATATAAGGGCTGGTTATTTATAAAACCTCGGAGCACTTAATTTTACACGTTTATTTTAATGTTCACTATCATACGGGAAGCGTTAGTAAGTAATACCAGTGACAAAAAAGTTAATTACAGATAATTACAGAATTTTTTGCAACTAAAAAAATCTACATGTTGTAAATGCCAACAATTATACACCGTAAAATGTTCCTACTTTGTTTTTATAGGGTTAATTATGCTCCAATTCTCTGAAGTGTTTTATCGCTTAATATGTCCAAATCGGCGCAACATTCCATTTAAATGTGAACGCATCCGAAGCATTTTACTTATAAGTGGCAGCACTGAACTGGCAAATTTTTCATCCGCCATTTTTTTCTTTTGACAGGTGTAGCTGTAGTACAAGACGTTAAAAGTGTTTTTTTTTTGTATCCGAGAAAGCCACTTCCATCTTGAAATCTGCATAGCGCATTAAGGTTCTAATGTTGTTATGTATATAATCAGGTAAACCAATACCGTAGAATGGTCCTACTTAGCGATGAGTCGTTGACGGTTTTTTTGTTAACCGATTCATTGCGGGTGACACCTTAGGGGTGTCATACATTTCTTTCCTGTGTGGCGTGTGACACCCGAGCGGTGTCATAATTCAATTCGTCGAAACTATGTTAAAATGACATTTTTAAAGGTTTTCGCTAAATAAATCTATCATTATTTTATCACACAGATCATGCCTGTACTGTTCGTTTCAGGATTTAGTGTGAATAGAAAATTTTCAGGGGTTAAAAACCTTCTCATTGTTCCGAATACATTTCTTTCACGTGTGGCGGATGACACCCGAGCGGCGTCATCATAATCCAATCCGTTGAAACTCTGTTAATCGTAGAATAACGTATGGAACTGAACATTTTACCCGTTTTGCATAGTTTTATACCCGACTGCGACGAAACCGAGAAAGGCTATGATTATGATGTATGATTTGATGTTTCCTCGTAGCTACGGAACGGATAAAGTGTTTTCTATAATGTATTTTCTATAACATATATATCGATATTGATCGGTAGATTCTTCTTCGGTGACGGAAATGTCCATGTGTAAATTAAAATAACAAAATACCGGGTGCTATCTTTTAGGCTTTAAATCTTTTTTATCAAAATGAAGGGGTCTCAAAGAAAATTTATGTTATTTTTATATTCAAAATAATTATGTTCAAAAGCAACTTGTAATAGTACAATCTATATTTTCTTAATTTCTGTGCATGTCCCAATATCTTTCATTTTCTTTTTTTTTTAGGAAGAACATACTCTTCATATGATTGAGAGTTCTGTTCCAAAGTACACTGCGTTTCGTATTCGTCACTCTGCAATTCAGGGATGTATGGGCGTTTTCGATTCAATTCAAAAAATTGTAACAATTCTTTAAGCTATAAAAAATATAAAGTCGCAGTGTATTACAAAATCTATACTAATATCCATACTAATATTATAAATGCGAAAGTAACTTTGTCTGTCTGTTTCCTTTTCACACTTAATCCGCTGAACTGATTTAGACGAAATTTGGTATGGAGATAGTTTGAGATCCCGGGAAGGACATAGGATAACTTTACCCTGGAAATCATCCCTTAAGAAGGTGAAAAGGGGGGTGGAACTTTGTACGGGAAATTAATCATTTCTCAACTAAGAGATATAAAACTCATCATACCTATGTATGATATATGTATATAGACTATATAGTCTATGTATTCCATACTAACCGTCATAAGGTATCTAGGGCCGAACTCGAGCGAAATAATAGACGTCATCTCAATAGCTAAACTCAATACTTTCAAACTTTTCTTGGGAATTTTAGTTGCCAATATTGCACCAAGTATATAAAAAAAACTTTGCAACACCAATTTCAGAACATATTTTAAAATATATTCTTAAGCTATTTAAATTGTATAGTCAAAGAAAAAAGAATACCAAATGTTTACAATATCTGATTCAAAATAGTCATTTCAAGTAAATCACGTATCTAAACACAAGGAACTCACTCTAAACGAATTAACAAACTGCTTAGGTCTGATATTAGATGCTGACTGAACGAAATCAAGTGTAAATAAGCCAAAAAAAGAAAAAAAAGCACAAAGCTTTCATATATGGCTGAAGGCACCGTAGGGGTGTCATTTTAACGTATGGCGCGTGACGCCCTAGAGGTGTCATGAAAAATTTGTTCGCCGCCACGGGCCGTAATTCGTAAAAAGGCCGTCGCAATGAATCGGTTAACGAAACGTTAACGTTGATTTGCGTTCGTCAACTAGTTGATTAACTAGTTCAATTCGTCAACGAGTTAACGTGCTACTAATATCAACTTGCAACGTAAACCATTCATTCGTTGAACGGTTTCGACGTTTAACGAGTGTTGTTAGATGTTATTTTAGATTTTAACTGATGGCTCTACTTAGATGACCTTCCCTTCATACTTTTTCAGGCTTAGGACTGACTGAACTGAATACTATTCGCTTTTATAACGACATATTCTACTCAGGCGTATTTAAAAGATCATCTGATTCTATTTACACAATTAATTACTATCATAATATTTACAATATGTACATATATTTACATTTCTTTTTAGTTTTCTTTTTTTTTCATTATATTTATTATGTTGTTTTTAGTGATTTTATGTACATTACTTACATTCGTCAATTTGTTTTATTTTACATTTTTTTCATACCCTTTGAACCGGTCCTGAGGTGAATTTACATTAAGAAACATGATTTGCTCAACTTTGCTCGTGGTCAGCCTAGTACGTCTTTGGTTGATAATAAGACCAGTTTTTGAGAACATCCGTTCACAAGGAACGGACGTAGCTACTATATTACAGTGCTTCACAAATATTTTCTTCAGATTAGGGTATACAAATTGATGTTTTTTCCACCATTCTAGTGGGCAATTCAAATTTCCTGATTGGTCCTTTCGAGGTAATAATTCATCAGACAAATACATGTCTACCTCCTTGATTGCTTTTGAAAGCGGTGTTCCTTGAGTTGTAGTACTCGCGATCATTCGATCAAAAATGTTCCAGGGACTTAATTCATCATTTCTGTTATCATCGTCAATTACTGACGAGACTGTAGACGTTGTGGTATTTCCAGTTGTTTTTGCGATCAATGCTGCAACCATTTTTCTAACTTTTTCTTTTGTTTTCTGCGCTTCATTTTGATCGGAAAAACCTTGCATTTTGAACCGGGGCCGGGGGTCCATAAAAGTGCACAATGAAAAGGAGCCACTTTGTTCAATTAATTGAAACCGATCAGTCAATCCAGATTTTAATAAAAGAACGGTGTCTTTGGCGTCAGGTAATAGATCCGTTCTAGCTATTAATTTTTCGCACGCTTCTTTGAGGCATTGTGTGACAACTATTACGGAGCTGCCCGTTACATATTTCTCCCCACTCATTGAACTGGTTATCTCCTCAAAAGGTCTTAATATTTGACACAACTGAGTATAGTGTTCAACCTTCAGCTGTGATTACAGGCAAATGACTATCTGTAAAAGCTAAAGTGGCTCGAACAGCTTCTTCCAGTTCAACAAATCTCTTCAACATAAAATATGTTGAGTTCCACCTGGTATCTACAGCTTGACTAAGCCGTTTTGGTTCCTTGCCTTGTTGTACTTGGTATTTTTGCAATCTTTCTGATGAAAGAGTGCTTTTTTTACATGGGCAACGATTCTTTTTACTTTATCAATATCATTTTTGACAAGTCGGAGAGCATCTTCAATGATTAAATATAAGGTATGTGCGTAGCACCCAAAATTTTTCCACCCTAACATATCTTTCACTGCTTTTATTATATTTGCGGCATTATCTGTTACTATGAAGTTGACTTTGTCCCTTAATCCGAACTTATCAACCAGTGTTGTGACTTCTCTGGCAATATTATCAGAAGTATGGTGGCCGAGAAAATGACAGCAGCCCAACAACACTGTTTTAAAATCCAGCTCGTCGGTTAAATAATGTCCCGTGAGGCCCATGTAACTCTCGGTTTTTAGAGATGTCCACATATCCGCAGTCAAGCAAATAGACTGGACTTCTTTTCTTACTTGGTCTTGTACCAAGTCGAACGTTTTTGTATATGCCTCTTGCATTATAGAGTTCGAAAGCGTTTTTCTAGTAGGTAGCTCATATCCTGGAATCCACCGACAAAATTTCCTAAAAGCCCTTTCTTCCCCTATAAAAAATGGATGAAAGCTATCGGTGCATAAATCTAATAAATCAGAATTTATTTGTTTCTTCTGTTCTGAACTAATTTTTTTACTGACAAAATCAACCATCACGCGTTGGCGTTTAGTTGATAATGTCTTCACAGTCTCATGGGTGCTCTCGACTGGAACCTGAACTGAAATCGGCGTATTTTGATGGCTTGTTGATGGCATGGACTGAAGTGAATTAAGTTCTAGTGATATAGGCGGGTTACTTGAAGGTTGAGACGATGAAAAAACTGAAGAAAATATTGAAATATGTTTTCGTTTAAGATGGCTTTTTAAATTTGCCGTTGTTGATTTATATGATATTTTCTCCTTGCATACGTTACAGACAGCTTTCCCGCTAGAATCATCTCTTTCGAAATGAAGCCACAGTTCACTATTACTCCTATTACGTCCCGACATATTAAATTTTTTATTTATTTTATTTTTATTTATAAATACTTTATTGCACACACAAGAATGATACATAAAATGAAAGAAAAAAAAGAAAGATATCAAAAGGCATGCAAAGGCGGTCTTATTGCTATGAGCAATTTCTTACAGACAACCTCTGGTGAAAGGATTAATGAAATCGTAAGTAGGACGGTACAATTAATATTATATATATACAATATACATGCTCAAATATATACATAAATAGATATATAGAACATAAATACATATATACGTATACATACAAAAATACATATATAATAAATACATACATATAAATATATATAAATATATATATATATACACGGTATCTACAAATAAAGATAGTAATTAGTTAGACGACGTTTAAAAGTATCAAGCGATTTTGAATGTCGAATATTGTGAGGGAGCATGTTCCAAAGCTTTACAGCTTTAACAGTAAAAGAGTTACCATAGTAATTTGAGGTGCAAGGTGGTAGTTTAAGACGGTTGTCACTCTGAGACCTAAGTTGAATACCAGACTCAGATCCTAGGAAATTGAAACGTTCTTTTAAGTAAAAGGGAGTAGTTGGGTTATAGAGGATGGAGAAAAGGAGGGAGAGAACGTGCAAATTGCGCCGATGTCTGATTGTAAGCCACCGTAGTTGTATGCGGTATTCGGAGATGTGGTCGAATTTACGCAAACCATATATAAATCTGATGCACATATTCTGCAGACGTTCAAGTTTGTTGAGCTGCTCCTCTGAAACATCAAGGTAACAGCAGTCAGCATAGTCTAAAATTGGTAGCAGTAGTGAGTGAGCCAATGCAGTTTTGGTTTTAATGGGCAACAGATTTTTCAATCGTCTTAAGCAACTCATAGTAGCAAACATTTTTCTACTTACCTCTGAAATTTGTACAGTCCAGGAAAGGGAGTTGTCGAAATACAGTCCAAGATTTCTGACAGAGTTACTATATGCTAGGTCAGAATTTCCAAACCTAACAGGGGACAAAGAATTGAAGTCGATCTTGTTGGTCAGTTGTTGGCTTCCTATAACAATGACTTGTGACTTAGCAGGATTAACGCAGAGTCCATACGACGTACTCCAGGAATGAATTTTGTGTAGATCACTGTTAAGCCGTTCAATAGTATTATTGAGGTCACTGGAGGGACCCGCAGCATAAATCTGTAGGTCATCAGCGTAGAGGTGATAGGGACATAAAAGAAGTGTGGAAATTGTGTTAATAAATATTGAGAACAAAAGAGGAGAAAGGACGCTACCTTGTGGAACTCCGGCACACAGAGGAACATAGGAGGAGGATTTGTTGTCAACATGGACACACTGCTGACGACCGTAAAGGTAACTGCTAAACCACCCGACGGCGTTGCTTGACACATTAATTGATTCAAGAACAGCTAACAGGAGTTTAAAGTCAACTGTGTTGAATGCATTGCTGAAGTCAAGCAAGGCTACAATGCTGATTAGTTTATTATTCATATTAAAGCGAATGTCATCGGATACTTTAAGTAAGGCTGTTACAGTGCTATGACCTTTGCGGAAACCAGATTGGTAAGGGGAAAGTATATTGTACCTACGTAAGTCCTATTTTATACAAATATACACAATTTTATCTACAAAAACTAATTATCACAAATATACACAATTATATTTACAAAACAACTACCTATTACAATAAACATTAACTAAAAACTAATAATATTTATGTTAAACTCCAAAATAACCTTCGACCTTGCGTGCAACTTAATATTAATAAATTAAAGATTGCAAAATAGTGCGAACTTACAAAAGTATCGTTCGTAAGAACTAGTATAAACCGGTTTATCTCTGACGGCGCAAGCGGCGCGCGCGTTTCTTACATCAATATTGTCATCCTTTTCTAAAAGAAAAAATGGGTGCGTGTAACCTTTACACGCGTTTGAAGTAAAAATTCTTTGGCAAATACCGCGATTAAATTAAAATAAATCAATAATTAAATAAGGCATATTAGGGATAGTACCTGGGCAACCGAGCTTCGCTCGGTGTTCTTTTTTGTTGTATCGTACTTTTCAGATAAAAAGAAACTAATAACTTGAATAAATAAAAAAAAAAAAAAATTTCTATTCGATCGAGATTCGAACTCGGACACCTTTGATTGATAATCGTGCACCTTGATCGTTTGACCACAATGCTTATGCCTAAGTGTAAGAAATTATTGTCCATATTCTACGTAAAATAATATGAAAGAAAACCGCATGAAAACTCGAAATACGTGTTTTACCAGACATAAGACTAATCTAGATCGATTGTTCGCCCCCGAAAATCCCCATATACCAAATTTCAAAAATTCGCGAAATCGTCGGAGCCATTTCCGAGATCGCCGGTATAAATAAATAAATATACAAGGATTGCTCGTTTAAATATATTAGATTACAATTATATATTTATACAATATCATATACGTCAATATTATATATTTGTCAGACGATATCAACGGTTGCCATGGCAAAAATTAGTCATAATAGCTTTTATTTAATTTATACACATTCATCCCACAGTAATAAATATCCATTATAATTAATAAGTTTAGTTTTTTTTTACCAAGTTTAAAAGTTATTTTACATTTTATTTAACTTATATTACAAAACATATTATTCAGTATAATTTTTATCTCACCGGCTTTTAATCCTATATAATATTTATGTGCTTGTCTTTTTGTCAACTTTCAATCCACAAAGATTCTAAAGAAGTTTTACTTCAATATTTCAAAAATTTACTCTTGGATAAATTACTTAGATTTCAAATTCTATGACATAACACTTGACAGTCGGTCGCAATCTATGACATTATTTACAATGAAGTTTTTTAATTTGTTCGTTGTGTTCGCGTTCTTGAATTTAACGAATTAAATTTATAAACGTCGTTGACGAATTCAACTAGTTAATTCTTAGACAGTTAACGTTAATACGTTGACAGAAGATCAACGGTTGATTCAACTAGTTCGTTTATTCAACGCTCATCTCTAGTCCTACTCTGCTCCAATATTTGCTCCAAAAAAAGGGAATTATGAATATTGTTTAAACTATTAATTATGATTTTATTCTTTTTTTTTTTATAGGACCAAGGGGGCAAACGAGCAGGAAGCTCGCCTGATGAAAGGTGATCACCGCCGGCCATGGATATCTGCAACACCGCAAGGCTTGCAAATGCGTTGCCGGCCTTTCAGGAATGAATACGCTCTCTTCTTGAAGGTTGCCAGGTCGTAACGATTCGGAAAGACCGCCGGCGACAGTTGGTTTCACAGAGTGGTTGTGCGGGGCAGAAAATGTCTTAAAAAACGCTCTGTTGTGGAACGCTGGACATCGAGGTGGTGTGGATGGAATTTACTATTTTGACGCGATGTCCGATGGTGAAATTCAGCGGCCGGGATCAGTCCGAACAATTGCTCGGAACATTCCCCGTGTAAATGCGGTAGAAGATGCAGAGTGATCCAACATCTCTACGTAGGGCTAAAGGATCAAGCCGATCGGAGAGAGCTTGATCGTCGATAACTCGAGCCGACTTACGTTGAATGCGGTCAAATGGGAGTAGCTGGTACTGGGGAGCCCCCGCCCAGAGATGAGAACAGTACTCCATATGCGGCCGAATTTGCGCCTTATAAAGATTAAGACGCTGACGCGACGTGAAGTACTGTCTCGCCTTACTGAGCACACCAAGCTTCTTTGAGGCCAATTTGGCCTTACCTTCCAATTGACCACGGAACTGGACGTGGCTCGAAATGACGAAACCAAGTATTCCGATAATGGCTGTGGCAAAGACAGGGGAGTGTCCTCAAAATGGGGAGTTACGACAAATGGTGACTTTTTAGCGGTTAACGGGCAGACTTGTGTATTTATTGGGTTGAATATACTCAGATGTATTAATTTAAAGAATAACATGTTATCTCACATATTTTTAAAGTTAAATCATCGCAATTAAGTATTTCATAATATATATAAAACTATGAATAAGGTGCATGCTCCTGGGTATGTTTCACAAGCAATCTCCATTGTGGAAGCTTTTTGAGCAAAGTTATACTTATTCAAACTACACACTACACAACACTACACTATTCAAAGATTTTATAGAAAATTGCTTTTATTCGCAGCTTATGCCAAATGAAATTTTGCTTTTAAGTCATACGGTTTGTCGCTGACCACAAAACGCATTTAACAATAGAGGTATTAGAGCTTTGACGCAAATTGCAAATACATTTTTAATTGTGCTGTACCAAACGCAACTAGAATATTACAACCAGCTAATGTAGCAGTATTTCGTCTTATTGAAGAACGATGGAAAAAAGGGCTGCGTGAGTGGTATGACGCTAATAGTTACCACATAAAATTTAAACAGAGAATAGTTTGCACTTTTGTTAAAGACCGTGACACTGTTGACACAACTGCTAAGGGTTCATACGCACTATGCGGGTAGCCGCATTGCGGCTAGCCGCGCGGCTGACCGCAGGATGCGGTTGAAGAACCGTTGCGATTTGCGGTCATGTCAATCCATTTCAAAGATGGACGTGGAAGAAGTTGCAGCTATTTACTACATTTACACACGTTACGTAAAGAAGAAAAAACAAAGAAAGAAGTACTGGGTGCATCCTTATTTGCAAACACGAGATGAGAGCAAGCATTTTGCAATATTTTTCGAAGAACTAAAAAAATATGAAGATAAGTTTTTCGGATTTACTAGAATGAGCATAAAAACGTTTGAAGAATTATTGAACATTTTAGAAAAATTTATAACAAAGCAAGACACACAATTTCGCAATAGTATTAAACCGGAAGCAAAGTTAATAATAGTGCTAGGGTAAGTAAAATAAATATGTATAATTCAATTTTTATTAAAATAATGTAGGTACACATTTCAAGCATCATCGTCAGTGATGGAATTAAAAAGTTCCATATAATCACTCTCCTGAGAATTTTCGGAAATTGGCGATTGTGCATTCGTCGGATTCCGATAATCACTCTCCTGAGATTTTTCGGAAATTGGCGATTGTGCATTCGTCGGATTCCGATAATCACTCTCCTGAGATTTTTCGGAAATTGGCGATTGTGCATTCGTCGGATTCCTCACAATTTCTTGAGACGTGTCTCGTCCAAACTGCAAAGACTGCACAGGCTGCGTGTAGACATTACTTCCTGAATACTGTGCCGTTTGATATCCATGATGGGTATTCCCTCGTCCAACCTACGAGAAGTTTGTACGGTGAGAATAGGGACTATTACCAGAATAATGTGACGTTTGATATCCCCGGTAAGAATTAGGCCTTGGATAATCAATGTTCGAATAATTGAAAATCTGCGCATCTTTAATTACCTTTAAAATATCTAATTTACTTTGCAATTGCATATGTTCTGGAATTTTTTTTAATTCTTTTACTAGAGACAAGAAAAAGAGGCGATCCTCGTTATCTTCAACACTCTTTCTTTCTAAATTTCTATTCAAGGCCCCGACTAACTCTCTACCGATAAGATCATCACTATTATTTTTCTTGTTTCTCTTTGGTGCCCATGAAGTATTCGATGGAAGTGTTTCTTCATTTTGCATAGCTGTGTTACCATCTTCATTTTCTGTAGTTACATTCCCCGTTGTGCTATTGACAGTTACAGTATCTTTTAAAAATAACAAACTATCGTAGAAAACATATGAAGTCTTTTTTTTTGCCGCTGATCCGCTCTTAGTCTCTTTCGCTTTATGGGCCTTCACAAAACAGTCGCGAATATTTCTCCATTTTTTTTTGAATACTCAAACCTAAAAAAAAACATTGTTTCAGATATTTGGCATCAGGCTGTTCATTCGCAGAATTGCATTATATGTTTAAGATTGGAAGTAGTACTATCGCCGAAATAGTTCGAGAAGTATGTGCAGCTATATGGTTTTGCTTAAAAAATATATGCCTACCACAACCAACCAAAGATATGTGGCTTCAAATTGCAAATGGTTTCTCTACTAGAGCACATTTTCCGAACTGTATAGGTGCTTGTAACGGAAAACATATTAGAATTATAGCACCTAACAATAGTGGATCAATGTGCTTCAATTATAAAGGATATTTTTCTTTGGTATTGCTAGCAATTTGTGACAGCAGCTACAAATTTGTGATGATTGATGTTGGAGCATATGAAAGATTCGGTGACTCAGCAATATTTCAAAACTCAAACTTTTATAAAAAAATTCAAGAGAACCGCTTGAACATTCCTGAACCAGCACCTATTTCAGGAAACAATGCAACTTGTTTCCCCTTCGTTTTTGTAGGAGACGAGGCATTTGCTTTAAGTACGAGTATGATGCGCCCTTATCCGAGAAATAATTTAAATATTACAAAAAGAATATTCAATTATAGACGTTGTGTGGCTAGACGTTACATTGAATGTACTTTTGGCGTACTTGCGAATAAGTGGCGCATTTTTCACAGACCAATTAATGTTCACATCGATTTAGTTAGTGATATTATTAAGTCTGCTTGCATTTTACACAATTTTGTAAGAGACAGAGACGGATATTCTTTTAGAGACTCATTAAGTAATCCACTAACTGAAACTATTACTCGAGATAACGTGCGAAGAAACAATAGAACTGCTTTCGGATATCGAGAATTATTTGCAGAATATTTTATGCATGAAGGGAGGGTAGAATGGCAGGATAATTACATTTAAAAAATAAAATGATTTTGATAATTACCTAGTTTTTGTTTTTCCTCCTTTGTCAATTCCGTACCGTGATAAATATGCACTAACTCTTCCCATGCTCTTTGTTTTAATATTCTATCAGAATACTCTGGTAATTTGGTGTTCCAAATTGCTGGCCGACTCTGGATTTCGATGATAAATTTTTCGGTATCGAATTCCATTTTACCAGACGTACCACGTGCAGACACTCACTCAATGGCGGGCAGCCGCAGACTGAACCGCACAGTGCGTATAGCAACCGTCCGGCTGGCCGTCACTTGGGCCGCAGCCCTCCGAGCGACCGGAGCGGTCTGCGGGTAGCCGCATCGCAGTGCGCATAGAAATGAATATTACGTACATAATTGAGCATGCGGTCAGCCGGACGGCTAGCCGCAATCTGGCTACCCGCATAGTGCGTATGAACCCTAAACCAACAAACCGCTTATCAATGGCGTTTGATGCGAATAACGTGGACTATACCGAATGCATTGCACTTTCCAAAAGTAAGACAAAGGCCAAAGCTTTACTCATAGAGGAAAAAATAATTTATGTGTATTATTATTAACTTATTACGAATTTTGTGTTACAGTTGGTGCCAAAATTCTACGACAAAGTTACACTGCAGCAGTATCTACATCAGAAGAATCTGACGAAAATTTCAATGTGTTCTACCGCACTCAAGAACTATAGCGAAATGGAATGCGTCAGTCGATTGTATGCCTTGTTTTTCTTCAGAGGCATTAGATACAATCAAGGAAAAAGCAAAGAGCGATAAAAAATGTTCGGTGCGTCTAGTATAGATGGAATGGCAATTCACAAAATAGTTGAGTGAGATAAGACTAAGTATCATGGTAATGTAGATGTAGGCAACTAATAAGCCAAGCACTTGTATTTATGCTAACAAGCTTAAACGAAAATTGGAACGTCCCAGTGACTTAATTTTTAATAGATGGTATTAAATAGTTAGTTAAGTAATGCATTAGACGGTTAAACGAGTGTGATATTGAGATATGCTCTATTACGTTGGACGGTTTGCCTACTAATTTGGCAATGGCTAATGAATTGGGATTTGATTTAAATTTTCGTAATTTAAAAACTACTTTTGAATTTGAGGTTAAAGAAATAACAGTTTTATTAGATCCGTGTCACAACATTAAACTAATAAGAAATACTTTTGCAGAATATGAGAATTTTATTGATGTCGAAGGAGGAATAATTTCGCGGGAATGTGTAAAAAATCTACATGATCTGAACCACGAAAGCATATTGCAAAAATGAAGGTTAAGCTAGCAGTGCAAGTTCTCAATGAATCCGTAGCTGATGCCTTGGATTTATTTCAAGAATCCAACATCGCAGGATTCGAAAATGGTGCAGCTACTTAGAGATATTCGAATTTTCAACAATTTGTTTGATATTACCAACAGACGCAGTATGAAAACTAAAGGTTTTAAAAAACCGATTGCACCGTTTAATGCACGGTCCAAAAATCTGGAATGTTTTAGATGATGCAGAAGTATACATATATACGCGGTTTTAAATTTCCAAACAACGTTTCCATTGTGACGTTTAAGCGAAAAACAGGATTTTTAAGGATTTTTGGTCTGCATCAAAACGGTTAAAGTATTTATTATAATCATTTGTTTCACTGACATCAGACTTAAAATATTTGACAACGTACGAAATGATCAAGATCATGTAAAGCTCTTTTTTCGCGCGGTACGTTTAAAAGTAGGTGATAACAATAATCCTGTATGGCAATTTCTGTCGGCATTTAAACGGCTACTTGTTTATAAACAATTTATAAGTGATAGTAAAGAAAACTGCATTCCGTTAGAATAAATTAATATTTTGACGAGTTCTTCCACTTATAAATATGCATGTGAATTAAATAAGTCCACATTTGAAAGATATAAATAAATAGAAATTGAGATGCCCCACTCAAATACTGAAAATGATCATGATTACTTCTTTGGCCCATCCCAGTTGACAAAATTTGTGGATACTCTACATCTACGTGCTCACGACAAGTACCGAAAAAATCTGCAAGATTTGAAAATTTTGTTTGTAAAATTGGGCCGCGAAGAATATGAACAGTGTGAAGTGTAGGGTATGGCAACAAAGTACTACTATTTTGTGATATGGCAATAATAAATCAGTTAGCTCCTAACGCGTCTTTCATTGACATTACACTGGCGACGAGAATTAAAAAATAATTAATTCAAAGTGGTATTACGCGTTGTAAAGACTTTACAAAGTGTTAATTTATTATTCTTTACTAGTTATACTGTTTGTGAGAAATAAACACTATGCCGATCGGTAAAATTGAGCCTTTCGACTTAAACTCGAAACAATGGCCGGCGTACATACGGCGGGTAAAACAATTCATTTTGTTAAACGAAATTAAGGACGATTTGCAAGTGCCGATGTTGATAACGGTTGTGGGTGAAGCGACGTACTCTTTAATGTCTGATCTGTGTGCTCCTGATCACCCGGAGAATAAAAAATTTGATGACCTCGTCGACCTTGTCACCGACCATCTGGAGCCTCAACGCTCCGAAATCGCAGAGAGGCACGTATTTCGCCAAAGGAGACAGCGGTCAGACGAATCCCTCACAGATTACTTACAAAATCTCAAACATCTAGCGGTTACGTGCAATTTTGGTACGAGATTAGAAGAAAATCTACGGGATCAATTTGTCTCGGGGCTCTCGCGTGACGTCATGAGATCTAGAATTTTCGCCGAGAAAAGTGTGGATTACAGGAAGGCAGTGGAGCTAGCTCTGGCACTAGAGGCGGCAGAACGGCATGCAAGTATGAGTGCTACGCGCCCGGCGTCCTCGGAGGGCGGAGGAGAAGCGGGCGAGGGGTTATACGCGACGGTCGGCCGGCGCGCGCGCGTTTCGAGCGCGGCAGCGGCGAGCGCGGGAACGGTAGGCGCGCCGGCCGGCGCGGAGGGAGCTGCGTGTTGGCGCTGTGGCAGGATGGACCGAGGGAGTCGGTGTCGTTTTGCGAATTATAATTGTGATGAGTGCAATCAGAGAGGGCATTTAAAAGTGATGTGCAAAAAAGCGCAAAATCGTGGTAAAGTGAATTTAAGTAAGAATCATAATTTTATAAGTGAGAGTTCCGAAGAAGACTTTTTTAATATGGATATTTCCTCACAAGGTGACAGTCCTTTCTATATTAATATTGTTGTTGAAAGTTGTGATCTTAAATTTGAAATTGATACCGGTAGCCGTATATCTGCAATAAATAAAGATTGTTATGTTAAGTTATTTAGTCATAAGGTAATCTTTAAAGATAATTTAATTTTACGTAGCTACGCCGGGTCACGAATATATGCTCTCGGGTATATTTTGGTTCGTGTGCAATTAAATTCCACAATCGTTAACGATTTAAAATTATACGTCATCAAAGGCGGGGGGCGCCCCCTTCTCGGTCGCGAGTGGTTACAGTCGCTGGATATATCGCAGATTAATATTAACGAATTAATGGAGGAGGATAAATTCGTGACTCTGTGGCGTAAAGAATTTCCCGAAGTATGTCGGAACGGTTTAGGGACTTGTAATAAAAAGTTTCAGTTGCAGCTCGTAGATAACAACGCGGTGTTCGTGCGCGCCAGGCCCGTGCCGCTGGCGCTTCGCGCGCGGGTTGAGCAAGAGCTCGCGCGGCTCGAGCGAGACGGCACTATTTACCGCGTCGAACATTCCGATTACGGCACGCCGATTGTACCCGTTATTAAAAGCGACGGTGACATTCGTATATGTGGGGACTATAAGATTACAATTAATCCTAAGTTAAAAAGAGATTTCTACCCGTTACCTCGTATCGAAGAGTTATTCACGAATTTAAGTAACGGAGAAGAATATAGTAAAATTGATTTAAGACACGCTTACGAACAAGTTATTCTTGAGAATGAGTCTCAAAAATATACCGCTATTACCACGCATATCGGGACTTATGTATACCGGAGAACGCCGTACGGTTTGTCGTGCGTACCGGAGAAATTTCAAAAATTAATGGAAGAAATTTTGCGGGGGGTACCGAACACTGTTGTATTTCTCGATGATATTTGTGTCACGGGAGTTAATAGACAGACACATTTAAATAATTTACGTGCAGTATTTGAACGCTTAAGGCAAGCGGGCTTGACGGTTAAATTAGATAAATGTAAATTCTTACAAAAAAATGTGGCTTATTTAGGTTTCGTTATTGATAAAGAGGGATTACACCCAGATCCTAAGAAAGTGGAGGCAATTAAAGAAATCCCAACACCAACGAACGTAACACAACTTAAGAGTTTCCTTGGTTTTTTAAATTATTATGGGAAATTTATACCAAATTTGAGTACGATGTTACATCCATTACATAACTTATTAAAAAAAAGTGTCCGTTGGGTTTGGGATTCTCACTGTATTGCGGCTTTTGAGGAAGCAAAAAGGTCTTTATTAAGCAAACATGTTTTGGCGCATTATGAAGAAGGCTTGCCACTCGTATTATCAGTGGACAGCAGCGCACACGGCGTCGGTGCTGTACTAGCGCACCGCTACCCGGATGGGCGGGAGCGGCCGGTCAGCTGTGTTTCTCGTACGTTGAATGCAGCCGAGAGAAATTATAGCCAATTAGACAAAGAAGCTCTAGCTATATATTTTGGAGTTAGTAAACATCATCAATATTTATTTGGCCGACATTTCATATTAAAAACTGATCATAAACCCTTAACGTTCATTTTCGGTGATAAGCAAGGTATTCCTCAGACCGCAGCGAGTAGGTTGAGAGATGGGCCGCACGGTTAGCGGCATACGACTATGAGATTCAGTTCGTGCGTTCGGTAGACAACGGACCGGCTGACGCCTTATCGCGTCTACCTTTGTCGTACAGGCGGCACTCAACTCAGAGTTTTTCTTATATTTATTTATTAGAGGAAACATTACCGGTAAGTTTTAAGGAGGTGGCATATGAAACTAAAAATGATCCGTTATTAAGTAAAATTTTAAATTGTTAATTTTCAATGGCCATCATTTGTAAATTGTGAATTTGAAAAACCATATTTTATTCGTAAAGATAGTAGTATATCGGTTGATTTAGGTTGTCTGTTATATAAATTCAGAGTGATAATCCCACCCAAATTAAGAGTAAAAGTATTAAACGAATTACATGAGGGTCACTTAGGAATGAATAAGATGAAGAATATAGCGCGTAATTATGTCTATTGGCCTAGTATAGATAGAGATATTGAGGTAACTTGCCGCGAGTGCTCGGCGTGTAGACAGGTGCGTGACGCGCCGGCCCGCGCGACGTTGCATCCTTGGGAGTTTCCCCAACATCCTTGGCAGCGTTTACATGCCGATTTTGCTGATTGTGCAGGTAAGCGTTTTTTGGTAGTAATTGACGCCCATTCGAAGTGGATTGAAGTGGTGTTTATGACTACGGCTAATGCTACGATAAATGCACTAAGATCGATATTCGCTAGATTCGGTTTGCCCTCACAACTGGTAACGGACAATGGACCACCATTCTTTTCCGAGGAATTTAAAACGTATTGTGTTAAAAATTGCATTAAGCATACTACATCGGCCCCGTATCGGCCTCAGAGCAACGGTGAAGCCGAAAATGCGGTCAAAAGTGTTAAGAAAGCCATTAAGCGTGCCGTGTTTGAAAAATCTGATGTTATAGCTGCTACAAATAAATTCCTGTTTCAATATCGCAATTGCCCACATGCGACCACAAGCATATCACCTGCGGTGGCTCTGCTAGGCCATAGGTTGAGAGGTAGGCTAGACGCATTACGACCTAATATTCAATCGGCGGTACAAGACGTGCAGAGTAAGCAGAAGGGTCTTAGAGAGGGGCGTTATACACATTTCGAGGTAGGGGAACCGGTATTAGTTCGAAATTTTTCTCCAAAGGGGGAAAAGTGGATGGAAGCGCATATTTCGGCGCAAACCGGTCCGATTTCTTATAAAGTTAATTCTGGCTCAGGTGTGGAGTGGCGTAGGCATTTGGATCAGATTTTGCCTAGGCAAGACAAAATGAGGTATTCGTTATCGCGCACTAGCGAAGCTCATTCTG
Organism: Fabriciana adippe; assembly: GCA_905404265.1. Classification (NCBI taxonomy): domain Eukaryota; kingdom Metazoa; phylum Arthropoda; class Insecta; order Lepidoptera; family Nymphalidae; genus Fabriciana; species Fabriciana adippe. Next base: position 5,088,663 of record FR990005.1, on the reverse strand, counting down.
AGTGTAAACCAGAAAATGACGTTGATGTCGAGGCTAGCTGCGACGTTGAGGTACCTGGTGAAAGTAGACGGGGCTCAGGGGATGAAGAAACAAATGATATTTGTGATAAAAATGATAAACCCCCGCCGGGTGCCTCAGCGCGCGCATGGAGGGCCTATAAACGTTCTAATAAAAGTAAATAGTTTGGCATATTATTGTTTTAGTTCATAAGTTTTTTTTAGCTGATAAGTACCTTTCTTTTTATATATTTGTAAGCTAACATTCTCAGTTGTTCATAATTTAAGTTTATTTTTATGTATTTTTTGGATGTAGTGAGGAGTGTAAATGTTTTATGCACCTTTTGCATTGATTTGCTTAAGGGGGGAAATATGTAGGGTATGGCAACAAAGTACTACTATTTTGTGATATGGCAATAATAAATCAGTTAGCTCCTAACGCGTCTTTCATTGACATTACTTCAATTAATTCAATTTGCACGAAAAAACGCATGATAAAGACAATCTCAAGGAAGACTGTGAGTTCTATACGGAGTCCTATGCGGATGCGCACATCTCCCATCGATATTCACGAATGCTAATACGAGTATTTCACTTTTGAATCTGGCGCCATCTATTGTTTTATTTTGGCAGCTTCCTCAGCGCGCGAGTCGCATATACACATTTGTTATTGTTTGCATCTAATTCCGAACATTGTCGAGTCGATCCGAAGAAAGCCGATTGATGTTGTATATTTAAATAACGAAAGATCATTAATAGAAACACGAGAATTTTAAGGTTAGTGTGTTTAGTGATTTTTTTAAGATGATTAAATCAGTTTCTAGTGAAGTATGGACTTATTTTACGCTTTGTGATGCTGAACGAGCTAGATGCAAGATCTGTTACAATGAATATTCTCGAAAAGGAAGATCTACAACGGCTTTGAGAAATCATTTGAAGTCAATGCATAAAACCGAATTTTCTGAATCAGAAAAATGCGAAAAAGAAAAACAGGATGCAATGAGTAGAATTGCGACATCTTCCCAAAAAGGTATTAAATCTGAAATTAAACAAATATCACTTCAAGAATGTGTCGATAAAACGAAACAGTGGGATAATAAATCTGTGAAGTCCTTGGCAGTTGATAAATTTGTAAGCGAGACGATTGCGTTGGAAGATCTTCCATTTAGTTTCGTCGAAAGTGCTGGGTTCGTAAGACTCGTGAAACACTTATGTTCGTCCAATAATTTAAAGTCTCGTCATTACTTCTTTTATCTGCGACGAATTATAAGGCAAAGTAAGCCAGAAAATCCTTGAATTGCTGAAATCCTTTGAATAAATGTCATTTACTAGTGATATTTGGTCTGATTCTTGTTCTCGGGTCTCACTTTTGAGTTTGACATGTCATAGGATAATTGAAGATTTTGAAAGAAAAATGATAGTGTTGAAGGCAAGCGTTTTCGATTAGAGCCGCCATACCGGAGAAAATATTGCTTGTAAACTTGAAGACTTATTGTCGTCATAGGAAACACCTAAAGAAAAAGTAAAATGTTTAGTTCGGTATGCAGGCTCAAACATGAAAAAGGAGTTTCTTTATTAAACATTCAACATATCGACTGTGCTTCACACAAAATGCAAAACATCTAAAAAGAAGGGCTAAGAGCTCAAGAAACTGTCGCGACTGCTATAACAAAATGCAAAAAAAGGATGGCGAACCACTTTCACCACTCTAATACAACTCACGACAGCTAAAAGCTATACAGAATAGGCTTAATCAAACCCCACTTAAGATTTTGCAAGAGTGTACGACCAGATGGAATAGCACCTTTTATATGCTTGAGCGTATTTTGCAAGTCAGAAAGTCATTATGTCTTTATGCGTCCAGAAGTAATAAAATAAGTCAAGTTCTACAATGTTGGCGGCTGACGGATTTTTTATTATATTTTTTTCTACTTCCTTATCAAGATAAGGAAGAAGAAGCAAAGTGATCATCTTGTTGACATAAGTCGCGAAGTTTTGCTTTTATAATTCTTAAGCATTGATTGTATTTCTCGTTATTAGTGAAGGCATATTTCTTAAATCTAGGATCTAAAAATGACCCTTCTGCTGACAAGACAGCGTTTACGTTAAAGGAATATTTCACAACTTACCCTGTTAATTCGTTGAGACGTAAAATAACATCAATTTAGCGCGAAAACAACAAACACTCGCCTTGCACTTACGTCGCGTGCGGAATGACAGCACAGGGCGCACGACACTCGCGAGCAGTAAGGAGAGAGACGTAATACACTTCACACGCTCTAGGACATGCTTTAGTTGTGTGCGTGACCACCATTGCTCGCTGGCCATCATTGCCCTATTCTCCCTTGTCCCTGAGACTTTATATCTTTATATAACTGCCGAAGTAAGTAAATTGTTACGTTGAAAGTTTTTAATAATTTTATGATATTGGTAGCTTCATGGCCGTTGTTTTATTTATAAATCTCATGTTATGAAAAAGATGCTGAGCTTTGTCTTGTAATTCTTCTTGGACAGGAATACCCCTATACGGTATACTATGGGGTTTCGGTGAATCGATGTTGTTTGAATTCAATAACTCAAAGAAGTTGTTCATGGTTTCAATAAAATCTATTGTACCATTAACAACTTGTAGAATACCCGAAGATTCGTAATTTTTTAAAACTTGAACAGCAAGTCGAAATTTTTGTTTTTGAATATTATAAAGATGTATATGCGCATCTGTTAAACAAGGAGTTGATCTCATATCTTTCTTTTTTTCCTGTTCATACATTTTATAATGTTCTCCCACTGAGCTGTTTTGCCGACAAACTCGAAGTTATAATTTATCAAATTGTTTTCGACGCACTTCATTATATTATAGGAAACATCAAATATATAGTAGATTTTGAGACCATCAATTACGAAGAGTGAGCTTTCTTTTGAGATTCCTAATGTTTTTGAAAGCGCCAAAAAATCTGATTCTAGGTCTGTTATGAAAGCTCGTATACTAAATCCGAACTGTAGAAGCTGTTTCACCGTTTCGAATATCCATGTTTTTTACTAATCTCGCCAATGTATAAGTACTATTATCAATACCAAAATCTTTTATTGTATCGGTATCTTCTGCAATTTGTGATGAAGGACCTACTAATACATAGCGTGTTTGAGCGGTTTTGCGTTTTAATATACGGCGTTTATCACGGAGATCAAATATTAGATTATTTAAAATTTTGACTTTAGTCTCAGTCTGTGTATGGACCGAGTCTTTAGTTGGCAAAAGTGACGTTAGTACAGCTAATTTTTTCAGTGATTTCTTCCCGTATTCCATGTACGTTTCAAACTGCAAAACGCAAATGTATGAATCCTTTAAACTCTCAGAACTTCTGTCATCTAAATAAGTTCTGCTATAAGCTTCCACCAATAATTTGCACCTGAAATTTTTTAAAGTATTAAATGTAGTTAAATATCAGTAATTAATGTGCTTGATATATGGTCTTATAGTCGTAAATGTGAAAATATAACTACTCAGCCATCTTATAAATATTACTTTTGTTGTAATCTGTGGTAAATATTACGTGTACAAATAAGGTTTAAGGATTTTTTTTTCATTTTGAATTTTTATTGAGAAAAACTGGTATATATTGAAAATATTGCCCGTCGCTTTCTAACCTTTGCCCATCTTTCAGGCAGCATACAGATACCGCGTTTAAAAAATTCCTCATCTTTTGAGGTGATCCAAGAATCAAGCCAATTTTTCACATCTTCGTAAGAAGTGAAGTGCTGCTCAGATAGCGCATGAGCCATTGACCGGAACAAGTGGTAGTCCGAAGGAGCAATGTCTAGCGAATACGGCGTGTGAGGTAGGTCCCAGTTCAGTGCCGCCAAAGTTTCCTTGACAATTTTAGCAACGTGTGGACAAGCGTTGTCGTGCTGAAAGATCACTTTGTCATGTCTTTTGGCATATTGGGAGCGTTTAAGTTTTAATGTTCGACTCAATTGTATTGTTGATAAAGTTCCGCAGTGATAGTTTCGTTAGGCTGGAGTAGCTCATAGTAGATAACTCCGAGTTGATCCCTCCAGCATTATCTTGTTGCCATGAATACTCGGTTTGGCCGTTGAAGTTGAGGCATGGCCGGGCTTACCCCACGATTTTCTGCGCTTTGGATTGTCGTACTAGATCCACTTTTCGTCTCCTGCCACTATTCGGTGTAAAAAACTCTTCCGGTTTTGCCTTTGGAGCAGTTGTTCGAACGTGAAAAGATAGCGTTCGACGTCTCTCGGCTTGAGTTCATGGGGAACCCAATGTCTTTCTTTTTGCACCATACCTAATGCCTTGAGACGGTTTGAAATCGTTTCTTGAGTCACTCCCAAAGTTTCAGCAAGTTCCTCTTGAGTTTGGCATGAATCTTGATCCAGTAATGCTTCTAACTCAGCGTCTTCGAACTTTACTGGCCTCCCTTCGCGTACTTTGTCATTGATGTCAAAGTCACCACTTTTAAAACGCCGGAACCAATATCGCATGGTTTTATTGATGGAGCATGCTCTCCATACGCTTCAAATAGCAGTGGATGCCCTTCAGCTGCACTTTTCTTCAAGTTGAAGCAGAAAAGCAGTGCTTCCCGCAAATGTTGTTTAGTTGACACAAAAGTTGACATAGTTGGAGCACAAAAATGCGTGTCGTTTACACTACAACGAAATAAAACGTACTATGAGAGGAAAATGGTTCCGTTTTAACATGAATAAACAAGTTTCAAGATAGTCCGATGCGATGTAGTACTAGCTATGCCATCTTTTGTAAACCCCTCAAAACTTATTTGTACACCTAATATTATTTATAATCTTTATAAGTCTACACGTAGCGCCATCTGTTTTCTTACGAGTACTCTGCTCCTAATTATAATGTATTAATTTCTTGTCATGGCGTTCCGCGTTAAGTAATAAGTAGCAATTGTTCGCAAGTTGTAAAATAAATCAATATATAAAATACTACTGGTCTGTTTTGATTTTCTCACTAAAATTGCATTACTTAAACATGGTAGCAGAGTGTAGTTAGTTAATAAGTGAAATACAGTGAGATTAAAACAGACCACATGTAAAGTAGTTCACGCCTCCTGTAAATTTGTGAAGAAATTATAAAGAAGTTTTATAGTATTATCGCCAAAATGGCTAAACAAGCAAGGACATAATGATACCCATTTTTGATGGTGTAAATTATTCAAGCTGGAAGTTAAGGTTAGTAACTTTATTAGAATACAAAAAATGTAACGAGCCCGCCATTTGCATGATGCCTGCTAAATATGAAAATTGAGAGGAGGAATGGAAGAAAATGGATTTAAATGCAAGGACTATAATAATGAGCACAATTTCAGATAAACAATTAGAATATGTTAGTGAATGTACAACAGCTTATGAAATGATTAAAAAGTTAGACAAGATGTATTTAACAAAATCTACTGCTTTGCAAATATTATGTAGGGGAAAAATTGAAGAACTTAAAATAAATAATTACAATACAATAGAATATTTTTTTGTTGATTTTGAGAAAACTATTAACGATTTCAAAGTCGCTGGTGAAAATACAGATGAAATGAATGAATGATTTGTATGCGATTCAACGTCATGGAAAGATACAGATGGAACTTCAAGTGAAAAAGATGAACCAAAACGAAAGAAGAAATTCAACTGTGAAATGGGAAAGGTCGGGACTTCAGGTTTAAAGAAGAAGAGGAACAATAAATGTTAAATTTGTAGTCTGTGCTACATTTATATTTAGCATATAATTATAATCTACCTAGTATTGTATGTATAGTCTATAGTGTCTAGTTCTTGTCATTAAAAAGTATGGTAACGTAAAGATGTTAGATGTAGTTTTTATTGCTCTCACTCAATATTATTGACATGGTAGCAGAGCGTAGTTTAAAGTAAAAAATAAAGATAAATTTAAATAGTGAAGAGTACAAAAGTAGTAAATATTAATATTTCATCAAATTTCAAAGTCGGATGAAAAAGTTACATTCAGATATTTTTTTGTCACGCGGTGTCAGTAAACGTGAACGTGTGTACAATATTAAAATTTTAGTTTCCTTAGTAATATAACCTTCACAAAAAGAGATACTTTAAATGTGTTAAAAAGAATGGACCCAAACAAGGGTGCAGGTGAGGATGGTATACCGTCTTTATTTGCAGTTAAATGTGCAACAGCAATCTCTCTCCCGCTCACATTGATTTTCAATGCATCTCTTGCTACTGGGTCTTTTCCATCTTTATGGAAGAACTCGTTAGTCATCCCAATATTTAAAAGCGATAGAGTGGAGTTGATAAAAAATTACAGACCTATTTGCATCCTCCCTGTTTTCGCTAAGGTATTTGAAAAACTTATCTGTTATGTAATATCATGGCATTGTAAACAACTTATATCCCCACATCAACATGGATTTATAAAAGCCAGATATACTTGCACTAATCTTGTCGCATTTGTGCAGAAACTCTCTGCTGCTTTAGATTCTAGGCAGACCGTCGATATCATATACAGGGTGGAATAAATCGATGGGACATGGAAGAAAAGTACCTTAAATAGTGAAGTTATCAAGATTTACTCAAAGGAAACATTTCTTTATTTTTAAAAATAATAATAACTGCATTTAATTTAAAAAAAAAGGCTTACCTCAACCGGGAATCGAACAAAATAAAAATGCAAAAAAGGACACCGTCACTATTTTATCGAATTAATCGATAGGGTCTATGGTAAGGATAAAATCTCTCGAACAAACATTGCGTCTTAGAATTAAAGAAAACGATGAAAACTTACAAATTATACATATCGACTCTAACATCGTGGAACAAAAGCATAAGACAAGGAAGAAAAGTGTTTTAAACACTGAAAATATCAAGTTTCACTCCAAAGAAACATTATTTTATTTTTAAGAATATGATAAACTGGATTTAATTTTTTTTTAAAAGAGGACCTGATCCGGTAATCGAACCAGCGAAAAATGCAAAAAGGTACACCGTTACTATTTTATCGACGAAAATTGTAGAAAACTGAAGAAAAGTGTTTTCCACTTTCTATGCGTTTGTTCCACAATGTTAATTAGAGTCGACATGTATGTATAAATTGTAAGATTTCATCGTTTTCATCAATTGTAACATACAATTTTCGTTCGAAACATTTCATCCTGTCTATCTACTAATTCGATAATCTTTCTTTAATCTTTTTATTAATGATCGGTGCAGCAGTTTTGAATATTCCGATTACTATTTATACGCTAATGACTTAAAAGTATCTAGATGCATCCGGAATGACAATGACGTATTACTTTTGCAAAGTGATTTAAACCGTTTAGCCTAATGGTGTACCAACAATGGTATGGTACTAAATACTGATAAATGTAATTTCATCCGTTTCACGAGAAGTCGAAGTAAGTCTCAGGGCTCATATCACCTAAATAATATACCATTGTGTGAAGTTAAGCACATACGAGATCTTGGAGTAGTACTAGATTCAAAGTTACGTTTTGATAAGCACATAGATAATGTTTGTAAAAAAGCACTTAGAACTCTTGGATTTCTTTTGCGTAATTGTAAGGAATTCAAGAAACCAGAAACAAACATATGTTTATATAACGCACTAGTTCGTAGCATTCTCGAATACTGCAGCGTACTTTGGAATCCACATTATAATATATATAAAAAAAGGTTAGAATCTATCCAAAAGCGGTTTTTATGGCACATCTCATATCTATTCGTAGTTATGAGGATCGAATTTAAAATGCAATCTCTATCAGATCGAAGACATATGCTTGACAACCTTTTTCTGTTTAAGCTTTTAAGAGGTGTATTTGACTCCGAATGGTTACTAACCCAAATCAACTTTGCCACACCATCAAGACTACCTAGATCTAAGAATGTTTCATTATTTCATGAAAAATTTTGTAAAACCAACCTGGGTCACAATGCGCCACTTAATAGAATGGTAAGATCTCACAAAACATTATGCTCAAGCCATAATATTGATATTTTTTCTGATTCTCTTTATAAATTAAAAAAAAAACCATAAAACTTAAGTTTCTTCATACTTCTACCAATATTTAATTAATTATTGTAATAACTAAAAAAACACTTTTTTATGTTTTTGTTTGTAACTTTACTTTTAATTTCATTTTTTGCTCAATAATGTAAACTTTTATTACTAAGTTATTATGTTGTTGTCTTATTAGAATGCAGTGTTGCTTATATTAGGGCATCATTCAGTCTAGATCTTCTTTTGTTTGTTACCATGTACAATTAATTGTAAGAATATATGCTCTGTTAGAGACCTATGTAATAAATAAATAAATAAAATGGCAAGTTATATGAAAGATGGAAATATTTTGGTTCCTATATTTGATGGAAATGATTATATTCACTGGAAACCGAGGATGAAGAAGTTTTTACAATACAAAAAGTGCAAAATAGTAATAGACCGCCAAAAATGTGCGGCAGATAAAGTTGAATGGGACGAAATGAACAGAAAAGCTACGAAGTATATTTACAATGCGATTACCAACATGCAAGTCGAATATATTACAGATTTAGATTGTGCATATGATATAATTAAAAAGTTTGATAATTCTGCAGCCATAGAAATTGCAAAGAATGGTAATTTTACTATAAACTCTAAACATGTTGAAATTATTTATTATTATGTTCATGAAAGTTATGTTAGTGGTCTTATAGACATCATAAAAATAAATTCAGATGATAACATATCTGATATTTTCACCAAATCGTTAGGTAAAATTAGATTTGTTAAATTTAGAGAAAATTAAAGTTTGAAGTAAACTATATTATGTGTAAACAAAAATAATTAGATACTAAAGTTTATAACGAGTAATATTGTTGTTTGTTTTAGTATATAAGTTGAAATAAAACAGTTATATAAATGTATTTTAATGAGGCGTGTTAAATTTGTAGTCTGTGCTACATTTATATTTAGCATATAATAATTATTATATGCTATAGATTATAATCTATCTTGTATTGAATCTGTAGTCTATAGTGTCTAGTTCCTGTCATTAAAAAGTATGGTAACGTTAAGATATAGTTTTTATTACTCTCAATATTATTAATAATAAAAAAAGTCACAAGAAAAGCAAGATAAAGAGGTAAACAATATATCAACAAAAATGGTATTCTGGTAAAAGAAAAACAATTACAACCAAATCCATGCTTAAATAAAAATTGTCCATACAAGTGTGAAGAAGTGGAAGAAGAAAAATGTGAGATAATATTTGAATATTTTTGGCATTTGCCTACACAAAGTAAAGAGTCAAAAGATATTGCCTGCTCGGAAATGTATACTACTCTTAATAAAGTTCATAATTCTGAATGAAATGACACTATATCAAAGTTCATGCCTTCAAAACCACCAAATGTAATGAATGAAAATATTCCATCGCCATTTAAAAGTGCTTAATTTTTGGCCAGAACCAGAAATGAAAAAAAGGCGTAGTAAGGAACGTCTTCCTTCGGCAATTACTGGTGAGAGTTGGAGAGCATATATGATCAAGAAAGAAAATGAAAAAAAAGAAGGAAGAAGAGAAAACAAAAGAATAAAAGAGAGACAAGAAAAACAACTAATGAAAAAGAAAATAGCTGAAGAAATGAAGAAAGTTACAAATAAAAAGAAAATAGCAAAAACTGTTAATAACAAATGGAAGAGAATTGAATTATCTAATTCATCAGCAGAAGAAAATGATATGCGATATGAAGAAAGTGACCAAGATTTAGAGTTGTCTGAAGAAGACCAGATAAACCACCCAAAACAGAGAACTGAATCTGAACTACTCATAGAGTCAGATAAAGATATTCCTCTAAAAGACATATTCCTGCAATTACTAAAGAAAAATACATTTGTTATAATTAAATATGAAGTAGAATACTTTCCCGGGTTGATTAAAAATATTGATAACAATACTTACGAAATAAGTACAATTAAGAGGAAATACGTTTCGGTGGCCTGACACTCCAGATCAAATTTGGTATAACAGGTGTTGTATTAGTTTATTTTATAATTTATAAGACATATAAAAACTTTGTGATATTAATATAAATTATATGAAACATAAAATGATGACATTAGAAGATGGACTCTCAAGCTATCATGTAGTTTTATTTTAGATCAATATAATATTAATTTAATATAACAACAGGGAAGCTATAATGGAAAAAATTCAAAAGCCTAAAACCATCAACAATAGGGGCTTTTTTAAAGTACCTGATATGGAAAAATATTTACCATTTATATGTTAAGTTTTTAATTGCAATACCTTACTTTGTTTATAATAATTATAGGTTTATAGAGATTGTTACTTTTGAGAATTCCTATAACTACCTACTATTTGTTACAATATTTTTAAGACAGATGTTTATCAATAACGTGATTTTTGACACTGATTATTCAATAACAGTAGTGATAGGCATTTAATTTAAGTTCATGTCTTATTATGACCTAATTGTTTTTGAATTATAATTATGCAAAGATGTTTTATTTTGCTTAAAGTCGGCTTTCGAGTATTGTCTTGATATACAGGGTTATTGGTAATTCGACGTATTCCCGTTAGGGGGTGATAGGGGTGACTATTTGCGATAATTTTGACCCCCCATATGCATTATGCAAAAGAGAACCATTTTTGAGTCATCATGTTTTTTAGCTTTTTTCAAAATGAGTCAGAAATGCAACTTCAAAAATTTATTTAAAAAAAAAGTATCAATGTAAACCTCATTTTCTCTTCTGATTTATAAAAACGGTTAAACACCAGTTATTTATCAATATTAAAACAACAATTATCGGTCCAAATTAAAAAAATCGTGACGAAAAACGATATTATTTCAATATTTTTTTGAAACTTTCTCCACTAAAATGCCTTAAAAACAAAAAACAACGTTATGAAACTTGTCATGTTTGAAATGATTCGGACATGAAAATATCACAAGTGCGAGACCCGCAGGGTAATTACGTATCTCGCGACAGGCTTGCGACAGTTGTAAATCGCGCGATCGCTGCTGTCAAACGTCACTTTTGTATTACGTTACAGCGGCTAGAGAGCAGACTGCAGTCGAGCTCTTTCACCCTCTATCGGACAATATATGAACCCATCTCTCTCGACTGCAGTCTGCTCTCTAGCCGCTGTCACGTAATACAAAAGTGACGTTCGACAGCAGCGATCGCGCGATTTACAACTGTCGCAAACCTGTCGCGAGATACGTAATTACCCTGCCGGGATCTTACTTCACTCGCTTTCTCAAGCGAGCGCGTTACTCACTGGGCTACCACTGCCTTAATTAGCATCCGGATGAACTGCCGAACGCTAATGAGCTCCCCACCACGAGAAGGTGAATGCACGTTGGGGGGGAACCAATTAATATACTGGGCATCTATATTGGGCATCTCTCCCGATCATTAGGGAGAGATGCCTATCGACTCTGAACACACCGTAAAGCATTTACAATAGAAAATGGTGGATTGTTAACAAAACAAGATCACAATGTTACATTATGAAACAATTTAATACTATTTAACTAAAGAATTTAGGGAAAAAAAATACTGCAAACTATCTCAAAGATTATATTCTAACGTAAAATTAAGTACACTTATCTTATTTTACAAATTAACACCAAAATATTAATTATAAGTAATATGTCTTCATGTAAAAACTTCCACACTGACATTGACTGTCGACTGACGTATTATGGACGCGTTCCGAATCACGCAACATTAATTAATTTAATTTTTAAATTTATTAGGCGTCTCTCCCTTATGGGCATCTCTCCCGGACTTACCCTACAGAAATGTCCCCACCTACGACACCCACTTCTATGTCATGTTCACCGCCGACAGCTCAGCAAACATCAAGACAAGCCAGCACTTCCATACTTTCGCATAAATCTATACCAGTACATCCACAACTCGAAAAAAAGAAAAAGAATCATAATTTGGATAGTCATTAATTATATACAAAATAGGAAAACGCTGGAATACGATGCAATTGATAACTTATTTAAAAGCTACAATCAAACTCAAAAAATTTTCACTTCAGAAGCAGATTATGATTAAGATTGAACTAACCAAGTTATTTGATAATGTAGAATTGAAATAAGCCCAAGAAAGAGCACTAGAAATAACATTCACCCATTTATTCTATTGTAAGTGACAACAGCGACTCCCAAAACAACATTTCCAACACTTTCAAGGAAAATAATTCTCAAATAATAATAGACTTATCTACTGTCAACACATCGTTACTAACTAGCAATGGCACTACTCATCAATACTAGCAGGATCTCAACATGAACGTAGTCAATTTGGGAACAACGACTTCAACCCATTACGACAACGCATTAAATATGTACCAAGATGTATGTGTAACAAGAAAATAAATATTTTAATTACCTTAAGGCAATAGCTTGTCTTTCTCTTGTTGATATGGGTATCCTCCAGTTTGTAGTACACTTCATTAATTTGGGGCTGAACAGTTCATGTAATTCTCAAAGCTATTTTGTGACATACGAAAGTATTTAAAAAAACGATCTTCATATGATGATAGCTCACTACACAAACGATGATATTCTCCAAGTTCTTCTTTTTTTTAATTATTGTTATGTACCCATACGCATATTTTGTGCGAACGTGAAAATGCGTAAACAAACAATAGTTCTTCCATATCTGAATCACTTGACATGTTGATAAAGACTGTGGAGTACATGACTGGGCGTTCGCTCTATATTTGACGTCATAATACGCGGCGTTATTAACGTCACATTATTACTGCCTTGCCGCTGCGGTAATAGCGCTCTGTTTCGTTTGACCAAGCCTTTTAGTAAGCGAACTAAGACCAAAAACATTAAAATTATTTTTTTAATTAATAAAAACAATATTCATACTTATTTTAATGAAAATAAACTCTTTCTAATTTAATCAAATATAGTCGGAACTATATTCGTTATAGGTGACGTTACAATATCCCGATAACTAAATAACTTTAGAAATCACTTATTAAGAAGTGATTAATATCAAAACAATATCCTAAAATTACATAAGATTTATTGAACCTAAGTTACAAATAAAATAGTAACTAAATCGTAACTAAAATAAAAATAAAATAAAATAGTAAAAATAAAATAGTAACTAAAATAGTAACTAAACGTTTTGGACGAACTGGAGGAGGAGTAGCAATTTACCTGCGTTCCCATATTCCTTTTTCAATTGTTAGTTTGTCTCAAGATCACGGGAACGTAGGTCCAGAACATCTTTTTATCGAGGTTATATTATCTCACACCAAAATACTCCTGGGTGTTTACTACAATCCTAGTCTTACGATCGATTATTTCTCATCATTTGAAACCCTGTTAGAAAAATTTAAGCCCTTATATGATCATACTTTGGTGATGGGTGATTTTAACACCTGTCTCCTAAAGAATAATCAACGTGCATCGCGTCTTAATTCCCTTGTTAACGCAGCTAATTTAAATATTCTCCCCCTAAGTCCTACTCATAAATTCCCAAATTGTTTACCTTCTCTTCTCGATTTAATTTTTGTTTCTTCCACAGACCTTGTTGCTAAACATGGACAGTGTTCTGCTCCCGCTTTTTCATATCACGACCTTATTTACTTGTCTTATAAATTAAAACCTCCGAAAGCAAAATCAAGAATTCTTCTCCAACGTAATTTTGGTGGTATCGACCTCGAACAATTGCTGGCGGATGCTGCGGATATAGACTGGTCAGTGGTTGCACAGGCTAGTACCCTTGATGAGCACTACTACTACTATTGATAGTACAAGTAAATCTAAAACTCTTAATCATCTTTCTAGATTACCTACTCCTGACTCTCCTTCTTTCGTTTTTAGTCAATTTTCCGAAAGTGATGTTAAGAAGAATATTATGGCCATTAAGTCTGATGCTATTGGGGCAGACTGTATTAGTCGTAAGATGATTCTTCCTATTATTAATCTCATTTTGCCTATAATTGCCTCTATCCTAAATTCTTCCATAAATTGTCATAAGTTCCCTTCGTCCTGGAAAGATGGTCAAATTATTCCTCTTCCAAAAAAACTTAGTCCATCTTCCTTTTCTGATTACCGTCCTATTTCTATTCTTCCTTTCCTATCAAAGGTACTCGAACGTCTTGTTCATCAACAGTTAAGTACTTTCCTTTACAGAAACAATCTCTTAAATCCTTTACAATCCGGTTTCCGTCCCAGTCATAGTACGACTACTGCCCTAATCAAAATTACAGATGACATCAGAGTAAGTATGGATGAACAAAAGGTTACTGTGATGATTTTACTTGATTTTAGTAATGCTTTCAACACGGTGGACTTTGACATTTTACTCGCCATTCTAAGTTCTCTTAACATATCTCCTGAGGTGTTGACTGGTTTCGTTGTTACTTGTGTGATCGCCGGCAGCGTATACGAATTGAAGACTCGTATTCAGATTGGTCTGCAATTAATGCCGGTGTTCCACAAGGTGGCGTGTTGTCCCCTCTTCTCTTTTCAATTTTTATAAATTTTGTTAGTCATCAAATTTCTTCTCTCTACCACCTGTATGCCGACGATCTGCAAATTTATGCCTCGACAACTATTATCAATTTGCATCATACTATTGATATGATTAACAAAGATCTCTCAATTATATCATCATGGGGTAAATCATATGGACTTAATCTCAACGCGGCTAAATCTCAGGCAATCATTGTTGGTAGTCAGAGACTACTGTGTAAAGTTAATAATATGCAAATTCCACCGAAAATACTTAATGGTACCCAAATACCTTTTACTGAGAAAATTAAAAATCTTGGAGTTATTATCGATCAACATTTATCATGGGGACCGCACGTAAGCGGACTGAGCCGGAAGATGTTTGGAGCAGTAGCTTCTCTTAGGAGATTGCGTAATTTCCTTCCCATACCAACTAAAATTGCGCTGGCAAATTCTCTCCTGCTACCAATTCTTGATTATGCTGATACCTGTTATCTTGATATCAAAGAGGAGCACTTGAATAAACTTGAGCGTCTTCAAAACTTATGTATACGGTTCATTTTCGGCCTTAGAAAATATGACCATGTTTCTCATTTTCGCAAAAAGCTCAAGTGGCTTCCAATCCGATTTCGCAGGGATACTCATATCCTCCATCTTCTCTACTGCGTGCTGTTTAATCCTTCGGCTCCCTTCTATCTGAAAGAGCGTTTTGAATTTCTGAGTGACTCTCATGCTCGTTCTCTTCGCTCTGATCAGAATTTTATTCTTAAAATTCCTAAACACTCTTCATGTTTTTTATCTAATTCTTTTACTGTAAAAGCAGCTCGACTTTGGAATTCTCTTTCTGTAAAGGTGAGAAGTGCGAGAAGTCTCGAAAGATTTAAAATTTTAGTAAAAGAATATTTCCTATCCCTTTAGTCCTTTCTGTACTTCACATCATCTATAATATATAGTTTATATTTTTAGCTCTCGATTAATAAATGTGTATATGTATGTTTGTTTGTATGTATGTATGTATGTGTTTTCAGTAACTGACATAAAATATGGCATTGATAAACTCAAGATCAATTGCTCAACCGGGCCAGACAACTTACCAGCAGGTGTTATGAAAATTTGTAAAAAATATCTTAGCCTCCCTCTTTGTCATATATTTAATTTAATCTTAAAGACAGGACAATATCCTCCCCAATGGAAACAGACACGAGTCACCCCGATACCTAAGAAAACCGGCACAACGTCTGTCGAGGAATTTCGGCCCATAGCTATTCTCTCAACGCCGGCCAAAGTATTCGAAAGAATCTTGCATAGAGAAATTAGTAGACAAATCAGTAATTTACTATGTGACGAACAGCATGGTTTCCGGACTAAAAAGTCTGTCAATTCCAACTTATTAACAGCTGCTGATTACATATCGTCCTGCCTGGATAGAGGTCATCAAGTAGACGCCCTTTATTTTGATTACCGCAAAGCTTTTGACAGGGTGAATAACGATATTCTTCTCAGCAAGCTCAGTGCTATTGGTTTGTCTCCCCAGCTTCTTTACTTAATCTCTGACTATCTCCGTGATCGTCAGCAATTCGTTCGGTATGGTATGTATGAGTCAAAACCATATCATACGAGATCGGGTGTAAGTCAAGGCTCTATATTGGGACCCTTATTCTTCTTAATTATGATGAACGATCTTCCGAAATGTATAAAACATGCAAAATGCCTATTATATGCTGATGATCTCAAACTCATACTTGAAATTACTTCTGTCGAAGACTGCCTCAAGCTACAACGCGATCTAACAGCTGTATGTAACTGGAGTGAGGTCAATAGAATGGAGCTCAATCATGAAAAATGTTCAGTGATGACCTTTGGTAGAGTTCGGTATCCTTTGATACATGAGTACAAAATGGATCGCATTTCTGTCCCCAGAGTGCAAATTGTCAGAGATCTGGGCGTAAACTTTGACGCCAAATTAACTTTTCGAGACCATATTAACTCAATAGCAGCCGATTCATTTCGAAGATTAGGGTTCGTATTGCGCAACTCTCGGGAGTTCAGTAGTCCTGTAGTAATACGGTTACTATATTATGCTCTAGTGCGAAGCAAACTGGAAACAAGCGCCTGCGTCTGGCATCCGTACGAGAAGAAGTATGGACTTATATTAGAAAAGGTACAAAAGGCCTTCCTGAGATATCTATTCAAACGTTGTTATGGATATTACCCTTTTCTATACCCAACCAAATTTCTTTTAGGTTGCTTAGGTTTCAATTCCTTGGAAGTCAGACGGATTTGTGACCAATTAAAAATTATGTGCCGAATTTTACGAGGAGACGTTGATGCTCCGGATCTCCATACTCAATTGTGTAGTATCCACGCCCCGATTACAAATAACCTTCGCCCTCGAAAAAATAAGCTTTTCGTTGTCCCATATTGTCGCACTATTGCCCGAACCATGGCACCTATACCGCGTTCATTGGCATCATTCAACGCGCTCTTGGACAAGAATGCTCAATGGGACCCATTCAATGACAAATGGCCAACTTTGGTTCTTGAGTTGCTAAGTTATGCTGAGAATGTTGAATAACCCTGTTACTAATATTCTCAGAACCAAAGCAGTATTTAATTTTGTTTCTAATGTTTTTTTTTCTCTCTTTCATTTAATGCTTGTAATTAATTTATAATATATGTATAATCTAGTTAGTGTAAGTGGCACTGCCGTTCTAATTGGATGTAAATAAATAAATAAATAAAAATAAATAAATGTCTGTATGTACGTATGTATGTATGTATGCATGTATGTATTTATGTATGTATGTATTTATGTATATATGTATGTATGTATTTATGTATGTATGTAAGTATGCATGTATTTATACAATAATTAAAGTTTGTCCTTATTTTATTAGTTAATTTGCACACCGCCTACCGTCTTTGCCACACTCTTCTCCTCCACCTCAAGGTTGCCTGGAAGAGATCGCTCTTAGCGATAAGGCCGCCTGCTGTACATTCATTTTTTGTATATTATTTTCATTATGTTTGTTTCTTTTATAAGGTGTACAATAAAGAGTATTATCTATCTATCTATCTATCTAAATCGTGTGTAAACGCAATTCAAGTTAATCAAATGACAAACAATAAAATTAATACTATTTAGACCTGGAATACTTCTATTTAAGAACACAAGCTTTCTTTTTTTTTAATAATAAATTTGACTTAATTAAATAATAAATTAGTTTAATTAACATTCATAATTATTTTAATGAAAAGTTAGTAGGTAGTTTAATGAATCGACCGAATAATCTTCGTATCGACTGAAAGCCGACGAAATTATAAATGACGCTACTAAGAAAACCATAGTCGATCCATCGTCGGCTACACCATCAATTCAAGATGTCTATGTGCATCCATCTCTGTCCGGTCCTAAGTGTTATTCTGAGGATGACAAGGGTCCCTTCATTGTGTGTCTCGTGAGACTCCTGACCCAGCGGCAGGTACTACCATCAATTAAATTTGGCCAATTCTTATACCACAACAAAATACAAAACATTGTGAATAATGGTGTTAAAAATGTAGGTCGCAACAAAATTCAAATCCAAATTTCTACTGCTGTAGCTGCAAATAACTTCATAAGTAATACTATTTTGAATTTATCAAAATATGTTGCTGTAATCTTAACTTTTAATATTACTAGAATGGGTCTAGTCAAGGGAGTCCCCGTAGACTGGGCAATGGACGAATTTGTGTCGTCTTTGAAATTCCCCTCAGGCTGTACTCAGGTTTTGATGGCCAGAAGACTAAACCGTGAGACTATGAATGATGGTGTTGCTACTTGGATACCGACCCAGTCTGTTGTCTTAACATTCCGTGGAAAAGTGCTGCCACCCTAAGTGTACTCATATCACACCTCCTTACCTGTTGAGACCTATAACCTTCCTACAATTCAATGATGAATTCTCTCCTTTGTTGGTGGACATGATTGATGATCGCAATCTTTGTATTTTAAACGATGGTTCACCGACCCGTAGAGTATATCCTAATCAAAACCCCAAGACTGCTGTTGACCTTTCATTATCTTCTCCATCTTTATCTTCCCTACTATCATGGAGTACTCTCCCTTCCTCCTATGGTAGTGACCACTTTCCTATTCTCCTCTCTTTAAATAATAGGCACTCTCCTCCTCCTCCTTACTTCAAGCCCATATAATTTGAATAAAGCAAACTGGTTAGAGTATGCTTACTCTGTTGACAACATGCTGGGCTTTCTTCCTGAGTCTATTAGTGATGATGATGTCATGTAATTGTTTATTATGATCGATTCCTTTCAGCTATTATTTCAAGCGCTGATCTCTTTATCCCCAAAAAATACTCCACACAAAATCAGTTGCCTTCCGAATTAGCATACGCAGCCCGTATTACAATGGAGAACTTCCTTGAGTACCAACGCAGTGATGCCAAATTTAGGAGAGTGATTTATAAAAAGAAAAAACTTAATACTTTCTTAGATTTACGCGAATGTTTGACATTTAAATAAAACTATCTTTTCGGATTTTTTCGCGGATTTATTTTGATTTTTGGTTCCCGACGTTTCAATTGCTTTACAGCAATCATGGTCACGGGAGAGACTAAGGTGTTAGATGTCTCAAAGGTATTATATAGTTGTTACAGACAGCCTACCCACAAATAACAAAATGAATTCAAAAAACTTGAAAATTGGCACCAAAGTACCTTACAATATTTGTTAATTTTAATTTTAAAACATTTTTATAATTTTAATTACTTTTATATTATATAATTTTATATTATTTATATAATTTTAGCTTTATTATTATAATTATTACAATTTTTTAGAAAATTTATTGATTAATAATCTATATTTAGTGTTGCCATTATTATATTTATAACTATAAAGAAAAAATAAATTATTAATTATTTAAGCCACATTATTATTCTATGTGTAATTTAAAAAATTAAAATTAATTAAGAATTACTATTTGCAAATTAAAATATTAATTTGAATACTAATTTAAATTACTGTTATTTTGATCCGCACAGTAAGAACTTACTACATCTAACTGTCTGTTTTGTTTAGATATTTTATTTGATTTTATTATATTAATGACAGGATCCCATGACGATGGTAGTTCCCAGCCATCTCATCATCATCATCAGGGAGAAAAGTAAGTTAAATGGGCCACGATACCTGGGATGAAAGATGTGAGATAGAAGTAATTCTAGACATTGATACCAAAGAGACAAACGTTCATGCGAATGATAATAATAAATTGACTAACTAATGCTCAAAATGGAATATTAGTTAAAACTAGTTCTTACTAGACAACACCCGTTTTTCCGAAGCGAGTAAGTTAAAACTGTTCTCAAAGTTCATCGTATCTTATTCTCATTGATCGCGGGACGTCACCTGATTCGACAAGTTTCGACAAATGCGGGGGAATCGCTTTCCGAGGGTCTTCCGCGCGCTGTGCACTCGTTCATTCCCGCTTTGTTTTTATTCTAATAAGCATGTATAGATTGATTGGAGCGCAATTGTCATGGCAAACTTAAATGAGGGAATGCGATGGAAAGAGGAGTTCTTAAAAAGGTTATTAGTAATTATATAGCGATAGCGATTGAAGCAGCTCATGTGGCCGTTGGTCATGGTGGTCGAAATAGACTTAAAAATGAAACTTCACGAAAATATGCGAACATAACTTTAGAAATGATAAATATCTTTCTCTCTATGTGCGAAACTTGTCAACGTAAAAAGAGTATGAAGAAAAAAGGACTTGTTTCAAAACTCATATTTCATTCTGAAATGAATAGCCGTTGCCAAGTCGATCTTATCGACATGCAAACTCAAGAAGATCGGGGATATAAGTTTATAATGGTGTATCAGGACCATTCGACAAAATGTTTTGCTGCGTGCACTGAAAAGTATGAGAGCCGTGGAGGTAGCGTGTCAGTTAACTGATATATTTTTGACATTTGGTGCTCCTTGCATCTTACACTCCGATAACGGCAGAGGATTTGTAAATTCTGACTAAATAACGCCTATTGTTTTTTAATAAATTATTGTTTCTTTTAATAGTGTGGTAAATTCTGAATCTAACATATAGTTTTTTCAAGTAATCTTACGAGAAACACTCACATGGCATATCAAATTTACAATCTTTAATACGTTTACGTATTTCCACGGACGTATATAAGGAGAGGGGAGGGGGGGGGGTCCGGACCTCCCCCTCCCCCCCCTAATTTATATTCATCTTACTTGTTCTACAGAAAAAAATTACATGCACCGCGCCGATTGTAGAAAACGATAGTTGCTTAGGCCGCCGCAGTGCGGGGAGCGGGGGAATGGGCACTGCCCCCGCCGCCGCCGGCCGCGCTTCGGCGGCATGGCGGGGCCCAAACCAAGCTAATCTAGTTGTTTTGTCTCTTCGCATTGCGCAATCGTTATACTACAGAAAAACTGTGTCGCTTTTAAAAAGTATGAAACGAACGAATCAAGTATCTCTTTTGAGTTTTTTTTCTAAGAAAGATCGACCAAAGTCCAATGAACTTTTGTCAAAAGACAATGTGGAATCCTGTCATATTGAAGAAGTAGAAATAAATAGAGCGGGGCCATCCACAGATACTGATGACGATGAAGTGAAGAAGGGTAAGTCTCTTATTTATTTTATTAGGAAGGAACAAAGTTACTAGAATTTAATAGACGGTCTAAAAACTTTTATGCTGCTCTTATTTTTATTTCCCAGATAATTTTTGTAATCAAATGTGTTATTGAAATAGTGAAATTACCATTTTAATTAATTTCAGTGTATATACCTAAGTGTCATAAAATCATTTCGCCTTTTAACAGAAAGAAATACAATTATATTTAACAACTAGCTGGTGCCCACGACTTTGTTCGCGTAGACTTAATTTTTAGTTGAAAATTCTTATTCTTAACATAACTTTTTAGTTTATGAACCGATTGGAATGAAACATACACTAAAATGTTACGGGAGGCTTGCCACACACTGAAAACCGCTTATAAATCGATAAAGCTGTTTTTGAGATTAGCGTGGTCAAACGCACAGACAGACAAAAATTTTAAGAACTATTTCATTGGCCTCAGTAACATAATTATAGTGCGTATAAATTGTTTTTTTTTTTTTTGTAAATATTCATGTATATACAGAAACGGCTCGCTTACGATTTAATTATAGTATGAATTAGAGTCACTATTTTTTTTATTAAATACGTTCTTACAATTAAATATGACGAAATAGCCGTTTGAAGATGGGTATGTGCTGCTGTTTTGTTTTAGTCAAATATTTCTTTGTTACAGCCAGGATGGATGTGTTCGGCTACGTCCGCAGCCACAGCCAGGACGGGTTATGATATTGCGAAATACGTACATATAACATCCCCCAAGCAATGACGAGGAAAAGCTGAGAGCATTAAAAGAGCCTTGGATCCCTCCGGATACATTTAAGTCACTGACACTGGTAAAAAGAAACTTTCTTTTCAACGCCATTGGACTACCTGGTACTCATGGCTTGTATATTCAAACGTCATGCAGGGAGCACTTTGCAAAGTATGTGTTTTACTTGGAAAAATGCAAGGCGGTCGTGGTCATCAAGAACTTGGAGCCTTTGTTAGAAAGCCATCTACTAACTGGAAGAAAGCTTTAGAGAGCTTTGATCACCATGCAGATACGCAGTATCATAAATTTGCTATTGAGCAGGCAGCCAATTTTGCAAGGATCATGGAAGGAAAAACGCTTGATGTTACAGAGTGCATGAATGTAGAAAACAATAAAATTGCCGAAGAAAGCAGAAAAAGATTGAAAGCCATTGTTGAAACAGTTATTCTTTGCGGAAGGCAAGAAATAGCACTAAGAGGAAGTCGTGATTCTGGAGAAATTGGGACAAATGAACCCGAACATAATGATGGCAATTTTAGAGCACTTCTTCGTTTTCGTGCACGATCTGGCGATGAAGCACTTAAGAATCATTTACTAACACAAAACATTCACAGTAGAGCCATGTATACGTCATCAGGAATTCAAAGTGAAGTGATTGAACTATGTGGTAGTGCTATTCAAGCGCAAGTACTTAATAGGGTCAAAGAGGCTGGTTTTTTTACTGTACTTGCTGATGAAACACAAGACATCTCACGGCGAGAACAATTAGCGTTATGTTTACGATACGTACACTGCTCATCTGGGAAATCGGTTATACGGGAAGTTTTTTTTTAGAATTGATCCGTGTAGAAGATGTTTCAGCTCAAGGTTTGGCAACGACTATTATATCACATCTCTTATCATATAATTTGGATCTGGATAAATGGATTGGTCAAGGCTATGATGGCGTTGCAGTGATGAGCGGCCGGTTACGGGGCGTAAGAACAATAATCGCAGAGCAATACCCGAGAGCGCAATTCGTACATTGTGTTGCTCATGTTCTCAACTTAGTTTTAGCGCATTCATGTGAGATACCAATGATACGTAACTGTATCGGAACCATTAAGAGCGTAATAAACTTTTTTCACCTATCACCGCTTCGCGACGGGCTTTTGAAGAAAATTGCGGATCAAATTAATTCATCTCATTCAATGCTTATCTCTCTTTGTGAGACACAATGGACCGAAAAACACGTGACTGTCGAAAGATTTGCAGAAATGGTTCCCGTTATACGCGAAACACTTGGGGCACTTCAAGATGCTGCTAGTAGCGACGTCGCTACTCAAGCATACCATCTTCAAACCGCTATGGATAACAGTTAGTTTATTGTTTCTTTAGTTATGTGTCTACCAGTGTCCACTACAACCCCTGAAAGATCTTTCTCTACCTTAAAGAGGTTAAAAACTTACCTAAGAAATAAAATGAAAGACTTACTGGTCTGGCTTTAAAGAGCGTACACCGAGATCTGGCGGTGCAACTTGATTCCGAAGAAATTATTAATCAGTTAGCAATAAAACGTAAAAGACTAAATTTATTACTTTAAAGTTTCAACTTTCTTACTTTTGAATAAATATATATCGCAATACATACTGTTCGCGCATCGCTCGAACGCAGTGGCGGGGAAGAAGAGAGGGCAGCGGGGAGAGGGCGGCGTTAAGCAGTCTGCGGGTGCGCCGGCTGGCCACTTCGAATTCACCGGCGGCTTCCATCAGTCACTCGCGTCTCGCGTATATAATACCAAAAATTAATTAATACAACCATTTTATACAGTCCACTCTTTCATTATTTCCAATCTCCAACAAAGTTTGGTCCTTCTCCCGGCAAATTAAGCAGCGAGATTTAGAAAACTAGAAGAATCGTTCTACAAAACTTCGTGAACAATCGCGAACACGCAGTCGAACTTTGGACCCGGCATCGACAAATGTGCCAAGTCATCGCCGTCTTCGGTCTTCAATTTCGAAGCAAATGTGGATAAGGATAAGGATATTTGTGAGTTCGTTCCAATTATTCCTCTTTCTTTCTTTATCCCACTTTTTCAAAAATATTTTTTATTAATATTCACTTAGTCTTTTCATATCCATTTTCTTGTTTCCTTTGCTTGCGTTAGTTTATTGTATTCATCATTCATTCATAAATGTTATCAATAACTAGCTTTGTAGGCATATATTTTAATATCGGCTATTCGTAAAAGCCACCGTTGCGTAACGGTATCTTGACTGTCGTCGAGTCATTAGCTTCTATTATGTAATAATAACAGGTGCATTCATTCATTATCTTGTAATTTCTATACGTTTTTGCAATTCTTACGGTACTTTATTTAATTTTATAATTTTTTCGCATACTTGCTATTTTTATTTTTTTCTATGCTTAAAATGGCTGATAAATTAATTAAAAAACGTAGCTCAATGAAAGCTAAGCTTACAACGTTCAGCAATTATTTAGATGTGCTTAAAAGTTGCGATAATTTATCCACTTTACAACGCCTTGAATTAGACAGTCGCTATAGCAAATTTGATGCTTTATACGCTGAATTCGATGATTTACAGACTGAGATCGAGCTATTATCAGAAAAACCTGAGGAAGCTTACACAGTTCGTGCCCAGTTCGAAGAACAATATTACGCTTTGGCTGCGTTAGCACGAAGCTTGCTGTCCGGCAACGAAAAGCCGCGTGACTCAGCAGGGTTTGTAACGGGCTCTGAAGACTCGATAACAGGTGGGCTTAAACACAATTTCATACGTTTACCTAAAATTGATTTGCCCTACTTTGATGGTAGCTATCAGTGCTGGCTTGAGTTCAGAGACACGTTTTCTTCATTGATCCATAGTAATAATTCTATCGATAACATAAGTAAATTCCACTATTTGCGTGCGGCTCTTAAGGGCACTGCCGCAGAAATAATTAAAAATATGGATTTTAAAAGTGATCAATATAAATTAGCATGGGATTTATTATGTGAGCGATATGACAACAGTCGACTTTTAATAAATAATCACGTGCAAGCCTTATTCAATATTGAGCCTATTGTTAAAGAGTCGAGTAGTTCCATACGTAATCTCATTGATGTTACTAATAAAAATATACGGGCGCTTAAGATATTGAACGAGCCTACTCAATACTGGGATACTCTTGTTATTTACATGATGTCAATGAAATTAGATAGTGCAACTAGTAGACATTGGGAAGAGGATCGCAATACTTTGTTAGATTCACCAACTTTGTCTCAATTTTGTACATTTTTAAATAATAAAGCTGATTTGTTAGAAACGATAGAAGATCAAAATTTCATTAAAATAAATAAAATAGAAAATAATAAAAACAAAAACCTTTTAATTACATCTAATAACCATTATAATTTTAACAAAAATCAATTAAATATTTCTACAATAAAATGCCCTTTGTGTTCTCAAAAACATAATTTATATAGTTGTGAATCTTTTAGAAATTTATCAATTGAGACACGCATTCAAAAGGCAAAGGAGTTTAAGCTTTGCTTGAACTGTTTACGTTCAGGTCATTTTGAAAATAAATGTAAATTATCTCATTGCAAATACTGCAGAGCCAAACATAATACTCTTTTGCATCTTGAACAACCTGGACCTTCTATTCGCAATCCATTGCCTAAAAATGAAAACGTTTCTCTTTCTGCTAATATTGTACCTACACAGGATACTACGCGTTCGCATGTCTTGCTTTCCACAGCGTTGGTGCAAGCTGTAAGCAACGACGGCAAGAAATACAGCGCGCGATTGCTACTCGACAATGGTAGTACTTCCAACTTTATAACGGAGTCTTTTTGCACAAAGCTTGGTTTGTTCCGACGCGATGCAAGCTCCACGACAATCACAGGTATTAACAATCTGACCAGTAATAGTACACAGTCTTGTAACCTCACAATTGAGTCTTTTTATGGCGACTATTCATTCAATATAGATTGCATAGTATTACCTGTTATCACAAAATTATTGCCAACGACTTGTATTGATATTCAACATATTCCTATTCCGACGACATTACGATTGGCTGATCCTACTTTTAATATCCCTTCAGCTGTAGATATTTTAGTAGGTGCAGAATGTTTTTGGAATATAATTCTTTATAATCCTAGTAACTTAGGTAAAAATCAACCAAAATTGTGTGAAAGTAAGCTTGGATGGATAGTGTCAGGTGTTGTACCTACTCATTTAAATTCATCCCATTCTCAATTTTGTAATTTTGTAAAATCCGAAAATAGTCCTGATTTAACAAAATTTTGGGAACTAGACACTATTTTACCTAAACATTCGCTCTCGTCAGAGGAACTTGCATGTGAAGAGAGTTTTTTTTCAAAACACTACCCGTGATATTGACGGTCGATTTACAGTAACAATACCTTTAAAACAGAATGCTGATGTTTTAGGAGATTCATTGCAATACGCTAAGCGACGTTTCCTTACATTAGAAAAACGCTTCTATCGAGACACTTATTTTAAATCGATGTATATTGACTTTATGTCTGAGTACGAAAACTTAGGGCATATGACCGAAGACCTATCATTGAACACTCAAGGTTATTTCTTACCTCACCACGGTGTTATGCGCGAGTCAAGTTCGACTACAAAATTACGTACGATATTCGATGGATCAGCCAAAACTACGTCGGGAATATCACTCAACGATATACAAATGGTCGGCCCTAGGGTTCAAGACGATCTTTTCTCTATCTTATTACGATTCCGGCAGCATACATACGTAGTAACGGCCGATATCGAAAAAATGTATCGAGCTATTAACGTGAATGTCGATCAGCGTCCTTTGCAACGAATTATTTTCCGTAAAAATCCTACAGAACCCTTAAAATTTTATACATTAAACACTCTTACTTATGGTACTGCATCCGAGCCTTACTTAGCAACTAAATGTTTAGTTAGCCTAGCGAAAGATGCTTCTAACGAACAGGTTAAAAATTCAATTCAGCGTGACTTTTATGTTGATGATTATTTGAGTGGTAGTAATTCTATTTCTAATACAATTCAATTATGCAAAGACGTGACTTCTATTTTATCAAATGCACAATTTAATTTAAGGAAGTGGCAATCTAATAGTAAAGAAATTCTTAAGGAAATCACATCGGATAACTCAGATAACATTTTAAACCTTTCTGATCGA
Source organism: Fabriciana adippe (assembly GCA_905404265.1). NCBI lineage: Eukaryota > Metazoa > Arthropoda > Insecta > Lepidoptera > Nymphalidae > Fabriciana > Fabriciana adippe. The sequence goes on along the minus strand of FR990005.1, from coordinate 5,061,586 downwards.
AATGTATCATCAAAAACTTTAGGTTTGTTGTGGCTTTGTGATTCAGATACGTTATCTTTTTTAATAAGTATTTGTACAGAAGGCAAGATCACGAAGCGGAAAATTCTTTCAATAATAAGTCAAATATTTGACCCTTTAGGACTTGTAGGACCTTGTGTGATAGAAGCAAAAATTATAATGCAAAAATTATGGCTAACTAAGTGTGAATGCGATGATGAAATTCCACAAAACATTGCGAATGAATGGCTTTTATTTTCAACTACTTTAGCATACTTAAATAATCTAAAAATTCCCCGTTGGGTTTTAGGCAACACATCGACAAAATATGAGGTACATGTCTTTACCGATGCCTCAGAAAAGGCTTATGGGGCATGTCTTTATATTCGTTCTATCAACAGTTCTGAAAGAATTATTACAAGTCGTCTTTTAACTTCTAAAAATCGTGTCGCTCCAATTAAACCTATTACCACTCCGCGCTTGGAGCTCTGTGGCGCATTGTTAGGTGCAAGACTGTGTAGTAAAGTTTGTGAATCAATCACTATACCGATCGAAATTTGTTACTTTTGGTGCGACTCCACAATAGTGCTGGGCTGGTTGTCAACACCTATGACACAACTAAAGCCTTTTGTACGAAATCGCGTGAATGAAATCTTAGATACTACTGCAGGTTTTTCGTGGAGCTATGTACCATCGAAAGAAAACCCGGCAGATCTCGTTTCTCGAGGGCTGAAGGCTGATCGTATCAGCGAATCAAAGTTATGGTGGTGTGGTCCTTCATTTTTATTAGAAAAACAGTCTTTATGGCCTAAAATGCCTAATCAAAGCCTAGAACGAGATCTACCAGAGGTTATTTCTAATTTTTCCGCAAATGAATTTAAAAAAGTAGATAACACAAAAAATGATCAAACTATCTTACGACTATTAATTAGCAAATCTAATTTTATACACTTACAAAGAATCACAGCATATATTTTACGATTTATTTTCAATTTAAAAAATAAAAGTAATAAAATAACTGGATCCCTAACTAATCAAGAACTACAAAATTCATTAACATTAATTATACATACAGCTCAGATTGAAATGTTTCCCTATGAATATAATGTACTTAAATCTAGGCAATCATTACCACGTAAGAATAGACTTAGTTCATTAAGCCCTTTCTTAGACACAAATAATATAATTCGTGTAGGTGGCAGACTCGATAACTCCCCTTACGACTATAATGTTAAGCATCCAATATTACTATGTAGTAAACATCATTTAACAAAAATCTTATTTCAAATGTATCATAAAAAATTATTACATGCAGGTCCACAACTACTTCTTGCAACTATTCGACAAAGCTATTGGCCTTTAGGAGGCAGAAATCTTTCAAAATCCACTGTCAATAAATGCATAACGTGCTTTAGGCATAAGGCTCAAGCTATACAACCAATCATGGGACAATTACCTACATCTAGAAGTACACTTGAGTTTCCCTTTCTCAATACAAGTGTCGATTATGCTGGGCCTGTACTGATAGCTGACCGGAAAGGTCGAGGTTGTAAATTATTAAAGTCCTACCTGTGTATCTTTGTCTGTCTTGCTGTTAAAGCAGTTCATTTAGAGCTCGTTACTGATCTTACAAAAGAGGCTTACATGGCTGCATTAAATCGCTTTATTGCACGTCGTGGAAAACCACGCAGCATTTTATCCGATAACGGAACAAACTTTGTAGGCACCTCTAATGAAATTTATCGATTCTTGCAGGATTCTAATCTATCCTCGGACATTGGCCAAGAGGGAATTGAATTTTCTTTCGCACCGCCATACTCTCCCCATTTCAATGGCATTGCCGAGGCTGCCGTGCGTTCTACCAAACATCATTTAAGGCGGCTACTTCGTGATGTACATTTCACTTTCGAAGAAATGTATACATGCCTAACGCAAGTAGAGTCAATCTTAAATTCCCGTCCTCTTACTCCCATTTCTTCTGATCCCTTAGATTTTTCTGCCCTGACTCCATCTCATTTTTTGATTGGACGACCACTTATGTCTGTTCCGCATCCTCAGGTCACTTCGATCAACATCAGCCGACTTGAGCGCTTCAAAAGAATTGAAAATATTAAGCAGCACTTCTGGAACCGATTTAATTTAGAACACGTTTCTCTGCTACAGCAAAGGACTAAATGGCTTAAATCGTCCGGTGACGTTGCTGTGGGAACCCTGGCCCTAATTAAGGAAAGGGCACTTCCACCACTTCTCTGGTCTCTGGGGAGGATAGAGGTGTATCCTGGCAGTGATGGAGTGTCGCGCGTCTTTGAGTTACGAACTAAGAAGGGCACAGTGCGGCGGGGGTTCAACAACATTTGCCCCTTGCCTATTTATTGAAGTGCACCACTTCAACCCGGGGAGCATGTTCGCGCATCGCTCGAACGCAGTGGCGGGGAAGAAGAGAGGGCAGCGGGGAGAGGGCGGCGTTAAGCGGTCTGCGGGTGCGCCGGCTGGCCACTTCGAATTCACCGGCGGCTTCCATCAGTCACTCGTGTCTCGCGTATATAATACCAAAAATTAATTAATACAACCATTTTATACAGTCCACTCTTTCATTATTTCCAATCTCCAACACATACATTACATATAGTGATTGCAATCCGGCGTCATTTTCAGTCCGGCCAGATCCGACCGGATTGATCAAATCAGGATGATTTTCACTTTTCGGTTTAAAATGAACTGTTAGTAAGTTAATCAAGTGTGATTGTACTTAATATAGGTAGTTTATAAAAAATAAAACATATATAAAAACAACTTTGACGCCTTGGTGACTTTGGATGGCCACGATAGACGCCTTTGCCACACCCACCACATTTCGATAGCTCTTATAAAAGTATTTCATTATGGATTATCTTGAATTGATTATAGAAGAGGAAGAAAATGATGACCTTTCAATTCGATACTATCTCAGTGTAGAAAAGGCCTCCACTCATCCAATTTTCATCAAAAAGTCGAAACAATGAAGGTTTCTACAATGTTATTAATTATAAAACAATATAAAAAATAAATTATAAAGCAATGGATGCCGAGACACCAGTGTAATTAAAATTTCATCATATTCTTCAGTAAACGCCTCAACAGATGCCATTTTATGATTTTTTTATTGAAAATACCTCAAAATACACGTGTGCGGCAGCGACACTGCGAACATGCGCAGCAGCGTCACTGACGGAAATACTTTTAAAAGAGCTATCGACATGTGGTGGACGCGGCAAACGCGATACGATGATGGACGTCTGTCATGGCCATAATACTAATATATATATATATTATGTATATGTATAATAGTATTTCGTTGCCAACATTGACATATTCGCGAAACTTTTGCTCGAGCAATTCAACAAATGTGATAAAGTTATCAGGAGCTATAATTAAAAAACCCAATTGTACGTTACCATCGTTAAAATCCTTGTAATGGCTGAATAGAGAATCTTTGCCCACATTTATAGGTCGTTCAGATCTCTTAACGTACAGTTTTATTTTTTCGCATTTGTTGTGTTGTTCGAGGCATTTTCTGTACCTCGTCCATAAATACCCCATATTGTCCGCAATTAACCCTTTAACCGCCAACGTCTGATTAATCCGACAAATGTTTTCGTGTCCATTTCGCTAACGTCGTATATTTACGACTAAATACCACTGGAATTTAAATCTACTTTTTTAATGTCATTATGCTGTATTCTGTTAAAATAATGTTTAAATAGTAATAAGTAGTTAGTTAATTAAGTAATCATTTAACAATTTATTGCACTTTAGTCTGTACCCTGTGTGCTAAAAATAATGTCTAAAGTTATTAAGAAATACTGATCTTATATTGAAAATTTTTATGAATATCCAACGCCAATGACGGAAAAATTCAACCATAGGGAAGGGACGAAAAATAACTACTTATTCAAAAATGTACCGATTATAAATAACCATTCTTTATATATCAACTTTCATGATAAAATAAATACAGCAATTATTAATAAAATATCTTATTATGTAATATTTGTGTATTATTTTATTTAATTCCTTCGAAATAACTAAATTAACTATATTATTATAAAAAATAAAAAAGTATTGCAACTTTTGATTTAAAAATGAATTGATAAAATGTGATTATTATGTATTAATAAATTAGAGATTTGAGTTACATATGTAAATTAAAAAAAAACTATACTTATTATTTGCACTATTTATAAATAATTAAAAATGTTTGCATGTTTTTTTAATTTAAAAACAAAATGATTAATTGTAATTAATATCTATTAATAAATTAGAGATTTTGAGATACACAAATATAAATGTAAAAAAAAACATATATTATTTGCACTATTTATAAAAAAATAAAAAATGTATAGCATGATTTGTTTTTTTTAGAAAAAAAAAAGAAACAGATAACATTATGTTGTGATTAATATCTATTCATAAATTAGAGAACTTGTGTGTGTGTGTGTGTGTGTGTGTGTGTGTACACAAATACGTATAAAAGTAAACAATTACCAGACACGAAGCAAAAAGAACAGGGCAAAAAACGGCAACAGTAAAAACAAAGCAAGAAAGAAATACCGAAAACTAATAACACAGAGGAACTTAAAATAGACAAAGATGATATTAAAGCAAAACGCAAGGCTCGATGCCTTTTGTCAAAAGAAATAGTAAATTTAAAACTAAAATCTACCATTGGACGAATGACAAAAAAAAACCTCAAAGAGCTTAAAGAAAAATCTTATATCGATACAAAAATCAAATCAAAACTTAAAAGAATTATTAAATCAAGACTACAATGAAAGGATTTGTAACTAAAGAAGCGACAACACCGATCTCAAATTAGTTAAGTCAGGTTTAAGTTCGTGGTGGGGGGGCTCATTAGCGTCCGGAAGGTGGTCAAGTGCGAAGCCAAGAAACGCAATGGGAGGTGGCCCACTTCGCTGGGCGGTGTACCATGCGAGTTGCTCCTGGTGCTTCTCTGATAGCAGAATGAACTGTGGAGCAACCCCATGATCGTTGTGGTCGGCAGATCTGCCGTTGAGGCGTCGTAGTTGAGTGCGTAAGCGATCCTGCGACGCCCCATTAAGACAGGGGGTTTTATTGTATTGGGTGTAGTACTGGCTTTTCTAGCCCACATAATCACCTATATGTCTACAGGTGGTATGCGTAAATACATTCCCCAACATAAAAAAAAAAAAGATTTAGGCTCGGTTCATTAGTTACGAGTAAAAGTGGCCTCTCCACGAGCGCCACCTCGCGGCCTCACGCCCGCGGAAGTGCTGAATGCTGAGTACTCGGTACTGAGTACTGGCCCTTAGAGTCCACGACTAAGATTCCATACTATGGTAGTGGTTAGTACACATTAGTATACGACCACTGTACTCACGATACGTCCTTGCATAAGTAACGACTTAGCAAAGAATTTATTTAGGTTAGTTAGGGCGGTTTTGGGGAGAAATCATCGGTGATCTACTGACCGAGAGAATCCCAAGGTGACCTAATTTTGTGACCTGGTGACATTTTTGTAAAAAAAAATGTTTACAGTAATTAAAATAAAACAAGAATGTTACAGTAATTAAAATTAAAACAAAGAATGAACACGTTGGAATTAACGTGTTACGAGATGCTAGAAAAGATTTTAGAAGTAAAAGATGCTGTTATAAGTACTTTAGCTCTCACAAGGAATGAGCTCAATCTTTAAATCGCAGATTGGGAAGTAATTGAAACTGTAGTGGCAATTTTGAAACCATTTTTTGAAATGACAGAAGTTAGCAGCAAAAATCATGTCGCTCTGTCAAAGGTATTAGTACGAGTATTTACGCAAATAATGTCGAAGCATAAATAGAAGCGCGACTCTTTGACCTAGAATCGATCATTTTTTATGCCGATTCCACGATCCTTGACCCTAGATTTAAACAAAAAGGGTTTCGTACTCAATAAAGGTACGAAAACGCGATTGAGGATATAAGGCGCAGAATCAGCCATATAAAAATAAATTCTACCGTTCTCTGTAAAAAGTATATTTAAGTATGTTTAAATACAATTTCCACACCCGTAGATGCATTAAGTGCTGTGAATGAATCAAGTGATTCGCCCATAAAACTCTGTTGCTGCTGGAATACGAGAGCTGGACAAATACTTGAACGAAGAATATCTACACCGAAAGGAGCATCCCTTGAAGTGGTGGCACAGTCGGAAACACATTCATTGTCCACATATTTATCAATTCGTTTTGAAAAGATTGTGCATCCAGGCAACATCAGTGTCCTGTGAACGCATATTTTCTGGGGCATGGCAAATTTATCAATTCGTTTTGAAAAGATTGTGCATCCAGGCAACATCAGTGTCCTGTGAACGCATATTTTCTGGGGCATGGCAAGTAGTCGTAAATTACTAGGGGCGTTTGGAAAGTTTGTAACCTGACCAGAAAAATGAAAAGCTATCACCTTTTAATTTATTTATTTTTAAATACCTTCTCCCTCGAGTTCAATGCACTTTTTGTATTGACCTGGCAACGCTTCTATACCGGCTTTAAAAAAATCTTTATCTAAGCCTTCAAAAAATGCATCGACAGCAGATTTGATCTCTTAATTTGTGGAAAATTTTTGTCCTCCTAAGTGGTTTTTTAGCTTTTGAAATAGATAAAAGTCTTATGGAGCCAGATCAGGTGAATTCGGGGCGTGAGGTTACGATTGCAAGCCACAGTGATGGATCTCTGCCATGCTTACAACTGATGTGTGTACACGCGCAATATTCTGGTGACACAAACCTTTTCTTCTCAGCAAATCTGGCCAATTTCTTCTCTTAAACGTCGCAGCAGATTGCAGTGACAAGCAAAGCTTAGAGTTTTACTATTTTCTAAGTAACCTACCATAATTATACCCTTTGAAACTAAGAAAACTGAGGCCATTACTTTTCCGTCGGATAAAACCACTTTTGCCTTTTTGAAATAGGAGATCCTGGTCTTTTCCACTGTTTAGACTGTACTTTTGTCTCTAAAGTATAGTGATGTGCCCAGGTTTCATCCATGGTCGCAAATCTTCCATGGATCAGTCTCAAACAGCTCTAAGCAGGCGTGGGAAACCGTCACTCGAACGCTTTTTCGTTCAACTGAAAGCAGCCTAGGCACCCATCGCGCAGACACCTAAGAAAATTGTAATTCATCGGCGATTATGTGATGCGTTCAATTAGTTGAGATGCCAATAGTGTCAGCTATCTCCTTAACAGTCAATCTCCGATCAGATAAAATCCTGTCAAAAAATTTTTCAATGATTTCGTCGGTGGTGGACGTTAAGGGTTGACCACTACGTAGGTCATCTTCAACGCTCTCATGACCACGTTTGAACTCCGCCACCTACTTTTTCACGGTAGCATATGAAGGCGCTGATTCACCTAAAGTTTTTGACATATCTTTATCTCTTTTGGTGTTAAACCTTTCTTAATCAAGTACTTGATTGCTGCACGATACTCGATTTTTTTGCATTTTCAAAAATCGTCACTACTCGTTGGACGGAATTACATGAGGAATGGCAACGAATGCAAATAAACGAATGAAATTTTACACCTTTATTATTGATAAATGTAGCTTTAAAATGAGGGTAGTATAAAAAACATACGACGTTCCTATCTACGTTAGGCTACGAACTTTCCAAACGCCCCTCGTATTAAAGCTATCGAAAGTATTATATAGGTTTTTTTCTGTACAGTAACATGTAAAAAATCACTACATAGTATAAAACAAAGTCGCTTCCCGCTATCTGTCTGTCCCTATGTATGCTTAGGTCTTTAAAACTACGCAACGGATTTGGATGTGGTTTTAATAGAGAGTGATTCAAGAGGAAGGTTTTAGTACATAATTTGTTAAGTTTTTGTATACATTGCCCAAAATATAACAATGTTTGTTGCAGTGGCGGCGCTAGACCACACGTGGACGTCGGCGAAATTAGGATTGCGAGGCCTCCTATATTGCCCAGTTAAGAAAATGTTAAATTACAGTAAAACTAATGTATGAGTACCTAAACGAGTTTTATTACTATTCAAAAAATGACAAAAATTAGTTGTTTACTATATTCAACTGATTCTCTTTGAGATTGTCTTGCTCGTTCTTTCTTCACGAGAAAATAAATTTTCGTTTTTAAGAAAATTATCCAGTGAAAAATTACTTTTTATGAATATGATTACTGTAATATTCATTTAAAAATGCTTGGCAAACAAAAGTATTCGCAAAAATTTAGAGATTGTTGGCTTCAGGACGTGATTTTAAAACATTGGTTAGAAGCTATTGTTGATACCAAAGGTAATAAAGTACCTCGGTGTAAGTTTTGCGGTATAAGCTTTCGAAATCACTATGTAGATTTAAAAATGATTTAATATTTTAATATCATTATTTTTTTACCATTTATAATTTAAAAAACGTTTTTGATTAAAAATAATTATTTATTTAAAATAGTTTTAACATTATTGCTTTTCTTTCCTCCTCATTTTAAATATTTGAATTAGCTTAGCTCGGAGAGAGCGCTAGTAGTCTTTTAGTGGTTTCAGAGTCGATACTAGTGGTCTCTCGAAAAATTTTCTGCAACACTGCTCGCGCGCGATGACGCGTTGCCTAACTTTCATAGTGTTGCCAGACGATTCTGGATAATACCCGTAAAGCACTACTCACTCACTTCACTCGGGCAAGTGTATAAAAATAAATAATAGTAAATAGCTAAATTTTAATTATTTAAAAATTTATATTTGCGAGGCCCCCTCAGGCGCGAGGCCGTCGGCAGTCGCCGACGTCGCAGACGCCTAGTGCCGCCACTGGTTTGTTGGAGATGTCGGAAAAAAATAAGCTTTTCTAATAAAACTAAAAAATAAACTTTTCAATAATCGGTTCACTGTTCATTCAATTTGTGGGCGTGTCGTGTCGATGGAATCTGGGGCCAGAGTGGAGCTCAATAATACGAGCACATGGCAGGCCGAAGCCCTCTTTCTCTTTGAGACGCACATAGCAACGGACGACAGCGTTTCCCAGCACGCCGCGCGCGCCGGCGCGACGGCCGCCAACATAATTATTAGCGCAACGGACGTCGTGGACGACACACACTCGGAATCGGAGTTTTGGAGTGGAAGGGCGTGAACACCACTCTCACGCGGTCGTATTCTCCGCCATCCTGTGACCCTACTACCTGGTCACATCTTGGAGCAGCTCAGAATGACCTTGAAAGGCGTTCTCACTCTGGAAGATTCTGCCTTTAAGTACCCATCTGTCTTACCAGGTTCCATCGTATTTAATATCGGCAGAAGGTCCTTCTGATCCAGAGTGCCGGTCTGGGTCCCCCCGGCAGGACCCTCGTCTGTACAAATTGTCTTCAAAAGAAATACATGAGATTATGTCAAAACGAAAGAAGCCTAGAAATAAAACGTGTTACGAATATTATTTATGTATCAAGGAGCTCGCACGGAAGGGTAAACTAGCTGACTACGTTGCCATTCAATATATAGCACAAGGTATTCCTGATAACCCATCGAATAAAATTATGCTTCACGGAGTATCATATGCTGATTTAAAACTAAAACTAAAAATTTACGAAGAGTAAGAGATTCAAAAAGAGTAAAAACCATCAGTTTGCTACTACGCCGCACAATACCGTGGCACGGCGTGGAAGTGTGAATCATGTAAGATGTTATGGCATGCACTCGGCATATGGTCACCGGAAGGTGTATTCGAGTGCATGCCCACACTTTCACTCCACACTTTAAATGTCGAGTATAAGTTGGTTTTTAACCTTTTGAAAGAAAAATTGACTAGTTATCTTGTCCTGTGATTTATAATCCAAAGTTGTATACTGAATTACACACAGATGCGTCGAATATAGCAATATCAGCGATTTGAATGAAAATGTGTAGTGAGGATGGGGAACTACATCCGGTTCATAAGCCGTAACACTTGTACTGCAGAGAGTAGATATATAATAGGGTGTGCCAAAAAAAACTTTTAATTTTTTATTCTTTACTTACCATGAAAATATCGTCCAAGATGACGAAAAAATATCCTGGTAAAGTTTGAGCTCTTAATATTAATATTAAGAGGTGTGTTCAGTAACCATTCAATTTAAAGATTCATTTAGACATTCGTTCATGTTTTAAATTTCGCGCTACTGGCCTGGCCAATATCTGGGTTCACTTAAGGAACATACTCGTCGTACTGCGTCCTGATTGGTTCCGAGCCGAACCAGTGACGTATGGCTAACGGTACACGGCAACTATAAAGATTCGTTGAACTTTAAAAACGTGGTGCTATTCCTCGATTGTTTCCTTTGGGAGAACACGCGCATCTCCATACGACCCAAATCGGAGTGTATTCAGTATTGTGTACAGTGGTTCATTACAAATACTAGCTAATAGACAGCGCTGAGCTGCACAGCCTAGATCATCGCAGGAGTACGGCGCTAAACCTTCCGCCAGGCACCTCGGCTTGGATTGCCACAGTACGACTGGTAAGTACTTGTTATTGTCCAGGCCATTATACGTTTTTCTAGAATATCGTTGAACCTATCGCAGATAAATCGGCAGAACATTCTGTTTTGACCCAGAGTGTCGTCACCGGACCCTCGCCAGGTCCGTGTCGCCACAAGGTGGCTCATCGTGATTTTTAATATTCCATTTAAAAAACACGGGTTTTTTTTGGAATTATAATGCGCTCGAACGAATTATTGCCCAGTCAAATTAAAAGCATAAACAGTTAATTAACGATCTACAAAAAAGATCTGATATGATTTTTTTGCTTAGTCGACTCGTTTAAAAGTTATTCGAGGTTAAACTTCAACCTCAAATAGTAAATGTTGACTTCTACAATTTGTATACTCTATCACAAAGTAATGGCTCAAAAACATAAAATATCATATTTTTCGTAAAGTTTATCGAGAGTTCTTTGGTAAAACAATATTTTTTTTACGAAATATCAATAATCGTCAGAAAACCGATTATTTTATATACTTAATTTTCTTTTTAATTCGAATTTTTTTCTTCATCTGAGTAATAACTTAAAAAAAAATCTATTGGGTAATGTGAAAAAACAAAAGCCATATTCCAATAATCTTTCAATTAAATTTTTTTTTTTATTCCATAACTTGTACTTTTTTAACTATCTTAGAATTAAACTAAATTTTTGTTTTTTACAATTGGGATATTTTTGCTGGTGGTTTTTAACTAGCAACAAATATTGCAACTGTTCTTCATTTTTAGTGAGACATTTGTTGTACTCTTCTATTAAAGCAACTCCTCTTTTTGCTAGATCATTGACAACGCTAAGACGTTTGAAAAATACCAGATTCTCTTGATGGCTTTCATCCTGTGTCAAAATTCTACATTCTTATCGATAAAGTCAATGGGTAAATCAAATATTTTAAATGTAGACAATGACTTTTTTTGAATAAAATCGCCTAAACCTATATCCTTGATAACAATGTATCTAAATTTCCTGGCTCAAATTTCAAATTTTTTCTTTATTGAATCAGTTCTTATTTCATCTTTGTTTAAAGCCCGAATCATTTTTTGTTTGACGAATAGGGACACATGATCGTCAAAAAGAGAAATAATTGCTAACTGTTCACTTTAATACCAGAGGTGATTCACCATATTAAAACAAGCTGCTTTTGATATAGAACTGTTAACATCTTTTGTTAAATTAAGTCTTGCATAAAAGTCAAGTCATTGTATGAAGCCTGAATCGCAGATGGAGCAATGATCCAAGCTTTTAAATATACATAGTCAGGTCACAAGTTCTGTCAAATGTTTAACATGAAATAATTGAGACATGTTTATTATTCTTCTCTTTCGCTTTCAGTTTGGGAATGTATAAGAATTTGTTGCGTCAAAAGCACAATTAATTCCGACATTTTTTTAACGAAATCTATGGGACTTTTTCAATAGGGTGATTGTATCAGTTTGTCAAATGCTTTCCTAGCGACATGACACTAAGATTATCGAGTTTTGTTTAAAAGAATGGTTATCAAACAAAATCACCTTGCAGAATGCTACCTGTCTGGCTTCAAATAATATTACATATAAACAATATTTATCAATATACTACCGATGTTTTCTAATTAATAAAAGTAAAGTTTTAATAACCTTATTTGACTTTTTTTTCTCGGCGGATTCAAATTGCTCATTTTATTCATTGGTTTTCGCGTTTGGATTGTTTTTCTAAAGTCAATGCTGCTGTCAAATATTTTTATTTACAAGCAATTGGGTTAATGACTAGTGCAGAAAGCTTGGAAGTGATTGAAAAATTAATGACAGCTGTGTTAAAAATTTAACAAATTAATTACATTTGTTCCGAAAATATTAAACGGTTATTAGATAAAATAAAAACTTTTGAATTTAACGACAGTAAAAATTTGAAAAAACAAAAACAGTTCTTGTCAACTTTATGTGAAGATTTATCTTGTCACGAAGAAGTAATTAACATGGATGATATTGATCATCTCTTAAAAGAAACTGACGAACTCAGTGATTTCATTACGAAAATTACCGAAACTTGTACGGATAATTTTTTAAATAAATTATAATGACATCAATAGCTGTTACTGCCTTGAAATTTTACCTGATTTGAAGCGATTGTTTAAAAAATTTTCATCGTGGTCAACGTTATGAGGCGTCATTATGACTGCGAGAATGAGGTCTGACATCATCTCGACATCCGGACCATCATCCGGACATCAGCACGATCTGAAAATTATTTTAAATCTATTAAAAATAACATTATAGAAGATCATCAGCCAACCCGGGTGGATAATTTTTTAATTAAACATATGAGATCAATTTTTTCAAAAATTAAAGAAGCAAGAGCTGCAGTCGAAAAGTGTAAAATGAAAAAAAAAAAACTATCGAATAAAGAAAAAGATCAAAAACAAAATAGAATTAAAATAAATCCATTATTAAATTTAGAAGAAAATTGGAAAAACTTAGTTTAGCCCGAGGTTGCTATTATTCTAAATTTGGAAGAAAGCGACACTTCAATACAAAGCAAACAAAACTGTTGCCACTGGTGAACAATCAACTTTATCAGAAAAAGGACACAGAGATCATTTGGAACATGACTACAAATTAAGAGACTAAATGAAAAAGTACTTGACTGCTGCTTAAAAATGATATAACAACAGAAACGCTAAGTTTTGACCTCGAAAAGACGCACTGTATACCGCGATTACCAACGAGTATAGTTTATTATAAGCGCCAAATAAACATTCACAACTTAGGTATACATTGCGGTACCAATGGAAAAGGATATTTCCATATTTGACTAGAGCACAAAGCTGGGCGTGGTACCCAAGAAGTGGGATCTTGTTTAAAAATGTTTGTTAGTGCACATTTAAAACCTGGCGTAACTCAGGTGATACTTTGGGCTGATTCATGTGGCGGCCAAAACAGAAGCACCAAAATGGTGCTGATGCTTTTACACATTTTACACAGTCACGCAACGCTACAAAAAATAACTATGAGATACCTTCAGCCAGGACACACTTATCTTCCGAACGAGTCTGAGTTCGGAAATGCTGAATGTGCTTTAAAATCACAAATTCGTTTATATACTCCAGAACATTATATTTCTCTGATGAAAAACTGCCGCCGCAAAAACAAGTTTGTTGTCATTGGGCTCCAAAAAGAAGATTTTAAATCGATAACCCCTTTACAAAATATCATCACGAACCAAAAATGTGAAGTAGATAAACAAAAAATTTCTTGGCTTTCAACTTTTGAAATAGAACTGCGTCGCTATGAACCATCGAAATAAAAATCCAAACTCGAGGAGCAACCTCAGGTGATTGACATATCAAAATGTGGAAAGGTTCGCAAACACAGACCGAGTTTCGCACTTGATCTTCCTATTCTATTCCCAAATAGGCGTGGACTATCAGCTGCAAAAATTACAGATCTGAAAGAATTATTAAAACTGATTCCAACAGATGCAAAAGGCTTTTATAGTTTTTTAAAGAATGTTGCATCGGGTGATTTTATCGATGATGCTGATGGTTTGGGTAGTTCTATTGATTTCTCTGTAGAATTTTTTTTTATTGAAGATTAGAGAGTTGTAATTTCTTGGTTAAATTAGTTATAGTGATCAAATAAATCTATAGTGATTCTATAATGATATTGGATAAAAGTTGTTGATTCATAAAAACCTAAAAGTTACCAAAATTGATCTAACTAGTCAGGAAGACACTTTAAATTATGTAAAAGAATATATTTTAGTTTTATTGTTAATTACATTTTTAGTTTCATATGAACACTCAAAAAGTTCGTCAAGATCTCAAAAATAATCTTACCTTCTGTTAAAATACGAGTATATTGTTATGTAAGATAAAGTGATGTTAAAATATCTCAATTAATTTAAAATTAAGCTAAAAAAATGAAAACTGATTTAAAGTTATTTGATAACACATTATGTAACTGACATTAAAATATTTAAGCTTAAGAACAAGATACTAAAAAAGACTGATTAAGATTTATTGTACTAAGATTTTAAAATTTTGTCATTTCTCTCGTGTCTGCCAGGGTGTTGGTTTTGGAGTTTGATTTATTCATTATTGTCAGTGACTTATTATTTTGATAATAATGGAATCAAAAAAAAGAGAGCGCCCTGCTAATTTCAATACTGCTGAGGTAGAATTGCTCATTAGTCTAGTCGATAAGCACAAACATATTGTGGAAAATAAGAAAACTAATGCGGTCACTAATAAAGATAAAGATGCGGCTTGGAAGAAAATTGAGAGTTCTTTTAACTCATGTGGAATATCGTCTAGTATTCGCACATGGAAAACATTAAAATTAAAGTATGAAGGAATTAAAAAAGTACCAAAAAGAAGTCCTCTGTGCAACGGCAGGAAATGTATAGAAGTGGAGGAGGACCTTCAAATGCTCGTGATTTTAATGAAGTTGAAGAAAAGGTGCTGAGCATTTGCTCTAATATCACAGGCCTGGAAGCGCGTCACGACAGTGATACTATTACATGTAGGTATTCATGTAGGTGTTCTTGAAAAACATTAGGAATTCATCCTAGTTTCTTATTATCTGTTTACATAAAACTTGAATTTATAAATACTACTTTATGATGATTTTTAGTACCAACAATTTCTGTCCATGAGAACACTGTGCTAAACACAAATCACTTAAACTCTGTGTAATTGGAGATAAATTCAGCTGAACCAACTGAAGTACAGACCAATAACCATGCTGATATTAAAATACCAGGTCTCTATCCTGTTTTTTGTTTTATACTACTTGCAAACAGATAGTCCATCCTATTCACATTGTTGTAACACTCCTTACAAAAGCTGTAATTCAATGTTAGCCAATTTATAGCAGGTGCAAACAGCATTTAAAAATGTAACATTTTAATTTCAATGTTGATATTTAATGAATTTTATTATTTTAGACTTGAACGAGTCACTACAATATTAATATTGAAAAAAGTAGCGAGTTGCAAAATTATGAACAAGTATTAGGAAATTGTTAGTGGAATGTTTGAATAATAATGAATAATATACACTTACATTATTCATTATTATATTAACATTATAACTTATTATTAAAATTGATTTTATTAATATTTATAAATATTTCCATTATTGGAGACTTGATTGTTATTATTATTATTAGTTTTAACTTGAATTAATCATAGTTTCATTTTATTTGTCACTATTGTTAACTGTTTTTTTTTATTATCACTATTTTAATTTATGAAATATTTTTAAGTGGAAACATTACTGGGTTGTTTTATATGTTATGTTTTATATATTATTATTTATTTCTAAGTAATACGGCATTGTATATTTCCCAAATATATTAAAAATAAAATAACTTTGTAGATTCTACAAGAAGTAAAATAATAGGTGTGATATTAATATTGTGTGATGGTATTTGAACTTATGTTTTCAGAAAATAAATGGGTAAAATGGCATCCACAGGCATTGAAAACAAGGGTGCCAACTGTACTAAAACCAGACACAGTTACAAAAGCAAGTGTCACTAGCAAACTCGATAAATTAAGTACAATAAATGCAATATATTGTTATCTGTCGAATAAGTACTATCCAACTGTTTATCTAAGGATTGAAAAAATCGGCCCTAAGTTCCCTAACTTGCACTTACTGTCATTAAATCTCGGAATCAGAATTTAGCAAAATAGTGTTAAGTTCCTTGATTTCATGATTCAAACAATAAAGCGTATTCCACATTTTGCATTATGCAAAAATCTATTTTTTTAAGACTATTTACTAGCTTTTTCTCTTTTATATGATACTACTCTAATCCCTTATTCATCTTATAGAATATAGAAAAAAACAACTTAGGTAGTGAAACGCGCAGCGAGACAGCTGAGGCGATGTTCGCGAACAGCACTTCGGGGTCGTTACAGCCAGCCGTTATTATGACTCTTCGAATACAATTCGAACCGATTTCATTACTACTCTCTCTTAAATATAATTACCCACACTGACATCACAATAATCAAAAAGCAACTTATTATAAAGTAAACACTATTCAATTACAAAATATTAATTTTACATTAATTAAATATAAGTATATATTTATACAAATAATTTAAACTATAATAAATAATCAATTATACATAATAATAAAAAACAGTAAGTCAATAAGCATAATCAAATAAAGCCCGTTCGGAAACAAAAGTAAAACCTCTTATAGCTAATAAAAATAACGACTAAATAGACAATGCCTACACAATATTAATATGACACTGATTTAATAAAAGATGTATTGATCTGTTTTTATAACAGTAGTTTTTAGGTAGGTTAGTTAGTTTAGGGTAGATATTTTTCAAACAATTTATTTAGGATTCTTGTGACAACTTTAGACGCTTTTTTCTCAAAATTAAGTCTGTGTGGCTTGACACACTATTGCTTATAAGCATCCATATATTAAGTGATGGCTCTTCAACTCAATATCATAACAAGTCTTTATTCAATTGATCACTACCTTTATTAGTAAAGAGTTTGGTGTTGACACAATCATATAGCATTACAGTGAAAGAAACAAGGTAAAGGAACACCTGATGGAGTAGGCGGATGCATATCAGCTACTCGTCGGAATTACTCAACTTCATGTCGATATAGTAGGTTCACTTCTCACGTGTGAACAAGGGTATAGGTATTGCATAACGATGATCGACCAGTACACGCGTTGGCCAGAAGTGATACCTACAATTGACATCACAGCAGCGACAGTCGCCAAAGTCATCTACGAAGGCTGGATTTGTCGATTTGATTGTCCAGTGAGAATGCCAACAGACCATGGTAGGCAATTTGAAAGTGACATTTTTAACGAATTGATGAAGTTCTTAGGGGTGCAGAGAATACGTACAACCCCATACCACCCACAGAATAACTGTAAAATCGAGAGGTGGCATCGTTCGTTGAAAATTGCACTTACAGCCAGATTAGCATACAATGCGTCTTGACTAGACGAATTAACTACAGCCTTGTACGGTTTGAGAGCAGCCTGTAGAAGCGACGGAGATGTGAGTACGGCAGAAATGGTTTTGGGTCACAACCTAAGACTGCCTGGCGATTTTTTTAGCGAGGTAAGTGTAAAGTCCATGTCACCGAGTGCATTTGTTGAAAATTTGAGATCAGTAATAAGTAGTCACAAACCCAAGTCACGAGCAAAGAGCGATTCACGTAATTTTTTATACGTAAAGATTTAAAGTCATGCTCACACGTTTTTATTAGAAATGACATGGTAAAAAAACCTTTGACACCAAATTACAACGGACCATATAAAGTACTAAGTAGGAACAATAAAACTTATATCGTATTACTACCTAATAGAAAAACGGGAAATTGCAATAGATTAGGTAAAACCCGCTTATTTGTTAGAGAATACAGAAATAGAAAATACGTTACCTATGAAACAAAGTAATAATAATAATAACAGTAGCATTAAAAGTAAAAAGGAAAATGTAAGAGTAGCAGGGAAATCGCTTAAATCTTGTATCAGATCATAAAGTGGCTGATTTATTAAGCTACCAGTGCGTTTCGTAAATTGTTAACTCAAGATTGGTTAAGTATGTTAGTTTAATGTAATAACAGAATCAGTAAATAATTGTATTAAGAAATAATGTAGTATTTGAGCACACTTTGCATTTATTTGGATATATATGTAAGTAGCTATTGGCAATGTAACGACATCATTTCGCGACGAAATAGAGTAAATATCCAGTTAGTTACATATCTATTTATCAGCAATGGGCCAAGGATATAGCAAGCAGGCTGATAAAACTGAAGAGATTATAATAGCCCAGAATAGTGCAAACGATGCAACCATCAGCCACTTGGAAGAAAAAATTCAAAACTTCGGTACATTCGCAGTGATAATAGTGGTTTTGTGTGTGATAATATTCGGATATTTCGTCGTAAAATGTTGTCGTCAAAAGTCAGAAAATAGGTTAAAAAGAGAAATAGTATCATCGATTGAGTTGGGTTTAGCTACACAGGCGAACCAACAGCGAAATCCAACAGTATACGCACAGGGATGATTTAAGTACGTTGATATTGTTTTAATTTTAAAGTTTAATTTTTTCTATAGTGGGGGAGCGGGGGGCACGTTGTTACAGGGGTAAGAAGTTACACGCGTTTTTTACCGGGATTATAAACTCTTTGATGGACATAATTGGACTCATTCGTTTTCTTATAACATCGTGCATTAGATAAAAACAATCAGTGACCCGCCAAGCGCTGAGCTGCTAGGTTGTGTGCGTGTGTCCCGATTTCAATCAAGTACGTAAAAAAATCCTTTACGAAATTTTTGATTCCTGATGCCTGTATTTTTTATTTTGTCAACATTTTTAACCTTGAACGTTCATAATATATCAACCTTTAATTTACAATATTGTTTTATTCTACTGTCGATATCCATTAATAATGACTTCAATTTATATTAAAAAACGTGCCATGGGGCAAGTAGTTACAATTGTTTGGGGTAAGTTGTTACATGTAACAACTCACCCCAAAAATATTACCATATCTGGTATTGTACTGTTCGTTTTCTTATTTTAAAAATACTACATATTCTTTGTTTTTTCCAGAATGAGAAACTATAAAAGAAAAACAGAAAGAGGTACAACTAGTAAAGAAGTTTATGAATCTGCTGCAGCAGAAGTACTGCAGAATAAAACGAGCATTCGTAAAGCAAGCGAGATGTTTAATTTGTGTCCGATGTCCTTATCCAGGTATGTCAGAAAAACCAAAAACAACGAAAGTTGTTCATTGGGTTACGTTAAACCTAGATTGGTATTCTCAGAAGAAACAGAACATAAATTAGCTTCTTATCTACTCAAAAGTTCAGAAATATATTGTGGTTTACTACCAACAGAAGTACGCAAACTAGCTTATCAATGTGCTCTAAAACTCGACTTAAAAAATATTCCCCCCAGCTGCCATTAAAATAATATGGCTGGGCCGGACTGGTTTAAAAGTTTTATGGATAGAAATCCTCAACTATCTCTACGAACACCAGAAATTACATCTTTGAGTACAGCAACATCGTTCAACAAAACCAACGTTAAAGATTTTTTTGACAAACTGCAAAGCTTGTTCCAAAAATATGAATTCACTGCTTCAAAAATATGGAACGTTGACGAAACAGGTGTCACGACGGTACAGAAGCCTAAAAAAATAGTTGCTGCCCGGGGTCAAAAACAGATCGGTGCGATCACATCTGCCGAAAGAGGAACACTTATTACTCTTGCATGTGCCATAAATGCTGCTAGGAATTCAGTTCCGCCGATGTTCGTGTTTCCCAGAATGAGATACACGGATCTTTTTCTTCGTACTGGACCAGTAGATGCGATTGGAGCGGGTAATTCTTCGGGATGGATGACAGAAGTAGAATTTTTAAAATTTATGGATCATTTCATTCAACATGTCAAGCCTTCTGCTGAACAGCCCGTTCTGCTTCTTTTGGATAACCACTGTCATTTCTCTCACAATTTATAACCATTAGATGTAGGAGTTTATAATCCTTTAAAAAACCACCTTAATCGAACACAGACAGCCTGGATGTATAATCATCTAGGAAAAACCATGACGATTCATGATCTTCCTGCCGTGGTGAAGATTCATTGCCTTTGGCCCTAAATCCAGCAAATATCATGAGTGGATTCAGATCACCAGGGATATGGCCCTTCCTTACTGACATTTTTCAAGACAGTGACTTTGCACCTTCTTATGTCACTGATCGCCCTAACGCAGAAACAGATTGTCCCATGACTTCGCAGAACATCTCCAATTTGACATTAGACCTGGAAAATCCAGAATTGTTAGATTCTGCACCTCAACTGAACATAAGCACCACTGAAATCATACAGGCAATAGAAACAGCAACAAATCCAATGCCTGACACTACTAGAAATATTCCTGTTTCACCTTGTCCAAATCCCGTAAGTTCGCAAGATACAGAATGTTTGACTACATCACTGACTCCAGATTTGGCAAGTTTTCAAAAAGAAAATGAAATAGAATTATCGATACCAGGTCCATCTGGTGGTGGTATACAAAGTAAATTTGAAAATTTTTCACCTTCAAAAATAAGACCCTTTCCTCAAGCAGCAGCTCGAAAACAATCTATCAACAGTCGTCGTAAACGCAAATCCGCTGTGTTAACCGACACACCTGAAAAAGACTCATTAAAAAAAGAGTATGAAGAAAAACTGGCAAAGACCAAAAAAACGTGTGACAAAACTAAAGGAAAAGGTAAAGGAAAGTCCTCGAAAATGAGCGAAGAAGGAAAAGGTGAAGGAAAAAAATTTTTGTTTCCGATTCAGATTCTGATACTGATGAATGGTTTTGTTTAGTGTGTAGCGAAAGTTATAGCACCTCGATAAAAAAGATTGGGTAGAATGTTTAAAATGCAAAATGTGGGCCCATGTCAAATGTGTAACGGGAAATGTTCGTACATTCATTTGTATTAATTGCAATTCTGATGAAGACTGATTTAATATTTGTATGTGATATTGTTACCTACCTCTATAAAAATTACTATATATCTTTCTATAATATAAGTGCCTTAAAAATGTTAGAATCCAAAGTATTTTAGTTTGCCAAAAGTTTATTAAAATAACTAATTAAGAAGTGAAAGTGAATAATTTAATTACTACAAGTTGTTATTTGCAGACTAAGTCTGTGTTTTTACATAAGATTTAAAAATGTTCCTGCCAAAGTGATTTTCTACGAAAAAAAACTTAAATAATTACCATAATAGATATTATAATTACTCATAAATGTTAGAAGACTGTATAAAGTGATATCTATTGTTTATATCGTTTTGAAATACTAATAAAAAAATATGTATCACTGATGATTTTGTTTATTTATCTACCGTAACATCGTGCCCCGATGATATAACAACTAGCCCCAATTCCGGGGTAAGATATTACAACCTACTTGTTTAGTTAAATTCTCCATTGTGAAAAAATTACATAAATTTTAATAATTTTTCAGTCATATTTTAATAGCTAAATAGACAAACTAACATTACAAGTAATCAAATGTATAATTTATTTGATAGCTTTTGTCATATTAACAACTATCTAAAAATTGTAACAACGTGCCCCCCGCTCCCCTTTTTTATTGTTGATATTGTTTTAATTTTTATTTTTTTTTTCATAAGATAATAGCGTATAATTTTAATTTTTTTGTGTTATATGTTAAAATAAAAAAAATGGTGTACATTTTTTTCCAAAATTTTTATAAAAGGGGGGGGGGAGTATTGTGGCGACACGATGTCTACAGCGGAGTCAGGAGTTTTGGTCGCGGCGACATTATGTCGGGAGCCGAGTCAGCAAATATGCGCCCGCGCCTGCGCCCGCGTCTTGAACGTGGACGCGTTCTAAATTCAGTCGTTAGATTCGCGAGTGGCCCGACAGTCCCCTCGTCATGAAAGACATTGTGTAAATAAATTAATGAATTAAATTAATCGGTTTATAAAGTTGTACATCTTTCAATTGGGCATTCCCTGATAGAACATAGAACACGCAATACAAAAAACCCGTGCTATCATTAACGGGCTGGGTAAAAAACATTGAAAATATTAGAAAATTGGTCAAATTCATTCATGAAAAAGGTATGAAAGCCATGTTGTTGCGCAGATTAAATCAAGAAGGCCTCGAAAATTTCTTCGAGCCACAAGAACCCATGGATATGCGAATATCATGCAAAATTGCTCGTCCTTTTAAGCCTAATGTAAGACATTGTTATTAAATAATTTGTCATCTAAACACTCTAGGTGGAAATTGCAAGGCTGACAATAATGACTTTTGTTTAGTTTCTTTAATAATATTGTTTCATAAATGGTTTATAATAATAAAAGAATATAATAGCAAAAGATGGCTGTGCTATCCTATGAGGTCTTTGTTTGACTTCTTTGCACAAGTGAAAAACATAAATTTTAGCATTTTAAAACTTCTCTCGCATTTATAGTTTTTACGCTTATGAAGCTTATTCAGAAATATCGTTCAGATATGTCGCTCTTGAAGTGGGTGTTTCCCTCTCATTTGTATTAAAGACATGGAAAAAATACGGTTATATTTGCTATCGACAGAGGCACACACCTTTACCTTTAACAGACGGCTAAGAGGAAAAATAAGTAGATATCATGAATTTCTACAGTCCATACTTTGGTCCGACGAAACCAATTTTTTCAATAATCTATCTATAATAAATTCGCCGGTACGTACAACCGACGAAATCACCACTATTGGTCTAGAGAAAATCCTCTCAGAGTTCGGGAAAGCCATAATCAGGTTCGTTTCTCTTTTAACTGTTGGTGTGGTGTAATGTCAAAAGGAGTCGTAATGGTGGAATTTCATAAAGGTACTCTTAACTCTGTCGTGTATAACGACGTCATTTTAGAGAAACTCCAAAACCAGTTGGATGAATGGCTTGGCTCCAGTCGGAATTGCGTATTATAAATTAATGTAACCAGTCGTCTACGCGCCACAGTTCTGGCAACTTGTGTAAGAAATAAATAACTCTCTTATTCTTTGGGTGTTGGACTATTACTTACATAGACATACAAATAGTTATAGTGACTGTCTTAAGAAAATATTTACATAAATAACCAACAATCCTAAAAGTGTTGACCCCGACGTCAACTCCGACGCTAAAAAGTGACGACACCGACGCAAAAATTCCGTTCCCGCGATCAAGAAACATTAATAATAATAACTCTACACCCAAAAAGAGAAAAGAAAATAAACAAAATATAGGAAAAGGTATAAGAGGCCACCTTATCGCCTAATAAGCGATTTCTTCCAGGCAACCTTTCGGTGTAGGAAGTAGTACTAAGATAGAAAGGGCGCGCACATTACAAATTCAATTTACAATTCTTCTGATACTACCAATCCCGAATATGTAAAACGATTACAACATCGTATTAAGCACACACGCGATAAAGCTTTAGAATACATTCATAAGTCAAGAGCAAATTCTAAAACTTATTATGATAATCCCGTTGAGTACAAGGTAGGAGATTACGTCCTGTTAAAAAATGATCTCAGATTACGCAAAACCTTATCACCTGTATGGAAAGGTCCATATAAGTTTCTTAAAATACATGGTAATCATACATTATCATTGCTTCTAACTGACAATTGCTAATAGACGTCATGTGAAACACCACTATGACGAAGTTAAACATATAGAAGTACAGGAAGGGCATTCTTCTTCTTAGAATAGATTTTTACTATACTTAAACTTGATTTTATTTATTTTTTATAGTACTTATATATTATCCTGTTCTATATTATATATTAGAAATAATTTAGTGATAAAATCAAGGAACATATGTAAATTCCTACAAGTAATTCCGTATTTATATTTTATTTACAGCGTACTGGCCCAAGGTCACCAAGAATATGTCCAACCAATCAAATCGAGCTCTGGTATCTACTTTGATCCAATTGGTGAACTTAAAATTAATATTGGCTACTTTGATGTAGTTATCCCATTTGATATCTCACACATTGAACCTCATATTTAAAACATTAATTATATATTAGGTACAGTTCGTTTTTTATGCATTCAAATCAAAATTGAAACCACAAGCAACTTAAGAGTCATAACGTATTAGAACCACTCAGTTATATGTTACAATATAATGTCCGAGTATTCTTCCCTTGCTCATTTAGATTCAAGCGTGGGACATGGCTAGGTGGTATAGGCACACTTTCAAAAACAATCTTTGGGACTCTAGACGAAGACGATGCTATCAAATATGACAACGCTATACGGAATATCCAATTAATGAGATGAGTCTCGGTTCATTAATGAAGGAAAATATTTTAATAACAACTTTTACTTTGTCAAAAATCAATAATACCATAAATAAAAAAATAAAAAATGAAGACCGGCTTAATGAAACTATTGACTAACTCTCGTTAATTTTTAAAAATATATCGATTATTTCTAATGATTTAAATACGAATTCAAACATTAACTCAATCTTAAACATTATCTTTCCAATTAGACGACATAATAAACGCTATCATGTTTAGCAGTTAAAACATCCTTCATCCTGCTATATTACCACTCACAAAGTTATACCAAAAGCTTGTCGATAACTATAAATACTTAAAAATGTAAAATTACCTGTAAGTTTAGAGTTAGTAATATTCATATATTAATAAATGTATCTAGAATAGTTTGTTAAAGTTTAAATAATTAAACTGTTTTTATATTAAGCATACCGTTAGTATCTCCCAAAGAGTATCATTTGTTTCATAATCTTGCAATGCCAACTTAGTGCTAAAGCAAAATCGTTTAGTTTTATAATTCCTAGCCGTAAGTACATCGCAATGACCAAAGATAAATTAGAATATTGTAATCTTGACACTTGCTGGCCAAAATCTATGAAGAAAACAATTTTGCGAATCATCCAGAGGATATATATAATATGGACGAATCGACCATTAAAGTAAATAATAAGCTAAATAAAGTGGTGGCAACAAAAGGAGCAAAGGATGTATACACACTAGTAGTGAAAAAAGAGAAAATGTTACGTGATTGCATCTGTCAATGCCCAAGGAATTTTTCTACCTCCTGTTTTAATTTACAAGGGTACTTATGTTAAACCGCAGTTTTCCGAAGGTCTTCCGCTAGGTTCACAAATCTTCATGAACAAAAAATCGTCAAACATTAATACAGATCTTTTCGTGAAGTGGTTCGAGGAGGTCTTCTTGTGTCATAACAGCCCTAGAAAAACGCTGTTGATTTTAGATAGTTACAGCTCGCATAGCAATAACATACGTCTACTAGAAGTGGCTTAAGCCACTCCTAGTATCAGTATTACGTCATTTTCGTTTCATTAGAAAAGGACGTAATACTTTTGTGTCTACCAACTCATAGTCATACAGCTCATGCTCCCTAACCAGCTTTTTTCAGGCCATTAAAAGTATATTTTGCACAAGAAGAAAGAAAGGAAGGACATTAAGGGTGGGTTGCATCAACAAAGTTTGACGGACACGTAACCTTTAAATATGGCGCTAACGAATTCAAACGAATATATGCTAAGGACTGACCAAGAAAAGGAACAAATGGCTACAAAGTTTTACAATATAGCCCGGTTCCCAATAGTGTTAGGTGCCATTGATTGTACCCACATAAATAAACACACCGGCATATTTAGCGGAACATAAAATAAAGGTTTGATATCAGTATCATATAAGGTTGCTGGCTGGTTTATACGTCATTTAATTTAAAAAGAAATATTTTTAAATTAAGAAAACAACTGAACATCACATTTTATGCAATTGTTTTAATTTTATTCAAATACACCTTATCTGGAGCGAACTTCGAGTATTTCTTCCTTCTGAATTTGATTTAAAATTTCATTGAAATACTGTTTTTGTTAGTTTTTTTTTAATCGCGTGTCTTTTTGGAGTTGAGAAGTGAATTATGCCTGACTTAGCCCCAACGAAGATTGCCAGGGCACTCGAAATGCGAAGAAATGGTCAAACCTACAGAGTGATATCCAGAGATCTTCGTCGACCAGTTTCAACGATCCATCGCAGTATCCAACGGTTCAGGGAAACCGGTACTTATGTGAGAAGAGCAGGACAAGGCAGAAAAAGACGAACTTCGAGTAAGGATGATCGTTTCATTCGGCTTCGTGTACGTAGGAACCCCCGTTTGACAGTCGACCAAGCCCGACATGAGTTAGAAGCAATGCGGGGTGTAACCGTAAGTGAGCGTACGGTACGAAGAAGGTTCGAAGAAGCTGGTTTGGGTTCATTTGTGCCCGCCAAGGCTCCAAGGCTCGAGGTAAATCATCGTAGAAACAGGTTAACTTTTGCTCAGGAACATCGACTTTGGAACGCGGACCAATGGAGTAAGGTATTGTTTAGTGATGAGTGCAGAATTCTCTTAAATCAAATTGACGGCAGGCAAAGAATATACAGACGTAAAGGAAACAAACAAACTTTGAAACTACAGTTGCATACGGTGGTGGATCAATAATGGTTTGGGCGGGCATTTGTTTGGGAGCTCGCACAGACTTGGTAGTGATTGACAGAGGGCGTCTGACTGCAGACCGCTATATCAGAAAAGTTTTAGAAGAAAATGTCGTACCGTTTGCCCCATATATCGGTGACGATTTTGTTTTTATGCAGGATAATGCTCGGCCGCATACCGCTCGAGTAACTCAAGCTTATCTTAATGATATGAATATCACTGTTATGGAGTGGCCGGCGAGATCACCAGATATGAACCCAATAGAGCACGTTTGGGACTTGCTGAAAAGAAAAGTTAAGTCCAGAATTCCAGCTCCTGCCAACGTGGGTGAACTGCGAATCGCCGTAGTTGAGGAATGGCGGAGACTATCCCAGGAGACCATCGATAACATTATTCTCAGTATGCCTAGACGGGTAGAAACTTTAATAAGAGCACGTGGAGGAAATACGCGATATTAATCACAATTTTTCTAATTTAATTAATTGTTATTTTAATATTAATTTTCACTTTTCCCGGTTACATGAAAAGTTCAAAAATGTACCATTTTTCACAAATAGCCTTTACTCGTAAAATCTGTTCTTAATGTAATCTCATTTTAAGTAAAACAAATGAAGCTTTAAATAACAAAAGAAGTGTAGTAAGTAGATTTTAAAATAAAACCATATTTTTTTAATAATGGACCTTTTTTTTGTGTTCCGCTAAATATGCCGGCGAGTTTATTTTATCTCCAGGTCAGTAACATGGTACCTACTCGCACCTGTCTTTTATGTTACATTAAACATTTACAAAAAAAATCATATCTGTTTGATTGTCGTATAAACCTAATATAATTTATTCAATGTAGGTGGTGACAATGCTGAAGACTTCAGAAACAGGAAGGGATTATTTTCGTTTAATGTTCAAGTTATTGGAGATGCAGACTTATATATAAGGAACATAGTGGCAAGATGGCCAGGATCTGCATATGATAGTCATATATTTAATAGTTTAAATATTAAATATAGGATTGAGTCTGGGGAATTTAATGGGCTGTGGCTTCTTGGAGATTCGGGTTATGCCCTAAAATCATACCTTCTTACACCTCTAGCAGACCCCCAAACAGAAGCTGAAAAGTTATATAATGAGAGCCACATAAGAACAAGAAATAGTATTGAAAGGCTATTGGGAGTTTGGAAGCGAAGATTTCCTATAGTTGGGTCTCTATCTAAAAATAAAATAAGGAGAAATACATATATTGGAAGAGAGATAATAATAAGTACTATAATAGTTTAAAGACAAAACATACTTCCTGTAAGTAGTCATCAGTTTCTATCAATACTGGCATTTTTTCCATTTCTAGAATGCTTATCTAAAATCAAAATCATAACTACATTATTGTAAGCATAGACAGATCTTTTCTAGTCTATTACAATGTATTTTTTTATATAAAATGACAATGAATGGTAAGTTAACATCAATGTAAATGTAGCTACTACACTGGCGTGCAAAAAAATCGGGCCACCCTTAATTTTAAGCAAAACTTTTAGTTGACAATTGTTTGGTGAAAAAAAATACCACAAAGGTAATTAAGGAGATTAGACGCCTTTATTTCCTTCAAAAATTCGTAAAATTCCTGGAAATGCACGTGTGCGCTTAATTATAGACAATTAGCAGAAAATAGTGAATATTTGCATAATATGGATTTAAGCCACAAATACTGTTTTTTGTTATTTTAGAAGCTTAGTTGAGTTCCAATTATTGAACAAGACACTTCTACTTTGATCTGCCATTATTATAAATACTGCAAGATGGATCTGACCGAGGCAGGCTTGCCAGATGGAGCGATTTGTCGCGAATAGGGCGATTTTTTTCATGGATACGCTCCTTTTTTTAAGTTTGGGCGACAAGTCGCAAATTAGGCTCTTTTTAATCCTCAGCGTTGGCAACAAGATAAAAGTACAAAAACCGTTACAAAAAATATTGGTTTTTTTTAATGTCACAATCTTGCTTTAATTTTGAAATTGAGTAAAAACCAAGTCATTATTAATTTATTTCCCTTTGTAAATATATTTTATCTGTATCTTTTATTTTATCTTTTGTATCTTGGGACATCATTTAAGTTAATAATATTTTTTTTCTACTTATTTAAAAATAATTTTTTGCACTGCAAATAATAACGATAAAATTATTATTTTCTTATTACAGGTTTTAAGTTCTATGATTAAAAAAATAAACAAGGAAAATTGAATATTCTTTTCGAATTGTAAAATGTTATATGTTGGTGAGCCAGTTGGAGTTCTTCTGAAGCAGTATGAGCAAACGGAATAAATACGATAAATCATTTCAAAAGAGTTGGTTAAGTGATCCACTTTTTGGTAACTGGTTGGCAGAAAAGCCTGGTGACGGGACAAAAGCTTGCTGTAAAGTATGTAATATTGATTTAAGAGCTCATAAAACTGAATTGTTAAAACATCAAAAAAGGGACAAACATGTCAAGAACGCCAATTCTATCAATCTTCAACCAAACATTACGAAAAAATTTCAACCGATCGACAAGCACACGATTACTAAATGTGAATTACGTTTAGCTGTTTACGTACCATGTCATTCGGCAATTAGTACTATTGATCATTTGACAGATTTATTAAAAAAAGAAGTAAAAGCCGTTAATGACTACGATAACTATTATCATAACAACCACAATAACCAAGCTATTGATGAATTAAAGTTACATCGAACTAAATGTACTGCACTAATAAAGAACGTAATATCACCATCCTTGTTGAAAGAGCAAATCAATGACATTAAAGATGTTAAGTTCTCATTAATTCTTGATGAATCGACTGATGTAAGTTGTGATAAACATTTGTGTATTTGTATACGATACTATAATAGCAGAAAAAATAAAATAATATCACAATTTTTAGGGCTTGTTTTTGTGATTGAAACTACTGCTGTTGCGTTATATGAACATATTAAAAAGTTTTTTGAGAATATTGGACCTGACTTAAAAAAATGTTTTGCAATAGCTACTGACGGAGGGTCAAATTTATGTGGATCTAAGCATTCTGTATACACATTGATGAAAGAAAAAAATGAAAACTTAATTTTAGTTAAGTGTGTGTGCCATTCATTACACTTAGCATGTTCATATGCTTCTGCTAAATTACCATCTCATATAGATTACATGCTCCGAGAATGTTACAATTGGTTCAAAAGATCAGCTATTAAGAGGAATAATTATTTAAAAAAATTTAAAACTATGAATGATGGCAAGGAACCTTTAAGATTAATACAATTGACAGCAACAAGATGGTTAGCTAGAAGTAGTGCCGTTAAGAGACTTCTGGATCAATGGGATGCCATTAAATTACAGTTTCAATTGCTCAATGATGACACTACTCAACAATCCACAGCTACTTATAATGTAATTGATTATCCTAATGTTGTTAGTGGTTCTAGAATCAATGAAATTGATGAGAATCCTAATTCTGACGCTCCTATTAAGTCTGAAGAAATGAAAGATGATCAAGATCGTTACGTTGTTCGTGAATTAGGGAGAATGTTTAAGGACTCAGCTAATTATTTATATTTTATTTTTATAAATCCAATCTTGGCGGATTTCGAAGAACTGAACATTAAATTTCAACAAGACCATTCTGACCATGCTTATTTGTTAAAGGAGTTAGAGGAATTTGCTCTGAGTTTGTATGGAAGAGTACTTTATCCATCTCATGTCAGGCTTGGAGTTGACTTTTCTTTTAAATCTATTTATCTTCCACTTGATAAAGTTGACTTTGGTTATAAATTTACAAGTGTTGCTGAGGAATACAAGAAGAACAATATTATCACTCCAAGCAGTTTACACAATGTAAAGTTAAGATGTCATGAATTTTTAGTTACTGCATGCGTCGAAGTATCTAAACGTATTTCCAGTAACACAGAAATCCTTCGCAAAGTTAAAAATTTATCACCTCTAGTCTGCACGACTTCAAACCGTCCACTATTCAAAGATTTGCCTTTGGAATTAGCTAATCCAGATGACATTCCTAAAATTGAGTCTCAGTGGCGAAAACTACTTACTGTAGGCTTTACTAATGTATTTTCTGGTGAAATTCCTAAACGAGGGGATTTATTCTGGACAAAATTAATAACTGTTAAGAATTCTTCTGGTGAACTTGCATTCGAGGAAATTTCTAGATTTGTATTAACTGTTTATAGTTTGCCCATCAGCAATGCGACAGTAGAACGAGTATTCTCACGAGTCACATCAACTAAGTCTAAAGCTAGAAGCCGAATGGGATTAGAGTTATTATCATCTATTATCATACGAATAAAAATGCTCTTGGAAGAGGATGGTAAATGTTGTTTACAATTTGAGCCAAATTCTGACATGCTTCAATATAATTCGAGCATATACAATAAATATAAAACTTCAAGTGAAGAAGAAGAAGTACTCTCCAGTAATATTTAAATATTATACAGAAATTAAATACTATATCTTATTTAATACTCGTAAAAGTTTCTTTATGTCTGTTAGACGCTGTGAATTAGTATTATCAAGTATAATTCGTTTAGTAAATTATAAATAATTTGTTTAGAAAATTTGACTTGAGACTGAATATTTGTATGACAAGTATTATTGGAATAATATTTCTAATTTAATTCGTCCAGTATTAATGTCGATATAACTAGTCATTAGAAGTTATATTTATATTACTAAATACTTAATTATCATAAAAACTTATTGTTATAAATTATTATAAGGATAAACATGAAAAAATGTATTTAATACATAAAAATTCTGTATGGTACCTTGTACTTTTTAAGTAATAAGTTAAAATTATTTATAGGAAGACATTAAATATATTCTTGATATTCTATTATATTCTTGATTTCCGCATTGACTATAATATTATAAAAGAGTATACAAAAATTTGTTTTAGCTCCTCAGCATTTTTATTTAAAAACATCAATTTCGAATTACGCGGTAATTTCGAGTCTGTTATGTACTGCTAGTGTATTTTCAAACTTTCATTGGGCGACTGTTGAAAATATTTTGCGACTTTCGATCATAGATGGGGCGACTTGAATTAAAACTTTCTGGCAAGCCTGGACCGAGGCTGAATCATCTCGAATTGTGATTTTGCTTGAAACTGGACAAAGTCAACGTCAAGTGGCTCAAGCTTTTTCTGTGAGCCGTTCTACGGTCCAGAGAGTGTACAAACATTACATAGAGACTGGTAGCTTTGTACGACGACGTGGTTCCGGTCGACGAAGAGCCACATCAGAGTGTGATGATCGATTTATTGTGACATAAGCTCTAAGAAATCGTCATCGCACAGGGGTTGACGTTCGAAATCTCCTGAGAGAAGTAAGAGGTGTTAATGTTAGCGAGTGGACAGTAAGGCGCCGACTTAGAGCCGCCTCCCTGATGCCATGCAAGTCCGCAACTGGCCCCAAACTCACCCCTGCACATCGAATTGCAAGATTACTTTTTGCCCGAGATCACGTGAATTGGAATTTGGAGCAGTGGAAGAAGGTTCTTATTACTGACGAAAGCAGAATGTGTTTGCATGGTGCCGACGGCCGTAATTTTATTTACCGGCGACCAAGTGAAAGACATGCACCATGCACTATGCGGGAAACAGTGTCATATGGAGGAGGCTCAGTTATGTTTTTGGCAGGATTCTGTTACGAAGCGAAAACCGAGCTTATATTCATAGAAAATAGATCCCTTACAGCCGCTAGGTATATAACGGAAGTTTTAGAAGATCATATGATGCCTTTTACTGGGTTCATTGGAGAAGATTTTCTGCTTCTACAAGATAATGCTTGCCCACACACTGTTACATCAGTAAGGCAGTATCTTCAGGAGGTCGGAGTGTCTACTATTGCCTGGCCAGCGCGAAGCCCTGACCTCAATCCGATAGAGCATGTATGGGACCATCTCAAAAGAAAAGTTAGAAGTCGCGTAATAGTCCCGAGCAAAATTCAAGAATTAAAAAGCGCCTTATTGGAAGAATGGGAGTCTATTACACAAGATTATCTAAAAAAGTGTGTCAAATCTCTGAAAAACCGATTGAAAGCTTTAATTAACAATAGAGGTGGTAATACGCATTATTAAAAATCATAAAACCAATCGAAATCTTTTAATTTTCCCATTAATTTGCGGCTTACATTTTTATACTAAACTCGCGAAAAATCATTAAATTTGATTTTCCTCTATTTTTGAGCGATAATCTTTATTTAAATTATTCAACCATTATTGATTTAGGTATCTAAGGTATACAGCTACCCATATATAATAACAAAATTAATAAAAAATTATCATATCTTAAGTTTGT
The DNA here is from genome assembly GCA_905404265.1 of Fabriciana adippe. Lineage (NCBI taxonomy): Eukaryota > Metazoa > Arthropoda > Insecta > Lepidoptera > Nymphalidae > Fabriciana > Fabriciana adippe. The sequence goes on along the minus strand of FR990005.1, from coordinate 5,028,741 downwards.
ACATTTTCTCTAGGTGGCCCGATTTTTTTGCACGCCAGTGTAGTATAAATTTATTCATATCTCTTTTTGGTCAATAACAGGTTTTTCACTAGCCATCTCTATCTTTGACTCAACATAAAAATAGAAAGTTTTAGAAAAAATACTTTCGTTGTTATCTACATTATATAGTAATATATTTCACATAAAACGTACTTTCTGTAAGTATTCACCAGTCTTATTTAATATTGGTAAAACTTTAGGGATATCTCCAGTTTCTTGGATACTAATCTGTAAATACGAACAGATAACAAATAATATTTAATCCAGCAGTTGAACTGTGAAAAGATATCAAATAAGCACACTTCCAACATCAGGCATTTATATTATTAGTAGGATTATAGGTTTTTATAAAAGAGCAGTGTAATAAAATATTCTTACTAATTCAGAATCATCATCAACTGTACTAGCCAGCCCATCCATTAAAACTGACATCACTGTCCTCAACCGGTCAGTGTCTTGTGCATCAGTAGGAGGTGGAGGTGGACCACCCCCCGTTTTAAAACGCTCTTGCCTTTGTTTGCTTGGATCCTAAAAATCAATAGGTACTTAATAGTAAAAACTTATTCGTTTCGTATGCTATAAAATATAAAAATATCTGTCAACTTGTTCTGGCAAATTGTAGAATCATACTTTACGAGCATTCCGCTTCATGTTTTCAAATTTAGTTTGCAACTGTTTAATAGTCTGCCTGTAACTGTCTGTCTTTTTATTAAGTAATATGTGTTTATGTTTTTCTATTAAATTTCTAAATCTGTCCTCTTCCAAAAATTACGGAACTGTTACATGTTGTTAATTGTATGAAGGAATGCTTAGGATTTAATGCAACATCTCTGTAGCATAGTCCGGTTAGTTCCATTTCAATTGTCATCTCAAACACATTTTCTAAATCCTATTTTTATTTTATTTCAAGTGTAATTCTTTTTCTTAACTCCATTTCAAATGTTTAAATTTAAATAAACAATATTTGTGTAAAAAGTTTTTCTTTTTTAAAAACTGATTTTCAAAGCTCCGTATAACAGAACGTTCTTTTAAAGTCAATGCATGGACTTATTAAACAAACAGGACCGATAACTCTGAAAATTTGCGTTTTCAAAAATGAACTCTATTTCAACGCGTTAAAGTATTATATTCGTTGCGCCTTACACAGAGGCTAATCCGAGCCGACAGGGACAGCCATAACGGAGGCCTTGTGTCTCGTTCTTTTATCTTGCCAGCATAAAAATGATTCAGGTTTAATATTTTGCTTGATCAAAAAGGCAATTGTATACTTGTATTTTAATGTTTTGATATAAAAAATTACTGATAAGCAAATTATAGTTGCATTTGAATATTTTCTTTGAGTATTTTCTTTAATTAAAAAAGGTCACGTAAATTATTATTTTGCCTATTTTTTAATTATTATGGTAACCCTGTAAAGCGTCCCTGTCATGGCGTCCAGTGAGATTAGCATTGTTTAAGTTCATCGCAATCATTCGATATTAAAACATAAGTCCATGATTAAAACCAATTCTAAAGCGTATCATCAGTTAAAATGGTGAAAAAGTGTTGCGTTTATACTTGTTCAAGTCAATCATATAGTGGTTGCAATATATCGTTTCACAGGTAAGCTAAAAATAACATTAATTGAAAATCTTACAACTATGGTGACCATGAATTCCTTCCTTTAAAGAAAATTCTCATTGTGTGGTCGAGTAAGGTCCTCCTAACTGTTATACTTATATTACTGTTTCCCACGAAATGAAGAAATGCGACAAAAATGGCTCAGCAGTATAAGCGTGAAGCAAAATATTACAAAAAATTCTGTCGTATGCAGTCGTCACTTCAAACCTTCCTGCTTTTATTCTGCTAATTCCCGTCAATTATTAAAAGCCGATGCTATACCAACTATTTCTCCCGTGGTAAGAATGTTACTTTTTTAAACTTTAATTACTAAATTTTGGCATAATTTTAAGGTTCCGTAGTAAACTACAAGGAACCCTTATAGTTTCGTTATGTCCGTCCGTCTCACACTGGAGCTTCTCCATTCAATTTTGGAATAATCACCAATCATAAATGTCATAATATCTTTTTTTGTAATCGTTCACATATTTTAGTTTTTTTCAAATTTATGCAAAGTTTTCTAACAACCCTCACATAGTTTTTTTACGAAATACCTAAAATGTAGGTATTTCGTCGAAAATCAAGTTTTGAGTGGTCTCTTGTATGGAGAGGCCCCAGTGGGAGTCCGTCCGCGGGCTAGTCCTCGCAATATTGGTATTATTACATATTGGAAATATGTCACTTTTGCTCAAACAGTTTGCCGGCATTTGTACAGGCGTTGTAGGTTCTTTAGCATAGTGTGTACTAATTATTTATGTGTATTTTGCTAAAAACCACGTAACGCTTTTAGTAAGATTTTATTTAAGTTTGGTAGTCTTATCAAGGACAGCCAACAAAGCGTGTTACAAACACGCTTTGTATATGTAATTATACATTAGTTTTATTTAGATGAATTTGAGCAATGACTTTTAGATTAGTATTATTTATATTTCATAAGCTCCACGAAATATTTTGGTTAATCGTTTACAAAATTATTTTTTAAGTTTCAGTATGCTTGATGCGTAATTTTATGTTTATTTTACAGGTCAAAAATAAAAAAATAGAAGTTCTCAGTGATATATTGCTGCAACAACCACACACAGTCACCTCTAAAGAGGAAATCTTACATCCTGCCACCTCTTTGGAAATACCTGTTATAGCTGGGACAAGTTCAAGCAATATAGAAGAACCTCCAAGGAAGAAGCTCTGTTCAAACGTAAAGGAAGTTGGTGTTCAAACTGTATCTATTAAATGTATTAGCCCCGTAGAAGATGTTTTAAAGAAAAAGGTAAAAGTTTTGTCACAAAGGCTAAATAGGCGTGATAAAAAAATTAAAAACTTACAATCGCTTTTACTATTACTCAAGAAAAAGTGTAACAATTTTGAAGAGGTAGAACAAAATATTAAAAATAATTTTAGCAACATCCATACTCTACTGAATACAGATAAAAGCAAAAAAGGTCAAAGATATCCCGATGAAGTAAAAAAATTTGCTTTGTCTTTATACTTTTATTCGTCAAAAGCGTATTTATTTCTTAGAAATCATATTAGTTTGCCCCATCCTGTAACTTTGCGTAAAATGCTTGCCACTCATGAATGTAACGTTGGCTTTATATCGGAAGTTTTTGAATATTTAAAACTATCAGTTACAGAACATGATCTGCAAAATGTAGCATTAATATATGATGCAATGTCAATAAAGTCTGAAGAGGTCTACGAAAAGTACAAAGACAAAAAGTGGGGGTATGTCGATTTGGCTGGCATTATCACTGATGAATCAGAACGGCTAGCTACTGAGGTATTGGTTTTGCAAATAGTCTCATATAAATGTAAATTCAAATGCCCTATTGGATATTTCTTTGTTAATAAAATCTCAGCTGCCATACAGTCATAATTAATATTTACAGCTATATGCATGTTACATGATATAGGAATAACAGTTCGAAGCCTTACCTCTGATGGGACAAATGTTAATGTAACAACATATGAAAAGTTGGGCTGTAATTTTAGCAATACAGATATGATTACCAATTTTAAGCATCCCAAACAAGACAGCAGAATACACTGTATTTTTGACCCAGCCCACATGATAAAACTGTGTAGGAATATTTTTGCAGAGACAAAGTTAAGTTCTCCTAAGGGTGATATTGATTTTACCTTTATTAAAAAATTGCACATGCTACAAGAGGAAGAAGGCTTAAAACTCGCCAATAGATTAAATGCTACCCATCTTAATTTTATGGGGAAAAAAATGAATGTTAAACTTGCGGCACAGACATTAAGTTCTTCAGTCGCTGACGCCATTGACTTTTTAAGAAGTAGTGGTAATGAAAATTTCCAGGGCAGCGAAGCAAGTATCGAATATATCAGAATGATTGATAGAATTCTAGATTTACTAAACGCAAAATCTCCTATTGGCACAGGTTTTAAGTCCCCTTTGCGACTAAGTAATGAAAAGTTTTGGACAAAAGCTTTTGCAGACACAAGAGAATATTTGAAAAATCTCACTATTAATAATGAAAACATTTTATTAAATCGCCGAAAGATGGCTGCTTTTGGCTTGATTGTTGACACTTACAGCTGTCCAAATTTAGCGAAAGATCTTTTGGAAAGTGTGGAAAATAATTTAGATTATTTTCTTCCATATAAATTTTCCCAAGACCATTTGGAAATGTTTTTTTCCTGTATTCGATTGCAGGGTGGTGGAAATAACAACCCTAATGCCTTACAATTCAGGTATGCTATGCGCAAACTTCTTTATCGAAATAGTGTCAAACCTAGCATAAACGCAAATTGCACAGACGATGATTTTGAACTTACACCGATTTTAGAGTTTCGTAGCCAAAAAAGAATTATTGAGAAAAGCCAAGAGGATGATGATTTACAGGATGAAAATGAAATAGAAATTTTATTCAATTATATGCAATCGATCAATTTGAGTGATTACAAGAATAATATCCTTTATTACATTGCTGGTCATTTTGTAAACAAAATGTTAAATAAGATTACATGTCAACACTGTCGCGACGCATTGATTATTAGTAAGGATAATTGCGATCACTCGTATTTTGTGGATATTACCAACTTTTCATCTTTTACTGCATTCGTTGACAGGGGAGCCTTAAAATACGTTTCTAGATTTTCTTTCGAGGTAATAAAGAGTAGCGAACAGTTATTTATGTCGGAAATGGCTAAGAAAACATTCCGAAACATTAGCAAAAACGTTATTTTGTCCATATTGAAGCAACTGTTTGTTACAAAATTGAAGCATTTGTTTTCTCCACCCCACCCAGTACAATCTGCAAATGATTAAGAGCCACACGAATTACAATTAGTGAAAGCGTTGGCTAATTCATATTTAAATTTAAAAATATTTCATCAAACTAAATTAAATTCGTTACGAAATTTTGGCAGTAAAATTAGGCTTAGACAGAAACTCACTAAAACCATTTTATTTAGTCATGTTTAAAAGTCGTTATATTATGTTTGTGAGACACGCTTCTGGCGTGTCTCATAAACACAATATAATTCTGCCAATGTCGAGTATTTAAAGAGACGGTAAAATGTTGAGTATTATCCGGTGAATAAATACAGAAACGTTTTCTTTTAATTGAGCTTTTTTTCTTTCTATTTGCAAAACCAGGACCTTCATCAAAACACAAATAGACTTCACAATGTTAAGTTGGAGTTTCTAATTTAAAATAATTACTAACATTATTTCAACTGTATACTTGTCAACTGTAACAAATATCATTAAGGTCAATTGTTCAATAAATAAAAGAATACCTTGTACTATTTGTATTATTTATTTCATAATCCATCCCTTATCCCCCAGAATTTTATCATAGCTAATATTTGTTTTTCGTGTGTCTAAGTGGTCAAAACTGGTGTCAGATTTTTCTAGTTGTATATAGGCATCTATAGTTTAACGAATGAAGGAAGTGATTAAAGTGCGGAGCACGGAGGAACTCACAGGGAAACTATTAGTATTAAGATTGCAAGTTTGAATATTTCAAGCAAATCTTGTTGTTATATTTTTCCTGATTATTCAACTTCAAAATTCGTATAATTTCCCAAATATAACGTTTGTCTCATTGTGCTTACAAGAGTATGGTCACCCTTGTAGAAAGAGACAAAAGGCCTCTGTAGAACACATCTCACTCGGCTCGTTTTTTTGCAGTCAGTGCTCAGTCCTGTTTGTTTAATAAGTCCATGAGTCAATGAGTCACGTAAATACATACGCTTCTAACTATATCTCTCAATATAATAAACTTTGCACATATACAATTGATGCAATACAATAATAAAATTTGGTTAAAAAGTTTGCATTATTTATAGTAAACACTAAAATTAAAAAATAGAGTACCGACTGTGCCTTTCGTACAAAACAATAAACATCAAACATCCGATGTCAAACTTGACAGAATGTTACAAATGACATTGTTTTTTTTTCAATGTTGTTATTACTAAAAAAAATTGCATAAAACATTAGGCCAAAATAGCGTTACACAAACAGGCAACCCGATTAACAATATCGAACTCATTTTTTTACAATGAAGCAACGCTAACAAGTTAACAGACGTTAACTCTTAGATGCCATAAGTTTCAAATTTGATACCGGACTTTTAAATCGAATTGTACACTTGCAATTGGTTTGTTTTTAATATTTGGCTGTATGTATATTACCATTGCATATTGTTCTGTTGAACAAAAGTTTAAAATAAAAGTCAGTTGTCAAAATTGTTCAAATAATATGACATTTTGTTTTCCCGCCGGATTGAACGAATGACATATTTTTAGAAAAAGTTTAGCGGATTATTTCTTTGTGACATTTTACTTTTTTGAAAAATAAAAATACTTTTGAGGTAAGTGAGTACCTTATTAGTACTATAATATAATTATTTTTAACAAGGACCTTTTTGGCTTTAACAAAATCTTGCTATTTTTGTGAGTATCAATTTTGATACTTCAGGCATTCCAGGCTATATGACACCTACTTGCCTGTACTTTGGCTAATAATATTTTTTGTTTGTATATTTGCATTTTTGTTATTTTTCTGTTTTTCTTTCGGATGGTTTGGTGTTGGGATTAAGTTTTTGGCAATTATTTTATAGGTATTAATCAAAAATGAAGCGGATGAATGAAGCTTATATCGAAGCAGTTTTGAGAAAGCTAGAAAATGGTGAAATCGGAATTATGTAAGTTTTTGGGATTCTTATTTTTACTAGTGTTTACCACTATCCTAGTGTCAGGTCATACTGGTCAAATAATGTAAAATTTAACCCAATAGCACAAACCATGAATCGGAACAGATTTGATAAAATACGACAAATTTTTTATATGAATGACGACACCAAACATTTGCCACCTGATCATTCCCAACGCGACAGACTGCACAAAATAAGAACAGTGGTAGACCACTTGAACAAAAGATTTATAACTGTACCATTTGACCATCGGCTTTCACCGGACGAGCAAACGTGTGCAACAAAAATAAGGCATTTTATGAGGCAGTATTTGCCCAATAAACCCCACAAGTGGGGATTCCAATTATATGTTTTATGCTCTCTTTCGAGATATGCATATAGTTTTGAGGTTTACTCAGGAGCTAGGAATATTTAACGTTTACCTGGCGAACCAGGCCTAGGAGCCGTATCAAATACAGTTGTTCGATTGTTACGATCAGTTCCAAAACATGTAAATCATGTTATTTATTTTGACAACTTTTATCAGTTGTAACTGACAAAACTACAAGAAGGGATGACACAGGACGTTATATTGTAAACCTACGTTTTAGAAATGAGGATCCAAGCTGCAAGTATGGTGATTCAAAAGAAATCTTTCAACAACAAATTTTAAGCTTAGAAAGACGTCTCTTAAAAAATCCCGATTTGAAGGAATAGTATTCACTTGTAATGGATGAGTATTAAAGTTAGGGTCACATGGAAGAAGTAAAAGCTGGGAGAAATAAAGATGCAGTTTACCTTCCACATCATTTTCCACAACGTTTTGTTTAGATGTTATTGTCATACATAATCACATAATCTCGTAATATTTTATAAATATTCTAATGCAAGTTTCGATATTTTATAGTAAGCAAATAAATGTAAAATATTTTTGCTATTTTGTATAATATTGTCAATATAACTAATTTATATTGTTTTTCGTTAAAATTAAAAATATATAAATAAGTTGTGAGATTAATATAGCTTAGTTTTAGTAAAAAATTACAGTTAATGTTATTGTGTTTATAGGCGGACCTTTGTATTGTAAGCATATTTTGGTATATTTCGTAAAGTTATTCTGTAATCTAAGTATTGTGATTAACATAGTTACATAGATAATTTCTCGAGCTTCATTATGATGTATAATACATAGTTATAGGTAATATAGTATTAGAGATAATCAAAAAATAATGTAAATAGCATAGTGAAAATTATTGTTAAATAAAGCGAAAACGGCTCGGTGGCTTGCGGCTCTCTGTACGGTATTGCTCCGTCAATGACAGTAAGAAGACGTACTAGAAACATTGTGACTCAATTACCAGGTGTAAAAGGCGAGGCTAAAAATTTGAAGGAACCGGGTGATATATGGAATTTGTTTTTCTCCCAAAATGTTTTAAGCCAGATTACAAAATACACTAATCAGCAATTACAACGCATATTACCTCAATTTGATAGAGAAAGAGATTGTACTCCGACTGATGAGATTGAAATTCAAGCCTTTCTAGGTCTTTTACTCTTTGCTGGTGTTAGACGAAATAGTAGATTGAATGCCAAAGATTTATTCAAGACTGATGGCTCATCACCAGAGATCTTTCGTCTAACTATGAGTTGGAACCGTTTCTATTTGCTTTTGCGGTGTCTAAGATTCGACGATAAAGATACACGGGATGCGCGGTTTGAGTGCGTTTGCGCGGATTTACCAGGTTTTTCCCCTGCTGTTGAAGCAGGATCCTCAGAGGAAGCAGGATCAGGTCGAAAGCTGTGCCGTGTTTGTCCAGCTAAACTAAAAAGACAAACAAGATTTACCTGGTGCTCTTGCTCAAAGCCCGACAAACAAGATTTGCCTAATGCTCTTGCTCAAAGCCCATTTGTCTTCAATGTTCCGCGCAAATTTGTATGGATTGCAAGGGTGACTTCTAAAGGCCTAAGGATTTTTATTATTTTTATATACTTATGATCTATAGATCTATGCTAGAAGAAGGCGCTGTTGTTAATTTAGTTGATTTTATTATTGATTCATGAATTCATTTTGTTATTTGTGGGTAGGCTGTCTGTAACAACTATATAATACCTTTGAGACATCTAACACCTTAGTCTCTCCCGTGACCATGATTGCTGTAAAGCAATCGAAACGTCGGGAACCAAAAATCAAAATAAATCCGCGAAAAAATCCGAAAAGATAGTTTTATTTAAATATAAGACCTCTTACTTCATTTTTTTTTTGTGGGATTTTTTGACCTGGTAATTACAATCTTTAGGTCAACTCTTATTATTCATATACGTAATAATATGCCTATGAGCACATTCCGTTAAATTGTTTTAATTGTATTCTTTATGTATTTGTAGATGTGCTTGTAAGTAATTTTGTCTTGTAACAATTGTTTTAATGGCGGCGGGCGGGACAATAAATCACACTTATTTTCAACATCACTAAGTTCACTGGCCAACACTAGTCTGTCAATCAAAAATTTTTGACAATCGAAGATAATGTGCTCCATAGTTCCATCACTTGAATTACAATAAGAACACGTTTTATTCACAATAATGCCGAGTCGAGCAAGGTGTGACGGTGCAGTATTATGACCGAAACGCAATCTATTTATGATAGTAATAAAGTCTCGAGTAACATCTTGCATACGATGATACCAAGGTCTTGCAGGTAAACTTTCTTGTATGCTTCCATACCATTTTCCTTTCGTATCTTGATCTTTCTTCCACATTTCTAACCACAACTTTTGAGTATTTTGGTCAATACATTGCAAGTAATCGGACATAGGAACATTCATTGTATTTCTAACGTCAACAGCATTAAATCCTTCATATGCAATTTTATCAGCCATTTCATTGCCAGAGAATAAAACTTGAAGAAAATATTGCTTGTGGATCATATAGAGCAGCATGTACATAATCACTTGCCTTGCACCCATCAGTGTAGATAACATAATACTTCGTATTTTCCTCCAAAAATTGAAGCATTTCCGAATTATTGTTTATTGTCTGTTGAACTACATTAATTGGATGTGAACACTGATAAGAGAAAGAATAGCATGGCCATGGAAACTGTTTTCTGATTTTAGAAAAACTATTGTCTATTTCCAGAAATATATCGGACAGTGTTGGAGAATTACCGCATAGTAGACCTTGTGCTGTTGTTAATGGTCTTCTTAGGGATCTATCTATATAAGGTACAATTTTATTTATTACTTGAATATTGTTTGATGCTATTAGTTTGAGACAGAATCTTTCAGCAAGTAAGATTCGCCTCAAAATCAAAGGCATCACTTTTGTCTCAACTTCCATGGCCCTTATAGGAGTTGAGCACATAGCACCAGATATTATTCTTAAAGCCTTATTCTGCAATATGTCTAATTTATTTACATGAGAACTATTCATATAAGCGAGTGAGCTATAATCTAAGTGACTTTTTACAATACAATATTGACAATATTTTAGGGTCTGCACCCCATGTTAAGCCACAAAGTGATCTGATAACATTTAGTCCTGTGTGAGCTTTTTTGGATATATATTTAATATGTTCTTCAAAAGTTAGTTTTGGATCTAGTATTATTCCTAAAAATTTCTTTGAAGTGACTCTATTTATAATTTCATTATTGTAAATAACATTTGAGTTTGGGGTTTCATTGCCAAAAAACATAACACTACTTTTAGAGGGGTTAATTTTTAAATGTAAACGATCATTATAATATTGTAACAGTTGAAATAAGGATTTGTTCATATTATCTATTGCAATCTCTAAGTTGTAATTACTGCTATATAATACAATGTCATCAGCAAATTGTAAAATATTTACATTCCTTTTATTTATATATTTACAAATTTCACTTGTGTATATATTGCATAGTAATGGGGATAATGTGGCACCCTGCATTGTGCCTCTTGAGGCACATTTGGGTCCATATAAAATATTGTTATGTCTAGCATAGATTATTCTGTTGTTCAAAAAATTAAAAATTAAAAATCCACTTACATAAGTGCCCGGGCACATCCAACCTAGACATGATTTGAACTAGTATACCAGGATCAACACTGTCAAAAGCACTTTGGACGCCTAGGAATACGCAAACAGTGTTTAATTTTCTATGTTTTGCATTTTTCAGGTCAGAGATTAAAGAGGTGAAACTGTCTGCACTACTACACCCTCTATGGAAGCCATATTGTATATGTGGAATGAAACACTTGGATTCAACATACCAGTCAAGACGGACTTTCACCATATTTTCGAATATTTTACCAAGACATGATGACAAGGAAATTGGTCTATAAGAACTAGCAAACTCAGGAGATTTGTCGGGCTTAAGTATTGGGACAACACACTGTGCTTTCCATGACTGTGGAATAGATTTATTACGCCAAAGCAAATTGAGAATGTTAAGAAACAACTTTTGGGCAGATACATCTAAGTTTTTAATTACAATGTAAGGATAATCATCTAAGCCAGGAGTTGTATTTCGTCTAGAGTCAGATCAGTTGATCTACTTCAATTAAGTTGTTATTATCTGATAATTTATCTAAGAGTGGAGGTATAAACTTATTTGTATATCATTTATTCTTAGGTCTTATGCCTTTAAACATTTTTAATAAATTCCAAATTTTACTTATGTGAGTATTTCTATTAAAAGTGTTACACAATTTATTCCATCCAATTTTTTTTCTGTTCTGAAATTGTTCTCTTTTTCTGTGCATCTTTTCTTTTGTAATTAATATGATTTACAATAGTAGACTCTTTTCTATATAGTTTTAGAGCATTATATGAAGCAATAACACTTTGTTCACATATACTATTCCACCAGGGAGCTGGTGGTCTGCTTATGAAAGTGTTTGTTTTAGTGAGCGTATCGCGTCCGGCTGCCCGTGGTACGTAAGAAACGTAGACCTACACAGGGACTTCGAACTAGTCTCGATTAAGAAATTCGTCAAAGACGCCTCTCAAAGGCATTTCGACACCGCGGAATCGCACCCTAACCCGCTGGTGGTGCAATCGTGCCAATACACGCCTAAATTAAACGACCCGCGCTCAAGACGCCCGCGTAATATTCTTACAGATCCAGACGACGCTATAACGATAGCGAACGCCGCGTTCCAATTCAATACACGAACTCGGCTGCGTCGCCGCCGGCGACGACGCAGACCGCCTAGGTTCGTCATTCCTCGGCCGCGACCGGGCGCGGTCGGGAACCCCGATAGACGACCGACGTAATTCGGTCGTATCTCACAGTAATTCACATTTACACACAGATACATACATCTCACTCCACTTTGGGTAATGTATGATTTTATTTCATGTAATTTAAATTCATTTAATTTATATTCATTTCACAGTCAGGACCGGGATGGTTGGCGCTCATTGGGGGAGGCCTTTGTTCAGCAGTGGACGGCGATAGGCTGATTGATTGATTAACTGATTCTCAAAGTTGCAGAAGAGTTTTAAGGCCAGGGAGCTCCAACGAAAATACGCAAAATGCCACTTTTTGACGACACAGTGAAGTCACGTATTCAAAAAATGTCAATTGATTTTGAAGAACAAGTAATTGATAAGATAAAAAGAAGTCCAACGGATCACAATATTGTCAATTACTTGTATTTATTAGATTATTGGATGACATTAAAACGTTTAAAGAGGAGTTACTATTTTCTCAAGAACTTGAAACGACGTCGCAAGGTGCAGATTTTATGGATGTAATAAGTCAATATATAGAGAAACATGGCTTATGTGTAAGTATATGTTCCTGCTCTAATCTGTTGCTTAATGCTGCAAGCATTGATAAAAACCAAAAATCCATTCACAATTAAGACAGACTGCGTTTTTCATCGTCAAGCACTAGTTGCCAAGACACTTCCAGAATGCTTTGCTTTGACGATGAAAACAGCTATAAAAGTAGTAAATTTCATTAAAAAGAGTGCACTCAATACCCGTCTCTTCAAACAATTGTGTTCTGATACGAACTCTGAACATGAAACTCTGCTTTTCCACACGGATGTCCGCTGGCTTTTCAAAGGAAACATCCTGTTGAGGTTGTACGAACTAAGAGAAGAAGTAAAAATATTTTTAACTAACAAGGAAAACAAAGAGTTGCTTGATTAGTTCTGTGGGTCCAAATTTCAAATACCTTTTCCTTACTTGGCCGATTTTTTCGCGCAACTAAATAAATTAAACCTTCAACTGCAAGGTTCGGAAAATTTGAAGTTGCAAGGCAATGTGAAATGATGAAATGCAAATAATGCTTATGAAGATGAAATCAGTGTGTTTATCGCTAAAATTAAGCTAAGGATCACCAAGGTCAAAAGTAATAACTTTTCTGCGTTTGATAAGCTTAATCAAATTATTGATGAACATATACAGTTGCAATAATAGTAATCAAAATCTTATTAATATTTCTAATCTTATGAACCCTTGTTGTAATGTGTACCTTGATTGTATATCTTATACAGTGGACCAGGTTTACAATGTTTTAAAAAGTACTTGATATCAGGAAAGGAGCTGGAGCAGATGGTATTCCATCAATATTTGTCCCTAATTGCGCCAGTGCTTTGGCTTTACCACTTGCGCTGATTGTCAACAGATCTCTTAGAACTAGTACATATCCAACCTTATGGAAAAAAGCCCTGGTGTTGCCCTTGTTCAAAACCGGTGATAAAGAGGAGGTTAAAAATTATAGACCTATTTCCATCGTTTCCGTTTTTGCAAAAGTGTTTGAGCTACTTATATGTCCCGTCATTTCATGGCACTTCAAAAATTTTGTTACATCTGAGCAGCATGGGTTTGTGAAAGCTCGATCAACAGTCACTAACCTTGTTTCCTTTGTGGAAGACATTACTGAGGCTCTTGATACTGGCAAATCCGTTGATGCAATCTACACAGATTTCAGTAAGGCCTTCGACAAGGTTGATCACTCTATTATACTTGTGAAACTCAAAAGCATAAGTATAGCAGGCCCGTTGCTGGACTGGTTTAAATCGTATCTTGCCAATCGATCATCAACTGTTGTCGTTAATGGTTATGCTTCTGAGCTGTTTTTTGCCTATACTGGTGTACCTCAAGGGTCTCATCTAGGGCCTTTGTTGTTTAACATATTCATTAATGACATCAGAAACTGCTTTAGGAATTTTAAGTTTTATTTGTTCGCTGACGATCTAAAGATCTTTAGACCTGTCTCTTCAAACTCTGATGCAGAGATTTTACAGGAAGACTTAAATAACTTGTTATTATGGTGTCGTAACAACGGCATGTTGTTAAATGCCAACAAGTGTCATGTTATAAAATTTTCTAGAAAGAAAACATCTCTTGCAACAACATATAACATTGATGGTCGTATTTTGTCTGAAGTTCCTCACATACGCGATTTAGGAGTTACGCTTGACAATAAGCTCCGCTTTAACATCCACATAGATAATATTGTTAGGAAGGGTTTTAAGACTCTTGGCTTCCTCTTCCGTAAATGTAAGCAATTCAAGGATGCACGCATTAAAATAATTATTTACTCAACTTTAGTACGAAGTATCTTGGAATACTGCAGCGTTGTATGGAATCCACGCTTTAATATTTATTCACAAAGAATCGAAAGGATACAAAAGAGATTTCTTTTGCATTTATCTTACGATCATAACCTAGTTAAAACTCTTCGAAGTTACGAGGATAAGTTAAATTACTTTAAGCTTCAGTCACTCTCGAATCGAAAACAGCTCCTCGATCTTACTTTCTTGCATAAGTTGGTGAATGGCGTCATTGACAGTTCCTATTTTTAGCTCAAATAAATATTCGTGCCCCATTAAAGACAATAAGGCCGTCGTCTTTTATACCTTTCGTAGAAAAAAGCACACGCTCGCGTCAAGGGCGCTATTCTCCGATTAATAGATTAATGTTGAGTTATAATGCTATGTATAAATTAACACAAAAGAATTGTATTGGTGCCATGATAACTACTGATATCAAACAAAAGGATAGAAAAGTTGACATTGACATTTTTTCCGATAATCTTTCGACATTTAAACGTAATTTATTTCATTTATACCCATCGAATAATTGTAATTTATAGTCAATAAGCATATTTTTTCTTACCAGTAATGTTTTTATATTACTAGTAAGAAAAAATAAATAAATGGAGAAAATTTTAAGTCTAATTCAACATTGAACAATAAATTAATAAGTTTATTCTTGTTATGTTTAATGATTATTAATATAATTAGAAAATGCATGTTTTAATTATTTTATTAATTCCTGATTCAATTTATATACAATTTAATTTATATAATAGTCCCATAATTTTTGTATTCAATTTAATTCACTACTTGTATTTGTGTCTATCTTTTATGAAATGTGTGTGTAAGCGACGCATTATTAAAAATTATACTAATTACATATAATATTAAATTACCAAATTTCGTCTAAATCGGTTCAGCGGATTAAGCGTGAAAAGACAGACAGACAGACAGAGTTACTTTAGCATTTATAATATTAAGTATGGATAATATTGTTTTCCTTTGTAAGCGACGCATTATAAAAATTATTATATGAAATATACGAGTATGGTAAACGGTTCGTAATGATTGTCAAGGGGACGCGGGCGCGGGGGGGACGCACGGATTACGTTTTGTTGTTCGCGAGAGCGCGCCACTATACACTTTACTCTCATCACGAACCGCGACTCAACTAGATCTCAATTCGACTTTCATTTAACTTCGCTATAAAGTGGTCTTCGAGCCGGATCATACTGTTTTATCTATGTTTACCACACCTCCATCATCTACAATGGTCAACACGCGAAATACAGTGCGAAAAGAACGTGAAATGTCGAAACAAGCGGAAGCGTCGACCAGCCAACCGTCAACTTACCAGCCGAACGTGCAGACAGCTGAAGTGCCTGAAAATAATACGTTGATTAAGAAGGAAAATATAAGAAAAAACCTGGATAGTACTTCTTTGTTACCTGAAAAGTGTAAAAAAGCAGAAGGCACGCCCATTGAAGTACCCACATCTAAAAAAAGTGAATCTAAAAAATCATCATCTTCTTCTATAAAGGCTCGAAAAGCTAAGCTGGAATTATTGGCTGCTGAAGCTAAGGCTAAAATACAGATGGAATTAATTGACAAGAGGTTGGCAACCGACTTAGCAGATCTAGAAGATGAGCAAAGTGAACCTCGAGATAATTACTCACATAGTACGGTGAACAGGTGGTTAGAACACAGTCAACAAGCAATGGAAAAGGTGCAGCCAGCCAACGAGCATGGTAATGATTTAGGCGAGCTGCATCATCCAGGGTCAGTTCACCCTGGAACTTCACATGGAACAGTCCAGATGCTGGCTAGTGCACTAAGGGATCTCGCCGCCTCCTCCAACAATACTACTTCTAACGCTAAACTACTGAGCCGCTTAAGCACGCCTCGAGACTTACCAGCTTTCTCAGGCGACCCCATGGAATGGCTGCAGTTTAAACAAGCATATGAAGAATCAACGGAAGTGTGTAATTTCAGCTCTAAAGAAAACCTGTGGAGAATACGTAAGTGTCTTCGTGGACCCGCCAGGGATGCTGTGGCGGCCCTCTTAATCAGTGCCACGGAACCTGAGAAAATAATGGCTACACTAGAGCTACGATTCGGTAACCCCGACGGCATTGTGATTAAAATCATGCAAGATATAAAAAAGCTGTACCCAATTTCACAAGATTATCAGAAGGATATCGTTGCATTCGCAGTAAAAGTACAGAACTTTATAGAAGCCATTAGATCCGTTAAACGCGATGAATATCTACAAGGAATGAATATAGTGTCGCTCATTTTGTCTAAATTACCTACAGTCCTACTCTCAAAATGGTCAGATTATAGTTTCCCGCTTATCACCGAGGGCAAGAAATCACGATTGGATATTTTAGCAGATTTCTTACAAGAAGAAGCGGTGAAAATCTCGACGACATCTAATATTCATCTTATCGGCAATAACTTCAACCGCGTACATAATACGGTGCTAGTGACAACAGATAATCATGACTTTAAGTGTTTATACTGTCGTGTTTCTAAACATAAACTAACAGAGTGCAAGCGCTTTAAAAAATCACTGCGAAAAGATCGGTGGCGTCACGTTAAACGACACGGCATCTGTTATAAGTGTTTATTATCGCGGCACGATCGAGATACATGTCCGGCCGCGCCGTGTGACATCGAAAACTGTGGACAGTCGCATCATCGATTATTACATTATCCTATAACAAAAGACATTCGTTCCCCGGGTAATATAAACATTACGGAAATAACAGAAAGTGCAACAGTGACGAACATTAATCTATCTCAATGTAAAGTGTTTTTGAAAACCGTGCCTATCAATATCCATGGGCCGAACGGTGTAATTAGTGCAACCGCTTTGCTAGACGACGGGTCGACCGTATCGTTAATAGATTATGAACTTGTAAAAAAACTCGGACTAAATGGACATAAACAAACTATGCGTGTGAGTGGTGCGTGGAACGGTAGCTCATTAGAATGTGTTTGTGAGATAGTAG
The DNA here is from genome assembly GCA_905404265.1 of Fabriciana adippe. Taxonomy (NCBI): domain Eukaryota; kingdom Metazoa; phylum Arthropoda; class Insecta; order Lepidoptera; family Nymphalidae; genus Fabriciana; species Fabriciana adippe. The sequence continues at coordinate 5,011,388 of FR990005.1, read as the reverse complement.
ACTTAAACGTGTCAAACAAAGACGGAACTACATTTCCTATTCGCGTGAGAAGTGTAAAAGACTTAAACTTACCTGTACATGATTCAACGTCGATTGATCTTACTAATTATGAACATTCTATACCTGTAATAAAAAATTGTTTAAATAATGAACTCTGTAAACCTAAACTATTAATTGGTCAAGATAATTATGATTTATTGTTACCGCTTCAAATAATAAAATTAAAAAATAGTAACTTATATATTACACGCACTGAGTTAGGCTTATGCATTCATGGATGTTTACGCGAGGCATCCCCGCTCCACCAGACTCCGCCCATTAAGCGAGTACTTCATTCAGCGTTATTCATTACTAACGATTCAGATGAAGAAAACGAAAGTAAGTTACGAAATTTAGAAGAACAAATTCGAATGTCATTTACAATCGAATCAATGGGCATCAGCATGAAACCCAGGCAACATCCAGAAGATCTTCAAGCTGTACAATATTTGGAAAATACATCTGTACTTAAAAACGGAAGATGGCATGTCGGTTTACCCTGGAAAGATAAGAACTGTAAGATGCCAAACTCGTACCCTAACGCCGCGGTAAGATTAAAAGGAATAGAGAAGAGACTGAAGACAGATAAAGATTATGCTAGAAGATACACTGAAAGAATAAACCACCTACTTGAGAACGACTATGCTGAAAAACTTACCTGTCAAGAAGATACCTTAAAAACCTGGTACCTTCCGCACTTTGGAGTCGATAACCCTAATAAAAACAAATTACGCCTAGTTTTCGACGCCGCTGCAAAAACCTGTGGAGTTTCATTAAATGACTACCTCTTGAAGGGACCGGACCTACTTATGGGATTATTTGGCATCATGTTGAGATTTCGAGAAAATAAAATAGGCATAACCGGAGATATACGAGACATGTATTTAAGGATAAAGATTTTACCTAAAGATCAAGATGCTTTAAGATTTCTTTGGAGAGACAACCAAGAACAAAATGGCCCTATCGATACATACACTATGACATCTTTAATTTTTGGTGCTAATTGCTCGCCCTTTATTGCTCAGTTTATAAAAAATAAAAATGCAAAGCAGTATGAGTCATTATACCCGGCCGCCGTGGACGCTATTCATAAGCAACATTATATGGATGACTATATAGATAGTATAGAAAATGAAGCTACGGCTATTAAAACTATACAAGATATTATACACATACATAAAAGAGGTGGCTTCGAGATAAGAAACATTACGAGTAACAATGAAGCGGTACTAAACTGCATTCCACAAGAGACCTTAGGAACGACTGCAGTAAGGTTTAAAATTGAACAGCCAAATGAGGGCGAACGTACACTTGGATTGATTTGGTATCCGAAAGAAGATCTGTTGTCTTTTGATGTTTCTTTTAAGAAGATTCCTGTTGATATAATAACAGGCGACACGCGACCTAGCAAGAGACAGATGCTTAAAGTTTTAATGTCAATTTTTGATATATTTGGATTTCTTTCGCCTTTTACAATCAAAGGAAAAATTATGTTACAAGACGTATGGAGATTACAATTAGATTGGGATGAAAAAATACCTGAAACTATTTATGAAAAATGGATTGAATGGCTACAATTATTAAAAGAAATTAATCAGCTGCGTATACCGAGACATTATAGGACGGCCGCAAGAGTAAACGAGACGGAACATTGCACTTCCGATCCGAATGCGCATACGTCACCCGAGCGGCCGCCGTTGCCAGTGTCTTGTGTTAGTGAATCCGTCGCGCCTAACGAGCAGATAACTTTGTGTTATACAAACCTACAGCTACATATATTTTGTGACGCTTCGACTAAAGCAATGAGCGCCGTAGCTTACTGGCGTTGGACAGTGAATGATCGCTATTATGTTACGTTCGTCGCGAGTAAATGCAAAGTTGCTCCGCTTAAATATATGTCAATACCTCGCATGGAATTACAAGCTGCGCTGCTTGCTGTGAGATTAGCAGATACTTTATGTAAAGAACTTAAACATAAACCTTGCAAAAGATATTTTTGGTGTGACTCAAGTGTTGTACTGCATTGGATTCGAAACAATACGCGCAATTATACAACGTTTGTCGCTCATCGCTTAGGAGAAATAGATGAATTGTCAAAACCGAACGAGTGGCGTTACATACCTACGAAACTTAATATCGCGGATATCGCCACTAAGGAGACTTGTGATTTATCAGTGTTAAAGAATGAGTGGTTTTATGGTCCGGCGTTTCTTCGTGATCGAGATACTGAATGGCCAGTAGACACACAGCTACCGGAGATGCCCCATCTGGATCTCGAATATACTATGACCATGCAAACATACAACAAACCCTTACCAGCTGTTCCTGATCCTGAAAGATTTTCGTCGTGGTTACGTCTATTGAATGCAACCTGTAATGTACTTACCTTTATTAACAAATGCAAGAAACTGGATACTAGCTTTGATGGATACACAAGGGCGGCTGCTGAGCGATGGCTAATAAAATATTCCCAGCTACAATCCTTCCCTGGAGATATTGCCAACCTGGAAAATAAAAAAGAAATAGATAAAAAAAGTAGATTAATTACCTTATCTCCTTTTCTGAATGAACACGGAATCCTATGCGTGGGTGGCCGTATCAATGCAGCTACCGATGTCCCTCTGCATCTGAAACAACCTGTTATATTAGATGGACGTCATCACGTTGCCCGGCTTATTGTACGATATTACCATGTGAGAGCGGCGCACGGTTACAATGAAGCTGTTGTTAATGAACTGAAACAGAAATATTGGATATTAAAATTAAGACCGACAGTAAGAAGCGTGGCTTCACAGTGTATGTTTTGTAGAATAAGAAAAGCACAGCCGTGCCCATCCAGAATGGGTGACTTACCTGCGGCCAGAATGGCATCCAGATGTCGCCCTTTCACACATTGTGGTATAGACCTATTTGGACCGATGGAAATTACTGTAATTAGACGCAGAGAGAAAAGATATGGTGTATTATTTACATGCCTTACCGTAAGAGCTATTCATATAGAACTAGTACCTTCGCTGAGCACGGACTCCTTGATCATGGCCCTCAGACGCATGGCTGCTCGTCGAGGTTGGCCTCAATTTATTTACTCAGATAACGGTACCAATTTAAGAGGTGCCGATAACGAGCTGAAAAAGGCAACGCTCGACTTGGATGAAAATATATTAAAAGCTGAGGCCGTCAACTATGGAACTACATGGACCTTCATTCCTCCAGCAAGTCCTCACTGGGGTGGAGCTTGGGAGCGACTCATTCGTTCTGTAAAAGACTCACTAAAAATTATCTTAAGAGAAAGGGCGCCGCGTGAAGAAACATTAATAACGTTAATGGCTGAGGTTGAGCAAATAGTTAACAGTCGACCCCTTACACACGTGACGGTTGAGCCCAATAGTAATGAAACAATAACCCCTAATCATTTTTTGCTAGGTTCATCATCTAATCTACCTATTGTAGGCGCTTTTGATGACTCCGATTTATACCTAAGAAAACAGTGGAGGCTAACACAGAGGCTAGCTGATATGTTTTGGAGGCGCTGGGTGAGAGAAGTGCTACCTACTATGCTCCCCAGACAGAAGTGGAACCGCGACACAGAACCATTAAGAGTCGGTGATCTAGTACTAATCGCTGACCCCGAAAGCCCCAGAAATACCTGGCCCAAAGGCATCATACACAGAATAATCCCCGGAAGGGATGGCCGGGTACGAGTGGTTGAGGTAAAAACGAAAACAAGGTTGCTACGACGTTCGGCAGCACGCGTCGCTAAAGTACCTACTGAGGTCGAGTGCTGATATAGCACTGGGGTGGAGATAGTGTAAGCGACGCATTATTAAAAATTATACTAATTACATATAATATTAAATTACCAAATTTCGTCTAAATCGGTTCAGCGGATTAAGCGTGAAAAGACAGACAGACAGACAGAGTTACTTTAGCATTTATAATATTAAGTATGGATAATATTGTTTTCCTTTGTAAGCGACGCATTATAAAAATTATTATATGAAATATACGAGTATGGTAAACGGTTCGTAATGATTGTCAAGGGGACGCGGGCGCGGGGGGGACGCACGGATTACGTTTTGTTGTTCGCGAGAGCGCGCCACTATACACTTTACTCTCATCACGAACCGCGACTCAACTAGATCTCAATTCGACTTTCATTTAACTTCGCTATAGTGTGTAACACCTGTAATTAAGCCAGCACTTAGAATTTATTATTTATTGTAATTATGTTATTATGCTTTAGTTAGTGTGTGTCTTGTTGGTGTTAAATAAATAAATAAAATAAATGAACAGGGTGCTGAAATAAAAGGAGAAATACAGAAGGACATGATTCAATTACTGTTTCACCAGACGTTGCAGTAGAGATTGTAATTGTTCTTTCGATCTCATCATATCATATACTGATATTGCAAAATAAACTGCTGTGAAATTTCTCCTAGTAATTCCATCGCCGATCCCGACTTTATGCTGCTATCTGATATCACCAACGTAGAGCCTACGATATCTAATGATCTTAATTTATTTACGGAACAAAATTTATAGGCACATGCAACAAAAGAACCAAGAATACTAAAATGGAAAGTAAAACTTGAAAAAAAGAATTGAACAAGAAAGATAGAAATGTTCGAAAAGAACCAAAACTTTAAAGGGCTACGGGTCCTAAGTGCAGTTCGTCATTTTGTGCTACTATTAAATTCTATTTTGTTCCAACTTTATTGAGGACATACGGTAACAAATTTCTCAATGTTTCTGGAGCATGACATGGAAAGAGAAAAAAATGTATGTACGGTCGATGGTTGACATAGAAAGTGTAAAAAGGAAGACGACAGGAAGTAAATTTAGACGGTCGGGAACTAAATTATATTACCTGCAAATATCTAGATGGTAAGTAGGAAAGACTTTGGTCGTCACGGTACACCCGACAGGTGTGAGACATAGTATCGATAGTATTGCAAAAAATCATTAGTTTCTACTAAAAACTATCGATAGTATCGATTAGATAGAGTTTGTACTATCGATAGCCAGTAATTTTTCGATAGTGTTGCTTTCTCAAGATAAGTAATATAGTGGGCCAAGTAACAACACTATTATTAAATAAGTTTCATTATATTCGTGAATGTTTAATATATTTTTAAATATAAGTTAAAACATTGATAGGTTAAAGCTTAAACTATAATAGCAACAATTTTTTTACCCAACGTACTCGTACGTACCTCACGTACTCAAGTTTAAAAATTGTGGTTTTCTGTAGGGTTTGTTGTGGGCTAAACATATCATAAAGCTGGTAATTACCATGGCGGATCCACCTAATCCATCAACGAACAAAACTGGCGACAAAAAAACATCGCCCATGTGGGCGTTTTTAAAAAAAAATTATAGATTCGTGATGTGCAAAATTTGTTTTAAAGAATTGAAACATTGTAACAATAAATCGAACATGAAGGATCACGTGGTGCGTAAATATGCAGACCATTTATTATGACCATGTTCTTCAAATAACGATCTAAATAAACAAATCGTGAGAAGCAATTCTGCACAAACATTTTAGGAGACCAATTCGTCAAGAAAAAAGTAGATTCTAAGTACCAACTACCATCTAGAAATATAATTTTCAATAATTTACTTCCAAAGATGTACACAAACCTTAAATTACAAGTATTTGATATCCTCAAAAATGTTAAGGACATTGCCATTGGCCGTCACTACCGATATGTGGACTTCACCAAACAATAAAAGTATATGTGCAATAACTAACTGCCTCGGTGGTGTAGTGGCTAGCATGTACGGCTGCACATCCTGAGGTCCTGGGTTCGAGTCCCGGGTCGGGCCAAGTTTAGTTATTGAGTCTTTCTGTATAGTAAGCCTCAGTAACAGCCCGGAGTTGGGAAGTTGGCGGTGTTTCACCCCCGTGCCTCGGAGAGCACGTAAAGCCGTCGGTCCTGCGCCTTAACTCTCACCGGTCGTGTCGAATAGTCGTCCCACCGGAGTATGAGAGTGACAGGAATAGAGAGTGCACTTGTGTCTGCGCGTACACTTGTGCACTATAATATCTCCTGCGCAGTTGGCTAGTCTCAATGAGATTGGCCGCCGTGGCCGGAATCGGTCAGGAGAACATTATTCAACTGCCTCGGTGGTGTAGTGGCTAGCATGTACGGCTGCACATCCTGAGGTCCTGGGTTCGAGTCCCGGGTCGGGCCAAGTTTAGTTATTGAGTCTTTCTGTATAGTAAGCCTCAGTAACAGCCCGGAGTTGGGAAGTTGGCGGTGTTTCACCCCCGTGCCTCGGAGAGCACGTAAAGCCGTCGGTCCTGCGCCTTAACTCTCACCGGTCGTGTCGAGTAGTCGTCCCACCGGAGTATGAGAGTGACAGGAATAGAGAGTGCACTTGTGTCTGCGCGTACATTTGTGCACTATAATATCTCCTGCGCAGTTGGCTAGTCTCAATGAGATTGGCCGCCGTGGCCGGAATCGGTCAGGAGAACATTATTATGTGCAATAACTGCTAATTTTATCCTAAAACAACATTCACGAGTACATTCAGCTCTCCTAGCAGCAGTTGTAATAGAAGGACATCATAATGTAGGATTTAAATTAGCGTAAAATGAAGCGTGTAGCAAGAACAATTGTGATTGGTTGTTTTTGAGTCTGGAGAGTATGGGTTACGTTCGAGAGGTATAATGGAGTTCAGCGTAGGAAAATTAAATTAAAATTCTCATAAGCAGATATAGCCTATTATTTCCATCCCACAACTTTTGGGGGCTCGTCCGGGTTGGAAATAAGATATGGTTAGAAAATAAAAGGCGTAAAATCGTTTTATTTACCGACTGACCGGCACGTGCACGTGGCGTGGCGCATGTAACAAAAGAAAAGGTGGAACGCGGATGAGGTAGAAGAGGTTCAATAAACAACAAAGGTGAATTATAAGGTGTTATAAGGTGATTGTAAGGTATAGAAGGCGGAAGGGTGAAAATAAAAATCATGCAAGAAGAGAAAAGAGGCGAAGGTGAAGGAGGGCGTGGTCATGCGATCAGCTATATGACGGCCGTGTGGTATGATGGATTGATAGGTCAATTCGACGGCACGGATAAAACTTTAAGCTCCTCAAAGTGGCTACAAGACATCGATGGAAACGCGAAATTGTTCGGCTGGACATCGACGCAAAAACTTATTGTGGCGCGGCGTTGTTTGACGGGGACGGCGGAGCTATGGATGAAGTCAGAACGCGTATTTAAATCACACGAGGACTTTAAGGTGGCGTTGCAAAAAGAATTCCCAGACAGCTGAAACGTTAAAGGAATACACGAGCTAATGTCGATAAGTAAACAACATAAAGTTAGCTGCGATGGCAGCGGCAGCAACGGGGTTCGTACGGCAAGATGGCAACCTCGCGCTATGACATATGATTAGACAGTCTATCATTTGAAGAGGAATTCAATGCCCTTATGCTGGCTTCAGACCAATCTGCCAGTGAAGATGATATTGACGAGTTGTTGGTTTCTGATCGTGATCTATTACAGTTTCGTGACCAAGATGAAGATTTAGAAGAGAATATTACAGAAGTGGATAGCAGCAATGAGAGGAGCACTGATAGTTCAGATGAAGGTGGCATCGATAGTTCTGATGATGCCAGGCCTCTTTCGGAATTACGAAGGTCAAATTTTTATTACGGAAAAAATCGTTATAACTGGTCAAAGACTCCTCCTAATGCGAGGGTTCGCACACTTCAACATAATATCATAACTCATGCATGTGCCTCGAAATTGACAGACGCGGATGCTAAAGACCCTATCAGCATTTGGCGTAAATTATTTGACGAAGAAATGCTTCAACAAATATTAACTTGGACAAACAAAAAAATCTCCAGTTATAGAATAAAGTTTGCTCGTCAGAATAAACCTGAACCGAAAGACATAGATATGACTGAGCTGAAGGTTTTTGTGGATCTTTTACTATATTCAGCTGTTTTGAAATCTAACTACGAACGCACAAGTTACTTATTTGCTAGGGATGGCACAGGGTGTGAAATATTTAGATGCGGCATGTCAGAAAATAGATTTGTCATTTTGTTACTGTGTTTGCATTTCGATAATCCAGATGATCGCGCTGAAAGGCAAAACGATGATAAGTTGGCAGCTATATCTTTTATTTTCAACAACTTTGTCAACAATTCTCAACAGCTATACGAATTGAGTGAATGCGTCACCATAGATGAAATGTTAGTGAAGTTTCGAGGAAGAAGTCACATGATTTCTTATATGCCGAAAAAACCAGGTAAATATGGACTGGTCATACGAGCCTTATGTGATGCAAAAAATGCTTATTTTTATAATGGATATATTTATAGCGGCAAAGGCTCTGATGGTATTGGTTTGACCACACAAGATCAAAAACTTCTCGTGCCTACTCAGTGTGTCTTACGGTTGATACGACCAATTGAAGGAAACAATCGAAATGTGACTGCTGATAACTGGTTTTCTTCTATAGAACTGATTGATGAGCTGGCAAAATGTAAGCTTACTTATGTGGGCACTATGAAAAAAAATAAACGCGAAATACCAAGCGAATTTCAGCCGCAAAGAAATAGAGATGTCCAGTCAACTTTGTTTGGATTTACAAACCAAAAAACTATTTGCTCATATGTGCCTAAGAAGAATAGAGCTGTGATACTTGTGTCCTCAATGCATCATGGAAAAGTAGTTGATGAGGATAATAAAAAGCCAGAAATTATTCTGTATTATAATACAACAAAAGGAGGCGTTGATGAAGCAGATAAAAAATGCTCCATTTTTTCCAGCAGCCGCCGAACGAGAAGGTGGCCAATGGTGGTATTTTACCGCATTGTGGACTTGAGCGGCATAAATGCCTATATATACAATATGCATCAGTCTAAGATTATAGACAGAGGAGATATTTTAAAGTCGTTAGCCCGTTCGTTAGTGCTACCCTAAATGCAAAGACGTGTTTTGTGCAGTCAATTACCAAGGGAGCTACGGCTAGTGATAAAGCCAGTACTGGGTGAAGATATGGTTAAAGAAGATATCCAAAGTCCTGAAACTAGTCAGGGCAAGCGAAGGGCATGCAGTATTTGTCCGCCAAACTGCACAGAATGACAGTGTACACATGTGTCGGGTGTTGCAATCCCATATGTCTGCAATGTTCTCGCCCCTTGTGCAAAAATTGCCAATGATCTATGCCAAATTGAGTAGGTGTTAGAATTTTTATTTTTGATTTCAGAAGTAGCTTATGTGATTTTTTTGTTTTTTCTTGATTAGATTTTAAGTAAAAATGTTAAATTTGTGATATTATTTATGTAAGGTCTATTAAAATGCTAAACAAGGATCTCATGTCAACTAAGGCTGAAAAGTACCACAAATTGTTAATTAATATACAGGCAGTCCTCGACTTACGTCGTTTCGATTTACGTCGTTTCGAGTTACGTCGAACAATGTTTTGACACTATTCCTCAAGCATACGTCATTTGTTTCGATTTCCGGCATAGGAGAATTCACTTGACGCGATGTCAATGACAGTGAGGTCGGCGGGGCGCGGTCTCGGCGTACGGGGATTACCCCGCACATGCTGCTGATTTTGTTTAGTTACTTCAGGAACAACGGACAATCAAGACGTAATACATACATTTTTTTTTTCATCTTTGACAGTTTTTGTTTTTACATACATATTTAAGTGAATTTTAAACTATGCCACCTAAACAAGGCAGTAATAGTAAAGTGAAGAAGAGAGTAAGAAAGACAATTACAATGGAGGTTAAATCTAAGATTTTAAAACACAAAGATCGCGGTTGTTCGACTATTCTACATCTATTGGACGAGAACTTAATTTATCACGTACGACGGTACAAACAATATTGAAAGATAAAGAAAAACTCTTAACAGCTCTACCTTCCGTCTCTTCAAACAGCACTATTATACGAAAAAGGAATGCTTTAATTTATGAAATGGAAAAACTCTTGTACACTTGGATTCAAGATCCAACTCAGCGACGGGTTCGTCTAAGTTTGGCTATTATACAAAATAAGGCGCTGAGTATCATCAACACACTTCAAAATAAACGTGGCGAGAATAATAGTGAAGAAACAAAATGTTTTTCTGCCAGTCGCGGATGGTTCATGCGCTTTAAAACGAGATATTCGTTACATAACATTCGAGTGCAAGGAGAAGCTGCTAGTGCCGATCATGTGGCTGCTCAGAGTTTTGGTGGAATATTAAAGGAAATTATCGAAAGTGGATACTATTCGCCTAAACAAATTTTTAACGTGGACGGAACTGGTTTATTTTGGAAAAAATGCCTTCTCGTACTTTTATATCGCAGGAAGAAAAGTCTATGCCTGGGTTTAAAGCGGCTAAAGATCGTTTGACTTTGTTATTGGGTTCGAATGTTGAAGGTGATCTTAAATTGAAACCCCTTTTAGTTTATAGGTCTGAAAATCCTCGAGTTCTTAAAAATTACGTCAAGAGTACTCTTCCAGTTATATGGAAGGCTAATCCAAAGGCATGGGTTACATCAATACTTTTTGAAGAATGGTTCAGTAAGCATTTTATACCTGAAGTGAAACAGTACTGTTTAAACAATAATTTAGCTTATAAAGCTTTACTTATTTTGGACAACGCTCCCGGCCATCCTGTGCGTATTGCCGATATCGATCCTCAAATCAAAGTTTTGTTCCTGCCTCCAAACACCACTTCGTTGTTACAGCCGATAGATCAAGGAGTTATAGCGTCTTTTAAGGCCTATTATCTGGAGAACTTTTTCACAGGCTGTAAAGGCTAATGAAAATGATGGCATGGATCTGAGAGATTTTTGGAAAAGTTATAATATCTTGCAATGCGTAAAAAATATTGCTGCTTCATGGAATGAGGTGACACCCAACAATTTAAAAGGAGTTTGGAAAAAGTTATGCCCATTTTTTTTAAGCCATCTGAAAGTTCTTCATCTACAGATCAACCAAATATCGATGAGATCACAACTGACATTGCTCATTTGGCTAACCGTTTGCCTGACATTGCAGTTACTGCTGATGATATTGATGATCTGTTATGCTCACATTGCACACAAGGCACAAGTACAAAAGGAAGCAATCGAGTCACAAGAAATAGATTCTTCTATTAGTAACTCTGAAAAAGAACTTACACTAAAAAAACTTTCCATAGCCTTTGCAAATTTGGAGAATGCCATGAAAATTTTTGAAGAAAATGATCCTAATTTTGAGAGAAGTTTCAACGTTAATAACAAATTTTGTGCAGCCTATCAGTGTTACCAAGATCTGTATGATAGCAAGAAGAAAGAAGCGAAGCAATCTAGAATTGATAGTTTCTTTAAGCCAAAAGTTTAATTTATTTCTCATTACAGATTTTGATTACATATTAAAGTTTTATAATTATTATTAAAATTAATAACACACAAATACCAAAAATAACTAGCAATTTCATAAGTGCTTATATAATTATTTTAAGAACTTACTTTTGATAATAAAGTATGTATATCCTTTGTTATAAATGCAGTTTTTTTTTTTTTTATTTTGAGTCTGTGTGGATCCTAACCCTTGAGTTTTACATGTAAACATATGAAAAAATATGTCTCGACTTACGTCGTTTCGATTTACGTCGCGTATTTCGAGAACCTAACATGCCGTAAGTACGAGGACTATCTGTATTTAAAAAAATAATAAAAAAAATACTGATTAAATTTATTTAATTTTGTTTCATTACATTACAATAGTTAAATATCAACACAATTTTAAATCATCTAGATGCAATTTTATAAAAAAATTTAAGTTTGAAAGTAGTAAGTAGCCTGTGAGACGTCATATCCCTTATAGTGTTATAAATTTGTCATGTCCCTAGTTAAAGGTTAATCATGACAACTTATTTGAAAGAATACAGGATAATTCCCCACAACTTTTGAAGAGAAGTTGAATTGTCTTGTATGTAGCAAAAATGCAAATTTATAGAAATGACTTCGAGTCCTTCAAGTGCAAAGCCAGTGAAACTGCAAGAATATATGGCATAGATCCCCATTTAAAATAAAAGGCAAAAGAAAGTTAAAAAACATTTTAATGATTTAGCTTTTGATCACCAATTTTGAAACAGAGAATAAATATTTAAAATTACTATTTTCAATAATGTACTATACACAATAATATCTCAATTAAATGCACAATCACATCAATTTCAAAGGTGCCTTAAAGGGGTCGGTAATACCTGCATTTACCTTAACAACTTTGTTTTATGATTTAGTTTTTTATTTTTGTATTATCTCTAATGATCAAGGCTGATTAGAGTTTAGTAATTACTAATTTGCTCATTGTTTACTTTTTAGGAATGTTTATGAATATTTTCAGATTTAAAAAAGCAATTTGTGTATTATTAATAATAAACAAAATATTCTTATGGTGTTTTATTAGTTGTTTAACTATTAATTGGCTATATTCTATAATTCATTGACTGTCCAATAACTGATACTGATTGTCCAATAATTATAAGTTTTGTACAATAACAATGTTTTTTGTTCATATTTTTTATAACACTGATATTTTGCAATTATTCACAAGAGATAAGATTTTTAAATCATTCTTATGATAGCTCATTTTACCTAGTTTCAAAATATCTATATAGTACCTAAGATAGTACAATAGCCGATAGACAAAAAATATTTTAACAATTTTATTTGCTTAATTGTCCAATGACTGTCTGTTTATCCTACCTATCACTGCAACTTTCTCAAACAATTCAACAGGAATAGGTGGTTTCTCAAAATCAAATTTCTGACAACCCTTAGCGTTTCTAGTCACCCCAATTCCAGGATAAATAGAAACAACCCACGTTTTGATAAATTATACCAAAAAACTATCTATAACGTTTCGATTGCTTGAATATAAAACTAGACGATCTCGTTTTACCAACCAGATTCAACAGATTTAAAACAAATCCATCACTATGAAATTCAAATCAGAAAATTAGAATTGTTTCTACTGACCCCGTTTTAGGTAGCTAAAGAAGATAAGTTCAAGTTTGTTAGAAATGTTTCAAAGTAAACCTAAGTAAAATCCGTCCACGAATCTGAGGATAGATCGGGACCTGCATAATGCATATTTATGCACGTATGGTTGCATAATGCTTACCTTTAACAGATTTTGATATTTTTCGGTAGATATTCTCATGGACTTAGTGGCAATAATTTTTTCCTTTTTTTAGTGGCTGAGAGACCATAATAAACTAGAAATAAAAATGTCACAAAATCAGTGCTGCCAGCACTTGAAATTTTATCCACATAAGAGTAATTTTAAAACCCCCTAAAACCCCCCCTAACTGACAATTTGAAAAATGTAGGTTTTTAACTAATACTATTTTTTTTTTAATTTTTAATTGTTTTTTTGAAGTTATACTTCTTTTGACACGTTTGGAAAAAAATATGAGAGTAAAATTTTCACGATGCGCGCGCACACCGACAGCCAAAACTTGTTGTTCCTTGTCTCTGAGCCAAAAAGCGACATGATGAAGTTAGCTGCATTCCTTTTACAAACAGAGAGTTGTGACATACGGGAAGAAATCTTTAGCAATTTTGTTCTGTTACGCCAAAAGAGTATAACTTCTTAGAACTTACATGCGTACATAGTAAGTATACACACACGTTTATTTTTTTTATTTTAAATGATACAAGTAGCGTAAAAAGCTTATTTATGGTTAACTTCAGAGCTCAGACCGAATGTAAATAGGGCATACGTAGCGCCCTCCTTTCGAGAAATCTTCCCCATTGAAAAGACATTATGGAGATTAGCTATTAATATCCTCTTTTTTTGTCTTTAATTGTTTAAAGTTGCGATAACAGACGCAATACATTATGTCACGTATTGTTAGGAAGACTGGAAAAAATGAATGAATTTAAAGCAGTTTAGATATCCTCTTTTAATTACTATTCTCCATTCCGACACTAGGTATATGTTTTACTAACGACTCACCCTCGCGGCGCTTCGGGTTCGTCCCTAGACAAAAACAAATCTATCCCACGGGAACCGTACATTTTTCCGGGATGATGTATAGCCTATAGCCTTCCTCAGTTAAAGGGCTATCTAATGCAAAAAGAATTTTTCAAAGCGAATTAGTAGTTCCTGAGATTAGCGCGTTCAACCAAACAAACAAACAAACTCTTCAGCTTTATAATATTATATAGATATTAGTATAGATAATCTATGGTCTGTAAAATTTTCATTGACGATTTGTCAAAACTAAAATGTAAATTATTATCTATTATCTATTGTCATCTACTTGTTAGTTGTTACTTGTTGTTCCTTGTCTCTGGTCATCTATCGTCTAAGTCTATGGTCAAAACTGAACGGTCGTTCGTCGTACCGCATTCTTCTTTTTCGTAATTTGTTACTTTAAAATACCTAGGTATATTGAAAAATATCATCCGTTTTTAGTCTTTTTTTTCGAACATATCAAAATGGAAGTGACTGATGAAAATTTAGCCACATTAGCAAATTACTTACAGCAAACTCTTAACCCAGATCCCAACATTAGAAGACCGGGTAAGTGCTAGCTTCAACAATTAATTATTTTATTTTTTCTGTCCTGTTATTGTATATTCTGTTTTAATTTAGTTTTAATGGTAATAAGGCAATTGTAAACTATTTTACTATTTTCAAACGTTGTTACTAATTAATACTACCTCGGAATTCAAATAAACATATCTAACCTACAATAGAAATTGTAAATGTTTACTTCATATACATACTATACTTAGTTAATATTTTAATAAACATTATTAGCTAAACAAAACAATATATTTACTTATTACTTTAACATTATTACATACATTTCTTATTTGATAAAAACTATATATAATATTATATGAAATGTAATTTGTCTGTAATGGATATTTAAATTGTATTGAAATATGTAATATGAATATTGTAGCTGAGAAGTTTCTGGAAGGTGTAGAAGTGAATCAAAATTATGCTATTCTGCTTTTACATCTCATTGACAAAGATTCAGCTGATCCTACAATAAGAGTTGCTGCATCTGTCACCTTTAAAAATTATATTAAAAGAAACTGGCCTGTGGTAAGATTTCACCATATATAATAATTATTATTATTAAAACACTGATATGTGTAATCTACATGTATAAATAATCCTACTAATATTAAATGTGAAAGTTTGTGAGGATGGATGGATGGATGTTTGTTACTCCTTCACTCCAGAACCGCTGAACTGATCTGTATGAAATTTGGCACAGAGATAGATTATAGTCTGGTAAAGCACATAGGTTACTTATTATTATCCTGGAAAAATGTATGCTTTCTGTGGGATAGAAGCAAGGATGAGTCGCTAATATATTAATATCATGAACATAGCACCTTTATTAACTTTAAAAGACATAGTATTACTTTATTTAATTATAAAGTATGGCTTTTAAGTTTTATTTAGTTTGTATTTATGATTTCAGGAAGAAGATGGAGTCGATCGTATACATGCAGCAGATAGAGCAACAATAAAAACTCTCATAGTGAATCTTATGTTAAAATCACCAGAAAGTGTACAAAGGCAATTCAGTGATGCTGTTTCTATAATTGGAAAATCTGATTTTCCAGAGAAGTGGCCTGGCTTAATCTCAGAAATGGTTGAGAAGTTTTCTACAGGTATATATAAATAATAAATTTTATTCCAATAGTATATTAATTATGACTTGTTTTAAATACAATTCTTTGTTGTTATTTTTTTTTTTATTAATTTAGTTTTCGATGACAAAAATACTGTACATGTGCTTTTATTTTTAATTTTTAGATGTTTTGAATTTATATTATAATGTTAGAATAAGAAATGTCAAAAAACTTGTGGTAATCCAAACAAGTTAATAACTAATCAACACATGTTTGGAAGGCCTACAATGCATATCTATTTATTTAAGATGATCAACAGAAAACACATTATTACATTATAATTTAAAATATGCTATTAGAGCATTGATTAAATGCTTTTCCATTTACAGACAATCACAGTATGTACAATATTAGATTAAAGTAAAAAAAAAAATAAGTTTAGGTACTCATAAACTTATTTGATTACATTCTTATTACACAAAAACAAATATCACTATATGAATTACTAGTTTGTAAACATTATAAATATGCTATTGCACAAATAACTCAATACTGTGACTATACCTGTGCTTAGTATTATATAAATAATATATTCTGTGTATCTTTTATTAATGTAAAGCAGCGGTCGGCAACCCACGGCACGGGCTGCATGCGGCCCGCGAGCTGCCTCCATGCGGCCCGTGACTGTTTTATAAATAAAATTTCTAAAAGAACTCTTTACGCGAACTTTACTTATTTATGCGAACAAACTTTTTCAACCCTTAATTACCGAAAAAATAAATATGCTTCTCGTGTCACTGATGAGCATTTAAGAGCCATTTTACGAATTGTAACTACTAACATAAAAGCTAAGATACTTACAACAAATAGCCACTAAAATACAGCCTCAATTGTCACACTGAAGTTTGTAGTTATATATTTTGTAGTATATGTTTATATTTTTTGCTCTTTTCTTGAAATAAAACACAAATAAAATATTTTTTCGTTTTTAATATCACAAGTGCGGCCCGCCTTTACTAGATATTGCCACCTTGTGGCCCATGCCTGCTGAAAGATTGCCGATTGCTGATGTAAAGCATTCAATACATAGGGAACCAAAAATCAAAGGAAATCCATGAAAAAATCTGAGAAGAGTTTTATTTAAAATGTCAAATATTAGCATAAATCTAAGAAAGTATTAAATGTTGTACATTTAGTGAAACAAATGCAAGATGATTTTATAAAGTGTTGTATTTCTAGGTGATTTCCATGTAATAAATGGTGTGCTAAGGACTGCTCATTCCTTGTTCAAGAGGTACCGTTACGAATTCAAATCGCAGAAACTCTGGGAAGAAATTAAGCATGTGCTAGAGAATTTTGCCAAGCCATTGACTGATCTTTTTGTGGTAAATATATATAAATAATTAACCTTTAATTTCGTCCATGTGTAAAGTATTGTTTTTAAAGCTCTTATGCAGTACCATATATTGTTATATTTAGAACTAAATTGTGATTAAAATAAAGTCCACACATTATCCCATCCCATGATAACATCACTATAGATCTCAATTGTAATCTGTATCCAAGCAATGTCTATGTGTGCAAAGTTTCATACTTTTATTTTGAGATGAACCATTAAAATGGAGGTTTAACCGACGGCAGATCTGCTGAAGCAGAGCACAACAATCATGTAGTTACTCCAAGAGTCCACTCTGCTATCAGAGAAGTAGCGGTAGCAACCTGCATGGTACACTGCCCACCAAAGTAGGCCACCTCCCTGTGTCTCTTGGCTTCGTTCCCGGCCAAATTGCAGGACGTTGACTAGTCCCCCCACCACAACAAGGAGAAAACAAAAATAGTAGGGGGGAGGGGAGGGGGGGCAACGTTTCATCATAGTTCAAACTGCAATTTATAAAATAGAATTTTTACAAATGTTCACATCCTAATTCCCTTCAGCACCACAATATACCAAATAACTACAATATTTTTATGATATTAATATATTTATTTATTTTTAATTTTTTCAATAAACATTAAATATTTAAAAATGTTCTTTGTATACATATTTTGTTTTACATGCAATGTTTGACATTTTTAGGCAACCATAGACCTAACAAACAAACACGCAGGAAACGCTCAAGCCCTAAAAGTCATATATGGATCATTAGTGCTCATTTGCAAAGTGTTTTATTCACTCAATTATCAAGATCTACCGGAATTCTTTGAGGATAACATGCCAATATGGATGCCAAATTTTCTTAGTTTGTTGCAAGCTAAAGTGCCATGTTTGGAAACGGATGTAAGTATTTTAAATGTTCTTAAGAATATAAGTTAATTTTTTTTTTTTAAAGACAGCTGTGACTGTCATTTAGTCTATACAAATAAATAAAATAGAAATGTCTGTTTGTAATGTCAAAATAACAGATTTTTACTAAATGCATAACAAATTACATATGGTATTTATAAGAAAAACACATTTTTTTAAATTTTTGTTTGTCTATTTGATCCGGCTAATCTCCAAAATGGCTGGACCGATTTTGACGTGACTTTCACTGGCAGATTGCTGATGTTATAAGGAGTAACTTAGGCTAATTTAATTTTAGAAATAGAATATATATATATATATATATATATATATATATATATATATATATATATATATGTATATATTCAATTTAAGAATTTATACAATTTGTATGAAAAAAATATTTAGTCTTTCCACTTGATGTTTCTAATTTCTTATGACTTAATTTTATCTATAACTAGCGACTTACCTTCGCTTCGCTCGGGTTCGTCCCTAGCTTGCTTCCCTATACAAACTCATCCGCATTTTCATCCCCTTAAGGGATGATTTCCGGGATAAAAACTCCTATATCCTTCCCAGGGTCTCAAATTATCTTCTTAACAAATTTTATCTTAATTGGTTCAGTAGTTTCGGAGCCTATTCGATGCAAACAAACAATCAAATTTTTCCTCTTTATAATATTAGTACAGACTAGAAGCATATTCCAGCTTCGCTCGGGCGTGTCTGTAGGTGCTTAACAGTAGCATATACGTCAATCCAGGTCACAGTCTATCTGTGTTCAAAATTTCATCAAAATCTGTTCAGCTTTGTCAAGCTGAAAGCATATAAACAAGCTTTTACATTTACAGTAGGATTTTTTTTAAAACATACATACTAATTTTAGAGTATTTTATTTTTTGCCCGACTATGGATAAGCTCAAAGGAGGGTTATGTGTTGGATCTGTACGTATCCAACCATATGTTCCCTTGTAATTACTAAATGGCTTAAGCGATTTTGATGATTCATACGTCGTTAGATTCGTTTTGATAACGCGAGTGTTTAAAATGAAAGTAGTGGTTTTCAGACGCCGATTTGTGTGTCCTTAACATTTTTTTTTCCAAACCTATCTAGTATCAAAATAAATATTTTTAAGATGCAATCGTTTAATAATGATATTTTTTTTAGGATGATGATGAGAAACCTGGAGTTATGGAACAGTTGAGGACTGAAATATGTGAGTGTGCAGCGCTGTATGCACTCAAGTATGAAGAGGAGTTTGGTCCACACGCAGCTTCCTTTGTAACAGCTGTATGGAATGTTCTGCTTAGTACTGGTCCTAAGCCGAAATATGATGCGGTAAGCTTATTTTATGGCTAGTTCTTGCCCGTGACTTTGCCTGCGTAGTAGGTGCGTTGATAATAAATAATAATCCTTCTGTAATACATCCATACTTATGTATAATATATATATATATATATATATATATATATATATATATATATATATATATATATATCTCGGTGATATATTGGCTAGAATGTACGGCTGCACATCTGGAGGTCCTGGGTTCGAGTCCCGGACCGAGCCAAGTTTAGTTGTTGAGTCTTTCTGTATAGTAAGCCTCAGTAACAGCCCAGAGTTGCGAAGATGGCAGTGTGTCACCCCCGTGCCTCGGTGAGCACGTGTCCGTCGGTCTTGCGCCGACACTCACCGGTCGTGTCTCGTGTCGTCCCACTGGAGTATGACAGTGACAGAAACAGAGAGTGCACGTTATGTCTGCGCTCTCTCTCACACGCGTTGTACTATAATATCTCCTGCACAGTTGGCTAATCTCAGTGAGATTGGCCGCCGTAGCCGAAACTGGTTAGGAGGAAATTCTTATTTATTTTTTTATTTATTTTTATCCAGCTAGTGTCAAATGCTCTGACGTTCCTAGCGAAAGTGGCAGAGAAGAACACATACAAAAATCTGTTTGAAGACCCGGCCACACTTAGCAGTATATGTGAAAAAGTTGTCATACCTAACATGGAGTTTAGAGGTAAATTTTATTTACTCTTTGCCATTTATCAAAAAAGTACTAGATACACAATCCCATGCATAAGTTCTCTTAATACTGTCACCAATTGTGTTTAGGTAATTCTAGTTGAAATAAATATACAGCAATGTAAAATGAAACTTAAATGCAATGCTTAAAGTTGTTTTTACAAAAATATAAATTAATTAAAAGCGTGCTCAAATGATCAAATGAGCGCTCAGTTGGTGATGACATTTTTGTCGCTGATGGTGTATCTAGTACTTTTTTGATCTACGGTCTTTGCGTTCTTTTTGCAGTAAAATTTCTTTAAGCGTCACTGATGTATTGTAAATGTAAAAGTGTGTTTGTTTGTTTTTTTTCCTTCTTTCACGTCGAAACAAAGTGACAGATTGGCGTGATTTTTTGTGTGGAGCTAGTTGGAGGGCTGGAGAGTGATATAGGCTACTTTTTACCGCGGGAGATTATCTTATTCCCACGTGTAAACACGTTATAATATAACCTAAAACATACCTTTGTATATATGTAATATATAGTCTATCTATTCCATACTAAACGTTAAAACGTAACTCGCTTCGCTCGCGTTCGTCCCTTGTTAGTTATAAATCTAAAATATATCCATATGAGATTTGTGAGATTTTAAGTATGGATGAAATTATATTTTTAGAGTAAAAGAGATATATGATATGATTTTAAGAGTAGAATGGGATGAAAGATGAATGAAAGAAAAGAATAATGATTTGTCATAATGGCGGCACGACGATAAACGTAAATGTAGTTTTCTATAATTTAAATATAACTAGCGACTTACCCTCGCTTCGCTCGGGTGCGTCCCTAGGTACGTTTTAATTTTTTTGAGCGAAACCTTAATTCTTTTTCTAAAATAAAAGTAGCCTATGTTACTCCTTATAATATCAGCTATCTGCTAGTGAAAGTCCCGTTAAAATTGGTCCAGCCGTTTCGGAGATTAACCGGGACAGACAGATAGACAGACAGGCAAAAATTTAAAAAAATGTGTTTTTCTTATAAGTACTGTATATAACTCCATATGCATTTAGTATAAAGCTGTTATTTTGACATTACAAACAAACACTTCAATTTTATTTATCTGTATAGATAGTGAATTAAGCGCTTTTATTTATATCCCTGGATCCGATATCCGTTATAGTAAAGTTAAATAAAATAGTTTTTTATCTTTTTCCCAACAGAATCAGACATGGAATTATTTGAAGACAATCCAGAAGAATATGTCAGAAGGGATATTGAAGGGTCAGATGTGGATACCAGGAGGAGGGCCTCGTGCGATCTCGTGAGGACCCTCGCTGTGCATTTCGAAGACAAGATGATGAGTATCTTCGGACAGTATGTGGAGGTGAGTTGGTTGGTTAGGATTCTATAGCAAAAAAAATAAATAAAAATAAAATAAAAAACGCGCAAGAAGTAAAACTTTTGTAGGTTATCGGTACTCTATATGAAATTCAATTTATGTTTTAAATAATTAGGATAGGTGAGGTACTAAAACTAACGCATATAAGGCATATTATAATCATATATTTATAGCATATCATTTAAGGAAAGAATATAATATTATATATCATTTGTCGGACAATAACAACGGTTACCATAGCAACGAACGTACTACATGTTTTTGTAACGCATTCACCAGCTTACTCCTCAAGTCGAGCGGGCGTAAAGAAGTTTTACTGCAATAAACCCGTTGACTATATCCGGCAGATGATGCTGAACAAGTACGCGGAGAGCGGCGGGTCGGCGTGGGTGGGCAAGGACACGGCGCTGTTCCTGGTGACGTCGCTGGCGGCGCGCGGCGCCACGCAGGCGGCCGGCGTCACCAAGGCGTCGCCGCTCGTGGACCTCGCCTCCTTCGCCGCCAACCACGTGCTGCCCGAGCTGCAGAGGCCGAATGGTACGTTCTGGATGCTTAAACTATATAAATAAAAATGAATGTTCTTAAGCGCAAAACTCGAAAACGGCTCGACCAATTCAGGTAATTTATTTTTTTGTATGTTCCAAAAAGCTATATCCATGTTACTATATCCAAGCTAATAAAAATAATTATAAAAACTCAATATTGCACACACAAAAAAGAAGTAAAAAAAATACAATAATTAAGTGTATAAGAGGCGGCTTTATCGCTTAAACAGCGATTTCTTCCAGGCAACCTTTAGGTGTAGAATATAGCAAAGTAAATGCTTCTAGATTGTTCTGGAAGATTCGAAAAGATTGAGAATGTGTACGCATATAACATATATACAAGTCGTTCTTTTGCGGATAACTACATGTAGATTAAACTGCAGCGACCGAATGGTACGTTCTAGATGCGTCTAGTTGGTTCTGGAATATTCGAGAAGGTTGAGAATTTGTACGCATATACGCAAGTCGTTTTGTGGATAATCACGTGTAAACTGAGCCGCATCGACCGAATGGTATATTCTAGATGCCTCTAGATTAGTCTTTCCCAAAGTGGGCGATAACGCCCCCTTGTGGGCGCTGTAGGAGTCTTTCCCAAAGTGGGCGATAACGCCCCCTTGTGGGCGCTGTAGGCCTAAAGGGGGGCGGTAAGAGACCCAGAGAAAAAATGGGGGCATTGTGTAGAGGCTTAGGGGGCGATTTGTAATTTCATGTAGCTAGGAGGACTCTTAGTAGGTGAAAAAATGGGGGCGCTAAAAAATAATTTATTGTCAAAGTGGGCAGTAGACAAAATAAGTTTGGGAACCCCTGCTCTAGATGATTCTGAAAGCTTTGTGGATGTAGTGTATATGTTACAGTCAAAACTATTTTTTAATCAAAACTACTTTTGACTAAAGAGGTTGGTCAAAAGTAATTTCACTGCAAGCTTTGGTCAATAGCAGTTTTGACTGGCATATCGGTCAAAACTTTTACAAAGTTAAGGAGGTAAGTAGGTTGAAGGTTACTTGGAAGAACCCTTTCTTTCTTTCTAGGTTAGAACAGTGACCACAGCGCACGAGCCGAGCGTGCCGCGGCAGCGGTTGGCGAGTGCCACAATTTTAAGAGTTTTGACCGATATGCCAGTAAAAACTGCTATTGACCAACGCCTGCGTCAAAACTACTTTTAACTGTTTTTGTCAGTCAAAAGTAGTTTTGACCACGAAACAGTCCTGACTGTAACATATATACGCACGTACATTGGTGGTTAGTTTGTTGCTAACCACGTGTAGACTGCAACAATTTTTGAAGTGTAAACTTCTATAGGCAGGTTCGGACGGGGAGTAAATTCATGTAGTCGTCACCGACATGGTCACGTGACGTGTTAACGCTAACACTCAGAGTGCCGATAGATGTCGAAACCAGATAAATGTAAACAATTTTAATTTAAAAAAATTTATTTAAGATCAAACAATTAATCTGAAAATCCAAAAATAACAACTGTTGGTTTATAGTTTTAAGTTTTCACTTCTGTCGGCAGTCCTCGTGACTGCATTTTTTTTTTAAATAACTTTTTGGTACTTATTATATTAAACAAAACATTTTTCGGATAAATGCCGTCCATATGATAGATACTATTGTCTATATAACAGTTGCTAAATTTGTTTTTTTTTTTCTTGCAGTGAATGAGCTTCCAGTATTAAAAGCAGACGCTATCAAGTATATAATGACATTCCGATCACTATTGCCCAATGAATTAATAACAACAGTGTTGCCACTTTTGGTGAGTCAACGATATATTTTTTATTTTATTTTATGACTAATAAGACTGATTCTTGAGAGCTTTAAGACACATTATATTATAGTGAAATGCACTTTTTTTAATGTTTCTTATTATTTTTTCAATAATACTCTTATGTATCTACACTACTATTAAGAAAAGGAAAAATTTTGTATTTTTGTATGTTTGTAACGAATAAACTCAAAAACTACTGTACCGATTTAGATGAAATTTTGGTAAGAAGATAGATTGAGACCCTGGGAAGGACATAGGATATTTTTCATTCCAGAAATCATCCCTTAAGGGGATGAAAGTGTATATGGGGATTATTACTGATATAAACTACTGATTGGATTTTAATGAAACTTTACAATAATGTAGTTCATACATAGTTTTCATGTTTTCCCGGAAAAATGTACGGTTCCCGTGGGATAGATTTGTTTTTGTTTGTCCAGAGACGAACCCGAGCGAAGCGAGGGTGAGTTGCTACTACTAATATATAGATTATCTAACACATACTAACTGTTAAAACGTGTCGCTAGTGTCTAATAATGTGTATATTTTCCAGATCGAGCACATCCGCGGGCGCGGCGTGGTGCGCACCTACAGCGCCTGCTGCGTGGAGAAGCTGGTGGCGGGCGGCATGGTGGCGCGCGCCGCGCTGCAGCCGCACGCGCCCGCGCTGCTGGCCGCGCTGCTGGCCGCGCTGCCCAGCGGGGACGCCGGCGACCACAACGAGTATGTCATGAAGGGTACGTGGCTAGCGTGGACGGCTGCATATCTGAAGGTCCTGGGTTCGAGGCTCGGGTCGGTTTAGTTATTGAGTATTTCTGTTGAGAAGACCTGAGTTGGGATGTTGGCGGTTTTCGTTATTACGCCTGATCTCTCACCGCGAGTTACCAATTGTCGTTTTATTGGAATTTGAGAGTGGAAGGAATAGAGTATGCACTTATGTTTGCGCGTACACCGACAGACGCGCTGTAATGTTGTATCTTCTGTTAGCTAGTCTTAGATTGGCCGCCGTGGCATTATTATTAGAATGACTCACATATGGATAAATAGACGGAAATAATAGAATACAAGGGTTACGTTTCACCCTATTGGCTATGGAATCCTAAAAGTAAATAAATGTCCGTCTCTATTGATTAAGATTTTTATTTTTTTTCTGTAAAACTTTTAAAGAATCTATACATATAATAAAATTGTTACTAAGCCGAATCTGTACATTAAATATTTTTTGGAAAATCTTATTGAAATAGACATTATTATCGATACAGAGGCCGAATCTATAGTTTTTAGAATTTTTGTCTGTCTATCTGTTACCGCATCACGGAAATACCACTGGAGTGATTTTGATGGTATGGTGAAAGCTGGTTATCTGGGTCAACATATAATATACTTTTACTGCAGGAAAATATCTCATCTCTGAGAAATCTATACTAAACGTAAGTAGGGACGAACGCGAGCGAAGCGAGGGCGAATCGCTAGTAAAGTATATAATATATACATAATTATATTTTAAAGTATATTATATTATAAATAAGTTTATAATGTATGTGTACAGCGATCCTGCGCACGCTGGCGTGCCTGCGCGAGGCGGCGCTGCCGTACGTGGGCGAGGCGCTGCCCAAGCTGGCCGCCATGCTGGCGCAGGTCGCCAAGAACCCGTGCAAGCCGCACTTCAACCACTATCTGTTCGAGACGCTCTCCTTGGCTGTGCAGTGAGTTGGTTTTTTTTTTCATAATAGTAAAAGGGGCATGGCCGTAGATTAATTTAATCTATTTTATTGAAATAAAAATAAAACTAGTGCATATAATAGTACGCATTTTTTATGTCACACACTTTTTTACTTTTTTTTTTTGCCAAAATCTGTCAAAAATTTAATTTATAAAAGAAGGCTATTAAAAAAGGTCTTAATTAATAATGGAAAAGTATTAAAAGGGTGTATGTGTATATATTAGGTTCTTTTATTTTAATAATAAATGTGGCATATGAGTGAACAATCCACTTGATGATAAGTGGTTATCGTCGCTCATAGATAGATATCTTTCACATAAGGAGTTGCGAATGCGTTGCCGGCCTTTATGGGACCTGAAGATACGGCTCTTGAAGAGCCCCATACTATATATTTATTTATTACGGGATACTTATATATTTATTTATTTTATTTATTGAAATTTCAGTACATATATTACAAAAATAGATAAAAACGATAATGATTGCAGAAGTTAAGAATGTTTGTAGCAGTTATATATTATAATATATTGTTAATTTGGATGTGAATACAAAGAATATTTAATTTAAATGAAATTTTAAACACATTCAAATATTTCTATAGGTGATGTTACTATGATAAAATACCGATAGCTAACAAGTGCACGTGTAACAAAAAAAATAACGGTAGATAGAACGCTAAACGCATCCGAATGTCATACGTACATTATATGACAGTAGGGAAATAGCGTATGGATTGTTGAACATAACTGTAATTTTCCACGAGATTGTATTTTTACTATACTTGCGTTTGACAGCATTTTCGTTGAAATCAATGGGCCTGCTGTATGATTTTTTTTATTATATGAATTATAACTTATATTATTATATCTTTTTAACATATTCTGAACTGCATTCACAGATTTTGTAAAAACTGTACAGTCAGCGAAAAAAATGCTAAAATACCATTTTTTTTTTTGTGTCAATCGATCCTGTTTCATGTAGGGATCAAAAGACTATACCATTTAAGGTATGAGTACCTTGAAATGGCAGAAATCGCCAAAAACTTTCCCCACACATTTTGCACAGAATAACGATTAATCAACTTGAAATATATATATATATATATATATATATATATATATATATATATATATATATATATATATATATTGCTTAATTTTAATGAATGTTCCAATGCAGGTTAGTGGTGAAGTCCAACCCAAGCGCGATCACGGCGTTTGAAGACGCGCTGTTCCCGATCTTCCAGGATATTTTACAAAATGATATACAAGGTAATGCTGTAATGTAGTGTCTTTAGTGCATTGTGAAAACTCATTAACTTTTTTCTGATATTTTATTTGTTATATCAAGTCATATAGTAATTGTTACGTTGAAATAAAATATCTAATAATTTACCTTTTATTACCTTAAAAAAATTTAAATAATTTTTTATTAGGATTGTTGTAGTTGTACACTTTGAAAACATTTTATTTGGATTTGATATTATGATCCTTATAAAATTATATATTGGTTTTTAATTTCAGAAACGCATTAATTTTTTTTTTTTAATTTTATAACTATAGCACAAACCCAATTGGACTTACTTATCAAATTTTTAAAATTGTAAGGAATTTTTTTGCTGTTTTCCTTTTCTTCTAAATTATTGTATTTTAATAAATTAATGTATTCATTTTATAATTAGACACTTTTATGTTAGTCCATGATTACTATGACTTTTGAGACGTCAAAAATTTTAATCTCTCTCATTTGTTGTAAATCAGTTGAAACGCCAAGAGCAAATAAAAATCAGTAATCGTAAAATCGCACAAAAAATACTCTTATTCAAAATATTACACATTCGCGTAAAATAAAAAAAATTTACAATTTACACCTGTCTCTTCCTCCCCTTCTCTTCTCTTCTCTTCGTCTTCATCTTCATCTTCTCTTCGTCTGCTGTGTATTTCTTTTAAATATTATATATTTCTTTCTTCTATGTATCTCTTTGTGTGGTGCGCAATAAAGTATATGTACCTGTCTACATTTCAGAGTTCATGCCGTACGTGTTCCAAATGCTGTCGCTGCTGCTGGAGCTGCGCGGGTCGTCGGGCGCGGGCGCGGGCGCGGGGGCGGAGGCCTACGCGGCGCTGCTGCCGTGCCTGGTGGCGCCGCCGCTGTGGGAGCGCGCCGCCAACGTGCGCCCGCTCGTGCGCCTGCTGTGCGCCTACGTACTGCACTGCTCCGACCTCGTGCTCGCCTCCGGGAAGCTGGTGAGGAGCTTTTTCATTCCATTCGTTCATTCATTTCTTACGTACATTCATTCATTTATTCATTCATGGTGCACTGTTCTGAGCAACTGTTGGTCTCCAGGAAGCTGGTGAGTTTTTATATAACTATCAATATCTTCTATAATTTCTGTTCGTTTTGCTGTGCTGTTGTGTTGGCTTCCGGGAAGCTGGTCTATGCCCATATACTATAGAAGACACCATAATAATAAATGATGCACTGCTTAAACTTCTGCTGCTGGTCTGTTACTATAAACTATCTGCTATGACTTCTATCCATATGTGCTGGAATATTCTGACTTTCTGCTGCAGTACAGATGACACTATAATACTATGTGATGGCCTGTTCTGTTCTTGTGTTGGTAGAGAAACTGGTGAATCTTTATATTACTATTGAGTTTGTATGTTCCTATCCAGCTTCCCAGAACAGAAGTCCAGAGGCTTTTACTGGCTTCCGGGAAGCTGGATAATGCCTATATACTGTAGAAGGACACTATACAGTACGTGATGCACTGTTCTGAGCTTCTGCTGGTCTCCGAAAAGCTGGTGAGTCTCCATATAACGGGCAAGTTTTATCCGCATATCGTCGGCCTAATTCGTTAACCTGCTAAGTGTAGTTTTTCAAAGTTTACAGGACGAAGAAAAAACTGAATTATATCATTTCATTTTTAGATATCAAAATTCTAAAAATACCGTTGGTTCCTATAACTTTCCTTGATATTTTAAAAGTGATAATAGTTGTATATCTTATGCACAGCTCAGTAAATTAAAGAAAATAATTTTTTAGCAGCTTTTCGTTGTGAAGATCCAATTTGGTTAAGGACATAGCAGTTTTTAGACTTAAATGAGTAGGTATGAAATGTAAATTAGTTAAGACGTTTTTAATCAGATTAATGCAATTAGCATAATAAATATTAGAAAATGTCACATAAACAATATTCTAAATACTTTAAATTAACAACCCTCAAAAATTGTCATTTCAGTCTGAAACTTTAGTAAAATATAAAATTGTTACTGTTAGCCTACATCATCCCGCAAAAATAGGCCAATTTAGATCGAATTTGTCCCATCCATCTCACCATGTAGTTCGTGGTCTCCGGCAACACCGCCTTCCTGTCTCAGGGTTCCACTTTGTGGTCACTTTGGCCCACAGTTCTGCAGGCATATGGCAGACATGGCCAGCCCAGTCCTATTTAAGATTTGTGGCTTTTTAAGCCACGTCAGTGATTTGTGTTTTAGAACGTAGTGTAATGTTTCGAACTTTATCAGTTAATTTAACGCCTAAAATGCTACGCTCTATTGTATGTTGGTAAATTCTGAGTTTTAACATCTGAGTGTCTGACAAAGACCAAGTCTGAGCTCCGTATGTCAGTATGGGAAGTATGCACTTATCCTTAAGTTGTCGCTTTAGTGACAATGGAAGGTCACCCATCATAAGATCTGTCATGGACGAGATAGCTCCTGCAGGCATTTTCAATTATTCTTGATAGGTCTTTGTCTTGTCTGGAATAAAAAGAAACTATCTGACCCAAATGGATATACTCTTGAATATAGTGTACTTCCTCTCCGTTCACTTTTAGGCGGTTCTGGGTTCTATTAGACATCAGCTTGGTCTTCAATATATTCATCTTCAGTCCAACCTCAAGGCTTACATCACTAAGTTGTTTAACATTAGCTCCAGTTCTTTCGTAGTTGAAGAAAACAAGACAATATCGTCAGCAAAGCAAAAGTTGGTTAACTGTGCTCCACCGACATCAATGCCTCTGCGTTCCCTGCTAGGTGCTAGTTTTTTGAAAACTTCATCTAATGCGCTCGTAAAAAGTTTAGGTGACTCCTTGCTTAATACCTTTTTGAATATGTAAAGAAGGATCGATTGTGTGTGTTTTGATGCTAGTTGTGCTATGGGCGTATATAATTTGGAGCAAATTTATGTGGGTAAATTCTATTTTTTGGCAATAAAGAACATTAAAAACACCATTATGTGATATGCTGTCAAACGCTTTTGAATAAACGACGAAGACGAGGTAGGCCTACAATGGTATATTGGATTCTTGATGGTTTTCTATAATTTCATTAATAGCTCAATAAAGGTTTAATTTAATTTAATTTCTTCTCATTGGTACTACTCATGAGGTACATAAATTGTCATAAAACGCATGATAGTTAGATGGAAGAGTCTTTTATATTTCCTGCAAGTCCTCAAACTTCCGTGCAGCAATTTTACATCGAGTCTGGTGCAACTGCGTTCAGTCCCTAATCTCACAAAGATTACATTGTAATGACCTCCTCTGTGGTAAAGTTCGCCATTCATCCTTATTCTGTTTTATAAAGAATCGATTTAAATAAAACAAAATATTTAACTATAAATCATGATAAAACTTTGAACTATGCCACAGCGCACGTGAGTCAGTGAACATTTTCAGTCAAAAACTAAGGCCCCTATAGGATTTAGCAGTTTTTCTTTGTGTAAATATGCTAATAAACAGAAAGCAGGTTTTCGGGCATGATATTTCTAACCTTTATATATTGATATCGTCGCTATTCCTTTAACATAATGTAGGTAATCGTCTGAACTTTTTGACCGGCATAAAAAGTAAAATTGCTCAAAAATGGACTTAGCAGGTTAACGAATTAGGCCGACGATATGCTGTATTATTCTGAACTGCGGGCTTCGGGAACTTAACTCAAACTGTAATTCAATGATCAAATCTAATTACAAACTAATTTCTTATATAGCCATATTAAAATTATAATACTTTCGATTTTTTATTCCAAAATAACGTTTCATTTTTCAGAATGCAATGCTCGGAGTGTTCCAGAAGTTAATAGCGTCAAAAACCAACGACCACGAAGGCTTCTACCTCATACAAACGATGCTTCTCAAATTTGGCGAGTAAGTATTATATATAATTATTTATTTTATTATATAATAATATAATGCTCAGTATATTTACCTGAATATTCATAAATTCAGGATTCGAAATTTTTGTGATAAGTACCACTAAAAAAAATTAAAGAGTGCGTGTATGAATGTGTACACGCGCAAGAAGTAAAACTTCTGTAGGTTATCGGTACTCTTTATGATATTCAATTTATGTTTCAAATAATTAGGATTAATTTTTCAGCTATATTATGTCACTGCGACCATTTCTGGTTTATTGTGATCGCAAAAAAAAAATATGAATAAAATAAAAATTATTAGGATAGGTGAGATACTAAAAATAACGCATATTAGGCATATTACAATCATATATTTATAGAATATCATTTAAAGAAAATATATAATATTATATCATTTGTCAGACAATAACAAGCCCTTTCTTATAGTCTCAACTGATGTTTCCCCTGAAATTTCACTCGGTTACCAATGGGCTACCACTGTCTTTCCCATTGATTTTCCAGATCAGTAATGCAGCAGTACACGAAGCAAATCATAACACTGCTCTTCCAGCGGCTTTCCTCGTCCAAGACGACGAAGTACGTGCGCGGACTGATCGCCTTCCTCGGCTTCTACACGGCGCACTTCGGCGCAGACCCTCTCATAGACCTCGTCGACTCCGTGCAGGCTAAGTGAGTGGTTTAGACGTTATACATTTAATTAATATACATACATATATTTAATAATGTCCTGCTCCACCGATTTTGATCACGACGTCCAATCTCGCTGAGATTAGCCAACCGGAGGTACTATAGTGTAACGCGTGTACACACAGACACAACGTGCACTCTCTATTTGTTTTCCTTTCAAAGTTCGACGGGACGATACTTCGACACGACCGGTGAGATTTAAGACGCGATAGTCTTTCTTCTTTCCTTTTCTAATGTACAATTTATTTATACAGATAGATTAATTTATGTGAAAAATTGTTTCAGTGGCATATGTTTTTTCACGAATTTATTTTGATTTTTAGTTCTCTACCCTCCATTGTTTGGGAATGAGTTTTTATTTTAAAATGTCAAATATTCATGTAAATATAAGTATTAAGAAGGTATCACACGAAGTGTAGTACTAGTTCGGATTATAATGTACGTAACCGTCCGTCCGCAGCATGTTCAGCATGTACGTGCAGCGCGTGCTGGTGCCCGACGTGCAGCGCGTGAGCGGCGCGCTGGAGCGCAAGGCGGCGGCCGTGGGCTGCGTGCGCCTGCTGTGCCACAGCGCGCGCTTCCGCGACGGCGCGCTCGCGCCGCTGTGGCCCGCCGTGCTGCAGGTGAGCGGCGTCCACGCCCGACTACCCCCAGCTTCTGCCCCCGCCTCCCCCTCCCCGATATTTTAAATCATAGCACCGCACGGCCCTGTGACGAGGGCTCTGGAATGTTCGCCGTGAGTCTAGTACAAGGAGAAAAGCCACTCCCACACACTTTGATAAGCAGTGTGCCATGCGAGTTGCTCCTGACACTTCTGTAACAGCAAGGTTTCTTGATTGGTTGTATGGTCTGCTTCGTTTTAGACCCGCCGTCGTGGCGTCGTCACTAGCGCAAAACAGTGTTCGTCGGCTATATAGTATAATTTTACGAATTGATTTACAAAAACTATTCAGAGTGACGATCTGGTTCACCTGTGTTAAATTTTTTTTCTCATTACTAGTATCTTCCCTACCTACAATACAAATTATATGTAATAGCTCCTAGTAGTAACAGGCTCGCTTGGGAAACCGAGTGAAGTAGATTCAAATCCCAGATCGTGCAACTGTGATATATGTGCGAATTATTTCCAACATGAATACATTATCTTACGATGAAGGAAAACATCTTGAGGAAATCTGCATATCTGAGAGAATGTTTTAGAAAGATATACTTAGTCCGCCCGCACTTGGCCAACGTGGTGGACTATGGCCTGCACCTCGTATTGAAGTTAGGCCCGTGCTCAGCCATGCCCGTGAAAAGTTAGATCTTTATATTATTTTTGTTCATTTTAAATAAAACTATCTTTTCGGATTATACCGCGGATTTATTTTGATTTTTGGTTCACGACGTTTCGAATGCTTTACACTTACAGCAATCATGGTCACGGGAGAGACTAAAGTTTTAGACATCTCAAAGGCTTTATATGCTTGTTACAGAAAGTGCCTACCCACAATTTTATAAAAATGATTTAAAAAAATGACACCAGAGTACCTTACAATATTTGTTTGTAAGAAAGTATTATTGTTGTCGGTTCCGCAGGCGTTGATAGGTCTGTTCGAGCTGCCGCCGGACGAGAGCACGCTGCCGGAGGACCACTTCGTGGAGGTGGACGACGCGCCCGGCTACCAGCCGCAGTACGCGCAGCTGGCGTGCGCGCGCGGCGCCGCCGGGGACCCGCTCGCCAGTTAGTTTATTTACCTACTTATAATAAATAATAAAATAATAAATATCTTGGGACATTAACACACAGCACCATCTATTTCCATGGTAAGCTACGAGACTTGTGTTATGGATACCAGATAGTTGTTATACTACACATATATAACTTTAAATACATACCGTAACGTTGGGGTTTTAAAAGCGATAAATAATAATTACGATTTTTTTTATTATTAAATATCCAAAACAATCTCTAAATGCTTAATTCATTTTTCTCTGTTACTACGTAAATGATATGAATTGGCTGAATGTACTATGATGTCATATAACAGAAAACGGTCAGAAAATTTCATTCAACGAGTACGGACAAACTGTCTCAACTGACCAATATAAAATCAAATCCACCAATCGAGTGTCACCATGCCCTTGATACATTAGCATCGACTAATTATGTTACGATTCAATGGATCAGGGGGCATAGCGGTTCACTTGGCAATAATGCAGCAGACGAACTTGCAAAGAGCGGTTCAAATTTAGAAGTAACTGGCCCATATCCACTTCTTCCCCTACCTTTTTCGCAGATTCGCACCTGGATCTGTCAAAGATCCATGACACTTCAAAACAACAAATGGTCGCAAATGGTAGATTGCAGGCAAGCTAGATCAGCTCTACCCGCAGTAAACCCGCGTCTAACTAAAAGCTTACTAAGTCTAAATAGAACCAATCTCAAAATAATGATAGGGACGATAACGGGCCACTGTCCCTTGAACAAACATCTATTTAACATCGGTGCAACGGACAGCCCTCTAGTGTAGAGGGTGTTTCAGCGCCGTAGAATTAGTCGCTCACGTCAGGCGTTGCAGTAACTTGTCAACGAAACGAAATCCCCGGACTAGTGAGGTCGCTCCGCGAAGCCTGTGAAGTTCCCAGGAAACTTCTGCGCTTTTGGACGGAGTTAGGCTGGCTGAATTAGCCAGGATTCGCAACGTACAACGGACCAAATGCGAGTCTAAGTGCGGAAAACGAGTCCAATTTACATTTACATGTTATGTATAGGTTTAGCTGTGGATTTAGTATAATGAATAGGTAAATAAAGAAATTAAAGAATGCGTTTATTACACGCGCAAGAAGTAAAACTTCTGTAGGTTATCGGCACTCTTTATGAAATTCAATTTATGTTTTAAATAATTGGGATAGGTGAGATACTAGAAATAACGCATATTAGACATATTACAATCATATATTTATAAAATATCATTTAATTAAAGAATATATAATATTATATATCGTTTGTCGGACAATAACAACGGTTACCATGGCAACAAACGTACGTACATTTTTTCGTCACGCATTCGCCAGCTTATCCCCCAAGTCAGGCGTAAAGAAGTTTTACTTCAATAAATATATAATCCTCTTCCCCTTCCCGCGGCAGGTATCGAGGACCCGAAGCGCTACCTGGCGGAGAGCCTCGGCGAGCTGTCGCGCGCCGCGCCCGGCCTGCTGCCGCCGCGCGTGGCCGCGCTCGACGAGCCGCACCGCGCCGCGCTCGCGCAGTACCTCGCCGCCTACAGCGTGCAGCTCTGCTGAGACCTATAGAACTGACCGTGTGCGCTAATTTGTCATTCATTCACTCATCATTCACTCGCCATTCACTCATTCACTGTAGATGCTCACCGCGTACACGGTGCAGCTCTTGAATGGACTTCGAGATCGGATATGTTCATTCATTCATTGCAAACACCTGCAAGAGACTATGTTTGTAATTCGTTGTTGAGATAATTTTTAATTAGGAATTATCAATGTTGTAAATGCCAAAGTGGCTCTATCTGTTTGTTTATTTGTTACGTTTTCTGGTCTAAAGCGCTGAAGTGAATTTGACGCTTTTTTATGAAGTGATGGTAGGTTTTGGTTACAAAAATAAAACTAAAAATTGGATAAAAAATTGTATGGAGTCCTTTGAGTGGAGTGGCATACATATATTCCTCGTTACTTCGGGGCAAACCACATAATTCATTCATTCGATCATTTCAACATATTTGATACCCTTATAATAAGTAAAATTGAAGTATATGAAATGTGTAATTTATTTTTTTCGAAGCGAATAGTCGAATGCCGAATGAGCTGGTCATTTTATTTAAGAAGAGCTCTGACATTGTTTACATAATATCTGATAGCTATGTAATGGTGTTTCAGATAATGTATTTTAAATATTGGCTCCAATTAAATAACAAAAAAAAATATAATTTCATTCTGTTAAAATTGATGTAGAAAATCTAATGCTGAATTGTTAAAAAAAATACTAATTGTTGTGTAAAATATATTGATTTAAATAACATATTGAATAGTTTTTTCGATGTGAAACATCTATTGGCGCGCTTT
Organism: Fabriciana adippe; assembly: GCA_905404265.1. Classification (NCBI taxonomy): domain Eukaryota; kingdom Metazoa; phylum Arthropoda; class Insecta; order Lepidoptera; family Nymphalidae; genus Fabriciana; species Fabriciana adippe. Next base: position 4,976,087 of record FR990005.1, on the reverse strand, counting down.
GGCAGTAAAACAGACTGTTCTACGCCACCACTTCTGACGCCCTTGTGTGCGCTCGCGTAAACTATACATGGTCTATTTTAAAAAAGTCTATTAAAAATACTTACATATTTTCTATATATATATATATATATATATATATATACTATTCTTTATTGCACTTATATGTAAAATACAGAAATTAAAATAATATAAATATTACAATTAAATGAATAAGAAAAATAAATTGATTGAATAACGAAACTCTATTTTTATTTTATTTTACTCCATATTCGATATAGGTTTTTATTATGTATTCTAATATTAACATAGATGTTTCACATCTGCCGGGCGTCCCGTGACTGACAACTTTTTTTAAGTTCCTAACGTTTTGATTTTGTCACAGCTCTTTTTAAATTAGTAAGGTAACTAATAGTGAATATTTTTCATTTCATTTGTATATTTTAATTTTATAAATAACAATGCACTTTATGTATTATTATATTGTATAGTAATAATTAGAATACTTTAAGTATTTTATATAATAGTGTTTATAATATTAACATTTGAAATAACACTATTGCGTTTTAAGGAAATATATAATTTGTTTTAACACATTATTTTTTATTCGATTACTTACATCTGATATAATTCTGTTATAAAACATATATTTGGTATTTTTGTCAAAAACTAAGTCGTCATTATAATACTTTATATAATATATTAAAAATAGAAAACATATGTATAACTTTTCTTTTTATATATATATAATCTTAATTTTTAATTTTCATCTTAGTTAAATATATTACTTATTTGATGTTTGTGATTTCATTTAATAATAATATCACAGGTTTGTATTATTTCACTGCTAAATGAGTTTTGGTCGAATATCGTTTTGTAAATAATTGCATGTTAATGTTAAAAGGACTGAATAATTAATTATTAATAAGTAATATTGTAAAATATTTGATAATTGTGATATCATAATTAGGTCGTTTTTAGACGCTGAGCGTTCTTCACGTTAATGTAAGGATATATACAGACAGATTTAAAAATCTTTGAAATATTGCAATTTATATGTATATGAAAGTGTGAATTTTCATTGCAGTTACATTATATTCAATTTTGTAATACATTATAATTATGTGTAACATTCTCTCTGCAATAATTTGTTAAATTCATGATTTTTTTTCTATGGAGTATGTTTCAATTCTATTCAGTTAAGCCTTCGATTGTATGTGTTGAATAAATGTGTAGTATTACTTTGTGTTTATTTTTAAACGACTTCAAAAAAGGAGGTTCTCAATTTGGATGTTTTTAGGGTTTTTCATTGTAAAATTCTTTTTTTTGTTCGATACAGGTTTATTTCGAAATGATCCCATTTAAATTTGATAAAATAATCCATACCTATACTCTGTTTTTTAATCTCAGAGACTAAATTGACACATGCAAATGTCAAATTTACAAATAATGTGGCCAGCTTTTTTGGTGCAGTGTTGTACTTACGATACCGGTTTGTTGAATCGTAACTTTTTATCTTTATTAGACAATTCGTTTCAAAGTTTTATATTCAAAAGCGTGTAATTAAAATTAATACTATTAATTTTAAATCATTAAATATCATATTTATTTATTAAAATATTATATTTATTCATTTAAATATTATATTTATTAATTTTAAATCATTAAGTATCATTAAAATTAACATTATTGAATTTAAATTTACATTATCAATGTTGTATTCTTAAGTTTTAAATAAGTAGCTACACATTATTTAATGATAACTTATTATAAAATAAACGATACTTGATTTTATTAACATTAATTTTCGATAGTGGTACATCACTATTTAAGAATTGCAAAAAACTGACAACCCACGAAATGTCAATTTGGTCTCTGAGATTAAAAAACAGGGTATAAGTGTAGAAAATAGGGTTATTAATTTTGAAGGACTGATTTTTTAAAATACTTTCTTCTTATTTTGCTATTATTATGTGTACTAAAAATTGATAAGTAAAATTAAAAAATATATATATAAAAACAGACTCCAAAAAAATAAAATTAAAAAGTAAAAAAAAAACTGATTGCTAATTTTTATTTACTGTAAATAATATAAAATAATATAGCTGTCTATTGCGTTATGTATTATTGCACTATAGACTGAGAGTTGAGAGTAAAAAGAAACAAGCGTGTGTACCGTATTACTTTTAATTTGCAACTAACTCATAAAATGTATGTCTGTTTTTGATGAAAGTATGGATTTACGCTTTAATTTAGGATTTTATATTAGTGTCACTTGTCATTAGCTTTTACATATGATATACTAGAAACTCACCCTCGCTCCGCTCGGGTTCGTCCCTAGTTACGTTTTGGCGTTTAGCTCAGAGATGAGATATTTTCCCGCAGTAAAAAGTATCCTATATGTTGACCCGGTTAACCAGCTACATCATACCAAATTTCACCAAAATCTGTCCAGTGGTTTTCCCGTGATGCGGTAACAGACAGACAAAAATTCTAAAAACTATAGATTTGGATTCTGTATCGATAATGAAGTCTATTTCAATACGATTTTCCAAAAAATATTCAATGTACAAATTCGGCTTAGTTAGAATAATTTTATTATATGTATAGATTGTCAGTTAAGTCCTTTGATATCATTTCATCGGTTTTTATTTTTTAAATAGATATTATGAAAAATTTAAATATAAAGATCATTTATATATTTATTTTTTTGCATTCAGAAATAAAGGAAAGAATAAAGTGTAAAAAAGTTTTAAAAAATATATACTTGTACACTATAATATCTCTTCCTGTCTCTTGACGGCAAATCTCAGTGGGATTGGCTATAGTGGCCTTAATCGATCGGAATATTAATAAAGGTGTCAAAAATAAAAAACACAATGACATTTCAGCAACGTATATTCAATAAGCATTTCTACTACATTCGAATCAGCTACAGACAAAAATCTATTTGCACTACAATTGCAATAACATGTTTTATGCGAACTTTTAAAAATTATAATTCCATGGTTAAATGATATCTTATATCGAATTGTTATTATTAGAAATAGAAACATTAAACGGAGTAACTTTGGTTTGAAAATGTAATCCATAATACTTTCTGAGATTTACGCGAATATTTGACATTTTAAATAAAACTATCTTTGGATTTTACCGCACTTTTTAAATTTTTGACGGAAGACTCCCAGTGACCATGATTGCTGTTAAAGCATTTGAAACGTCGTGTCGGGAACCAAACATCAAAATAACTTCGCGAAAAAATCCGAAAAGATAGTTTTATTCAAAAATGTAATAATATCCATCTCAAATTAGGAATGATTTTGTTTCAGTTATTAGATAGAACATTCTGCTGTTTCACACTCGTTCGGCCAAAGTTACTCTGAAGCATACAAAATATTAATTCCAATGGAAATATTAAAAAAAATCACAATAGGCAAAATCATTGACACATCTAGGACATTTTCATTATTAATAATTATTATTGCGTAAAATGTTTTTTTTTTTTTATTTTTATTTTTTTTTTATTTTTTTGTTGGGGCTAGATGGTGGCCATTAGACATAAAACTTACAATTATATAATAATAAACTCCACTACTTTTACTACAGGGAGCGGCGATATGTTATCAAATTTAATAGAACCATATTAAGTATCGAGTAATATTATTTAATATTATAAACGCGAAAGCCATTTCTTGCTCATTAGATATGAGACCCTTCTATTGTCGTGAAATTTAGCAAGCAAAATTGATTGAAAAGCACAAATAGTCGTACATAATTATTTTAATTAATTAAACATAGAAAAACTATAATTATTAACCGTTTTAAACGTGATAACATCACCACCACTCCACACAATAAGAAGATTTTAAGCATAAGATAAATACATAAAAACTACAATAAATATTTAATTTGCAATAAAAGCTGCTAAAGTGATATATCAATTTAATTTATACAATATTAAAACAGAATAATAGCATACAAAATATTGCCATTATATAAGGGAATATTATATAAGGAATTGCCATTATAATGACAAAACATTATTTCCAATGTAACATGGCAACCCTACACATTACATGTCTAATAACTAAGCCCCGTTATAGCCACTTGACCTCATGCTTTAAGCCGCTGTTTAATAGGCTTGTATACAAATAAGTTGCTAACTCACACACATACATATAGAATAATAAATAATTTAATTCCACACCTAATCCAGAATAATTTATAAGTACACGACTTTCACAATACCAATAATAAAAAGTGCTACAAATTAGTATACCATAATAATACCCTGCATACTAAATAAGTTTTTATAAAAAATTAAATTCGCGTACAATTTAAAGAAATCTAAACACAACAATAAACAATATATAGCGCTCATATTATAACTACGTCGCTCTAAAATTGTCTTCTAAAACAGCCGCAAACACAACTCTGTAGTAATACTGACAACTGCGCAGCCATTTGCAGCTAACTTCAGAGCGACAAAGATACAATACGAGCTCTATCGTCGTCTCAGTGCTTATTTGTATAAACGATCAATTTAGGGAAAGAGTTTTTAGTACAGAATTATTAACTTTAAAATGTCAATTCTATTAAAATAAAATACACATTTTTCTTTTAAAAAGCCGAAAAAAAATTAATTTTAAAATAGAAAAATTAATTTTTAAATAGAAGGAAAAAACTCTACAGTGAAGTAAAACAACGCGGTTTAAACAAATAAGAAGTATGGCGACGCTATATATTAAATGAATACATAGTACAATGTAATGAAGTTAGCAACATATCCACCATAGTGCACATTCCCTCACCACAGGTTACTTGAGGGCGCACTCCATATACATGGACTGCTCCATGTCCCCGGAGGGAGACGAGGGCGAGTGGGGGGAGGAGAGAGAGGGAGTGGGGGAGGGCGGCGGCGTCTGAGGGCCGGTGATACGCCCGAAGTCGAAGTTCACCTGGGATAGCGGCCACATGTCCTTCAGAATCAACCTGGAATAAAAAGTTGGGTTATTTATCTATACTAACATAATAAAGAGGTAAAGTTTGTGATGTTGTAAGGGGAGGGGGGACGGGGGGGGGGGGGGTTGGTAATCTTTGGATCTACTGAACCGATTTAGGTGATATTTGGTAAGAACATAGTTTGAGACACTGGGAAGGACATTTTTTGGAAAACTTATTGAAATAGACTTTATTATCGATACAGAGGCCGAATCTATAGTTTTCAAATTTTTTGTCTGTCTGTTTGTGGAGAGATTTTGATGAAATTTAGTATGATGATAGCTGGTTATCCGGGTCAACATATAGGATACTTTTTACTGCGGGAAAATATGTCATCTCTGATAAATCTATATTAAAGGTTATAACGTAAGTAAGGACGAACCCGAGTGGAGTAGCTAGTCTATACTAATATTCTAAAGAGACAGAGCGTGTTTATTTGTTTGAACGCACTAATCTCAAGAACTACTAATCCGAATTGATTTGTTTGCATTAGATAGCCCATTCATTAAGGAAGACTATAGGCTATATACCATCATGCTACTACCCAAGGGAGCGGAGCAGAAACCATAAATGTCAACAAATCGGGCAGAATTTCATACATTATTATTAAACTGATATTTATAATCAAACAAATTTAAAATTGGGCACAACTAGTTAATATAATGTGATATAATCTCACCAGAGGCGCTTGTCGACGACGGCGCGCACCTTCGGCACGGGGAAGCCGTTGAAGGCGGAGGCGACGGGCAGCGTGTAGGCGCCCATGTCGCGGAACACGAGCCAGGCGCCGGCGCGCAGCGGCGGCAGCGCCGCGCGCGCCAGCACGCAGTCCAGCGCGTCGCACGTCGGGCCCCACACCGAGCACGGCGCGGCCGGCTCCGACGACTCCTAAGGGGACCATTATACATAAACAATCTATACAGATAAATAAAATTGGAGTGTCTGTTTGTAATATTAAAATATCCGCTTTTTACTAAATGCATATGGATGTATACACGGTACATATACCAAAACAACATTTTTTACAATTTTTGTCTGTCTGTCTGTTTGTTCCGACTAATCTCGGAAATGGCTGGACCGATTTTGACGGGACTCTCACTGGCAGATAGCTGATGTAATAAGGAGTAACTTAGGTTACTTTTATTTTAGAAAAAAAAAATAGGGTCCCACGAAAAAGAAATTAAAACCAAATTAATTAATTAATTTTATTTTGGGAAGCCACCAGTTTATACATAAAATTATAGTGCAGCGCGTGTGCGCGCAGACACAAGTGCACTCCCTATTCCTGTCACTCTCAAATTCTAATGGGACTATATATTCAATATTTACCATGAAGGTTAAAGTTAACAAAAAGACTTAAGAACTAAACTCGGCCTCACCCGAGACTCGAATCCAGGACCTTCGAATATGCAGTCGTACAAGCCACTACACAACCGAGGCAGTCAAATAAAACAAATAACTACTCGTATTATATAATCGCTGCGAGCATTCATTTGTGTGATAAGCTTGAATGTTTGTACTCCAGTCATTGGTGTTTATATTTATAATATGTAAGTATTTAAAGTTATATATGTGTAGTGTATCAACTACCTAGTATACATAACACAAGCCTCGTAGCTTACCATGGAACCAGATGGTCCTGTGTGTTAATGTCCCAACATATTTATTTATATTTATTTATTTATATGTATAACACAATGGCTCATGCTGACCTCTAGCGGCTCGGCGTGCACCTGCTGGTGGTCGTACAGTACGCAGTTGAAGGAGCCGTAAACGCCGTCGTTGATGAAGTACATGGTGTGCGGCGCCGAGTCCTCCTTGGCTGGCAACTGGAAAAGACAAATAGTGTTATCCATATACATCATTAATTAATATTATAAATGTGATCGTTTGTTTGTATATCCTTCTTTTACGTCGAAACAGGGTGACAGATTGGCGTAATTTTTTTGTGTGAAATGGAGGGCTAGAGAGTGACATAGGCTATTTTTACTATGGGAGATTATATTATTCCCATGAGAAAACAAGTTATAATACAACCCACAACAACTCATCATACCATGTATAATTATGTATGTACGTATATATAAAATATATAGTCTACCTATTCCGTACTAACCGTTAAAACGTACCTAGGAGCGAAGCGAGGGTGAGTCGCTTTATTACTCAAGTCGTTTTATTTAAGAAACTTGTTATTTTGAATATTCAAGGTACTTTTTTCCATGTCCTGTCTATTTCTTTTATGGTCTAGTCAAAAATCGATATGTACGTATTGTAAAATATCTTGGTTTAGGATAATTGTAAGATACAATGATACACTCTGTAAAGGTCAATTTTACAGAGTGTATCACTGTATCTACAATATTTGACCGTCAGGAAGAACGATAATAAACAGTTCAAGTGAGTGTCAGTAGATAAGAGTAATATGTATTGATTCATTATTGATGTTCATGTAACACTAGCGACTCACCCTCGCTTCGCCCGGGTTCGTCCCTAGGTTGATTCCCCATACATTTCATCCCCATTTTCACTCCCTTAAGGAATGATTTCTGGGATAAAAACTATCTTAATTCTTCTCACGGTCTCAAACTATCTTCTTACGAAATTTAATCTTAATCGGTTCAGTGGTTTCGGAGCCTATTCGGTGCAAACAAACAAACAATATCCTTCCTCTTTATAATATTAGTATAGATAGATTATGAAACCAAAAAAAAGCTTTAAAAATGTTTGTTTTCCTTTTTGTTAAATCTAAGAGAAAATACGTAAAACTAAAAGGTAATTTCAGTTTTTTAATTCCGTAATATGTGTTGTTTCCCAAAATCAATTCGTAACAGCTAGTCAATACAACCCGAACTTTCACAGATTCACAAAAGTGACATATTCGCACAACTAGTTATACATAACAAGAATTATCTCCCGAACCGCTAAACCGATTTCCATGCTACTTTCACCATTGGATAGAGAATGAAAAGGAACATCCCATACCCTATATACTACAGTAACTAACCTCCCTGGTGGCGTGCACCATGGCGGCTAGCGTGTAGGCGGCGGCTGCGAAGTACCGGCCGGGCTCAGCGATGACGCGCACCGAACGCGACGGGAAGTGCGTCTCCAGCGCCTCGTTGATAACTGCTGCCACCTGAACAGTATGTGTATATATATTATTTATTTATTTTCGGTGACGGAAAACATCGTGAGGAAACCTGCATGTCTGAGAGAATCTAGCAAGTTTTAGAAAGACATGTTTAGTCCGCCCGCACTTGGCCAGCGTGGTGGACTATAACTTGATCCCACTAGGCAGGTATATCTGGTAGTATCGTTGATTAAAAAAGTACTAGATACACAATCCCATGCAAAAGTTGTCTTAATACTGTCACCAATTGTGTTTAGGTAATTGTAGTTGAAATAAATATACAACAATGTAAATTGAACCTTAAATGCAATGCTTAAAGTAGTTTTCACAAAAAAAAAATTAAAAACGCGCTCAAATGTTGAAATGAGCTCTCATTCGGTGAGGACATTTTTTATCGCTGATTGTATATCTAGTCCTTTTTTGATTGACAGGTAGCATGTATACCTCGCATTTGCTGGTGCCGGCTTTGCCGAGAGCGAGACAGATACAGTTTATGTACAGATCTCGTGTATAGAAATGACTCTGTAATCTCAACATCTCGCTCTCGCGTATGACGTGTCACAAGTGCGAGTGAGACAGATATATCAGGTGGCATGTATATTATATACCTCGCGTATGCTAGTGCCGGCGTTGCCAAGAGCGAGACAGATACAGTTAATATAGAGACCTCGTGTATAGAAATGACTCCGTAACCCCTACATCTCGGTGTCGCGTATGACGACACGTGACGTGTGCGAGCGGGACAGACACACGGCGTACCTCGCGTATGCAGGAGCCGGCGTGTCCGGGGAAGCCGCCGCCCACGTCCACGAGGCGCATGCGGTGGCCGGCCGCCGCGCCCGCCGCGAACAGCGCGCGCGCGTGCTGCAGCGCCCGCGCGTACACCGCCGTCTCCTGCGCGCCCGACCCCACGTGGAACGACACGCCTATCACCTGCACACGTTCATATGTTGGGACATTAACACACAGCACCATCCAGTTCCACAGTAAGCTATGAGGCTTGTGTCATGGATAGTTGATACACTACACATATATAACTAAATACATACATATTATAAATATAAACACCCGTGACTGGAGTACAAACATTCGTGGTCATCACACAAATGAATGCCCCCAGCGGGACTCGAACCCGCGACCGCTGGCACAGCAAGTAGGGTCACTACAAACTGAGCCAAACGTGTCGTCATTTTGTAGTGACACACACATTTATATTTTGAGTCATGTGAAGAAGAGATTATTATTATTACTATTTCTAATATTAGTGTGCTTTTTTTGTGTATGTTGACAGATGTGTTTGGTTTTTTCGTAATAATTTATTTTCGGGATATTATATTATTTATTACATTTCATTTTATTCATTTAAGTAGAAAATAAATAAAAAAAAGAACTACAACTACGTATTAAGCTAAAATATCATTTTAAATTTGTTGTCCAATTATAAATGTACGCAACATTCAAACAAATACATATAATTATATAAACAAACTTAACCAAAAATTTCATATTACAGTATGTGCATTTAAAGTTAGATAAAAATATTAATAACAAAAATTTATTTTCACTATACGTATATATATTTAAAAAAAAACTGTCTCTTCGGATTTATTTTGATTTATCGTTCCCGACGTTTCGAGTGCTTTATAACAGAACCTCTCTCGTATAAAAAAAATATCATAATAATCCCATCGCTACACTGAGTAAGTGTGCGCGTGTATATGTGTGTATATACTATACATGACTGCATATATAAGCATGCATATATATTTACGTATGCGTATATATATGTATTATGTAAGTACGTATAATTATATACATATGTGTGAGTGTATAAGTATGTATGTATGTGTGTGTGTGTATAAGTATGTATGTATGTATGCGTGTATACTGACGCTGAGGCCGAGCATGGCGGCCAGCTTGAGCAGGCGCGGCGCCTCGGCGACGGGCTCGCAGCCGAACTTGATGCCGAGCGGGCACTGCGCCGACGACGCGTCGCAGCGGATGCGGATCACCAGTCTGTGCACAAGCACCATCGTTATAAGTTTAGACATTTAAAAAAAAAACTGGAACACTTTTAACAATTTTTACAATAGGAATAAAAAATGTAATAAATCTATACATATAATAAAATTATAACTAAACCGAATCTGTACATTAAATATTTTTTTGGGAAATCTTATAGAAATAGACTTTATTATTGATACAGAGGCCGAATCTATGAGAAGTTGATCTATGTTTAGAATTTTTGTCCGTCTGTCAGAGACTAAATTGACACATACAAATGTCAAATTTACAAATAATGTTGCCAGCTCTCTTGTGCAGTGTTGTACTTACGATATCGGTTTGTTGAATCGTAACTTTTTATCTTTATTAGACAATTCGCTTAAAAGTTTTATATTCTAAAACGTATCATTAAACTTCACTTTATTAATTTTAAATCATTTAATATCATATTTATTAATTTTAAATCATTAAGAATCATTACAATTCACGTTATTAAATTTAAATTTACATTATTAATTTTGTATTATTATTACGTTTTAATTTACCTATATATATTTCAGGATAACATATTATAAAAAAAGAAAACGACACTAAATTTTACTAACGTTAATTTTCTATAATGGAACATCACTACTTTAAAAATTGCAAAAAACTGGCAACCCACGTAATGTCAGTTTTGTTTCTGAGATTAAAAAACAGGCTATAACTTAAAGTTAATATGTTGAATATATGTAATTTTGGACGTTTAATTATCCCCTGCACACACAACTACAGTGAACAAGCAATATTCACCGACACACACTAAAGCGCTTGTAATAAGTCTCATTGAATAAAGTATATTTCATTTCAGAGATGTATAAGTTACTCACTGCGCTTCGGGCATCAATCGCTTAGTCTTGATCAACTCGGTCTCCGAGTCGAAGGTGAGCGTGGTGACGCCGGCCGCGTGCGCCCAGCGCAGGTGCGACGCCGGCTTCGCGGGGTTCGCGAAGATTATGCGACTGGGGGACAACGTTTATAAATAAATATGTTGGGACATTAACACACAACACCATCTAGTTCCATGGTAAGCTACGGGGCCTATGTTATGGATACCGGATAGTTGATACACTACACATATATAACGTTAAATACATATATATTATAAATATAAACACCCATGACTGGAGTACAAACATTCGTGCTCATCACACAAATGAATGCCCCCAGCGGGACTCGAACCTGAGATCGCTGGCACAGCAAGTAGGGTCACTGAAAACTAAGCCAAACGTGTCGTCAAAACGTTATTAATGCTTTGAATAATCTCCTCCTAACCAATTTCGGTTACGGCCAATCCCACTGAGACCAGCTAACTTGTCACTTTAGAGCAGTGTTTCTTAAACTTATTGCAGTCATGGACCACTTTTAGAATTTCTAAAATTTCACGGACCCCCTGTCAAAGAATATTCTAGGGGGGAAAAAAACAAAAAATTACAAAAATCACTTTAAACTTTAAAAAATAAAAAAAAAAATATTGGTAATTTACTCACACTTAAATAAATATTATAAAATACAGCTAATCAGAAGGATGCTGTTGTTTGGCCTCAATGAGCTTATAAGACCCCATAAGAAACCCTGCTTTAAAGCATATTTGTTCAAACGACCAATACTTGTTGTACCTACTTTAGAGTAGACAGTTTTTTTCCTCTATTTCTAAGATTTATATACATACTTTTTTAAAGTAAAATATGTATTTTATACCAATAGAATGGACATTTACGAAAAAACACACACATCCTTTTTTTGATCTCGATAAAAAACTAAGAACACTTTTCAAAACGATTTAAATGCGCCCAAACTAGGTCTTTACCCCGAGCCATTGAAAAGTTCCAATTAAACTTGTAAACGAGAAAACAACACTGTACTAAACGTAATCACAATCAAGCAAAAAAATCCTTAACACCAACCAGAATCTCTTTGAAACATTGCGATTTGTGATTGTGCGACATTTTGGCATAATTAGAAATAAGAAGCTTTAAATTCAAAGCTTTGAGAAATTACGAATAATCAAGTAAGAATCTAAAAAGGGAAAAAAGTATGAATAAAGTCTGTGCGCACTTAAAACTCAGAACTCATTAGTGGCAAAGAAATTGAAACACTTTGAGCTTATGAAAAAAAAAAAGATGTCTTGACATAAAGATTTGAGGCACTTAATTTCTACCTTTACATTAGGGCTAAATAGAGAGTCAAGAAAAAAAAGTTGGTATATAATAAATTGAATACATAAAACTTATTAAACAGTTAATTGTTTCATTTGATATTTAATTTGTTGTTCTTAATTTGATGTTTTTTTTTTGGGCTGTTTTCAGCAAAGCTGCTTTTCGAGCGGTGGTAGCTTTCTCACGGACAGAATTCTCTATTTTAAAGTGTCCTTTCTTCTCTTGTCTCTCTCAATATTCTCATATTCAAGTTGACTATCTAAATGCAAAGTTTTTATGTATGTTTGTCACTCTTTAACGCAAAAATTTAAAACCCCTGAACGGATTTGGATGAAATTTAGCACACAGATAGACTTAACGCATTTGACAAGTCGTGTGACAGTGACAATGGTAACGGACGCACAAAACAAATCAAAAAGAGTGTAGATAGATATATCTGCAAATAAATAAATTTAACATCCATTCGAAAAGTCTTCAGTATACCCGCGAGCCGCGACAATGGCGCTGAAATATCGGGAAACACATAAAAGTAATTGAAAAAAAAACATAGTAAAAATCCCGTTTTACATAATAAAAAAAAAAAAACATATAACTCACTCAGGTCGCACGCCGAGCGACGTGACGAGCTGTATCTCCGCCTTGGACGCGCAGTCGAAGCCCGCGCCGAGCGCCGCCAGAGTGCTCACCATCAACTTGTCATCGTTGCATTTCACCGCTGTTGGTGCAACAAACGGTCGTGTTCATACAACAATCCCGTGGGATGTTCTATATGTAATGTTTTCCCGGGATTACGGGATTTCAGAATAGGGTTAATTATAGTTAGTCTTTACGTACATACAAATGTCTTACTAATTGGAAAACGCCACTCAATTCAAATACAGCCTTAAAACCTTCTAGTAGAATCGCTTTTTTCGTTATGAGATAAATGAAAAAAAAAATGTTATTTATTTTTCAATCTTAACCACATTTTTATTATTTTTAACTATATTTTGGAATAACTATATAAAGGAAATCGAAATATTTAAAAACTCCATTAAGAGATAACGCATTTGCTTAGAAGACCCAAGTGAAATGGGTTTAAACTCAGCTTTACCATATCTGACATGTTCATGTGCGAATAATTTTTTAACTTGATTTTCAGCCCCCATGGTTATACAAGATCTCGTTAAGATACCTGAGAGGTATGCATGTCTGAGAGAACCGAAAAGTTAGCCAAATCACATTCGACTATTGTGATGGACTGTAGACCAATACCCTACATAAGAAAATTAAAAGGACAAAATTATTATCTATACTAATATTATAAAGAGGTAAAGTTTGTGAGTTTGTAAGGTTGTAGGGGATGATAATCTCTGGATCTACTGGACCGTTTTAGATGAAATTTGGTTAAAAGATAGTTTGAGACCCTGGGGAGATCATAGAGTACTTTTTATACCGGAAATCATCCCTTAAGGTGGTGAAAATGGGGATAAAAGTTTGTATGGGGAATCAACTTAGGGACGAACCCGAGCGAAGCGAGGGTTAGTCGCTAGATACTTATAAAAAACTCACCATAAAACGGTTCAACGCGTGGCATAAGCTCCTTCCACTGGTGGTATCGCGCTACCACCTCCCCCAAATCCATCACATAGAAAGGATCCTCCTGGGTCCCCTCATCCACTATTTCTTTGATCAGCCCTTGAGGGGTCCAGGGTCCATCTATCACGCACACGCGCTGCTCATCCTCGATGACCTTCATCGTTCCAGGTATTTTGACCGAGTTCACTTGACCGCGTATCAGGTGGGCAATGTCTTCCGACGGGCCCGCCTCGGCAGACGCCGAGGCTGAGTCAGTCGGCTATGCGAGGGGTGGGGGGTGCGGTACGGGAGGGGTCAGGTGTCCGAACCCGGTGGTAGGGGTCCGTTAGCGCTAGTCCACAAGTGTCAGCTGTTAAAAATAATAATAATGTTAGGAATAACGAAATTGATAAGATACTAGTGACATTCATTAGACACTAGGATGAATGCTTTCCTAGGTACCAAACAGTATCCTTTGCGTTGCTCCGTGTCCATAATCTATATATTTACTTAATTCCATCAAAACCCGTCCAGCGCGTCAAATATAAACAAACATACATACATAACATACAAACAAACTTTCGCAATTATAATAGTATTTTTTCCGATTAGATTTTGCTTGCGGCCATGTTTGTATGACACTTAAATCAAAAAGCTTGAAACTATAAATAAAAACAGGAAATAATTCTTCTCCATATCCCGAATTTCATATAAAATAATATTGTCGTTACTTGATAAAAAATAATACACAATAACACTCACTCAAACTTTATAATAATAATAAATAAATGAATATGTTGGGACATTAACACACAGCACCATCTAGTTCCATGATAAGCTACGGGGCCTGTGTTATGGATACCAGATAGTTGATACACTACACATAATATATAACTTTAAATACATACATATTATAAATATAAGCACCCATGACTGGAGTACAAACATTTGCGCTCATCACACAAATGTATGCCCCCAGCGGGACTCGAACCCGCGACCGCTGGCACAGCGACTAGGGTCACTACAAACTGAGCCAAACGTGTCGCCAAATTTTCGCATTATAATATTATTGAGACTAATTTTTCCTACGCTTATTGCTCGTATTATGTTATCGAGCGTATTTACTATATTTTTTATTCTATCTATAAATTACTAATAAATAACTAACAATCTATATTTTTTTTGTAATAGATAACGATAACGATACGTCATGTAGTTATTTAATCTCGTTACGTTTCTGTTATTACGATTATATGACGTGATAATTTAGCAATAAGTACTAAAACGTAATAGATAACTTGTGATTAAATCTGATGACTTCTTTCTAACTAAAAAATGTACACTGACTTCAAAATCACTTTAAACGTAATTATTGCTCCCTTAGTGATGTTTTTTTTTTTCTTCAATTTATATAAGACCATATACATATAGATATAATTTTTTTTTTAACAGAATAAAATACGTTTAACAATTGTCAGATACATCTTGTAAGATAGACACAATAAACACACACACACGCAAACACACCGTAATCGCGTACCTCTTCTTTGGAAGTTGGTCAATAACTACTAAATATACACTTTAAGACAAGTGATCGTACACATTTCACGGTGAGGAATTCTAATCTTAATATGGCTTTAATCTTATCAGATATGAATATTTTTGTCTCAATCGTTATATATAATGGATATTTCGAATAAGTTAGTCCGTTTTCAATAATAATACCACAAATGATTTTTATTTTAATTAAAATATTCTATTTAGCTAAAACACTCGATTACGATAAAACCGCAAAAATCCGGAAAAAGTACTACTTAAAATTTTAATATACTTTTTGTTTTTTTTTAACCAAATCTGTCAAAAAGGTAAGATTACAAACGGCTATTAAGAGTTTTTAATCCTACTAATATTATAAATCCGAAAGTCTGTGAGGATGTCTGGATGTATTCATGTATAGATGTTGTTACTCTTTCATGCAAAAAGTACTGAATGAATTTTAATAAAACTTTACAATAATATAGCTCATACATCAGAATAAGACATAGGCTACTTTTTATCCCGGATAAATGTACCATTCCCGTGGGATAGACTTGTTTTTGTTTTTAGAGGCGAACCAAAGCGAAGCGAATTAAAATAAAAAAGTATTTAAAGTATATATTTGTGCGTACATTACTATGAAGGTACATAATACATATGTATATGTAGCAGGTAAATGCAGAAACCGTGAAATTATATATTCGCTAGTAAAATAACCCGGAGTATTGTCAGTCGTCTCCATTTCTTACAATATGACGGGACATGTCTAGGTATATTATAATTTCACTAAGCACAATTTCAGTGATATTGTGAATCAATGAAATTTTGACAACTTCACAAAATGATAAAAGCCGATAAATTGTGAAACGGTCACTGATTGCCGATTGGTCAGATTTAAACGTCTTTTTAACAGTTTTTACAATTTCCCTACGGCATACATATTATATTATATACTCATTACTCACGTGGTCGGCAAAGTAATGTGTCAGCGAGCGGGCGCACGCCGCAGCCAAGGCGGGTCGACGTTGAGGGCGCGGCGCCAGCAGCGCGGCGCGGGGCGCGGTCGAGGCGCGGAGGGGGTCGCGAGCGCGTGCCAACCGGCACTGCCACCTGCGCCGGACTCGTCCGGTGCTCCCTGGGGGGTGAACAGCCCTTGTTATTTTTTTTTATTCCTTTTTGGAAATACTGGCTATAGGTACATACTACATTATACATCACTGCGTTCATACACGATCTATTGTGATCGCCGACCCTTGTCTTGTCTACTATTATTTATATTTTAAATAGGAACACCAACAATATACATATGTGACATTTACATAAAGATTAAAAATATTTTAAAATAAATCTTGACAATATGTACAAATATTACAGGTATACACTACATTGTCAGAATAAGCAATGACACCGTAACCTTCAACAATTACAGAACCTACTTAAAAAGCGATGTAATAAAATTAATTTCAACAAAATATAATTTAGAGTAACAAAAACCGAAATGAAACATGTGACAAAGATATACTAAATAACTATTCATCCCCATTCTCGCCCCCTTAAGGGATAATTTCCGAGATAAAAACTATTTCACTCACTCATTTTTCATATCATGAGATTTTAAAAGAAACTTATTTTAGTAAACATTTTTTTCTTTTAATTTTCTTCTATACAAAACTTGTCTTGACAATAAAAACACAAAAAAAAAGAATTATCCAATTTGGTGCAGTGGATCGGAAGTTATGCGCGTACATACATTTCGGTGATTCATTTTTAGTTATATAAACGGAGTAGGTATTTGTGTAAACTAAAACTAAATTACAATTGAATCATAGTGAAGACAGCGTGTTACTTCTGGGCTACTATTATCTTATCTTCAAAGTGGAATACACAAAAAAAAGGAACAAAATGCGCCAATTGAACCCTTCGGTTCCTGGCGTAGAATCAGATAATATGCCGTCTGCTACGTCAGGTAATCGTTTACTTACCAAATTCTATAATACTTGTGATCGCCGCGTGGTTGAAAATCAACCATAATTCATTAAGTTATATATTGTCTTGAGTATATCACAATATTAATCTATGCTCAATTTGACCACAGACTTTCACAATAAACAAAAGAGTATAGTATAAGCGTGTGTGTGTGTCAAATACATGGTAGTGTGTGTAATTTTTTTTTTTATTATTCATTTAATGTATTTTTTATGCATAATTTTAAATAAATATTATAGCATGATGCACTCCTCTATAAAAACTATAAGTTTGGGAAATTTCATACACCTTCGTCCTCGCAACTTTCGTAAAAAGGGGTACAAAGTTTTTGCTTCACGTATTAATATATAGATAAGACGAAGTTAATCATTCCAGTATAATCTTATTTAAGTATCCAAGTATTTAAATTGATAAAACAGTAAAAATGTATCAGGTACATTGTTTCAGACTGAACTCGCTCATCGATAAATGTTAAAACAAAATGGCAGCAATATGCAATACCAAGTAGGTTCTATTCTTTTTATAAATCCATATTATGCCATAGAATATCGTCGTTGCGCGTGCATAAGTCGCTATGTGTTATTTAGTTATTTTCGGTTTTTTATGCAGTTTTAATCGTTATTTCACGATATATAACGATTAAAACTGCATAAAAAACCGAAAATAACTAAATAACACATAGCGATTTTTGCACGCGCAACGACGATATGGTCCTTCCTGACAAAAGCCATCTGACAATTGCAATTGATTATCTTGCCTTCCTTATCCTTGCTAATTACTTACAAAGCACGCTATTCGGATCAATCAATGTCACTATACAACATAGAAACAGCTAGGTAGGGGAAATTTTAATTTTTACTTATTTTCAATCTAACATCGTTCAGCGAAATGCGTATCGTAGATACGCTTCAAACAAACTGGTTAAAAACGTTTTGAACTTCATCATTTATAATCAAGAAGCATGCTTTTAAGGTAGAAACGTACCTATAATTTGGCTCACGAATAAGTAATGAAGAACATGACAATATATTTGTGTAGTTGGTAAAAGTAAACATGACAGTTTGATTTTTTTTTTTTTATAAATTCATATTTCATATGAAAATGCTTAATTTTTAAGAGTAAAAAATATCAAAAATAAACATGTTGATTTAAAAAAATTGTAATGATTAGATAGAGATTTTGTTCAACTTGGAACTTGGATATGAAAAATAAAATGGAGTCTAAAATATTATCTTTTTAAACAAAAATTAGACCTTAAAATAAGTAATAATTCATAACCCAGAAAGGGCAAATAAGCTAATTAAAAATATTTTTGCTTTCAATACAATTTTTCTTATTAATCTCGTGAAAGATCTTACATAATACCTACCTACTACATATTAATAAAAAAAATACTTAATAAAAACTCGCTGGCTTCACTATATATACGAAGTTTTCAATGATTAAAGATGGTTAGTTCGTATAAAGAGTCTAACAACGTCTGATTACAGCATATATAATTCAGCGCTCGCATTTGCAATGTCACAGGCGACCTTCCGCGAAACAAATGTCAAAGGTTACATGGCTGACCGAACGGAGCACGAGAAAATGGGTTAAAATTTATCTAATATTTTCAATTTTTTAACTATGAAACGTTCTGAGAAACTGTTAAAATCATTACTTAAAAACTTAATATTAAGATGGCTTTGTTACTTATACTAATTCTACGATATATAATCTATAAAGATAAATAAAATTGAAGTGTCTGTTTGTAATGTCAAAATAACAGCTTTTGACTAAATGCAAATGGAATTATATACCTGCGGTACTTATAAGACAAATACAATTTTTAAAGTTTTTGTCTGTCTGTCTGTTTGTTCCGGCTAATCTCCGAAAAGGCTAGATTAATTTTAACGGGACTTCACTGGCAGATAGCTGATATTATAAGGAGTAACTTAGGCTACTTTTATTTTAGAAAAAGAATTAGGGTTTCGCTCAAAAACATTAAAACGTACCTAGGGACGAACGCGAGCGAAGCGAGGGTGAGTCGCTAGTTATTAATGAAACATTGGGTATAATGAAGTAAAATTGATCGAGTAACCCAGATATTGAAATAATGTAAACGTCGCAAGGAAATTGTAAAGCCGTTAAATTATAAAATCAGTAGTGAAATTATAACTACCCGGAATATAGTCAATCGTCTTAGCTTTTCTTACAATATTACGGGATATTTTTAAGTAGGTATACTATATAATTTCTATTTACTAGAGAAATTATAATTTAACGGATTGTACAGTTTCCTTGCGACATAGATAATTTGAAATATAACTTTTTTTTTAACGTACTTACAACATTTTTTTTTAATCTTACAAATCCTCATCCTTACAAGTTTCTTGCATTTAGTAAGAAAATTATATACGTATATAAAAAAAAAGAGAATATACATACATACATACAATGCAATATCATTATCTAATTAGCACAATAAAATTGAATTCAGCCCATGGATTATAGAAAAATAACCATTGAACCCAGTATAAAGGAAAAGTTTGTTACGTCATGGGTGTGTAATTTGTAACAATGTCATGGCGCCAGCGCCAGTTATGGACAAGGCCAATGTTACACATTTACGATCTTGTAAACGAGTGTAAATCAGAAAACATGACGTTAATACGAGAGGGAATTTCAAAGGTGTATTATATATTTAATATTATATACAAAATTCTTATAGATAATATTTTTTTTTTTGTATATAAAGAGATAACTTGATGAAATTATATAAGTTTTTGCAACATCGAAGCTTGTTAGATAGCGTTCCTCAATAAATAGGCTATGAGTAAAAACTAGATTTTTCTAAATCTGATTGTGGTTTCTATAAATTAATGCGATCAAACAAACAAAAACAGCCATTCTTATAATATTAGTGTAGATTGAACCTCTATATTCTAATATGATAAAGAAACTACGCCTAAGTTAATATATTTGCCATTGAAGAGGTCATGAGTATTATTTAACGTGTTTGAATAAAAAAGTAGATAGTATTTTAAAGTTCTGCGTAAATTGTTATATAACTTTGCTTGGAATCTGGATTTTTTCATTTAAATACTCAGTCTTCTAAGTGTAAATAGAATAGACGTAAAATTAAATTTGTTTTAATTTTAGGTATAATAACTAATCAGTAACACTAACATTTATTATAAAAACTATTAAAAAAACATAATATAATGATACAATATTCTTAAATAATGGATAAATAAAATTGAAGTGTCTGTTTGTAATGTCAAAATAACAGCTTTACACTAAACGCATATCAAATTATATAAAGTACTTATAAGAAAAACACAGTTTTTAAATTTTTTGTCTGCCTGTCTGTTTGTCCCAGCTAATTTCCGAAATGGCTGGTCTGATTTTGACGGGACTTTTACTAACAGATAGCTGATCTTATAAGGAATAACTTAGGCTACTTTGATTTTAGAAAAATAATTAGGATTGCGCTCAAAAACATTAAAACGTACCTAGGGACGCACCCGAGCGTAAGTAAGTATTTAGTATATTAAATGATTTAAATAATTAATTATTCATTACGTTTTCTTGATACATATTTCATAATCATAAACTCACCTTTAAGAGCGTAATTCTCAAAGCTTTTAGTAACTTCTAAGCAACAACCCTTTGGTTGTTGCTAAATGTAACGTAACTTGGAAATCGGAAATATGAATCAGTAAAACTGATTCAAAAATTGAGATAACTCAAGAGGTTTTAGAGGCTATCAACATCACTTGTCACCGTTGAGTGGCAACTGATGAGCGGTAGGCGAATTGTTCTATTTATCCGACTACTTATCATTTACATGGTTATCACTAGCTTGGCTTGATTTAGCGGTGTGCGTCAGGGAGTGTACAAGAGGCGTGTCTCATTAATTAGATAATTTATTATGCGTATTTCTTATGTAAACGATACAAAACACATAAACGATGTAATATCAATGTATGAGAAGATATTGATAGATATTGTAAAGTCTAGAACATTGTATAGTCTAATCGAACTAGATATTTTAAGTCGTCAGAATGACATTATGGATGAGACTGTAGATGTTATTTAATTTAACATCAAAAACTCTCACATTTAAAAAAAAAATCCAGATCCTCCCAAATTTCCGGGAAATCTTTTCATTTTTTTTTTTAAATCTGTCTAGCCCTTACAGGCATAAAAAATATTGAAAAATAAAAACACAAATATAAAAAAAGTATCTACAAAGATTGTGCTAAACTAAAATTTTTAATTATTATCAAAATAATCAGTGTGTTACAACCTTTACGTGTAAGCTCTACCCGACTCTACCGCCGCAAACTGCTTTACGTGACGTCACAACACCTACGATTAATACGGCAGTCGGCACACTATGACTATGGAAGATTCAAAGTTTTTCTAAAATGATTACAAAGCATGACATTTTAAAAAAATAAGCAAGAAATTATTACATTTACATAAGTACCTACTTGTCGTTTAGAGTTTTATAGATACGATAAAAAATATCTTCTAAATGTAATTAACGTTATACTTTCTTAAATTTACGCGAATATTTGATATTTAATATAAAACTATCTTTTCGGATTTTTCCGCGGATTTATTTTGATTTTTGGTTTCCGACGTTAATTGCTGTAAAGCATTCGAACCGTCGGGAACCAAAAATCAAAATAAACGTGCGAAAACATCAGAAAAGATAGGTTTTATTTTAGATGTAATTAACTAATGCTAATCTATGATGCTGTATTTCAAGTTTTAGAAATAGAAATTTAAAACAAAAATCAGAGAACTATCAGGAGCAACCCACTGCCACCTAGTACGTTTCCAGCTTCAAGCACAGCTGGACTATTGGGCGGTAATAAGCCACCAGGACAAGCTGTCTATTATAAAGCACCTAGGGACAAGAGTGAAGCGAGGGAAGTCGATAGAAAACAAAAATTTCATTTTAATTTCCAATATGTATATTTTTCTAGTATTTAGAGCAGTTATTAGATATTATTGTTGATGTGCAAACAGCCGGCACGTGCCGTCTGTTACTAATACGTATTTGATTAGTTACAAGGAAGTAAATTGTACTTAATAAAAATTTACTATAGAATCAGAAGGGACTTTTACCCCAGATTAAACGTTTATCATTTAAAGCACGTTTACTTGGCTTCCTTCCTAACATCAGGTTGCATCCATTCAAATATGTGAGTAATGTATATATATTAATTTAGATAATAACCTAATTTAATCTAAATCAGAAACGGAAATCGCAATCAAAATAAACATGGCCAATTAATGACATCAATAATTAGTTTGTAAACAAAATTATCACAAAATATTCATTTACTAAAGATATGTTTCAGTGCACTCAAGGGTTTTTCCGACCCAATTACTCTACGAAGTAGAAACAATATTTTCAATAATTTTATTTACTTATCAACTTAAGTAAAGCAAGCAAATGCTTTTTAGCTCCATCTAATTATTGATTCGCCTGTTTCGACCATAATCATTATTGAAAATTTGAGAGAAACATGACGGCGCGGCAGCGAATAGAATTAACCTAAAAACTCAAAACATTATTTTATTGATAACGTTAAAAGCTCGTCAAAACTCAAAAGCTAATAAACAAAAAAAAATCGGTTAACAACTACAGGACAAAAAGGCACTGAAACGTTTAATCTTTGCATTTTTATCAATGTGTACACTGTACATTATACATAGATATGTATATATATTTTACATCAGATCCCACTTCAAGGTTGCATCTTGATAGTTGCGGGGAGGATATCTGATGCTGTGCAGGTGTATCTTATTGCACTGTTCGCTAATATTTATTTAACTGCTTATATTCATAATAGCTTAAGTGCTAACATCTACCTGGTTATGGTGCTTGAAAACAACACTAATACTTTTAAAAGCAAATGTTTGTTTATTTGCCATCATTTCATGGGGCGACGGAACATGGGAATAACGTAGTTTGTTTTCCTAGATAAAATGTATGGGCTCAATAGTGGTATCATATTAGCACGATATACTCCGCACAATACGCGAATGAGAGGTAGACGGAAAAAAATGACGAAAAAATCGATCGTACCGGGTGTCCCACCGCCGACACCGACCAACTTTTTATCTTATATCGAGTTATTCCCCTAAGATCCCGATCTATGTGATAGACCCCTCTTTTTTTTCAGACAAAACATATTTTTGAAGTTATACTTCTTTTGGGACGTTTGGAAAAAAATATGAGAGTAAAGTTTTTACGATCTGCGCGCAAACCGACAACCAAAAATCGACATGATGAAGTTAGCTGACAGCGACATGATGAAGTTAGCTGCGTTCCTTTTACAGAGTGTTGTGCACACACGTTTTTTTAAACCATTAAATATATTAACAAACACGACCCTGGGAAGGTTGTCACCAACAATTTCTTAAACTGTACCTAGACTTGTGGCGCTGGATGAAAGTTAGGAATACTAAAAGATGGCGGTTAAAGGTATAAGCTGTAGAGTATCTTGCATATCGCTACGATCTTTAAGAGCGGAACAATTATTTATAAACTAAGCAAGCAAAGCCACTGGCAAAAGCCAGTCACAGTACATAGAATACATTAAAAAATCATATACCTGTCATCTATATAAATAAAAATGAATCACCGAAATTTATGTACACGCGCAACTTCCGATCGACTGCACCAAATTGGATAATTCTTTTTTTTTTTGTGTTTGTTATTGTCAGGAAAACTTTTGTATAGAAGAAAATTAAAAGAAAAATTTTTTTTACTAAAATAAAACATTTTTAAAATCTCACGACATGAAAAGTGAGTGAGTGAAATAGTTTTTATCCCGGATATCATTCCTTAAGAGGTTGAGAATGGAGATGATAGTTTTTATGAGGGAGCAAGCTAGGGACGAACCCAAGCGAAACGAGGGTGAGTGGCTAGTATTTAATAAAAATATGTTTTTAGTTTAAGTTCAAACATAGCATTTCCAACTATGAGCATGGGTTATTGCGTCTGTTAAAGAAATAAAATAATACATTAATTCCCCTACAATTCCAAGAACAGAGGTTTAATTGTTAAATAAATACGAGCAGTGATAAACATTAATTTGCACATATTATTAACACATTAGATACGTTATCATTCTAGCGTCTTTTACCATGGTAGATATTATCATTGCCATATATCACAAACATTGTAGATAGTGAATTGTCGGAGCCATTAAGTCTGGAAATACTATTGGAAGATTGGGTCTTTAGCATTTTTAAAAAACTTAAGTTATTACAACGACTATATTTATATTATACATTTCAGAATTTCATCTGGTTACCTCGTTTAGCCACCCTAAGGTGGAAACTCCAAATCATGTGTGCATTTATCCACCCTGGGTAATAGCCAGAATTTGGATGTTTTTTTTCCGTTTTTCTTCTCAACTATGTCAAATACTAAATACAGACACACGTAAAATAAATTAAATTCTTTTCCCTTACTCTTATTTTTTGACAAAAGGTTTCTGAACCTTAAAAATTATTTCCTTGACATTCGCAAACCACCATTACTTATGGACTTTCATTACCTACCTACGTTTCTTGTAAAACTAAACTAAACGTAGACTCGTTAAAACTACCATTTTCCACCATCTATTGAGAATTCGAGAAAAAGAAACAAAATAAGAGTTCTATAACTTACAACGTATCTACATACATACATACACAATATTATATACCACTACTAGCGACTCACCCTCGCTTCACTCGGGTTCGTCCCTAGGTACATATTATTATTTTTTAGCGAAACCCTAATTCTTTTACTGAAATAAAAGTAGCCTAAGTTACTCCTTATAACATCAACTATTTGCCAGCGAAAGTCCCGTAAAACTCGGCCCAGCAGTTTCGGAGATTAGCCGTAAGAAACAGACAGACAGACAAAAATTTTAAAAATTGTATTTTTCTTATAAATACCGTATATAATTCTATATGCATTTAGTAAAAAACTGTTATTTTGACATTACAAACAGACACTTCAATTTTATTTATCTGTATACATTTACATACATATCTCGACTCTAAATCCTATCTCATACATTGCAGTGAAGAGATTATCAAGTCGTATTTTTTACTACCCCATTTAATTAAAATTTATGACTATACATTATTATTTGCGCAAATGAATCACGCTCATTGGCAATGTCCAATGTCCATGGTTTTTTATCTCAAACGTTAAAGTCAAAAGCTATCTGTTAGGACGTATTTTAAATGTTATTATTTATATTTTAAAACATGTTTTAAACTAATTTAATTAATCATGATAACAATGCTGATATGCAAAGGTTACATTATATATACAGCTGTTACAAGGTATTTAAACTTCTGTCGGGACGTCTCGGTTGAGTGAGTGAACGATTCTGCGACACCCTATTAATACGGGGGAGATCCCGGATTCCGGTCATAGTTGGTAGTAATGACTTTTTTAGCTAGCGAGTCCCATATAACCGAATGCAGGTGGTATCCGTAAATGTGTTTACTAACGTTAAAAAAAAAATCTGCATTTACATGGCAATCATGCGTTTTTCGATTATAGAATAGAATATTTCTTTATTGACACACTTTGTTATTACATAAGCCTGTTGAAGCCTCTGACTCCCAAACTAGATTAAACCTGTATGTCAGGAGTCAGCGCCCTCTTCCATCTTTAATCTTAAGTTCACGTCAATAATATTACAGAGCATGTTTTAACAGTGATAATTATACTATTTGATTGTAAAAAATCTTTTTTTTTTTATACGAATAAACTGAGAATTGTTTAGACCATACATTTTCATTCGTCCAAAAGACAAACACTTGAATTTTTTTTACCTAATTTACACGAAATAAAACGTTCCACTTGTACCTAATGTTTTTAATTTAAACACGTCGATAAAACTTATCTCAAGATGCGTCTTGTTGCTATTAACATTCGCACTTCGCACTGGCGAGTGCCGATATGACATTTTTTTTTTAACAAATGTCAAAATTTTCATTTAAATTTTATCGTTAAATATAGTTATTGGCATCGACTACAAATCTATATATATAAAAATCAATTGCTGTTCGTTAGTCTCGCTAAAACTCAAAAACGGCTGGACCGATTTGAATAATTCTTTTTTGTTTTGTTGGGGGGTGTGTCAGGGGTGGTTTAAATATAAAAAAAAAATAGCGAAAACAAAAAAAAACAGCTGGAAAATCAAAAAGATGTGAACTGTTTATTTTGTATGGGAATCACTAACCGTTAAAACGTACCTAGGGACGAACCCGAAAGCGAGGGTGAGTCGCTAGTATTCGTGGAAAATGTTTATTAGTAGAAATTTGATTGGTGTTCATGAAACATATTGCAACATATTGTACTAGGCTGTCTCAGACACGTTTTGTTTTATGATATTGTGACAATGCAAACGTAGTTGATACATTGAGGAAAACAGAGTTTTAAACATGTTTTTATGTAAATATTTTGTCAATGCTGATTGCTGGTTGCTCCAGTCAAGCAAACGGACAATCTAAACAATCACTCCAAATGGACGTTAAAGTTGGATAGGACATGTCAAATATCCACGTTAAACAAGTATAATATACGTTTTTTGCAGTACAAAGGATGTAAAAGATTCTATATAAAATCTAAAATATAAAGCAAAAACGTCAGTCAACGTACTTTGGTGTGTGAACCCAAAAGCTGGGGCTATAATCTATACATGTAATAAAACTGTAGAGGTAGAATGTCTGTACATAGAAAAAAAATCCCAAAACCGAGTCAGGGGGATGTAAGAAGAGAAATAGAACAAAACCAGATTTTTACACATTTTTTGTTTCTCTGTCTGTTTGTACGAACTAATCTCCGAAACTATGAGACCGATTTAAATGAAATTTTGTATGGTGGTACCTTATATCCCCGGTCAACATCTTAAATACTTTTCAACCCGGAGAATTAAAGAGTTCCTGTGGGATAGTTAAAAAACTATAGTAACTTATACGGCTTAGTACACAAAAACTACTGATTGGATTTTTAATGAAACTTTACAATACTATAGTTCACACATCAGAATAACAAATAGGCAACTTTTTATCCCGGAAAAATGTACAGTTCCCGTAGGATAAATTTGTTTTTGTTTGTCTAAAGGCGAACCCGAGCGAAGCGAGGGTGAGCCACTAGTCTATATATATAATAAATTCTAACAGGCTCGAATTTGTACATTAAATATTTTTTGGAAAATCTTATTGAAATAGCCATTATTATCGATACAGAGAGAATTAGAATTTTTGTCTGTCTTGTCTATCTGGGAACGCATAACGAGAAAAGCACTGGACAGATTTTGATGAAATTTGGTATGATGATAGCTGGTTATCCGGGTCAACATATAGGATACTTTTTACTGCGGAAAAATATCTCATCTCTGAGAAATCTATATTAATAACTAAACGTTAAAGCGTAACTAGGGACGAACCCGAGCGGAGCGAGGGTGAGTCGCTAGCATAGCTGGGCATCGTTAATCAAATAGTTAACTTCGTTAATCGTTAATCCGCTACAAAAAAAGTTAGCTTCGTTAAACGTTAAAGCGTTACATTTCCGAAGAATTAACGCAAGTTAACATTAATCGTTAATCCGTTAATATGTGTAAAATTGCATCTTTACATCATTGCGTTAGTGAACTTATAAAACCTGTTGGTTTAGGTTCTGGAAGTTAACAGGTTAGGAACAAAACAAAATACTTGTATAATTCAGTGCAGCACATCTCATGTGAACTGGCAAAGTATTAAAGTTTTCTAATATCTGTTCATTGACATTGATTACATTGCACTGGAGACGATCAGGAGCATTCAGTATGTCTTCTTTTCATTCTCACTCGCACGCGCCGGCAAAATATATGCAGTTTTGTTTCACTCGCTGCCACGCGCCGCCCGGCACTTGTCGGTGCCGTGCGTAACTATTAGGCATTGGATTAACGATTAACGGACATCTGCATATTAACGGAAGTTAACTTGTCCGTTAACATTTTTAACAGTTAACTTAAAAGTTAATCCGTTAATCAAAAAGTTAACTTCGTTAATTAACGATTAACGGATTAACGAGTTAATGCTCAGCTATGGTCGCTAGCAACCAAAAACATTTGAGACGCTAAAAACCTCTCTCTGACCATATTTGTTGTAAAAAATTCGAAACATCGATAAAATAAAATAATATAATCACGAAAACAATTTTATTTTAAACTAGCGACTCACACTCGCTTCACTCGGGTTCGTCCCAAGGTTACTTCCCCATACAAACATTCATCCCCATTTTCACCCCCTTAAAGGTGATTTCCATTTTCTTACCAAACTTCATCTAAATCGATTTAGTACTTTCGGAACCTATTCAATACAAACAAACAAATCGTTTCCTCTTTATAATATTAGTATAGATAAAGAGTTTAGTAATACTTTCCGTAAATTCTACATATAATATAATGCTACTGTTCTAAATAATTCTAATGTAGTCCAGCGTCGAACGAATAAGTACCATCGTTAAATTGAACATCGTTTAAAATTTCAGATACCTATATCGATTAAATTGAAAGACCTTGGTCCAAAGTTAACAACGCAATACGGCGCAACGATTTCGAACAACCGATGTAATACTCTCTACACTGTGCTATTACTTATTATAAAACTGAAGCGATAGAGGTTATTCTTTGTCTTAATGCCTCGAACTATCGGTGAAATATAATATTTTTGTAATGAATTATATACGGTACTTATAAGAACAACAAAAGTTTTAAAATTTTTGTCTGTCTGTTTGTACCGGCTAATCTCCAAAACGACTGGACCAATTTGAACGGGACTTTCACTGGCAGATAGCTGATGTTATAAGGAGTAACTTAGGCTACTTTTATTTTAGAAAAAAAAAATTAGGGTTTCGCTCAAAAAAATTAAAGCATACCTTGCGTAGGTATTCGTTTATTATTATAAGAAATTGATGTTTTTGAAGGTTCAAGTTTATTTCACATTACACTACACTTAAATGGAAGCATCATAAATGCATTTAGTTAAATATTCTTACTATATTTTATATGGAAAAAATAAAAATTACATAACTTTCTAAAAAAAATCTAGATTTCTAGTGTTGTCTAGGAATACTAAAATAATTAATACCTTTTTCTTATGTACACACAAATTAAGAATAATTGATATTATGCTGTGTTTTTTCATATATAATATTTGAAAAAAAAAAGAACATAGTTATTTTATTTGACAGTTGCCTCCATTCAGTCAGTTTGGGCTTTATTTAATAGCCACATTACTAAATAATAAAGGACAATAAATATAGATTATATTGATAAACTTACTATTTATTAATATCCAAAAGTAATACAAAGCACACAAAAACACAACAACGTCAGTGAAATCAGTAACAAAATGGATGCCAGATTCAATAGAATTTCATCTTAATTTCATAGCAATGATCTCGCTAAGTAGTAATTATTTTTTTCATCAAGACATAAATCAGTAAAAAACATTATCATATATTGCCAACCATTTTAGTAATTATGAACAGACATTCTGTATAATTTGGGTATTTTTTTATTTTATGAAAATGGAATTTCCATTTCTCAAAATCCCATGTAAATCCATACTAATAATATAAATACGAAAGTAACTGTTTGTTTGTTACCTTCTCACAAATAAACAGCTGAAACAATTTAGATCAAAATTGTATTGGATTAGTTTGAGACACTGGGAAGATTTACATTTTACCCTGGAAAGGGCATAGGACACTTTTTACCCCGGAAATCAATAGGTACAAAGGTGCAGAGGGGGAGGGGGGTGAAGGTCAAGGAACACGTCATACTTATGCATATAGTCTACCTATTCCATACTAACCGTCAAAACATACCTAGGGATGAACCCGAGCGAAGCAAGGGTGAGCTACACAATGTTTGAAGATAATAAATGAGCAAAGGAAACATAATCTTATAATAAACATACTTCACAATAGAATAAGAATAGTATTTCTATTTAGAATTGAAATTTTTCTGAAAATCCAAAATGATAATTACCATTTTAAAAGACAATTGCTATTAATGTTATATTAGAAATATTTTTCCTACTAATGAAATAGATTATAAGTTAAACATGTTTTTACCTATAATGGGTTATTTTAGTACAATTATCATCAAAAAATGTTCATTTCTCATTCTTGTTCAATTAAATAACGAAGAGGTCTTATTGGAAAAAAGAAGAATGCTATTTGCTTCAAATAAGAAAGAGTTAAGATGGAAAATACTTAGTAACATAAAAAATATTACTTTTAACAGATATGCATTACAAGTGTTAAAAAATATATATCATTACAATATGTAAAACCTTAGATGAAACAATTTATAATCTACATTTTATATATTTATTCCTTCCTAAGACCTATCACTGGAACTTCTATAAGTATCAATATTTAATTTTTTTTTTTTTGATTATAGAAAGCTACTTTAACCTGCATTAGCCTAACTTTTTTGACGAAATCTACAACTGGGTTCATGGTTGAGAACCAGTTACATACAAACTGAAAGATATATATTTTTATGACTAAAAGGCAGAGTTATTCAAAATTAATTTTATATGATCAGTTATTATACTAATAGATCTATTACTAATCAGTGTACAGAAACCAGTTTTTTTTTTTTATAAATAGTGACATTTGGCATCTTAATGTCTGATTATTAAGAAAGAATACATGTAAAAAAATATTATACAGATAACACAATATCTTATTATTATTTGGGGCCTTGTATCTTTTCCAACAACAGTTCCAGTCTTCCAGTCATCACTGGCTGACCTTTCTTAGTTTTCTTGCTCAGTTTCTTAAATCTTTCATGTTTCTTCTTTTTATACTCTTGCAGCTTTTGCATTTTTTCTTGCTTAATTTTCTCAATCTCTTGTTGTTTTTTAATTTTGTCTTGCTTTACTTTCTCTTGCTGCTCTTTAGCTTTTGAATATGGATCTTTATTTTTTCTAATATTTTCACTTAATTGTTTCTCAATTAAGTCTGGGTGTTTTACAAACCGACCAATGGCAGAGTCTGTCTGGTCTTCGTCAAATGTTTTAGGTTTGTAAGTACCTGCCATTGGATCATTTTTAATACTTTTCTGATATTCATGTAACATTCTCTTCTTGCGCTGTTCTTCCCATTTTTCTAATTTATATTTTTTACTATACTTCTTTAATCTATAAGCCTTTTTGTCAAATGGTTTTTTTTCACTATCAATTTTTTCTTCTTCAAGCCCATTGCGATTGTTATCAATTTTTTTTTGTCTTTTATCTTTATTTTTGTTTTCTTGTTTATTTTCCTTCTTTTCTGGTTTTTGTTTTTTGTTTTGAAGGAAAAAGGTGTCTCTTTTCTTTTCCATTTTTATTCTTCAACCTATAATGAAACGAAAAAGCGTGTTTGAACATGGAAAAAAGAAAAATACAAGAAATATTACAGCATGCAAACGTTAAAGAAAATAAAATAAATAAATGATACAACTGATATAATAAACACGCTTTTTCATTTTCATTATTACTATGGGTTTAAGAATAAATAATTTTCTTATATTTAAATGTATTATATGTTATGATAATAAATACATATAAAGTTTTACATTATCAGAATATATATTTATAAAATATCTTACCAGTAGGTATTTCTAAGCAAAATAGATTTTAATTAAGACGAAGAATGTTATAATATGACGTATCAAAATAAAAAGTAAAAGATCTTATTCTAGTATTTTCCGTATAGATATTTTAAACGCTATCTTTGCCATTACCAACCAGCTATATCTTTGCGATGACGTAAACTGAGTCACAAGGTAAAATAAAGTAACTTATCGATTTATTGCATACATATTGTAGAAATTGGAGTGCAAAATCTAGACGTTTCTTTAAAAGCAAACTATATAAGATATGAGAAACGAAAATTCACTAAATATTGATTGTAATGTCATCCATTTTACAGTGTTGTACAGCTGTGTATTTTACTTATTTCAATATGGAATGAAATATATACGGCAGGTACTTACTGATATTTGTTTTTAGATAAAGCATATATTTTATTAATACAAAGCAAATATGAATAGACTTACCGAATTAAGCCACCCACTGGGTAGGCTTTGAATTATCGGCGGAATCTTGATAGTTTAGTTGCACTTGGCACGAAAAAACTTAACCACGGTGAGAGATTTTATATCACGGGTTTTTAACTGGAAAACTTTACCGACCATGCCCTAATGTGATTTTTTAGAATAATTTCCACAAGGAAACGCGGTGGACGTTTCGCTAAAATGTCACAAAAGGAGCGAGGGAGAGGTGGCGAGTGAGGGAGTAAGCTTGCGCGCTGCGTTCCATTTCCTTGTGATATTTCGAACTTCGATCGCTGATTCGGAGCATGCGCACTAAATTTTCTAGAACTACACGAGAATAAAAAAAATAATTTAGAAAAAAATTTGTATATGGCTACATTAAATGTATTAAAATTAATATCCATATATTATTTAAATATTTCTCTCTACCTACTGTTTTCACAATATTGCGTATATTTTATTCACTTGTAAAGAAACGTCTTAGTTCCACGATAAGTTCATAGATGGCGTTTATTATGTTTTTTTTTTTTGTCATCCATGGTTCATTACATGGATGACAAATGTTCATTAGGCGGTAAGTTTAACTTACATTTAGAAAAATATTTTTCAATATATATAAATAGGTAGGTAAAATTTTAATTCATTTATTTACTAATATTCATTATTTTTTTTTATATAATATACATATTGATGAAGTTAGTTAAAAAGTTCAGATAAATTTAGTTTAAGATGAGTGTCTATCTAAAAATTATCAATTTCCCCATAATGTCATATATTTTATAAATACTAGTAGTCCAGTCAAATAAGGTCTGAAATCAAAATGTTGACACTCAATTTTGCATTTTTGATATAATGTAGTTTTAATGATACAAAAACAATGTGTAAAGGTTTTCGTGTCCGCAACCCCCGGCAAGGGTCCAAAATAAAGTGTCAAAAGTGTTTTTTCGCAATTACTCGAAAACGGTAAAAATTAGACAAAAAAGTTTTAATAAAAACGTATAAAGCTTAAAATTTTGCATAAAAAAGGTCTTATGACTTTTTTCCTCCGGTCAAAATTAACCGAGTTAGGGAGGTTTTCAGACCGATGGGAATCCGTTTATTTTTAAAAGAATTTTTTTTAATTAAAACCTGAAGTTTTATGGTTTTAAAATCGCCTCTTTGCTTCAATAATGTGTTATCATGAAAAACGCAATTTTACAGGAGAACGTTTTTTAAGTTTCAAAAAATTATCGTGTCTAAATGAATAGCTTTTTTACCATTGACCTAAAATTGATTACATTATAGACAAATAAACTATCTGAAAATACATCAAAATATCTGACTATTTGAAAATTGAGCAAGAAATTGACATATTTATAAAAAGGGGGAAATTATGTCACGTTATTGCTGCAAATATTTAGTAAGATGACTGTTACAAACTAGTTTGTCACGGTTTTGATGATATTACTTTTGTGATATTACTGAGTTATATTAATAAAGAAACGTTGTTGAAATGAAAGCTTTAGATTTGAGAACCATTTTTTATTGGAATAAAGTGTAATTGCAACCACAACGTTTATTTCTATTACAAAATATTATGATTATTAAGTACTTAGTCAGACTGATATCACAAAAAATCATCACAAGTCGTATTGTACATTAAAAACTAATACGCAGGTATTTATCACTAAAGAAATTAAAATATCAGCTTAAAATTAAACAAAAAGCTAACAATCTTTAAAAATTAATCAGACTATGATAATTAAGTAAAAATTAAACATTTATAATAAGTCAAGTTAACCAAATCAAGTATCTAACATACTCAGATCAAAATAAATCAACTAAACGCACTTAGTGGCCATGGCATGGCACATAATGTCAGGACAGTTTATTAACTTAAAATCATATGTTTACTTATAATTATAGCCCTTTGCATCAGCCACACACATATTGTCTTAAATTTATTAGTCTTGGGTTTGCTTTGGTATATGTGTCATGAGCAGCCTTTTAAGTAGTTATCTATAAAATCACTATTCTCACAATTCTACAAAAAATCATAAAATGGCCTGTGATATTATAATTATTGTTAGTTAGGTTTTTCCTAACCAAATCCATAAGATCTGCTTTTTTTATCGTATAAATCAGGTTTTTCATCGTAAGCATTTTTTAATTCCAAATTCTTGTTCTTTTTACTCGACAGCGAGGAAACTATTATGTTTTTCACGCCTATCTTTGTATGTTTGTTTGTTCGTAATATTCTTTATTCCCTCATATCTTTCAAACCACTCGACAGATTTATTTTATTAAGCTATCGTTAGATACGTATCATTAGTCCAAGTGTTCTTAGATAGGTGACGTTAAAAAAATATAGAGGGCTGCTAGATTTCATTGTTTAAGGTAAAAAAAATACTCTTTTTCTGCAATATGGGTATCAAATTAAAGGGCTCATAACAAGGATTCCAAAAAGGTATAGCATCCCTGTCTTATTCATTTTAAGTAACAATTTAGGTTATATAATGATTTAAAGATGGTTAAGAAAAAATATTTAAAAAGCTGGAAATAAATAAATATATTATAAAAATAAAAAAAGCACGACTGCATAAAAGCTTACTAAAAAGATGAAAGTTCAAGAAGGAATATGCAGTCGGAGACATACACGTTTCATCCTTGCCGCGAGATGTACACACTCGTATGTACCGTTTTATCAAGTACTTATGAGTAACTGAATTAAGATTTGCTATTGTTTTTATTAAAGATACATACAGATCATAAATTTATTTTTCTGCTGGCAAGCACAATATAATCTTAATAGAACACAACATCCAGATTGTCGAGATATTTGTAAACGCATGTACCGATTTCGTTCACACCTCTGTTAGCGTTTGACCCATCCCAAACATAGCTTTCAAAGCATTTATTCTAAATGTTGTATATAGTTAAATTAAATACATTCAATTTAGACTTATAATAGAAGACAGAGATGTCTCTTTTGGGGCATTGAAAAACTGCTTGTAGGTTGTACACAGCAACAAGTACTTCATGATTTTTTCATTATAATCTTTCTCTGCACGAGACAGAACTTTTTTTTATTTTGATGTGTGTCGTAGCTTTCTTTTAGACGTTCTTCAGTGCTTTATTTTTACAAGTTTCAAATTCATCACGTAAGTCCTTTTTAGGAACAAAGAATGAAATATTAAAATCTTGCGTAAATATACCTACGGTAAAACATTAAATATGAGGCAAATGGTATATTTTGGTCAATACACATACAATACAATATACAAACCTGTACTACCCACTGCTATGGGAGCACTTAAATTTGCTATTGCAAGTTCAAGTATTTTTTACAACAAGATCCCATCGCGTTTTGAAAAAATAAGTACAAGTAAGTATTTATTACAGTATAAACAACGTAATATTATGTACGAATAATTCTCGATAAATTTTTATTTTTTATCCAATAACGTTACATGAGCAAATAACTACAATTAGATTTTTGTATTAGAAAAAGTTTCATCATCTACAATGTAGCATCCTAAGATAACATAAAGCAAAATTTTCGTTCTTTCGGCAATAATGTGACATAATTATTTTTAACAGGGAACATTCTAAACACATTTTTCACCAACACTGTGTTAAACACGCATATTACATTATGAAATGCAAAATATTATATTATTAAATGACACCTACCTTTGCAACCAGAATGTGATATTATTAAGATGTCACATTTTTACTAAAATCCGAGAGCAACTTCCACAGCGACAACTGTTTTGTTTCGTTGATGAAACAAAACACCTCGTTGTAAAACAACAACGCGATATCGCGATCTAGCACAGTACCGCCGTCTCTTCCACTCATAGTTTCGCTATTATTAGTGTAAAAGGTACCACGTTTTTTGAAAAAATAAAATCAGATACGGCGATTTTAAATATCAAATAAAAAAAATTTGGCTCTTTCGGACTTGTCACGTTATTGAAGCAAAGAGGCGAAATATTAGCAGGTATATAAGGAATAGAAATTCGTAAAATGCCCCTGATGCTCAGCTACCCCCGCGAAAAGCGCTTGTGGCATAGGGCGCTCGTGGCCTAGGGCGCTCGTGGCCTAGTGCGTTGTGGCCTAGGGCGTGGTGGCCTAGGGCGCTCGTGGCCTAGTGCGTGGTGGCCTAGGGCACTCGTGGCCTAGTGCGTCGTGGCCTAGGGCACTCGTGGCCTAGTGCGTCGTGGCCTAGGGCGCTTGTGGCATAGGGCGCTCGTGGCCTAGGGCGCTTGTGGCATAGGGCGCTCGTGGCCTAGGGCGCTCGTGGCATAGGGCGCTCGTGGCCTAGGGCGCTCGTGGCCTAGGGCGCTTGTGGCATAGGGCGCTCGTGGCCTAGGGCGCTCGTGGCATAGGGAGCTCGTGGCCTAGGGTGCTTTTGGCCTAGGGCGCTTGTGGCCTAGGGCGCTTGTGGCATAGGGCGCTCGTGGCCTAGGGCGCTTGTGGCATAGGGCGCTCATGGCCTAGGGCGCTCGGGGCATAGGGCGCTCGTGGCCTAAGGCGCTCGTGGCATAGGGCGCTCGTGGCCTAGGGCGCTCGTGGCATAGGGCGCTCGTGGCCTAGGGCGCTCGTGGCATAGGGCGCTCGTGGCCTAGGGCGCTCGTGGCCTAGGGCGCTCGTGGCATAGGGCGCTCGTGGCCTAGGGCGCTTGTGGCCTAGTTCGTTGTGGCCTAGTGCGTTGTGGCCTAGGGCGCTCGTGGCCTAGTGCGTTTTGGCCTAGGTCGCTCGTGGCTTAGTGCGTTGTGGCCTAGGGCGCTCGTGGCCTAGTTCGTTGTGGCCTAGTGCGTTGTGGCCTAGTGCTTTCCTGGCCTAGTGCGTTCGTGGCCTAGTTCGCTCGTGGCCTAGTGCGCACGTGGCCTAGTGCGGTCGTGGCCTAGTGCTTTCCTGGCCTAGTGCGTTCGTGGCCTAGTGCGTTCGTGGCCTAGTGCTTTCCTGGCCTAGTGCATTCGTGGCCTAGTGCGTTCGTGGCTTAGTGCGGTCGTGGCCTAGTGCGTTCGTGGCCTAGTGCGCACATAGTTTAGCGCGGTCGTGGCCTAGTGCTATCGGGGCCTAGTGCGTTCGTGGCCTAGTGCGGTCGTGGCCTAGTGCTTAACAGCACTAATACACGTATACACTATGCATATTAAATGAAGTTATGCATGTAAAGTTGCTGTCAACTGTCATTGGAACAAGTCGCACTTTCGAAGCTCTGATAAACTAAATAAGAATAAAATAGTTTAAACTTCTGAAGAACAGTGAACTTTGCAAAATTGTGTTGAAATAAGTGAAAGAAAGTGAAATATACATTTGATTACTTAGAAATCTTAGGAAAACAGATATATTCTTAAATCACAGACAATCATCATGAGGGTATGAGCGATTTAAATCATATTTCTGTGACATAAACGATTTTGACTTTTTCACTTCTACCTACATAAAATTCACAAGCATTATTGCCATATAAAACAAAATAAAAACTACCATTTTAAATTGCCAGTAAGAAATATGGATACACAATTAGTTTGGCAAAGAGATAGATTATAGTCTGGAATAGCATAAAGTTTACTTTTTATCCCAGAAAAATATACGGTTCCCGTGGGATAGATTTGTTTTTGTCTAGGGACGAACCCGAAGAGAAGCGAGGGTGAGTCGCTAGTTTTAATAGTCCAGTCAAATAAGGTCTGAAATCAAAATGTTGACACTCAATTTTGCATTTTTGATATAATGTAGTTTTAATGATACAAAAACAATGTGTAAAGGTTTTCGTGTCCGCAACCCCAATTAGACAAAAAAGTTTTAATAAAAACGTATAAAGCTTAAAATTTTGCATAAAAAAGGTCTTATGACTTTTTTTCCTCCGGTCAAAGTTAACCGAGTTAGGGAGGTTTTCAGACCGATGGGAATCCGTTTATTTTTAAAAGATTTTTTTTTAATTAAAACCTGAAGTTTTATGGTTTTAAAATATTAGCAGGTATATAAGGAATAGAAATTCGTAAAATGCCCCTGATGCTCAGCTACCCCCGCGAAAAACGGGGGGACGTTTGGAATGTTTACGTCGACATTGTATAAATAATAAGCTCAAATTAAAAACTTAAGGCCACGATTTCTTTCCTTTTTACCAAAATTTACCAAAAGTTTACCAAAATTTTTTCAATAAAGTTACAATGATAATTAAAAAAAATGTAGTTTATAAAGTAAAAATTATCGAATTCTCAATTTTTTTTAAATTTTGGGGGTGTTTTTACAGGACTACCATACATTGTTTTTATTTCCACGAGAAGTAGAGTTCAAGACGAAAAAAATGAGCCCTATGTGAAAATTAAACGATAAAATTTAAAGGTAATTTTTAGCCTCCCGAAACCATAAAATATCAATTTCTCAGAAATGGCTAAATATTTCAATTTCATTTTTTTTGCTTATTATATGTATTTCGAAGATTACAGTCTTTTAGTTTCATGAAAATGAGAAGTTTATTGTAGAAATTAAAAATAAAAAATAAAGGAAAAATTAAAAACCGAGTTTTTTGCAAATATCTCGAAAACTTTGAGATTATTGTAAAAGTGTAATTTATAAAAGTTGTAGATTTTTAATAGACCTATAACTTTCGTCGAAAACATTTTTCGATAGAACGTCACAATAAGCCGGAAATTTAAAAAAACGATTTTTCAACGCTTTGCGTCCCCCCGCTTTTCGCGGGGGTAGCTGAGCATCGGGGGCATTTTACGAATTTCTATTCCTTATATACCTGCTAATATTTTAAAACCATAAAACTTCAGGTTTTAATTAAAAAAAATTCTTTTAAAAATAAACGGATTCCCATCGGTCTGAAAACCTCCCTAACTCGGTTAACTTTGACCGGAGGAAAAAAAGTCATAAGACCTTTTTTATGCAAAATTTTAAGCTTTACACGTTTTTATTAAAACTTTTTTGTCTAATTTTTACCGTTTTCGAGTAATTGTGAAAAAACACTTTTGATACTTTATTTTGGACCCTTGCCGGGGGTTGCGGACACGAAAACCTTTACACATTGTTTATGTATCATTAAAACTACATTATATCAAAAATGCAAAGTTGAGTGTCAACATTTTAATTTCAGACCTTATTTGACTGGACTATAGTCTTTTACATTACTTTAATTTTTATTTCAATGCAATTGAAATTAAATAAAAAAAATCTAGTTTCTATAGAAACGTGTTAGATGTGAAAC
This sequence comes from Fabriciana adippe, assembly GCA_905404265.1. NCBI lineage: Eukaryota > Metazoa > Arthropoda > Insecta > Lepidoptera > Nymphalidae > Fabriciana > Fabriciana adippe. Next base: position 4,936,364 of record FR990005.1, on the reverse strand, counting down.
TTCATTGATTTTTTTATATTTTAAATCTGTAAGATTAATAAATTAATAAAAACTTTTAATATTAGGTCACTATAGGTCACTACATATGAAATTAGCGGTTTGTCGAACAGCGAACTGGCCATTTTGATCTCAAATATCTGGCGTTTGGTTAGGAATTCCAAATTTAAATTTATTTCAAACTTAGGCTTGTGTGTGTATATTTCGTGTTTCGAATTTAGTGATTCATTTGTTTTCGCGCCATTTGATTTTTCTTTGCATCGTTCTGTTCACTATATGGAAAACTATATATCGCGTTATTTACGAATACGAGTTCTACCGTGGCACCAGCGCTACAGAAACAGGCCGTAGGATAAATAATATATGTGGATAGGGAAAGCTACTGTAAAAGAAAACACTGGTTAGAAAGTTTTCGTTCTGGTGATTTTGACCTACAGAACAAACCCCGTAGACGACCCGAGACCCTAGTTAACAACGAAGAATTGAAAGTGATTGTGGAAGCGGATCCATCGCAAACCATGTTAAAAATGGCGGCAAGATTCGGTGTGAGTGATAAAACAATTTTAATTCACTTAAAGTGAAAAAGCTCGAAAAATGGGTACCACATGAATTGAGTGAAACACGCCAACACGCGTCAATTGTTGCGTTACATTACTCAACCGCCACAATAACGAGGGGATTTTGAATCGTATCATTACTTGTGATTAAAAATGGATCCTATACGATGATCGAAAACGCTCATGACAATGTTCGAACCCAGGAGAATTGGCCAAATCCTGCCTAAGCGAAAGTTGACTCAGAAAAAGGTACTGGTAAGTGTCTGGTGGACCACTGCTGGTTTCTTCCAACTACAGTTTCCTAAGATCTGGCCAGACAGACCAGAAAAGCTAGCCATTAAACAACCGAGACTGGTCAATAGCTCTAGCCCATTATTGCTTCAGGACAACGCTAGACCACACACTGCACAACAGACGGTCGCTAAATTTGAGGAGGTCTGATTGAAATGTCTACGACACCCACCGTACTCCCCGAACCTTGCTCCAACAGATTAGCAGTTTTTGCAGAGTTTGGACAATTTCTTGCAAGGAAAAAAATTTATTTCCCATGAGATAATCAAAACCGCTTTCAGAGATTTTATTGATTCTCGCTCACACAATTTTTTCAGCAAAGGAAAAAATGAACATAAGTAGTTTATTGATTCCTTTGCTGAAAAATGGCACATACTTTGATTGATTAAATATATAATTTCAATTTTATTTTATTTTTTCGTTTTGCTCTTTCCATATAAAACACCAATTTCATATCTAAGGACCTAATATTACATTTAATATCTAACAAAGAGGAAAGAATAATATTTTATCTCTTTCTATCTAGCTGGATTCTTACATCTATCGCATATACTAAGGAATCCGATGAAAGCAAGGGTGAGAATAATTTTTTTGCATATTTGAATAGAAATTAGTAAAAATAGTAATCTTTGAAGATACACGTAGCAACGGAAATAATATCATATATTTATATCATTTGTCAGACAATAACAGCGGTTACTGTGGCAACCTAATGCAAGCGTCATGGGCATGACGGTTTTTCGTGACGATTTCTCATGACGCAACCTTGAAATTTTACTCTCAAACGCGCAGAGAAGTTTCACTTCAAAAGAAAATTAAAACCGGAGAGTTGAGTTTTACATTTTAATCAAGGTATATAATAAAGGAACACCTATTTTTTATAGTAACTTTTTCTATCTATACTTCTATATTAATATTATAAATGTGAAAGTTTAGATGTTTGGCTCAATCATGCTAGAACGGGTAAACGGATCTGGATGAAATTTGGTATAGAGATGGATTATAGTGTGGAACAGCACATAGGCTACTTTTTATCCCAGAAAAATGTACGGTTCCCGTGGGAAAGGTTTATTTTTGTTTTACTGCTGCTAATACGTCTATAAATATTTAGAAATGGCCTCAAAGCACTATAGCTTGAGTACTAGAAAATTATATGGAAAACATTTTGACCTAAAATTGTTAACGATCGGCGATCGACGTACAAGTCTGAGCCGATATTGAATTACATAGCTAGGTTAGTATACCAAATGTAGTACACTCGATGCCAAAAGTACTTATTATAATATTGTATTAATTTAAAAAAAAAAATCTCTTTTCATCTGAGGATTAAAAGACAACGTTATGCTACCTACTTAAAGTAAATATAAACGATGTAAGTAATTATTAGTTTAATTTCTATCCCATCAAATAATTTGATTGATCCTCATGAAGTCGAAACATGCAAACGTAAACATGAGCAGTAGAAGTAGTATTATAGGTACTTTCCATCAGCTATTCAATGGAACTCGGTTTTTAAGGACAAAAAATTAAATATGACCCGAGGTTAGGTGTGGGTATATGAAAACTAGCAAGTCATTTCCTTTGGTACCTTGTCCTGTATGTATGTATTCAGCCCTTTTTAACGTCTTACTGCTGGGCACGGGCCTCCCTTCAGTCTACCTTGTCCTATAATGATATAATTAAAGACAAGATGAAAAAATTATGTCAGAAGAGAGATCACACAAACATAGCTAAATCACAGACCACATAATACTATATTAGTAGCTAAATTATGTTTATTCAAAAAAGCATATTCCATTAAGATCCCTCATCCTTTTAATTTTAATCGCGATATAAATGGCTTAGAAATAAATCGATACAAATATATAAAATTGATGTGTCTGTTTGTAATGTCAAAATAACAGCTTTATAGTAAATGTATATGAAATTATACAGGGTGGATTTTTGAGACGGGACAGTAAGGGCAGGTACCTTAAATACTATAGTTACAGGAAAATGTTCCTAGGAGACCATCCATAACTTTTTGAGATATTTCGAACTGCATTCACAGATTTTGAAAAAAAATGTACAGTCAGCGAGAAAAATGCTAAAACTCGAAAAAATTTTTTTTGTGTCAATCGATCCTATTTCATGTAGGGATCAAAAGACTCTATGGGACCATTTAAGGTTTGAGTACTAGAAGTGACAGAAATCGCCAAAATCTTTTCCCATACATTTTGTATGGAAAAACGTTTAATCAACTCGAAATATTCTTTGTTGCCAAACGGTCCTATTTTTTAATGTGATCAAAAGATTCTTTGAGGCCAACTGAAGTTTGAGTACAGAAACTACGGTAAGTCACAATTTTTCTAGTTTTTGTTAAACCGGTCTCGTGGCGTACTGTACCTAGAAGAAAAATTACCTACCTAAGTAGAAAATCACAATTGCATCGACAAATAAAAATAAAATAAAATTATATCAACTAAACATGTATTTTTAAACACGATATCCATCCTAGTTCACTCGTTTTTGTACTGAGCAAGTAGCAGCCGATAATTTACTTGTATGGATATCGTGTTTAAAAATACATGTTTAGTTGATATAATTTTATTTTATTTTTATTTGTCCATGCAATTGTGATTTTCTACTTAGGTAGGTAATTTTGCTTCTAGGTACAGTACGCCACGAGACCGGCTTAACAAAAACTAGAAAAATTGTGACTTACCGTAGTTTCTGTACTCAAGCTTCAGTTGGCCTCAAAGAATCTTTTGATCACATTAAAAAATAGAACCGTTTGGCAACAAAGAATATTTCGAGTTGATTAAACGTTTTTCCATACAAAATGTATGGGAAAAGATTTTGGCGATTTCTGTCATTTCTAGTACTCAAACCTTAAATGGTCCCATAGAGTCTTTTGATCCCTACATGAAATAGGACCGATTGACATAAAAAAAATTTTTTTCGAGTTTTAGCATTTTTCTCGCTGACTGTACATTTTTTCCAAAATCTGTGAATGCAGTTCAGAATATCTCAAAAAGTTATGGATGGTCTCCTAGGATCGTTTTACTGTAACTATAGTATTTAAGGTACCTGCCCTTACTGTCCCGTCTCAAAAATCCACCTGTATACGGTACTCATAAGAAAAACACAATTTTTAAAATTTTTGTCTGTCTGTCTGTCTGATCCGGCTAATCTCCGAATCGTCTGGACTGATTTTGACAGGACTTTCACTGGCGCATAGCTGAGGTTATAATGGATTTATTAACTTTATAATTTTTATTCATATCTTATTTATCATCTTTTCTTTGAAAATATCTTTTGAACAAGGATTTAACTCATATATGTTTTTTTCTTAAACTTTTTTATAATATATTTTCCAGCCGTTCTTAAGTGATGCAAGATACTTTTACAGACGAATAGCATTTCATTTTTATTTATGCTTACTAATAGATATTTCATAGCAATACAATATACAGCCAGAATTAATCACTTTAGTACTTATCCAAAATCTTAAATCATTCGTTATAAAATATTAACTCTACATTATTCTGTTCTTTAAATAAGTTGTGCCAGACTGTCCGCATACATGTTGTGGAGTTTACTAGGGCTTAATTCCGTTATTGAGTTCCGTCGACTATGTTCTGTGTTTATTTTTTTTTTTCTTTTTTTTTTTAATTCAAGTAGACAGCATAAGTAAATTAAAGCTCTATAGTGAGTGGATATTATGTATGTAAATTTAATTTTATGTGTGTATTACATATAATACAATATTTAAAAATACTTGGAAGCACGAACGTCGAACAGGTATGTTATTTTTTTTTTTGTTTTATGACTAAAATATTTATGTGTATACTAACGACTCACCCTCGTCTCTCTCGGGTTCGTCCCTAACTTGCTTCCCCATACAAATTATTTCTTAAGGGATGTTTTTCGGGATAAAAACTATTTCACTTACTCACTTTTCATATCATGAGATTTAAAAAAATCTTATTTTAGTAAACATTTTTTTCTTTTAATTTTCTTCTATACAAAACTTGTCTTGATAATAAAACACACACAAGAAAAAGAATTATCCAATTTAGTGCAGTTGATCGGAGGCTATGCGCGTACATACATTTCGGTGATTCAATTTTATTTATTTAAACTAGCGGGTCACCCTCGCTTCGCTCGGGTTCACCTCTAGACAAACAAAAACAAATATATCCCACGGGAACTGTACATTTTTCCGGGATAAAAGTAGCCTATTTATTATTCTGATATATAAACTATATTATTGTAAAGTGTCACTAAAATCCAATCAGTGGTTTTTGTGTTCTAAGCTATACAGCTTAACTGTAGTAACTTATACAAGTTACTACAAACTGAGTCAAACGTGTCGTCAAAAATACAACTTAAATTGCCCATATCACAATGTAACAACGAATTTAATAATTATTAATTTACTGTCTGCTAATTTCTAAACTAGCTTTAGATTAAATGAGCAAATAACACTATCTGTTTTGCAATATTTTTGTGTACGTTTTTGTGTTGTTTTATAGATTAGACAGTTTTTTGGCATTTATGGCTTTATATACATACGTAATAATATGAAAATTAATAAAAAAACAACTTTATCTAGAATATAACAACTTGCTAAAAAGATTTTTTCAACTTACTAAGAAAACAAGCATTGATGTTATTCATTTCTTATATTTTATAATACATAACTAGCGACTCACCCTCGCTCCGCCCGTTTTTTTTAACGCTTAGTAATTAGTATAGATTTCTCAGAGATGAGATATTTTCCAGGAGTAAAAAGTATCCTATATATTGACCCGAACAATTAGTTATGACCATACCAAATTTCATCAAAATCCCTCCAGTGCTTTTTCCGTGATGCGGTCACAGACGGACAGATAGACAAAAACTCTATAGATTCGGCCTCTGTATTGATAATAATGACTAATTCAATAAGATTTTCCAAAAAATATTTATTTTACAGATTCGACTCAGTTAGAATTCTATTATATGTATAGATTCTACAAATAAATAATAGTTTACATACTTATCTCTGCCATTCTAAAGGTTAATTAATATAAATATAGACAAATCTATCATCAAAATTCTAAAGTATAAAATTCAAATATAACTTAAATAAAAGCACAGATCATATATAGATAAAAGTTAAAAAAAAAAAATCAATGCGGTGGTAATGAATATGTATGTATATTGTCTAGGTCGCTTGACAGGTATTTAATTACAAGGTCGATGATTCAAGACATGATTAAAATTGCTTAATAGATCACATTTTCTCTTATTATGTATTATAAATATTATACCTACTTATTACTTATATGTATGTATGTATTCAGCACTTTTTGACACCCCACTGCTGGGCATGGGCCTTTCTTCAATACGAGGAGGATCAGGCCATAATCCACCACGCTGACCAAGTTCGACTTGGCAGATTTCACATGTCTTTTGAAAACTTGCTAGATTCTCTCAGACATGCAGGTTTCCTCACGACGTTTTCCTTCGTAAAACAAATGGTAATCGTGTTGAAAAATGATTCCCAAGCGAGGTCGTTACCAGTTACCACTGGGCTACCAAATACCAATGCATGTAATATACTTTCTACATGTATACGATCGACTTACACTCGCTTCGCTCAGATGCGTCCCTGCGTTAAGTACATTTTAAACAGACAAAAATAGTTATTGTGAGCGTACCTTAAGAGACAGACATATACTATTGCGGCCTTTTTAAAGCTTAAAATTTTCTAGTAGGTATATTGTTTCGATGAACCTCTAAAAGTTTAGCCAGCGTTAGCCATGTATTCGTACGAAAACAGTTTTTTTTTTTTAACAGAACACCATTTAAACTCAGCCACTTTGTACAAAATATTTATAAAGGAAGAAGCAGCTGGTACCGGCTGATGCTGTTTCAATGTCATAACGAAATTTTATTCAGCCTATACACAAAAATAAATAAATAGGTATAATAAAAATTTAAATGAGGACTATATAATAATATGTAGTATTAATTTTGTTAATATGAACATTTGAATGAATTTGAATAAGATATTTTTACTGGAATAACTTGAATTAAAAACTAATTTTAGATCGACAATTTCAACGGCGTATTTGCTTACGTGGCGAAAATAAACTGTTTTCCAGTACATTTTGTGACAAAAAAAGCGAAATCAAGTAAATTACAGACTACCATAGTAAGGTTACTTATTTATATTTAAATTGTTTGTTATTTTAAATAAAACTATCTTTTCGGATTTTTTTGCGGATTTATTCTTATTTTTTTATTTAAAATGTCAAACAGTCGCGTAAATCTAAAAAGTATTATTTGTTATTTTAAGAATATTATTGTTTTTATTATAATGAAATTTTCCTGGAAGCTTTGTAAGTACATTTATATCTGGTTATTATTATTATACTATATAATATATAATATTATAAATGTGAAAGTTTGTAGGTATGGATGTTTGTTACTCTTTCACGGCAGAACGGCTGAACGGATCTGGATAAAGGCACAGAGATAGATTATAATCTGGAATAACACATAGGCTACCCTTTTTATCCCGAAAAAATGTACGGTTCCCGTGGGATAGGTTTGTTTTTGTTTCCCTAGAGGCGAACCCGAGCGAAGTGAGGGTGAGCCGCTAGTTATTAATGTAATTACCAATTATTAATTAAGCATTGTTTTCAATGTTACATAATTTAAATTCTTATCTATTAAGAGTATCATTAACTGTCGATATAATCGAATTCCTCATCATAATTAAAGGTAAAAAAATAATTATTTAGCGGAAATGGTACGTACCACCGATTAATAAAAGACTATTACAAAATGTAAAAATATGTAATAGTATTTTTGATATATTATAAAATTATATAAATAGTATTTTTGAAGTCGGTGTGCTTTGATTTGTATTGGCTGGCACCTACTTCGAAAATATCTGATTAAGTATCTATTCTAAATGAAAACCCCTGTTTAGTTATTTTTTACTTTTCAGTGCCTGGAAGTCGGTTTTTATTTTTTTTTTAAAAGTTTTTTATTTTTCCATTTTTAGTGTAGACCTAATAAGCAGGAAATTTGTAATTTATAAGAAGAAAGATTTTTATTAATAAAAAACATATTCGATTTAGCCATTTATTTAAAAACCGCTTGACCGATTTCGATAAAATTTATATGGGACCACCAGGGAAGAATACCCTTTGAAACAAAAAAAGAATTTTCCAAATCGGTTCAGCCGTCTTCGAGTAATCCGTGAACATACATAAAAAAAAAAAGATTCCGACGAATTGAGAACCTCCTCCTTTTTGGAAGTCGGTTAAAAATGGATATTACTTAAATATTAAAAATATAACTAACACATTTTTTAACATGAAGGCTGCAGGCAAAGAACAGGGAATGTCACAATTTTTGTTTTTTTTTTTTTTTGTTTCGTACTGGTAGGTATCGAAGTTATGTCTATGGTACTTGCATTCCCAACCACCGATTTTTACAAATACTTAACGGAAGTCGCTAAAAATACCTTTTTATCTATGCCAAAAGCGAAAGAAACTGGAAATATCCATGACATACCGGTAAATAAGGAGGATTGTCCAAAAATCTACATAGTAAAAATTTACTGCATATTTTGACCTCAAAAAAAATTTTTTTTTTCATAATCTATTTATTAGGACATAGCCTGTTTTTGTCTGTACCCTTCACAAGTGGGCATTGACCCAACGCTATTGAGCGAATGGACTTCAAAAGACTTTCAAATAATATCTAATCTAATACAACTTGACTGTAAGTGCAGTCCATCATTTCCTATTGACACAGAGTAATTGCTCTAGTATGCCGGATTATTCAGAGCTCCAATTATACTGTATACATATGTAGGTATTACATTTAACCTAATTACAGAATGTAAACTACTCACAGTAGTGAACTAATAGCAAGAAGTCTTATATACATTTCTTCTACGTGACTAAAAATTAAAATGCCTATTATATATATATGTAACTTATCTAACAACATATTATAAAATCTTATTGAGATTTTAAAACTATCTTTTCGGATTATTTCGGGGATTTATTTTGATTTTTGGTCCCCGAAGTTTCGAATGCTTTACAGCAATCATGGTCACGGGAGAGACTAAGGTGTTACACATCTCAAAGGCGTTATATACTTGTTACAGACAGTGCCTACCCAAAATTTTACAAAAATGATTTTAAAAATTCAAAAATGGCATCAAAGTACCTTAGAATATTTGTAAATCGTAAATCAGAAAGTATTATGTGAACTTTTAAATTAATTGAAAATTCTTGCTTTTAATTATGAGGTACTTTGTTGTTTTTTTGTAAGTTACCGCCTCTAATGTAACGTGATTTCATATTATCTGTCACATTCATTGCGAGTTCAAGAACAAAATTCACCTTCTAACTACGAATAAATGACTTATTATTTACTAGCAAAACCCGCGGCTTCGCCCGCGATCAAACTACGACAAAAATAAACTTTTTCGCAATACATATTTTATTACTTTGAAAAATAAGTTCGTGTAAGTTTTATCACACACAGTCACACACTCACAGTCTAATCCCGTTACATAGCTTAGGTGACTTTTTCATTACAGTTGTGCCAACCTTCAGAAGGAGGATATAGATAGCAGGATACTCTCTAGCTAGGTTCTCTTTCTCGCGCTCTAGGTCTGTTATAGTTGTCGCTGCTGTGGCCAGCCGAGAAGTTATACATAAACCTTTAAATTCGGAATAATTTCCGTTCTCTACTGTATAACCACACAGTAAGTATGCACTTTGAGAGAACTTGAGGCATGTTACTCTGTTTAGATATATTCAACAACTCAAACTTCACCATTCAGTTTTACCCACTTAGGGGTTGAATTGAAAAAAAATCTAAAATACATGTTTATTTAATTGTATTGAAGAGCATTAATACCAAGCTTCAAGTAATTTTGATCATAAATAATTTTTTTCTCATATAAATTGCACAACCCCCTTTTACCCTTTTAAGGGATGAATTTCGAAAAAAAAAATGATATTTGTATTGTTTTAGTTTTCATTTTAAAGGTAAATTATACTTTACGTGCATTAACAATAGAGTTTCATACAAACTTTCACTCTCCATTTTACCCCCTTAAGGGTTGAATTTAAAAAAATAATATAATACGTATTTAGTTAATTGTATTGAAGAGCATTAACACCAAGTTTCAAGTAATTCTGATCATAAATAATTCTTTGCCCATATAAACTTTATCATCTCTTTATATCCTTTCAAGGGATGAATTTCGAAAAAATTTAATACATACATTTCTTATTTTTCATCTTAAAGCTAAATACCACTTTCCGTGCAATTCGCGTTAAGAATGACAAAGTTTCATACAATCTTTTATCCCCTATTTTACCCCCTTAGGAAAAGAATTTTGAAAAATCCTTTCTTAGCGGATGCCTACATTGTATAAGGAATATGTTCTCCAAATTTCACGTTTCTACGACCAGCGGTTTAGGCTGTGCGTTGATCGATCAGTCAGTCAGTCAGGACAAAGCATTTTATGTATATATAGATTTGTAGCTTTTAAGGCCTTCATATTGAATGAGATGAAGTGATAGATTTATATCAGTCTAACCGACTCCTTAGCCTTACATAATAATAATAGGTTTATTATTATGTAAGGCTAAGGCTATAAGTAATTATACTTATTAAATAATCAAGTTTTCTATATTGTACAATTTAAGCTCTCTTTAATTCTTAAATAATCAAAAACATGTATTATTTGTACTTACCTACCTACTTAAAATTTCACTTCGGATTCCTAAAAAAAGATTTAAGAAATTAAATAGGTGATTAATGTGACTACGGTTACAATTACGAAAGTTTGTATGTATGTGTCTGTATGCAATTTCTTCACGCTGAGGAGGCATTTTTTCTTTTTTTTTATTGTTAGATAGGCTTACGCTTGACGACGATCAACGCTAGGAAGCACTGATGAAGTCTAGGTTGGAGTGCGCTTGCTTAGAAAATGCCTATTCACCCTTGCCTTGAAGGCTGATCGGATTTTGATGAAATTTATTATACAGATAGATTATGCCCAGTAGTTACACACAAGCTACTGTTTGATACCCAAGGATACACCCGACCGAAGCTAGGGTAAGTCGCTGGTATAACTTACATATTATATACATCTATACAAATACTGCGTGCGATACTAACGATGCGTTTCAATTTTGTTGAGCGAAACTCTTAATTCTTTTTCTAAAATACAAGTTGCCTAAATTACTCCTAATAATATCAGCTATCTGCCAGTGAAAGTCCCGTTAAAATTGGTCCAGCCGTTTCGGAGATTAGCCGGAACAAACAGACAAACAGACAGACAAAAATTTTAAAAATTGTGTTTTTTTATAAGTACCGTATATAACTCCATATGTATTTAATATAAAGATGTTATTTTGACATTACAAACAGACACTTCAATTTTATTTATTTGTATAGATTATAAAGAGATAAAGTTTGTGAGTTTGTGAGGTTGTAGAGGGTAATCTCTGGATCTACTGAACCTATTTAGATGAAATTTGGTAAGAAGATAGTTTGAGACCCTGGGAAGGACATAGGATACTTTTTATCCCGGAAGTCATCCCTTAATATGGTCAAAATGGGGATGAAAGTTGTATGGGGAATCAAGTATTTTTATATTAGTATTTCACTTTGTATACAGTACGTACCAAAATAAAATGATCGTACGAACGTACGAAGGTACATACATATTACATTTTTACTACATTATGCTATCTTGTAGGACCTTTGGTTTTTGGTTTTTGAACAATAAAAGAGTAGCATATTTTTATCTCCAAAGTATTATCTATCGATGACGATCTGGTGTTTTTTCTCTTATTTACTGGTCATTCCATATATAACGTGTCTTCACCATTAAATTTTTAAATGGCACTTTTAAGTTTTAGGAGCCACTGCATAAAATAATGTAATTGAATCTGTTAATGCACAAAATATTTGTAAGATAAACTCAAGAGATGGACCGTGAAAAAGTACCTAATAAGCAAAAAGGTAACTCTCAATCAGTTATAATAAATTTTTATAATAATAAGTTCTTTAAAGTCGGAAAACCACATCTTCCTTATTTATTAATTGAATAAAAAACTCATAAAAAATAATATAAAATCTGGTAGACTCTATTGACATATTGTAATGGCACGCGCCAAACTGGATTATTTATAAGCGTGTTTTATGAATATATTATGTTTATATAGTAATATACGTACGTAAGAACGTTAAAATATTCTTACTTAGCGGATATATACATATAATTTATACAAATAAAAATGAAAGGCTAAACGTGTTACTAACGCAAACTAGAGAATGGCTGGACCAATTAACCTATTTTTTTTTTCTAATATTCGTTGAAGTCCGTGGAAAGTTTTTATGAAGAGAAAAATTGAAAAATTTCACGTAAAAATGTAAAAAACACTTTTTTTTAATTACCATCTAGTTTATAATTATGAACGCAACCTTAAAATTAATATAAACTATTTGAATACATTTGGAGATTTGACAACGGGAAAACACGTTATAATACAACCCACAACATCTCATCATATCTATGTGTAATAAATAGGTAATATAGGTACATGTAGTCTATCTATTCCATACCAACTGTTAAAAGTTAAAACGTACCTAGAGACGAACCTGAGCGAAGCGAGGGTGACTCGCTAGCTTTTAATAAAAATAAATGGCCAGTGTGCCATCTTATGATGTAATATTATTTCTCTTTATTCGATAAAGACTGCCTTTGTTTAGAAATTATTTGACTGATTTTCATAGTTTTTTTTTTTTCAATACAGAAGATCAACTCCTCAAGAGGAAATAATTACTTTTAAAGTGGTATTTAACCTTTATTTTTTTTTAATTTATGGTAAGCAAACATGGAAAGTTTAAAAACAAGTCTCTCCTGTGACCACATTTTACAACTACTACTAAAAATCTAAATAAATTCAAGAAATAATCAGAATAGATAATTTTGTTTAATGTCAAACATTACAGCATAATAAATATATGACAGCATTATATAAAATTCATGACTGTGTTTAAAGTTCCTATATAAATATAAAGCAAGAATAATGTAGGTCACGAGTAAAACCTACGTAGTACTTAAACATAACAATTTAGGTGTGCAATCCATACCTGCTGTGAATAGGATCTAATCCATAAGCGAAGGGATGAGAAGGTGAGCAAACAAAGAAAAAATATGCGTGTGTGTACTTATGTACGCCTAAGAAGTTATACTTCTTTGGCATAACAGAACAAAAATAGCTAAAGATATCATCTCGTATGTCACAACTCTCTGTTTCTAAAAGGAATGCAGCTAACTTCATCATTCCGCTTTTAGCTGACTTCATCATGTCGCTTTTGGGTTGTCGGTGTGCGCGCGCATCGTAAAAATATTACTCACATATTTTTTTCCAAACGTGACAAAAGAAATATAAGTTCACAATGAAAAGTGAAGTAATACAAACAAACATTCAGACTGTTAAACATGGGAGAGATAATGTTATTCTTTGGGGGTGTATAATAGCTTATGGATTGGGTTCTATTCACAGAATCATTGGGAAAATAAATAAAGAAATATATCTATATTTTAAGACACAAGTGAATTGAAACAGTGGAGAATATACCTTATACCATAAATGAAATAGTCTTAAAAAACCGCGAAATTAATGAAGAACTGGGCTCGTTTCCTAAGACATGCAGCTATTACAGTGGCCGGCACAAAGTGCTGACTTAAATCCAATTAAAATTCTGTGGTCTCAATTGAAACATGATACTCTTAATGTCTATGATTAACGGCCATCTTCTTTGAATGAATTATGAGAGTTGAATTCAAGAACAATGGGATAAAATTTCATCAGATTACTGTGAAAAATTTGTAAAAAGTATGAAAAAAAATTTAAAGGCAGTTAAGAAAGCTAAAGGCTTATGGACAAAATATTAGAAAGTGTATTTATAATTTACCGAGAATTACCGAGTTTGTTTATTTTGGTGCAAAAGTGTATCAGTATTTTTTCTTATTATGCTGATATTAATTTTATAATATTTTGATCTAATATTTGATAATAAATACACTATAGTACTAAATTATTTTTAATATGATTTTCAAGGGAGCAATAGCTTAATATGTTAACTTTAAATAATAGCAATCTAAATTAATATTTTTAATTTTCTATATTATAATGATAGTAGCACTAAATAAAATTATTATTCAAAAAAGTTAAAAAAAAATTGAAATATTTATAATTATATAAATACTTGTGCAATCAGTCGCTGCAATTATGCGCCTGTAAATATTAATTTACACATTTAAGAACAATTTATGATTTAATGTCTGTTTGTCTGTCTGTCTGTCTGGGGATGCATCACAAGAACACCACTGGACAGATTTTGATGAAATTTGGTATGATAGCTGGTTATCCGGGTCAACATATAGGATACTTTTTACTGCGGGAAAATATCTCATCTCTGAAAAATCTATACTTAACCTTAAAAGGTAACACTAATCAATAATATAAGAAATGTTATTTAATAAGAAAACACTTCTTCTTTTTTATTATCGATAGAAGTCTTAAATTTGCCCAAAAAAAATTCACATAATTATAAATTTAATGTTTTCATAAATATAATGTATGATAAAATAACTTTTTAAGTAAAAGGACAATATCATTTTAATATAACAAAATATTATATTGAGATAGTTGATCAATAAAAAATATACTTAACAATATTTCAAAAAGGAATTTGCCTGTAACATTTGCAACTCTCTCTATCGCACCATACGTGTTGGCAAAGCGAGCGGTATGAAACAGATAGCATTTTTTTAAAAACCTACTCGTGCCGCGTATCGACATTCGACACTTCACAATCCTCACACGAACTGCCGTGTGCATGTAGTTTGTGTACAGATGTGTCACGCACACTACGCTACACGAGCTCTCGGACGCCGAGGGGAGAAGTAGAGAGGGGGGGGGGGGGCGTGTCCCCTGCGCCCCTCGCCCGGATACCTTAATATTGCGTTCTGCGCAACGCGTCAATTCAGGGTGGCCAAAACGTTTGGCAAGAACTATACTATATAGTATATACTATACAGTGTTCGCAACCGTACGATAATTACGATAATTTCATGTCTGTGTACGATGTACGATAATACATTGCAAATGTACGATAATTTGTGAAGGTGGGATGGATGAAAATTTTTGTGAGGATTAGGTAATGTTTTAGAAAGAAAATTGTTTGAGTTAGTATTTTTTTTTAAGTAGTCCTGTTTTTTTTTTTTTGCTCTTCAGCGGTGTAAACACATTCAGGTTGCTGACCGGAGAGAATCGATTATCAGAAATTGGTTAGAAGGAAAAAAGGTCGATTTGTATAAAAGTCGACTATTTTGGCACATTCCTAATATGTACGATAATTTTGGTCCATGTACGATAATTTTACAACCCTAGGTACGATAATTGCCTAACTTCAGGTTGTGAACACTGATACTATATAGTATAGTATAAGTATTATGTCATCTATGGTTACACTATTACGTGCTGATAATTCAATTCAATTCTTGGTTATTTAGCTTTTAGGCGTACCAGTTGGGCACAGATTACTTCGCCAATAGAGAAGACACGAGGGAGATAAGGTCCTATTAACCGGTTAAAAAAGCGATATTTACACTAAAACTCTTTACATGTAATAAGCAATTATTTATATAATGGATCTATAACAAACGACATCACAATAAAGTGCCGTAAGGAACTATTAATTAATCTGTGAATAAAGTATATAATCTATACATATAATAAAATTGTTACTAAGCCGAATCTGTACATTAAATATTTTTTGGAAAATCTTATTGAAGGAGACTTTATTATCGATAGAGAAGTCAAATCTATAGTTTTTAGAATTTTTGTCTGTCTGTCTGTCTGTCTGTCTGTCTGTCTGTCTGTTACCGCATCACAGGAAAACCACTGGACAGATTTCGATGAAATTTGGTATGATGGTAGCTGGTTAGCCGAGTCAACATATAGGATACTTTTTACTACGGGAAAATATCTCATCTCTGAGCTAAACGTTAAAATGTAACTAGGGACGAACCCGAGCGAAGCGAGGGTGAGTTGCTAGTATACACAATAAATACTGTGAGAGAATAAGGAAACCTTCCAATTGAGTTAACGTCAAATGTAAAGGGCAACGCCCTTATATCTATTGAGCCGTACTTAATCTATACAGATAAATAAAATTGAAGCGTCTGTTTGTAATGTCAAAATAACAGCTTTATACTAAATGCATATGAAATTATATGTAACGATACTTATAAGAAAAACACAATTTTTAAAATGTTTGTCTATCTGTTTATTCCGACTAATCTCCGAAACGGCTGGACTGATTTTAACGGGACTTTCACTGACAGATAGTATCAGGGTTCCGCAAAAAAAAACTAAAACCCATGAAATTGTGAACAAAATCTGCGCATGGCGTACGCACCCGAGCGAAGCGAGGGTAAATAAATTGCTATATAATTTAAATGAATATCTTAGGAGTAGCAAGCTACCATTTATGTATAAACATAGCTAACCGTGAAAATGTACCTAGGGACGAAAGCGAGCGAAGCGAGCGTGAGTCGCTAGTTTCAAATATAATCGACCTTCTGCTGGATTCACACGCTTGCCATTTGCCACATACTTAAAATCTCTACAATTGCACAAACGTGTGGAGCGTGGATGCATCACAAGCACTTACTACAGATTTCCTTTCATTTGTGTACAAAAAACGACACGATCGGAACGGCTACGACTCATACGAGTGTTTACAAATCTACACATACATGCCTAACGCCTTCTCCACACGTTTGAATTTGTGATAGCTTGTCGAGGCTTGGCAAGAATGTCAATCTGGCATAACAATTGCACTTAGAAGTAAGCAAAAGAAAAAAGTTGAATGCCGTAATTAAAACAAAGATTATATTTATAATTGTTATAATTTATTGAATACAATAATAAGATTATATTTTTAAATTTTAACAGCAAAAATAAAATGAAGTGTAGGTAAAGGGCTTGTATTATTAATTTGTACATCTTACGCACATGACAGATCTTTTTCAGTGTAGATTATACGGAGAGTATAATATTGAAGCTGTATTCTGTTGTCTCCCAAGCAGGGCTCGGAAACGGTTTAAAAAAAAACGTTTTATTTCGGTAATGAAAATGGTTTATTCATCACTCATTCTTTAACCGGTCAATGAAAAGACAAGAACTCATTTTAACCGATTAATTTTGTTCATGGAACCTAAATTCGTCAAAAACCATTCTCCCAGATTAAATCGGTTAATGAACGTAAACGTAAAAATTAAACCGAAATGCCTTTCGGTTTGGGGTTAATGACCAAAACCGGTTGAAAAATTGAAAAGGTTTCCGAGCCCTGCTCCCAAGAAAGAAATCAATAATAAAATTATAATTATTCCATAAAAATTAATCATTATCACTCATTGGTTCTTCTTCAAACGCCTCTTCTTTTACTATACAAAGTGTATCACAGCCTAATGGATCTATCGAGCCAGAGGAATCCTGGGATTCTTGAAAGCTAGCGCATTCATCTTCTGACTCACTGCTACTAATATCTGAAGTTTGACCTGGTCTTATTACTATCTCGTCTGTCAGTTCATCGACTACTTTGTCGCATTTCGCATACTCTTTTTCATTTGATATAACTTTGGCACATACATTTTGCCATTCTTCTTCACCTATTTCATTTACTTTCTGCATTATTAAACTACTGATCATACTAACATAAACTTGCCCTTTTGTATTATTTACGTTCTCCATAATGGTTGTCCACATGATCTCAATGGGATTTAGGTCTGGGTGGGTGGGAGGTAAACGTATAACAGTATGATTGTGTTCCGCCATAATCAAATCTATGGTAAATTTTTTATCTTCATTCATCCTAATTAATTGGTATAATTGTGGCTTATACATGTCAGAGGTAAAAGGTATTTGCCTCTCTGTCAACCATTGTTGCAATACAGATTTTTTCGAATTTGAACTTGGTGAAGACTCGTGTTGTTTGTTGTGGTAGGAGGCGTTGTTAACTACAACAACAGAATTTTCTGGTAGATTTGGTATTAATTGAGACCGGAGCCATTTTTCATAATTTTCATATGTCATTGCGAAGGACCTAAAAACTAATAAGGCATTCGGTACACAGCCAGTCTCTGATGCAGCGTATATTATCACTACATTATCATCTTTTGCTTTTAGCCGAGTAGTGTGTACGTATGTGTATACAATAGGCCGACCTTCCTGTCTGTATTGTTGCATTTTATTTAAATAATTTATTCTCAGCAATCTTAAATTAGTTTTTTCTAATAAAACGCTTACCTTGTTCTCTGCTTTTCTCATTTTGAAACCTAATTCTCTAACTATCCGACGGAGACTTGAAATGGAACCTTTAAAATTTATTTCACTTCGTAATTCATCGACAAGCTTCGCCATAACAGGCAATTCCTTGTGTTTTACATGATAATTATGGATGTATCGTTTGATAACCCCTTTGTCTATGTTACTCATACCGGTGATAGGTTTTTTTCCTTGCCTATTCCTCCCGGGGGTCCGCAGTCCTGTATTCGATCCGGCCTTAGCTTCCTTGATGACTCTTCTAACTGTGGATACTGATGATTTAGTGGCTTCGGCAGTACATGCCATTACTTGTACATCGTACATATTACCTTTAGACGCTTTTTTGAGATAGCAATAAACATCATAGATCATTTGCCTTGACTGTGTTTTGTATACCACACTTGGAGGCATTTTAGAGCTACTATAATATAATTAGAGTTACTAAAATTAGCTGAAATCACTATGCAATTGTATTAGAAACGAAAATGTAGCGTCCAACGCTAACAGGCGTAAAAAAAGCACTGCAGACTGCGGAGTGGGGACTGGGGAGTGCGGACTGCGCATGTGGCGTCTGCCTGCTGCCCCCCCCCCCCCTCTCCCCCCGCCCCGTCCCTCACACCAGTTCGGATCTATAAATAGAGCATTGCTTTGTTCAACTTGCGTGGAATATAGAATGTAGCACATGTTATTATTAAATATAATTCATGGACATCATAAGAACTTTTATTGTCTTATTTGTTTTATTATATCACTTTTATCTTTATTTTAATAAATTATTTTTATATTAAAGAGTTCAGTTTCAACTAAAAAATGTTGGGTCCATTTTTGTAAATGGTTGTTGGTTAAATGTGAAAATGGCTGGACCACACGATAAAAATATTGTAATTTTGTATATATATAATAATAATAATTTGAAATATTTATAATAAAAAACTTCAATATCTATTTGTTTCTTTTTCAAATTTCAATATCCGAGATTAATAAATAAAACTTAAAAATAATGTTTTTTAGGAACATTGCTTTTAAATGATTATCACTACATAGTATAAAACAAAGTTGCTTCCCACTGTCCTTCTGTCCTTATATATGCTTAGATCTTAAAAACTACATAACGGATTTTGATGCGGCTTTTTTTAATAGATAGAGTGATTCAAGAGGAAGGTTTATATGTATAATACATGCATAATATAGCAGAGAAACACTGATAATTTTAGAGGTTTCTAATGTGATGTCGTAAATAAACACATTTTTTTTCGCTTATATTGCAAACGCTGGCTGAACCCTACGAGATAGATCAAAATAATGTACTAAAGTATTGTACACCTTAAAAAGGTTTACAAAAAATTCCGCGATGGCATATGTCTATCTCTTAAGGATAACATACTATATCCATTTCACTATATCCAAGCCAGGGATGAACCCGATCGAAGCGAGGGTGAGTCGCTAGTTAGTTAATAAAACTTTGTTCGTCCTAAACTCTATCCACGAATCAATCATATACACAGTAATTTGCGTAATTCTTATAAAAATTAAAACAAAAATGAAGCCTATTATTTAATTTAAAAAAATAAGAATGTCTTGCTTGATCTGCCTTTTTATATAACTCACGAGCGGGTTATAATCATATCAATACGTTTTAATTTTTTTAAGTTCAAGGATCAATACGTTTTAATTTTTTTAAGCGGAACCCATATTCTTTTTTCTAAAATAAACATAGTCTGAGTTACTCTTTATAACATCAGCTATCTGCCAGTGAAAGTCCCGTCCAAAACAGGTCCAGCTGTTTTGGAGATTAGTCGAAGCAAACAGACAGACAGACAAAAATGTTAAAAATTGTGTTTTTCTTATAAGTACCGTATATAATTTGATATTTAGTACACAGCTATTATTTTGACAATACAAACAGACACTTCAATTTAACTTATCTGTATAGATGAGAATTGGTAGTAATTTATACTTAGTATATTCGAAAATATTATTAGTAAAGTAATTTGCCCTCAACTTCAAAGCCATAACAGAGAATTCAACAAAATATTATTAAATACGTATAAATTATAAGTAGAATTTTATTATTTAATCTATTTAACACTACCCTAAGTAACCTAAGTTTTAAAGAAAGTAAACGATTTGTATGTTAAAATCGATAATAGTAGCATAAACAGCAAATCACGCTACTATTTTTGACTTTAATTTTTATTTTAGCGGACTCCGTCTATAATTCTTTAGTCAGAAGTCAGAGTATACAATATAATATAGGTAGGTAACTTGGGCGGAGGCAGAATTATTTCCAGCGGGGTGCATCTGCTTCTTGATTCTTCACAAGAAAGACTTGAATCTAAATTTAAATGGGAATTTTACTAATATAATTTTATTTGTTTAACCTTTTCTATATATTTTAAATTGGGGTGCACCCAATGTAAAATCTATAGAAAACAACAGGGTATACAAGTGTTGCACTCCCCTCCCGGCGTCCATGGTTGATAGTAAGTAATAAGTAGATTATTTTTACTGGCATACTACGAGAACATGAGAACATTAGACCATCTCATAATCCAAAACACTTCGACCCAGCCAAAGCTAAACAAATAAAACAATTTCAGGAATGTAATACTATTTACTAGTTTTTTCCACCATTCCTCTTTTGTTCTTCATCTATACAGATAAATAAAATTGAAGTGTCTGTTTGTAATGTCAAAATAACAGCTTTATACTAAATGCATACGGAATTATATACGGTACTTATAATAAAAAAAAATCAATTTTTAAAATTTTTGTTTGTCTGTCTGTTTGTTCCGGCTAATCTCCGAATCGGCTAGACTAATTTTAACGGGACTTTCACTGGCAGATAGCTGATATTATAAGGAGTAACTTAGGCTACTTTTATTTTAGAAAATATAAGGGTTTCGCTTAAAAAAATTAAAACGTACCTAGTGACGCACCCGAGCGAAGCGAGGGTAAGTCACTAGTTTAAGTATAAATGCTATTCTCATATTATAGCACGACGTATGATGTTGTGGTCATGGCCGTGAAAAAAAAACCCCACGCTAGCTCCGCCCACGCGGTTCACTGTAACCGCTACAGAAAAGGTTGAATATCGAATATTCGATCGATCTTATTCTTGCACAGGACGTAAGTCTAAAACCTAATTTATTATGAGAATACAAGCGCGGATCCACCGTTATAGGCACGGTAGGCATGCCCACAACCCTAATTGAGTTCGATAGGGTGATGTTACATCAAATTTATTAATTACACTAGCGGCTCACCCTTGCTTCGCTTGGGTTCTCCTCTAGACAAACAAAAACAAATCCATCCCACAGGAACCGTACATTTTTCCGGGATAAAAAGTAGCCTATTTGTTATTCTGATGTATGAACTATATTATTGTAAGGTTTCGTTAAAATATAATCAGTAGTTTTTGTGTATAAAGCTGTATAAGTTTCTATAGTTTTTTAACTATCACACGGGAACTCTTTAAATTTCCTGGATGAAAGTATAAAAAATGTTGACCGGGGATATAAGGTACCACAATACAAAATTTCATTAAAATCGGTCTAACAGTTTCGAAGATTAGCCCGTACAAACAGATAGAGAAACAAAAAATTGAAAAAAATCTGGATTTGTTCTATTTCTCTCCTTACATCCCTCTGACTCGGTTTTTAGCATTTTTTTTTCTATGTACAGACATTCGACCTCTTCAGTTTTATTATATGTATAGATTAGAAAAAAGCTTTATTAAATAAATATACTGGAGATTCTCTCAGTTAGCGTAAATGCCGCGAAGAGATTGTTTTCTATTCTACGCAGAGTGAAGTACCTTTTAGGAATGTATGTAATATATTGAGCATAATTAAGTCCGTACTGCGGTCAATTTTCGGGTGGCCGTGACCGTAACTCTTTTTGAGGACTGGATCCGCGCTTGAATAATAATTATAATTGGCCGAGGTAAATGTTGTTTGAACGGCGTATAATAAACTATATTTAATTTAATTAAGAAAAATCCAAAAATCTATGAAAAAGGCACATTTTTTGAAAAAAAAAAACTATCGAAAAAAATTCATCCTTGATGCGTTTCTGTCACGGATAGAAAAAGGTTTGAAAAATTATATAGGGTTATTGCATTGATTTAATATTTGGTTTACTTAGAATATCTAGGCAAAACAGAGTTAAGGGATGGGCGTCAATAAGCTAAGTATATTTTCCCCTGAAGAATTTTGGGTTTTTATTGGTGTATGTATATATTAAATAAGAGTAATTGTATTTAAGATTAGCGACTCACCCTCGCTTCGCTTCGGGTTTTTCCCTAGACAAAAACAAATCTATCCCACGGGAACCATATATTTTTCCGGGATGATATATAGCCTATAAGCCTTCCTCAATTAACGGACTATCTAATGCAAAAAGAATTTTTCAAATCGGATTAGTAGTTCCTAAGATTAGCGCGTTCAACCAAACAAACAAACTAATATTACCTAGTATAAATAAAAAAAATAAAAACCAAATAAAGTCAAATACTTTATTATGTACTAGCGACTCACCCTGACTCCGCTCGAGTTCGTCTCTACTTACGTTTAAACATTTAGTATAAATTTCTCAGAGCTGAGATATTTTCCCGCAGTAAAAAGTAACCTATATGTTGACCCGCATAACCAGCTATCATCATACAAAATTTCATCAAAACCCTTCCAGTAGTTTTTCCGTGACGCGGTAACAGACAGACAAACAAAAATTCAAAAAACTAGATTCTGCTTCTGTATCGATAATAATGTCTATTTCAATAAGATTTTCCAAAAAATATTTAATGTACAGATTCGGCTTAGTTAGAATTTTATTATTTGTAAACTCGTAGACATGACAAGAAATAATTAAGTTTAATAAGGCAATTAAGTTAATAAGTTAGCAAAACCAGTTACATTATCATTAATAACTTGTGAAAATAGTAAAAATGATTAATCTGAGTTTTCGCAATTATTTTATTCGACCACTGTGACGTGTCTAGGATATAATCACTGCAAGTCACCTTTTGAGATCTGTTTTTTTTGAAGTAGGTACCTGTTATATCCTAACTACCAGAGAACTGTAGCTCCATGTGTACAACAGCACACCACTCGTGCTCCTACTTTACATACACTGGCTTACCTACACTACTACTTTACCTATACTGATGGAAAAAAGGCAGTAATTATTATATTTATCATTATTGGCAGTGATAGCCCAGTGGTAACGCGCTCGCTTGGGAAACCGAGTGAAGCGGGTTCAAATCCCGGGTCTCGTACCTCTGATATTTTCATGTGCGAATAATTTCTAACATGATTACCACTTGCCTTAAGGTGAAGGAAAACATCGTGAAGAAACCTGCATGTCTGAGATAACAAGTTTTCGAAAGACGTGTGAAGTCTGCCAATTCGCACTTGGCCAGCGTGGTGGACTATGGCCTGATCCTCCTCGTATTGAAGGGAGGCCCGTGCCCAGCTGTGGGATGTTAAACTGAATACAATATATACATACATTATATTTATTTATTTATTTATTTATTTATGTACCAAAAAAAAATACAGATAAAATTACAGTACAGTAACCATGTGTACAAAGGATGACTTATCTCTTTAAGAGATCTCTACCAGAAACCCTCGAGCGTGAGAAAAAAAATAATAATAATAAGGTGCGGTGTAGGTACAAACTACAAACATCAATTATGTCTATATTATGTAAACATACACATATACAAACATACATACATACATACTTACATAGATACATAGATACATACATACATACATACATACATACATACATACATACATACATACATACATACATACATACATACATACATGCATACATACATATTACATACATACATACTTCAAGATATGTATATAAAAAGGAAATTATGTGGATTGACTCAGATAAAATTCTTTTAAGCGAGATTTAAACAATTTTAGTGATGGATTGTCATTTATAATTTTGTCAGGAAGAGAGTTCCAGAGTTTTGCTGCCTGGACTGTAAAGGATTTCTCATAAAAAAATTTTTTTTTAATCTATTAAATAACCAATAATTGAACTCCGATTATATCATCGCGAATCGCGCTCGGCATTTATCACTTACATATATATATATATACGTATGCCCATTGCCCATTATATGAGTGCACTAGACCAACACTTTTATATTTATATATATTATTGTTTACACTATACTACGTCATATATGTAAAAGACAAAGTGTTAGGAAATTGGGCCGATGTAAAAAAAAAATATATAAAAAGTAATGTTGAGTTTAAGTACAAAATCTCTATACAATATTTCAAACTATAAATGAAAATGAAAATAATTATGAAAGGTAATAAATCTATACTAATATTATAAAGCTGAAGAGTTTGTTTGTTTGTTTGTTTGAACGCGTTAATCTCAGAAAATACTAATCCGATTAAAAAAAATCTTTTTGCATTGGATAGCCCGTTAACTGAGGAAAGCTATAGGCTATATATCATCCCGGAAAAATTTACGGTTCCCGTGGGATAGATTTATTTTTGTCTATCCGAAGCAAAGCGAAGCGAGGGTGAGTGAGTCTCTAGTATTATCTAAAACGCGCAGAGTATATAGTCTAATATTAAAAAAAAATATTAATAGGGTTATATGATTATTTAATTTTCCGTAATTTATAGGGGAAATTACTTAGATTATTGACACCCATCCTTTGCGAACCTCCGTCTCTTTCTCAACAAATATACTACAAAATGCAAAAAGATTTTTTTTAATCTGACTACTTCGAAATAAGCATGTTCAAATAAAAAACAAGTTCTTCAGCTTTATAATATCTAAAATATGTAACATTTTGAAAACCAAGAAGCTCGTTTCGACCAGTATCCATTCTGTCGTGCGTACAACAGGTTCTCGCGTCTTGGAAGTTATTTTATTGATGAATTATTTATATTTAGTTGAAAAAATGTGCATGTGCGAAGTGATTAATTAATGTACATGGGATTTGTAATTTAGGTGTAGGTAAGTACATAACAAATAATATTTAGATTTATGCCAATATTTGACTTAATAATAACCTAATTATATATACATATAATAAAACTGTAGAGGTCGAATGTCTGTACATAGAAAAAACGCTAAAAACTGAGTCAGGGGGATGTAAATGAGAAATAGAACAGATCCAGTTTTTTTTTTAATTTTTTGTTTCTCTGTCTGTTTGCGTGTTTGTACGGGCTAATCTCTGAAACTGTTGGACCGATTTAAATGAAATTTTGTATGGTGGTATTTTATATCCCCGGTCAATATCTTAGATACTTTTCATCCCGGAAAATTAAAGAGTTCCCGTGGGATAGTTAAAAAACTATAGTAACTTATACAGCTTTATACACAAAAACTACTGATTGGATTTTAATAAAACTTTACAATATAGTTCATACATCAGAATAATAAATAGGCTGCTTTTTTTCTTGGAAAAATGTTCGGTAATAAATATAAAGAATTGTCTATAGACCTAAGGAATTAGGAACGTAAAATTATTTTATCGATTTTATTGAATTATGATATATTATAGTAAGGACTGTTCTTGCACCTTATATTTTTTGTTGATTGTGTTCATGTCGTGATCCTTTTTTTTTATTGTTCTTTTCTTATAAGATAACTATAACGTTTAGTATTACATAATTATTAAGAGGATTGTGAAGAGTCGATACGCGGCGCGAGTAGGTTTTTAAAAAAATGCTATCTGTTTCATACCGCTCGCTTTGCCAACACGTATGGTGCGATAGAGAGTGTTGCAAATCTTAGACGCAAATACCTATATTTTATGTTTGAAATATTGTTGCGGGCGATAACGTTTTCATCCCCCTAAACATTTACGAAATGAGACAATTTTGGTCCCATTAGATTCAGTATATCTTAATCTAGGTCTGTACGTTTTTCTATTTTAGTAATTCAGTTTAATAAAAAAAAAACGCTCGAGGAAGTTTTAAAGTCAAAAATACAGATATTTAGATGTTAATAACTTCTATCATACTCAATATTTCTTTAAAATAAAAACGTACGGACCTAGTTTTTTATTATATCTACAAGATTTCCAAAAATTATGAAAATTAGACTATGTTAATGGGGAGAAAAACGTTATCGCTTTTTGTATGAAAATTTACAGCTTCACAATCCTCTTAGGATCGTCCCAAAAGTGTAAGCCCATAATATCTGTTATCTTTATTTCATATCATAAAATCAGAAAGCATTTTCTGACATTAAAATGAACTTGTATTCCTTTGAAATCTTAAACAGGATATAAGAGTGTAACTGTTTACATTGATGATCACAGCAAAACAAATAAATAGGGTTATTGATTCATTACCGCCTAGACTATAACACTGGAACTGAAGGGCTAAAATTTGAAGAATTTGAAGCATAGTTCTTATAGGAACGTGGACAATCAATCTATACTTAATATTATAAAGTGAAAGATTTGTATTTTTGTGTATGTTTGTTTGTAATGAATAAACTCAAAAACTACTGTGCCGATTTCAAAAATTCTTTCACCATTGGAAAACTACATTCACCCTGAGTGACATAGGCTATATTTATTGCTAGAAAAGATTAGGGATCCTTACTAAAACTTAAATAACGTAACCCAAGTATGTTGCCAAGCATGTTGCATGCGCTACGGAAACTATTGATGATAGAATAAAAGTATGTTCTACAATGTTAAAGAACATATCAATAGCTACAAATTTTCATCCCGGAAGATTAAATAGTTCCCGTGGGATAGTTAAAAAATTATAGTAACTTATACAGCTTAATACACAAAAACTACTGATTGGATTTTAATTAAACTTTACAATAATATAGTTCATGCATCAGAATAACAAATAGGCTACTTTTTATCCCGGAAAATGTACGGTTCGCTTGGGATAGAATTGTATTTGTTTGTCTAGAGTGAGTAATAAAACAATCAAGTTCACTAACGATGCATTGTTGGCTTTTTGCATGAGACAATATTTTTAGGGAGCCAATTGATGAATCGGAATGAAAGTGAATTTTATGATTTACCTTCTGCTCTATAGCTGCGAGAGATACGTTCCGGGGTCCGGAAATTAAAACTGACAACTTGAATTATTGACGTTTTATTGCCTTTATGAATACATACAACGTGTACACTCGCGGCGTACACCACAAAACGTCTCGCTTTCTTTTATTTTTCACTTCTTTATATTTCTACTAGCAACTCACCCTCGCTCCGCTCGGGTTCGTCCCTAGATACCTTTTAACGTTAAGTATAGATTTCTCAGAAATGAGATACTTTCCCGCAGTTAAAAGTATCCTATATGTTGACCCGGACAACCAGTTATCACCATACAAAATTTCATCAAAATCCGTCCAGTGGTTTTCTTGTGATGCGGTAACAGACAGACAGACAGACAGACAGACAAAAATTCTAAAAACTATAGATTCGGTCTCTGTATCGATAATAATGTCTATTTCAATAAGATTTTCCAAAAAATATTTAATGTACAGATTCGATTAAGTTACAATTTTATTATATGTATAGATAACATTCTAGTAATACAAAAATAAAACGGCCAAAAAATAACAATTTCTTTTTAGGTGCACTGTCTCTTTTCCACTTACGGCCCATTATTGTTCTTATCATGGATTGACAAAGATAATAATAATAATAAGCCTTTTATTTCCTTAATAAAAATAAAATTTACAATTGTTTTAAACAATTATTTGATCTGACTAATTAAATATTTTATTTAATAATATAATTAAATTAATGATATTTTTTTTAATGAATAATCAGAATAAATATAAAATAACTTATCTATACTATAATAAAGCAGTAACTTAGCGAAATCTGTACATGAAATATTTTTTAAAAACAATGACTGTAACGTATTATGTATACGATATAGACCCCAAAACAATAGTTATTAAATTTTTTGTCTGTTTGTCTGTTTGTCTGTACGCGTTTCACGCAAAAAATAATGAACCGATTACAACGAAATTTGGTGAAGTGATAACTTATTACCCGGGTCAACATTTAGGATACTCTGTATTTCAGAAAAATCTTTCTTTCCCACGGGAAATCGCAATAACTGATTTTATCGAGTCCTCCTTAGAAACCTTTCGCTGGCTAAACCTTAAGACATACGTCAAAACAATGTACTAAAAAATTGTAGGTCTTGAAAAGGTCAATAGAAAAATCTACAACAGTGTATGTCTATCTCTTAAGGTACACTCGCAATACCTATTCTTATCTATACCTATAATAAAACTAACTTAGTCAAATCGATGTGCGCGTTTCACGCAAAAAGCACTGAACCGATTTTAACAAAATTTTGTATAGTGATAGTTTATCACTCGGGTCGACATTTAGGATACCTTTTACTACAGGCACATATTTCGTTCCCGCGGGAAAACGCAATGACTGGTTCTATCGAGTCGTCCTTAGAAATTTCTATGGCTAACGCTGGCTGAACCTTAAAAAATACATCAAAACAATGTACTAGAAAATTGTAGGTCTTAAAAAGTTATATAGGGAAGTTCGCAATATTATACGTCTATCACCTAAGGTACATTCGCAATTACTATTTTTATTCACTACTCGCGACTCACAGGCTGACTTATCAACGTTTAGCTCAGTTCAGCAGTAAAACGTAACTAGGGACGAACCCGAGCGAAGCGAGGGTGAGTCGCTAGTTATATAAATAAATTGACATTTATATTAAATTTTACTTAGTTTTATATGTTTATCATTATTTTAATTTTTTTTTTTAACAAAGCTATGCATTTTAAAGTATTTAAAATTTTGTTTAACAATTATTTGATTTTAATTTGATTAGTTGAATATTTTAATGTAACATAATAATTTAATGAGTAACTAACAATAAATTAATGAGTAACTAGATAATTAGAATGAGATACATTAACTTATAATATAAAGAAATTACATATATCTAGCAAATTATATTACATAATCTAAGTATTATTGACACAGATACCTACTGACTATTAATTCTAAGCGTAGTTCAGGTTATTTCAATGTAAAAACGTTACACTCTTAAAAATGAATCAGCATTATAAAATTAAGTATTCCTCTTCATTCTACGTCACATTGGCGAAGTAATCTATGCTTAATTGGCACGTTTTGAAACCATTAACAACCCTATTGAAAAACTTAAATAAGATCTCATCAAAAGCGCCAAAAGCCACATAGAAACCAATAAATATTTATTGGTTTCTATGTGGCTTTTGTCGCTTTTGATGAGATCCTATCGGAGTTAATCAATAGGGAAGACAATTGAATTTAATATTAAGGATTTGGTTTGCAGGAAAAAATGAAGCTTGTACGTTCAAGTGACAATGTCCAAGGTGCTGCTGCTACAGCGAGTACTTCCCCACTTAAGCAGGTCGAAGTAAAGACTTTCCATGAGAGGTATTCAGCAGGAGAGACCGCTGGCGGACTGAGCGTCCTGTTCACTGTACTATGTATTGTGGATCTATTTGGAGTATTCCCGGTCGTAGCTTTACCGAAGAGTATTATTACTTGTGGTGAGCTTAACATAAAATATATTTAAAATTTTTAAAACGTGAATAGGATTTATTTGAAAAATTTCTATTTGTAAATTACACTTTAAATAGCTACATAGTTCACTTTAAAAGACCTTCGAATTGAAACAAAAATGTGATTTTTGGCAAACAAAATCATAATCAGTCTTAAAACGTTTATGGCCGTTGCAGCAATATTCGATTGTTTACTTCTATTTTATTGAAATAGAGAAATAAAAATCATGCATATCATAATACGCCTTTTAATGTCGATACTTTTCTGTTTTAGTGTTGCCGATCGATAGTCGACTATCGATATTAAGATACTATCGATAGTATCGATACTATCGATAGTTGAAACTATCATAAGTAGCTCATTTTTCAATAGCATAATTAAAAAAGAAAGAGGAAGTGAAAAGACGAAGGTGGCAGTAAACAAATCGATTTTTTTATACTGACTTTCGTCTAATTACATTGCTTTTAAAACTTACCTAATACTATCGAATTGAGCTACTATCGATAGCTGAAACTATCGATAGTGTCGATAGCATCGATACCATCGAAATTATTTTATTTCGAAACTTCAATAGTATCGATAGTATCGATACTATCAATAGTTTAAGATTTGTGAGTACCAATACTATCGATAGTATCGATAATATCGATATAGCTATCGATAGTAAGTCTTTTTTGAATGAAAACTTTATAGTTTATACTTTATAGTTTCACTATCGATATTTCGTCAACACTATTCTGTTTTTCTATTCGAAGCTGTCACAAAACATAATATATAAAAAGGTAAATAAAAAGGTCTTAATTAAAAATGTAAAAGTATAAAAAGGATATTGTGAGTGCATTTGTGTGTTTATATATTTGCGCCTACACTTTTTTTTCTTTTTAATAGGTATTTACGGAATACCGTTAGTGATATCAGTGTTCGGACTTCAGTTGTATACTGCGGTACTGTTGGGTAGATGTTGGCTTCTGGCATACGAAATATCACCGAATATTAGGGAAAAAATCCGGTGAGTGCAGACTATTAATATAAGTAACAAAAGTCGATTGCTTATAACTAACATGTATAGTTCGTGCCACGAAAGATGAGACTTGACAAACCACGTGGTTTCAGTTGCGCAGAAGACGATTTATAGGTCACTTTAGCGGTACGAGGGCTGAGGCGGGAAGGGATCGGGCGTCGTCGGGGCGTCGAAAACTGCGCGGGAGGCGCGGTACGGCGCTGCGCATGCGTATTAGTTGCTTACCTTTCTCCTCACCCCGTACAACCCCCGCTTGACTCCGCGATACAGACGAGTGCAACTTGTGTTTATATTCTATTTTGTTTAAAGTTGTATTGTATACGAGTGCAATTTTGTAAAATTTTGATTATTCCTCGAGATAAAACATTAAGAAGACAAAGTAGGAAGATAGTTTACGATGTGTACACTTATATGTTAAAAGAAGCAAAGGAAGTGTACAAAATTTGAAGCAGGTACAAATACGTACCGTTGCGTACCACGCGTATCATTTCGTAATAAATATTGTTAATTATTTTAATATAACATTGCTGTACACCTTATTCCGAATGACGTCGAAAAATCCCTAAAATAGATATAGAAATAAATTATAGATAACTATTTCGTACACGACTGTACCTGCGCAAGCTCCCCACTACTGACGCTCGTCAAGTCTCATCTTTCGTGGCACGTATTATAAATAGTTTCTTAGATTTACGCGAATATTTGACATTTTAAATAAAACTATCTTTAAGGATTTTAGTTATATTTTATTTAAAGGCATTATATACTACTATATAATATATAATGCCTTTGAGACATCTAAAACCTTAGTTTCTCCCGTGAGTATTACTGCTGTAAAGCATTCGAAACGTTGGGAATCAAAAATCTAAATAAATCCGCGAAAAAATCTGAAAAGATAGTTTTAACATTTAAATGTATATGCCTATCAACCTAGACGACACGTTTGGCTCAGTTTGTAGTGACCCTACTTGCTGTGCCAGCGGTCGCGGGTTCGAGTCCCGCTGAAGGCATTCATTTGTGTGATGAGCACGAATGTGTGTGCTCCAGTCATGGGTGTTTATATTTATTTGTAATATTTATGTATTTAAAGTAATATATGTGTAGTGTATCAACTATCTGGTATCCATAACACAAGCCTCGTAGCTTACCATGGAACTACATGTTGCTGTGTAGTGTGTGTTAATGTTCCAACATATTTATTATTATTATTATCAACATAAAAACAACGTAATTTAATTCGAAATCTTTGCATGCAGTAAATGTAGCGAAAAAAAGATATTATATCCTTTATAGTACCTACTGGTAGAATTATTAATTCTAAGTAATATTAAGAAGTACTAAGCAACTAACTTTAAGCTAGTAAAGATTAAAATAGGAAAAAATTGGCTAGATTGCAATAAGTATGCGGCCTTTGGTGAACCGATTAATATTTGCATATGCATTTAAACTTTAAAAATTATATCTAAATTTATTTAAACTTCAATAAAACCCGGCACCTGTTTGCAATCCGATAATTAAAATGCAACCATGCGCCATGCAGAAAATTTTGATCTTTTAATAAATAAACCGCTGCAGCTGTATTTTAATACCTGGTATTTCCGGAATATTTATAGGTTAAGCATGAGTGTTGTTGTTGAAAATATTCTTTTTTTTTTTAAATAAAAGAAGAATGAAAGACTATCTTTTACTTACATCATTATATAATAATTATAGTTTTCTAAAAATCCAATTTTCAATGAAACACTTATACTTATACATAGATAATAAGTACCATCTAGTACCTTATCTATACTATATTATAAAGCTGAAGAATTTGTTTGTTTGTTTGGTTAAATGCGCTAATCTCAGAAACTACTAATCCGATTTGAAAAATTCTTTTTGTTAACTGAGGAAGGCTATAGGCTATATATCGTCCCGGAAAAATGTACGGTTCCCGTGGGATAGATTTGTATTTGTCTAGGGACGAACCCGAAGCGAAGCGAGGTATTTATTAGTCGCTAGTATATTATATTTTTTCTGCCAGTTCTTTTCTAGGATTCAACCATTGTCTTTCATTCCATTTGGCAGTAAGAGAATGTAATATGCCATTTTTTTGATTATTTTTTTATTGATTACAAGAAAAATACACTAAACAATGAAACTAAATCTTTAAATCATGGTGAATACAAAAATTAACAAACTTCCTCCCTTTACGAATCTCCCAAGCCTTACTCTACAATATATAGACATTTACATTGTAGACGTGCTTGAAAATCAATACAACCATATCATGTTTCAAGACGCCTTATAATAGAGGGCTGGAGGAAAGAGGATATGGATGCTTGTTTGTCGTCCTAAGTATAATGAGCCGTTTAAACTTACGTGATACTTTGCACTTTTAACAGGAATTTTTTTCAATGTCCATTAAAAGAGTATCGCGAAATCCATCCTGATTAATTAAATTAAATTAAAATTTACATCTGCCCGTCTTTGTTACCTTTCCATGGCCAACTGCTGAGCCGATATCGATAGAATTTAGGATAGACATGTTTTTTTTTAACAATTGTTATAATTTAAAATAAAACAAATGAAATAAGCCCAAAACATTAAAGAGATCCACTATCCACCTCCTGGGTCTCATCGTTCGATCAACATATTTTGTAATCAAATCGATTCGACTTTTACAAGTAGGTTGCATGTACATAAACCAGTCCCACGGGAAGCGTAGGTACATTTTCCGAGATAAAAAGTAGCCTATGTGTATTCCAGACTATAATCTATCTCTGTGCCAAATTTCATCAAGATCCGTTCAGCCATTTTGGCGTGATTGAGTAACAAACATCGATACTCACAAATTTTCACATTTACCTATAATATTAGTATAGATTCTTAATTTGCTTATTTTTAGGTTCCCGTACGCAGCACTAGCGGAATTAGCTTTCGGCGACCAAGCGAGGACAATAGTGACGTTTTTAATAGATGCGACGGTTTTTGGCGCTGGAGTTCCTAATTTTATTTTCGGTAAGTTTAAAAGAAATATATGAATTTAAAAAAAAAACAATTTTAGAAACAAACTTTTGTATTATATAAATTGTGTAAGGTTTAATTTAAAATTTTATTTAAAATTTTGAGTTGAATTTAAGTTATACTTTTTTTGGCACATTTGGAAGAAATTATGACAGTAAAATTTTTACGATGCGCGGGAACACCGACAGCCAAAAAGCGACATGATAAAGTTAGCTGCATTCCTTTTACAAACAGAGAGTTGTGACATACGAGATGAAATCTTTAGCTATTTTTCTTCTGTTACGCCAAAGAAGTATAACTTCTTATCTACGTGCGTACATAAGTACACACACACGTCTTTTTTATTTTTTATTTTTTAGGTATTTATCGTATTCTTCTCAGCAAACCCTTTCATTTGATATCCATATTATGGAGATGCATAAAAAAACATAGCCCGCCATCGTTGGGAGTCCGTCATGTTGGATTTAGAATGACGATCACTTAGCTAACCATGCATTATCATATAAAGTAAACGTGTATGCAAAATTTTAGCTTAATCGGTTTAGCATAACTACTTTAAAATTCAATTGCAAAATTTGACCCGAACAACACATACAAACATGCCAAGTTAAATAAAAGTTTGTAAAAAGGATTTATTACGAATCTGTTACTAAGATAACTAGTAATGTAAATACAATATCTGTACATCTATACAGATAAATAAAATTGGAGTGTCTGTTTGTAATATTAAAATAACTTCTTTTTACTAAATGTACATAGATGTATACACGGCACACATACCAAAACATTTTTTACAATTTTTGTCTGTCTGTCTGTCTGTTTGTTCCGGCTAATCTTTGAAATGGCTGGACCGATTTTGACGGGACTTTCACTAGCAGATAGCAGATGTAATAAGAAGTAGTTAGGCTACTTTTATTTTAGAAAGAAAAAAATAGGGTCCCACGAAAAAAAATTAAAGCCAAATTAATTAATTAATTTTGTTTTGAGAACCAAGTATCGCTAGTATAAAGTAAACGTGTATGCAAAATTTCAGCTCAATCGGTTGAGCGTAACTACTTTAAAATTCAGTTGCAAAATTTGACCCGAATACCACATACAAACATGCCAAGTTAAATAAAAGTTTGTAAAAAGGGTTTATTACGAATCTTCCACTAAGATAACTAGTAACGGAAATACAATGTTTACTAATAAGTTAACATGTTAAATGAGGTTATTCCTCTATCCTTCCTTATGCAGCAACTTAGCAACAAATTAACGGACTTTACTCCATGGAGATTTTATGGGTATTATGTTACATGCACTTAAGAATTTATACGTACTTGTTAAGTTGAAAGCAGGCTTTACGTGTAATGTGTACTTCTTAGTGGCCTGGTTTCTACATGTATTAGTCTTACACAACATTGTCTCATGCGACTATAAATTTCTACCGGAAATTTTCTCGTAAAAAACCGTACCATATGGCAACAAACTTTTCTTTCCATTGTTACCCTTAGAATGCTTCTGACCACATTTTTCGACCCCAATTCCATATCTCTTTATGGTACAAACGATTTAAAAAGTTGTACAATTTGTTATATTTCTAGCAAAGAAATGAAAACACAAAAGGGAATAGATTAAACAAAATTTGTTATATTTATTGTTCTCAAATATATTATACTAGCGACTCACTCTCGCTTCGCTCGGGTTCGTCCCTAGCTTGGATCTAGTAACATGGATATATTTATTTTTTTTAAGTTTTAAAACCTTCCGTGGACCTTAAGGAACATACAAAAAAAAAATTAGTCGAAGTGGTCCAGCCATTCTTGAGTTATGCGTTTACCAACATTTATTTTTATTTATATAGATTAGGGACATTGCCAACTTTCCGCCATTTATATTTTTGCAGCGCACGATTAAACGTGTATAGATCGAAAAAATTTAAATATATCAGAAAGTATCAGTCAATATAGTGCCCTAAAATGTTATCACGTTACTTAGATCATATGAAAACGATGACAATAATAATTATAAGTAAACCGCTTATTAGCACCATATTGCTTATATTATTTGTTTGCATGGAGACCGCGCGCGAAATGTAGAGGGCAACACTATTGTCCGCTTAGTGTTTTATTCTCGAAGATAGTGAGATCAAAACATTCATTTGTAAACACCACAAACGAGTGTCTCAAATGTTTATGATGTGAAAATTATGGTGTATGTATAAAAAATTCACTTAAAAATACTTAGTGTAATCAAATTAAAAAACAAAAAAAAAATCTTGTCGTTGACATTATTGAAAAATGATCACAAAGGAAGCAGACGAAAATTCGTATTCGAACTAAACTTAAGGTCGTTCTTTAAAATTTCCATAAAATTAATTAAAAACAATACCCAATCTAAATAAAACAAAAAAATACAAATTTAAAATACAATTTAGAACCAGTAACAGTTTAGTGGTAATAACAATTAACAATTAATAATAAGTAACAATTAAGACATTTTGTAATTTAGCCTAATTAAAGTTCTTGCTCGAAGTGACTTCCCCTATTGCGTACGCAAAGTCGCATTCTTTTTCCAGGTTGTGACTTAACTACCGAAGTAGTCAAATTATTCCGCATCGCATTTGCTGCGTTTATAATTCTTGTTTTGAGTTTTTCCGCGGATGACACAGGCGAGACGTCGTAAACTAGGGACTTCATGTAACCCCAGACTTAGAAATCAACCTGCATTAAGTCCGGCAAGCCACGGAATGGGGCCTTCTCGCCCTATGCAAGGATTGAGAAAATGGCTAAAACATACAAACTTACAAACCTCTTTATAATAATATTATAGTTATACTGTATATTATAATATATGTATATGGACATTAATGTTTTAGAACAAGAAATTACTAATTAACATAATGTCTTTTGATGACGCAAAAACTCTTAACATCACTAACTTCCTATCCGCTTATAAAAAATCACTAGCGACTCACCCTCGCTCCGCTTGTGTTCGTCCCTAGTTACGTTTTAACATTTAGTATAAATTTCTCAAAGATGAGATATTTTCCCGCAATAAGTATCCTACATGTTGACCGTCCGGATCAGCTACCATCGTACCAAATTTCATCAAAATCTGTCCAGTGATTTTCTCGTGATGCAGTAACAGACAGACAGATAGATAGACATACAGACAGACAAAAATTTTAAAAACTACAAATATTCCTCTGTATCGATAATAATACCTATTTCAATAAGATTTTCCAAAAAAAATATTTTTATGTACAGATTCAACTTAATTACAATTTTATTATATGTATAGATTATAAACATTACTTAATGAAGTAGTTTTTAAAACATACCTACCTAAATTATCTGACCTTCGAAAGCTTATACTAGAATCTGGTTTGATGGGAATCTAGTTGAGGCTAGTTTTTATGTTGGTCTGTACGCATATTATACGTAGATATACTAATTACGTATGTAGCCACAAAATAATTATAAAATTTCTACACACCAAATATGAATCACAAATCCGATAAAATAATATCGGAGTTAAGTTTTCCTCCGAGGGAACTCCTTGGACCTGAAACTCGTTTATTAAATGACTAGCAGAACCCGTGGCTTCGCCCGCGATCAAACCACGAAAAAAATAAACTTTTTCGCAATAAAACACACTTTATTACTTGCAAAACTAAGTTCGTGTAAGTTTTATTATTTCTTAAAGATGTATGGAAAACAAATTAAATTTTAGCGATCGTAACTCAAAATATCCAGTATCTTAAAAGATGCTAAGCGTATATTCTGTAAATAAATTTACACTTCAGGTATTTAGCAAGCTCCACTATCTGTGTTTTTTGCACATTTTCCTACTCCATCTTTCCAAAGTTAGAGGAAGAGAGTACAATGAAACAATCGCATACAATATTTACGGCTTTAGAATCTTGTAACTCGGCTAATGTTGGTTTTTTAACTAACATACTAACAGGCTAACATCTACGTTACTGTTAAAGACTCAGTGCTACGTACACCTGCAGCTTACAGTCTCCCTCCTTCTCCTTCTTTTTTAAGTTACACATATAAAGTGCCATTCTTACTTTGTTGTAGCTTTTTGCCCGCGGCTACGCTCGCGTGGACTGAAAAATTTGCTCAGTTTTAATTTCCATTGAATTTATATGTTATAGTTGTCGCTGCAGTGGCCAGCGAAAAGTTATACATAATTTTCCTATGGATGCAGAATAATTTTCGTTCTGTACTTTATCCCACACATTAAGTGTGCACTTACAGATAACTTGAGCCATGTTACTCTATTTAAATATATTCCACAACTCAAACTTCACCGGCCAGTTTTACCTACTTAGGGGCTGAATTTAATAAAAATCTACAATACATATTTATTTAATTGTATTGAAGAGCATTAATACAAAGCTTCAAGTAATTCTGATCATAAAGATTTTTTTCCTTATATAAACAGCACAACCCCTTTTACCCTTTTAAGGGATAAATTTCGAAAAAAAAATGATATCTGTATTGTTTTAGTTTTCATTTTAAAGGTAAATACCATTTTCCGTGCATCAATTACAGAGTTTCATACAAAATTTCATCCCCTATTTAACAGCCTTATGGGATGAATTTCAAAAAATGTTAAAATACATATTTATTTAATTGTATTGAAGAGCATTAATACTAAGTTTCAAGTAATTCTAATCATAAATAATTGTTTGCCCATATAAACTTTATCACCCCCTTTTACCCTTTTAAGGGATGAATTTCGAACAAAATCTAATACATATATTTCTTATTTTTCATCTTACAGCTAAACACCACTTTTCGTGCATTTCGCGATAAGAATTACAGAGTTTCATACAATCTTTTACCCCCTATTTTACCCCTTTAGGGGATGAATTTAGAAAAATCCTTTCTTAGCGGACGCCTACATTGTATAAGGAATATGTCCTCTAAATTTCACGTTTCTACAACCAGCGGTTTAGGCTGTGCGTTGATCGATCAGTCAGTCAGTCAGGACAAAGCATTTTATGTATATATACATAGATAGATTAGATCTTGTTCTTAAGCTTTTTTCCTTTTTTATTGTAAACTAGTGGTTTGCCCTCGCTTCACTCGGGTGCGCCTATAGGTGTCTTTAGCATTCATAATATTCCCACACTCACTCCCTTGATCATCAATATTACCTTTATTTTCTACAAATATATGTGTTATGTAATATACCAAAATATATAAACACATCTTCATGTCGCTCGCTCGGGTGCGTCCCTAGGTACAAATAATTCCTTAAAGGCTTAACCTATACATCTATACATATAATAAAATTGTAACTAATCCGAATCTGTACATTAAATATTTTTTAGAAAATCTTATTGAAATAGACTTTATTATCGATACAGAAGCCAAATCTATAATTTTTAGAATTTTTGTCTGTCTGTCTGTCTATCTGTTACCGCATCACAGGAAAACCACTGGACAGATTTTCATGAAATTTGGTTTGATGATAGCTGGTTATCCGGGTCAACATATAGGATACTTTTTACTGCGGGAAAATATCTCATCTCCAAGCTAAACGTTAAGACGTAACTAGGGACGAACCCGAGCGGAGCGAGGGTGAGTTGCTAGTAATTTAATAAAATTGTAACTAAGCCGAACATTAAATATTTTTTGATTTTTTGTAAAATCTTATTGAAATAAACATTATATTATCGATACAAATACCGAATCTATAGTTTTAAGAATTTTTATCTGTCTGTCTGTCTGTTTGTCTGTTACCGCATCACGGAAAAACTACTGGAGGGATTTTGATGAAATTTGGATGATGATAGCTGGTTATTCGGGTCAACATATAGGATACTTTTTACTGCGGGAAAATATCTCATCTCTGAGAAATCTATACTAAACCTTAAAACGTAACGTAGGGATGAACCGAAGCTGAGCGAGGGTGAGTGAGTAACTCCATAGGCTTACGCAGCGCACGCCAGTAAATCTCCCAATCGCAATGATTTTTTCCGATATTTTCTACGATCATCGTCGTATTTAGCCATCATTTTTCAATTTATACAAAACCTTAATGAATTATACACCAAAACCTTCCTCATGAATCACTCCATCCATTGGTGAAAACCGTATGAAAATCTGCTTGGTAGTTTTTGAGTTTATCGCGTTCAGACAGACAGACGTGGTACCCTATTTAAAAACTCCAATAGGATCTCATCAAAAGCGACAAGCCACATAGAAACCAATAAATGTTTATTTTTTGAGTTTGAGTTGAGTTTGAGGTGAGTTTTTCAACAGGGTAGGGGACTTTATTGTAAAACAAACAAATATATTTAGTGATATAAATTATAATATAATCAAGATAAGATTTAAATCCTAGATATTATTTGGTTACAGCATCACAAAGTCTTCAAATGTTCTGGTGGAAGATAACTGACGGGGGAGTGCGTGTCTCCTACTGCGTGTGGATGATTGTTCTTGGCATTTTGCTATGCCCTGTGATGTGGCTTGGTTCTCCTAAACATATGAAGTGAGTATTCGGGTGTGGTTTTTAATTTTTAGATTTTAATAAGTTTTATCTTAATTTCCCAAATAAAAAGACATAAAAGAAAAAGGACATAGCTTTACGCCCTCATTTAGACACGAAAGTCTTAGCCAATTTTAACATTTCTTAGGAAGTTTGTCTTATAGGTATCTGAGCTACCTTATACTCTAAACTGAGATAGCAAACTATAGAATAGAATATTGTAGGTATATTGTACAAAAATACATGAAGAATTTGTTTGTTTGTATGAACACTAATCTCTGGATCTGTTGGTCCGATTTGAAAAATAATTGTTGCGTTTTAAAACCTTTTTGTTAAGGGATATTTATTAAGGAAGGTTATAATAGGTTATCTTCAATCACACTACGATCTACGAGAACGGAGTAATTCTAAAATTGAAGTATCTATTTGTAATGTCAAAATAACAGCTTTTTACTAAATGCATATAAAAGTATATACCCACAGTACGTATAAGATAAAATCATTTTTTAATTTTTTTGTATATCTGTTTGTTCCGGTTAAACTCCGAAACGGCTGGAGCGATTATGACGGGAGTTTCACTGGCACATAGCTGATCTTATAAGGAGTAACTTAAGATTTAATTTTTAAAAAAGAATAAGGGTTCAAATGAAGCGTGTGTTTGTATAAAATACTTTATTTCCAGGCCCGTAGCTCTAACATCGGCGTGTATAGTGACGACGGTAGCAATATGCACCTGGTGCTGCATCTACTTGGATGACACGTCGCCGCCGCCCTCGGGCGACGTGCTGCTGTACTCGCCCAGCGCACGGGACTTCTTGGTGGCGTATGGGATTATTGCTTTTCAGGTATTAAATTAATCATTGATTGGTTGTGGTGTTCATGGGGTTTTCTAGGTAGTTACGTTGATTTAAGGGAGAGGCCCGTGTCCAGCAGTGGTACGTTAAAAAGGACTGAATACATACATTCAATACGAGAAGGTTGGGTACTCATTAAACTTAACAAAGCCAATCTATACAGATAAATAAAATTGAAGTGTCTGTTTGTAATGTCAAAATAATAGCTTTATACTAAAGGCGTATGAAAGTATATACGGTACTTATAAGAAAACAACAATTTTTAA
The DNA here is from genome assembly GCA_905404265.1 of Fabriciana adippe. Taxonomy (NCBI): domain Eukaryota; kingdom Metazoa; phylum Arthropoda; class Insecta; order Lepidoptera; family Nymphalidae; genus Fabriciana; species Fabriciana adippe. The sequence continues at coordinate 4,894,894 of FR990005.1, read as the reverse complement.
AAAATTTTGTCAGTCTGTCTGTTTGTTCTGGCTAATCTCCAAAACGGCTGCCCCGTTTTAATGATGCTCATGCTGTAAGGAGTAACTTAGGCAACTTTTAATGTGAAAAAAGGAATCACTGTTTTCAGACTTTTTTATTTAGTCGCTTAATAAGTAAATACTCGTTATCATATTGAATGAAAATAACATATTTAAGCATTATGTCACGTCATACAGAATGTCTCTCCCATATATTTTCCATTTATCTATTAGCGATATCGTTTGTAGAAAATATACTTGTAAGTAAAAAATCTTTTTCCAGTTCGACATCCATCCCATGCTTCTTACACTGCAAGTGGACATGAAAGACAGCCGAAAAATCAACTCCGCTGTACTCGGCGGCTTCATCGTCACGGGCATCATGTTTATGATCACCTCCCTGTTAGCCGCCAACAGATATGGGAATCACGTAGAAAATAATATATTGCAAGGTATATAGTATAGTAACTAGCAAGAGATATCTATTATAGTAAGTAAAGGTAGAATTCGTAGATAGAATCCCGTAGAAGATAATTGTAACTTCGGGCATAAATATTAAAAAAAGTGTCATCATAGGAAAGTTTTATAAGAATTTTGATTGTAAAATATAATAAATTCTATATTTTGGGTTCTGTATACCAATATCTGAAGATGGTTTTAAGGGGTTTTTTTAAATAATGATAAAAATTCACCAAATATGAGTGACTTGTGCTTGGTAACTACCGATATTGTATGTCCGAATCTGATTCGCACTCGACTGTTTTTTTACAACAGTAACAAATATAAAAATAAACATTATGTATTTCAAATCGAATAATATCATGGAAACAATCGTCCATATAAATAGAAATGAATGAAGCTAAGCGCAAAACTCGAGAAGTGCTCGAACAATTCAGCTAAATTTTTTTTCGTACGTTCCAACGGTACACGGAAAGTTTTAATAAAGAGAAAAAATATAAAATAACCTGCCTACTTTTACTTATGTATGTACATTGTACTAACCGTTAAAACGTATGTAGGTATCTAGGGACGAACCGGAGCGAAGCGAGGTTGAGTCGCTAGTATGTAATAAGTATTGAAAAAGATATTTTTCCCATAACATATAACACATTTGTTTTCAGGAATGCCACCATCAGTCCCTCTGTTCATAGTAGCGTTGCTCGTGACACTGCAGCTGTGTCTGTCGAGCGCGGTCAGCAGCACTGCGCTCTTTCAACATGTCGAAGATTTCCTCAATATACCCCAAGGTAATAAATCTTCTGTATAATAAAAATGAAATGCTGTTCATTGGTAAAAATGACACTTGAAAACGATTGCAGCGGCATGGCAAATATCCTTAAAATGTTTGCAATAAAAATTCGAAAAACTGTTTGTAAAAATTGAGAAATTAGGAAAATTATAATATACCTATAAATGTCCCGTGCTATTGTAAGAAAAGGAGACGATTAAACTTCGGGTAATTATAATTTCACGGTTTACATTTTTTTTGCGATATACACATCGCCGTAACACTGAAAGACTCGACGGCTCTCTTCTCTTCGGCTTTTTTTAACTTTTATTCATATTTTTATAGTAAACTAGCGATTCACCCTCGCTCCGCACGGGTTCATCCCTACGTTTTGATGTTTAGTATAGATTTCTCAAAGATGACGTATTTTCCCGCAGTAAAAACTTAAAAAAATAAATAAAAACCGACTTCCAGGCACTGAAAAGTAAAAAATAACTAAACAGGGGTTTTCATTTAGAATAGATACTTAATCAGATATTTTCGAAGTCGGTGTGCTTTGATTTGTATTGGCTGGCACCGACTTCGAAAATATCTGATTAAGTATCTATTCTAAATGAAAACCCCTGTTTAGTTATTTTTTACTTTTCAGTGCCTGGAAGTCGGTTTTTATTTTATTTTTTTAAGTTTTTATTTTTCCATTTTTAGTGTAGACGTAATAAGCAGGTAATTTGTAATTTATAAAAAGAAAGATTTTTATTAATAAAAAACATATTCGATTTAGCCATTTATTTAAAAACCGCTTGACCGATTTCGATAAAATTTATATGGGACCACCAGGGAAGAATACCCTTTGAAACAAAAAAAAAGAATTTTCCAAATCGGTTTAGCCGTCTTCGAGTAATCCGTGAACATACATAAAAAAAAAGGAAGAAAAAAGATTCCGACGAATTGAGAACCTCCTCCTTCTTGGAAGTCGGTTAAAAAGTATCCTATATGTTGACCCGGATGACCAGCTATCATCATACCAAATTTCATTAAAATCTGCCCAGCGGTTTTCTCGTGATGCGGTCAAAGACAGACAAAATTCTAAAATCTATAGATTTAACCTCTGTATCGATAATAATGACTACTTCAATAAGATTTTCCAAAAAAATATTTAACCGACTAGACCGACCGACCCACCGACTAGACTGCCGAGATTAGTCATCTGCGAGATATTATAGTACAGGCGTATGTGTGCAACATAAGGGCACCCCACACACCCCACTTTATAAACGCGCTGACAACGCGTGTGCAATGAACGCGCATTGTTGATGAACTTAAAGTTGCTTATCTTATATAGTATCAATTCATATTACAAATTCTTGTCAAAAACACGTCCACTACGCGTTGACAGCGCGTTGCAAAATCGTCGAGGGCATGTGCTAGGGTCCATGTTTCCAAAGAAATTTATTTGTTTATTTTATTTTTAAGTAACTTTATTTTTTTATTACCCACAGAATTTAACATTAAACGTTGCCTACTCCGCTCAGGGATTGTTGCCATGGCTGTCTTCCTTGGAGAATCAGTACCTAGGTTCGACCTCGTCATGGGGATAGTGGGCTCCACACTCACTGGACCTATTATGTTTGTTTTCCCGCCATTATTCTTCCTTCGACTTTGCTACATCCGAACACAAATAAGAGACGCAATACAATCACGAGTAAAACATAAAACTGTTCGTTTCGCTGACGTTGACAGCTATCAAAATGGAATACAAAATGGCGACATGTCAAAATCGCCGCTAATTATAAACAAGGCACAGACTAAATACAGAACGTTCACACATTTCGAAGACAATGGTCCTGATATTGATAGGAATGATTATACAATCAAATGGTATGACGTTTTATGTGCTATTGTTGTTATGTTAATGGGAATATCTGCGACCATCGTAGCTACATATTTTAGTTGGTCGGAGGCTGTCTCGTCGGCGACATTTTCGACGCCATGTCTGTTGAACGCCAGCGCAGCGGCTAGGTACTTCATTGAAACCACTCGTTTGGAATAAATATAAAAAAAAAAATGTGATGAACAATATTATTTTGTTATTTATATAAAAAGCTGCCATTAAAACTGTGCACCGAATGTGTACAATGAATATTCATCAATAGTCTTAATGCCTTAGATTAATCTAACCGACTATATTTCCACAGATATTACCGCGAAACATGTGCTAAGTTCTTAATTTTCGTACAATTTAATAATAATAACCCTTATATAAATATGGTGTTTACTTAATTGTTATATATAATTTATGAGACCTGAACTCAGATTAAACCAATAACATAAACTACATAATATGTCCTCCACGCTGTTTAAAATATAATAATATTGTATTATTATAGCCTAAAATCCTTATTTGCAATTAAAATTTTAAAGAAGAGCCAAATATTTTCTAAAAATATCTTTACTATTATTACAGCACCTATAATGTATAAATGACACTAGTTTTAAGTATTTAAATGTTATTTTATCTGTAAATGATAAAAAAATGACAAAAATAAAAGATTAAAAATTTATTAAAAATATTTATTTTATTACACAAAAAACCATAAACATTTTTAAATATTATAAGGCAAGTCAAGTCAGTCAATAAAATGTTATAGATGTATTAAAGAAATCAATAATAATATGCATAATATATGGCTTGGAACTTTCACATTGCACGATAATTATTATTAATAATAATTAATTATTATTATCTGAATATAAAGCTTGAATTATTTTTATTTTGTATTCTTTTCAAAATATCTTATAAGTTTTTCAGTTATTTTATAACATAACCCCATATTTGATCAACAAACCTAAAATGCTTTTTCATTTTATTTAATAGTATATCTATACTAATATTATAAAGAGGTAAAGTTTGTGAGTTAGTGAAGTTGTGATGTTGTAGGGGGTAATCTTTGGATGTACTGAACCGATTTAGATGAAATTTAATAAGAACATAGTTTGAGACCCTGGGAAGGATATAGGATACTTTTTATCCCGGAAATCATCCCTTAAGGGGATGAAAATGGGGATGAAAGTTTGTATGGGGAAACTACCTAGAAGCGAGGGTAAGTCGCTAGTTTTATATAATAGAGAATATGCGTGTGGCCTAAATAAAGGTGAAATATTTTTTTATAATCTTTATTGCTTTAAAATTAAGTCTATATCAATATTGTTTAATTAATTTCTTTTTGATTAAGAAAATAATTATTGAAAAGTGCAAAAATAGGTGGGAAATTCAAATTAGTTGAAACGTAACGCCATTGGTCGGACCGAATATGACGTAAAAGTTTATTATAACAGAGCGCTGTTGTTTGGTGTATGCGAATGGAAATAACAATCTAGACCTGTTCACTCGTTGAATGATGTCTTAGTCTATGACGTCACGCTAAGCGCAAAAATAAGCAAAATAAAGCGTTTAAAGTATCCGTATCATGTTCAAAAAAAAATTTTTTTACACTAAATTTTACTTTTTTGGAGCTACATATTTTTTTCCAATTATTAAGCTATTGCATAAAAACACACACACATATTCCCTATTATCATACTATCCAAGCGAAGCTCCAAAATGTTTATAGTAAAAACAAAGAGTTACATTCACTATATAATATAAACTAATTTTACTAAACTAATTTTTAGTACTTTAAAAAAAACAAACCATCAAATAATGAAAATATTAAATGCATCGCACTAACACCAGTCTCCTCTAAAAATATTTTAAATTTTTGACAGAAAAGAATGATAAATACCTAATTATTAATAAACATTGAAATTAACAGTTTAGAATTATATTAGTGTTATATAATTTTAAAAAGCATATTTTTAGCAGAAACTCCTACAGACTTCCTATTCTTCAAGCAGAAGTCAATTTTAGATATATTTTCTTATAATTAAATCATAAATATGATTTGTTTTTTTCTGATAACTGTACATATTACAATAAATAAATGATAAAAGATAATATTTAAATGTTCCATAAAAGAAAAAAAAAATCTATGAAAATTTATCATTTTGTACTAATCTATTTCAAAGCATTGCTTGGATCTATAAAATCCCTCCCGTATCGTTACAGTAAAATAAACCTTATTGCTTAAGTTATAGAGTGTATTATCGATTACAGTCATTAAATATAAAGCACTTAAGCCTTTGTTCATCCGGCATTTGAATCCCATACTTTTTATTAGACAGTTGTATTCAAAATATACTCATATCATGCAACTCTACATTATTTTGTGACATTATGTGACAAACGGTATGACATGCTACTTCTTTGGTTTTACGCGAATATTTTAAATTTTAAATAAAACTATTTTTTCGGCTTTTTCGCGATTTTTTTTTTCTATTTTCGGTCCCCGACGTTTCGAATGCTTTACAGCAACCATGGTCACGGGAGAGACTAAGGTTTTAGATGTCTCAAAAATTATTATAATATAATTGTTACAGACAGTTGCTACTCAACAACTTAAAATAAATCAAAAAAAAATCCGCGAAAAAATCCAAAGAGATAGTTTTATTTAAAACGGTATAACATTTTCATAGTTCCAGTCTTTATTTTGTTCTTTTCGTTCGTTCGTTCGTTTTCGTTCTTTTGAGTATTTAATCTTTAAAAAAATATTATTATAACTTGGCATTTCTACAGATATGTATATGGTATATGTATACAATAATATACTTATAAATGACGAAAGTTTTAAGACTAATGGAGACAATTTACTGTAGTTTCCTTTTGTTAGATAGGCGACTACCTGAAGAACTGCAACGGCTTCTACTTAGCACATACCAAGAGTGTCATAATGAAAATAACGTGTATGAAGAATTCAACCGGGCCATTTCAAGCGTCGAAAAAATATCAATAAAAAGTGTCAAGCGTATATGTTCTCTTGACCAATTTAGACTACGGCGGCCAATCTCACTGAGAATAACCATCTGTGCAGGAGATATTATAGTACATTGCGTGTGAGAGAGAGCGCATACACAAACGCACTCTCTATTCCTGTCACTCTCACACTCCGGCGGGACGACACGAGACACGGCTAGTGAGAGTTGAAGCGCAGGACCGCCGCGACTCTCTCCGAGGCACGGGGGTGACACACCGCCAACTTTCTAACTTCGGGCTATTACTGAGGCTTACTATACAGAAAGACTAAATAATTAAACTCGACCCGACCCGAGATTAGAACCCAAGACCTCCGGATATGCCGTACATTCTATCCACTACACCATCGAGGCAGTTAAGTTTCAAGCGTATCACTACGAGCTAAGGGAGGTCAAGTTGTGCCGGTAATGTCGACTCATGAATTCCAAAGAGATGTAAATTTGCTTATATCTGTGAGGCGCTAATAAATAAAGTAAGTGATTAAGAGGAGGCTCCCTAAATTTAACGCTGATTTGCCGGGATATTCTATGTATACCAGATATCAAATCAATGTGATAATTTAAACATATGATTTTTCAAACCTTTTTCTAACGAACGTTACAAACAGAAACACAATTAAATGAAATTTTCTCGAGGGTTTTATTTTTTTTTAAATATGCCTTTTTTAGAGATTTATGGATTTTACTTGTAAATTACTTCATTTACATATGCAAAAAAAATACTCACAGAAGGAAAATATAGTTCATTATGTCGTGTTTGAATATCATTGACATTGACCAATTATTATTGTCATAATAAATTAAATTAGATATTAGACTTACGTCCTTTAGTTCTGTGCAAGAATAAGGTCGATCGGATATTCGATATTCAACCTTATTCGTTAGCAGCTTAGGTGCAACGGCGATAGTGATTCAGTCGGCCGCTGGCCTTTGTCGAGGTAGGACCTATGTCGCTTTTGCTCGCGCGCAATCCCCCCGCTAATTTATCGAAATATTCATTCTTGGACATAGTGTAAAAAAATCAACGTTTTTAGCTTTTTATACATAGCTTTGTCAAAACAACTTTAAAACGTTTATACATTTAAGGTTGAATTTACATTATTGTATACTTTTTTAAACTAGAATTACCTAAACACAATTAGGTTTTAAGAGAACTTTTGCATGGGATTGTGTATCTAGTTCTTTAGTGATCGATGAAATCATAAGTAAACAAATTCCGATTTGCCGTATACTACGGGTTTCGCGCGGCTATGCTTATGATTAATATTTAATATGAATAAATAATATAATTAATAAATATAAGTAATTTACTATACGCGTTGTATGTATGTGTGTGTATATAACATACATACGTACATAATATGTACGCTTATTACTTTCGTACTAGATACTTTTCTAGAGTTTACAATTGTGTTATCAGTATGAACTTTCATTTCGTTTCGTGGTGGTATAAGTAGGTATGAAAAGGTTTTTATGTAAGATGTTGATAATATTGTAATCTCTGGTATTAGATAATTATTTTTTTCTAAAAGTCTATGTTGCGGGACGCAGACATATACACCCAAACCTCTATATATGATCTGTGCCCAAACACACTTACCGATTCTGCCACGACTTCATCAAGCGATTGTACGCGTAGGATTTGGACGCGGGTTTCACATAAATCTACATGTGACATACATACCAAATTTCATAAATATAACGTGGACTTAGCTAACCGAAACTAGTACGGGTAAGTAGGTATATCATAACAAAACATAGGGTATGTTTGTCCCTCAAGGATAATGCAGATTTCTATGACAGAAATAATTTTTAAATCGGACCGATAGGTACCTATCTATATATATATATATATATATATATATATATATATATATATATATATATATATATATATATATGTAGATCAGCAGATTATATTCATACTTATAACTTTACCTTTTATTATGTAAATATGCCATTTTAAATAAACTGAAGACATTTTGGGAATATATTATTTACATCATAACAACATCAAAGTTTTTTTATGTAAAATAAAGCAGTATGTAAAGTTAGTGTAAATATGTTATTTGAAGTGGCGTCCCTGGTGGAATAGGCACAGTGGTTAGTGAGCGCAATCAGCTGAGCCCGGGCGTCAGTAAGAAAACCAAGCGTTTAGAAAAAAAAGTGAATAAAAAATAAAAAAATATTTCGCACGTTATGAACCACGTATTTCACTGTTCAAGCGAAGCATAAGTTGGTGTAGCGGTATGACCTCGGACTATAATAACGATCTTCGTAGGTTCGATGCTCCATATATGTAGACATTTTTTTTTCCTTTTTCTCAATTTATATATTGAATTTTGAATTTTCATGTACAAAGTTTTTTCGGATGCGCTTTAATTACTATTCCTTGTTGAAAAGTCCAAAATCCCATTTTTTTTATCATTTCTATGCCTTTTGCATATCTGTACATATAAAAAAACAATAAATGATAATAAATAAAGAAAATATTGATTTCTTTGCATAATTGAAAAATGAATAATATATAAAAATTGAGAAAAAGAAAAAAACGTCTCGGTACAGGGAATCGAACCTACGACCATTGAACGTCTAGACCGAGCTTTCACCGTTACGCCAACTTACACTCGCTTTGAACATCGAAATAAGTGATTCATAATCATAGTCCTTCAATTGCTTTTCATTATTATAAAAGTTACATAATAATTTGTAAATTTCTAAACATTATACCAATAAAAACATAAGTAACTTCCTGATAAGATTCCTAAAGTATGTGTATGAATATATAAATAATTGAATAAAATATAATTTACTTGTTCAATATTTACTCAAATTCATTTATTGCGTAGGAATAAATGTCTTAGCTTTTCGCGATTACTAAGTATATACTTATTATAATAAAACAAAGTGTTACCGGATCAATGCCCGTATTTTAAATTCCAATAATATTAAAAACAAATTAATGTAATAAGTTGGGCTTCTGCCTACAGACGCGCTTGCGTACTCTGTGACGCTTGGCCTACAGTTGTGAGTTCACGCCGGCGACGTGAGCGCACAGCTCGCTTTGCGGGAGGGGAGGTAGCGTTAAATGCCTACTTCGCGCGGACAGCCTGGTCTTAAAACCTTTTCTTATTAGCTAAACGGGAATCGGGAAATAGATTATGTGGATATAAAATATAAGAGAAGTACACCAATGTAAGTGAAACTAAGAATCCTAAAGCTATAACCAGCGCTGGATTTACCCTAGGGGCACTCGGGGCTAGTGCGCAGGGCGGCAAATCAGGGACGACAAAATTCGGAGGGCGGAAAAAAAAAATCTTCGCGTTATCGAAATCACTTTTTTTATTTTCCAAAAAAATGAAAAATAAAAAAAAATAACTGGTAGGTACATTTTTCGAAAAATTGATATGATTTATCAATTATTTTTCTGCATTTTTCGAAAAATTCTAATTTTTTTAACTTTCAACATTTTATTCAATATTTCGATAATAGGGCGGCATTCCTTACTGTGCCCAGGGGCAACGCTAAGGTTAAATCCGACAGAAAAATTGCTAAAAATGGCTATAACCACGACAAAGCTGCGAAATTCCCAAGGAGGGCTGATGTCAGCCAGGCGGCCGGTCTTTAAACTTTTGCTAAATTCTATCAGCAGTACGGAAGATGTACTGCGCCGACTCATAAGTAATTGGGAAATGGTAAGATGACGATGAAATGACAAAAGTTTTAAATCTTCTGTAAAACAAGCTTGTCTCCAAACTGTCACCGAATAAACCTATTTGTTTTTTTTATTTCAAAAGTAACACAATAAATTAAAAACTATATATTTAATGAGGAACTAAACTTCGCATAAATCACTTTGCAGTGAATTTATTTTATAATTGTTAACCAACTTCCAAAAAAGAAGTTGCCGAGTTTTCACAAGATATAATATTTTACATAAACAACCCTTCAAAATGCACTACATTTGCTTTGAACATTAAGTACACAATACACATATATAAATATATTTTAGGAAAAAAACTAACTTACGCCTTTCTTAAGACCAATTTATCGCCAAACTTTTGCTTGATGACCTTTTTGTCTAACTTACCCATAGTGTTTCGGGGCATTTCGTCTAAAAACAACATAGTTTTGGGCAATTGGTACGGAGCTAACTTCTTTCCTGCTTCGTCCTTTAACTCCTTCAAGGTCAAAGTTGTTTTATCCTTCAGAACGATTACACACGATACAATTTCTCCATAGGTATCATCGACTATACCTACAACTGCAACGTCTAGAACATTCGGGTGTTCCAAGATGGCGGCCTCTACTTGTAAAGCGCTCACTTTGTAACCGCCCGTTTTTATAATGTCCACCGAAATTCTGCCTAGGATTTTGAATTTCCCATCAGAAAACTCTGCCACGTCTCCTGTACGGAACCAGCCGTCGGGAGTGAAGTCTTCGGAATCCGGTTTTGGTGCACGATTCCAATATCTGTGAATATAATATTTAGATGATTTATCTATACTAATATTATAAAGAGATAAAAAAATGTAAAAAAATTGATATAGAGATAGTTTGAGACCTTGAAAAGGATATAGGATAGTTTTCATCCCGGAAATTAACCCTTATAGAGGTGAAAAAGGGGGGTGCAAGTTTGTATGGTGAATCAATAATTTCTCAAGTAAGGGATATAAAACTCAAATCAAATGAAATATAATTTATTCAAATAGACTTTTACAAGCACTTCTGAATCGTTAATTTCACATTTTAAATTAAAATTGTATACAATATTGTAATACAATAATTATTATATATTTATCCTACGTGAGATCCAACCAGACATTAATTTCACACATTGATATCTACGAAGTATTCCGTGACAGTATAATAAGCCTTATTCACTAATACATTTTCAATTTTAGACTTAAACTGTTTAAATGTCGCTAGTCTATACAGATAAATAAAATTGAAGTGTCTGTTTGTAATGTCAAAATGACAGCTTTATACTAAATGCATATGGAATTATATACGGTACTTATAAGAAAAACACATTTTTTTTTTAATCTTGCATGAGTTGCTAGTAATATATTATATATAATATGTAGCGCTTTCTTTTGAAAAATTTAATTTTTAATAGTAAGCTATGTGTTAGTCCACGCCCACATAATTTATCCATGAACTAAATTTCACGCAAATCCTATTTCAGAATGTAGAAATAGCAAAAAAACACACACGCGCGAAGGTTTGTGAATTAACGCTTACCTTTTGCCACTGTAACGGTTTAACAGATTAAATTATAATTGAAAATGTTTTTTATTTCCTGAATTTACATATACATATTATATCGATAATCTTATCACTAGGGGATTCGGGGACATAAAAACAGTATGAAATAATATAATAACCTCGTAAATACAGCAGGCCCCTTCAGTAAAAGCTCCCCCTCATACACCCCCTGCTCGTTGGGCTCGACATCTTTCACTATGACTTTCCAGTCTGTATCTTCTACTAATTTTTCCGTTGAAAGACCCAATTTTTCTAATGATACCTGTAAAATATTATTTAAAATTATATTAAAATATCATTATGATTGCTAATCTATATATGTATATATATAAAAGGCAAAAGTGTTTGACTGATGTATCAACGCACAGGACAAACACTTAAGGCTAGAAAATTAAAATTTCGCACACGCATTCCTCATATGATGAAGGCATCCACTAAGGAAGGATTTTTCAAAATTCAACTCCCAAGGGGATGAAATAGGGGATAAAAGTTTGAATGAAACTTCTTATTCCTTCGACATTTTTGCATGAAATTTCGTATTTTTCATAGTTTGATCGCCAGTGAAGCTGCGGGTTCTGCTAGTATAAAATACTAGTCTCACTTCACTTCCAGTTCGTTCTTAGACAAAAACAAATCTATCCCACGGAAACCATACATTTTTCCGGGATAAAAAGTAACCTATGTGCTATTCCACATTATAACCTATCTCTGTGCCAAATTTCATCCAAATCCGTTCAGCCGTTTTGGCGTGAAAGAGTAAGAGCAAAAGTAAGTTGTCTCAGTTTTGAGGTTAAAATAAAAGTGATTCGTGTGATAAAAATAGATAAATCACATTAAAATATACTGTATTCAAATACACTTTTGAAATTCTTAAATTTTTACTATTAATTAAATGTCAGTGTAGTATGAATAAGTCCGTAAGCTAACTACCATCGGCCATGATGGCAATTCTGCTGAGAAGAGCCTAAGAGAAACTACGCAGTTGGTCCATTAAAAATAATATTTAGACAATGCTATAATCTCATAATATCCATCATAATTTTGTTCATCCATTCATTTAATTTAAGTATAATTATTAGTTATAAAAATAAAATGTCTTTTCTGCCATTATCTTGAACTAATTTTACACTGGCAATCAAAATATTTTGATTCCAGAAAATATATAAAATAATATCAACACATTTATGTTTCCATACAAACAAATCTATAAATACAACACTCGTACACAATCTTACCTGTAAATCCGGCATATCAGATTCAACAGTGACGATTTTCTTCAACCCTTGTTCCGAAGACACTGCTAGGGCCGCGTTAATCCCCGGCAGGGGAACCCCCACGCACCCTACCGTCCTCCCCTCCACTGGCCTATAGGGATTGCTGAGTGCCATACCCACTTCTGACATGCCGTAGCGCTCCAATAACCTGACACCAGATATCTGCAACAGTCGTTTTTAGTCTTTATTTGATTATTTCGTGTTACTTTTGCATGCGGTAGTTGCACTAACGCTAGCAACGTTAGTTTTGTACAATAAATTAATTAATTTATTCTAATCTGATTATTAGCGAGATTCGAATGGTATATCAAGGTAGCATAACCGGACAAGCACATCCGTGCTATCATATACAGATAAAAATATCCGGGCTAACAAATCTGTGTTAACATATCCAGGCTAACATATGCGTGTAAAAATATCTTGCCTACAATTCCTTCCAAACATAGTCAAGTTAACATATCCGGGCTAACATATCCGTTTAAACATATCAGGGCTAACTAAAATTAAAAAATAATTTTCATTCAATAAGTGTTATTTAATACTTTCTTAAATTTACACGAATATTTGACATTTTAAATAAAACTATGTTTTCGGATTTTTTCTCGGATTTATTTTGATTTTTGGTTCCCGACGTTAATTTCTCTAAAGCACTCGAAAGCTTGGGAACCAAAAATCAAAATAAATCCGCGAAAAAATTCGAAAAGATAGTTTTATTTTAAGTGTTATTTAATTACAACCAAAGAAATCAAAGTTTTCATTACTCTCTAAATGGGATAATGTACGTATCCAATAAGTAAACAAAAAAAATATAGTTTTTATAAAACTACTATAAATATAGTTTTTGTAAAAATACTAAGTTTCAAATCAATCAGACATGTGGAAGTTGCGATAAAGGTATCATCTAGAATAGAACTGATGGCCTTGAAACGGCCAATTCTTGAGTTATAGCTAAGAACTCCCTCGATCAAGTGAACTTTTAAACAAAAAAACTAAATCAAAACCGGGATAATAAAAAAGACGGCAGAGTGTTGAATATTAATCAACACAATATTAAACTATGCAGGCGGAGCCGCGGAAAAACGCTAGTACACCATAAACAAATTTATTTGCTTTAGAATTATTCATTATTTTATTTAATCTTACACAAATAAAGATAAGTAAAGATATGCCGCTATGTTGTATAAACAAAAAATCCGATGTAAACGGGATTCACATTGTCAGAGCTGGCCAAAACCAAATCAGATAGAATAAAACTCGTAATAAAACTGTTTTAATAGTAACTAGCAGCTTACTTTCGTTCCTAGGTACGTTTTAAGTAGATAAAAATGGTTATTTTGAGTGTACCTTAGAAGAAACACACAGGCTATCGCAGACTTTTTAATAAAAGAATAAAATATACCATACTAGCAACTCACCCTCGCTCCGCTCGGGTTCGTTCCTAGTTACGTTTTAACGTTTAGCTCAGAGATGAGATATTTTCCCGCAGTAAAAAGTATCCTATATGTTGACCCGGATAACCAGCTATCGTCATACCAAATTTCATTAAAATCTGTCCGGTGGTTTTCCCGTGATGCGGTAACACCAGACAGACCAGACAGACAGACAGACAGACAGACAGACAGACAGACAGACAGACAGACAGACAGACAGACAAAAATTCTAAAAACTATAGATTTGGCTTCTGTATCGATAATAAATTCTATTTCAGTAAGATTTTCCAAAAAATATTTAATGTACAGATTCGGATTAGTTACAATTTTATTATATGTATAGATATGTAGCTCTACAAACTTCTCTATCTTTCAGTGAAAGTCCTTTTACAGTCGGCTAAGCCGTTACAAGGATTACCCCGGACAAACAAAAAGACAGACAAAAATTAAAAAAATATATGTTATTTAGGTACTGGTGGTATCTATACATACATTTATGCATTATTCTTTTGAGAAAACATAGTTATTTTATTATCACAGACAAATGTCGTATGTTGTAATTATGAAATATAATTATTTATCTATACATCTATACATATAATAAAATTCTAACTGAGTCTAACTGAAATAATCATTATTACCGATACAGAAGCCGAATCTATAGTTTTTAGAATTTTTGAGTCTGTCTGACTGGGAACCTATCACAAGAAAGCCACTGGACGGATTTTGATGAAATTTGGTATGGCGATAGCTGGTTATCCGGGTCAACATATAGGATACTTTTTGCTGCGGGAAAATATCTAATTTCTGAGAAATCCATACTAATCATCAAAACGTACGTCAAGGGACAGACCCGAGCGGAGCGAGGGTGAGTCGCTAGTTATTTATATATTAACAATTATGCATATATGTCTACGCATTATCAAATTTTAAATGCAAATTGCTTGCAACGTGCAAACATGTATCATAATTGTAAGCCAGATTATAATATGATTGTTACAAACACATAAAGCATCGCAATAAGTTTGTACATTATATTCTACAATCTCCCTCTTCCTATTGGTGAGAACCATAGGAAAATCCATACAGTAGTTTTTGAGATTAGCCTGAACAAACACACATACTCAACGCGGCAGGGGACTGTTTACCTTATTCTCCTCTGATAGTCAACCGACTATCTTTTTTAGTAGCTTTTGATGAGCTTTAAGTGTTATTAATAAAAAAAAAATCATTATGTTCTAATCTCAGACCAATAAAAAAGTACTACTTTTTACTGGTCTGAGTTTACTTTTTTATTGGTCTGAGGTTCTAATATGGGAATATGCGTGATTTTTTTATTGTAACATTTATTACAACCTAACATCGTTATATAATTGTAAAAAAAAATATGTAGCTCCGAATAACTAAAATTTAGTGTATATATATATATATATATATATATATATATATATATATATATATATATATATAGATATAATACACAGATACGGATACTTTAAATGCCCGCCATTTCGCGCTTGGCGTGACGTCAAAGTGTCATACTTTAGTTTGTAGCGACAAAATCGCTAATCGCTCTGTTATGATAATACTTTGAGTTTTGACGTCATATTCGGTCTGGCCAATGGCGAGCGTTACAACTACATTCAATTTCCTACCTATATTTGCACTTTTAATAATTATTTTTTTAATCAAAAAGAAATGGCATGAAAAAATGATATAGGCTTAATTCAAAAGCAATAAAGATTATAAAAAAAATTAAAGAGTGCGTGTATGAATGTGTACACGCGCAAGAAGTAAAACTTCTGTAGGTTATCGGTACTCTT
The DNA here is from genome assembly GCA_905404265.1 of Fabriciana adippe. Classification (NCBI taxonomy): domain Eukaryota; kingdom Metazoa; phylum Arthropoda; class Insecta; order Lepidoptera; family Nymphalidae; genus Fabriciana; species Fabriciana adippe. The sequence goes on along the minus strand of FR990005.1, from coordinate 4,878,945 downwards.
TATGAAATTCAATTTATGTTTTAAATAATTAGGATAGGTGAGATACTAAAAATAACGTATATTAAGCATATTACAATCATATATTTATAGAATATCATTTAAGGAAAGAATATAATATTATATATTATATAATTTGTCAGACAACAACAAGGTTACCATGGCAACAAACGTACGCACATTTTTTCGCAACGCATTCACCAGCTTACCCCTTTAAGTCAAGCGTGCGTAAAGAAGTTTTACTTTAAAAAATATTTCACGTTTATTTAAAATACACGCATATTCCCTATTTTGACCACTGGAAAAACATTAGCATTATAAAAACCTTTACAAATCTCCTTACCTCCTCCCACTTCTTAAACAAGGCCTCAGGCAGTGGCGCAGACCCAGCACACATGAGCCTCATCCTACTGGACAGGGTGTTCCTCACGTACATCCTGGTCTTGTTATCTTCGAACATCTTATCATAGTCATTGGCGAGGCGAGTATACATTGCTGGCACACCATGGAACACCCGTATGGGGGGATCCTCACGGTCTCCGCTGCCCAGCAGTCGAGCCCATACCGTGGGGGATGAGAATGATGGGAGCATTCGAATCCTGGAAGAAAGCATTACTTATATTTTTATAACTAGAAAATAACCTCGCTTTGCTCACGCTCGTTTGGGAAACAAACAAAAAAAATACAATTATAAATTGGGAAAGTGAACAAAAAAAATACAAAAATACAAGAAAGTTTTAGTAGTAGTAGTAAGTAGTTTTACATAATTTGTACTGTTACACACTTGAGCAAAGCGAAGATAAGTCAGTAGTATAATATAACAGCATTTCCAATCTTTCACCTGGCTCCAGCAGCGAGGGTAGCATTCAAGGAGTTGAGCTGTCCATGAATGTGATGCAGAGGGAGAGTGTGCAGCACCACATCCTGAGCAGAGTACTGCCAGGCGGAGTGAAGGGCACTTATCTGGTGACTGAGCATGCTGTGCGTCCAGACCACTCCTTTGGGCTTGCTTGTAGTGCCTGATGGAAACTACTGATATAAGTATGCTATGTGTTTGTAGGCTGTGGTAGCAAAGTGGTAATGCACTCGTTTGGGAGACTGAGTGAAGCGGGTTCAAATCCCGGGTATTACACCTCTGTTATTTTCAAAAAACATCGTGAGGAAACCTGCATGTCTAAGATAACCTAGTAAATCAAAAGACATGTGAAATCCGCTAACCCGCAGTTGGCCAGCGTGATGGACTATGACCTGATCCAAAATAATTGAAATCTAAATGGGTACCAAGTTCCGTAGATAATCCTGAAATTTATTCATAAGGCCGCTTTATCGCTATATATGATCTCTTTCAGGAAACCTCATGTCATAGGAGTAATATATATCCTAAATACTTACAAACAAAAGAAACATACATAAAGGTAGATCTGATAAAAAGTATAATATATAAAGAAACTAAAGATGATGTTAAAAGCACTTTAAAATTGTTATCAAGACTTTTGCCCACCTGATTTCGAATAGAAAAATTCCATAAATGAGGAAACAGGAGTGACAAGGAATTTTAAGGAGAAATGTTTCACTAGAGCAATGTGAAAGAGTATGAGTCTCTTGAAAACTCAAAATGCTCTCAAGGTAAAAAGGAGAAGAAGGATTAAAAAGCATGCAGTACAGACGATAAATTGAGTATTGTATAAGCAAATCCATGTCAGAATTTAGAATTAGTCATTTTGCCTGTTGGTTCGATTTGCGAGCATCATTGCAAATTTCATTTATATTATGCTGGATTTTTGGACTAAACTCTTTAGATACAAATAACATATTATTATGGTTATAATAATTAATTATATAAAGGGATTAAAAATCTTTAGTAGTAAAAAAACCTTACCACTTGTATAAATAAGCATAGCATCTGAGTTGCCATACCAAGTATTCGATTGACCAACTTCATTTAATGCCTCGGGGTTCAGCTCCACCTTCTCATCAGCTCTGGTCGTGGTAATCAAGGGTTTGGACAAGCTCTGGGCTATTGGACGGAGAATTTTCTCATAGTCTTGTGAGCAGATAATCAAATTGGAACCACTATCTCCTATGAAGTATTTGAGCATTTCCTCAGGATGGATTGGTGTTAGGGGAACGGCTAAAATAAGAATTATATTAATGGATATCTGTCTTGTTAGTATAGTGGCTACCATTTACTGCCGCAGTTCCAGAGCTTATAAGTTCGAAACTTGGGTAGAGCCAAGCATATTCAATATCAATATTTTTTTAATAAAAACCCAGTGTTTGGAGCTTAACAGTATTACACTGCCCAAGCCTCGGAGACCACTTAAAGTTATTGGTTTTGTGCCTCAAATCTCACCGGTATTGTGGAAGTATCATCCTATCAGATATCAAAAGTGAGAGTAGGGAGTAAATGATGTTTTTGTATGCACAGTTGTGCACTATGATATCTCCTGTGGAGTTGTCTAGCCTTGGTGACATCCACCGCTATGACGCAATTATTAAACATAAGGATTAAAGTTAAATAATAATTTACTACATTTTATTGCCCAAAACAATTATAAAAGATTTTCATTCTAAAATTCATTTCTCGTTTATATATGTATGTCACCCTAAAAATGGGTGAACCTAGTTATCTTAGGCAAAATATTTTAAGACTGTGAAAAGCCCAAAGAAAGGACATGTTTAATTCTTAAGCATCCACTTCTGTCTGGGCTAGTTTATAAACCAATGCTAAAACACCAATAATTGGCACTTTGATTTTTTTATTTAATCATATATTTTAAAAAATAAATACACTTACCAATGTTACCAGACATCCATATAGCCCACTGCACTATTACGTGAGATGCATCACTACCACACATATATGATATAGTGCGTTCTCTCTCACCCACTAAAAATTTTGAAAAACATTACTTTTAAATAGCAAATATTTTATTGTTACATAACAAATAATTTGCTTTTAGTAATGTACAAAGGCTATATAAAAAATTTTAAGCAGACTATTTCTTTACATTTAATGAATAAGATGTAAGAATTAATAATAAATACTACCAAGTCCTATGGCCTGATTTCTTTTGTAGTAAAGGGAGGCTTGTGCCCAACAGCGGGACGTTAAAAAGGCTGAATACTACTAAGTCTAAGAAAAATAGAACACAATGCGTCCACTTTACAATAAATATTACTATACATGTTATTATAAAGTTTTTCTACTTCAACTCCTACATCTTAAAGGTTAAGTCTGAATGACTTAACTTACACAATTTAAAATCTTTCATGATCTAGTATAATGTGAATATTCTTTTGTAAGTCATTTAAGAGCAACTTTAATATAAAAATCAGGTCCTTACTACATCTTACACATTATTTTTGTGGTCAATATTTTTGTGCAAATTAAAATGATACAGTAGTACAACCATTGAATTATACTAAACTTACATCCCAAGTAATATCACTTAGCATCATAATTTATAAATAACTAGTGACTTACCCTCGCTTCGCTCAGGTTCGTCCCTAGGTATGTTTTAATTTTTTTAAGCGAAACCCTAATTCTTTCTCTAAAATAAAAGTAGCCTAAGTTACTCCCTATAATATCAGCTTTCTGCCAGTGAAAGTTCCGTTAAAATTGGTCCAGCCATTTCAGAGATTAATCTGAACAAACAAACAGACAGACAGACAAAAATTTTAAAAATTGTGTTTTTCTTATAAGTACTGTATATAACTCCATATGCATTTAGTATAAAGCTGTTATTTTGACATTACAAACACTTCAATTTTATTTATCTGTATAGATATGCATTATTATAATCAAGGCTTTAGATATTCATTACTACACTACACTTTTGCAAACTTCAACATTAAAAACATTTTCAAGTCTGATATTGTATTTTATCATATTAGTAACTTATAAATATTGCTTACATAATTCTGCTGCAATATCTTTACTTAGGGCAGTGGCTGCTTGATACAGTGTGGCATAAGTATAAGATCCACATTCATCTTGTAAAGCAATGCGGCTCGGAAACAGTAAAGCCCTTTTAAATACTGGTACAGCACCACCTAAAATATGGTAATTGAACACAAGTTAGAAAGACAGAAAACACATAAACAAAAAAAAATGGATGGTCTAATTCATTATCTACTAAATTTATATTTACTTTTATGAAAATGACATAGACACTAAAAGAATTAGCAATTTTTCCTGTTCATAATACTAATGTATATGTTTATTATATTTAAGCATGTTTTTGTTGACATTTTGTTTTCATGTGGGCATGGCATATACTATGTCACCGTAAAATTGAAAGTGCCGCTAGAATCTAGATTGTAATCTATCTTACGAGATTGTAAACTATCGAAACAAAATCTTTCACATCACACAAAACCACAAAATTGCAAATTTCTTATAAGAATCAGCTACTACACCAAAATTTACACACCAGCTTTGATATCCCGATTAAAAGAATTTAATAATTCCGGGCTGAATTCTTCTTTCACTACCGTATTAGAAATACTTTTATACGCAGAAATTCTTAAAGGTTTTCGAAAAAGCCGGTTAAATAAGCATAAACGCCTAAGTGATATTTCCATTATAGTAGGTATTAAATATTTAAAATTTTTGAAAGGTATAAATGCTTTCACTTATTACACTGCTTGCGTACGAGATTCAAGAAAAGATATTAATAATATATTTCACCAAATACTAAAATTCTTATCATAAAAGTATAAACGATAAGGTTATTATTGTAAAAATTGGCAGTACACTATCAGTTCAGAAATTTTTCAAAGAAGAAAAACAAAGAACATATCAAAATATCTTTCATATGTAAATTAGTGCAAGAGCACAATATTTATTTTCTTAATAATAATAAATATACATAATGATATTAATAGTGGGACTTATTTTCTTTTGTATGAAATTTGATTTTATAGAAATTTTTGAGCATATTATTATACGTCATCTACGAGCCTATAATTAATCCAAATATGTCAATGTCAAAATACCTTTCCAACATTTGACCTAAGCTAATGTTATTGTTTTTTTAATGAAATAATAGAAATATTTAAGCAAAAATTAATACACATTGGTAATTATGTATGAGAAATAATGCTACATAATGGCTGTAAATGCCCCGGAAACTCCAATACAGGCTGAAGTAATATTTGTGATAGAAGCAACTTCAGCCAATAGCGCATATATAAATGAACTAAAAGCTAATTATATCGTACCCACACTTGAGTAAGTAACTAATAATTGGATTAAATGTAATCTTAGATTCCTGAAACTTTGTGCAAATAAATATATGAAATATATTTCAAGGAAACTGCCAAAATAAATGTATAATTTTTTAACAGATTTTCATTTTTTTTATAGTTTTTTTTGGAACCATTAATTGCAATATTCATTTAATTTTGTTTTTATTAGATATTTTCATGGTGGAGCATTAGAAGAAGGTGCAGGAAGTGGGTCAGTGTATGGAATAGTGGCATACCAGGCAGCTGACTGCCATCCCGGTCTTCCAGTTTCCACATATGGTCCATTTACTTGTCCACAAAATGTTGTTGAAACTGTAGATAAACTACAGTGAGAAATTTATTAAATTTAATATATTAAAAATTGCTGTAGATTTAAAAAAATATATTGTATGTATTAGTCAATGCATGTACACAAAAGTTGTTATTTGAAAATTTTGATTAAATGTTATATTATTTAAGCTTATCTGTTTTATTATATATTTTATAAATATTTCAGGTTTATAGGTGGTCATGCTGAGAGTCGAGCATGTGTAACAGAAGCATTAATGGCAGCTCTGGCTTGCTTAGAAGAGCTTGGCAGAACAGACATTCCACTTCATGTAATATTGTTATGTTGTTCACCACCTTATTCAGCTAATGCAGGGGGAGTGGTGCCACCTGGTATGCCCTTTTTATATTTTTGATAGAATAGATCAATGCAGCTATTTTCGTTTTGTGACGTCTTTACTCAATAATGGTTCATCGGATTTAAGTGAAATTTAGTGGATTAAAAAATACTTTTCACTTTAGAACAACTTTTTATAGATCCGAATGCATTTTATTCTTGGTGAGAAAAATCATTCTTTGTTTATCTATCTTTAATAATATTATAATAACCTTATAATTGTAATGGGCAACCGTTGGAATATATAGGAGTAGGGAAACGTTATATGAGTTGTATGGTATGAAACAATGGAATCCTGATCCAGTGTTTCTTAGTAAAGTAAGAAATTACTCAAAATTGTTTAAAAAAGTATGTTCCCACGTGAAGTCAATATTTGTAAGAAATAAATTTATAAATTCTGATAATAAAATTAAAGCAACCTGGGACATAATTGCTGACATTACAGGGAAATCTAAAGCTCCTAAAGAACCCATTAGCTTAAATATTAATAACATTATCATAACTTCGGATCGTAAATTGGCTGATAGTTTTGAAACTTTTTTCTCGGAAATACCTTTAACCGTAACTCGATCATTAAAATCATCTCCATCAGAGGCAATTAAAATAATAAAATCTTATGTTACATTAAATAACAATAATTTCTTCGAGTTTATGCATGTTTCATCAGAGGACATTGTAAAAATATTTAAAACTCTAAATTCAAAAAAGACCGGCGATTTATGGGGTTTGTCAGTAAAATTGCTAAGTCATATTATAATAAATATTGCTCCTTATTTGGCTTCTATTTTTAATTAATGTGTAGATAGCAGTACATTCCCCGATTTAATGAAACATAGTAAAGTAATACCTTTGTTTAAAAGTGGGGATAGGTTTGAACCTGGAAATTATAGGCCTATTTCAATACTACCAGCATTAAGCAAAATATTTGGAAAAATAATTTTAAACCAATTAAGTACTTTTTTTATTGTAACAATGTTATGCACAGTGAACAGTATAGCTTCACCAAAGGTGAATCTACAACTGATGCGGGTTCTGCGCTTCTTAGGCACATTTACGATGCATGGGAGAAATCGCAGAATGCTATTGGTGTATTTTGCGATTTGCCTAAAGCTTTTGATTGTGTAGATCATCAAACACTTTTGCTTTAACTAAATCATTATGGAATTCAGGGTGCTGCGCTTGATCTTGTTGCTTCGTACCTCAATCAGAGAATACAGAGGGTTGATGTAAATAATGTAAAATCTTCTGGATCTCTACTAAAAATGGGTGTTCCACAAGGATCTATTCTTGGCCCTTTTTTATTCTTAATATATATTAATGATTTACCTTTCTACATAAATGAATTATGCGATATTGTACTCTTTGCTGATGATACCTCCTTAATTTTTAAAGTTGAGCGTAGTAAACCTAATTATGACGAAGTAAATAGTGCATTGTCGCATATTCTTCGCTGGTTTGAATTAAATAACCTAGTATTAAATGCAAAAAAAACAAAATGTGTCGAATTTACATTGCCTAACGTAAAAAAGCAAAATTTTAGCCTGATTATGAATAATGAAACACTGGAAATAACTGAATCAGCAGTATTTTTAGGTATAACACTAGACTCTAAACTCCAGTGGAATACCCATCTCTCAACACTTGCAGGTAAACTCAGCTCCGCCGCCTATGCAGTTAGGAAAGTTAAAAACATAACAGATATTAACACTGCCCGACTTGTATATTTTAGTTATTTTCATAGTATTTTATTGTACGGAATACATCTTTGGGGCAGTGCCGCGGAAATTAATTCGATATTTATTCTTCAAAAAAGAGCAATACGGGCTATTTATGATCTAAGAGCTCGTGATTCCCTGCGAGATGTTTTCAAAAAAATTGCTATTCTTACGGTTGCGTCACAATATATACTGTGTAATATATTATTTGTTCGCAAAAATCTAAATAATTATGAAAAAAACAGTGATAGACACACATTGAATACTAGGAATAAAAATAAGCTTGTTACGCCTAGATTTCGGCTCCAAAAGGTGAATAAATCCTTCATGGGCCTGAGTATACGCATATATAATAAGATTCCACAAATTGTCCTAGATTTACCTCTTCATAAAAATTTAAAGACAAAATTAAAAATGTTTTATTGAGTAAAGCGTATTACACTGTTCAAGAATTTCTTGTTGATGAAAATGTGTGGAATTGAGTATTATTGAGTCATATGCGGGCTATCTATATTGTTATGTTAATAAAATAAATGTAATATCGATATTTAAAAGAGCAACTGTTGAGTTTCTTGCCGGCTCTTCTCAGCAGAACTGCTTTCCGAGCCGGTGGTAGCTTCCTCACGGACAGACTACACTGACTCTTACATTAAATGACGATTCAAAAGCACTTGTAGTAAGTCTAATTGAATAAAGTTTATTAAAAAAAAAAACTTATTAATGGCTTCAAAGTGTCATAAGAGTCTACAGTCATAGATTCTTTTCAGTAATATAATAAGATAATTTATAAGTGCTTAAGCTTTTAAGTAAAATATCATTCAGCTAAAGAAAAGATTACCCAATAAGAATGCATAAAATATTCATTTATATAATATGAAAGAAAAGTTTTTTTTTGAAACTGGTATATAAAACTGGAATTGGAATATAAACTTCACTTCACTACAGTTTGGTGCATGCTTAGATGTAAATTTAATCACTACTTGTATTACCTATTATATACAGTAGTATATAATAGGTTATAGTTTATTTGTGTTCTAAATTTCATCTAGTATGCACCATTTTAGCGTGTATAATAATAGTCCAATGATTGGGTATTCAGGTGCCCCCGGGTGCGTGGAGCAGGCGGCGCGGCTGGTGGGCGAGCGCGGCGCGCAGCTGTCGGTGGCGGCGGCGCGGCGCGTGCCGGCGCTGCTCGCGCTCTACGAGCACGCGGGCGGCGAGCTGCACGCCGCGCAGCTGCGCAACTACGCTAAGGTCGTCCGCCCCCTCTCCCCCCTTCACCCTCTCCACCCCACTCCCGCCACATACACACCGTCTATACGAGCACGCGGGCGGCGAGCTGCACGCCGCGCAGCTGCGCAACTATGCCAAGGTCGACCTCCCTCCCCTCTCCCCCCTCCTCCCTACCCCTCTCCTACCGCACACACACCGTCTGCATGAGCACGCGGACGGCGAGCTGCACGCCGCCCAGCTGCGCAACTACGCTAAGGTCGCCTTCCCTCCTCGCTCTCCTCTCCGCACCCCACCATCCTATCCCACACATACCTTCGTATCTTTATTAGAACTACGTCGAGGTGTGTTCATCTGGTGCTCCCTCTGCCCTCCCATACTCCCACCAAACACAATGTCGTATCGTTGTTAAAACTACGCCAAGGAGTACCCCCACTCTCAAATTTCCACCCACCCTATACTCCCACCACATACACCATTATATCATTGTTAGGAACCACTACAAACTATCTATCCCCCACTCCCCACTCCAAACACACCCCATCTTATATTTGTTAGGAACTACACCAAGGTTATGCTCGTCTGACCTGCTTCCACTAGCCACTATCAACTAGCGCTGTCCACTATCCACTATCCCGTACACTACATTGTAATAGTGACTACACAATTTGTAGAAACGATTCGTCCCGGCAAATATAAATCTTTCAAAATTATATATCATTTTCACAGGACCCAAGGCATTTAGTTTTATTACGTGGTTATAGTCTCAAAGAGCGGCCCCCGAGCCCGGCGCCGCCGCCCGCGCCCGACGCGCAGCCTGATGCATACGGGTAAGCCAATTTATATTATATTCAAAACTGTTAGAACATCTGCTAGACTTTTTTTCGAAGTTTTAATTTTTTAAAATTCCGGTAATATTACATAGAGGATTTAAACGTGCTATTGTAAATGATAAAGCAAAAAAAGAGTGTGTGTACTTATGTACGCACGTAAGAAGAAGTACTTCTTTGGTGTAACAAAACAAAAATAGCTAAAGATATCATCCCGTATGTCACAAATCTCTGTTTGTAAAAGGAATGCAGCTAACTTCATCATGTCGCTTTTTAGCTGTCGGTGTGCGCGTGCATTGTAAAAATTTACCCTCATATTTTTCCAAACAGGCCGTCTCTTTCAAAAGAAATATAACTTTAAAAAATATATTTATAGAATGGGGGAAAGTTAATTAAATGCTGATAGAGAAAGGATTTTTGACTAAAATTATTTTGAAGTTAAGCTTTATATTTTTTTTATTAAATATGCTACTGTTGATATGTATCTCGAAAATTCGCTAAGATATACAACAATTAGCGACATACCTTCGCTTCGCTAGGATGCTTCCCTAAACTTGGATGGATTAGGAACACATATGTAAATGCCAAACGTCCAAAAAAAAATTTTTTTTTTGGCCACGAACTTTTGTATGCAACAGAGTAACCCACCAGAGTTTTTAGAATTGCATACAGGACAAACATATGAACATTCCTTTTTATTTATTGAAATGCCAAAAACACTCAAGAAAGAGTCCAGACTGACCTAATACAATTTCTACATAATACTTTCTCAGATTTACGCGAATATTCGACATTTTAAATAAAACTGTATAAGCGGAATTTTCGCGGATTTATTTTGATATTTGGTTTCTGACGTTTCGATTTTCGAATGCTTTAGTTTACAGCAATCATGGTCACGGGAGAGACTAAGGTTTTAAAAGTCTCAAACGTCATTATGTAGTTGTTACAGACAGTGCTTACCATCTTTCCAAAATGATTTCAAAAATACAAAAATGGCACTAAAGCACCCTTACAATATTTGTTAATAAAATTTTTTTTTTTCATTTCTGCAGTCAAAACCGCGCAGCAGTATCACAACAGAGGGCACCTCCAGCGCAGTTCCCGCGCGCCACGGTGGGCGCTGTGAGGAACAATTGGCTCGCACCCCCTCGACAGCCAACTTATGCCAATTCTGCATTATTAACACAATTAGCCCAACCATCCTACCCCCCACCCCCTACACAGGTAGTATTTGTATTTGACTCGCACTTGACCTTTTTTAAATAAAAATAACAATTATATGAATTTTCAATATTCTCCCACGATTGCTTTTATGGCACAGGTAATCTTAATCAAGCTAATTTTTGCAGTCGAATATGCAAAGAATGCAAATGATTCAGCCTGGTCCCTCCAATGCAGGGGTCAATGTTGCCCCCCAACAAGGGGTTCAGGGGGTTCAGGGGGTTGGCAATGTGGGGGGCGTGGGCTCAGTGTCAGCGCCTTTACAACGCACGTACATATGGAGTGGCGCTCTCGAGTGGATGGAGAAGGGCAAAGCTCCTGGGGATCAACAGAAAGTTATCAAACACTTACCCTGTCAAGTATGTTATTAAGAACTTTTAGTATGTTTACAGATTATCTTAATATTCCAATTAAATTAGAATGTTATCATAATGGTTAAAAGCTACGTGTTTATATTTCACAAATTCATAAAGTAATCTCTGATGGTAGGGTTTTAATTATGAATTTTTAATTCTTTTGTAGGTTTCGGCAAATTCAAAAGATATAGAGCCCGAACTCAAAGTAGACACCTGGCCGAGCAAGTTGTTGATGCAGCTTATGCCTAAACAGCTGATCAGCAACATCGGCGGGCAATACCTGAAGGACAGCAAGTCGGTGCTGTTCCACCTGCAGCAGAACGAGGCGCTGGACGCGCTCACCAAGGTCATGGTGGGCGGCTTCGTGAGTATCCCGGCGTCGCAGTGTCTCGCGTAGTGTCTCGCAGCGTCTCGCAGTGTCTCGCAATGTCTCACGGTGTGATGTGCGGTGTGTCGCAGGCCGGCTGCGTGCACTTCTCGCCGATGCCGTCGCCGCCGCAGTGCGACATCAAGGTGCTGATCCTGCTGTACACGCCCGACAAGAAGGCCTACCTGGGCTTCATCCCCAACAACCAGGCCACCTTCGTGGACCGCCTGCGCAAGGTCATCCAGCAGCAGAAGATGAGCAAGCAGCTGCCGGCGCCCGGCGGCGGAGCCCCGCCCGCCTCGCTCGCCGGTACGTGCCCGCCATCCCCGCTCCCTCCCCCGCTCCCCCCACTCCCCACTACGTACTCCCGTGTGCCACTGATGCGACCGAGCGACCGTGTGTCCGCAGGCGGCGGCATGCAGCCGGGCATGGCGATGGGCGTGCCCTCCATGTCGGGCCAGCAGCCGCAGCAGCACGCGCAGGGCATGATGATGGGCGGCGGCATGGGCGGGCAGGTGGGGCAGGTGGGCCAGGTGGGGCAGGTGCAGGGCGGCAAGGCGCGCGGCGTGCCCCTCGACGGGCTGGAGGCGGCGAGGCAACAGAACCTGGAGAAGATCCAGCACCTGCAGCAGACGCTGGAGGCGGCGCACCAGCAGGAGGCGCAGTTCAAGTCGCAGATGGACATCATGTCGCACCTGCACGCGGCGCAGCAGCAGGAGCAGCACTACAAGCAGCTGGAGGAGCAGCGCAAGCACCAGCTGCAGATGCAGCAGCAGCAGCAGTTGCAGCAGCAGCTGCGGGGCGCCGCGCCGCGCCTGCTGCGCCCGCACCTGCCCGCCAACCCCGGCCTCAGGCATCTGCTGCAGCAGGTATCGTATATACACTACACCGACAAACACAAACACGTTGTATGCCGAGTTCAGATCAATTGAAACACCTGAATTAGGTGTGCATATAATTTAGGTTACGATGTGACGACTATTTAATCACATTATAGTTAAATTAAAAAGAGTTAATATGAAAAAATATCTCTTACTGATAGCGACAACTATATTCCGCAATACGCCACTGGTAAATTATACAGATATAGTGTTCATATATTTTGTGAATCACTTGTTCTATGATCAGAAAATATTTCTTTGTAAATATTCATTATTTACCTCAGTTTAAATAAAACATTACCTAAATAAAATTACATTAATTACAAAGAAAAAGGGTCGGTTAGAACATCTTCAATATCCTCAAAAGTACCTGAACTAGCTTTATGAAATAAAGACTTAAGAATATTTAATGCTAAATAAAATAATATATAAAACCTTTTTATATATTTTTGATAATTGTATAAAAAACAAAAATGTAAAATAGTTGTCGTTTTTGAATTTAGTACCAAAAAATTCAACTAGCTTAGATCAGGTTACAGGTACTTTATTATTATTATTACTATTCTTTATTGCACTTAAAAGTATATACAGAGATTAAAATACAATATTTGTTTGCAAAAACTTTAAATATAAATAAATACATAATATGTTGTGACATTAGCACACAGCACTATCTAGTTCCATGGTAAGCTACGATGCCTGTATTATGGATACCAGATAGTTCATACACTACACATATATAACTTTAAATACATATTACATATTATAAAATAAACACCCGTGACTTCGTGCTCATCACAAATGAATGCTCCCAGCGGGACTCGAACTCGCGACCGCTGGCACAGCAAGTAAGATCACTACAAACTAAGCCAAACGTGTCGTCAAACTTTTGAATATATTAAAGATTTTCTAACCGACCCTTTTTCTTCGCGGTCCAGAGTATTATAAAGATTTTATGTTGTGACTCTAACAGATATTAAGTTGCTTAAAGAATATCCTGCTACTTGTTTTAAAACAAATTATTTTTAATCAGTTATCATTTTCAAACTTTGTAGTCGCTCACAACCAATACATTGTATATGTGATAGTTGCAATAAAATGTCGAGGGTGTGTCGCCATTTTATCTTGTCATTTAACAATTTTACTTTTATGCCAATGTGAATATATTACATTAACACTATTTGTGCTATTTAGTTAGCAACAATACACATGTACATAAATATATATGCACTATACTAGAGTGGATAGGGGACATCCATTAATTATGTGAACACAAAATAGGGGAGAGGGGGGTTTAGTAATATCTCATTTAAACTCGGGGAGGGTAGGGGAGGCGGGGAGGCGGGGAGGGAGGGGGGAGACGGGGTGGTATTATTTTTAACAACTATAGCGTAAATCTCTCGTGAGGGGAAGCGGATTTTTGGAGAGGGAGGGGGAGGGGGTCCACCAAACCTCACTAATTGTAAAACTCACCAAGGAGGAGAGAGGGGTTGAAATTATGAGAAAAATATCTTACGTAATTAATGGATGTCCCCATAGTAGAATGATCATCTTGAAACATATTATTTTGTTTCATGCCATTCACTCATTATAATTGCTTTTCAGCTCTCTTAGTGCTCTCTAAATACAACTAACTTTTTATTTGATAATTATTATTATTTTAAATTAACAAACCCTCAACAAAGAGGTGCAAATATCCTTTAAAAGACCACTCTGTAAGGAAGCCTTGCATGCTTGCACTTAGAACTTGTTTTAAATTTTCTTATCTACTTCAAAATATGTAATCTAAATCACAATATTTTTCATGTAACTGTGTCCTAATGCTTTAAACCTGACCCTAGTGTCTTCTGTAAATTGTGACTAACTTGTATAAAACAGGAGTGTTGTAGCGCGGGGACTGTCTAGACTTTAATCGAAAGCCAAACAAACAGTAAAAGAACCTTTATTGTCATAAGAATAAGACAAAAAATCCCATTTATAAAGTTATCTAAAACATTTTGACCGTCAATAATCAGTCCCCTCCCTTCAACACGAGTCGCTCCGTCATCCCTGCACTTAGTAGGTGCTAGCATTGCTCAGTAACGAAGCGTGCTCTGCGCACAGCTGTGCTCGCGCTCAGTGCTCAGCGCTCAGCGGGTGCTCAATGCTCAATGCTCAGTGCGCGCGTGTGTTCTAGCAACAGCAGGCGGCGCGCGGCGGCCGCCCGCACTTGTGACGCGCAGGCTAAGTAAAGCTTCCACACTAACTCCCTCCCGCACTCGCGGTGCCTCGGGAGTGACCTTGTCCTACGATATTTGCTAAATGCCCCCTTAGCCATGAACAGTTTCCTTTGAACACATTATAATATATATATATATATATATATATATATATATATATATATATATATATATATATATAAGTCATATTGAAAACAGATTTTTTAAGTGTAGACAATTATACACCCCAAGGTGGCCGCGACTGTGATAAGTAAAACTTGTGAGAAGCAACATCTAACATCAACTTATCATCTGTTAATATTTTTTTTGTATGTCATTAAATATGTATAATCCTACTATCCTACTAATATTATAAACGCGAAAGTTTGTAAGAATGTATGTATGTATGTTTGTTACTCTTTCACGCCAGAACGGCTGAACGGATTTGGATGAAATTGGCACAAAAATAGATTATAGTCTGGAATAACACATAGGCTATTATTTATCCCGGAAAAATGTACGGTTCCCGTGGGATAGGTTTGTTCCACTTTCACGCCAGAACGTCTGAACAGATGTAGATGTAATTTTACACAGAGATAGATTATAGTCTGGAATAACACATAGGCTACCTTTTATCCCGGGAAAATGTGCGGTTCCCGTGGGATAGGTTTGTTTTTGTTTTCCTAGTTATTATATAAAAAATCGTGAAGATTTTGCTTTTCACACGTTTTTTTTTATTATAAATGCTTGCAGCTCTCTTCCAGCTTGACTAATTAAATATCTTTGGTTGCAAACTCATAGAACATCACTAAATAAAGCTCGTGTCTAATATCTCGATACAGAGTCGAGCTCACGCATGAAATAATCATCAGACATCACTTATTATATTGTAAATTGCATACCATCTATCACTTAGTAGCTAAATAAAATAATAACAGCACAAATCGTATAACGATAAAGGAATTGAAACGTGTAAGTGGATACAAGATGTATATTTTTATTCTTATTCCAAAACACCGTATTTTACTTAGCTAGACTGTCAAATTCGTTCGCAAAGTATGGTTATCGAACGTACAACCTTCTAGGTAAAGTTGATGGACATTCAGAATGTACATCGCTAACCTATTTTGATAGTTGATTGTATAATAAATTAACTGTTGCCAATTGCCATATTACAAAGGAATTTCCAAAGCATTGCTCACAATTTATCATAGAAGACAAGAGCTTCTGATAGTATTTATTTATTTATTTTACGAACGTGCCCATAATTACTTTTTAATAAAAAAATATATTTGAAATCCTTAAAATATATTTAAAAGAGAATCATTAAAATCTGTTTAAAATAGACAAATATATCGAAAAAATATATGCACCTGAATTAAGTATTCATTTTTACAACGGTCGATGAAATTGTGGCCTAGCTTTTTATTTTTTATATATAATATGTGTAATTGTATGTGTGTTGGTATGTAGCAACCGCAGTACCGCGCGGGCGCGACTCGCGCCGGCGCGCAATCGCAGCAATTCGAGGACGTCTCCAACTACGATTTTCTATAGAAAAATAAATTTTGTAAAGAGGATTATTTGTTTTTTTTTTTATTCTTGACTTGACCCTCCCATGTAAATTGATAAGATTTAAACGGGCCAAAGTTTCGCATTTTTTATAGTAATAAAATAAACTTGAGCATTGAGCAATTTATTTTAGGATTGGCAAAGTTTTTAAATATTGTTTTAGTCTATACATATATACAGATAAATAAAATTGAAGTTTCTGTTTGTAATATCAAAATAACAGCTTTTTATTAAATATTAAGTAAATACATATGGAATTATATGCGGTACATATAAGAAAAATACATATTTTTAAATTTTTGTCTGTCCCGGCTAATCTCTGAAACGGCTGGATTGATTTTAACGGGACCCTCACTAGCAGATAGCTGATGTAATAACTAGGAGTAGTGGTAACTTGGCTACTTTTATTTTAGAAAAAGAGTTAGGGTTCCGCTCAAAAAAAAAAAACGGAAAAAAGCGAGGGTAAGTCGCTAGTGTTGATTAATAAAAGATAAATTTAGCAGAAAGTGGTCAAAAATTTAATGCATATCTAATGAATCCTCAGTAAGATTTACTAGAAACCAAGTACGCTTACTGCTTACTCAGCAACGTAATATACTGACAATAAGTGAGCAGCTTCAATACGAAGAAACGTTTTATTCGTTAATAAAAACAACTAAACGATAATAACTACATTAGTGTAAAACTGCATTTATGCTGCATAATGATTAGGGGAACGGGGGGTAATGAGAGCCAGCGGGTAATGGGAGCGATGCAACTAGAGATAAAACTATAGCTCGTATTCACTCGGTTTCCACTCGGGCGTCTACATCACACTGCGCCCGTATTCTCTTGCCGCGCTAGGCTCGCCAGTGCCACGCATTACTTGAACACGGTCGCCTGTCGATTTTGTACTTGGCGCTTATAAAAAATACAAAATTTCAACGGCCAGGTAAGTGTGAAGTTATATGTTTGTTACAATCAAATCTGTTTTATTTTATAGCTAATGTTATCAATTTTGAGTGTCTGTGCGTATAATTTCATTACAAGCTAAATTCAGGATATAATTTTATTCAATTTCAAGATGGTGGTATTAGGGTAATCAGAGCTTATTAGGCTCTGATTACCCCTTATAAGTCCAATTACCCCATATGCATTTTAATATGTATTTTTTTCAGATGCCAAAATGCCAAGAAAAAGGGAACGTACCACGACGAAAGCGTCTTGGACTATTGAAACCTTAGAAATGCTATCAAAAAACTTAAGAGGGTTTTTCAAGGTGCTGTAGGGTATTCCAAGATCAAAAGATCTTGGAATACCCTACAGCACCTTGAAAAAGAGGTTCAGATTAGCCAAATCTACCAATGCTAGCGACAAATGTCCTCCAAAGCTAGGAAGGCCCTCCGTGTTCACTGAGGAACAAGAAACTATTCTGGCTGATCATCTTCATAAGATGTCAAATGATTTTTATAGAGTGACGAGAACCCAGTTTTGTAAGATATGTTACGCCATGGCTGAAAAATGTGGTGTCGCAGATCGATTTAACGAAGCCAAGAAGTCTGCGGGCAGAGACTTTCTAGCTGGTTTTTTTCAACGATATCCTGATTTATGCGTAAGAAAACCAGAAACGACAAGCATCAATAGAATACTGGGGTTCAATAAAGTCAAAGTAGATCGATTCTTTCAAAATCTGGAGAATGTCATGACCAAATACCAACTAAACTTTCTGCCGACTCATATTTACAACATGGATGAGACAGGCGTAACGACGGTCCAGGACACAGAAAACATTATAGCACCTCGGGGACAAAAACGGGGTAAAAATGTCACGGTTATCTGTGCTATGAGTGCTACAGGATCATTTATTCCGCCTCTTTTTATTTTCTCCCGACAACGTCACTCACCGCAGCTAGAAAAGGATGGTCCACCAGGAGCTGTTTAAACATGCTCCTATAATGGTTGGACAAATGAAAGCATATACGTTAAATGGCTGCGACATTTCATTGAGCACTCTAAACCCACCGCTGAACAACCTATTCTGTTGATAATGGACAACCATAACAGCCATTGTACTTTAGAAGCTTGGGAAATGGCTAAAACAAACAATGTCGTCATTCAGACTGACTTATAGAATTATTTGACTGACATAATAATTAAGTAGCTCCCATTACACATATGGGAATTTATAGGCTCTCATTTCCCGCAAAGTCGGGTAATGGGAGCGATCCTGTTTTTTTGAAAAAAGTTTATCTGTGGCCAAATGCCTAATAATGTAACGTTGACGCTGTGATTAAATGATAGTCAAATAAGTAAGGGTTTAGTTTCTAATAAAAAGTTCCTAAAGTACCCATTAATTTGCCTGTTATTGAACTTTTTCCTTAGTAGGCTCCAATTCCCCCCTGCTCCCCTAATAACCATTGTTACTATGATAGAATCGTGTTTTTCTTATTTAAACTGGAACAGAATTAAAAAACCTTATTTTTCTGCTGAGGGTGAAATAGGAAGTCACTTTACAGTACAGAATTACTTAGTCATAATTATCTTTTTTTTTTAAATTTAAATAATCGTACGCAGGATTTAAAGGTAAAAAAAAACATGAAATACTTTGAAAAAATATTATATTTCCTTACAATTTTAACTTCAATCATATAGAGAATACAATTGCCACCTCTAACAGTATTCTAGTTACTAGTTTGTATCAAAACAGTACACAAAATATACATACATATATTTTGACACAGCAATTTACACATCGAATTATGGCAATATCAACACGCTAATGAACTAAAAAGCAACGACACTGATTTTTATGATGTGTATATAGATATAGTATTTTTAGAAATATCCCCTAAACAGAGCTTTCTTCGTCCCATATTCAGTAATGATTGGCCAAAGGTAACTCATGATAAGTAGGGTAGAGCGGAAAACTTTTTTTTTCTTTTTTTTATTAGCTTGGAGGTAGAATTTGTAGCTTATAAAAAAAAATTCAAATAAAAAATATTTTTTTACTCAACATTTTGAGCTGGCCCACTAATTTTGGTTAAATAAATTTTGTTATGAAGGAAAAAATTTTTTTTCGATCTTTGAAAACATTCAAGAATTGATGAATATATGTAGTTAATTTCTACTCATCTTTCACTGTAATACAAAAAAATTAACAATTAACATACTATTTTTTTCAACTTTTATTAAAATTGCAATAATGCAAATATTATAAAATAATATTCGATAAAATAATATTATATAAAAATAATATACACAAAAAAAAAAAGTTTTTTTCGCTCCATTCTAATAATAAGTTACCTTTGGTTTTTAATTTTTAGTAATTTTGTAGTACAAAGAAACTGCAATATCTGAATACATAATTATTTTTTTAACACCATGATTGAAATAATTTGTGTAAGCCAATTTGAAAAACCAAACATTACAGTAATATTTATTTAAATATAATTACCACAGCGAATATAAAATCCATACACTATCAATTATCACCGTTTTAACATTTTCCAAAGCCGCATTATTTTACTATAAAGTTTCTATATAACCTATTTTTTGTTATAAACATAATTTTCACAAATTTATATGTCATCCATTGCTTAAACCGTCTTAAAGTATTAAAAAAAAAACATTCGAGTATTAATTTAAAATTTGAAATCAAAAAGTCACGTTCAAACAACTGAATCATTAATTGGATTTATTACATAACTTAGATAATAATATACGATTATTAATTATGGTAATAATTAATTATTAATAATAAAATAAAAGAGCGAAAATTAAAAAAAAAAGCATTTAAGCATTAATATAGTAAATATTAATAGAATGTGTTCTAAAATATAATTATATTATAAGTACTAACAGTCAAATATCTTCTCCTTAAATAAATGGACTGTGAAATAAGATAACGTGCAAGGCATTATATATTTTCATGTCTATATATTATTACTTATTATTATGAAAATATTAAAATATTTTAATTTATCTCCGTTTCATTTGCAATTATTTGAAGCCATGATTACATCTATTTATCATAAAGTACTTAAAAAAATCGAAAAAAAAAAACAATTTTCAATCGACTCATGATCAATCATTTATTGGCTTCAAAATAAACTAAATTAACAAAAGACTTATTTGCTTAAAAATCAATCAAGGTTTATTTGCTTAAAAATCAAACACAAAAATTAAATGTGTCCTTTGAATAAATATTATTTTGAAGCAAAAAGACAAAATAATACAATAATTGAAATACACTCGATTTCTATTAATAAAAAATCATTTTATTTATTGATTACAACTACACTATATGTTATATGAGTGTGGTTTATTTTTATATATATATAAGAAGAATTTTTCATAACATTTATATGGCTATATCAGATTTTTGAGACGGCAGTGTCAATTTTCATCCAAATTTATTAATTTTGATACTTATCTCTAATAATAAATGCGATTCAACCTGGCAACACTGAAATGTCACTTTGACACTAATGGCTTCACGAAACGATAAAATTTGAATTATGACATTGATTTTGATAATCATTGGGTCATTTTATAACTGAATCTATTATCTTATACCAATTGTTAATAATATCTACAGTATACATTATATAAAAACTATGTCGATATAAAATATGATCTCAC
Source organism: Fabriciana adippe (assembly GCA_905404265.1). Classification (NCBI taxonomy): domain Eukaryota; kingdom Metazoa; phylum Arthropoda; class Insecta; order Lepidoptera; family Nymphalidae; genus Fabriciana; species Fabriciana adippe. The sequence continues at coordinate 4,858,041 of FR990005.1, read as the reverse complement.
CTTGTGTAGATTGCTTATTATTGATTAAAATAAAGGGATAACATACAAAATTAATTTATGAAATCACATACTAACTACTAAATTAAATATAGACCATTAAAGTAAACGTTATCTAAAAAACTAAAACCTTTTTAGATGCATACATAAAATATTTTAGCCGTTAAACTTGAAGTATATTTAAAAAAGAAGTTGATTTTCGAACATTATCCATTTAACTATGTAAAATATATATATATATATATATATATATATATATATATATATATATATATATATACTATGTAAAATATATATATATATATTACACAAAATAAAAAATTCATAAAAACGCATTCAATTTTGGGAATGGTATTAGTCTTAAATCTAAAAACGTTTTTAACATTTTTAATGGCATCATAATGTTGCTATAACAAATAAAACGATAATAGTATATATTTATTTTAAATTATACAAATTCCATTATATTTTCATTAAGTTTTTAAGCACTAAGCATTATATTTACTACGTATAGAAAATGCTCAAAGATATTTATTTATAAAAAAATATTTTATTTAGCTCAATTTCAATATATGGTTTCGGAGTAATGAATTAATCTTTTAATCAATACAAACACATTTTGGCATAAGGAACTACTTATTTATATTATGTTCCTTCCTTGTATTATTATATAAAATATCACACTATATTGCTATCATAACACAATTTTAGCATATTAAATCTTTATTATAAAGCAAGTACGCACTCGAAGCAACACACATAAATCAATATAATACGATAAAAATTAAGAGATTATTAAACACTTAAGAGTATGCAATAGAAAGTAAAATAAATCCTTGCTAGATAAAGACCTTAATAATGTTATAGTCTAGTCAATAAGTTGGAAAACGTGTTAATTTTTAACAAGTTATTAAAAAAAAATCAACTCTTTTTTTGCTTATATAGTTCATAATTATTAGATAATTACTATTAAAAATACCACACGCCGCTCATACAAAAATACTTAATTTAATTTAGAATTTCCTCCTTTTCCATTAGCACCAATAGTTTCTGTGTAATTTGGAAAAAAACTAGACCCCTTTTTTTAAATATTTAATTGTTTATAATATTTGCAATTATTGTTTATATGTTGGCTTAAAATTTTCCAATATTTTTCTAAAAGTCATAACGAATCCTATGAAGGTATCTATTGAACGTATTTTGATTCACAATAGCAAAAGTTAACACGTTTTACAAATTGTTGACTTAACTATAAGTAATAAGATCATAAATAAGACATAAATCCGCCATAAATATATTTTCCATTAAAATTTGTCAAATTAACAAATATTAAAAGAAAAAACCAAATTCCCTTGACATTTCAATAAAATAGATTAAAAATTAAAACAATCAAAATGCTGTATTTGTACATCAATTGTCATTCACTCGTCGGTGTTGCCAGCGCTAAAGCACTGAACACCGCTGTAATTTGCACATCTCACAATAAAAATTTATTCCACAATCTGTCATGTCCACACTAAGAAACCTTTTTGTCACTGTCACATTTATTACTTAAGTCGCCATCTTGATTTTTAATGGCAACACCGTTTTGACGGGTGCCATTAGTGTGGGACTTTTTGCTTTTTTTCTTGGGCATTTCGTAGACCCTTTCTAACAGAGCAAGGAGAATACTGCCGGGCACTCTTTGATGTTCCTCTACTAAATTTTCTATAGCAGACGCAACCTGAAAAATATTTATACTTTAGTACAGGGCTTGCCAACCTTTCTTTTGTAGAGCCTCCTCGGATTATAAAAAATATTTTCATGCCCCCTTTATTTTTTATTTAATAAAAAATACATTATTTTAACGATTTTTATTTATTTTAAGTTGTAACAAATAAACCCCCTCTACGCCTGCGTCCCACTGGTAGGAAACTCCTGCTTTAGAATATATAATTTCAGCGCTGGATTTACACTAGGGACACTCGGGGCTAGTGCCCAGTTCGGCAAAATTCAGAGGGTGGGGAAAAAATTTTTCTTCGCGCTATCGAAAATGCTTTTTTATTTCCCAAAAAATGAATAATTATAAAAAAATTACTAGTACATTTTTCGAAAAATTGAAATCATTTATAAATAATTTTTTTGCATTTAAAAAAAAAAAAATTAAAAAAAAAACTATCCATTTTATGCAAAATTTCGATAATGGGGCGGCATTTTTTACTATGCCCAGGGGTGTATAACTGTATAATTTCTTTTAATATTAAATATTTAGTCGTTAGAAGTATAATATTACTACTATTCTAATTAAATAAAGCAGTTCTGACTAAATTAAATATAAAATGGCTAACCTCAGTGAAATTGTTCGTTATCATAACTTTTTCAAGGATGTAATATCACTTATACTCGTAATATAGTCCGGCCAATTTAGACATTCGAAGCTACATAAATTCCCAACAAGCTGAAAATTGGTGAAATCGTTCAAAATATAATTATAAATAAAATTTGAAAGTTCCCCATCTTTCCCCTGTATGGAAAAAAATTATTCAAGGTCAAAGGTCAAAAAAATGAGTTTTTCGCGAATTTCAGCAAAACGGTAAGTTTTATCATAAAAATAGCTCAGAAAAAAAATTGTAGATCATAAAATTATCAATAAAAAAAATGTATGAATAATTATATTTTGAACGATTTCACCAATTTTCAGCTTGTTAGGAATTTATGTAGCTTCACTCTTATTTTTCGGTTTAATTAGACCGGACTAATATAATGTTTAGAAACTTTTATATAGACAAGAATTTAACTAGAAAACGTATATTGTTTTTAACTTCTGCTGAAACATCTTAGTATTCAGTGAAACTTGAGGCTTTCTTGTAACTTGAAGAGGAAGCTTTCGTTGATTCTAAGAGCGTAGCTAACAAATATGTATGTATGTTTGTGTTAATGTATGTACATGTGTAAGTATGTATATGTGTATGAGTGAACAACTAAAATGGGATATTTTCGTTTACCCTAAGAGCGTTAATCTACATATACTAATATTATAAAGCTGAAGAGTTTGTTTGTTTGAACGCGCTAATCTCAGGAACTACTAATCCGATTTGAAAAAATCTTTTTGCATTCGATAGCCCGTTAACTAAGGAAGGCTATAAGCTATATTATATCATCCCGGAAAAATGTACGGTTCAAACCTGTGGGATAGATTTGTTTTTGTCTAGGGACGAACCCGAAGCGAAGCGAGGGTGAGTCGCTTAGTAACAAATATGTATGTGCATACGTGTGTGTATGTGCGCGTGCATGTGTGTATGCGTATGTGTGCGTGTGTACGTATGTCCTCACCTTCTGCTGCAACTGGTCAGGAGTGAGCGAACCATCATACGGTATGGCCGGGCCGAGGTGCGTGACCAGCTTGACGGGGAAGCCTCCGTACACGGGCGCGAGGGGGATGCGAGTAGCCGCGTATATGCGGAGGCAGATCCCTCGAAGCCAGCCCACTGTTCGGAAAGCTTCTCGAATATTCTGAGTGAACATTGGGACTATTGGCTGTGGACGGAAAGTTAAATTTTTTAATTATTTCGCATCATATTTTATGCTGCGAAAGAAACCTGACTGATCAAAAATGTAATTTAAATTTAAAGAAATATAAACTTGATATCAAATTTTAAAATCTTTTTTTTTTTAATTTTTGCTTTGTTTTGATCAATGTCATATGATTCATACAACTTACTACTTTAGCTTCGAGGGCAACCTTAGCGAATCCTTTCCTGGCCTTCCAATTCAACCCATAATAATGGTCCCCAAACTGTGCTTCATACACACCCCCGGGAGATATAGCCAGGGAGTTCCCCGATCGAAGGACTCCCACACACATTTGCACTGTCCCGGGTATCACGCACAAACCCTCTAGAAGGGATGCCCATCCTGGAATAAAATGTTTAACATGAAATAACACTATCAATCGAGCATAGTATAATAATAATCGTAACTACACAAAATATATATTAAAAGATTCCAAACAGATAAACGATTTATGTAGACATTGTACTAATGCCCCCGAAACAATTCAACACATAACCGGAGCTTATAGAAGTATTGTTCAAACTGATTACAAACATAGACACGATCAATTAGCGTCAATAATTCACCAACACCTTGCATACAATTACAAATTTATTTAAAAAAAAAAACAGCCATATTATAAACATAATCCTGATTGCGTTTTAGAAACCAGTGACTATAAGCTTTACTGGGACAGTACTATATTAACAGATAAAACAGTTCATTATAATAGACCAGACATTACCTTTTACGACAAGAAAAATAAAACAATTTTTCTAATAGATATAGCCATTCCTAACACACATAATATTCAGGCCACTGTGTCTGAGAAACTGTCGAAATATCAAGACCTTGCTGTAGAAATTAATACCCAATGGCAAGCCCAAACTGTGCATATTTTACCAATTTAGTCATCCACTGGTGTAGTACCTAAATCATTAGAAAATAGTCTAAAAATAATAAATATTCCAGTATATATAATTTACACTTTACAAAAAGCCGCTATACTAAAAACCTGTCGAATTACACGAAAATTTCTAGCATCCTCCACGATTTCTAGTACTTCCAGTCACACTCATTTTTAATTTTATCACACTTGGTTAAGGCCCGTGTGATAGAGTAATATCTTCTTTTGAAAGAAAGAAGAGAAGAGGAATTTCTTTTATAATAATAATTAAACCATTTTTATTTCCTTAATAAAATTAAAATAATAGTATGTTTATAGAGCATGCAATTAATATATAACAATTTTATAAAAATAAAAAATTAAAATCTCTTTAAATAGCTTATATAATTTAATTTAATAATTATATATTTCTTTTTCTTTTTTTTTCTCTATTTATTAAGGACCTCTCCATAGAGTAAAGGCCTCCTGCATTTTTTTTCACATAGCTCAATCACTGGCTTTGTCTGTCCACTCTTTTCCTGCTGCTCTCAAAATTTCATCTAGCCGTCTCTCCGCTGGTTTGCCTCTGGTTCTTTTGCCTATAGGCCCTTTCCACGCATAACGGACCAACTTTGAGTCTAAATGCGGAAAATTGAGTCCACCCTACATTAGGCCCCTTCCATGAAGTTATCTTTTTGGCCCACCTGTCTTCGTTCAAACGTGCAATATGGCCGATCTACTTCCATTTCAGTCTTTTGCTATGTTCTAGAGCAGCGGTCGGCAACCTCTCAGCAGGCAGGGGTCACAAGGTGGCAAAATCTAGTACAGGCGGGCCGCACTTGTGATATTAAAAACAAAAAAAAAAAACATTTTATTTGTCTTTTATTTAAAGAAATGAGCATAAAATAACAAAAAATATAAAGATGTACCACAAAATATATAACTACAAACTTCAGTGTGACGATTAAGGCTGTATTTGAGCGGCTATTTGTTAGCTTTCATGTTAGTAGTTACAATTCGTAAAATGGCTCTTAAATGTTCATCTGTGAGACGAGAAGCATAGTTATTTTTTCGGTAATTAAGGATTGAAAGTTTGTTCACATAAATAAGTAAAGTTCGCATAAAGAGTACTTATAGAAGTTATATTTATAAAACAGTCACGGGCCGCATGGAGGCAGCTCGCGGCCCGCGGGCTGTGGGTTGCCGACCGCTGTTCTAGAGCATCAATCAACTTTGTTGCTTTTCTTATATCCGTGCTTCACTTTTTGTGTCTCAGTTTTAAATTAGCAAACACATTATACCAATAACTAAATGTAGACTGGTAAAATGATTTCTACATTCGATATCGCTAAAAGAACGACATTATTACCACGTTACATAACGCTTTTGTGTCTATGTCACTTCGATAGACTTGTTACTTTTTTATTAGCGGGTCGATGTGGAGTTGGAGCAAATGGCGACAAAATCAGCTGTTATCATTTTCGCAGTGCATATATAATATTTTTTTAATACGTACAAAGCTTTGAAATAAAATCTTATAACTGGATATTGTCAGAAATTAATAAGATAGCCACAACTAGAGATAATTACGATCAATGCCGTCTTGTCCAAATCCGGTACGTTTCAAATCTCTTTAATATAGCAATAAAATTGCCTATTTATATATTAAAATGTCGTTGCTCTAGTGGTTATCATGTACAGCTGCAGATCCGGAGATTCAGGGTTCGAGTTCGAGTCCCGGGCTAGTAATTTGTATATATATTTTTTTTAATTTTTGGTCAAGCGTCGGTGTTGAGTATTCGGCGTTTTTTCACCCTCGTGCTTCGGAGTCTCCAGTTTCAGATAGAAATCGAACTAACGTCCCTCGAACTTGAAGAGTGAAAGGAATATCTAACCCTGATCTATGTTGCAGAAATCATTCAGGACATACAAAACAAACTTACCAGGTATTTTAAACATGAAGCGATCAGCCACCGTGTGAATGTGTCTTCGTTTGAAGAGCGACATGCGCGCATTAAAGTAGTACATGTCGACGGGTAACGCACCGTGGTAGTAAATCAATAGGAAAGGACCCTCTGGTATGTTCTCTATACCTTTGATATCATAGCCTGAAGAATAAAATCAATTTGAAATTTTAATAATACATTTCCAAAAACGGGTTTATATAAAAAAAAAATTACACGAATAAACAGATGTGCGAGAAGTAAGTACATCTAACTTATAAAAGTTTTTTGCAAACTTTAAAAAGAACTTAAAAGTGCAAGTTGTCAAAGGAAAAAGAACCTTTGAAATTTTAATTTATCGAATTATTTTATACTAGATAAAGATTCTGATAACGTACCGTGCCACAGCCACCCGTGGGCGTCCCACAACGCGCAAACTGCGAGGCGAGCCGCATTCTTCCAATCGCTTTGCACGCCGTCCACTACACGCAGTCTAAAACAAAATAACTTATTACATTAGGAAAACAAAAACATATCTATCCCACGGGAACCGTACATTTTTCCGATATAAGGTATCAGCATGTCAAATTTTACTAAATTAGGTGCATAAGTTGTTGTGTACTAAGCTGTATAAGTTACTATAGTTTTTTAACTATCCCACGGGAACTCTTTAATTTTCCGAGATGAAAGGTATATAAAATGTTGACCGGGGATATAAGGTATCACCATACAAAATTTTATTAAAATCGGTCCAATAGTTTCGGAGATTTGCCCATAGAAACAGACAAGCAGACAAAGTCTACAGTTTTGTTATATGTATGTATAGAAAGTATACAAAACATTTTCCTATCTATTAGTAGAACAAGCGCGGATCCAGGGGGGGGGTCATGGGGGTCATGACCCCCCCCAAAGCCAAAAATACGTCTTTAAGAAGTTTGAAGTTTAAAAAAAGAAGGATTAATACAAAATTATTTTTTTAAGTACCTAATTCGAAACAAATTAAGTTTTTATTCATTACTACTTCGCGGCTCACCCTTTTTTAATTTTTTCTTGGTTTTTTATGTTTAATTTCTAGAATAATCTTTTGAATTTCATGAAACTAAGGGAATGTAATTTTCGAAATATAATAAACAAAAAAAAAATTAAAATTGAAATGTTTAGCCATTTCCGAGAAAAGTATGTTTTATGGTCTCGAGAAACTGAAAATATCCCCCAACTTCAAGTGGACGTTTACATTTAAAAATTTTGTTTTGTACAATTTTCAGATAGGGCTCATTCTTTTCGTCTTAAGCTCTACTTTTTATTAGAAATAAAAACATTGTATGGTCGCCCTATAATAACACTCTTAAAAATTGAAAACATTGGAGAAATCGATAATTTTTACTTTGTAAACTACATTTTTTTTCATTATCATTGAAAAAGTGTACTTTATTAACTAATTTTTTATACACTAATTACACCAGTATATACTTCGGGAAAAACAAAACAAATGGTATCATTAAGTTTTTAATTTGACGCATATTATTTATAAAATGTCGCCGTAAACATTCAATTTGACGAATCTTGAAGAAATAATAAAAATTGGAGTTCACGTAAAGTATCCCGTACTCTGTTGTATTTTTTTCGGTAGAATCTATTTATGTTATTATTTTTTCGAATTTATCGATGTTTTATTAATTTTTGATCGATTTTGGAGTTAAATTTATTGTTTTTTTCTGAAAAATTAGATTTCAAGGTAATAACAGAAAGAAAATTCATTCATAGCCTAATCTTGTTTATTCATTAGTTAAAAGTATAATTTAAAAAAATTAAGTTGATATTGCCTTTTTAAAGCGTTAGCAGGTCCGCTGTACAATTAGCCTCGAGAAATGGGAGAATACAAAACGTTGAAAAATAGTTTTTTTCAATTTTCTAGCTTGCTGTGATATCCTATCGAAAAATATTCTTGACAAAAGTCGTAGGTCTAGTAAAAATCTACGACTTATATAGATGACACTTCTTACAATAACCTCAAGGTTTTCGAGATATTTCCAAAAAACGCGTTTTTTTTTCAATGATTATTAAAAAAAATGTAGTTTACAAAGTGAAAATTATCGAATTCTCCAACTTTTTTCAATTTTTAAGGGTGTTTTTACAGGACGACCATACAATGTTTTTGTTTTTTCAAAAAGTAGAGTGCAAGACGAAAGAAATTACTAAAAATCCACTTAAAACATCCACTTAAAGTTTGGGGTGATTTTAAGCCTCCCGAGACCATAAAATATAAATTTATCGGAAACGGCTAAACATTTCAATTTAAAAAAAAAAAAAGGTTATTACATGTATTTCATTGTGAATAAAGAACATTTTTCGATAGGATGTCACAGTAAGCCGGAAATTGGAAAAAAAAAACTATTTTTTAACTGTTTGCATCCCTCTATTTCTAGGGGGTAGCTGGACAGTAGGGGCATTTTACGGGTTTTTGTTTTATATATACCTGCTAAAGTTTTAAAGTCACCAAGCTTCAGGTTTTAATTATTATTATTTTTTTCTCTTAAAAATAAACAGATTCCTCGATAAAACCCGTTATTGTGTTTTCCCGTGGGAATAAAGATTTTCCTGTAGTAAAAGGCATCCCTAATGTTGATCCGAATAATAAATTTTCTCTACACAAAATTTGGTTAAAATCGTATCGGTACTTTTTGCGTGAAACCGCACACACAAACAGGCTTAGACATAAATTTTGTTTTGGATTTTATATTCTGTACACTATACGTTACACGGTTACAGTGATAGTTTTTAAAGAATATTTCATGTACCGATTTTGGTAAGTTACTGTTTTGGTACCTGGGCGACCAAGCTTCGCTCGAAGTTCTTTTTTGTTATATCGTATTTTTTAGATGATAATCTATATAACTTAAAACTAAAAACTTGAATAAATAAAAAAAAAGAACAAAAAAAATCAAAAGTTAAAACTTTGTATCCGACCGGGATTCGAACCCGGACACCTGTGATTGTCAATCTTGCGCCTTGGCCGGTTAACCACGATGCTTATGCTCGAGGGGGCGACATTAGCGGTCATATTATGCGTGGAATAATGCGAAAGAAAACCACATGAAAACTCGAAAACACACCTTTTCCCAGACATACGTCTAATCTAGATCAATTTTTCGCCCCCGAAAACCTCCACATACCAAACTTCAGCGAAATCGATAGAGCCATTTCCGAGATCGCCGGTATAAATAAATAAATGAATAAATATACAAGAATAGTTCGTTTAAAGGTATTATGTTAATTAAATATATTAGATATAGATTATGTGTATAGTTCAGCATGTGACCCCCCCCAAAATGTAACTCTAGATCCGCGCCTGTAGTAGAATCATACTAAAATTGACACTAATTGGTACAAATAGTATGCGCGATAACGCAATGACTTCTACAACATATATTTTTCTTAAAGAACCTTGTAAAAAAAACATGTAAATCACGCATAGGTAATTATTTCTAAATAAAGTTATTGCCCTAAAAACTTGTTATGACTGAAAAACAATATTATCACATGTCCCAGACGGGTTTTGTCTGTGATCAATTAATTTATCAATTTTTATTTAATTAGCGACATAAATAGTAACGCTTAAAATAATTCCGCTCATTATTTCATAAAACTTCATGCGTCTTCCACATGATTATACAGAGTTCATGTTTTGTTTTTGTTTACATATTACAAAACAAATCGTACGTGTCTTAGGATTCAGATTTCTTTTTTAAGGAAACACCTTAAAAAAGAAATCTGAATCTTTAGACATTGCTTTATTTTTTCTTTATCTCTGGAATTGCAGTCAGATTTATAATATTGTTTTTGCTTTTTCTAGCCTATTTGTTGAGGAAATTTATAGACCATCTAACATCATGCTGCGATCCTTAGAAGAAGAACAATTATATATACATACATTACGTGGGCAAATCCGCAAGACGATAATATGCTCAAAACAAAAAATGTAAAATCTATAGTAATATTATAAATGGGAAAGTAACTCTGTCTGTCTGTTACCTTTTCACGCTTAATCCGCTGAACCGATTTAGATGATATTTGGTATGGAGATAGTTTTAGACCCTGGGAAGGACATAGGATAGTTTTTATCCCGAAAATCATCCCTTAAGGGGGTGGAAAGAGCAATGAAAGTTTGTATGGAGAATCATTTCTCAAGTAAGGGATATATATTTTTTTTTTAATTTTTAAAGTAGGTACTTACTTTTCTATACCTACGTATGTACATATATATAGTTTATTCTATACTAACCGTGAAAACGTACCTAGGGACGAACGCGAACGAAGCGAGCGCGAGTCGCTAATACTTAATAACTGATTCAATACAAATATTTGTCTAAGAAGGACTAGCAACAACTACCGCTATTAAAATCAAGTGTTCCAACAAGTTTTAGTATAGTCGTTCTAATACTAAAAAAGATAAATGGACATATATATCTTAGGGTGGCATGATACTGGCCAAAATGCGTCCAATGTTTTGGACAATGGCGTTTCTACCAAGAAATCAGATGAATATCTCCGTTGTATCAAAACGATGTATATTTGATTTAAAAACTGACAATTCCACTTGACCAAAATAAAAAAAAATAGCCAATATTAAGTCTAGTATTTTCAATAACAAGTTACTGTATTAAAATAAATCAATGTCATCAATATATGGAATCCCAGTACACTACGAGTACAAGACGATGCCGACATCCCTGGCCTAGCAACCAAATGCCCGAGAAAGTTTTAAAATTCCCCCCTCTTTTTCCCTTTTTTTTTAATATATTCCTATAAGACAAGGTCGCATAAACTAATGCTTTATACAAATTAGTCAATTATACTAGTTTTTCATCAAAACTCTTACACTTTAAAAAAATATACAAAACAATGATGTCTGAGTGAAGCGAACGTGTTAATCATTATCGTCAAATAATAACAATATCTATATCTCGTGTGGAAAATAACGGATCCTATCGAATCTAGGCGAAAACGGTAATAAAATTTAATCAATTTATATGATCCATTCCTCTATAAAGTTGGTACTTTTTGGCAAACGATGTGCATCAAACTGCTGTAGTTTGAATAACAATTGTAGCACCTCTAACGTTATTCTTTAGATAATCACTATAGTTTCCTATATAAACCTACCGAAAGCATTTTGTTGACTTCAATATCTAATCTAAGTGGTAGCCCAGTGGTAACGCGCTCGCTTGGAAAACCGAGTGAAGCGGGTTCAAATCCCGGGTCTCGCACCTCTGATATTTTCGCGTGCGAATCATTTCTAACATGATTACCACTTGTCTTACGGTGAAGGAAAAACATCGTGAGGAAACCTGCATGTCTTAGAGAACCTAGCAAGTTTTCGAAAGACGTGTGAAGTCCGTCAACCCGCACTTGGCCAGCGTGGTGGACTATGGCCTGATCCCCCTCGTATTGAAGGGAGGCCCGTGCCCAACAGTGACATGTTAAAAAAAGGGCTGATTACAATATCTAATCAAACGTTTGTAACGATCACTTTCTGAGATACGCGACAGCCTCCTGGGCCATAATAGACAAGTATCACACTGTATTATAATAGAACACGATGCCAAACATTATTACAAAAACGCTTTTATTTAATCTTCTATTTGCCTTTTTACTTTAAAACTGGTAATCCAATATTCAAATAATTAATTATTACCTCCAAGAAAAATTCATACAATACAGTAATATCGACCATGAAATTGTTCTGATGACAGAAAGGTAGCCAAAAAAACTACTGAACTCAACTTGGAAGAAATATAGTCCAGGTGATGTGTAGGGTCTGATGATGGAGACAGATGGTGACCATTGGAACTCCATTTTATAAATAAACTTTTAAAAAAATGATGTTTTACGTTTATTTACCTGTACAGTCTGTATAGATGAAAGATAATACTGCTGACGTATATCAGTAATATGATGACTGCAGGTAGCAGAAACGTGACGATCACTGGTGTGAGGACCCATGTTAACCACAAGCTATATTCTGTGTCCACGTACTCCACTGTAAACAAACAAATATTATATTAATAACTATGTATATTTATTGAATTTAACTATATAACTAGCGCCTAACCCTAGCTTCGCTCGGGTGCGTGCTTAGGCGCCTTACAGCCTATGTGTTAGTCTTGTTAATAGTCTGTGTTTTTTTTTAATTAAGGCTATGTAACATCACACATAAGATCATTGTACGTATGTATTATATAAAAATGACATGACTGGAACCGCAGCCTACTGTAGTAAATAATAAAACTAAGAAAATATTCAGCAGATGATTTAAAGTACCCTTGAAAGTTTACAAAACGTCAAATAAAATATATATTCGAAATACAATTAAATGATTAGATCGAATACATAAAGTCTACGAGTTATGTTTAACACTATCGATACAAAACATCCGATCCTTCAACAACATAAATAAATCACGCAACAACCGCGTTTAAGATACAAAAACCCCGACCCTTGTACCCAAGTTATCTCTTTTCAATCAGTCTCTTCTAATGTCCCATTTATCTAACAGGATATGGAAAAATAGGATTTCGTCGGATATTGATAGTGCAGCATCCGGGTGATATCGTCTGGTCGCCGTCTGCATGCAACACTGACCCCTGCTCTGCACGCAACGCGCACGCGTGTCCAGTGTGGGGTTTTTACGTAACACACAAGTTGTGTAGGTCATGGTTCATACATAAACAATTCCACTGCTCTAACTCGTTTAAAAAACCTATCTTCTTTATAATTACTATATTTAACACTTACTTAGATTTACACAAATATTTGAAATTTAAAAAAAAAACTATCTTTTTGCGGATCTATTTTGGTTTTTGGTTCCCGACGTTTCGAATGCTTTACAGCAATCGTGGTCACGGGAGACACTAAGTTTTTAGACGTCACGAAGGACTCTACATTCGATATATAAAATCCTTAAATATTTACTGCGAACTAGTTTACTTTGCATGAAATTCTTTAATTATCTCTTAAATACTTTTAGCAATTTTTACTGCGCAACTTTTACTACACATATTTATTACTAATAATATTTTGAAAGTAATGATTATTGGAAATATATTATGTTGTAAATTTATATTTTGATTCAATCAATAATTTAAAAGACAGTGGTAGCTCAGTGGTAAAGCGCTTGCAATGGAAACGAAATGAAGAGGGTTCAAATCCCGGGCGTCGCAACTCAAATATTTTCATGTGCAAATCATTTTCAAAATGATTACCACTTGCCTAACGGTGAAAGAAAACATCATTAAAAAAACTACACGTCTGAGAGAACAACAACACGCACTTGTCCAGCGCGGTGAACTATGGAACCTGTACCCAGCAACGGGACGTTAAAAGTCTTAATTAAGTATAATATAATCTATTACACAATGTTATAAACAATGTTTACTAAATAAATATACATAGTAGATATAATGAATATGGCCGTTGCAGCGATGTATTAAATATTTTAATATATTTTATTGGAATAGAAATTAAATATGTGCATCTAATTGTAAGCCTCTTAATGTCACAAATTTTTTCCTTTTTTTTTACAAATCTATACAAAAACGTAATAAAAAGGTCTTAATCAAAAATGTATAAGTATTAAAAATTATGTGTGTGTATATGTGTGTGTCTACAATAAATACTATCGCATAAGACGACTCCCACATATGTTCACCTACATAAGTACATTTCATATATACATCATGAAAATGTATTGTAATTCCCAACAGTGTGCTCTCACGTCGCACAATAGCATTACCAACTATACCGGAGGTCGCGGATTCAATTCTTGCTGGGGCAATTTTCTTTTCAGTACTGATTAATTATAGGTTATAATAAACCACGGATACTGTCACTAGTTTCCAGTTTTCCGAATTTTTTAGGACACATCCCACAGACAGAAGACAGAAAACGTAGACTAGAATGATACATATGAAAATGAGTGTTAGTAGGCATTTACTCAACTGCTTTATCGCTATGTAAACACATCAAATTATAATGTGTAAAAATAAAAACGATTAAAATAGTATTAATGTTATCTCAAATAGATGAATGCAGTCGACCCTAATGATTGATACCATTGCATCCTAAAGGTGTCTCGTAAAGGTTCCAGAAACTTCGATTTTAACTCATTTCTTCAGATAACGTAATGTCACATTTTATCGGCATATTTTATTTATGTTCTTAAAATATATTGAATGATAAAGTTAAAAACATTGATTTTATATTATTTTTATATTGCTTGGTTACAGCACTAAAAATATAGCTATTTTTAACTGGAACAAACAGAGAAAGCAGTGATAGCCTAAAAGGAACGCATTCGTTTGTAGAACCAAGCAGGTTCAATCCTTGGGTTCCCGCATTTTTAATATTCTCATGTGCGAATCATTTTCAACATGATCACCACTTGTCTTACGATGAAGAAAAACATCGCGAGGAAACCTGCATGTCTGAGATCTAACTTGATTTCGAAAGACGTGTCTAGTACGCTCACCGACACTTGGCCGATAAGTTATTTAATTGCGAAATTGGAGCTAGCACTTGTGGATTGCCATCTCCTTTCTGATTTCTTACAAAATACTAACATTTACTTATCAACTCTTAAACCATTAAAATTGTATGTATTGTATGTATTCAGCCCTTTTTAACGTCCCACTGCTGGGCACGGACCGCCCTTCATTATGAGGGGGATCAGGCCATAGTCTGCCACGCTGGCTTAGTGCGGATTGGCGGACTTCACATGTCTTTCGAAAACTTGCTAGGTTCTCTCAGACATGCAGGTTTCCTCACGACGTTTTCCTTCACCGTAAGGCAAGTGGTGATCGTGTTAGAAATGATTCGCACATGAAAATATCAGAGGTGTGAGACCCGGGATTTGAACCCGCTTCACTCGGTTTCCCAAGTGAGCGCATTACCATTGGGCTACCACTGCCTTACCTTACCATTAAAATTACTAACCCGAATTCTGCACTGAGTCGTAATATAGATTTTTTATAATTTACTCACTTTTTTACGTTTCTATTGTGAGTCATCCTCTCACAATCCGATGTGTTATAATAAGTATTGACGGAATGCAAGAAACTGAGCGAGAAATAGCATAATATAGGGAATTATCTATCGCCGCCTAAACTATTTCAATGATGGATTTAAAAATAAATGTTATTTAATAAAAGTAAAAATTAGATCAATACTCCAACTGAATAATTTTCGGCAATCTCCTCGGAACTTATATAGCCATACATTTAAAACTAATTTAATTTATAAACATATTTCTGAAGTACCTACCAATATTGAACAAAAATTTAGATTTTTTTACACTAGCGGCTCACTCTCGCTTCGCTCGGGTTCGCATCTAGATAAACAAAAACAAATCTATCCCACGAGAACCGTACATTTTTTCGGGATGAAAAGTAGCCTATTTGTTATTCGGATGTATGAACTATGTTATTGTAAGGTTTCATTAAAATCCAATCAGTAGTTTTTGTGTACTAAGCTATGTAAGTTACTATAGTTTTTTAACTATCCCACGGGAACTCTTTTATTTTCCGGGATGAAAAGTATCTAAAATGTTGACCGAGGATATAAGGTACCACCATGCAAAATTTCATTTAAATCGGTCCAACAGTTTCAGAGATTAACCCGTACAAACAGACAGAGAAACAAAAAATAAAAAAATCAGATTTTTTTCTATTTCTCTTCTTACATCCCCTGACTCGGTTTTTAGCATTTTTTTCTATGTACAGACATTCGACCTCTACAGTTTTATTATATCTATAGATTTGAGAGGTCATTGTCCTCTTTGCCTAACTCATGGGAAAGGAAAAAATAAGAAAAACAAATTATACATTTCGCATCATTACCCTTGAAATAAATTTCATAGTTTCAAATAATAACATATTATTAGTTTGGTCAGATATAAAGCAACTCTTAGACCAGATCCTTTAAACAGAGCTTCGTGTATACAAAAACTAGCACAAAACCTGTTCAATAAAAACTACAGAGTAGTAGTTTAATTAATTATCATTGGCTATCGTCGTATCGGTCGAAACGTTGTAATAACGATATTCTGCGATTGTTTTTGCACAAATTTAAACAGTCCACTGGGATTATTTAAATTGGTGCAAAAAACAATGATTTATCCACGTTCAAAAATCGGAATACTTTTCCAGTGAAGTGTACATTGGTGTTTTCTTTGATATCCAATGTTACTGATATTTGATATAAACTTATAGGTTTAAAAAAATAAAAAAAAAAAAAACTTTTTTTGTGATTTATTTAAAAACTCTTGATTTTGAATTCATTGAAAAAACTGGAGACAACGGGTTTACCGAACTTATAATAATTAGAATGCAGATTGTTTTTTTTTTTTTTTTTTTCAATAAAGCAACACACAAATAAACTCACATATAAATCTCTTTTAACGTATAAAATTCTTTTCGAGCACTGCGAGAAGATGCAAACATGTGTGTGCATAGAAAAAAAAATGTTATTAACTTAATGTTATCATGCATAAAAATTAAAAAGTAATTAAGTAAATTATATGTTTGTTTCCACTTCTATATAGCTAAGATTAATGCTAATGCCAATTAGCGACCTTTAGAGATGATCCTGAATCACGGATGCTGATTAATGATAGTACAGCAATAACTCCGTGTGATTAGTTCAAGCGTTATAATAACGTGATCGACATGTGCTTATATCTGATTTTGTGTGACATGATGCAATGATAATATACTATAGCAGTTATAGTATACTACGTAATATATTATGTCTATTACGAGTAAAACGGATTTAATCTATACAGATAAATAAAATTGAAGTGTCTGTTTGTAATGTCAAAATAACAGCTTTATACTAAATGCATATGTAATTAAATACGGGACTTATAAGAAAAACACAATTTTTAAAATTTTTGTCTGTCTGTCTGTTTGTTCCGGCTAATCTCTGAAACGGCTGGACCAATTTTAACGGGACTTTCACTGGCAGACAGTTGATATTATAAGGAGTAACTTAGGCTACTTTTATTTTAGAAAAAGAATTAAGATTTCGCTCAAAAAAAATTAAAACGTACCTAGCGACGAACGCGAGCGAAGCGAGCGTGAGTCGCTAGTTTATTCTAATAATGTTTAAAGTAAAGTTTTTACTTATTTAGAAAATTAAGGATGAGCTTTTTACGTAACTAGCTGATCCAAAAGACGTTTTCTTTAGATCATAGAAAAATTGCACTCCGTATCTATTCTGCATTCTATCCATTCCATTTTGAAAAATTTTGGGCATCTTTTTCAATAGTTGTAGGTACATAAAAACAGCCGTTCTCAAATGATGCGCGCTTACCAACGAACGATATTCCGCAGACATGAAATATAGTAACTATTGTTAGTCTAATGTTCGTCTTTAGCCCAAAGACCTCAGACTCTGCAGCTGTACATTATACCAACTAGAAAAATTAGACATGAACGTACATACACACGTACAACGTACACACGCCATTGAAAGAGGTTTAACCTGTTAGTTTAAAAATTATATCTTAATCTCATAAAATTTAAAATTGATGACTCATAATATGTATATTCACGTCTTGGATTTTCCAAATAGATAAAAATTACAAATTGCTAAAAATAAAGTAACTAAAGAATAGGTACTTGCCATATTTATTTCATAATAGCGACTTACCTTCGCGTCGTTCGAGAGCGTCCCTAGCTATGTTTTTTTTTTTTTTTTGAGCAGAACCCTAATTCTTTTTCTAAAATAAAAGTAGCCTAAGTTACTCCTTATAACATCAGCTATCTGCCAGTGAAAGTCCCATTAAAATCAGTCCAGCCGCATATTTAAAAATCCTATTTAAAAACTCTAATAGGATCTCATTAAAAGCGACAATAGCCACATAGAAACCAATAAATATTTATTGGTTTCTATGTGGCTTTTGTCGCTTTTGATAAGATCTTATTGGAGTTTTATAATAGGCGTTATGGAGATATAGAATTTCGTGTGATATGATGTGAATACTAAAATGTTTTAAAAGACCATCTAATAACTAATTCCTTCAATCAATGCCAAAAAACAAAAATATTTTTCCTAATGATAAATGATATAAGAAAGACATATGTATGTGATCGCATAATTGAAATGTCAATGACTTGCATGCAAGTGGTTTGCAATAACAATTTTTAGCAACTTGTACAAAATAATTCAAATATTATTTAAGCGATTATCACTACATAGTATAAAACAAAGTCGCTTCCCGCTGTCTGTCTCTATATAGGTACATATGCTTAGATCTTTAAAACTACGCAACGGATTTTGATGCGGGTTTTTTAATAGATAGAGTGATTCAAGAGGAAGGTTTATATGTATAATACATAGATAATACACTATATAGTAGAGAAACACTGATAATTTTATTTTTCTAATGTGATGTCGTAAATAAACACATTTTTTGCGCTTACATTGCAAACGCTGGCTGAACCTTACGAGATAGATCAATATAATGTACTACAGCATTGTACACCTTAAAAAGGTCTGCAAAAAAGTCCACAATGGCATATGTCTATCTCTTAAGGATAACATACTATATCCATTTTACTATATCCAAGCTAGGGACGAACCCAAGCGAAGCGAGGGTGAGGCACTAGTATTTGTATAAAATAAGAATTTGTCCTTCAACTTTGTGACCGCGTAACAGAGATTTCACTCTATCACTTATCACTGTCGCACTTACGTGACCTAATGAAATGCGAAAAATAATATAATTTCTTTAAGTATAACTAAGTACTTTTATAACACCCACTTTGATATATTTTCAATTAAACGAAGAAAATAACAAATTAATTTTAAGATTTCCTGTACTCGATAAGAAAATACAACCTTAATTGTGTTATTTAATCTTTTAATCTATATATAAAAGGCCAAACCCTTAAGGCTAGGAAATTGAAATTTCGCACACGTATTCCTCATATGACGAAGACCTCCACGGAGGAAGGATTTTTCAAAATTCAACCCCCAAAGGGGTGAAATAGGGGATAAAAGTTTGTATGAAACTTTTTATTCCTTGAACATATTTGCATAAAATTTCGTATTTTTCATAGTTTGATCGCGAGCGAAGCCGAGATTTCTGCTAGTTTAAAATAAAAAATGGATTTATTTAATTAGGGTTTAGGGTAAAAAGAAAATTTCCTTTGAAATTCCTCTAGTTATTGTCAAATGATACGCGATTAAGTTGACTGTTGGACATAAAAACTAAAAACTTTAATTTTGTTTTCTGTTACGTAGCAAATACAAATTATACTTACTCAAAAACTTTCATCTAGTTTCAGTATTCAATTGAAACTAGGCCAAAGTTTAACAAATATCATATTCAGTTCATGACAGACGCTCTAGTAGAACGTTAAAAGTCTTTGCCTTCAATCAATCTCTAAAAAATTACAGGGTTGTACCAGACCACATATCCACATATGGCCAATATATGGCATATTGCACGAAATTAGGGAAATTTTGTGATAACTGATAACATATCAAAGTTTAGTGCATCTACTTGTTTGTTTTGGGACTTAAAAAAAAAAAAGGGTCCGATCCTTTATAAGTATATGTTTTGGTCCACCTCTCGAATACATTGTTTAAAAAAAACCAATAAAAAATTGTTTGTCATTATCGTTTTTAAAAGATTTTTAATGGAATAGAGCCGCCATAAGACAGTCTATCTATAATTGTTGGACGTTTGCTGTTAAAAAACTCCATAAGTTCTAAACAAAAAGATCCAGATACCAGGCAGGCAAATTACTACTATATATAAATAAGCAAATTTTTGCGTTAACATGATAAACGTTGACATTGAAGGCGTTCATCGTGAATATTGTCAAGTTCAAGGGGGCTATTTCAGTTATGAATGAGATAGTAACAGCTGTTATTATCTATACAGATAAATAAAATTGAAGTGTCTGTTTGTAATGTCAAAATAATAGCTTTTTACTAAATGCATGTGAAAGTTTATATGGTACCTACTTATAAAAAAAAAAACAATTTTTCAAATTTTTTTGTCTGTCTGTCTGTCTATTTGTTCCGGCTAATCTCCAAAACGGCTAGACCTATTTTGATGGGACTTTCACTGGCAGATAGCTTATATTATAAGGAGTAACTTAGGCTACTTTTATTTCAGAAAAAGAATCAGGGTTCCGCGAAAAAAAATTAAAACCCATGAAATTGTGAACAAAATCCGCGTACGGCGTACGCACCCGAGCAAAGCGAGGGTAAATCGCTATATAATTTAAATGAATATCTTAGAAGTAGCAAGCTACTATTTATGTATAAACATAGCTAACCGTGAAAACGTACCCATGGACGAACGCGAGCGAAGCGAGCGTGAGTCGCTAGTGTATAATATATATTATATATGACATTCGTATAAAATATCTTATACTTGATCACACACGAAATGAGAACAGATAAACAAGTTTTCACATTGTGAAGTCAACGAAGAGATAGCTTTTTATGTAAAACAATAAGCCCATTATTATTTATTGTTAACTAGCAGCTCACCCTTGCTTAGCTCGGGTTCGTCCCTAGCGAAAAACAAAACCAAATGTTTCCCACGGGAACCGAACACTTTTCCGGGATAAAAAGTAGCCTATGTGCTATTCCAGACTATAATCTATCTCTGTGCCAAATTTCTGCCAATTCTGGCGTGATTGAGTAACAAACATCCATCCATCCAAACTTTCGTATTTATATAGTAGTAGCCGTAGCGCTACGTTAATGTTAATAGTAATATAAAGAGAATAATATCTTTATACATATATAAAAGTGATAAGTATTAGGTACTTGGTGTTCGGCACAAATACCATGCCATGGTTATTTGACGTACATAGGTTTTTTTAATAGATTTATTATTTATTAATCAAAAGATTTTAATTTTTAAAGGTAATGAATTAAAAAGTAAGAATATGCAATTTGTCGATTATGTGTAAATGCATATATTAATATACCTACTGGTTTCTCTTATCTCAATGTTCATATAACTGTTATCAGTCACTTTTTTATCTTCATAATGTTTTATTTTCGTTAAAGATTTCACTCTTACATATCACACTATCTTTATAATATAAATAGGCGATTCGGCTATAATAATAATTATTGAAAATTTGAGTTTTTCCTCAAAATTTTAAAACTCAGGAAAGCTACTCAAGAAAACCTCAAATCCTCCATAATAGTTACGATCGAATTTCTACCACTGGGCGAACAGTAGTTATTATAAATGCGAAAATTTGTATGTGCGTGTATGTTTGTTACGGATTTAGATGTTAGAACACGGATAGACTATAATAGGTATATATCTTCAGTAATACACATGAGTAGGTATTAGGCACCCGAGCGAAGCGTGGTTAAGTCACTAGTTCATACTTAAAAATATAATTGTGAAAGTTTATTTGTTTGTTTGTCTGTCTGTCCTTTTTTCACATCGAAACAGAGTGACGGATTAGCGTGATTTTTTGTGTGGAGATAGTTGGAGGTTGGAGTTTCCATATTAACCGTTAAACTTAGGGACAGGAAAAACTCCTAGGGACGAACCCGAGCGAAGCGAGAGTTACTAACTCTCGCTTCGCTCGGGTATATAAAATGCGAAAAGATTTTTTCAATCGAAACTGATAGTTCCAGAGAGGAGGTCCCTCGAATAAACAAACAAAGAGATTTTTCAGCTTTATAATATTGGTTTGGATGAATTAAAATTAAACCATAAGTCATTTGAATAGATCGATGAAGCAATTTAGAAGGCTCTCTAAATTGACCTAGAAATATTTTTAAACGAGCGAACATTGATTACAATAATAATAATTATTATTTGTTTATATTTGTTTGAGGTTTTGGGATTTGGGTAAAACTAGTTATATTTTTAGATAAACGATTTTTTAAAATTTAAATATTTACATATTTAATAATAACTTTTATTAAAAAGATAACCGACGCCAAAGTATAATATATATCTGCCAAAGTATAATGTATGTCTAATGTCTGTCCATGTTGGATGCTCAATTTTTTCAGCATTTATTTTTTTGCTTCGCTTAAGTTATGATTTTCTTTCATAAAAAAAAAAGAACATAAAATCTTCTTAAAACATCACGTAACATACAAAAACTTTGCACCCGAAATGAACCTCTCTTTTTTTAAATCGGTTTCTATAAATAAATTGGCCAAAGACAAAACAGTTCAGTACCTTTTTCTCCTCTGTTTGTCAACGGTTTTCTTTTTTTTTAAGTAACTATTAACGAGCTTAGTGATTTCAATTAAAAAAAATATTATGATCGAATTTCGCCCTCTAAATGAAAATAAGTAAATTTAAAAAAGTAAATATTTCTGGTACAATAAAGGTATAAATTATCAGTTTCACTGTATATTTGAAAACAAAAATACCTGCTGTTTCTTTTGAATTGCAAATAATTTTACATATTATTTATTCATATTCAATATTATCATGGATAATGTATAGGTACATTATGCACTTAAAGTGTCACTGCTGAGTCAGGTGATATACTAACATACTTAGTAAATCGTCGTCAATAAGACGTCATAAATTAGTCTTCAGATTTTATTACTTACTAGTTAACCGAATAGACGCTGTTCTGACCTAATTTCAAAAAAAAAATTTTTTTGGACATTAACACACAGCACCATCTAGTTCCATCGTAAGCTATAAAGCCTGTGTTATGGATACCAGATAGTTGATACCCTACACATATATAACTTTAAATAAATATATATTATAAATATAAACACCTATGACTGGAGTACAAACATTCGTGCTCATCACACGAATACCCCCAGCGGTTTCGAACCCGCGACCGCTGGCACAGCAAGTAAGGTTACTACAACTTCGTCAATTGTGATTTTTAAGGTCATAGAAAAATTCTTTAGAAAAAGGCACTTACAATTTCTCCCAATTTTCCGGTTAACTTTTTCTTTTCCCTAAAACTCTTATTTGAACTATTAAAACATTTTATAAACAGAATTAGCCAAATAGGTTCTGTAGTTCTTGAGTGATCCGCTTACCAACGAACAGCATTTGATTTTTTTATATACCTAGTATGTACCTACATTTTTACTTCAAAGTCACAATTTTTATTTGCGCTACCCACGTAACGCTACAGAAGAAATACCCTTCATTCCCTGACCACACCTAACGTTCTCATTAAGTGTTATCAGGGAAGTCTAATCATTAATGGTAAAATCTTTACAAATTAATTATTGCCTATGGCTTTTGCCCACATGTAATCTAGTATACAGATAAATAAAATTGAAGTGTCTGTTTGTAACGACAAAATAACAGCTTTTGACTAAATGCATATGAAATCATATACGGTACTTATAAGAAAAATACAATTTTTAAATTTTTAGTCTGCCTGTCTGTCGGTCTGTCTGTTTGTTCCGGCTAGTCTCTGAAATGGCTGGACTGATTTTGACGGGAACTTCACGTGTAGATAGCTGGTGTTATAGGGTACCTAACTTAGGCTAATTTTATTTTACAAAAAGAATTAGGGTTCCGCTCAAAAAAATTAAAATGTACCTAGCGAAGCGAGGGTAAGTCGCTAGTTATATATATATATATATATATATATATATATATATATATATATTTACAAATCTAGGACCGCCATCTTTAATCTAGAGCTTACGAACGAAATTTAAAATAAAAAAAAACTAACTAATGTAACTGTATATTAGTCGTACAGTAACTGGATTAATAGTCACTTCCTAAAAAATAATACCAAAAAATCTTAAAGCGTTAATTATTATAAAAGTAGAACAGCTTCAACTTAATTTTACAACTAAAAAGGATAAAAGTTGATTTCCCATGTGATAAGGAGCAATTAAAATAATTTCTTAGAATTTATTGCACAAAATGTTAAATACCATTATATGCTACCCGACTTGTTAATAATTATCAGACACGGTATCTACTTGTCTGCAATAAGATTTTATAAAAATATGCAAATACATATATTGTTAAAAATTAAAATATAATTTAACATTCTCACTATAACAGCTTTTTTTTTAAACCAGGGACTTTTACAGACGTGTACTCGAATGTATGATCGGATCAATGGTTTAGGAATTCAGAGGATAAACATACGAACATTCATCTATACAGATAAATAAAATTAAAGTGTCTGTTTGTAATGTCAAAATAACAGCTATTTACTAAATGCATCTGAAAGTTTATATGGTACTTATAAGAAAAAAACAATTTTTAAAAATTTTGTCTCTCTGTCTGTTTGTTCCGGCTAGTCTCCGAAAAAGCTCGAAACGAAACGAAACGAGCGTGAGTCGTATTTTTTATTTATAGAGAAGAAGATAGATAGTAAAAATATGTAACTAATGATTTTCATTTTGATATCGCTTTCAAACCTTAGGTTAAGTTTGAATAATTTGCTAACACAAGAGGCTGTGGTTATCAAAAGCGTTTCTTAAACATAATATGTATACACTATCCGGGAAATCAAAGGTTTTGTGGTTACTTTCAATATGCACATATCAAGTAAACTAACTTGTATACAACACTCGTAGATTGTGTTACTTTAACTTTTACATACGTAATTAAAGTGATAAAAAAGCATTATTAACCGACTTCAGAAAAGGAGGAGGTTCTTAATTCGTCGGAATCGTTTTTTTTTATTTTAAATGAAAACCCCTGTTTAGTTATTTTTTACTTTTCAGTGCCTGGAAGTCGGTTTTTTTTAAGTTTTTATAGCAGCAAAATTCACATATTACAATTTGAATATGCTAATATCAATTGTGTAATTCATACGTTAGAGCTAATTTTTCTTAAAAAAAAAAACTAAACAATACAACATAGAGGTACAAAATTTGTTTTCATTCTGCTAATTTATATATTTTTTTTCTAAACCTCATGAACGAACCATTTAGGGGGCGATCCCATCATTGCCCAAATGTAATAATTCCACCTATTCACTAAAAAAACAATAATGTAGTAATAAATTCTCGTTGATAATAGCGAAAAAAAATTACGTCACATACCTAAATATATTGAAAAAAATGTAAATGAACTTTGAATTGGATGTATAACAAACTAGCGACTCATCATTGTTTCCCTTGGATTCGTCCCTAGTGTAAAACAAATCTATCCCACGGGAACCGTATATTTTTCCAGGATAAAACGTAACCTATGTGCTATTCCAGACTATAATCTATCTCTGTGCCAAATTTCATTCAGATCCGTTCAGCCGTTCTGGCGTGATTGAGCAACAAACATCCATCCAAACTTTCGCATGTATAATATTAATGGAAAAGTGGGATATACGTATTGAAAAATTTTGATAAAACATTAAATTATTTATATGACTACAACTGCACGATTTTAGCCTACTTTATAACACTATTTCTCACTACCATAGGTTGGCTGGAAGAGATCTCTTCTAGAGATAAGTCCACCTTTGCAAACAAAAATTGTATTTCAATTACTGTATTTATTTTTAAGTGCAATAAAGAATAGTATATAAATATATAAAAATTCGAAATGAAATTTATCATTATAACAACACATATAAAAACTTATATGTGTAAATAATTCTAGAAATATTAACATGGCTAGATAGATATAAATTGAATTAATATATGTATCTGCGGTTAAATTTTTTTACCTAATTAGTAGAAAACTTCTTGGAATAAAAACAACCTAATTAACAAAATATAAGTTACTTTTAAAAAACATATTTCAAAACAAAAGAAGTCCCACACTGTTCGAAAAAAATAAGGTCAGTAAAGTATATATAAAATAATCAAGATATGACTCAAATTTTCCAAGTAAACATTTTAGCTAACAGACCGACCTTAAAACCTTATAACGGCTTTCATAAGTCTGATACTAATTAAATAATATATTATGTACATACAGACATACATATAAAAAAAAACAGTAAATTGAGTTTGTATATTGTTTTTATTCTGTACAAAAGAGAATATATCTTAACAAAAAGTTAAATTTCAAGTAAGAAAAAAATTTTTTTTGATCTCCTTCAACCATCCTGCTCTATCTACAGTACACAAACACGTAACACTAACTAAATATATTATGTAATATGTATATAGAATCAGTAAGTTTAGTTTTTACATTGCTTTATATAATATTAGCGACTCACCCTGACTTCGCTCGGGTTCGTCCCTAGCTTGGATATAGTAAAATGGATATAGTATGTTATCCTTAATAGATAGACATATACCATCGCGGACTTTTTTTAGACCTTTTTAAGGTATACAATAATGTAGTGCATTATTTTGATCTATCTTGTAGGGTTCAGTCAGCGTTTGCAATGTAAGCGCAAAAAAATGTTTTTATTTACGACATCACATTAGAAACCTCTAAAATTATCAGTGTTTCTCTACTACATTATGCATATATTTTACATATAAACCTTCCTCTTGAATCACTCTATCTATTAAAAAAACCGCATCAAAAGCCGAGTTATATTTAAACTGTTACTTAAGAAAAAAACGTGTGTGTAGACTGTGTACTTATGTACGCACGTAAGAAGTTATACTTCTTTAGCGTAACAGAACAAAAACAGCTAAAGATATCATCCCGTATGTCGCAACTCTCCGTTTGTAAAAGGAATGCAGCTACCTTCATGTCGCTTTCAGCTAACTTCATCCACTCGCTTTTTGGCTGTCGGTGTGCGCGCGCATCTTAAAAATTTTACTCTCATAATTTTTTCCAAACGTGCCAAAAGAAGTATAAGTTCAAAAATTTGTTTCTGAGCTCCCCGAACTATCCGGCTCTATATAAGTATTTAGGTATTTTTTGTCGAATTGACAACAATTTATTTGTATAATTTATACAAATTCATGATTGTTTTATGCAAATATAATTCTTTCACTTCTAATACACAAAAAACTCCGTAAATGATAACGTGTTAAGACATATTTTTAGTAATTAGTAGTACATTTGCATATTTTGCCAAATGTTAGACGAAAATAATATACACGAGGGTGCGTTTTTAAGTTCGCAGAATGGGTAGGTAGGTCATTCTTACTCGAGTCATTACGAATTAAGCAACTCATTATTAGTGTAAATACCAAGTTATCGTAATTAGGTAATTAATCTTTGAACTATTGTCGACCAAACAAGTCAATCGGGAACAAATTGTGAAATATGGAGAAAATCGAGCACCGCTCTGTTATAAAGTTCCTTACCAAGCAAGGAAAATCAATTCAAACCATACTGGAAAAGATGTCGCCAGTTTACGTGGAATCTGGCCCAGGAAAACCATGGTTTACAAGTGGCATAGCTTTTTTAAGCAAGGCAGGGACTCACTTGAAGACGAACCAGGACACTTTGATGACTCACGGGACTCTTTTGAGACTCAGAAAGGATCCAGTTAATCGATTATAAAGATAAAGGTGTCTCCATAATCGGAGCATACTATGCCTCAATCCTAGAGCGGTTAAAGGAAGCAGTCAAAGAAAAAAGAAGAAGAAAATTGACCAAAGCTGTCCTACTTCTGCACGACAACGCGCCTGTTCACAAGAGTCGTGTTGCGATGGCTGTCCTGCAGAAGGTGGGCTTCGAAATTTTGCCTCACCCACCCTACTGTCCTGATCTAGCTCCTAGCGATTATTACCTCTTCCCAAACTTGAAAAAAGTCTTCGTGGGAAGAAATTTTCAAACGACGAAGAAGTGAAGAATGCAGTTTCGTCGTAACTTTCAGACAAAAACAAAACATATTTTTTCGAAGGTATACGTAAGTTAATTGAAAGATCGAAAAAATTTACATTTTTAAAGAGCAGCAGGTGAATATATTTTTTTATTTTATTTATTTATTTATTAGCTTTTTAAGAGAAACACACAGTACAGTAAATAATTACATTATAAACACGTATAAAAATAATTCTAAAACCAACCAAGTTTCCACAGATACATAATAGTCCAGTACATAATAAAAGCTTACCACCACGATATGATAATATATAAAAATTTTGAAAATAAAAATATTTAATATTGAAAAGGAAAAATAAATTCGTACTTTTATTTCCACTTCTTACCCCCCATTCCGCGAACTTAAAAACTCGTACATTTCGAAAGCGCCAAGCTTTTCAATCTAAATAGAAGTTAACTAAAACCAATTAAAGTAAAAAAAAGACAGAGAAAAAAGTTAGCATTGGAACGTAAAGCTCTGAAGCCTAACCGTATCATTAATTATTATTAAAAATAATAATTAAATTCAAATGTTTATAATAATAAATACTATAATTGATTTAAATTAAATAAATATGTTAAGGCATTAACACACAGCACCATCTAGTTCCACGGTAAGCTACGAGACTTGTGTTATGGATACCAGATAGTTGATACACTACACATATATTATTTTAAATACATATGTATATTATAAATATAAACACCCATGACTGGAGTACAAACATTCGTGTTCATCACATAAATGAATACTCCCCGCGGGACTCGAACCCGCGACCGCTGGAACAGCAAGTAGGGTCACTACAAACTGAACCAAACGTGTTGTCAAGTTAGTGTCGTCGTCGTGTCGTTATATTAATAGTACGTGCAATAACGATATTTTTATTTCTATAACAAAAAATGATGAAGATTATAAAATACTTAGCAAAATGTCAAACTAAGCATTTTCCCGCGCAACGATCACAAATAATTAATTTAGTATTATGACACCTTCTAGGTGTGATGTTTATATTTAAGTAAAAACGCTGATTAAAAAAAAAATGTTCTTCTTAATTATATATTAATTTATACTTACAATAAAACAAACCAATATAAAAACCGACGACTGCAATCACTAATTTTACGGCATCATTCGTCGCTTCTGAATCGAACCTTTTTAGTAAGTCACTAATCATTATGTAAGCTTTCACTGGTCTAGCCTTACACTGATTCTCCACCATGATTAAAAAAAAAATATTTAAACACAGATAACCCAATGACCAGCACAGAATAAAAAAATAAAATTGTCAAGGGGAAAAAAACGTATGATACACACGGAGTCTTGTTTAAGAATGATTATAATGACAACGAAAGTGCTGAGGCGAGCTTGCTTACTGACCCTAGCGTATTATCTTCATAATATATCTATCACAACATATATCTATTAAAATAATATTACTCTCTTTTATTTTTATGAACAACTGTTATCGCGATATTTTAAATTTTATGCAACTTAAGCGTCCGTCCGTCTCTGTCTACAGTTACGTTGAAGTATAACGTTTGTTGCTTTATAAAAAGTAGCAGGCATGCTATCGTACGTTACTTAAGTATGGGACCTTTTTATAGGATCGTTAATGTCAACGAACAGCCAGACAATTTGCGTGGTGCAGGTGTAGCCTATAATCGACTAGTTTTTGCTCTCCCCTGTAATTATATTTTTAGATATATATTCTTATATGGTGTACTTCATCAGGTGCACCTGTACTAGACAAGGGCGGTGTTTCTCAAACTTATCATGTTATTTTAATGTAATCTGTTTGAGAATTTAACTCAGAGGTTATCTGTACCAATATTCAGTAATCTTCTTCTTCTTCTCGTATCGATGGCAAGTTTAAATTGAGTCAGCCCAAAACTCAGTAATATTCAGTAATGATTCCTTAAAAGGATGGACTATGACCGTATCAAAATACATATTTATTGTTAGTCAAAAACTCTACCATCAGTTTTCACCAATTTCAATGTAGGAAGTGATCCACGAGGAGGGTTCAAGTGTACAATTCTTTAAGGTTTTGCGTAAATTGGCTGAATTACGGCTATGATTGTAAAATTAAAAGCGTAAATTAATTTATGAGAATAATGAATTATGGAATTAATCATCTTTTAAAAATTTATTTAACTGTAGCAACGCTATACATGTATATGTACATACCTTGGGACGCCCGAGGGAAGCGAAGGTATGCCAGTAGTATAAAATTAAGAATTAGAAAAAGAGCAACATTAAAACAACCTGCAGTTATCACTTCATATGAACCCAAATATATAGAATATTTAAAACTCACAGACAAACAAGAGATTTAAAAGGGCATTTCATGTTTAGGTATACATTTGTGAATGATTAAAACTGGCCAATTTAATTCAACAGTAATACTTTGAGAGTTACCGTCCGAGAGCTCATAATGATAGTATTTGGAAGCTCCTATAAATTACTACATCCTGCATTTTTATTCCAGCCAAGGTAACATAAAACCTAGATAACGATGTAAAATAAGCATTTGATCATACGTGTTCACATTAACAACCACGTACTCGAATGTCTAAAGTACTTGTGACATAGTGATTTCATTTTATTTTCGGCAAGTATAAAATAAAATAATATTTTTTTATTTATACTGTCCGACTGTATTAAGCATGTCTCAGTAAAGAACGGTCGGAATCTGTACCAATATTATAAAGCCAAAGAGTTTGTTTGTTTGTTTGGTTGAACGCGCTAATCTCAAGAACTACTAATTCGATTTCAAAAATTCTTTTTGCATTAGATAGCCCGTTAACTAAGGAAGGCTATAGGCTATATATCATCCCGGAAAAATGTACGGTTCCTGTGGGATAGATTTGTTTTTGTCTAGGAACGAACCCGAAGCGAAGCGAGGGTGGGTCGCTAGTTGAAAAATATTTTTAAGTTTAACAGAAACTAACATATAATTCTCGGGCTAAATAAATAAGGCATATCACACAAACAAACCTGTCGACTGCATTATTTAACAATATTATTAATTTTATAAACACAAAGATGGTCAAAGGTGACATTTAGCCCGAAGGTTCAAGACGGGACTTTATAATAAAACGAACGTTGTCTGTCCAACTGTCAGCCTACTTGAGGTACCTATATAGAAGTAGAGAGCTATATTAGGTAATTACTTGAAAAATTCTACAGAATATCTATATATATAAAAATGAATCCCTATTTCCTTTGGTCACGCCATCACGCGTGAACGGCTGGACCGATTTCACTAATTCTTTTTTTGTTGTGTTTGTTATTGTCAAGAGAAGGTTCTTACATTAAAAAAAATTAAGAAAATTACGCAGGAACTTAGAAAATGGGGATGAAAGTTTGTATTGGGAAGCGAGCTAGGGACGAACTAGAGCGAAGCGAGGGTGAATCGCAAGCGACTTATAAATCACTATATTTTTCCCGCGGCTTTACAATACATTCGCATGGTAAGTAAGTTGGGGAAGAAAGATTGCCTATGTTCGTCAACATGATGCATTCTATGTCCTTGACAAATATCAAAATGTGTTTAGCAGCTTAAGGGTGAAAAGGTATCAGACAGATACATATATATTTTCACGAGATTTTGTGGGTAGGCACTGTCTGTAACAAATATACAATGACTTTTGAGACGTCTAAAACCTTAGTCTCTCCATTGAGCATGATTGCTGTAAAGCATTCGAAACATCGAGAAACAAAAATCTGAAAATAAAAACCGCGGAAAAAACCGAAAAGGTAATCTTATTTAAAATGTCAAATATTCGCGTGAATCTAAGTACTAGGTACATGTTCGAAATTAGTGATTTATGAAATTAGTTTCTCGTTAACTTCGGTTTTGGCGCAACAAAAACAGTTAAAGAAAAACAAAATACTTTTCCCAAAAAAATCATATAACTTTACCTAAACTCTATTACATTTGTTTATAAATTCAGTCAGATTAAACTCAAATACACCCGCCGGATATAAATGAAAAATATTTAATATGCGAGGTCAATTATTTATTGAAGTAGTTCATCGATTAATCAAGTCACTCAATTCTTAGTCAGCACGAAACAACAAATTGTATAAAAACAATGTTAACTACACGCTTATCTTAGAAGAATACCTCGTTAGTCTACAGGTTAGCATGTACGACTGCAGATCCTAAGGTCTGGGTTCAAATCCCGGGACAGGAAAAGTATAATAGCTAAGTTTTTCTCAGTAGCAATTTGGAGTTGGGAAGTTGGTGGTGATGGATCTTTGTAACCCGGAGATTATATAAGTAAAGCAGTAGGCCCTGTGCCTGATCCCTCACTAGTCGTATCGAAGTAATGTACCAGCTGACTTTGACAGTGAAAGGTATAGAGATTGCATTGTGTTTGCGCACACACTTGTGCACTATAATATCTCCTGTGCAACATGGCTAGTCTCATAGAGATTGGTCGCAGGACCAAAGTCAACAAGGAATTATCATTATTATCGTTAACTTAGAAACTTTACATATTGGACTGTGGAACCGCTTTAAACAAAACAAAGGAGAAGCAATACAATTGAATAAAGGCCAACTACAAACTCTAACAGATTCATTTCATTTTAATTCTTCGAATACTTAAACGTATAACGCTCCCATACAAATGCGTTTAAGCAGCCTATACTGGTTATTAATAATGACAATAAATATAAAACAGCATAATCATTACATTTTCAACCGACTTCCAAAAAGGAGGAGATTCTCAATGTGACGGTATATATTTTTTTATGTGTTCGCGGATTACTTCGTCGTTTATGAACTGATTTTGATGATACTTTTTTTATGGAAAGGAGATATCCCAAGGGTGGTACATGATAAGGAAACCAGGATCTGATGATGGCATCCCAGAGAAATCGAGAGGAACCTTCAAAAACCGTAGTGGCGACTAGTGCGTTTGTTATTTTTTTTCATTAAGTATTTTAAAGCACTACTATTTAATGAAGGTCCGGAATCGATCTGATGATGGAGCTAAAAGACAGTCGAGGGAACTCTTCAACGATTTACAGCAATTACCTGGTGTTTGGGTTTGATTAATTTGTATTGATGAGAATTTTACATCTAGATGGGTTGTGACTGTCATTAGGAGTCTGAATAAATGGCTTAAACGAATATGTTTTTAAAAATATTTCTTCTTACAAATTACCTGCTTATTACGTTTACACTAAAAATGGAAACACAAGAACTGAAAAAAACCGACTCTCCGGCACTGAAAAGTAAAAAATAACTAAACGAGGGTTTTCATTTAGAATAGATACCAAATCAGATATTTTCGAAGTCGGTGCCAGCCAATAGAAATCAAAGCACATCGAAGTGGAAGTCGGTTTTTACTTTTTTTTTTACACCATTTATAACTTAAGAACGGCTGGGCCGATTTTTATGATGTTTGATTTGATGAATTTTTCTTCGTACCGAATACCACAATAACTATTAAAACATCGGAAAACCAACGAAAAACAAATTAATTTTACATCGCTAACGCTGGCTTATAACTATTTATTTTTATTTAAAACGTACCCAGGAACGAACCCAAGCGAAGCGAGGGTGAGCCGCTAGTATTAAATATATTATAATAATATATAACAATATTTATAATTAATTAATATATATATATATATATATATATATATATATATATATATATATATATATATATATATATATATATATAATATGATATGTCTTTGTCGTATAAACTCATTTCAAGGCAGACAAGGTAAACAGGCACTGATCAATTAATACTATATGTTTATGATTCTTGTTTCTGTTTTATTCATTTACCAAAACGTGACAAACGTATATATTATAGAAATGAAAAGATTTACAAAAATGCAAGGTTTATTCCCTCGATTCTAAAACTGAAATGTGCCAACCAATCAATACACTTTAAAATACTAAATTTAAACAATATGTATGTATATTCAAGACAGATGAACAATAAATGCGATTAATATTTAATACTCTAATATAATAAACTAAAATAAAGTATTATTAGTTTTATCAATACTCATTTTAATTGTGGTTCATTCGGACCTTTTAATCCGATAAACGCTCTGGGTAGTAACACAGATCATATATAGGTAGTCCTTAGATGCAGTTTTCATTGACACCTAAAGCAATTAATTCTAATGGTCATATTAAAGTTATGAAGACCATGTAGATCTAGCAAAGAAAATTAATTTTAATTTTTAGTAATAGAAGGTCTAGCAAGTGGTACCTACCTAAATTCGGATTGTTGGCATAACACAATTGTAAGTCAGTCACTCGTCAGTATTCTTCATTATCTTCTTTCTTCATCTATTCCTTAACAATGTCCCAACATATTTATTTATTTATTAAGTATTAGTATTGATATACGGTATGGTCCGGAATTGTCGTGGTGAGGGAGCTCATAAGCATCCGGCAATCCAGCCGGGCGTGAAGCCAAGAAACACATGGGAGGCCCACTTCGGTGGGTGGTGTACCACGAGGGTTGCTCCTGGTCTTTCTCTGACAGCAGAGTGGACCCCTAAGTTGTGTGGTCTGCTGAAGCAGACCAAACGACTAAGGTGTTGCCGTTGGCGCGTCGTGGTTGAGTGCGTAAGCGATCCTGCGATGCCCCAATAAGACGGGGGAGGTTCAGTTGGGTTTTAGTGGGTAGCAGTGGCTTTTCTAGCCATGGTATGGTCCAGACATTTACATTTTATTTATCTTTTTATTAGTGGCACAATCCTCTAGAGTTATAAGACAGCATAATAATACTCAAGGTGACCAGCGTAAAAACTACCATATAGGTATAGGATAGGTATCATTCTTCGAGCTATGTCCTATTTCTATAGAAAAAGTCACCGTTATTCTGTAGCTATGTATGCTTAGGAAGGACATCTATATTAGGCTGATATATCGAGATATTTACTTTGTAAAAGGTCACAATACCACGAAACAATGCGCTATAATTCCAGAGTTGGTATCTTACAAGATAGATGGGGCTTGACGTAAAATTGACGCATTTGGTTAGTTTTATTTCAATGTGATCAAATTTTATTATGTACCATTATGACGAAGGAATAATTTAAAGTCATTCTGAAGACAATAGGAATTCTTACGTCTATATTCAAGTGCAACAACTATTTTTGACGCATCCTTGTTAAGAAAAGTTTAAGCAACATTCTAAACTAAACATTCTAGTTTCGAATATGAAGAAAACTATTATAATACAAAAAAGCTTATCTTATAATATGTATAACAAGTTTGCATAATAGGTAAAAGAATTAAGAATATAATAGAAAAAGAATCAAATATGTATGAACAATTAGCAAACAGCTTTGGCTTCGCTTCGTTTAATTTAATATTTCCTCAAATAAAAATATTACTCCCGTACAAATTTTGTCATCGAATTAAATTTAATCATTTGTGTTGTTGGATATATATATTATTGTGTTTCATGTATACTTTGGCACCATTATTTGTTAAGAATATCACTACATATCATAGAATAAACTTCCCCTACCGCGTCTGTCTGTCTGTCTGAACGCGATAAACTTAAAAACGGATTTTCATGCGGTTTTCAAAAATGGACTGAGCGAGTCATGAGGAAGGTATATTTGTATAATTTATTAAGGTTTTAATATGGTAAGATGTAATATGACGATGAGTGTTGAAGATGTCGGAAAAAATCATGCCAACTGGGAGCTTTATTGGCGAGCTCTGGATAAACCAATCGAGTTGTATGACAACAATATATTATGGAATTTTTCCTCTTAAAAAGATCTATTAAACTGTAACAATGTCACGTTTCTAGGAATGCAGCCGAGCGAAGTGAGGGTAAGACACTAGTGCTATGATAATTCCAGCACATTAGATCAAATTGTTAGTTTAGGTGTTTATAAAAATGAGGCCAAGTCAAAGTTCATCTATCAGGACACATAATTTTATATATACAGATAATAAATAAGGTATGTAAGTACATAAGTACATAATAATAATATATTTTTTCAAATATAAAATTTTCACCTATTTTGGCAAATGATAAAGATTACAATTATATTTTTTTGATCTGGAAGATTTTTTTTTTAAATACTTACCTACTTTTCTACACACACATATGTATATATATGTATAGTCTTTTATACACTAACTGTTAAAAAATACCTAGAGATAGACCTAAGCAGAGTGAGGCTAAGTCGCTAGTACATATAAATAAAATAAAATAAAGCATAAATAAGTGAATCATCAAATAGACAAACATTTTGTAATATAAGAAAAAAATGTCTATCTACTTTTAAAAGGTCAAGGAGCATTATCCTGACCTTCAAACTTCATTTGTTTAAGTTGATTTTGGTTAAAGAATATAAATTGTTTTTTACAATACATATATAATTGTGATATTTCCCGTTATTCATAGATATACCTATATCATATTTATAAGACCATTCTAGTACTAAATTCTTTTTTTCTCTAATTTTTCCTCTAACCAAAGGTTACTTGGAAAACAACCTTCACTTAGCAATAAAGCAGCCTATTGTGCAATACCTTGCTTTGATTTTAAATATTTTATATTTCAGCTCAAAAAGAATATACTGAAATATCAAATAAATTTTTTAAGTGCTTTAATATATGAATAAAATATCTCCATACTGTAATTTTACAAATAAAAAAAAAGAGTAAGAGCCCTTCAGGGATAATTTATATAAATATGTACATATAAAAAGGCATATTATAATAAATAAAAATTTAAAGTTTAAAGTATCAACGCTTAATCGTTATAAAGTAGTAGATATTATTTAAATTTAATTAAATAAATGTCTTTAACCATAAATGAATGAACTTTAACTAAACTTGACCTAGATCAATTTAAAACTATTCTTTTGGTTGTAAACATTTAAAGTTATAAAATTGCTACTCACCTATGATGTCGTATAAACTTGCTGTGTAATTGTCAAAAAAATACGAAATAAATCCCATTGTTACTGGATCACATTATAATTTAACTGTTTAAAGGACACATGTATTTTTGTTTGGCTTCTCACGGCGCTGTGACAGTTATTATATCTGGGAGTATTATTTTGCTGACCGACTAATTTTGTTTATAATCAAGTATATTTTTAAATTGAAAAATGAATAACATATAAATTCACATTAATTCCGTAATCCTACACTAATCGGTCGATAGATAAAAATATCAACATAATTTGACATTGACATATTCAACAAAAAAAAAGAACGTGTGTGTGTACATATGTACGCACGTAGGAAGTTATTCTTTGACACAGAACAAAAATAGCTAAAGATTTCATCCCGTATGTTACAACTCTCTGTTTGTAAAAGGAATGCAGCTAACTTCATCATGTGCTTTCAGCTAAATTCATCATGTCGCTTTTTAGATGTCAGTATTCGCGCGCATAGTAAAAATTTTCCTGTTATCATTTTTTCCAAATATCCCAAAAGAAGTTTATCTTCAAAAATAGTTATTATTATTAAGACTGGGTTCACATCTAAGATCTTTTATTAGTTTAAGATCTATGTAATCCTATGTGATTGATAGTTTTGTTATTTTACTTGTTCTGTGCTTTTTTAATAAATAAATACTTAGTCTGTGGTAAAAACAGCTGATAACTAAAATTTAAAAACATCAAAATACTGTCAGGCGTTAAATTGAAGCAATTAGCAAATATGATTCCAAATTTTGTGTTCATGTAAGATTTTGAAATGATATAGGTACATTATTTCAAATTATAATTGTTTAAAAAAGTTATGTAAGGTTAATTTTAAGAATGCAGGACAAAATATACAACAAAATGTTGTTACGACGGAGATTTTGTAAACGAACAGTGCTAATGATATTTGCATTTGGACTATCATTTTACGCTTCGGTTTTATTATTTGGAGGATTTAAAGGTCCACAAATTATGCAACTAACAGATTTGAATCGTTGTCCTGCTTGCTTTGGACTGTCTGTTTGCCCAGAATTATATTCCAACCAAATCGTACTAGATTCAAACCACTGGTCAAGTATGTTCAACACAAAGAATATTTATTACGGTTACACTAAATCAAATCGTCGCGTTGTATTAAAGAAATTGGCACATGACTGGGAATTTCTGGAATTTGATGATAAAATTTGTAAAGAATTTAATTTAAAAGATAACTGCAAAGCAGTGCATCTACTTAATGGTACTAATGTTGAAGAAAAAATTTTAAGAGTTATAGAATACAATGTATCTTGGCCTGACTTAGAACCTAGAAAGGGGCTAGTGTTATGCCCTTATACTTACAGTCTTCGTGATCTGCTATATCCCTTATTAAATGGTGTTAAGGGTAACCCAAAATCAGAAATGTTAAATATTTGGACAATGCTTTCTATCAATCCTGAACCAATAATCTTACAGGTAAGAAAATATTACACATGCACATTTACTTTCGAATTTTTCAAGTTTATTAAAACATAAATTTATTTATTGTTTTACAGTTAATACCGAGATCTAAAGGTTGGCCAGTTCCAGCATTTGGTGGGGTTTGTGGACGTTTAGAAGTAGTGGGTCATGAGGGGGAGCCTCTTTCAGCACTACATCATATAGAATGGCACAGGAAACTAAAATATGCCCAGAAAATATTAAATGCTGCCATGGACTTTACTTTTAAACATGATAGGTAGAAAGACTATTGTTTAAGTAAAGCTTGGTAAACTGTAATGAATAAAAATGCTTACAATTAAAGTTGCTTGACTTCTATGCAGGCTAGCTACTACATTGTATAATTTTTATAAATAATGTTATTTAAGAATTTTAAATAATTCTCAGTGGTATATAGATTGAAAGAGAAATGTAAAATTTCTAGGAGATAACACTGCAAATGTTAATTTCAATTCAAATTTCTTTGTTAATGGCTTCAAAGTGTTAATTAAAGTGTTGGTTTAAAGTGTAAATCAATAATTTTATATTATGTATATATCTTGAGTATATGATAATTGACAACTCTTGAGTATATCATAGTTATCAGTAAGTCTAATAGATGATAGGCTTTTCGTATTTTGCAATCCATACTTAATTTTAAAATTACTATGGGCTTATTGAAGCAACTAACTTACAATTGATGTTACCATATTATTAGTTATTTTATTTAAACTATTTTAGACCACAAAGTATAATTTTTGTTATTTTAGATTTAAATAATATTTATATAATTACAGATTTCGTTTCTATCTAATGGATTGGTCTCTTGACAACATTGTGGCTAATGAAAAAGATGAAATTACATTTGTTGATTTGGAAGACATAATCGTTCTAGACAAACACATATCTCCAAAAAAGGATTTGCCAGATTGGTATAAACGTTATAGTCGAGAAGTATTGGGTCCTGGTTTCACATTCTCTATAGAAAACATGTGTAGACATCATTTAAGTGACCATAATTTGTGGGCCGCATGCTATATACTTGCTGGAGATGAAAATCCCTTATTGTACCCAATACCTAAGGATGTTAACTCTTCACGCCCACATTTTGATAGATTACTTAGTGCATGCTTAAACGGTGATGACAGATTTCGTACAATAAGCAAGCTCCAGCATGTTATTGAAGAAATGTTAATGGATGAAAAAATAGTAGGTTTTGGTGTTATTAGATGATAAGCCATTTTTGTAAAAGAATCTCTTTAAGTTTAATTTATAATTTGCATCATCTGTGATATTATAATGTGTTTCTCATCGCCATAATTATGTTAGCAAAAGTATTATTTTCTATATCATTTGCTAATTCACTCTGTCATTTGAGTGAATATTTTGATTTTTAATTTTAAATTTCTATGCCTTATTTACATGGAGAAATAAATAAGAAAGTAAATATAAGTATTTTATTACTTTTCTATGAGTTTCATTATTAGAAACTTTTAAATTAGTAAACCTTATACCTATATGAGATTTATTTTATTTTTATTATCTATAGATATAATAAAATTGTAACTAAGAAAAATCTGTACCTTAAATATTTTTTAGAAAATCTTATTTTAATAGACATTATTATCAAAACAACATGTCAAACAAACAACTGGGTCAACATATAGGATATTTTTATTGCAGGAAAATATCTCTGAAAAAGGGGGTAGCGGGTTAAGGCGGGTCTGGCGGCCCCCACCGAATCTGGTAAAATCGTTCCAAAAATCTTGAAGAGGGTCGAAAAACAAGCAGTATAAGCTTTTTACCGACGTTACAACCCCAAACGAAAACACAGTAATGGCGAAAAATATGATTTTTTATGATTTTTATTTTTTTCAACCAGTTTAATTTATGTTTAAATGGTTTAAACGCAATTAAAAATTTGTTTTGGATGTGTGGAAGTCCCCTGAATTTTTTCAGATTTTTTGGTCAAGTAAAAACATATGTATTTTAGGTTTAAATACGAAAAAATCGTGAAAAACGCGTCATTTTCAAGATTCAATCCTCTTATTTTTAGGGTTATTTTCATTTTCCCGAGGGGTGCTGTATAGTATAGATAGCGGCAATCATCCTCTTTCGAATGCAGGCAATTTGACTCAATTTGGTCAATTCTGGTGAGCGGGGCGATTTTTTGAAAAAAACTCGAATTTTCAACTTTCGGTAAATTACGGCGCGTACTTGGTATAATGCGTCTTTGTTATAAAAAATACATCTCTATAGGGGTTTTTGAGCTCGCTGATCACGAATTTGATGACAAAAAATTTTCTTGACAACAAATTCACCCATAAATATTTATTAACACAGGTTTGATAATGTAAAAAATATCATTGAATCACAGCATTTAAACAATTTTAATATCGTGTTCAACTAATATAATCAATCAAACTAAATTTTCTGGTATAAATCATATTTTATTCAAGCTTACGTAATAGTCGCACAGTAATATAAAATAGCATAATACTTTTTTACAGAGCTAAGTTAACAATTTTACAGTTTTAATCCTCGTCACTATCTTCTTCAATAACAGGTTCAACGCTTTGAATAGAGAAAAGATTTGTGAGAATCTGTGCTGGAAGAATAATTCGCGACAAATATCTCGCATGCCCTAAGAAGTAAATGATAGTGGCCACATGTGCACAACAACCGACAGTTCTGAGGCCATTCGCACAATCGCATACGTATTCTTCTATACCACTTCTTCCAATAGCGTTAGGAACGTATTTTACGTAACACCTGTACTTTTTCCGACTTATGTGCCTCGATTGAACTTCGCATTTCAAAATTGATTTATCTTCCAACAAGTAATGCATATTAAGAACTCCATCTTCAGTACATAATTCTGCTAAATAAGAAACGGTCTGTGATAACTGGTAAGACCCTGTAAAAAGTATCTTCAGATCTCTTTCTGTCAACTCCGGAAAGTCTACAACATCATTTGACGTCAGAGGTCTGAAGATCCTTTTTTTTCTGTTCCAGTTTTTCTCTTCTACCACTTTCGCTAAATCATTATTAACGTTTTTTCTGAGTAACATTTCGTTAGTGATCTCATCTTGTAATTCGCTATCACAATTGAGTCTTTTTCCGAACAAGTTAACCAGAAAATTCGCTATTTTGCAATAAGTTTTAGCTGATAGCAAACGTTTATTGTCAAACTCATGATGCAAGAGTTGGAATTTGCTGCCAATGATCCCATGAACAGCCTTTACTACCCATCTTAGTTTAGTTACAAATCGACTGTCATTCGTCATTTTTCTAAATTAATGTTAATATTATTAATACTATTAATATTATTAATTAACTTTTTCTGGAATAAAAACTAAAAAACAGTTAATTGAGAGAA
Source organism: Fabriciana adippe (assembly GCA_905404265.1). Taxonomy (NCBI): domain Eukaryota; kingdom Metazoa; phylum Arthropoda; class Insecta; order Lepidoptera; family Nymphalidae; genus Fabriciana; species Fabriciana adippe. The sequence continues at coordinate 4,816,173 of FR990005.1, read as the reverse complement.
ATTAAAAAAATCTTTCATTAATATTTTTACATTATCAAACCTGTGTTAATAAATATTTATGGGTGAATTTGTTGTCAAGAAAATTTTTTGTCATCAAATTCGTGATCAGCGAGCTCAAAAACCCCTATAGAGATGTATTTTTTATAGCAAAGACGCATTATACCAAGTACGCGCCGTAATTTACCGAAAGTTGAAAATTCGAGTTTTTTTCAAAAAATCGCCCCGCTCACCAGAATTGACCAAATTGAGTCAAATTGCCTGCATTCGAAAGAGGATGATTGCCGCTATCTATACTATACAGCCCCCCTCGGGAAAATGAAAATAACCCTAAAAATAAGAGGGTTGAATCTTGAAAATGACGCGTTTTTCACGATTTTTTCGTATTTAAACCTAAAATTCATATGTTTTTACTTGACCAAAAAATCTGGAAAAATTCAGGGGACTTCGACACATCCAAAACAAATTTTTAATTGCGTTTAAACCATTTAAAAATAAATTAAACTGGTTGGAAAAAATGAAAATCATAAAAAATCATATTTTTCGCCATTACTGTGTTTTCGTTTGGGGTTGTAACGTCGGTAAAAAGCTTATACTGCTTGTTTTTCGACCCTCTTCAAGATTTTTGGAACGATTTTACCAGATTCGGTGGGGGCCGCCAGACCCGCCTTAACCCGCTACCCCCTTTATACTAAGCGTTGTAACATAAGTACTAAGTAGGGACGAATTCGAGCGGAGTGAGTCACTAGTCAACAATATAATATTGGTAATGTTAGTGAAAGTAATCCTCAAAAAAGATTCTGAACGAATAGTTCAAATATCACTGAGTTTGATTATCTGTGGACAGTGTGGTTATTGTTAGTTGTCAAACAAATGTCAACACTCAACGTTTATCATTATCTTCTGTAGATTTTCTTTTTATTCGTAACTTCTTTTTTAATAGAATGCCATTCTTTAATGAATACAGTATATAATAGATAAAAAAATGAGTGGTGACGATTCAGACGACGATAATGTAATCCGTTACGGAACTCCTTTAGAACCATTTGAAGAAGGTATTTTAATGTGATTTAATAAGTAACTTAATAATTACTCCGTTTTTTGATAAATTAAACCTATTTATATTAAGCATACATATTTACTTGTCTTTTTATTAATGTCTAAAATGGGCACTAACACTTGTTCGAATTGTAAAGCTATTATTAATATCTCTAATGCTTATCAAGTTATTATAATATAATTTATTATAGACGAAGTTCCTACAAAAAGGAAATATCAACAACAACAAGATCAATATGCAGTGGATGATCATGGCAGACGGAGGTTCCATGGTGCTTTTACTGGAGGTTTCTCAGCGGGTTTTGGCAACACTGTGGGGACACCTGAGGGATGGACACCCAGTAGCTTTAAAAGCTCTCGCTCTGACAAAGCACAAGTATCTGTAAGAATCCTTATAATCAATTATATTTTTTTAATTTTATCAAAACTAACAACAAAGTTTATTAGTTGTAATAATGACATTGAATCCTTACTAACCATATTCATTTATAAAATCATTATTTGATCAGTATTACAAAATATACTAATAGAAGCTTATGGTAGTCATTTTGACACAAAAATTGTGCTGGCTACTTTTTTTTATAAATATTTACTTCAAATTATGTTTAGAATCAAAGACCTGAGGATTACATGGATGAGGAGGATCGGTCAGAATTTGGAATTGCTCCAAGACATTTACAAACCAAGAATGAATTTTCTGGGCAAAAGAGACCACATCAAAAAAGCTTTCATGATGGCCCAATACCTGGTATGATATTTTAATTTTAATTGTTTTTCTTTTTTATAACATTTCTAGTATATAACATTGATGCACCCATATAAAGTTCCTATCACCCATAGAAAAGTTCCTATCTGGTGTCCCACGACACCACACATTTTTTTTAATCAAAATTACAGATATTATCTATGAGCTTTAATGTTCATATCATATTAAGGTTGATAACTTAGGATATATCATCGATTTAATTCAATTCTTTATTATAAGAGTATGTAATACTTTCTTAGACTTTCATGAATATTTGACGTTACTTAAAATAACTATGTGTAAAATTTTGTCGCTAAAGTGAGGGAATCAATCTTTAAAGAATAAGTACAAGATAGTGACTAATCATATTACTACCAGACTATACAAGTACCGGTGGTAGATTCCTCACGGACTGACTACACTGACACTTAATTTAACTTAAATTTAAAATGTAAAATTGATGATTCAAAAGTGCTTGTAAAAGTCTATTTGAATAAAGTATATATTGATTTGATTTGAGTATTGTAGTATACTTATATTAGTAACATTATTTAAATCTTAAACATAATTCTAATTGAATGAAGATATCAATTACTCATTTTTTACAGGAGAACCAGTTTTAGGTCAGTTGATACGGGCTGTCCATGAGACAGCAGCAGTGAAGATTCTGCGTAAGATGGGCTGGAGGCCAGGTCAAGGAGTAGGTGATAGAGTGTCGCGTGGAGAAAAGAAAAAAGCTAAGGAGCAGCATAAAGTATATGGATGTTACATGCCCCCAGAGATGATGCGGGTTAGATTGATATGTTTTGCTATATTTTTATTGATCCAGCTTACCCCCAATTAGGTTTTATTAGTATAATTAGTTGAATATTTAAATATCTATCTCAAAAAGTTGTAATTAGTTTTTGTCTATGTAAAAAAGTTGTCTGTATTTAAATTCATGATATAAAGCATTACACATTTTAATTAACACCACCAAACCAGTTAAGCTGTCACAATGAAAAAAACAAACACATAGACACTGCAAACAACCCTGTATCATATTGTTGTCCCATCAGGCTTTGAAGGTGAAAGGAATAAAGAGCACTCTACCACACAAGCACAATCGCGTTTGCGCGCACAAACTCATACACACGCACACCCGCATTCACGCGCGCACGCACACGTACGCACAGATAAACAGACACACGCAGACACATATGTACATATACAGACACACACATCTGCACTATAATATCTCTTACTAGCAAAACAAACTACATACTAGGAAAACAAATATATAGATAAAGAGGATAAAGAGTAGCCTATATGTTATTCCAGGCTATAATCTATCTCTGTGCCAAATTTCATCCAGATATATTCAGCCGTTCTGGCGTGAAAGAGTAACAAACATCCACTCACAAACTTTTACATTTATAATATTAGTCTCTTATGTAATTGTCTAGGTACAATAGATTATACATGTACTCCCATATTCATTTTTAACACAATATTATTAAAATCTTTTTTATTCCAGGAAAAAACTGAACAATCAGACAGTTCAGATTCAGAGTTCGAGTACGACACTCTCTTCGCGCCAGATGACTATGAACCTTATATACTAAGTCATAAAAACGATAAATTCGGAATTGGCTATAAAGGTCTAAGTCGACATTCTGTGTTGGGAAATTTGATAGGCGAATATGGTGAAGGAAGTTCTAGAAGTCATTTGATGATGAAAGAAAAAGGCAAAAAGGTAAAAGATATACATAGATTTAGATAATAATGTTGCCTGTGGCTGTGTTAAATTAAATGGAACCAAAATAAGCCATCTTCATATTACTAGCAGTAAAACAGATGATAAAAAGTTTCCATTTTTTCCCCCGTTTAGAAGTTAAATTTTCCAAAAATTCTTCTTAGTAAATTATTTAAGTTTGTAGAATTTATACTTTTATTTTGCCAAAATTTGTCATTGTGATTAATCATGCTTTATTATTTTAAAATCAATATTTTTAGAATGTGTTTGAATAAATAGGCCATTTTTGAACCATTAAACAAAATTGAAAATCTAGTATTTATCTACATAAAACTCAATGGAGTGTTGTTTGGTTGTGTACACAAAATTAAAGTGCTAACTGATTTTTATACCTTTCTTTTAATATATAAAATTCCCGTGTCATAATATGTTGGTCTGGGATGAACAAAACTACTCATCCGATCTTAACATAACTTTTATCAAAATGTGTGATTTGTTCCAACTTGAAAGATAGGATAGTTTTTACCCCAATAATTCCTTTTTTTTTTATTGCAAAATTAACGATTTTCATATGTATGCCACAGCAACGAGTGGTCGGGTCTGCTAGTATTTTTTTAAAATAAATTATGCATCCAGTATTCTATATCTATTACCAATAAATCCTCCATCTCTAAGAATGGTTGCAACATTTTTTTTTAAATCTAAATTTGAAGTAAATGATTAATTAAAAGTAACTACATATTTATGTACATGTACTAGCAGAACCCGTGGCTACGCTTGCGTTCAATCTACAAAAAAAACTCTTTGGCTTTATGATATAAAGCGACTCACCCTCGCTTCGCTCGAATTCGTCACTAATCCCTATGTATTTATATAATATTGTTCATACTAAAATCACGATTAAAAATGGGGGGTGGGGATAGGAGGGTGAAAAATACTTTACGACCTATTCTCATACCTACCAAATATACAAAATAAATTTCATTAAAATCGGTCGAGCCATTTCGGATCAGTGCGACCACAAACACCGTGACACGAGATATTTATATATTAGATTATTGATTATTCAGGTATCAATAAGAGGTCAAGCATTCGGCGTAGGCGCTTTCGAGGCGGACGATGAAGATATCTACGCGACCGAGGACATGTCGCACTACGACTTCGCTATCGGGGGGAAAGAGAAGGAGATAGTTAAGAAGAGTGCAGAGAGAAGTGCTAATGTGAGTTGTGTTAGTGTTGTTACTTTTTACCTTTGCATATAATAAGGTTTTTAATTGATAACATCAATCACTAATAATGTACTAGATACACATGCTATTAATTAAAAAATAAATATATCTAATATTGATACGGTAACTATAAAATGTAGTTACTTAAGTAATTGGGTAACGGTTTATTACAAAGTTATCGGACAGATGCTCCCATAGATAGGTACTGAATAAACTAACCGACATGGTTTTACATTATATCTCATAACTTTTTGCGGTAGAAGAAATGCTTTGCAAGACTTGCAATTTTTTAACATGTATGTTTTTGATGGGATCTCATTTCTTTTTGTAAATACTCGCAGTTCTTCTTTTTCTACTTTCTTGTAGTATATTTATCCATACTTAATACTATAAAGCTGAAGAGTTTGTTTGTTTGTTTGTTTGGTTGTTTGGTTGAACGCGATAATCTTAGGAACTACTGGATGGAATTGAAAAATTCTTTTTGTGTTGGATAGTCCATTTATCGAGGAAGGCTTTAGGCTATATATCATCCCGGAAAAATGTACTGTTCTCGTGGGATAGTTGTTTTTGTCTAGAGACGAACCCCAAGCGAAGCGAGGGTGAGTCTCTAGTGTGAAATAAAATGTAAAATGACTTTTAAACCTGGTAAAAATATTATAAAAAAAATAAACCTACTCCTGATATTCTATATTAATTTCACTCTCTCGTAAGTTACTTTACTGAAGTTTCGCTTCTACCATGTGTGAATCGCACACACACACACTTTTTTTTTGACAAAATATCAGTATTTGCTTTGATTTTTTTTTGTATAAAAATGTTAATTTAAGCAAATATTGACTTCACCTTGTAAAACCATTAATTCATCTCATAATCATTATTTTTATGACTATCATTTTTTGCCTCCCCTGGGAGCATGTTCGGTAAAAAGGTTGTTACCGAACACATAAGCTATAATGCTATAATCGGTGTATTATAAATACATAGAAACACTCCTCAAAAAGTCAGTGCATGTTCGGACAGCAATCAAACCGGCTGCATTCAGTATCATTAATTAGCAGTTCATTATCAGTGTATTATCATATTAAATCAATAAACTTTACATCGATCTCAGACTGTATTTAATTTAGTAGTCAGTCGCATCCCCTACAGATACAATTATAATATAATGATAATATTAATACTTACCGAAAATATGAAATTCCATCCTTTTTAAACTTCCTAGATGTGTGATTTTTGCAATTTTTAAACGAGCACTGAGTCATGTTTACCGTCGGAGCGTTCGAATGCTACTAAATTAAAAGCGCACCCAAATGTTCAAATGGGCGCTCATTCGGTGAGGACATTTATTGCCGTTGATTCTGTATCTAGTTCTTTATTGGTGATCGATGAATGAAAAATATGATCATAATAATGATTATATAAATAGAAAAGCGTTGTTTTCTTCTAAAATATATTTTGTATAATATTTTATAAAGTTTATTTACTCACATGATGAATTTATCTGAAAGTAATCACTACATTTACTTTCTAGTTCTTAGTTCTACTTTTTATATTTATGTGTATTACATATTGTGATTGTAAATAAACCAAATAAATAAATTATGATCCTCAGGTGTTAGAAGGGTTCGTAAAAGCGAAGAAACCACAAACTCCAATATCCTCATACCCGCCGCCAGCGCTCCCCCGGGACTTCGCCCCAGCGCCCGCGGGTCACAGACGGTCGCGGTTTGAGCCCACTGAAGCAATACCGCGGGATCAGGGTGAGAAAGTTATGATTATTTTAATAAAGTTTAAGTTCATTCATTTTATTTCATTCATTCGTTCATTTCATAATACTGGTTTACTAGAAATAAGGATATACTGATAACGCCTAGCTTTTCGCCTTCAAAAAGTGAATAGGTCGTTTATGGGGCAATGTACAATCTAATATATAAAATTCTCGTGTCACAGTTTTCGTTGCCATACTCCTCCGAAACGGCTTGACCGATTTTGATGAAATTTTTTGTGCTTATCCGGTATCTATGAGAATCGGCCAACATCTATTTTTCATCCCCCTAAATGTTAGGGGTAGTCCACCCCTAAATTTTTTTTTTTTTTTTTTAGACAAAATTTTTAATTTATATTTTTTTATGATACAACATACAAAAATACATACAATCCTCAATTTTCACCCTTCTACGATCAACCCTTATTTTTTAATAGCCATTTTAGTAATTTAATCATTTTTCCTCTCCGGTCGAAAACTGATCAATCGTCATTTAATGCAAGCTAGGGACGAACCCGAGCGAAGCGAGGGTGAGTCGCTAGTATGTATAATAAAATTCCACAATAGATATTGAGCTTGCCATTTAGACAATTTAAGTCTAAAATTAAAAATTATATTATTGAATACAGCTTATTACACCGTCACGGAATACTTTCTAAGTAGATGTCAATGTGTGGGGCTAATGTCGGGTTTGGTCTCACATAGGATAAAAAGATAATTATTCTGTTGCAATTCAACTAGCATGCTTTAAAAAAATGAACAAGTAAATTTAATTGTAAACAAATATTATTTTAAAAGATGAAACTCTTGATAAGGAAATATTGCATTAATCAAGGGAAAACAGTACAAACCTGATGTTATGAGAGTGTACCTCTTAGCTTCTTTTATACACATTTTAGTTTATTTATAACTAGCGACTCACCCTCGCTTTCCTCGGATGCGTCTCTAGGAACGTTTTAATTTTTTTAAACGAAACCCTAATTCTTTTTCTAAAATAAAAGTAGCGTAAGTTATTCCTTATAATATCAGCTATCTGCCAGTGAAAGTCCCGTTAAAATTGGTCCAGCCGTTTCGGAGATTAGCCGGAACAAACAGACAGACAAAAAATTTTAAAATTTTGTTTTTCTTATAAGTACCATATATAATTCCATATCCACTTAATAAAAAGCTGTTATTTTGACATTACAAACAGACACTTCGATTTTATTTATCTGTAGATTTACTTAAATAAACTATATTATGATTTTTAACTGCCCCGATGGTGTAGGGGCTAGCATGTACGGCTGCAGATATAGAGATTGCAGGTTTGAGTATTGAATCGGGACAAGTTTGGTTTGTTTGGATGGTCATGTTATACCCCTGTGCCGAGACATAGCATCTTAAATCTGATCTCTCACGGCAATTAGATTGATTGTCATCCTATAGGAGTATGACAGTGTACGATATAGAAAGTGCATGTGTGTCATCGCATACACGTATTATTATCCATATTAATATTATAAATGTGAAAGTTTGCGAGTATGTATGGATATTTGTTACTATTTCACGCCAGAACGGCTGAACGGATCTGGATGAAATTTGGGACAGAGATGAATTATAGTCTGAAATAACACATAGGCTACTTTTTATCCCGGAAAACTGTACGGTTCCCGTGGGATAGGTTTGTTGTTGTTTTCCTTAAGTCGAACACGAACGAAGCGAGGGTGAGCCGCTAATAGTAATACTATATAATATGTCTCACGCAGTTGGGTAGCCTCTGTAATATTGGCCATATGAAATATATTAAGTTATAAATATTGCACTTCATTAATTATTAAAATTATTAATTTATCAAATTAAATTACTTTTTTTTAGGTCTCGGCCGTCATGAGCTGACTGCAGAAGCGCGAGGAGCTCTATTAGGCGAGACTCCACTCCCAAAGACCCAAAAAACACAAGAAACAGACGAAACACAAAAAATGGAAACACAAACACAAAAACCAGACCTATCCAAAATCCTCGGCAAAACTATCAACTTTGTGTCGAATACGCAAAAAGAAAGTTCGCAAAATAACAAGGAATTAGATTTCATATCTATAAAAGATACAGGGAAAGATGTAAGGGTTTTCAAGCCTTTTATGAGTGATCCTCAAAAACAGGCGAGATATGAGCGGTTTTTAGAAAATAACATGTTAGAAAGAGATGGCAATATGGATAGATTAAGCGAGTGGGAAAGGAACAGAGAGATGCTGGAGTTTGAACAAGCAGCTAAATTGTATAAACCATTATCAGGAATTATTGGGGATAGGTGAGTGTTTAATAGATTTAATGGGCTTAAACAGTATATATTCAGCCCTTTTTAACGTCCCGCTGCTGGGCACAGGCTATAGTCCACCATGTTAGCCAAGAGCGGGGCGGACTTAGTATGTCTTTCGAAAACTTGCTAGGTTCTCTCAGACATCCAGGTTTCCTCACGATGTTTTCCTTCACCGTAAGACAAGTGGTAATCATGTTGAAAATAGAGGTGCGAGACCCGGGATCTGAACCCGCTTCACTCAACACTGAGCTTAATTACTTTAACTTAATTAGGTACTTACTATAAAGGTATATTTAGTACAAAATAACTTTAATGGCTACTCCTTGCTCTTTATAACGGTCCTTTTTTGAGAAACATAATGTATGACTCACAATGGAAGAAAAAAATCAATGACATATCCATACTAATATTATAAATGTGAAAGTAACGTCTGTCTGTCTGTTACCTTTTCACGCTTAATCCGCTGAACCGATTTAGATGAAATTTGGTATGGAGGTAGTTTGAGACCCTGGGACGGACATAGGGTAGTTTTATCCCAGAAAACACTCTTTAAGGCGGTGAAAAGGGAGATAGAAGTTTGTATGGGAAATCATTCATTTCTCAAGTAAGCGATATAAAAATTTTGACTTCTTAAAATACTTACCTACTTTTCTATACCTAATACCTATGTATGTACATATATATAATCTATTTTGTACTAAACGTTAAAATTGTTTTGGATAAAACAAATCTTTTATATTGAAATTGTATATTTATAACATTCAAAATTGGCTATCTATTGAAACTTTAAAAGGGCTTTTTTTATAATACCTAATACCTCCAGGATCCTTTAATAAACATATACTTTCATCATAGGTTCACTCACGCTTCCGAACCTGATGAGGCATTGAATCCACTCTGTGCCGTCGCAAAAAGCTCCATCAATTACGGCTTAGCCACACCAGAACAAATCGAGGCGGCTAAAATAGGGGCGTATGGTGTTATAACTAGGACTGTAACAACATGGCGACCGGAACGGCTAGTTTTTAAACGATTCAACATACCGGAATTTGGTGGTGACAGGTAATAATTTATACTTTTTAATATTATAAGCTGCGACTTACCCCTGCTCGGTTCGAGTACATTCGTAGGCACTTGTATTTTGCTAATGCTGCTGACTATTACTTTAGATCACAGTTCATCAGTGTATCAAATTTTATCCAAATACGTTCAGCCGTTAAAGCGTGAAGAAATTACAAACATACATACATACATACACACACATACTTTCGTATATATAACAGTAGTCTTATTAATCTAAATAATTTGTCATTTGAACCAACTTAATTTTCACATCTTCCGAGAACGGCTGTATGAGATTTAATGAGGCATTTAAAATTCAAATTAAATTTACGTTTTTTCCAGATCTGCTCCAAAAGAAGAAAATAAACCTAAAGTATCATATTCGATATTCTCATATCTAGAATCGTCTGTGCACGATAAAGAAAGTTTTACTAAAGAACAAAGCAAATTTAGTGGTTCAAAATCATTAATGGCAGAATCAGTCAAAAACAACAGTAGTAATGAAAAAGAAAAAACAAATGTAACTAAAACTAATGCAGTATCAAATATTCCTAGTGAAGTCAATACCACTCATAACAAAAGAATGACAGTTGCTGAACTATTTCTAAAAGAATCGGAGAAAGATTCAAAAGAAAAAGAGAAAGGCACTGAAGTAGTTGAAACCATAGAGAAATTTGACAAAATGGATTTATACAAATCGATCTTTCTAAGCGACAGTGAAGAAGAAATAGAAGATAATAAAGAGGTAAATAAAGAAGAAACTACAGATTATAAAGATTATATGGATAAGCCAAAGAATGTTGAGAGAAATCTTTCTCCACCGAGAGGTATATTCGCCAATATAGACTTTGACGAACTCAACTCTTGGAAAAGACGTTCTGATGACAAAAATAATGAAACACAAGCAAAATGTAGTGAAAATAACGTTAAAGAAAAAGATAGCAAAGACAAAACAATTGAAGAAAATAAAAATGAGTCTATGGAAGCAGAAGCAGTCTATGGCCCAAAAATACCGGATAATTTACAAAAAAGATTACAATCAGAACTGCCTACAGAATTTAGGCCGACATTTAGAAAGAAAGATGAGCGTGAAGTTGAAGTAAGTTCTTCAAGTTCCGATTCATGGGTTGAAGCGAAGGAATTGAAATCAAAGAAGCAAAAGAAAAAGAAAAGTAAGAAGCACAAGTCAAAAAATAAGAAATCGAAGCATAAGAAGGAAAGATAAAATGTGTCATAATAAAAATTTATGTATAAATATAATCTTTCCTTTTTTAAAAAGTATCCTATGTGATATGTTCAACTTCGTAATGTATTTTTAGTTTTTTAGGCAATTTAAATAAAAGTATCTTTTCGGATTTTTTCTTTCTGGTTTCCGACGTTTCGAATGCTTTATAGCAACCATGGTCATGGAAGAGATCGAGTCTCTCACGTGACCATGGTTGCTGTAAAATTTTCAAAACGTCGGAAAGGAAAAATCAAAATAAATCTGCGAAAAAATCCAAAAATAGTTTTATTTAAAATATTAAATATTCGTCGTAATGCAAAATCCGAAGATATATAATTTTACATAAAATATATCGCGTAAATCTAAAAAAATATAGTTTTTTTTTTTGGCAAGTTTTATTAAAAACAGTTTAGAAGTATTTCTGATGTAATATTAATTGCCTTCTTCCATATTTACAAAATATCTCAATTATTATTTTTTTATATTTTAAGTATCAAAAACAGTATTTTCTTTAGACATTATATAAATTTGGAACAAAAAAATACCATATCGGTAAAACGTTATTTCTTAAAAGTATAAGAGACAGAAAAAAAAGTGCAAACTTTACTAAGTAGTAGTGTATTTCTATAGGAAGTCATAGTTATTAACGTCATCGAACTGCTGAGTCTGCCCGCGCGCCGTGCCCGCGCGGTACTGCGGTTGCTGTACACATAAGTTATATATCAATGATTTATCTTAATATATCAATGATTTATCTTAATATGTCAATGATTCATCATAATATATCAATGATTTATCTTAATATGTCAATGATTCATCATAATATATCAATGAGTCATCATAGTATATCAATGATTCATCATAATATATTAATGATTCATCTTAATATATCAATTGATTCATCTTGATATATCAATGATTCATGATAATATGACAATGTTTAATTATGATATATTAATTATTGATAGATTGATCTCACAGTCTTGTATTGGTGATCAGATATCTCTGGTGTCCATTTTCGGAAATAGCTCATAATTCTAATTAATTTATTATCTGTTGTACTTACTCATTTAATTGTACTAAGTTAGTTCTGATAGACACAAAGTTACTTCTGCGACTGGGTAGTAGAGAATCTGCTCACCACCAATAAAATTCAAATAAAGTGATTGATTTATTCATTTGTAATAATCTGTACACGTAAAAATGGCTAATGAATTATTATAAAATATTGACTACAAGATGAATTTTTAATAGTAATTTTTATTATAATAATATTCGTCGTAAATATATTGTAAATCTAAGAAAGTATTAGTTTTTTTGGCAAATTATTAATTAAATTTAAGCAAGTTATTATTATAATATAATATATCTATCGAATATTGATAGAAAATCCACAAGCATTGTAGACTTAATTTTTTTTTACTAACCTTCAGCAATATATTATATGTATTAAGTGCTACTCCTACTCTTTTCTGTAATTTAACCACAGAATTACCTAGCGGTTGCCCTAAGATTGGAAATATTACAACAAAATTTAACGAAATTACTTCAAAGATCAATTAAAATAAACTATTTCTCTACTAAAATAGACTACTCTATTATGTGTGTATGTATTCAACCCTTTTTAACGTCCCACTGCTGGGCACGGGCCTCTCCTCAATACGAGGGGAATCAGGTCATAGTCCACCACGCTGGCCAAGTGCGGATTGGCGGACTTCACAATGTCTTTCGGACACGGTGTTTTCCTTTACCGTAGGGCAAGTGGTAATCATGATAGAAATTATACCCTATTAAAATAGACTATATTACTCATAACGAACTCAGAACCCTAATTGAATAAAAAATACTCAATAAATGTAATGTTTCAAATTTTACATTATAGTTATGAACCAAACTCAAAGTCATGAAGTCATGTGATTAAGCCATTTTTGCGCATAAAGCCACATTTAGGTACATAATACAGGATGTTTTAATTATAAAGTTATATTTTTAATCTGTACAGAAATAAGTTAGGGGTGTGCTGGTAGAGGTTATGTCATACATTAACTCTCTGTATCGAGGGCGTTTTCCAATTACAGCGTTAAAGCGCATTATGCTGAATAATGCTCAACTTTGAATTTTTTAATTATTTTATTTTTTTCGCATAATCGAGCACTTTAAGAAATACTGCTTCGGCGTGACCAACTAACTCTGTAGCAGAAAATATAAGTGTTTTTTCGCGTTGTTCGTGTTTGTGCGCTGAAATGCGGCATTATGGTCTGTAATTGGAAAACAGAGGAGAGATAGGACATTGGCTCTAAATATGATATAGTGATGCACGTTGATATACAAAAACTCAAGATACACAATTGGCGTCTCAAAAGTGTCATCACAAAAAGGCGCACAATTTGAAATTGTGCGCCATTTTCAAATATCTTTTGTTCATTGCTTTTTGGATGACAAAATTAAAACGCACGTTGTTTCGTTTTAAAAACTACTTTATGTGGTGTGCGTAAGTTCGAATTTGTGTTTAAACAATTAGAACGTTTGATTTTGAATTTTCTTCTTTGGGTTGACTTAACGTCACGTATCGACGCCACTTTTTGCACTTTTTGATGAGATATTTTTTAGAAAATGTGTATTTATGTTTTTATATATCAATGGTGTTACACTATTATTTCATGACTGCAACCAAATATTTAATTAGTCAAGCTAAAGGAGAGTCAAGCAGAGAATCGCTTGATTGGTATTATAATTAACATGTTATAGTATTATAAATTTGCCGTTCTGCATCTTAGAGTTATGAACTCATGAGTCTTAACAAATCTTTTCGTCCATATATCTGTACCTGAAAAGCATAACACTGTAACTCCGTTTTTTACGAGTCTTATGTTTATTACAGTATACTATTGTATGTGCCATTATCTATAATGACATAACACTGTTTGTAGCAAAATTAACTATCTATTAGACTAATAGAATAGTATACTGTAAAAAACACAAACTCGTTAAAAACGGAATTACAGTATTATCCCTGTTATAGGATCCCATCAAAAGCGGTATATATAACCAATAAATATTTATTGGTTTCTATGTGGCTTTTGTCGCTTTTGATGGGATCCTATTGAAATTTTTTAACAGGGATTCTCAGGTACAGATATACTTTTATTTTAATTAACCTCAGACCGGCACAATTATAATACAGCTATGAGTAATAATATTTGAAAAGCAAAATCTACGCTATTCTTTACATATAATAATACATATACACAATACATACCGTCGACTTAATGCTTATTTGTTCAAACCACCAATAAACACTTTTTCTAATTTACAATAAATAGATTTTCCTCTATTTTAAAAATAAAGCTTCATTTCTAAGATTTACTCGTATACACATTACACATACGTATAAGAGTATATAGATAAAATACATCTTTTCTTTTGTAAGTAAAATGTGTATTTTATAACAATAAAATTACTTTTAGTAAACTGGTCCTTTAGACAAATAAGCGTTCAAACGATATGTTACTAAGACGATTATCTCTTTCTATCAATGATGCAATTAGATGTTGCTCCTCACAGCGTTACTTATCACGTTCGCGGCTACCTCGGGGGTAATATCTATCTATAAATAAGTAAATATCTTGCTACACTACAAAGATTAGTACAAACACAGTCTAATAATTCATACAGTAGTCTAACGAAGGCGTCTAGGGCAATCGTGCTCGTTGAGGCGCTCCCGATTGTCATATGTACTTTTTATAAGGCAGTCGGGAAACAGCTTTAGGGTTGTCAAATGTAACTTTCCACAAGATGGCAGAAAGTACTTTAACCTCGAAATCATTTGCCTTGATAATTAATATTTTTACATTTCGACGAAATTTCTTTTAAGTACAAAGATGATAACCTGCTATATGGATTTTTATACTGTGTTGGGTCAACGACTTAATCCAGGCAATAAGTTCTGACCTACAATAGGTCAAGGTGAATTTGATTATTTTGTATATAATCAAATTAGAACTCTCCTTGACCTTTTTTGCGAAAGCCTGTGTCTTTATTGCCTGGATTATGTTCACACGGCAATATTCATGGCTAAGGGGGTTTTTAGCAAATATCGTAGGACAAGGTCACTCCCGAGGCACCGCGAGTGCGGGAGGGAGTTAGTGTGGAAGCTTTACTTAGCCTGCGCGTCACAAGTGCGGGCGGCCGCCGCGCGCCGCCTGCTGTTGCTAGAACACACGCGCGCACTGAGCATTGAGCATTGAGCACCCGCTGAGCGCTGAGCATCGAGGACTGTTAAGCATTGAGCAACGCTAGCGCTACTCAGTGCTATGGTTAGGGAGCGGTCCGAGTAGTAGAACGGGGACTGACCACTATACACTTTTTTCCCAATTGTAATGAAACATTTAATTTTCCTAATTATAACAATAACTATATACGAAAAAAGATTTTTTTGTTTTATTTGCCATTTTTTTTTTTTCATTTATTGAATAAAACTTTTTGGATAATGTCAACACCAGCAAGGAACAAAATTGCAATTCAATATTCCAGCAATTTTAAATTTAGAGTTTAAACAAATGAGAAATTAATTGCATTTTAAAATTATATCAACAATAACGAATTACAATATTATTCTTTGCAGCCTTTGGAATAAATACATTATCTATATATCTGCTATCAGTCCCCGCGCTACGACACGATACGCCATGTTATATACAAAAGTTAGTTATAATTTACAGCAGACACTAGTGGGGGATCTAAAGCATTAGAGCTCAGTTATATTATGAAGAATATTGTTTAGCATATTAAACTGTATAAGAGCATGTGAAAAAAGAAATTACTAATGCAAGCATGCGGGGATTCCCAAAAGGAGGCTTTTTAGAATATTTATACTTGAAATAAAATATTTATTTATTTAAATAAACAATAATTCGCAAATTTCTTTTGTATTCATGAAAACTATATAGCCGACAAAGCAATCATGATGAATGGTATATAATAACATAATATATACAAAAGTGTTTGTATAAGTAATAAGTGATCTCTACTCTCCATTCTCATATTGTACGATCATACGATGTACGACTCGTGCAAATAAAGAATGGAATTATAAATGGCATCATCTATACAGATAAATAAAATTGAAGTGTCTGTTTGTAATGTCAAAATAACAGCTTTATACTAAATGCATATGGAATTACAATTATATACGGTACTTATAAGAAAAACACATTTTTTTGTCTGTCTGTCTGTTTGTTCCGGGTAATCTCCGAAACGGCTGGACCAATTTTAACGAGACTTTCACTGGCGGATAGCTGATATTATAAGGAGTAACTAAGGCTACTTTTATTTTAGAAAAGAATTAGGATTCCGCTCGAAAAAATTAAAACGCACCTAGTCGCTAGTCATAATAATAAGTTCACGCTCGAAAATTTACGCTGTCTCATCCCACACCCGTCGGTACAGACAACAAAAGAATAATAATATTTAATATAAAAATTTTTATTACTTTTTTTTTAATGTACTAATAATGTTTACTTAATACATTGGTACTGTATTGAAAAAAACGGGCAAATGCGAGTTTAACTCGTACACCGAGGGTTCTATAGCTTGAAACATTAAAATATGTTTACAAAAAAAAAAAGTTTTGTTTTTTATGGAACTACCAATGTACGGTTTTCGGTTTCTTTCCTTTTCTTCTGCTATAAGACAATTTTTCTTGCCAAATTTTATGATTCTAGTTAAACGGGAAGTACCCTATTAATTAATTTCAACTTGAGATCTGCACGCGTTCCTGAGAAAAAGGGTCTTTACAGACAGACAAATAGCGATCATAGCGAGTAACATACCCGCAAAAAGATACGAATTGACTACAACCTCCTTTCTGAACACTATTATGCAAACAGTACATTATCTATTGGCCGCCATTACTAATCCCATTCTTTATGCATCTAAGATAAGGAATATATATGCTTTGAGTGGTGTGTGTAACTATCAAGTGTTTGTCGGTGTAGTGTATATACGATACCTGCTGCAGCAGATGCCTGAGGCCGGGGTTGGCGGGCAGGTGCGGGCGCAGCAGGCGCGGCGCGGCGCCTCGCAGCTGCTGCTGCAACTGCTGCTGCTGCTGCATCTGCAGCTGGTGCTTGCGCTGCTCCTCCAGCTGCTTGTAGTGCTGCTCCTGCTGCTGCGCCGCGTGCAGGTGCGACATGATGTCCATCTGCGACTTGAACTGCGCCTCCTGCTGGTGCGCCGCCTCCAGCGTCTGCTGCAGGTGCTGGATCTTCTCCAGGTTCTGTTGCCTCGCCGCCTCCAGCCCGTCGAGGGGCACGCCGCGCGCCTTGCCGCCCTGCACCTGCCCCACCTGGCCCACCTGCCCCACCTGCCCGCCCATGCCGCCGCCCATCATCATGCCCTGCGCGTGCTGCTGCGGCTGCTGGCCCGACATGGAGGGCACGCCCATCGCCATGCCCGGCTGCATGCCGCCGCCTGCGGACACACGCCACGCTCAGTGGTACAGTAGTGCGCGGGAGTGGGGGGAGCGGGGGAGGGAGCGGGGATGGCGGGCACGTACCGGCGAGCGAGGCGGGCGGGGCTCCGCCACCGGGCGCCGGCAGCTGCTTGCTCATCTTCTGCTGCTGGATGACCTTGCGCAGGCGGTCCACGAAGGTGGCCTGGTTGTTGGGGATGAAGCCCAGGTAGGCCTTCTTGTCGGGCGTGTACAGCAGGATCAGCACCTTGATGTCGCACTGCGGCGGCGACGGCATCGGCGAGAAGTGCACGCAGCCGGCCTGCGACACACCGCACATCACACCGTGAGACATTGCGAGACACTGCGAGACGCTGCGAGACACTACGCGAGACACTGCGACGCCGGGATACTCACGAAGCCGCCCACCATGACCTTGGTGAGCGCGTCCAGCGCCTCGTTCTGCTGCAGGTGGAACAGCACCGACTTGCTGTCCTTCAGGTACTGCCCGCCGATGTTGCTGATCAGCTGTTTATGCATTAGCTGCATAAGCAGCTTGTTAGGCCAAGTGTCAGCTTTGAGCTCTGGTTCTACCTCTTTGGAATTCGCTGAAACCTTTAACACGAAATAAGATTCTATTAATTATAATAATATTAATAATACAAATGTGAAATTTTGTGAATATGATTTAATTTTTTGCATAACATATTTGTTGGGGACAGTGCCCTGTTCACTTAGTGGTAGGGAAAACTGACTACCCTATAGAGATAAATGAAGAATGGACTGTACTATATTGGTTTATTGCTACACAACAGAGTAACCCGACAATGTTATAATATGCGGCGATACGTGTCGTTCTGCCAGTCGTCCAGCGATCCGCTCCTTTTATGTCGCCGTCCCGCACCCCTCGCTCCTAAACGCACGTTGTTTACGCGTATCAGGCGCAACCTTGTCTTTACCAATATTCAAGGGTATATAAGAAACTATGTATAAGGGACACTCACAGGTGTAATAATAGTTTAGCGTAACGTTATATCAATATCGCTTTACTTTAGAAAATGTAAAGAAACCCGCAATTATAATCTTATTTATAATATTTCATAAATAAATTATATTTAAGAAGACGAAAGACATAACATATACGCCACATTACCTGACACGGCAACTGTCTGATAATCTTCTGATCCCCCGGGGCTTTCCCCTTTTCCATCCACTCCAACACTCCACTCCATATATACGTGCGTTGTAATGGAGCTGAAACTGATCCAACTCCTCCAACTGCCCCAACTTGTGACGACATACCGACCCCCACTCCCCCTACCGTGCCGACCCCTTGAGGAGTCACGTTAACCCCCACTCCCCCCACTGTACCGACCCCTTGGTTCGATTGCATGTTCATTCCGATATTGCCAACGGAAACCCCTTGGGAGGAAGATACATTCACACCAGCATTGGATGGACCCGGTTGGACCATCCGCTGGATACTTGACTGTAATAATATAAAAAAAACATATTATTTCTTGCATCTTATTATTAATAGTTACAAAAGGGATATAAAAATTTAAATTTGTTATATTCTTTTTAACATTGCGTAAATTCATTCCTCGGCGTTACAAAAAGAAAACATTTGGTACCAGGGCCGGATTTAGGGGTGTGGAGGCCCCGGGGCGACAACGAAGTGGAGGCCCCTAATTATTTTCCGAATAAAATGAACATTTTTTTTAGTCAAGTGATTTAAGTATTTATTGCGAAACAAATTAAATTATTTCAATAAACATATGCAGATATAGTCAAATACAAGAATTATTCGAAATTAAATTACAGCGTTAATGAATGGAACCTTGCGAGCTTTTTTTGTCAAAAAATAGTTGATGATTACGCTGAACGTTAATGCTTTTATATTATGGATAAAAGTCTTAAATTACCCATATAAATAAAATGACCATATACATTATAGACTTAATGTAAGCATAAATAATCTATAATAAAATTACTTTTTAAGTAAAAGAATATATATACATTATTTTAATAAAATAAAATATAGGTACTAAGATAGGTATTTGATCAATAAATAATTTAAAACTATATTTTACTTTCATCAATTGATTAAATTAAGCCGGAGAGCTATTTTTTTACATTGGAATAGATACAAATAATTTTGAGATGTGGATAAATACTGTTTTACTAAAACTACGGAGATTTTTGATGGACAATACACACAACTACTACAGAAAATTTTTTTTACAAAAATAAAAAACCGACTGCATAAAAAGCGGCCTAAAAAGAAGAGAACAAGTTGACGAAGGAACATAATGTTATTATTATTTTATAGTCAGAGACATACACACACGCAGCTATTCTAAAACATGTAGGTACATAGTATATGTATGCATAATACTATGCTCCTTCGTCAATTTGTTCTCTTCTTTTTAAGAGAGTTAGACATTTTTAGTTTTATTTAACAATTTCTTATCCTAAATTCCTTTTGAACATATAAGTTGTAAATATTTCTGTAATCGCCTCTTAATAAGTTGTATTTCGATACCCCACTCGATTTATTCGGACGATTTTTTTTTTCAATATACACAAATTGGCACCTAGGGTCCGCCATTTTGACTTTTAATAATATCTATATAGCCTATGACACTCGCATTATCAATACTTATCGAATTACGAATGAATCATCAAAATCGGCTAAGCCATTTAGTGATTACGAATGAACATAGAATCAGACATACATACAGGTTAAACACATATCCCTGTTTTGCCGCAGTCGGGTAAAAAACAAACATCTATATTATATAACATCAGCAACAGCATATAAATAAACCTTATTCACTTGTTTTAACAGGATATACCATATGGAAACTTTTAAATTTAAATTTGGTGGACTGCATTTAAGGGTTTCAAAATGAAACTCTCGTTGGTTGATTGTTCCTTAGCTTTTCTTGCTAGTTATCTCTTCTATGGCTATCCTATAAATGGTACACAATGAACATAACCTCGTTTTTTTATTTCTAATTAACAATCTTATTAGTTAAGCTATTATGCGTTTAATCTTTTAGATATGCTCCTGTGAGTCTAAATACTTATTGTATTTTACACTTAAGCTAGATTCTTCCGTCGCTTAGATGTAACATACATCATCAATTTAAGTATTATATTGTCTATGAATTTGTATACGTCTAAATCAATTTTAGTTATGTTTTGATTGTGGTTAATTGTGGGTGAATTCAATAAAAAATGCAGTTATTTTATCTATACCTACAGATAAATAAAATTTATACGTTTGTTTGTAATGTCAAAATAACAGTTTTTTACTAAATTCATATCAAATGCATATACGGTTTAAATTTTTTAAATTTTTGTCTGTTTGTTCCGGTTAATCTCTGAAACGGCTGGACTGATTTTGACGGAACTTTCACTGGAAGATAGCTGATGTTATAAGAAATAACTTAGGCTACATTTATTTTAGAAAAAAAAACAGGGTTCCGCGCAAAAAATTAAAAACCATGAAATTGTTAATAAAATCCGCGTACCTAGGGACGCATCCGAACGAAGCGAGGGTAAGTCGCTAGTTGACAATGTGTTAAAATTTTTATAATAAAAGGTTAAATCCCCATGGGCTCTTTGTTTACCTTTAGTTAACTATCTAAACCTATGGAGTAGATATAGTGCATGCACTCAAAAATACAAAAAACAAAAATAAAAAAGGCTCGAAGAAAATTTCTTTCAATTTTGAATTAACAAACGTGAATTCACCTATAAAATATTGGCATTTGATGATAATATTGCAAACCTAAAAATTATAAAATAAATAAACCTACGCGAAAAAAACCCGCTTGATAATTAATTAATTATAATCGCTCTGTAACTTCTTTTTACCCGACTGCGATAACTGCGGTAAACAAATATGGATAAATTGTTTTTAATATTTAGGAACAATAATATAATATGTATAATCAATCATATTCGTTAAAAATAAAAACGAAAAAGTTGTCGACCAGTCAGAGTTTGTTTTTTTTTATTAAATCTCTTTAGTGGGGGCCCCTCTCTTGTGGAGGCCCCGGGGCTGCAGCCCCGCTTGCCCTCCCTTAAATCCGGCCCTGTTTGGTACCATCCTGAATTAATTAAAATTTTGTGTAAAAATAATGGAACGTTAGGAATATTTAGGAATAGCATTTTAAATAACCTATATTGTTTTCTCAAGTATATAGATATTATTTATACATAATACATATATCAGTACTGAAATAAACCTTTTTAAAATTTTAATCTGTCTGTCTGTCCGTTTTCTGGGGTAATTTTTTTTCGAAATGGCTTAACCGATTATGTTTGTATGAAAGTCCCATGACTTTCATTCAAATATAGAGGATATTGTACGGCTACATGTATGTTTTATTGTGCATATGTGTATCATGTGTGTATCAGCTAAACTGACAAAAACTATTTTTATCTTAAGAGGATTTTGAAGCTGTAAATTTTCGTACAAAAAGCGATAACGTCCCCCCTCCCCCTCCCCCCCATTAACATAGTCTAATTTTCATAATTTTTGGAAATGTAGATATAATGAATAACTAGGTCCGTAAGTTTTTATTTTAAAGAAATATCTCATACGACAGAAGTTATTAGCATCTAATATATCTATATTTTTGACTCAAAAACTTAATCGAGCGTTATTTTTTAAAATTAAACTAAACTGAATTACTAAAAAATAAAAACGTACAGACCTAGAGTAAGGTGTACTGAATCTAATGAGACCAAAATTGTCTTATTTCATAAATGTTTAGGAGGGTGAAAACGTTACCGCCCGAAACAATATTTCAAAAAGGAAATTGCCTCTAAGACTTGCAACTCTCTCTATCGCACCATACGTGTTGGCAAAGCGAACAGTATGAAACAGATAGCATTTTTTAAAAACCTACTCGCGCCGCGTATCGGTATTTCACAATCCTCTTAATAAAACGAAACTAAGGACGAACCCAAGCTAAGAAAGGCGGTTGACGGCTATTATAAATATAACAGCCATTTACGAACACATCCGAAGAAAGTGGGGGGTAAGTCCCTACTTAAAAATAAGACATACCTGTGTAGGGGGTGGGGGATAAGACGGCTGGGCTAGTTGGGTCAATAAAGCAGAATTAGCATACGGGGCCTGGCGAGGGGGGGCCAGGAAGTTGCTCTTCACCGGCCCGACCGTGCCTCGCTGGAACTGCACCTGTGGGACTTTCTGCTGTGGCACCGCGGTACGAGCTTGGCTGGAACCAAAATGATTTTTAGATACTTGTATAATTTTCATTTTGTAAATTAATAAATAAGGCAGTGGTAGCCCAGTGGTAACGCGCTCGCTTGGGAAACCGAGTGAAGCGGGTTCAAATCCCGGTTCTCGCACCTCTGATATTTTCATGTGCGAATCATTTCTAATATGATTACCACTTGCCTTGCGGTGAAGGAAAAAATCGTAAGGAAACCTGCATGTCTGAGAAAATCTAGCAAGTTTTCGAAAGACATGTGAAGTCCGCCAATCCGCACTTGGCCAACGTGGTGGACTATGGCCTGATTCCTCTCGTATTGAAGGGAGGCTCGTACTCAGCACTGGGACGTTAAAAAGGGCTGAATACATACATACATACAAATTAATAAAAAGTTAGTTCTAAAAATCTACCATACGAGTAGCTATAAAGCATGGAATCTTAAAGTGAAAGATATTTAATTAAAGAAATAAAACCGGTTTATAACGAGCTAAGGAAGTATTGAGTTAAAATATCATGAAACGTAAGGTCCAAGGCGATAGTTAACATTAATTCAGTATATTAATTAATTATTAATATTAAGTAAACACAATTTTAAATTGTACTATTTATTACGTTTTATTTTTAGTGTGTGGTGATAAACAGCTGATATAAAAAATATTTTCTAAAATACCGAAATCGAATTTCGAAAATTCGAGAAAATAAGATTAGGATATATACCTAATTTAATTAAAAGAAAAACTACCTACTAAATTTAAAGGAAAACTACCAATCAGTTACTTTTTTCTTTTTAGTGCTTTTTTTTTGAAGTCGGTTTTTTTTTAGTTTTTATTTAAATAAAACTTTAGCGTAAGTATTTAAGTCGAAACACCAAAAAATGTGGGTTAGGCTGTTCTTGCACTGACGGCCTGATATAGCTTAAAGCCTTCCTCAATGAACGGGCTATCTAATGCAAAAAGAATTTTTTAAAGCGGATTAGTAGTTCTTGAGTTTAGCGCGCTTAAACAAACGAACAAACTCTGCCTCTTTATAATATTAGTATAGATTACAATCCCAATTACCAATAATAGGGCTATTAAAACAAATATGGGTCGTTCTTCTTTTCTAGCGACAATGATCTGTCCCTCACCTCATTTTGTGTCATATTAGAGTATAGATTATTATGTATTCATTGTTCGAATTTACATCCTCATCGCTTTATACCTTTTAATAATAAATAATCTTTAACTTTCGGTAGTCAATAGTTTTTTTGCATGTGTTTATTTTTCATTAAATACCGTGACAGAGTAGTAATTCATAATGATGTCCCACCAAAAAAGAACCACTCTGTCACAGTGTTTTCTCGAAAATCGCCACAAAACAAACAACATTACGGTCATGAAAATAAAGATTAAATGATCCAAATGAAAATTAAATGCATTTGCAAAAAAATATCTAACACTGAAATGAAAATATTGTTACTTGAAAAAGTCGAAAAACTGAGAAACACCAATTCATTGTCGCAAGAAAAGAAGAACGACCCATATATAAATACAACTCACCCAAACACTTCTGCCTGTGCTAGAGGCGGCAGGGGCGCGGGCGGCGGCGCGGGGCTCGGCGGCCGCTCTTTGAGACTGTACCCTCGCAATAACACTAAGTGTCGAGGATCCTGAGATTAAAATCTTTTAAGTTAATTTAACATACTTCTAAATTCTAATTACACTACTCTAAAAAAATATACATGTCGAATTAAGAACCTCCTTTTCTTTAGTCGGTTAAAAAGTGAAAAATGCAGGTGGTGGTAGGTTTAAATTATAAAGTAAAAAAAAAATGTCCTCACCGAACGAGCTTGGGTGATGACCCCACTTGAACATTTGGGTGCGCTTTTAATTTAAATTTAATTGCTTTTTGTGCATACACAACTTTGTGAAAGCAACTTTAAGTATCGCAATTAAGACTTTCTTAGATTTACGCGAATATTTGACATTTAAATAAAACAATCTTTTCGGATTTTTTCGCGGATTTATTTTGATTTTTGTTAAAAAATATAGATTATTAATCAATAAATTTTCTAAAAAATTGTAATAATTATAATAATAACAGATAAAATTATATAAATAATATTCCATATTCAAATATAAAAGTAATTAAAATTATAAAAATGTTTTAAAATTAAAATTAACAAATATTGTAAGGTACTTTAGTGCCAATTTTCAAGTTTTTTGAATTCATTTTGTTAATTGTGGGTAGGCTGTTTGTAACAACTATATAATACCCTTGAGACATCTAACACCTCAGTCTCTCCCGTGACCATGATTGCTGTAAAGCAATCGAAACGTCGGGAACCAATAATCAAAATAAATCCGCGAAAAAATCCGAAAAGATAGTTTTATTTAAATATTGCAATTAAGGTTGAATTTACATTATTGTATATTTATTTCAACTAGAATTACCTAAACACAATTGGTGACATTTTTAAGAGAACTTTTGCATGGATTTGTGTATGAGGATGAGGCAGAAGCTAGATAAATACTCTTCAATTGCAATTAGAAAATGCTTGAAGTTTGCGCAGGACAAACGTACGGGGTGTGCGGGGAGACGCGGGTAAGGCGCTCCCGACTGTCATACATATACTTTTTGAAGTAAAACTTCGTTACGCACGCTCGACTTGGGGGGTAAGCTGGTGAATGCGTTACGAAAAATGTACGTACGTTTGTTGCCATGGTAATCGTTGTTATTGTCTGACAAATGATATATAATATTAAATTCTTTCCTTAAATGATATTTTATAAATATATGATTGTAATATGCCTAATATGCGTTATTTTTTGTATCTCACCTATCCTAATTATTTAAAACATAAATTGAATTTCATAGAGTACCGATAACATACAGAAGTTTTACCTCTTGCGCTCTTGTACACATTCATACACGCACTCTTTACTTTTTTTATGTATGACTGTTTTAGACTTTAAGATTGATGGGTATTATACTGTGACTTGCAACAAAATGGGGATATAGCTTTAACTCCCAAACCGTTTGCCATGAAAATTCGGTAGTGTTTGTCAACTTACAGACATACTACAGTATAGCTGTAAAGATTTTTATACTGTTGTAATGTATGGATTTACTATTAGGAGGACTGAGAGATGGAACCTTCAAGCAGGTACCAAGCGAGCATGAGCTTGGCGTAGTTCCTAACGATAATATAACGGTGTGTGTGGTGGGAGTAGGGTGGGGAGGGTGGAGGGGGAGAGGGGGGCGGGCAACCTTGGCGTAGTTGCGCAGCTGCGCGGCGTACAACTCGCCGCCCGCGTGCTCGTACAGACGATGTGTATGTGGCGGGAGTGGGGTGGGGAGGGTGAAGGGGGGAGAGGGGGCGGACGACCTTAGCGTAGTTGCGCAGCTGCGCGGCGTGCAGCTCGCCGCCCGCGTGCTCGTACAGACGGTGTGTATGTGGCGGGAGTGGGGTGGGGAGGGTGAAGGGGGGGGAGGGGGCGGACGACCTTAGCGTAGTTGCGCAGCTGCGCGGCGTGCAGCTCGCCGCCCGCGTGCTCGTACAGACGGTGTGTATGTGGCGGGAGTGGGGTGGGGAGGGTGAAGGGGGGAGAGGGGGCGGACGACCTTAGCGTAGTTGCGCAGCTGCGCGGCGTGCAGCTCGCCGCCCGCGTGCTCGTACAGACGGTGTGTATGTGGCGGGAGTGGGGTGGGGAGGGTGAAGGGGGGAGAGGGGGCGGACGACCTTAGCGTAGTTGCGCAGCTGCGCGGCGTGCAGCTCGCCGCCCGCGTGCTCGTACAGACGGTGTGTATGTGGCGGGAGTGGGGTGGGGAGGGTGAAGGGGGGAGAGGGGCGGACGACCTTAGCGTAGTTGCGCAGCTGCGCGGCGTGCAGCTCGCCGCCCGCGTGCTCGTAGAGCGCGAGCAGCGCCGGCACGCGCCGCGCCGCCGCCACCGACAGCTGCGCGCCGCGCTCGCCCACCAGCCGCGCCGCCTGCTCCACGCACCCGGGGGCACCTGACATTTTGTTCACTTTTTTAATTTGTAATAAGCTGGTGCCTTACCCTTATTATTATTATGTTAGTTCTCCTAATTTTGACCGTTTTGTTTTATCTCAATTGACAATAGATGGCGCTTACCCGAAAGCTAACAAAATATCATATTATATAAAAATGTGTCTACTGCATAGATGCTGCATAAAATCACCAAAATATCTTATTTTTTATTCAGAAAAAAAAAACATCTACCTCCTCTATAACTAAATGGTTGAAATTTAAAATATTAATTTCTTGCCTCTGTCTTATATAAAAAAAATATTTTTAACTAACATTAAAAAAACTAACCTGGAGGGACTAATCCACCTGTATATGTTGAATAAGGTGGAGAACAACATAATAATATCACATGAAGGGGGATTCCTGTGCCGCCTAGCTCATCTAGGCACTCAAGAGCAGCTGTTAACGCCTCTATCACACATGCTCTGTTCTCAGCATGACCACCTATAAATCTAAAATTAAGTTAACAAAAAATTATATATGTAAATAAATACATATAATGACTACAAAATTTTGTTAATATATAATATTTTTGAAAAAAATAGGCTTACTGCAATTCATCAACAGTGTTTACGACTGCCTGTGGACATGTGAAAGGTCCATAAGTAGAAACAGGCAAATCAGGATGGCAATCAGCTGCTTGATATGCTACGATGCCATACACAGATCCACTTCCTATACCTTCTTCTAATGCACCTCCGTGGAAGTACCTTAATACCATAAATATACTTTTAATGATAAAATAATATAGAACAAATAATTATTTTCCATTTTCATAAAATCTCATCTGTATACATATACATATATTAAGTTATCTATACAAGTAAATAAAATTGAAGTGTCTGTTTGTAATGTGAAAAAATCAACTTTTTACTAAATACATATAAAAGTATAAACAGTACTCATAATACAAACAACTATTAAAACTTTGTCTGTCTGTTTGTTCCGGCTATTTATTATCTTTGAAACGGCTGCACTGATTTTGACGGGCCTTTCACTGGCAGATACCTGTTGTTATAAGGAGTAACTTAAGCTTCTTTTATTTAGCAAAAGAAAAAGGGTTCTGTGCATAAAAATTGAAAACTATGAAATTGTGAACAAAATTCATATACTTAGGGGGCACCCGAGCGAAGCGTAGTTAAGTCGCTAGTCTTATAATATAATACTAGGGACTCAGACTCGCTTCGTTCGGATTCATCTTTAGCTTGCTTCCCAATACAAACCTTCATCCCCATTTTCACCCCCTTAAGGAATGATTACTGGGATAAAAATAATCCTATGTCCTTCTCAGGGTTTCAAACTATCTTCTTACAAAATTTCATCTAAATTGGTTCAGTAGATCCAGAGATTACCCCCTACAACGTTACAAACTCACAAATTTTACCTCTTTATAATATTACTATAGATTAAATGATAGCTTTCAAATATTTACTCAAAAAGCTGCTTTTATCTGTGTTCGTTACACTTTTAAATAAAATTAAAAAATTAAATCATTACAGACATTTAAAATATTAAATGCATATCTATACAACTCTATTTTCAATTACTTACTCAAGTGTTGGTACAATATAATTAGTTTTAAGTTCATTTATGTAAACGCTGTTAGCTGAAGTTGTTTCGATCACAAATATTACTTTAGCTTGTATTGGAGAGTCTGGAGCGTTGACCACCATTATAAATATATTTAATATATTTTTTCTTTATTAAACTAATATAATAATATAATCTTTATTAAACTAATATAATAATATAATATATTCTTATATATTATTGCAAAATTCGAGGAAAATAACAAACATCAATGAGGAAACTACAAAATCGGCGTTTTTGTTGTGACTTATGACATTATTTTGACAATTGACATTTAACAAAATCGCAATAGATAATAATTAATTTTAATGTCCATTGAAGTCATTCGCGCAAAATTTAAATAAGAATAAAATGTATATGTTTTTATTCTGAGCTCAACTCTATACATTATTGCTACATTTACATGCTTGCCAAGTTTCAACAAGCGTCCACAAACACAAGCGTGTGAACGGGGTATTTGGCTTGGCTTGCGTGAGCTTATGACGGTCCGGGGCCCGGGCTAGTGTCGGTCTTTGAACACTGATCAAAAGTAGCTTGCGGCAAGCGCATGTGGCGTATTATATTTACTCGTTGGTAGGTACTTGGTGTGTATTTAGTGTAAAGTGTCGCACACGAGCTCGCGCTGAACGGTGTTTTTACGCTACGCTACGTATCAACCATGAGTAGTTGGTCAAATGACAAAATTATAGCCTTTTAAAACATCCACCGTATGGTGGATGGAGTATATTTTCTGTCGAACTTTTCGCTTCCTTTCATTTTGTTTACATTTTAACGTTTAATATACATTTCTCGGAGATGAGATACTTTCCCGCAGTAAAAAGTACACTATATGTTGACCCGGATAACCAGCTATCATTATACCAAATTTCATCAAAATCCCTCCAGTAGTTTTCCGTGATACGGTCACAGACAGACAGACAAAAATTCTAAAAACTTTAGATTCGGCCTCTGTATCGATAATAATGTCTATTTCAATAAGATTTCCCAAAAAAATATTTAATGTATAGATTCGACTTAGTTACAATATTGTTATATGAATAGATAAAAATATGTGAAGCCAAACGCAATAATCGACACAATTTCAACTACCACGTCTGTCATGTTTGTTGCATAGCTTTCCCGTCCGAAACAAACTAACACACTTAAGGTACGCTTACGCTAGTTCAACAATTAGTTGAAGCAACGGATTGTCGAAGCAACACTGTTCAACAATGTTGTATGGTCAACAATGTTGTCTGTTGCAGCAACACATTCAACAGTTCCATTTTACATACGTTCTACAGTTGTATACAGTCATGTCTACCGAACAAGTCGTTGCTGCTGCGGCTTTCTTAATTTTGAATGAAACTATTCAGAAAATAAACAGAAAAAAACGATTGTGGAAACAAGCAATGTTTAGAAGTGTATGCCGAAACAGTAAATAAAAGTGGATGTTGAAATATTGGAAGTTGAGCATTATGATGCGTTTTAGTGCTGTAATTTGAAAACTACTATTATTACCCAAGCTATCAAAATAAAATAAGATTCGTAAGTCGTAATAATACATGTATATATAGCTGTAGTTTCCTTAATCTGTGTCTATACTTGAGTAAAAATATATTACACATATATATTGAGCGAAGATAGATTACAAATATATATAAATCTATACATATAATAAAATTGTAACTAAGCCTATTTAATGTACAGAATCTGTACATTAAATATTTTTCGGAAAATCATTGTTGAAATAGACATTGTTATCGATACAGAGGTTGAATTAATAGTTTTTAAAATTTTTGTCTGTCTGTCTGTGACTGCATCACGAGAAAACCACAGGACAGACTGATGAAATTTGGTATAATGATAGCTGGTTATCCGGGTCAACATATAGGATACTTTTTACTGCGGGAAAATATCTCGTCTCTGAGAAATCTATACTAAACGTTAAAACGTAATATTTGAGGATATAATGCAACATATAGGTATTAACCGAAGAAGAGCCTCTAAGTAAGAAAACTTAACAAGTATTTTTATTATTATAAGTTTTGTTACCTATGTAGCTATAAAGGTTTCTAAATATGAAGATTATTTTTTATTTCTCATTAAATATTATGGCTTAAAAGTAATATTAGATAGTTATAAAAAATAGATTTATAATATATATCATTACTTTTAAATAAAGTAGTAAATATAAATAGTAGATATATCAAGATATGGACGTTGGGTTCATAATGATCAAATGAGTGAGTACTTTATTATGAAATTTTAATATCATATCACAACAGGCTGTAGAGAGTGGTAAAACCAAATTATTTATTATAATATAAACTACGTACTGTTTTTTAAGATTACTATCAAAACAATGCGTATTACGCATGTTTTTACAAAATTGTACACAAAATCTTGCGTAGTTTATAAATAAAGGTGAAACAATTACACAACAGCGTTACGTCGAAAGTGTAGGACGTAGGTATTGAGATCATTCCAAGGTTATACGTGATGGCGGGAAATGAGAGTATCCTGTGTAATGTGTTGTAATGTAAAAGATTAACTCAAACAAAGCAATTAAATCAATTAAATGTTTTTCTATTTAATCGCTTAAATTACCACTTTTCTTTGTTTTCAAAATCAGACGCGCAGTCTGTGTGCGTAATTTAATATCGAATCTAATTCTATATTCTGAAATATTAATTACCATTTAAAAGTATGATCTACATTACTCGTTGTTACAGTTTCACTAAATAATTCATGATTAGGAACAAGCAATGGATTTAAAGTAACTTTAAAATATCTTCAGGCTGTCAAGACACGATTACATGAAAGGGATGCATATCTAAATGTATTTATGAGTGAGCAAGATAAAACATAAACTGACTGTGTAAAAGGGATAAAAAAGTTGATCAACAAGGCGTTGGAGGGAGATGTCTAGAAAACAGTTTTAAAAACATCAAATGTTCCCTTCGTGATTGGACGCATGCGTCATAAGGCTAACCCAGGACTGTACTTAGGTTAAAGTTTAATAATAATGTTTTTAAGTTTAAATAATTTTCAGTTCGAAAATTTTAAATGTATGCAGTGGTTCTAAATTTTGAAACAATTTATACTATATCGATTGATTTTTTCTGAATAAATATTTTTTTCGTTACTTAAGTGATTCTAGAAAAACCACACTCGATTTTTTCTTTATGTGATTGTTACTTTTTTGCTTTACGGAAAACGAAAGCGAGGTTTAATTTTCGATCTGCTTATTTTAAATAACACACAGTGCATAAATACCATGAAATGAGAATGCATAGATAAATTTTTAACTTTAAAATAAATTTGCGACAAAACATAATCAATATTGTATAATACAACAATATATACTTGTGGTTTTTAATTTTTTTACAATTAGTTTTGTTTACTTCATTCGACATTTTTATATAAATTATAGATAAGAAGTTCGGCCCTGGCAGAATACAATCAGCTGTTTGTAATGACAGTTCCTCTGACAAATACAAAATGGTTGAAAACTAAAGTTGGCAAACAAAGAAAGGCAGCGTAAAAAAGCTATTTAACGTTAAAAAACTATTTTATTAAGTGAAAGTTAGTTAGTTTAGTGAGTGATAAGTGTTCTTTACATAATGCTGGATTTAGAAATTGTTCCGGAACGTTCCCTGGGCTGCGATGCCTGGGAGTTTGTACTAGGTGAGCTCCTTCGTATGTTTATACGAACGTCAAGATTTTGCGTTGTATTTCCACGGGAACTACTTACGCAATGGTGTTTTCATACTAATTACAAATAATTGCTGTAATCAAAATATATTCAGAGCGGAGGTTGCATTGATTTTTTTCCAAGTGTCACGGGTCTTTGTTTCATCTGTGGTGCCAATGTTTATTTTTTTCGCTACACTTGACCATGAAATCGCTGTTGTCATGTTTATTCATCGTTTTTTTTCATAATATTTTTTTTTAATTATAAATATAACTCCCGTTACTGCCTATTTGGCACAGTATAAAGATCTTATTTATGTTATAATTAGTGAGTTAAATTATGATGCATCAGATGACCTGATTTATTTTAATAAAGGCTAGAACAATAAAAACCTTATTATCATAACTGCTGCTGTGTTGTGTTTGTGATTGTATTGATGCATATATTAGAACCACTTTTTATTATAGTTTTTCAAAAGTTCAATTCTTAATATATTAATTATTGTTAATAAATAATGTATATTTTTTATCCACATTCAACAGTTGTATTTTGAATTATTTTTTAAAAGTTATGTAAGTCATATCTGCTATGGGGTATAAGAGGAGATGAAAAATTAAACAATTTAAAAAAAAATCTATTTCAGACTAATATTATAATAAAATTATTCATTGTGCAATTTAAAACAAAACAACATTTATCACCTTCATAGGTCATACACATGATTAATTTAAATCTGTATGAAGAATTATATTTATATATATTTTTTTATAACTATTTTTATAACAATCATTAAAATTTAAAACAACCTAAATTCTAATTTTCAAGTATCCGCCTCTATTATATATTATGTTTTCAATAGATCAATATTAATTATTTCCACCACTTATTATATTTATTATAATTATACATACATATAATTATATATACATACCATTGTAATTGCACTCATTTTAAATCAAAATATTATTTATAATTGTTGAATATTTATTGTGATTTACTTGATTGTAAACCTATATAACAATATCAATTCATTATTTATAATACAAATTATATATTAAAACAATATACTTGATATGATATTATAAAGTATTGTATTGTTTTATTAACGCAAAGTTGAATGTGAACAATTGGCAAAATTTCTTGTATAAAGCTGATAAAATCATTTGTAATAGTCTAACATGGTGTAAAAACTTCCTAATTTAATAAAATTGACACCATGGCAAAAAAATTATTAAACATTTAATGAGCTTACATATATATTACTAGCAACTCACCCTTGTTTCGCTCGGGTTCGTTCCCAGGTTGCAAAACAAAATTAATTAATTTGGTTTTAATTTTTTTTCGTGCGACCCTATTTTTTTTTTCTAAAATAAAAGTAGCCTAAGGCACTGGCAGGTAGCTGATGTAATAAGGAGTACCTTATTACATCAGTTACCTGCCAGTGAAAGTCCCGTCAAAATCGGTCCAACCATTTCACAGATTAGCCAGAACAAACAGACAGACAAAAATTGTAAAAAATGTTGTTTTGGTATATGTACTGTGTATACATCCATGCACATTTAGTAAAAAGTAGTTATTTTAATATTATGAACAGACGCTCCAATTTTATTTATACATATGGATTTAGAGATCTGTTTCCCTTGTGGTAAGGCCATATGAGGAAAACTAAAGTTGTGTACTATTATTTTTATAATTAGGCTTAGGCTAATATATACTATATTATATTTATATATTATTAGGCCATATTCTGTTGTCACTCATTGATGAGATATTGTGTTTGTGTGACACCATAATCTACCTATAGCTGAATTAACATGATATGTACGGTAATGTTAAGTAACAATAGCAAACATTTTTAATCAGTATTTTGTACACCCACATGATATACTATGCTAATATTATCGCATATCAGGTTTAGAATGTTTTTATCCATATCATTGCTCATAACCTTGACTGCTCATAACAATTTAGTAGGTAGTAAGCAAAACTTTTATCAATAATCTTATTAATCCTTATATAATCTATTTAAATTTATAAAGAAAACAATATGATGTAATATTAATAGTATAATTATTAATATATAATCAATATGTAAAATTTATTATTTGCCCGCTGCATAAGATGCCTGAGTGTGAACCCAGTCTTGTGACTAACTGTAGTTTCTGTACTCAAAACTTCAGTTGGTCTCATAGAGTCTTTTGATCACAAAAAGAAATAGAATCATTTGGCAACAAAGAATATTTTGAGTTGATTAATTGTTTTTCCGTACAAAAATGTATGGGAAAAGTTTTTGACGATTTCTGTCATTACTAGTACTCATACCTTAAATGGTCCCATGGAGTCTTTTGGTCCCTACATGAAATAGGATCGACTGGTATAAATTTTTTTGGTGGTATTTTTGCACTTTTTTTGCTGACTGTATTTTTTCCAAAATATGTGCATGCAGTTCAGAATATCTCAAAAAGTTATGGATGGTCTTCTAGGAACGTTTTTCTGTAACTATAACGGTTAAGGTACTTGCCCTTACTGTCCCTTCTCAAAAATCCTCCATATATATGTAACTATGTATGTACGTTTCACGAGGAATCCCTGTTTAAAAACTCCAATAGGATCCCATCAAAAGCGACAAAAGCCACATAGAAACCAATAAATATTTATTGGTTTCTATGTGGCTATTGTCGCTTTTAATGAGATCCTATTGGAGTTTTTCAACAGGGATGGTAATTACGATTTGTTATACTAAACTTCAAAAAAATTAAAGATTTAAAAAAAGATAAAAGACTTAGGTAACTATGTAGATATTTTTTAGGTAAAATCATTAATTTTTATTGTTTATTTCTATTTTTTACACATTATGTCGACGGAGAAAAATATCGCTTGGCCTGAACACAAAGTGAAAGGTACTAACTCCGGGTCTTATTTAATTAAATAATAATAAATAAATATGCTGGGACATTAACACAGCACTATCTAATTCCATGGTAAGCTACGAGGCTTGTATTATGGATACCAGAAAGTTGATACACTACACATATATAACTTTAAATACATACATATTATAAATATAAACACCCATGACTGGAGTACAACATTCGTGCTCATCACACAAATGAATGTCCCCAATGGGACTCGAACCCGCAATCGCTGGCACGGCAAGCAACTACAAACTGAGCCAAACGTGTCGTCAGACGAAATTTTGTTTACTTACTTAGGTTACTTTGTAATTAAGTAATTAATTTTAAGTAATTAATATTTATAATATGTATGTATTTAAAGTAATATAATATGTGTAGTGTATCAACTATCTGGTATCTATAATACAAGCCTCGTAGGTTACCATGGAACTAGATGGTGCTGTGTGTTAATGTCCCAACATATTATTATTATTAACTAGCGACTCACCTTCGCTAAGCTCGTTGCTTCCCAAAACAAAATTAATGAATTAATTTGGTTTTAATTTTTTTTTCGTGGGACCCTATTTTTTTTTAAAAGTAGCCTAAGTTACTCCTTATTACATCAGCTATTTTCCAGTGAAAGTTCTGTCAAAATCGGTCCAGCCATTTCAGCGATTAGCCGAAACAAACAGACAGACAGACAGACAGACAGACGGAGAGACAGACAGACAGACAGACAAAAATTGTAAAAAATGTTGTTTTGGTATATGTACCGTGTATACATCCATATGCATTTAGTAAAAAGTGCTTATTTTAATATTACAAACAGACACTCCAATTCTATTTATCTGTATAGATGAAGGCCGAGGCAAAGTAAGGACTGATCGTTAGTTTTAATACTATATAGTTTCTCATATTTTTTAGTTAGTGCTATCAATATCACGACTGTGCATTCAATGATAATCATGTGACAGGAACGTATGAACGTTATTCGTAGAAATGGGTTGACGACTACAGAATATTTTACTGATAGAATAGCATATAATATCAGCATTTTTTTTTTTATTTAGTTTAAAAACTTGGTCAAGTGTGAGTAGTATTAGCGTTGAGAAGATTTATGCACATTTTTGAATTAAAAGAAATGAAATCACTAAAAGTAGGGTCGGGTAAATTGTGATAGTTTTAAATGTAAAATATTTTTTTTTAATATTTTTTTATTATAAGCGAACAAACTAAATTTTTATTGTAATATAAGTCTTAAGAAATTTGATAGGGAATCTTTTTTAATTTGTCTCATTAAAACCTCCTTTGTGTACAATAACAAAGTTCTGCGATAGTTTTACATTAGCTATCCAGTTGGATGTTGTGTTTTTAGATTAAAAGGTATCTTTTATTTGTTTATAGAACGCAAGAATAAATAATAATTAAGTAAAAAAAAACATCGAACTTCTCTTATGTATTTCTAGTCCACGACCACTAAACTATGACCACATGAAACTCATCAAACACACAGATTAAAATTGAAATGCTAGCTATGTTTTTAATTCGGTTTGTTTGTTTTACCATGATACTAGTTTAGTAGGTAGTAAATAACTAATGATTTCCCCTCACTTCGCTCGGGTGCATCTCAATCGTCGTAGTCCACCTGTGTACAAAATTTCATCCAATTCGTCCAGCCTTTTAAGCGTGAAAAGTAAGTAACAAACATATAATACTAGCGGCTCACCCTTGCTTCGCTCGGGTTCGCCACTAGAAAAACAAAAACAAACCTATCCCACGGGAACCGTAAATTTTTCCGGAATAAAAAGTGACCTATGTGTTATTCCAGACTATAATCTATCTCTGTGTCAAATGTCATCCAGATCCGTTGAGCCGTTCTGGCGTTAAAGAGTAACAAACATCCATACATACTCAAAAACTTTACATTTATAATATTAATACGGATGTACATATTATAATAATTTTCCTATTTATAGTATATTAGTCCCAATTGTACAGTACAATCCGTGAAATATAGAAACACAATTAAACAGACAGACTAACAGTCATATTATAAAGTAACTAGCGACTCATCCTCACTTCGCTCGGGTTCGTCCCTAGGTACGTTTTAACAGTAAGTATGGAATAAATAGACTTTATTTTATATGGTATAAAGCCTAAACGGGCTATCTAATACAAATATAATTTTCCTAATCGGATTAGTAGTTCCTGAGATTAGCGCGTTCAAAGAAACAAAATCTGCCTATTTAAATTATTAGAATAGACTACCGAACACAAGACAGGCACAAACAGACAGACAGAAAAAAAATGTGTTTTTCTTATAAGTACCGTATATAATTCCATATGCATTTAGTATAAAGCTGTTATTTTGACATTACAAACAGACACTTTAATTTTATTTATCTATATAGATTTACGATTTAACAAATAATATAAAAATACTTCATAGGTATTTATAACCGGATATCTTTTTATTTAACCTTTTAAACGTACTTCGTACGTCCTTTGAAATTGACTTACTTGTTCTAGAAATTAACCATGTTTTCTTTAAGTTTTTATTTTATGTAATACTAGATTTTACCCGTGGTTCTGCATGTGTGGTATGTACGTTGTAGGGACCTGTATGTTCATCAAGGATATAGGTTATCTCCATTCCCCTCGAATTTCACTCAAGTCATTTGAGCCGTTAGTCGTTACAGTTTGAACAAGTAACGCAAACAAAGGCTAAAACTATCTCATTTTTTTGTCCACGTTGGCCAATCTCACTGAGCTGTATTTGACACCTAGGACTATAATTCGATACCGGTGAGAGGTCAGCCGCAGGACCGATGGTCTTTATATGCCATTCAAGGTTTGATGGTATACACCGTACCTAATACTGCTAAATTTCTTTCTCTGGGCTATTACCGTAAATTTTTTGACAAAAAAATCTCAAGTGCTATACTAGGTCCGACCCGGTACTCCAACCTCCTGGTTCGTAGTCATACTAGCAACCCACTCTGGTGTAATGTGACACATATACAACAAATTCAGTTATTGGTTATATCTGTTGTAAATTAGATTGATAATAATCCCAGGCTTTCATTTATTATTTGAGCGGTAGCCGCTACATACAATGTTCATCCATGTGCCCACTACCACTCATTAAGATCGACATAGAATTTCTTTTTAAATCTATATATATATATATATATATATATATATATATATAACAAAGTCGTGTTTTAGTTACACCATTTATAACTCGAGAACGGCTGGACCAATTTTTATGATATTTGATTTTTACAAGTATTAAAACATCAGAAATATATATATATATATATATATATATATATATAATATATATATATATGGCTAAAACGTAACCAGCGACGAACCCGAACGAAGCGAGGGTGAGCCGCTAGTTATTTTTAAAACTTCATCTACGAAAAAAATAAACTTGAATTCGTTATTTGTTATCTATACATATCATAAAATTTTTACTGACAATGAGTCGAATCAATACGTTAAATATTTTTTGAAAAATCTTATTGAAATAGTCATTATTATCAATACAGAAGCCGAATCTATAGTGTATAGAGTTCTTGTCTGTCTGTCTATCACGAGAAAACCGCTGGACAGATTTTGATGAAATTTAGAATGATGATGGCTGGTTATCCGAGTCAACATATAGGATAATTTTTACTGCGGGAAAATATCTCATCTCTGAGAAATCTATACTAACCGTTAAAACGTACCTAGGGAAGAACCTAACGGAGCGAGAGTGAGTCGCTAGTTTTAGTTATAAATCTATAGTACAAAAGCTCTAATAAGCTTTTACATTACTAGTTTTAAAAACTTATTTTATTTATAGACACTAATTTAAATATGTGATATATTTATTATACCTACCTATCTCTTAATCTTTACATCTATACAGATAAATAAAATTGAAACGTCTGTTTGTAATGTCAAAAAAACAGCATTTTACT
Source organism: Fabriciana adippe (assembly GCA_905404265.1). NCBI lineage: Eukaryota > Metazoa > Arthropoda > Insecta > Lepidoptera > Nymphalidae > Fabriciana > Fabriciana adippe. The sequence goes on along the minus strand of FR990005.1, from coordinate 4,777,192 downwards.
AAATGCATATTAAATTATATAATATAATAATGTTCTCCTGACCGATTCCGGCCACGGCGGCCAATCTCATTGAGACTAGCCAACTGCGCAGGAGATATTATAGTGCACAAGTGTACGCGCAGACACAAGAGCACTCTCTATTCCTATCACTCTCATACTCCGGTGGGACGACTATTCGACACGACCGGTGAGAGTTAAGGCGCAGGACCGACGGCTTTACGTGCTCTCCGAGGCACGGGGGTGAAACACCGCCAACTTCCCAACTCCGGGCTGTTACTGAGGCTTACTATACAGAAAGACTCAATAACTAAACTTGGCCCGACCCGGGACTCGAACCCAGGACCTCAGGATGTGCAGCCGTACATGCTAGCCACTACACCACCGAGAACACACAATTTTAAATTTTTTTGTTTGTTTCTCTGTCTGTTTGTTCCACCTAATCTCCGGAACAGATATTTTATGTTATAAGGAGTAACTAAGACTATTTTTTTTAGAAAAAAAATTAGGATTCCGCTTAAAAAAAATTGAAGCGTATCTAGGGACGCACCTGAGCGAAGCGAGGACACGTCGGTAGTTGTTCTATATTTTAGACGAGATATAATTAATTGGCCAGACGATTAAAGATGAACTAGACTGTCGTTACTATTAATTACTATTAGGCATGTAGTATATAAAGTTAAAAATATGTGTATTATTCAATGACAAGCGACTAGCCCTTGCTACACTCGGGTCATATCTTTACTGTTTGAGGGCTTCTCACATCCCTAGTAAGAGGGGCGAAACGTCATCAGGCATTAGCCCTCTGATCGTGGGCTTCCGCCACCCACTAATAAGGGCGCGTCCTTGGGATGTAATATCCAGGTCCCACCCTTCAGTCGTAAGAATGGAGGAGGAGCTGCACGGGCGATTAGTCCAGTCAGGTCCAGAGTTACCCTCAGGGAGCTAAGCGATCAGCGACCGTGCAAGCGTTTTATTTTTAACTAGATTGCTTCCCAAAACAAAGTAAATTAATTTGGTTTTAATATTTTTCGTGGGACTCTATTTTTTTCTAAAATAAAAGTTGCCTAAGTTACTCCTTATTACATCAGCTATCTGCCAGTGAAAATCCCGTCAAAATCGGTCCAGCCATTTCAGAGATTAGCCGGAACAACCAGACAGACAGACAAACATTGTAAAAAAAAAAAATGTTGTTTTGGTATATGTACCGTGTAGGTATACATCCAAATGCATTTAGTAAAAAGCTGTTATTTTAATATTACAAACAGACACTCCAATTTTATTTATCTGTATAGATATCTAAACAATATAAGCAATTGATATGCTGTAGAGGGCAAATTTTATCTCAATTAAGTACTTGTGGCGATAGAATGATTTATGTACCATACAATGTTTTTATTTATGCAGAGTTTATGCACCGCACGCCGATAAAGCAACTAAGCAGCGTTTTTCTGCCGACTCGACTCATTAATACCGTCAATACCCAGCTTTTATTAGTGCTAGGATAATTTGTAATACACTAAAACCTTTCTGGAGTAATGCAAATCATAACAACAAAAACAGTTTCTAAATTCGTTTAGTTGTTCTCGAGGTTAGCGCGTACATATGTACAGACTTATATATGCCGATGCTATTTTTAACCGAGTTCAAAAAGGAGGAGGTTCACAATTCGATTGGTATTTTTTTTATGTATGTACACCGATTACGCTGAGATTTATGATCCGATTTACGTGATTCTTCTTTAGTTTGATGCGGAATAGTTGCCATTTGGTCCCATAAAAATTTAACATAGTTCGGCCCAGTAGTTTTCATTTTGTTTAATTCGACAAGCCCAATACGTTAGAATCGGATTTTAGAGCCAGAATTTTTCGTGTTACTAATAAAAGCGAATTTTAGTTGTCAGTCTTCATACTTTGCTACTACTATTATGTCTACACTAAAAAGAAAAACTTTTTAAGAAAAAAATAAAAACCGACTCTAATAATAGCACTAAAAAGTAAAAAAATAACTGATTGGTAGTTTTCATTTACTATAGATACCTAATCAGATATTTTCAAAGTCGATGTGAAGCACACCGACTTCGAAAATATCTGATTAGGTATCTATAGTAAATGAAAACTACCAATCAGTTATTTTTTCTTTTTAGTGCTTTTTTTTGAACACGGTTTTCATTTTTTTCTTATTTATACTAATATTATAAAGCTGAAGAGTTGGTTGTTTGTTTGGTTGAACGCGCTAATCTCAGGAACGCCCGTTAACTGATTAAGGCTATAGGCTTTATATCATTCCGGAAAAATATATAGTTCCCGTGGGATAGATTTGTTTTTGTCTAGGGACAAACCCGAAGCGAAGCGAGGGTGAGTCGCTAGATTTTAATATTATGTGTAAATATTACACTGTATTGTAAATAAAGATGAAAAGATTTTATATACATACATACATACTTTCACGCTATATCTCTTATCGCTTAGTCAAATTGAACTGAGTGCTTTCTTCCATAGTCATCACGCCAATCCCTATTTACACGCTTGTCGAGGAGGCTTAAGTTTCTCGACTTGACGTTTTTTAAATACAATAAATACCTATTTGGTCAACAATTGTTACAATTCCAATATATTTTACCTACTTCAAAAAAGAGTAAAGGAAGTATTGAATTCGTCTGTATTTTTTTTTTTGGTTAAGACTTAAGTTACACGATATTTCGGCAAATGCCACTCGATTTTTGTTTCATTTTCTTCATTACTACGTTATTCCTGAAGAATGGCTTTATATTTTATTAAAAGAAATAAACACCTGAGTTTAGAGTAATGTTAGGATGGTATTTCAAGTCATTTTAAAGTCGATTTAGCTTTTTCATTAAAAAGCGACTAGCGACTCGCTCTCATCTCGTTTCGCTCGGATTCGTCCGTAGGTACGTTTTAATTGTTTTGAGCGAAATCCTAATTCTTTTTCTAAAATAAAAGTAGCCTAAGTTGCTCCTTATAAAATCAGCTATCTGCCAGTGAAAGTACCGTGAAAATTGGTCCTGCCTTTTCGGAGATTAGCCGGAACAAACAGACAGACAAAAAATTAAAAAAATGTGTTTTTCTTATAAGTCCCGTATATAGTTCCATATGCATTTAGTATGAAGCTGTTATTTTGACATTACAAACAGATACTTCAATTTTATTTATCTGTATAGATTATCACGTATCTTTTTGAACATTCTACGTCTATTTCAAAATACTCCTAATTTTATTTATGTAGTTGGTATATTACGTTCGTATTAATAATTTAAGTCCAAAGAGCTCACAAAATTACTTCGCATTAAGTCATTCAAAGTCCATTAAGTTCACCAAAACTAAAAGGGGAAATTTCAAATGCATAGCGTACGTTATTACTTATTTTTTAACCGTCTTTAAAGAAGGGAGATATAAAATTTGTATTTTTATTGTGGGTACGCCACATATTCGCCAATTGTAAATCGATTTTCATAAACCTTTTTTAATGAATAGTTTACTTTTAGGGTAATACGTTCTACCTCAAGAGTGGGTCAATATTATTAAGCAAATTAAAAAAAAAAACTATATTTATTATCTACATTTATTCCGTATAATAAAAGTGTAACTGATCGCTGTCTGTACATGGAAAATATTTGAGAGAAACTATTATTGGGGGTCTTTATTAACGCAATAGAACCCAAAACAATGATTTTTAGAAATTTTGTGTTTGTCTGTGCGTTTGTGCGCGCTAATCTCAGTAACAGCTTAACCGATTTTGGCGCGGTTTTCACTAATGTATTGTGGTAAGCTTCACTTAACATTTAGTATTTTTTATATGTTAATCGGTTCATAAATAAAAAAGTTATGTCAATTTAAAGTATTACCTAGGGAAAAACCGGAGCGAAGCAAGGGTGAGTCGTTAGTCCAAAATAAATTTCCAAAATTCTTTTATTGATAACACTAAAAGCTCATCAATAGCTTCTCAACAAAAAAAAAACTGTTGACAGAGGAGAAGAAGGTACTGGATAGTAATTTAGGGTTCCTTGATAATGAAAAAAAAAATGTTAAAAGACACAATAATGACTTTATTATAATTACTTGTAGCTATTGAAGTTAAAATTAAATTGTTTTACATTATACTAGTTTTAAGGCGGCATTGTTATCTATACTTATATATATTAATATTATAAAGCTGAAGAGTTTGTTTGTTTGTTTGGTTAAACGCGCTAATCTCAGGAACTACAAATCCGATTTGAAAAATTCTTTTTGCATTAGATAGCCCGTTACCTGAGGAAGGCTATAGGCTATATATCGTCCCGGAAAAATGTACCGTTCCCGTGGGATAGATTTGTTTTTGTTTAGGGACGAACCCGAAGCACAGCGAGGGTGAGTCGCTAGTATTTAATAAGATGCCGTAAAAGAGACGCCTTTGAAAGAAAAAAGTAAATAAGTTATTAACAGAAGTTCGACAATTTATGTCTTCTTTAGTAACATTTACCTACACTAATAACCCGAGAAACCATTTTATGTAGCGGGATATAAAAACTTTACACATTATTTCTCCTCCGCAATGGAAAATCGTGGCTCCTTTGCTACGTGGCCGAAGTATACAGCAACAAACACATTTTCGTATTTATAATATTAGTATTTTTAATTAATTCACTTCATCTGATTTCGATTGTTTGCATGTTAATTTTTATTTACTTAATACTTTTTTTTTGAAAAAAAAAAAGACTAATTTTATTTAATATATAAATATCTCGTGTCACGTCACGTGTTTGTGGTCGCACTCCTCCAAAACGACTCGACCGTTTTTATTGAAACTTTTTTTAACCGACTTCAAAAAAGGAGGAGGTTCTCAATTCGTCGGAACCTTTTTTTATGTATGTTCACCGATTACTCGAAGACGCCTGAACCGATTTGGAAAATTCTTTTTTTTTTTTGTTTCAAAGGGTATTCTTCCCAGGTGGTCCCATTTAAATTTTATCGAAATCGGTCAAGCAGTTTTTAAATAAATGGCTTAATCGAATATGTTTTTTCTTTAATCTTTCTTCTTACAAATTACCTGCTTATTACGTCTACACTAAAAATGGAAAAATAAAAACTTAAAAAATAAAATAAAAACCGACTTCCAAGCACTGAAAAATAAATGACAAAGTTAAAAATAGCAGTGTTACTATTCTCCATTTTACCACTGCAATTTTTTCTTTAGAATAATAATAATTTAGAATGTGAAATAAAAAAATATTTTTTTAATATTAGTATGGATTACTAACGGCAACATTTTTTTAACCGACTTCCAAAAGGAGGAGGTTATCAATTCGATTGGTATTTTTTTTTTATGTATGTACATCGATTACTCTGAGATTTATAATCCGATTTGCGTGATTCTTTTTTTGTTTGATGCGGTTTAGTTGCCATGTGGTCCCATAAAAATTTAACATAGTTTGGCCGAGTAGTTTTCATTTTATGGAAAAAAAAAATATGATTTTTTTTGTTTACGTGGACGTAATTTTATGTGTGTTCGCGGATTGCTTCGTCATTCATGAACCGATTTTAATGATTCTTTTTTTGTTTGAAAGGAGATATTTCAAGGGTGGTACTATAATAAGGAGACCAGGATCTGATGATGGCATCCCAGAGAAATCGAGGGGAACCTTCAAAAATCGTAGTGGCGACTAGTGCGCTTGTTAATTTTTTTCATTAAGTATTTTAAAGCACTACTATTTAATGAAGGTCTGGAGTCGATCTGATGATGGAACCAAAAGACAGTCGAGGAAACTCCTCAACGATTTACAGCAATTACCTGGTGTTTGGGCTTGATTAATTTGTATTGATGAGAACTTTACACCTAGATGGGTTGTGACTGTCATTAGGGGTCTGAATGGCTTAATCGAATATGTTTTTAAAAATCTTTCTTCTTACAATTTACCTGCTTATTACGTCTACACCAAAAATGGAAAAATAAAAACTTTTTAAAAAAAAAATAAAAACCGACTTCCAGGCACAGAAAAGTAAAAAATAACCTAACGGGGGTTTTCATTTAGAATAGATACCTAATCAGATATTTTCGAAGTCGGTGCCTGCCAATACAAATTAAAGCACACCGACTTCGAAAATATCTGATTAGGTATCTATTCTAAATGAAAACCCCCGTTAGGTTATTTTTTACTTTTCTGTGCCTGGAAGTCGGTTTTTATTTTTTTTTTTAAAAGTTTTTTTTTACCTATTAGAAATAAAAAGATTGGAATAAATATTTTTATGATCCATACAAGACACTTTCAACAAAGTTTGAGAAGCTTATTGTTATCTTTTCGGTTAGCCAGACAACAATGATAAAACAATCAGAGGCACTGCCATGAATAATAAAGTACATGAAATTAATATATATCTATATGAGCAATTGTATTCGTATTAGAAGCCTTAACGTTTAGTTGAGCGAAATATTTATTATTTACTCTAGTCAAAATAGTATACTTTTGAAAGAAGGAAGGAAATATAGTTAAAAAACGTGTCTTTTGCCCAATTATATTGTATGGGGCTCTTAAAAACAAATCAAATGACTTAATCACGAAGATTTTACTCTTAGATAACTCTTCTCTGTACAGATAAATCAGGCTCACTTATTATAATAATCTATATCTATACAAATAAATAAAATTGGAGTGCCTGTTTGTAATATTAAAACAACCGGTTTTTACTAAATGCATATGGATGTATATACGGTACATATACCAAAACAACATTTTTTACAATTATTGTCTGTCTGTCTGTCTGTTTGTTCCGGCTAATCTCTGTAACGGCTGGACCGATTTTGACGGGACTTTCACTGGCAGATAGTTGATGTAATAAGGAGTAATTTAGGCTACTTTTATTTCAGAAAAAAAATAGGATTCCACGAAAAAAAAATTAAAACCAAAAAAATAGTAAAAAAAAGTTTGTTTTGGGAAGTAACCTAGGGACGAACCCGAGCGAAGCGAGGGTGAGTCGCTAGTTATGAAATAAAAGTTTTATTGCAAACATTTTAGAAAATCATTTTAATAAGATTTCCATTATTCTTCAAAAAAGTAAACGACATGTATGACAAAATGGAGAATAGTTGCATAGATAGCAAATATGAAATTCGGTTAACGGCTTTTGAGTTAACGGATATAATTGCAACTTACCACGAGATGGCATTAAAGTGCTTTATATGTGAGACCGTTCGCCATGAAACTTGATATTTTTTGACAATCCTTGCCTTTGGTGGGATTAAGGATAAGATCAAAGGCAACCCTGCTGTATGGGTTTTTAAGTCCCATTGCTGGGCACAGGCCTCCCTTTAAGGGGGATCAGGTCACCATGCTAGTTTAGTGCGGTTTGACGGATTCCACATGTCTTTCGAAAACTTGTTAGGTTCCCTCAGACATGAAGGTTTCGTCACGATGTTTTTCTTCACCGTAAGACATATACTCGTGTTGAAAATCATTTACACATGAGAATATCAGAGGCAGTGGTAGCCCAGTGGTAACGCGCTCGCTTGGGAAACCGAGTGAAGTGGGTTCATATGGATTTTTATACCTCTGTAATAATGTCGGAAATCTATACACCTACTGGTACAATGAAGCAGTTACGTTAAAGCTTGTTTTAATTTAGCTGTTAATGCTCCTTATGTACAAATACAAATTGAAATTAATATACGTTTAAATATTTATCAAGTGTCATTAACTTTTTGCTTATCGGTTGTATGACGAAAACAAAAATGTCTTCGAAGTGCGGACATAACAGTTCGTGATATATGATAATATTTACCTACGTAATACCTATATAATTGTTTACGAGTAATATTTTTTACTACCGGCTTACCCTCGCTTCGCTCTTGTTCGCCTCTAGACAAAGAAAATCAAATCTATCCCCCGGGAACCGTACATTTTCCGGGATAAGAAGTAGCCTATTTGTTATTCTGATGTATCAACTATATTTTTATAAAGTTTCATTAAAATCTAATCAGTAGTTTTTGTGTACTAAGCTGTATAAGTTTCTATAGTTTTTTAACTATCCCACGGGAACTCTTTAATTTTCCGGCATAAAAAGTATATAAAATGTTGACCGGGGATATAAGGTACCACTATACAAAATTTCATTAAAATCGGTCCAACAGTTTCGGAGATTTGCCCATACAAACAGAAAAACAGACAGAGAAACAAAAAAATTGAAAAAATCTGGATTTGTTCTATTTCTCTTCTTACATCCCTCTGACTCGGTTTTTAGCATTTTTTTTCTATGTACAGACATTCGACCTCTACAGTTTCATTATATATATATAGAGTAGCTTTTAACTTGTTATTCATATTGATGTAATTTATACATAAAAAATATTTATTTAAAAAAAAGCTAAAATTATTTCGTGATTTTATTTTGATTTTTGCTTCTGATGCTTCGTATGCTTTACAGCAAACACGTCAAAATATAACTTGGAATTTTAAATATGCGCGTTTTATAAAAGTTAAATACCTAATCTTAAAACTTATATTACTTTTGACTATGGGAATTTAACATTCATGTGTTTAAAATTTTAAAGACTTATATATTTCCGAATATGAACTATATTAAAAAACGTTAAATTATATCTAATTGATAACGTCATATGACCATAGGAACGAACGATTGTTAATCCAGCTTGGCAGTCCAAGTGTTATAATGAATTAACTGAGTTTGTTAAACTTTAATTATATATTAGAACTATCCTACTACATATCCATACTAATATTATAAATGTGAAAATTTGTGAGGATGGATGGATGTTTGTTATTTTTTCACACCAGAACGACTAAACGGATCTAGATAAGATTTAGCACAGATATAGATTATAGCCTGGAATAGCACATAGGTTACTTTTTATCCCGTAAAATAGAACGTTTTCCGTGGAATAAACTTGTTTTTGTCTAGGGACGAACCCGAAGCGAAGTGAGGGTGAGTCGCTAGTATATTATATGTAAAGAGGCAAAGACAAAACAGTTTAGAACCTTTTTCTCGTCTGTTTATCAACGGTTTTTTTTAAAAAGCAAATGACAAGCTTCCAAAATTAAAAAAGCGTGCAAAATTAAAAAAAAAATGAAAACAGTTTTTTTATACGATGATTATGACGAACAATAGTTCACCTTCACTTATTTTCTTATTGATAATAACAGTTGTGAATTATATTATGAATATTTTATTTATTTTTCTCCTTTTCATCCATTGGAAATGAATGCCCTCACTTGAAAAACCAAATAAAACTCAAACCCTAGCTTCTCGCACCTCTGAGATTTATATGTGCAAATATCATTTTCAACATCATTAGTATACGGCGAGGGAAAACTTCGTAAGGAGTCTGCATGTCTGAGAGAACTTAAATAGTTTTAGCTGTCGAGCTGAAGAGTCAACGGATTTATGAGAAAAACGGAATATCCTAAATACAAAATATTGTAATTACGCTGAACTGGCGACTCACCTTTGCTTTGCTACGTACGTACGTAGCTACGTTTTAACGGTTAGTATGGAATAGATTGACTATACATATATTATATGATATTATATAGCCTATAGCCTGCCTCAATAAACGGGTTATCGTATGCAAAAAGAATTTTTCCAATCGGATTAGTTGTTCCTGAGATTAACGCGTTCAAATAAACAATCAAAGAATTAAGAAACGAACAAACATTACCTCTTTATAATATTATTAGTATAGATAACATTTTATTTTTCCAGGGATGCACTTTTCTCAAGCGGTTTCAATTATACAGAGTCAAGTCGGAACAATACGAGGGGTACAAGTTTTATATAGTGATCAGGTGAGAAATAATATATCTACTAATTTTCTAACGTTTTCCTAGCGTAGCCCAGCTCTTTAGCATTATCTCCTACATACATAAGTGTCAATGGGTGGCTTTAGTTAGATAAATATTTTCAAAGTGTGGAATATTATTTACGCCTCGAACTGTTAAAACATATAAACTATAGGAAAATAATTATATTAATATTAATTTATGTAATTTATATTCGACTAGCGACTCACCCTCGCTCCTCTCGACTTCTTCCCTAGGTACGTTTTAACGTTTAGTTACTTAGTATAGTTTTCTCAGAGATGAGATATTTTCCCGCAGTAAAAAGTATCCTATGCCTATATGTTGACCAGCTGCCATTATACCAATTTTTATTAAAATCTGTCCAGTGGTTTTCTCGTGACGCGTTCCCAGCCAGACAGACGAAAATTCTAAAAACTATAGATTCGGCCTCTGTATCGATAATAATGACTATTTGAATAAGATTTTTAAAAAATATTTAAAGTTACAGATTCGACTCAGAATTTTATCTATAGATTTATGTACATATTAACGTATTTCATTTAGGTCGACGTTCTCAGTTAACTGTTTATTTTGTTTCACGTTTTGTGTGAATCATTCAAATCTTTATTGGGATTTCGAGGACAATGAAGCACTTTCTTATCAACGCGTCATACGGCACAATGGCTTGATTAACCAGTGTTTTACTGCTTGCGTTCCTAAAAATCCACAAAATATGAAATTTTATTTGTTTTGTCTTGTAGTGAAATCGTGAAAATTATTATCAATTTTGTCACTCATATTTTCATTTAGTTTTATAATCTACCAGCGATTCAGCGTACCTAATTACGTTTTAACGTTAAGTATAGATTTCTCAGAGATGAGATATTTTCCAACAGTAAAAAGTATCCTATGTGTTTACCCGGATAACCAACTACCATCATACCAAATTTTATCAATATCCCTTCAGTGATTTTTCCGTGATGCGGTAACAGACAGACAAAAATTCTAATAACTATAGATTCGGTCTCTGTATCGATAATAATGTCTATTTCAATAAGATATTACAAAAAATATTTAATGTAGGTACAGATTCGGATTAGTTACAATTTTATTATATGTATACATTGTTATTTTTAGGTATTTTCGTTGTAATCTTAATTATTGTTTTAATGTATTTTATAAGTATGTCTAACACAAAATTTAAAATTAATCACTCAAAATCTGAGTATACAGGTACTGTTATTTTTGATCGATTTTAAAATTGAGGAAAAATTTTTTTAAACGCGTCCACCTGTGTTGTCAAGTTATGTGCGTGCAAACAGACATACAATTTCTTTTCAGATATAACAATTAATTTGGCCCTTACTTCTTCTCAATTTTTTTGAAAATTCAGTGACCAGTCTAATTATTTTTTTATTTCATTTAATACTTCTAATGTACATATGTACATAATTATATGCCTTCTTTATCTATACATGTAATAAAATTGTAATCGAGTCGAATCTGTACATTAAATATTTTTTGGAAAATCTTATTGAAATAATCATTATTATCGATACAGAGGCCGGATCTATATTTTTTAGAATTTTTATCTGTCTGTCTGGGAAAGCATCACGAGAAAAGCACTGGACAGTTTTTGATGAAATTTGGTATGATGATTGCGGGTTATCCGGGTCAACATATAGGATACTTTTTACTACGGGAAAATATCTCATCTCTGAGAAATCTATACTAAACGTTAAAACGTAACTAGGGAGGTACCCGAGCGAGGGTGTCGCTAGTATAAAATAAAAGCTTGTAATATAGTAATACTTATTAATAACAATAATGTATTTTATTTCAGAATCCCCTTTCAGTAGACCTAGTAATAAATATGCCGCAGGACGGCATACGGTTAATATTCGACCCGGTCGCACAGCGGCTCAAGATCATAGAAATATATAATATGAAACTAGTTAAGCTTAGGTATAGGTGAGTACATTTTAAATAAATTTTTATTTACATAATTTCTAACTTTAGTAAATAGTATGACTAATAAGCATAGCATATAATTTTCTTTTATTTTTAATTGTATTCGTAATTAATATAAATATGAAAGTTTGTGAGTATAGATGTTTGTTACTCAATCACGCCAGAACGGCTGAACGGATCTGGATGAAATTTGGCACAGAGATAGATTATAGTCTGGAATAACGTATAGGACTTTTTATCCTGGAAAAGTGTACGGTTCGTGTGGGATAGGTTTGTCTTTGTTTTCCTAGAGGTGAACCCGAGCGAAGCGAGGGTGAGCCGCTAGTATATAATATGTATGATGGTATGTGGTACCATCGAGCTGATCTCATGATAGAGAAACGTGGATAGTAAACTTCAATCGATAACTTCTAGAATTTGGAGTTCATTTTGTTGATCATTTATATTTTTTGCAAAAGTACCCTATATAATTTCATATGCATTTAGTAAAAAGCTTTTATTTCGACATTACAAACAGACACTTTTAATTTTATTTATCTGTATAGATTAACTACATATATGATAATATTATAGTAGGTACGAGTATGTCAACTTGCCTAAGCTCTGTTGGTTTTTGAATATACGAGAAAAATCCGTATTAGGCTGTGTACTTTATTTTAACTAGACCGGGGCAAATATGTGGCCAAAACAAATATCCACGAGATCCGAACCTGTAACCTCTTCTGTTATGTATAGGGCTATAGTTAGTATATTTATTGAAAGAGATAAGTGGTATCACCTGTGATCTTCAAAGTTGTATTTGGTAAATATGTGTTTTAATTATTAATTTCTGTCCACGTACTTTAAAAATAACAGATTTTTAAACAAAATTGCAACCTATCTTTATTCCTTTAGGGGTTGAACCTACTTTGAGAAATCTATCAGTTCAAATTTTATATTTGCATTCATACTTTCTAAGATTATATGATAAACGAACTGTAATTTTGTAGGTGAAACGACATACGGTATACAAATCCTAACTTATAGTTTACGTGAAAAATATAACAAAAGTACTAACTAGGTTTGTTTAGGTTTCTTTCAATTCCCCTAATGTACGGAACCATCCATAGCTTGAGTTCCACTCACACTTGACAGATTCTTAATTTCTTTATCCTAATATGCTGTATGTTACCGTTACCAAGACCATACGACGTGACGGATTAAAAAAAACACTGTCACGACGGATGACGTAAGATTTATTATGTGTAAATAATTTATATGCGGCTCGCGTATCTTACGACCTGGTGACCTTTGAGTGTCCAGCAATTGCAGACGTTCAGGGACGGCGTACTTTCACAATTAATCTGAGCAGTTACTATGCCCTTTCAGGTGAGAAAATAAGAAAAAAGGTGGAAGGCGGAGTTTTATACATCGTTGCCCATAGGGATTTCATTTCTACATATCTATCTCTAATTTAAAATAAAACTATCTTTTCGGAGTTTTTCAGTTCTATCTCTTCTTCGTGCAATGCTAGAGTGCCTTTAACCTTACATCGTCCTTTTGAAGAAATGAGTTATTCTGCCAATTTTATTTTATTTCTAACGGCTTAGCTTTCCAATAGCATATGTGTACTCCAGGTCATATTCTATCTGTAAATTCAAGACAATCCAGCTTTTTCAGATGGGAGGATTTTTTAACACACACGGTGCACTCATACATATCAAATTAAATAGATTTTTACAAACTTGAGGCAGTGGTAGTCCAGTGGTGACGTTTTTGCTTGGGTAACCGAGTGAAGTGGGTTCAAATCCCGGGTCTCGCACATTATAATACTAAACATATAAAATTTACCAAATTTTACTAGTTCTAAACAAGCATACATACATAACTTCATGCTGTATCCCTTGGTAAGTAGTTAGGGAAAGCAAAGTGCTAAGGGCTACGATTTCCTCTTTTGTTTTTGCCACAATGTTTACAATTTTAGAAGCATGCAACACTAGAACAGGAGTTAAAAAAAGTCCTTATAAGCTTATTATCTTTATTTTAAAGACGTATGAAGTTATTTGGAGTACCACCCCTATTTACTGTAGAAATTATCTAGTAATTCACATGAGACACCTTCGTGTACCAAACCAATAATACAGATGGACAGATATGACAAAATTATAAGGGTACGTTTTTTCCTTTCATCTATGGAATAATAAAAAATATTCTTTTAAAAATGTTCAGTTAGATTGTTTTAATAATGCGGTAAAAGTATCGAACCACTATATTTAAGTACCCTCTTTATGTTATCCCAAGGGGTATAGCACGAATAAAATAATAACGTTTTCAATTAAAGTAGTCGTGTATTGTTGTCTTCTAAATTACCTTTAAACGTAATTGTTAATTTTAGTTATACTAATTAGTTTAATTTTTTAACAAAACTTTTAGGTATATACATTACTTTATTTATATGGCAATAGGATAATCCGTATCCGTATTAATATTATAAATGTGAAAGTTTGTGAGTATATATGGATGTTTGTTACTCTTTCACGGCTGAAACGGATCTGGATGAGATTTTGCACAGAGATAGATTATAGTCTGGAATAATACATAGGCTACTTTATATCCCGGAAAAATATTCGGTTCCCGTGGAATAGGATTGTTTTTGTTTTCCTAGAGGCGAACCCGAGCGAAGCGAGGGTGAACCGCTAGTATTAAATATGTTTATCTCATACTTTTATAAAGTATTATTTTTATTACATATTAATTTTATATATTATTTACATATATTATCTTTAGAAAAAAAAACGCTTTTGACAAACTTTAATGTTAGGGGGCAGGTCAGCTCGATGGTATTAAATTATTATATTGTCATTTGAATTTAACATAATCACAAAGTTTCAAATCGAATCGAAAATAGGATGTATCCTTACATTTGAGAAATTGACTCCGAAAATTATATTAGTTAGTTAATTATAGGCTAAGCTACAGGCAGAGATAATCCAATAGTAGCTCGCTCGCTTGGAAAACCCGGTGAAGCATGTATAAATTCCTGGTCTTGGACTTCTGATATTCTCATATGCAAATCGTTTTCATCATGATTATCAAATCCCCTGCGGTGAAGGAAAACATCGCGAAGAAATCTGTACGTCTGAAAGAATTTCGAAAGGCATGTGAAGTCCGCCAAACTGAACTTGACCAGAACGATGGATTATGGATTGATCTCCCTGGCATTGAAAGAAGGCATACATATGTACATACCTACATATAAATCACTCCAAACAGGGTTTTATATAAATTTAATTGATTTTCAGTGGTATGTGTTTCAATTCGCCGGAGATCACGCCATCAATAGAGCAAGTTGAACACTGTTTCGGTGCGACGCACCCCGGCCTATACGACAGCCAGCGACACCTGTTTGCGCTGAACTTTCGAGGCCTCTCCTTCTATTTCCCTGTTGATAGTAAATTTGAGGTATGTACTTACTTTTTCGACATCTGGAAAGAATAACGTTGTAACTCAACAATGTTGAGTTTGAAGTTGAAATACGTCTATGGGAAGTATACGTGTATTTTTAAATTATTTCAATAACGAGTTACAATGTTGTTCTTTGCAGTAAAAATTCTTTTAAAGAAAAGATTTTTATTTTATTTATTTTTTTCATTTATTTTGGACCCGACATTTTGATAACTTCAGGAATGTAAGTATAATCCTATGCAGGCCATAATGTATGCGCCTCAGAATATTGAGTTTCTTTTAACTCCCGAATTAAATTGTTAATAATATTAGTGACCCCTATTACTACTAGACAAGTATCCCTAGACACTCCTCTCATTTATAATAATACACTAGCTCAAAGACACTGTTTTCCGACTTAATTCACAAATATACCACACTACCAATAGCTTTTTCGTAAAATGTTCGTAAATTATAGCCAATAAACCTTCCTAGATAATCCGTCCATTTTTCTATCGGTGAAAATCGTATTAAAATGTGTTAAGTATTTTCGGAAATCAGTTCAAAGAAACCTAAACGAGTGACATTAAAATTGAAATAGATATTAAAATATTAATGTATACTGAAGTAAGATGTGTGAATAAATATTTCAGCCTGGATACGCACATGGTCTTGGCTCACTGCAGTTCCCGAACGGCGGCTCGCCCGTCGTCTCAAGAACAACGATATACTACGGTTCACAGCATCAGGTATGTATGGCCAAGGGTCACAAAGAGAAAAGCAAGTGTAGTGAGTTCAAAACCCGGGTCATGCACTGAGATATTCATCTGCAAATCATTTTCGATATGATTACCAATTGCTAATTTGTTAATTTTAAAGAACTCTATGTATATGTTACAGTCAGAAATCTTTCGTGGTCAAAACTACTGTTGACTGACAAAAACAGTTAAAAGTAGTTTTGACTGCAGGCGTTGTGGTCACTGTTCTAACCTAACCTAACCTAGGAAGAAAGGGTTCTTCCGAGTATCCTTCAACCTACTTACCTCCTTAACTTTTTAAGAGTCTTGACCGATATGCCAGTCAAAACTGCTATTGACCAGAGCCTGCAGTCAAAATTGCTTTTGACCAACCTCTTTAGTCAAAAGTAGATTTGACCAAAAAAATCGTTTTAACTGTAACATATATATCTGAGAGAGCTTAACTATTTTTCGTAAGACGTTTGAATTTGCCTACATTTTGCTAGTATGGTGGATTATAGCCACTAGCAATGGAAAACTATAGTGAGGAATCCTACATGTAGGACGTACTAAGACTGAATTATTATTTACTAGCGATTGACTTAAGCAAAAGCGCTTCGCTGGAGTGTGCCTAGTTACTTTATAGCTATTATATTTATTATTCACCTCAACAGCCTATGTGTTACTCCAGGTCAACATGCTGAATTTCATGATTCATCCATATCGGTCCAGCTGTTGCATCTTGGGCATCTGTTACAGAAGTATACAAACACACACACGCACATACAAACTTTCGTATTTATACTATTATAAATAATTAAAATAAAATAAAAATAGCCTTTAATTTTCTGACTAATCTTTACCTTGTACCTAGTTACATATATTTTAATAGTGAGTTTATACCTTGTTATTTTCTGAACTAATTAATTAATTATCCCCATATAAGTTAATCTATACTAATATTATAAATGTGAAAGTTTGTGAATATAGATGTTTGTTACTCTTTCACGCCAGAACGGTTGAACGGATCTGGATGAAATTTGGCACAGAGATAGATTATAGTCTGGAATAACACATTGGCTATTTATTCCGGAAAAATGTACGGTTCCCGTGGGATAGGTTTGTTTTTGTTTACCGCTAGTGACTAATAAAATTTGTATGTATAAAGAAATTGACATTGGTAGCTATGATGTCAGGTTGTCTTAGACATAGGCCAAACCATTATAAATGATTATCTTTTCTCAAATCACCAGTTAACCCGCTCAGCAAGCGGTGGTCGATGCACAGCGCCCCTGGCCGACCTGCCTCTCTCATGCTACCGTCATCAACTTCACTTAAGACGCTGTGATGTGCTCCGTTCCCCCACAGCTACTTTGGGACTCAGATTGCATATATATACTGAGGGTGAGTTAATTTAAATAACATGTGTTATAATAAATGAAATAAAATATTAATTGATGATATGTTACTATTTAAGACACAGTGACAGTATATATTAGAAATAAGGATAAACTGATAACGCTTAAATTTCGTCTTTAAAAAGTGAATAGATCGTTTATGGGGCAAGTTGTACACATAAAATAGGTTTTCACAGTCGATATTCAGCTTTCCATTTAAACAATTTTAAGTCTAAAATTAAAAAATATATTATTGAATACAGCTTATTATACCGTTACGAAATACTTTGTAGATGTCAATGTGTGTGGCTAATGTCTGGTCGGGTTACACGTAGGACAAATTGATAATTATTGTGAACTAATATTTTTTTAAAAAAGCAAATGTTGAATTCTCGCTGGCTCTTCTCAGCAGGACTGCCTTTCGAGCCGATGATAGATTCCTCACGGTACTGACATTTAATTTAAATTTTAATAATGTAAAAAGTGTCGATTCAAAATAGTTTGAAAGTCTAAGAATAAAGTATATTTTGATTTGATTTCAATGCAATAAAGATTTGGTCGGTCGGTAACAGGC
Source organism: Fabriciana adippe (assembly GCA_905404265.1). Taxonomy (NCBI): domain Eukaryota; kingdom Metazoa; phylum Arthropoda; class Insecta; order Lepidoptera; family Nymphalidae; genus Fabriciana; species Fabriciana adippe. Next base: position 4,759,306 of record FR990005.1, on the reverse strand, counting down.
ACGCGTGCCGGCGAGCCGGCGGCGGCGCGGCGGCGCGTGGTGCGCTTCGGCGACAGCTGCCAGGCGGTGTCGCGCGCGCTGGCCGCGCCCGCGCGCCTCTACTACAAGGCGGACGACAAGATGCGCATACACCGCCCCACCGCGCGCCGCCGCCCGCCACCCGCGTCCGATTACTTCTTCAATTACTTCACTTTGGGATTGGTGAGTTGCTATCTTGTATGTCTTACGTTTACGGTTTGCCTTAAAAAGGCAGTGGTAGCCCAGTGGTAACGCGCTCGCTTGGGAAACCGAGTGAAGCGGGTTCAAATCACGGGTCTCGCATCTCTGATATTTTGATGTGCGAATCATTTCTAACATGATTATCTTAATTGCTTTACGGTGAAGGAAAACATCGTGAGGAAACCTGCATGTCTGAGAGAACCTAGCAAGTTTTCGAAAGACATGTGAAGTCCGCCTGCACTTGGCCAGCGTGGTGGACTAGGGCCTGGTCTCTCTCGTATTGAAGGGAGGCCGGTGCTCAGCAGTGGGACGTTAAGCGGGCGGCTGTCAGTGACCATGAAAATTTAAAATACATACTATTCTTCTAATCCAACATTCTATTTATCACCAGGACGTGTTATTTGACGCTCGCACTCACCAAGTGAAGAAGTTTGTACTCCACACTAACTATCCGGGGCATTATAACTTCAATATGTACCATCGCTGCGAGTTCGAGCTCAACGTGCAGCCGGACAAGTTAGTAGGGCTTTTTATTATTATATATACATCTATACTTAATATTATAAAGAGGCAATGTTTGTTTGTTTGAATGCGCTAATCTCAGGAACTACTAATACGATTTGAAAAATTCTTTTTCCATTACATAGCCCGTTTATTGAGGAAGGCTATAGCTATATATCATCATGCTACTGCGCATCGTAAAAATTTTACTCATATTTTTTCCAAACGTCCCCAAAGATGTATAACTTCAAAAATCTTCGACGACAAAAATAATGTATAAAGTCGTAAAACCTGTTTCGTCTAGATCGGTTGTAAATAACGAGCTGTAGAGGAGTACCAACAAACTGATAGAGGAAACAGTGCCGGATTCAAGGTTAGCGCCGCCCCTGGGTATAGTAAAAAATGCCGCCCTATTATCGAAATTTTGCACAAAATGGGTAAAGCTTCGATAAAGTTTAGATTTATTTAATTATTATTTTTTGAAAGTACAAAAAAAAAAAATTTATAAATCATATCAATTTTTCGAAAAATGTACCTACTAGTTATTTTTTTTAATTGTTCATTTTTTGGAAAATAAAAAAAGCATTTTCGATAACGCGAAGAGGTTTTTTTTCCCCACCCTCCGAATTATGCCGCTCGTAAATATTTGCCGCCCTGGGCACTAGCCCCGAGTGCTGCTAGTGAAAGTCCAGCGCAGAGAGGAAAGTAAATTCTGCCAGACTTAAAGCAGAGACGCCTCGTTCGCTCAGTCAACAAGTCACTCACATCTCTCTCTCTCTCCGTCAGATGCGAGTCCAACACGCTGGTGGAGTCGCTGGGCGCGGTGTGCATCACGGCCTACAGCAAGTGGGAGAGCGTGTCGCGCGCGCTGCGCGTGTGCGAGCGCCCCGTCGTGCTCAACCGCGCCTCCTCCACCAACACCACCAACCCCTTCGGCTCCACCTTCTGCTACGGATACCAGGATATGATATTTGAGGTGGCTGTTCGACACATATATTCTTTATCCATACTTTTTGATTTGATGAAATAAAAATACATGTGTTTTAGACTCGAAATGTATATATACATATATATTTATAATCAATCAGATACTTTGCAGTTTTCACTTACACACGCTTAGACAAATACATGGCAAGAAAAAAAAAACAAACAGTGTTACCAATTAATTAATGTAATTACATTGCCATTTTAGAACGCTTTTCAAATTATAAATGCGGAAGTTGTCTGTCTGTGTGCTACCTTTTCACGCTTAATCCGCTGAACCGATTTAGATGAACATAGGTTAGTTTTTATCCCGGAAACTATTTCTTAAAGAGATGAAAAGTTCGTCCTGACCTCTAATTCTCTCAAATTAATTCTTCAATACAATTTTTCACATTCATAACATTATTGTATTATTACCTCAGACTATAAAGAATTACATAAACGGAATCCGTCAAATTAAATGTCAAATACAAAAATAGTAGTGTAATTTGCTATTTATGTTACTAATATTCTCAGTTTTGCTTTGCATATCGTTTACTTTATTTAAAGAATAAGGGAAATTTTATATATGTATTAATTAAATTAATATACAATACAATAAATAAAATTGAAGTGTCTGTTTGTAATGTCAAAATAACAGCTTTTTACTAAATGCATAAGGAATTATATACGGTATTTATAAAAAAAACCCAATTTTTAAAATTTTTGTCTGTCTGTCTGTCTGTTTGTTCCGGCTAATCTCCGAAAAAGGGCTTTCACTGGCAGGTAGTTGATGTTATAAGGAGTAACTTAGGCTACTTTTATTTCAGTAAAAGAATTAGGGTTCCGCTGAAAAAAACATAACTAGGGACGAACCCGAGCGAAGCGAGGGTGAGTCGCTAGTTATAAATATAATATTACATTCTTTTGTATTTCTTAAGCATTAATTCTTTTCCCCTTGAATAAGAGATTGAATAATATTAGCCTATTTGATTTTTGTTATTAACATTTATTGACTTATCACTCAGTATACAAAATATATCATTTGTATACTATTTTAAAACGTTTGGCTTCATGTTTAGTTCTATGGCAGTTCTATAGCAATCTGCTTATATTATTCCTTAATCTGAGATTATTGCTATATTATATTTTAGGTGATGTCAAACAACTACATAGCGTCGATAACTCTGTACCAGCCGGAGGGCACCCGCCCCCACTACGCCGTGAGCTCCATCGCGTGACATAACAAGGTTTGCAAATATACATATATAAAATTCTCGTGTCACAGTGTTTATAAAAAAACTCCTCCGAAACGGCGTGACCGATTCTTATCAAGTTCTGTGAATATATTCAGTTGGTCTGAGAATAGGACGTAAACTATTTTTCATACACCTAAGTGATAAAGGTGCGAACCCGAGCGGAGTGAGGGTGAGTCGCTAGTATACATATATTATTATATTCATTTATAATGAAGCCTGTGAAGTTCCCAGGAAACTTCTGCGCTTCTGGGCGGAGTTGAGCTGACTAGGTTAGCCAGGATTCAGGACGCACAATGGACTAATTTAGAGTTTAAGTGCGGAAAATTGTGTCCACCCTACATTACATTTATATTCATTTATTTTTACTAGGTGATTCTGACGGTTTTTGCTGTATTTGTGAAATATATGTTTTAAATAAACTAATTTTGAGTCAATTTTTCATGATGGTTCTTGTTTAGTGAAGTAAATTGCTTGTTATGACGTTTCGTTCGGAAATTGATAGCACTAAATATATATAAGAAACAAAGTTGATGTTTGGTACCTACCATTTTTTTATGTTAGTAATGCATTTACGCATACCACTTGCATATATACGGGTGGTTACATATGTGGAACTGACCGGCTAGAAAAGCCAGTACTATTCACTAAACCCCAACAAAACCTCCCCCCTCTTAATGGGGCGTCGCAGGATCGCTTTAGTACCATGCTCTAACTAGTTAAAAAAAAAAAAAACAATTTTAAATACGCTTTTAAAACACTTAAAAATCTAGAATTATATATTAAAATTTTCTGCCCTAGGTATCACCAAGCAAAGGTAAAAAATTCACATCTTGAATGCAGTCAGTTTGTCAGCTTCTACAAAATTCAACACCACTAGTGTGGCAGCCCTGGTCTGTTCGTCGCACTTCGACAAAGTGACATACATATCCCTATATAAAAAGTAATACCAACCTAAGAGGTAAACAGTATTCAAAAATATGTGATAAAAACTGTGAAAAAACTAAAAAAAATATAAGTGAGTGACCGATCTCAAGATGGCGTGTAAGTTTTATTTAATTCCTTAGCAGCAATGGACAGTTGAAAATAATAATATTTTTTTTTTAATCATGTAAGTAGTAGGAATGTTTCTTAATATCATAATTAGTCAAATGTGTTCTTAAGTTTTACATTTCGACGAGAAAAATATGAATTTTTGAAATAAAAATTAGGTATAAGAAGTTGTAAATATTTTTTGATTGAAAAAAAAAATTAAATAAACATAAATCGATTGTATTTTTTCTAAAAATCATTGGACGATTGCTATAGTATGATTATTGTTATAAAAATCAATAAAAAAAAAATGTGCAAAAAATATTTTTTCTCGACAGCACCACAATAATGCCATATGTGGCTTTTAGTATAGGATTTTATTTATGGAATTAGAGCATAGACAATTCTATTCGACCTGGCATGTCTTGTGTCATCTAAAATTTATATTATTTAAATAAATATGACGAGAAATATTACCTTGCCCTTGAGCCTATGAATATTGTATTATTTCCATATTATGCACATTAATAAATAATAATAATTTATATTTTTTTAAATATAGAATACTCTTGTCTATGGTCTTCTATCTTCTCTTTGACATTTTATTTTATTGACGTCATCGTCTATAGATTATTTAAATTGCTTTTCGATTTCTTTACATTTTTATACTTGGGAGTGTCGATGTGGGGCCGTGTATTCATTTGTACGCATCATATTTTTGAGATTGTTTTTTTTTCTACAATGCAAATAAAATAAAATAAATTTTATTTTAATGAATAACAATTTTTTATATAAATACCTCTTTCTCTTAAGGATTTTTTAACTGCATCTTCTTTTTTATCTTTTTCTTAAAAAGCTGAAACGTATGTGTACAAGTGAATATATAGCGTTTTTTTCTTGAATATTACCTTTTTTAATCTACTTATTATTTGCTCACAATGTGCGCAATAGGTTAGGATAGGCTTATTGTGCGAATGTTTTCGATGGATGTGTGTTGTATGTTAGCTAATTGTCACAATTTTTTTTTAATAATAGTTTGAATGGGATTCTACGGTAATAAATCTCCACAGATAAATAATCTTCAATACATATGACATTTCTGTTTAAAAAAAAACATATTCAATTTCATTATAAATTAATTCGAAGAATAAGTTTTACATTCAATTTTTTTTTCATTAAATTATTTTTTAGTACAATAAAATTTTAAATCAAGACATCCCATACGAACTGCAAATTTTAAATTAATATTGTTCAAGCCAAAATCATCTTTATTGTACTAACAATCTTAAGTTAAATAAAGCTGATTTTGCTTGTATGATATTGCAAAGAATACCTTCATATTAGTTCCTTTAAAAAAAAAAAAAAAAAACAATGACAATTGACAAAATTTTGTCAAATCCTAATCATTTATAATTAATTTTTCAATTAGCACATTTATCAAAAAAGTACTAGATACACAATCGGTGACTAAAAATATCCTCACCGAATGAGCACTCATTTAAAATTTGAGCGCGCTTTTATATTTTTTTTCGTGAAAACAACTTAAAGCATTGCATTTAAGGTTCAATTTACATTGTTGTATATTTATTTCAACTAGAATAATTACCTTAACACAATTGGTGACAGTTTTAAAAGAACTTTTGCATGGGATTGTGTATCTATAATTCATTCGCGTTAAGAAAATAGTGAGTCATCGGTGTCCAACGGCCTAGTCACGTCCTCCGACCAATTAGGTTGCTTAAAATTATAAAGTCAACTTTCACAATGACCAGTTGAAGGCAGACTTAAATATATAGTTAATGACTTTATATTGATTTAAGATAATTAAGTTGATTAATTATCTCAAATCAAAATAAAGTCATTATCGTCTCAAATCAAGATTTGAGTTAAGTAAGATAATTAAGTTGATTTTAGTCCATTAAACTTAATCTTTTAAAATATATTTGAATTGAATTTTAACTCTATTGTGAAATACACTTTTATTTGCCGTTGCACTTGGTGACTCACTATTTTCTTAACGCAAATGGACTATAGTACTTTTTTGATCGATGATATTCATAGATCTCAGACTATAATATACGATAGATGGAACGTATAGAATAACGGCAGTAAAGCCAAAGGAACCTTTTCTAATTTTCGTGTACATTCACAATTTTGTGCTAATAAAGCTGCCAGGGGTTGGTAAAAGTCCCAATAAAAAATATTATTTTTCAACAGTTTTTGACAAATTATATTTATAAAATATAAGCAATTGACTTTAATAACTGATTTAAATGAAATTTAATAACAGACTAATCTAACAAAAAAGTAAACAAATATTTAGTGAAGATAAAATAAATAAATAATAAATATGTTGGGACATTAAATAAAGTTATCTTCCTCTAAAAATGGGGAAATAATATTAAAAGAAGATATTATATTTTATTTGCAAATGAATTTTTACATTTTTTTACGTGGTAACTTTGATTACCACTTAAAACTTCTCTATACTCAATAGAAGAAATGGTATTATAAACAGGTAATTAGTATACAAATTTAGGCGTCTCCCACTGTTTTCTACACGCTCTGTCTGTCTTATTCTATAGTCCGAGACATAGTGTTATAGATTAGATAATAGAAGGCTGTGTTGCCATAACAATCATGATTTAACTTATTACGTTTGACGTCATTCTTTATCGAACGATATTTAAACATATCTGATTGAATTAAAACAAATTCACATACAAATTAAATGGCGGATCGATTTTTTTCCCCTTCGATATTTTCTAATCTATACATCTAAAGCTGTTTTTATAGTAGTCAAAATATTTTCACGTTTACTTTACCTCAGCTAACAGTCATTTTGTTTAGTGCCAACGTGCATGCAATTTAGACTCCATTTGTAAGGTATAAGGTCGAAATTCCAATGAGCTTATAGGCATCGCTTATACCGGCGGTTGTGATGTTAACATATAGGCATATACTTGGGTTATGGCAATAATATATTGCTTTCATTTGTAATACTTTTTGGACTCGAGCATATTTGCTTTATTTATTTATTTTTTTCTTAATTATTATTTATTATGTTATATTTTATAATATGTATTTAATTTGAAATTAATTATGCTAGTTATGTTTGATTTCAGTCGCGTATTTTTCGAACCTTTTATTATATTTTATGGCAACGATCGAATGTCATTCATCCCGTGTATTTTTTATCGTCCATTTTTACCGCTTTTGGTACAGAAAATTACAAAAATACACATTCAATAAATAACGATTCTTATTGTTGTTAGTAAAAATCTAAATTATTAACACTGATTTTTTTTTAATAAGTTTGAATTAAAACAATTTTTACCTATTTTTGTATTTTTTTCCTCGGTAACATGCCTATTTTTACGAGTTTAAAGTACAAAATTCTTTTGTTGTTATCATTAATTATTTTTTTATATCAGCTAAATACTCTTATTATATGACGGGTTATTATTCAAATTTGGGGGAAAGTATTATCGTGGTATTGAACGATAAGTTATAGATAAAAAAACTAGAATTTCCAGTTTGTGCTGACTAATGTCATCGGCCGAGGATGTAAAAATAATCTTTCGAATTTTCCAAGCGGCATTTCAAGTACCAAATTAAAAAGCCACTTCAATTCAAGGTATATTCATCATTATCGCGCGATTTAGATTTATATTTGACGTTCGTGACATTTATCATGAATTCGTTCTTCGAATTTTTGCCTTATTTTTTTTTATATTTATTTAGGTTCTAATGTATATTTTATTATTTTTATGTATATTTTAAAATTTACATGTCTCTAGTTCCAAGAGTATTTCAAAGCACTTAAATAATTTATTTATGCACAATTAACGTGTGATTGTCGAATAGAGAAGAATTGGCTGTGGTGCCATAAAAAAAAAAGTAAAAAAATTGACAAATAATACCTTAAAAAAAGTATTAATTGTAAGGTAGCGTACGCTGCGTTCTCTTTAGTATTGTACGGACAGAGTTATTGTGAAACCAATTAAGGAACTAAAATTTTCTTCATCTTCCCTAAATAACTGAAAATACTCATATATCACCTAAAAGTACCTATTAACTAGAAATATTTTCGAGTGGCAATACCATATTTAACAAGGTTTGGATTTCAAAACATCGAATATTTTTCTTTTTAATATAAAATACATATGTCAGAATTTTAAGCAATTTCTAAATGAAAGTTCTTACGGCAAAATAATATCTGTCCGTATATTTACTAAAGAGATATTTTTATAAAGATAATTAATTAGCTTATGTTTGTCTCGCTGTGGCTTGTAATCGTCACAGCTTTATCACTTAATTCATAACGTTGTTTGTATGTTCGTTGTACCAGCCTTAGGCAATGTAATGTATTTTTTGAAGTAAAACTTCTTTACGCACGCTCGACTTGGGGAGTAAGCTGGTGAATGCGTGACGAGAGCGTTACGAAAAGTGTAATCGGGCGAGACGAACGTTTGTTGTCATGGTAACCGTTATTATTGTCTGACAAATGATATATAATATTATATTCTTTCCTTAAATGATATTCTATAAATATATTATTGTAATATGCCTCATGTGCGTTATTTAATTATTTTTTTAGTATCTCACCTATCCTAATTATTTAAAACATAAATTGAATTTCATAACGAGTACCGATAACCTACAGAAGTTTTACTCTTGCGCGTGTACACATTCATACACGCACTCTTTAATTTTTTTTTTCCACTACCTAAAATATACTTTCCAAACTCATAAGCTTAAAATGATGAGTTTGGAAAAGCTCGAGAGAAATATATATTCGTATATTGTAATCAGTATCAGATGTACTATTTTTTTTTTCATTTAACTTTATTATATGATGAACGTTTAGATTATTCATCCACAAATCAAAATTTATTGGCTTTACCTAAGGCTGGTGTAAATTCGTATAATATAACTATAGTATGTATATTACACATGTAGCGGTGTTATATTATGCATTTAGTGATACAAAAACCTTATGATTAGGGAATAGCCGAGACCCACTCCTGAATGGTTATATATTATAATAGAGTAAACAGTCAAAGCATAATATTAATAATTTTTTAAGGCTGTATATATGAATTCTCATGTCAGTTAAGTGTTGCCAGGTTATACCGCTAAACTTTTAAAGTGATTTGACATAGCCAATGTTTTATTTATCGCTAGGTTATATCGTTGTGAAATTGTTGAAAAAACCATTTGTTATTATTATGTTTGAATGCGAATGCTTTTTTGTGTGTTTCTGTGGTTTATACGTGTTTTTCTACTAAATTCATTTCTTTTTTTCACCTCAATGACTACAATGAAATATTTTTGGTGTAATAATTTCTTCTCTGTAAATATTTTGATTTTTATAATTATATATATTTTGTAGGAAACTTGCTAATGTCATTGAAAATAAATATTGTTGTTATATAACAATTACTTTTTAATTTTATTATATTAGTATAAATCACAGAGACATGTTATGAAATAACAGAATAATAGAAAAATGATCGTTGTGTGCTGTAGCAATAATTTTGTTTCGGATAGTGAAATAACTGTTGTGTGATGACTCAAAAGTACAATCAACAACAAAAATGGATGATAAAAACTGGAGACTGCGTTTAATATATTATATTCAATATGGCCGAATGATAAAAAAGAAATTTAACCATTTGCCAGATGTGTTTATTCTGTTAGTATATAATGATATAAAAGGTATTATCTAAATAAAAGAGTTTTAATTCTTCAATTTCTGGCTTTAGACATCCGGCCTTCGACTTCGTGACAGTTTTTAGCCTGGGGACTTTAAATTCACGATCGCTAATAAAAAAAAGAACATTTCTTTTTTTGAACGAAAATGACATATCTAAGCGTTATCTCACATTGTCACATGAGAACCTCTTCCTTTTTTTCGTCGGTTAAAAAGGTCTTATTATAAATAAAATACGTCTATTACTATGTCTCTAGCTTTTGTCGATAATTTTTGAATCAATAAGTTGACACTTTTAAATGAGAGTTTGACTAGATTTATAATGAATACATGACACTTATATACACTACAGTATAAATTATATATTAAAAAATAAAATTAAAAAAAAAATTGGACCCGAGACATAAATTACTATTCACATTTTAATTATTTTAGAAGAATTATATAACAAAGCATTTTTTAATGTTGAAAATTGCTTTTAATCAAATGTAACTGAAAACTATAGATAATGGTACATTATATTTAAAAAAATACATCACACATCAGTGTCTCCTATAATATATTATGAAAATTATATTTATTATTTTACGTCACTAGCTAATCTGTCAAATTATGTAAGTCATTGTTGGATATTAGATTACACAAATAAAAAAAAATAACATATTGGCAAAAGATTGTTTTTTTACGGCTATGCAATACTTAATAAATAAATAAAGGTGCTTATTGCTCCATTAAGTTAGCCTTTCCATTCAACGCCGAAATATACATTTTTTTTTATTATATCATTCACTCAATTTTAAGTCATACATAAAGTTATATGATGGCGTTCAATGGTTTGAATATAGGAAATTGTTATAGTAATTTTTCTCATGTAATTTATGATACCTTTGCGATTGTGATTCTTGTTCACATTTTATATTTCAGTCAAGTGGGTATATAAAAAATGAAACTGTCTCAAAAAATACCAAAAATAAATAAATGGATTTCTTACCGACTTTTGTTTTATTATTTTTAATGACCAACATTTTTTTGTGATGTGAACTTTCCTTCTTTTGTATTTCTATTTGCTAGCCTTAACTAGCGAGCTAAGATATAATTACGAGTAAGTATATTATGTGAAAAAAAAAAGAAACATCTTGATGTTTTACTCGTAAGTTATCATGTTATCTATGACCAAAACAACTAGACGATAATTAGGTTATTGCTCTACATTGAATCTAATTGTAATGTATGTGTGTATATTTGTTACACACACATTAGAATTAATGGCTGGTTGGATTTGGATGAACTTTAGTAGACCTGGTAGTACCTTATCGGGAATAATACATAGGCTACGTACTATTAGACGCCCAGGTTAGCACCCAAGCAAAGCCAAGGTAAGTCGCTAGTAATTTAATAATATATTATTAACTTTGTCCTTTTAATCCTACTGCTGGGGTTTTCTAAAAGCGTTGTGTGACAGTCTATAGGCCACCACACTGGTCAAATGCATATTGGCAGACTTAGCATGTCTCCCAAAAACTAGTTATGGTCTAATACAGGGTGGAACAAATCGATGGGACATGGAAGGAAAATACCTTAAATATTGAAGTTATTAAGATTTATTCAAAGGAAACATTTCTTTATCGTGCAGTGGTTCAGTATCGTCGAACTGATCTGATGTTAAGGCCAGAAGGTGAATAGGTGGACTCTTCAACGGCTAATAGTAGATACTTTGAGTCTGGATTTATTTTATTTGATTTGACAAGCCCATTATGTTAGAATTGGATTTGAGGTTGAGATGTTAGTTAGGATTGATATGTGGTAGTTGTAAGATTTCACAGTTTTTAATTAACTGTATCATACAATTTTCGTTCGAGACATTTCGTGCTTACCATAGACTATTCATTAATGCGATAAAATAGACGGTTAGACGGTTTACCTTTTTGAATTTTCAGTTGGTTCGATTACCGGTTCAGGTCACCTCTTTTTAAAAACATAAAATGCAGTTAATCGTATTTTTAAAAATAAAATAATGTTTCCTTTGAGTGAAACTTAATATTTTCAGTGCTTAAACACTTTTCTTCCATGTCCTATGCGTTTGTTCCACGATGTTAGAGTCGATATGTATAATTTGTAAGATTTCATCGTTTTCTTCAATTCTAAGACGGAATGTATGTTCGAGAGATTTTATCCTTCCCATAGACCCTATCGATTAATTGAATAAAATAATAACGGTGTCCTTTTTTGCATTTTTATTTGGTTCGATTCCCGATCCAGGTAAGCTTTTTTAAAAAAAGAAATGTTTCCTTTGAGTAAATCTTGATAACTTCAATATTTAAGGTAGGTACTTTTCTTCCATGTCCCATCGATTTGTTCCATCGTATAATAGGTTTTCTCACAATTTTTTTCTTCATCGAATTTGTGAAGTGGGTACGATTCACGCATGAAAATCTCAAAATAAAAATCTGTAGTTTGAATCCACTTAACTGGGTTTTTCAAACGAATGCGTTATCAATTGGTTATCACCGCTATATCATATTGAAGATACTGAAGTTTCTGGTTTACTTAAGATGACACAACGTCTATTTTATTAAGGCATGTTGTTTTGATGACCGATAGGTGAAGTGGTCTGAGTAGTTCGTAGACAGTTTTACTAAAAACTAGCGATTCACCTTCGCTTCGCTCTGGTTCGTCCCTAGCTTGATTCCCCATACAAACTTTCATCCCCATTTTCACCCCCTTAAGGGATGATTTCCGGCATAAAAAGTATCCTATGTCCTTTCCAGAGTCTCAAACTATCTTCTTACCAAATTTAATCTAAATCGGTTCAGTAGATCCAGAGATTACCCCCTACAACCTCACAAACTCACAAACTTAACCTCTATAATATTAGTATAGATATTTATCAAATGTTACAGGAATGATAATATGTAGTTTATTGTTTGTGTTTTGTTTACATGTTGTAATATGCGGAAGCGATCGAATTTGATAAGATTCATAATTACAGTGAAGGGCGTTCATTGTTACAAATTATGTTTTAATAGTGTTGTGCTTTTTTACTGTTATAGTAATTTCTAGTGACTTTTATTCGCTTCGCTCGCATACGTCTCTAGGTAGGTACTTTTCGACTACTTCGTTACGAAACATTGACTTTACTTTCTATAAACATAATATATGGTATATTATAATTAAACTTTACGGAATAAACTCTAAATGACGTAAAAATCTTATGAAAATTCATTGCATAGATTAAAATATTAAAGAACTATGCGCACAAACAGACAGACGCGAATAGGGAATATATTTTATACTAGTTATTGATAAAGGTAGACATAGCATCTACAAGTATGTGCTTATATTAATTATATTTATAAATATAAATTAAAACCTCCAATCAAGACTTATAATTGTACGAGCATAAGTCGCATGCAAAGTATCTTTGGGATAATAATATCATCAGTTTTGATCAAATTTAAATAAAGCCTCATATATCGTTGAAGGTATTTTTCTTCTAAGGTAATATTTTTCACCTTTAATAATGGTTTTTTGGTTTTTAAAGATGCGCTACCATACGCGCTAGGATTTATCTGCGTAGTTTTACCTGTTTAGCTGCACATGTGAACCGGAATATGGAAGCCGGCTGGCAGCTAACTGTATAGTTTTCTTCTGTTCAGAACTCGAACTTACCTAAAACTTTGATTTACGTTAATCTTGAGCAGGTGTGCCCTTATATGGTATTTATGCATACTTAGAAGTAGTTATGTGAGACTTATCGGCCAGAAAGGCCCCACTAAAACTCGTCTTAAGTCGTCGCAGGATCTCTTACTCATTCAACGACCATGTTTCGATGGCTGCCTGGCGAGACATCACAACAATCATGGGCTTGCTTCCTGTCCACTCTGTTATCAGAGAGATCAGGTGATACCCGTATGGTACACTATCCACAGAGGCGGCCAGTGGCGGCGCTAGGCGTCGGCGACGTTGGCGACCGCCGACGGCCTCTCGCCTGAGGGGGCCTCGCAAATCGATTTAAAGCTCTCAATGAATATTTATTTTGAACAATTTGGTTTTATTTATGATATCAGTTATTTAAAATCCATATCAAAAGAGGATCTTCTTAAGCATTGTAATGATTTAGGTACTATACTTCGGAAAGGCGAAAACAGCGACATACAGCCTTTAAAACTATATGAAGAACTCCAACTTCTAAAAATGAATTCACTAGACTCTATTAACAACGCGAAACAACTGATTCAGTACATTTTAGAAAATAATTTAGAAGAAATATATCCAAATGTTTATATTATCATTAGAATCATGCTTACAGTTCCCGTCAGGCTTCCGCTGAGAGAAGCTTCTCAAAGTTAAAATTGATCAAGACCTACTTGAGAAGCACGATGAGTCAAGAGAGACTATCTGCGCTATCAGTACTATCAATTGAGCTGAAGCTGAAATAGCGGCTACTGTTAGCTATGAAAATTTCCTATATAGTTCCTAGATAGTTCAGTGAGGCCTAAAGCCGAAAAGTTCGACTCTTAATTTTTTAATTTCTTTTAATTTCTATTTGTGTAATTTTTGTAATTTTTTGATTAGCAATAAAACTCGTTTAGGTACTCATACATTAGTTTAATTGTAATTTAACGTTTTTTTAACTGGACAATGTAGGAGGCCTCGCAAACCTAATTTCGCCGACGTCCACATGTGGTCTAGCGCCGCCACTGGAGGCGGCTCTCAAATGCATTTCGCGGCTTCACGCCCGGCTGGATTACCGGACGCTAATGAACCGCCCACCACGACAAAGTGAGCACAAATGATTGATTATATATAACTTTACCTTAACATTATATTAACTAAAAAGATATTTAACTTATCTAGTACAATGCAAGTTCCTTTTTAAGTAGATAACATTCATAGACAACTTGCGTAATTGCGACGCTGCTGCTATAATTTCGGTACAGCCTCTCTGAACTCTATGGTGACCTGATAATAATTGGCTTCATTAGGCAAATTCTGGGCGCCGTAGTGTCAAATTGTTTCTCACTGTAATTAATTATATTAGGGCTTATACACGGCGATTAACACCGTTTAACCTTTAGGTCTAGTGTAGGTAGAAAGGAATCTTGTTAAACAAATACTGATATGCTTTGTACTCCTGCTAGGAAAGCAAATTCTCTGGTTTGTTATGGTTTAGCGAGTTCGTTTCTACTTAAATAGACTTCTTACATAGTGTTTTAATTATGATATAAGTTTCATTATTGGCGAAAAAAAAATGATGTCAAAAAGTTGCGTACCCCTTTATTACTCAAGCTCTACATTTTTTGTGTTAGTTGTGTTACAATGTTATAAGAACGTATATAATGCTACATTACTATTTAGTATTTACACTAAATTCTAAAGGTACGCTTCTATCTTTATTTAATTGAAGAGTAATTATAACCATCGTTAGTAGTATTAAATTGACGATTCAAAAACACTTGTTATAAGTCTAATTCAACAAAGTTTATTTCATTTCATTAGTAAGTAATTTATATAAATACTGGCGACTCACCCTCGTTCCGCTCGGGTTCGTCCCTAGATACGTTTTAACGGTTAGTATAGGTTTCTCAGAGATGAGATATTTTGCCGCAGTAAAAAGTATAACCCGCGGATAACCAGCTATCATCATACAAAATTTCATCAAAATCTGTCCAGTGGCTTTCTCGTGATGCGTTCCCAGACAGACAGATAGACAAACAAAAGTTCTAAAAATTCGGCCTCTGTATCTATAATAATGACTATTCCAATAAGATTTTCCAAAAAATATTTAATGTACAGATTCAACTCAGAATTTTGTTATATATATTTATGCAAAATTCAAAGATACTAATTACACGTGTTGCTTTGATATACTTTCATTAGAGAAACATTTTAATGAGTATTTGTTTTTTATATGCATCCTATTACCAGTAAAGCACTCGACAAAATTAAAATAAATTCGGTCAGACTAAACTAGGTTAGCTGGATAAAGGACTGCGGGTCGACGGTCTAGAAATTTTTATTTTAATGAATAAAACTTTTTTAAAATGTTGAACATAATTTTAATTTATTAGGAAAAACTACTTCTACAATCTATTTCTTTTTCTGCTATAATGATGAGTGAGACTTGCTTCATAGGTTTGGGTAGACACGGATATTTTAGTACTGATATATTGAAACGGATATGTTAGCCCAGTTAAGTTAGTCTGGATATGCGCCAACATATCCGGATATAATCATGGATATGTCAGCCCCAATATGATAACACGAATATGTTAACAAGGATATGTTAACACGGATATGTTAACACGGATATGTTAACACGGATATGTTAACAAGGATATGTTAACACGGATATGTTAACACGGATATGTTAACACGGATATGTTAACACGGATATGTTAACACGGATATGTTAACACGGATATGTTAAGACGGATATGTTAGCCCGGATAACATAACGGGGTAACATACACCGACGTACATTATTCCATTTAGAGGGTAATGAAAACATTGGTTTTCTTGTTTGCAATATAGGAATTATTTTTGACTTTATAAGGCTTCGTTTTTCTAATTGTATTTTAAAGTATGATTTATGCTGCATTAATATTTTTTTTAATATTTAATAAGCCTTTGAAAATTATTTATACTATTAAGAGGAATAAACAAACTAAAAACTTGATTTTAATAAACAAATCGTCGGCCTAATTCGTTAACCTGCTAAGTCCATTTTTGAGCAATTTTACTTTTTATGCCGGTCAAAAAGTTCAGACGATTACCTACATTATGTTAAAGGAATAGCGACGATATCAATATAGAAAGGTTAGAAATATCACGCCCGAAAACCTGCTTTCTGTCTAATAGCATATTTACACAAAGAAAAACTGCTAAATTCTATACAGGCCTCAGTTTTTGACTGAAAATGTTCACTGACTCACGTGCGCTGTGGCATACTGCAAAGTTTTATCATGATTTATAGTTAAATATTTTGTTTTATTTAAATTGATTCTTTATAAAACAGAATAAGGATGAATGGCGACCTTAACCACAGAGGAGGTCATTACAATGTAATCCTTGTGAGATTAGTGACTGAAGGCAGTTGCACCAAAATCGATGAAAAATTGCTGCACGGAAGTTTGAGGACTTGCAGGAAATATAAAAGACTCTTCCATCTAACTATCATGCGTATTATGACAATTTATGTACCTCATGTCGAGTAGTATCAATGAGAAGAAATTAAATTAAATTACAACTTTATCGACTTATTAATGAAATCATAGAAAAACATCAAGAATTCAATATACCATTGTAGGCCTACCTCGTCTTCATCGATTGTTCAAAAGCGTTTGATAGCATATCACATAATGCTGTTTTTAATGTTTTTCATTGCCAAAAAATAGAATTTACCTACATAAATTTGCTCCAAATTATATACGCCCATAGCACAACTAGAATCAAAACACACACAATCGGTTCTTCTTTACATATTCAAAAAGGTGTTAAGCAAGGAGTCACCTAAACTTTTTACGAGCGTATTAGATGAAAGTTTTCAAAAAACTCTCACCTAGCTGGGAACGCGGAGGCATTGATGTCGGTGGAGCGCAGTTAACTAACTTTTGCTTTGCTGACGATATTGTCTTGTTTTCTTCAACAGCGAAAATACTGGAGCTAATGTTACAAAAACTTAGTGATGTAAGCCTTGAGGTTGGACTGAAGATGAATATATTGAAGACCAAGCTGATGTCTAATAGCACCCAGAGCCGCCTAAAAGTGAACGGAGAGGAAATACACTATATTCAAGAGTATACCCATTTGGGTCAGATAGTTTCTTTTTATTCAAGACAAGACCTATCAAGAAGAATTGAAAATACCTGGAGGAGCTACTCGTCCATGAAAGATCTTATGAAGGGTGACCTTCCATTCACTAAAGCGACAACTTAAGGATAAGTGCATACTTCCCATACTGACATACGGAGCTCAGACTTGGTCTTTGACAGACACTCAGATGTTAAAACTCAGAATTTACCAACGTACAATAGAGCGTAGCATTTTAGGCGTTAAATTAACTGATAAAGTTCGAAACGTTACACTACGCTCCAAAATACAAATCATTGACGTGGCTTAAAAAGCCAAAAATCTTAAATAGGACTGGGCTGGCCATGTCTGCCATATGCCTGCAGAACTGTGGGCCAAAGTGACCACAAAGTGGAACCGTGAGACAGGAAGGTGATGTTGCGGCAAACCACGAACTAGATGGTGAGATGAATGGGACAAATTCGATCTAAATTGGCCTATTTTTGCGGGATGATGTAGGCTAACAGTAACAATTTTATATTTTACCAATGTTTCAGACTGAAATGACAAATTTTTGAGGGTTATTAATTTAAAGTATTTAGAATATTGTTTATGTGTTATTTTCTAATATTTAATATGCTAATTGCATTGATCTGATTAAAAACGTCTTAACTAATTTACATTCCATACCTACTCATTTAAATCTAAAAACTGCTATGTCCTTAACGAAATTGGATCTTCGCAACGAAAAGCTGCTAAAAAATTGTTTTCTTTAATTTACTGAGCTGTGCATAAGATATACTACTATTATCACTTTCAAAATATCAAGGAAAGTTATAGGAACCAACGGTATTTTTAGAATTTTGATATCTAAAAATGAAATGATATAATTCAGTTTTTTCTTCGTCCTGTAAACTTTGCAAAACTACACTTAGCAGGTTAATGAATTAGGCCGACGAAATTAAAATAAAACCTAAAAAAGTAATTGAGCAGTTTTTATTTTCTCTTCAATAACATCTTTCATCTTATATTCTTTTTTCTTCCATGAGGAACTTGTTGCAAATCAATAGTTTTTGTAATTTTATTTGCTTAAACTAGCGACTCACCCTTGCTTCGCTCGGGTTCGTACCTAGGTTGCGTCTCAAAACAAAATTAATTAATTTGGTTTTAATTTTTTCGTGGGACCCTATTTGTTTCACTAAAATAAAAGCAAGCCTAAGTTACTCCTTATTACATCAGCTATCTGCCAGTGAAAGTCCCGTCAAAATCGGTCCAGCCATTTGAGAGATTAGCCGGAACAAACGGACAGACAGACAAAAATTGTAAAAAATGTTGTTTTGGTATATGTACCGTGTATACATACATCCATATGCATTTAGTACAAAACGGTTATTTTAATATTACAAACAGACACTTCAATTTTATTTATCTGTATAGATTAATGGAGAAATGGTTACCGTAACGTCTGAGTCCGAGTTAGAAAGAACTTTCGCCTCTCCGGCTGTTGTAGCGTATAGGAGTAACAAACAGACACACATAATATACACACAGACGTACAAACTTTCTCCATTAAAATTTAAAATAATAATCAACAAAATGTTAAGTCTTGTTTTTATTTTTATGGTGCATTTTTGTCGTAATTGACTTTAATTTACTTTATTAATTACTTACTTAAATTCATATCTTTAAATTAACATTACTGTTAATTAATTAATGTACCTAAACTTTTTCAAAAAAGTTTTTTTCATTTTCCCAACATTAGACAAGGATTTGATGCAGTTAGAAGAAATATTATATTAGAAATTATAACGCAAAGTAAAAAACACAATACGTCTTTAACCTTGTATTGTAACGTATAATTATTTCCACCAGGACCGGATTCAGAGGGCTAAATTCCAAGCTCTATATAAGAGACATATCTTTATTATTAGATTTTAAGCTTTTCTATGTAAAAAACAACTTCATATACTATAAATTATGGTACTGTATTCAGGCCTGTTTAACGTCCCACTGCTGGTCACGGGCCTCCCTTCAATATGAG
Organism: Fabriciana adippe; assembly: GCA_905404265.1. Classification (NCBI taxonomy): domain Eukaryota; kingdom Metazoa; phylum Arthropoda; class Insecta; order Lepidoptera; family Nymphalidae; genus Fabriciana; species Fabriciana adippe. Next base: position 4,739,787 of record FR990005.1, on the reverse strand, counting down.
GGGGATCAGGCCATAGTCCATCACGCTGCCCAAGTGCGGGTTGGCGGAATACACACATCTTTCGAAAACTTTCTAGGTTCTCTCAGACATGCAGGTTTCCTCACGATGTTCACCTTCACCAAGTGGTAATCATGTTAGAAATGACTCGCACATGAAAATATCAGAGGTGCGAGACCCGGGATTTGAACCCGCTTCACTCGGTTTCCCAAGCGAGCGCGTTACCACTGGGTTACCATACTAAACTACGGTATACGTTTTAATAAAATCTCACAATCTATATTTTAAGCTTGTTTAGTTAAATCAAATGTTAAAAATGTTCTAAAGAGCATGTTACGGAATACTTTGCAGATATGAATGTGTGGAATTAATTGTAGTTGATGTTCACGTAGGATAACTATAAAATTATTCTATTACAGATTTGTATATAAATATTATTTTTGAAAGAGCAACTGTTGAGTTTCTCTTGGGCTCTTCTCAGTAGAATTGCCTTTCGAGTCGGTGGTAGTCTCATGAACTTATAATACTGACAGTTAATTATACGTAAAAATTGTTGAATAAAGTATATTTTGATTTGAATTTTTTGGACGGAACCCTGATTCTTTTTCTAAAATAAAATGTCAGCTATCTGCCAGTGAAAGTCCTGTCAAAATCGGTCCAGCCGTTTCGGAGATTAGCCGAGACAAACAGAGAGATACACAGGCCGGCAAAAATTTTAAAAATCGTGCTTTCCTTTTTAGTACCGTATATACTTTCATATTATGCATTTAGTAAAAAGCTGTTATTTTGACATTACAAACAGACACTTCCATTTTATTTACCTGTATAGATGAACACAGACCGAGTACTAGTTAAATAAAGTAAGTACAATACAATATAAGTTATTTTAAATACTATTAATAAATATAGAATATTTTTTAGTTTATTGCTCGAATGAATTTTAACTTAAATTCGGCCCTGCTTTTAATATATGTAAGTCCGTCTCTTACATGAGCGCTTAATTTGGAATGAAGCGACGCATGTCCGTCTGTACGTGCTTCCACTTTGGGCGTAAATTAAATATATGTACTTGCAATTAGCTTCGTAATATTGTGAAGTAGTAAAAGATCACAGACACATAGGTTACACTGCACTGTTGGATACCTTTCGTAAATCAAATCGAATCAAAATATACTGTATTCAAATAGACTTCTACATGCACTTTTGAATCGTTAATTTCACATTTTAAATTTAAATTAAATGTCAGTGTAGTCAGTCCGTGAGGAATCTACCACCGGCTCAGAAGGCAGTTCTGCTGAGAAGAGCCGGCGAGAAACTCAACAGTTACTCTTTTTAAATATAATTATAATTTATAATATATCAATGCAATAATTATGTTCTTATCCTGCGTGAGTATCAGCTATTAGTAATCTCACATATTTGCATCAGCAAAGTATTCCACGATGGAATAATATGCTTAACTCAATCATCTATACAGATATAAAAAATTGGAGTGTCTGTTTGTAATATTAAAATAAGAGTTTGTAATATTAAAGTAACTTAGGCTACTTTTATTTTAGAAAATAAAATAGGGTCCCGCGAAAAAATATCAAAACCAAATTCATTAATTAATTTTGTTTTGGGAAGCCACCTAGGGACGAACCCGAGCGAAGCGAGGGTGAGTCGCTAGTATATTTTTAATTTTTGACTTAAATTTTTCAAATGGCAAGCTCAAAATAGTGTGGAATTTTACTATATATATACGAACACCTTGTCTCATAAAAGACTTATTATACTGTCCCATAATATGTATTAATAATACGTTCTCTAACCATGCCTGTGGTACCTATTTGAAACAAAGAAATAATAAACGGTCTATATGCGTTATGCATACATTGTGACTATTTGCGCCCTTGAAAGTCTCAAAGGACTTATAATTTACATAAGCTGTCTTAACTTCACAAAATATTTACATTTATGGGCAACCATGAATCATATGCAAACAAATTAAGAAATTAATTAATTTAATTAAAATATTAATATTTACGAAATGTAAAAACATATTTACCGCATCCAGTACTTAGCTGAAGAATATTTATTTATATTATTTATTTATTAAGAGCGACCTAAGTTAATTATAATATTACTTAGAATTAAAATTTAGTACAACGGCTCTTAGAGATAGATGTATTATTTTTACATGCATTTATGGAGAATTTTAATGTAATAAATATTATTTTTTAATTCATGAATAATAACTTGTTATTTTAAATTATACTAAACTTTTATCTTCCTTTATTCTATCCTTCTTGCTAAGGCTACCTCTTTTTTTATGTTGGGAAATACATCTACGCATACCACCGGCTAGATAAGCCAGTACTACCCACTAAAATCCAACAGAACCTTACCGTCTTAATGGGGCGTCATAGGATCGCTTACGCATTCAACCACGACTCGCCGAGGGCAGGTCTACTGGAGCAGACCACACAACTAAGGGGTTGCTCCCTCGGTCCACTCTGCTGTCACAGAAATACCAGGAGCAACCCGTATATAAAATTTTAAATTATTAACAAATCATAAAGTCATCACAAGAAAATAGATGATAAAAGACAATAAATTAACACTTTTGTTCTTTTCATAAGTCAGATTCTTAAACGATAGCATAAACTGTAAGGAGAAGTGATCTGTTTCTCAACGTTCATTAAGATTTTATTTATTAACAACATTAGAAATTTATTTTAACTTATAATTTTAATTCAACCTCCATGTTAAATAGCTTGGAAAATGTTTAGAATTTCCAACGGGTTTTAGTTAGTGCGTGAGAGATAAACAGATATGTCTTGAAAAACAATTTAATGAAGAAGCAAAGATTTCAAAACATAAGCTATAGTACAGTTTCTTTCGCTAGTTCTTTTCAGGTCTGAGGCTTCTTCTTTCCGAACTGGTAGACTCATGACGTTCAGTAAAAAATCGTAAAAATTTAATATTAAATAAAATATTTTTAATTTTTTTGAAGTTATAGTGCAGACCTTGGTGTGCCTTTCTAAGTTATTATTTTCGCGTTTCAGATTTCAAGTTACAAGTCAACACATCTTACGTTTGCTTACTTTTCTTATCTTCCGAGTGAAAAATTAAGGCCGCAATCTACTTTGTCTGGTTTTTTCTATGGAGTAGATGCAAAAAAAGCGTTGGAGCTCCCCTTCTATGGAGTATTAAATGTAGTGGAGCTCATGATTGTTTAGTCGTCGCGAACTAAATGACTGAACTACATACGTTATATACACGTTTGATGTTGAGGAAACTAGTGGAAAAGAAGTTAAAGATTTACTATCATTGAAAGAATATCATAACTGATGGTCTATAACAAGTTTTCATATATATTCGGTACATATGTTATGTAATACTTATCTATACATTCTTATATATCTAATCTAATATATTTAAACGAGCAATTCTTGTATATTTATATCTTTATGTCTTTATTTATTTATACCAGCAATCTCGGAAACGGCTCTAACGATTTCGCTGAAATTTGGTGTGTGGGGGTTTTCGGGGGCGAAAAATCGATCTAGATTAGTCTCATGTCTGGGAAAACGCGTGTTTTCGAGTTTTTATGCAGTTTTCTTTTGCATTATTCTACGCGGAATATGCTCGATAATTTCTTACACTCAAGCATAAGCATCATAGTCAAGCGAGCTAGGTGCAAGATTAACAAATCAATAGGTGTGTCTGAGATCTCAGAATCTGGATCGGATACAAAGTTTTACTTTTTTTTTGTATTTATTCAAGTTTTTAGTTCTTTTTATCTAAAAAATACGACATCACAAAAAAGAACTCCGAGCAAAGCTCGGTACTGTATATAAACTAAGAAACTGACTGACTGACTGATTCACTGACTGATCAATCAACGCACAGCTGAAACCGTTGGGTCTAAAAGCATGAAATTGAATGAACATTTGTTCTTTAAATGACGTATGTGTGTACTAAGAAGCGAATTTTGGAAATTCATCCCCTGAGGGGTTAAAATAGGAGATAAAAGGTTATATGAAACTTCATTTTTGACGTTAGAAATATAAAAGTTGATATATGAGCACTTGGTTAGAGAAAAAGTTTAGAGACACTTTTTTATGAAAAATCGTTTTTAAGGGGGTAAAAAAGGGGATGAAAGTTTATATGAAACTTGATATTAGTGATCTTTAATCACTTAAATAAACACGTGTTATAACATTTTTGTAATTCTTCCCGTAAGGGGGTAAAAATGGGTGGTAAATTTGTTAAGAAAATCCGCCATTTTTATTTTTAAAATTAAGTATTCAAGATAAAAAATGAGCAATACGTTTAATCAATCAGATTATTTGAAATTCATCCCCTGAGAGGTTGAAAATATTATCAGGGTCGTGTTGACTTAAAAATCAGCATTAATGATATTGACGCTTAATTAACGAAATAATTAAAAAGGTTTTTTTTCTTTTAATAAAAAATGCTTTTGGCTGAATTAAGTAATCGGGGGTTGGTTGGTATTAGCTGTGAGCTGTGCAATCATCTTGAAATCTGTTAGAAGGAGATAAAACGGCTTACGGTGCATTTAAACGCCCGTTTAATCTCACCCGAGTTAAAATCCCCGTACGAAATATATTTAAACAGAATAGCTAAAGTTCTCCGAAAGGGCACATTGCTATATAGAATAGAGAACAGAGATTATATTTTCAAATTCAAAGGAAAATTATGTATAACTATGTATAACTCGGCTGACCACAGCAGTGACAACTATAACAGACGAGAAAGAGAACCTAGCTAGAGTGTATCCTGGATGTTTCTAATATACAAATGAAGTCTTGGCTTAGCGAAGCCGCGGGTTCTGCTAGTGGTACATAAATCTTTACTAAGTTTGTTTGTTTGTTTATTTGTTTGTCTGTTTGTTTGTTTGATCGATAGGTTGATCTATAGTTTGTTTGTTTGTATCGACCGACTGATCGGCCGACTGATTGGCCGACTGGTTGACCGACTGATCGGCCGACTGGTCGACAAACTGGTCGAGCGACTAGTCGACCGATTGACCGGCCGACTGATCGGCCAACTGATCGACCGACTGATCGACCGACTGATCGGTCGACCGGTCGACCGACTGATCGGCCGACTGATCGGCCGACCGGTCGGCCGACTGGTCGACCGACCGGTCGGCCGACTGGTCGACCGACCGGTCGGCCGACTGGTCGACCGACCGGTCGGCCGACTGGTCGACCGACTGGTCGACCGACTGGTCGACCGACTGATCCACCGACTGGTCGACCGACTGGTCGGCCGACCGGTCGACCGACTGATCCACCGACCGGTCGACCGACTGGTCGGCCGACTGGTCGACCGACTGGTCGGCCGACTGGTCGACCGACTGATCGGCCGACTGGTCGACCGACTGATCGGCCGACTGGTCGACCGACTGGTCGGCCGACTGGTCGACCGACTGGTCGACCGACTGGTCGACCGACTGGTCGACCGACTGATCGCCCGACTGGTCGACCGACTGATCGCCCGACTGGTCGACCGACTGATCCACCGACGGGTCGGCCGACTGATTGGCCGACTGGTCGGCCGACTGGTCGACCGACTGGTCGACCGACTGGTCGACCGACTGGTCGACCGACTGATCCACCGACTGGTCGACCGACTGGTCGGCCGACTGGTCGACCGACTGATCGGCCGACTGGTCGACCGACTGATCGGCCGACTGGTCGACCGACTGATCGGCCGACTGGTCGACCGACTGATCGGCCGACTGGTCGACCGACTGATCGGCCGACTGGTCGACCGACTGATCGGCCGACTGGTCGACCGACTGGTCGACCGACTGATCGCCCGACTGGTCGACCGACTGATCCACCGACTGGTCGACCGACTGATCGCCCGACTGGTCGACCGACTGATTGGCCGACTGGTCGGCCGACTGGTCGACCGACTGGTCGACCGACTGGTCGACCGACTGATCCACCGACTGGTCGACCGACTGGTCGGCCGACCGGTCGACCGACTGATCCACCGACTGGTCGACCGACTGGTCGGCCGACCGGTCGACCGACTGATCCACCGACTGGTCGACCGACTGGTCGGCCGACTGGTCGACCGACTGATCGGCCGACTGGTCGACCGACTGATCGGCCGACTGGTCGACCGACTGATCGGCCGACTGGTCGACCGACTGATCGGCCGACTGGTCGACCGACTGATCGGCCGACTGGTCGACAAACTGGTCGAGCGACTAGTCGACCGATTGATCGGCCGACTGATCGACCGACTGATCGACCGACTGATCGGCCGACTGATCGACCGACTGATCGACCGACTGATCGGCCGATTGATCGGTCGACTGGTCGACCGACTGGTCGACCGAGTGATAAAATTATTTTCATTATTTTATATTTATCCCACTCGAATTATTTAACTTTTTCTAATAATTTCAATCGTCATAATATTGTATTTCTATAACTGTTTCAAATAAATTCATTTATAAAATATTTGAAACAGTTATAGAAATTTATATAATTGGATAGTCTTGCTGATGATTCGATGTGCATTCAAAAATAACTCTTCTTTTTCAATGGCTGCTTCAATACTTTGTTACGTACGTTCTTCAATTCAAATCAAATTATATTTATATACTAGCTCCTGCCTTTAGCTTTACCAGCATTTTTTTATATTAGTTAGTCCACAAGTACGAGTGTTATCTACCTTTATATATTATGATATATGGAATTAGCAACTCACTCTGGCTCCGCTCGGGTTCAGAGCTTAGGGATGACATATTTTTCCGCAGTAAAAAGTATCCTATATGTTGACCCGGATAACCGGCTATCATCATATCAATTTCATCAAAATCTGTCCAGTGGTATTCTCGTCTGCGGCCATAGACAGACAAAAATTCGAAAAACTATAGATTCGGCCTCTGTATCGATATATAATAATGACTATTTCAATAAGATTTATTTTATTTTATTATTCTTATATGTTTTCTTATCGTTTCTGTACACTTTCTCTTTATGTCCGCTGTTTAACAATATTTCCCACATAAATGAGATGACTGGAGGAGATTTGTTATAGAGATAAGTCCACTTTTGTCCACGTCATTTTCTAGGTATTTTTTTATTGTTTAGTGCATTATGGAGTATAATTATCTTTCTACTTTCATGATCTTAATAATAAAGCCTTGCATTGCTAACTATACCAAGAATCACAGGTTATATAATATTATGTATAATAAATAATTAGTACTCGGACTTCGGAGATTATATACGTAAAGCCTGGTCCTGCGTCTTTAATGTTATTCTGTAAAAACTTTTATGTAAGAAGACTATAATACTTTCTTAGATTTACGTGAATATTTGACTTAATTAATTTATTTTAATTTTTGTCGGAACGTCGGGAATCAAGATTCAAAAAAATCTGAAAAGATACCTAGTTTTATTTAAACTAGAAAAAACAAATCTATCCCACGGGAACCGTACATTTTTCCGGAATGATATATAGCTTAAAGCCTTCCTCAGTTAACGGGCTATCTAATGCAAAAAGAATTTTACAAATCGGATCAGTAGTTTCTGAGATTAGCGCGTTCAACCAAACAAACAAACAAACTCTTCAGCTTTACAATATTAAGTATAGATAACAAGACTTCAGTACGATTATACTTCATACATGTGGAGCTGTCGAGTTACATAAAAGTTCTTACGGAATAACACTAGATCTTTCACCGGTAGTAGGATTGTTGTTCCATCGGAAAATAATGAAAGGAGTGAAAGTGAGAGTAAAAGGAATATCTCTATATTGCACTTGTGTTTACGCGCATAGTTATGCACTATAACATGTTCCATGCAGTTGGTAGTGCAAGGATTCGCTATTTTAATGAAACAGTTATTAATTAATTATGCTGGCCACACTGACGACGCGAATGCACAAATTACAGGTACCTTTATAAATCAACCAGTTAAAAATCACGAAAATGGGCAAGCCGGAAAAATAAGAAATAAGAAAGAAATTCAAATAAAAACGAAAAGACTAAAAAAACAGAAAAATGGGATTGGTTGTGGAGTTGACATGGGTGGATACTACCCGTGATTTATTAGTATAATTATATTTAGTTACAATTTATTAGAAAACGTTTATTCTCAACTCTTACTTATTTCCTTTTTCAAGTTAAAATTAATTAATATATAAAAGTTTTGGAACATGATGCTGGCTTTTTCTGAAATGTCTTACAGTAGTGTAAAATTGGCCGCCGTAACCGAAATATTCGTTGGCCAGCGTGGTGGACTATGGCCTCTTCCCCTCGTACTGAAGGGCCCGTGCCCAGCTGTGAGACGTCAAAAAGGGCTAAATATAGTATAATACAGTGCTATTCTAAAAAAACTTTTTCGACAACTAAATCTGCTAATGTAATTTAAGTAAGAATATTGATAAAGCGTATTCACGGATTTAGCTGTCGAGTTGTAACTTGATTTTTCCGAAATTTCTTACAGAGTGTGAAAACGGAGAACCGCGGAAGTCACATATAAATCTTTTCCGCAAAGGAGAGTGAAGGTTCATGGCTAGAACTATCAGTTAGTTCATAAAAAATATGTTTCACAATAATAACACCTTAAATGTGTTTCCGTTAGGTTTATAGAATTGATAGAAGAATAAATAAATTATTTTCATTGACCTTTAGCAAAGAAATCGGCCGATTATGCATATTTTATGGAGCGCCCACAACTGACGTACGAGTATAAACACACAAAGTATATTTAAAAAAACATTACGAGTAATTATGAAATAAAATGTTCAATAGTTTAGGAGTTCCAAAAATCAATTTTGGCAGGCCTGACCTTCTTCAGCAGATCAGCTGATCTGCTGAATACGATTCAGGCAAACATCATCAAATAAAAAATATATCAAATTTTATCTCCATCATGAGTCATGACGCAAGAGCGAGCATGAATAAAAAATAAATTACAAAATTTAAAAAATCCGACTACCTATCTAAAAAACAAACTTAAAAGATGAGAAAAAGTTATCAAAGCAAGATAGTATTATGTAATTGGAGATTTACACATACGCAGCTATTATTTATAATACATAGTATGATGACACTCGCGTTATCAAGAGGAATAGAACGACGTATGAATCATCAAAATCGGTTTAGTAGTTACGAGGGACATAGGATCGAACATATGTATGTATGTATGTACATACATACATATAGGTCGAACACATATACCTCCTTTGGGCTTCACCGCAGTCGGGTAAAAAAACATTAAAACTTTGAACCTGACAGAGTGATAGGTACGTGGGGAAGGTAAGTTTAAAGGGTATTAAACGATTAGACAGTGGCCAGTGGGTAAAAGTGGTCAATGCCAAATAGTTTAACCTGCAGTATGAAATCGATCTCGTTGTTTCCGTGTTTGAAAGTAACTGAAATGATAATCGACTGGTACCGTCTGGAGGTCGTTCGTAATAACTTCTGACAATAAAAATGGTGCATTTCGAAACTTGAAATCAACTTTAGTATTACAATTTTAATAGGTTTTATATTTTTTAATAAATTAACGAGCAATCTTATTATATTTTCGCGCGCAAGTTGCCATTTATTTTCATTATTCATTTGTCTAATTTAAAATTATTCATTCTCCTAAACTATATAACGAAATTAAATATTGTCAATCTTTCATCTGTGATGGTGAAATAGTAGGTACAATCGTACTTCCTACTAATATTATACATGCGAACGTTTCTGATTATGTATGAACGTATGGATGTTTGTTATTCTTTCACACAAAAACTACTAAATGGATTTTGATGAAATTTTACAATAATATAGCTCATACATCAAAATAACACAAAGGCTACTTTTTATCCCGGAAAAATGCACGGTTCCCGTGAAATAGATTTGTTTTTGTTTTTCTAGAGTATTTTGATATGGATAAATATTAAAATTAGTTTGATGAAAGGTTTGGCTCAGTTTGTAATGACCCTACTTGCTGTGCCAGCGGTAGCGGGTTCGAGCCCGCTGGGGACATTCATTTGTGTGATGAGCACGAATGTTTGTACTCCAGTCCGGGTATTGTATTATGAATACAATACCCTGACTGGATGGTTATAGTTACTAGCGTTTTCAGTTTCAGTAGTTTTTGCATGAAAGAGTAACAAACACCCATCCATCCATCCTCACAAACCTTCGCGTTTAGAAAAAGTAGTAAAGATAAGTAGTTGAAACAATCTGCTAAATATTCTTCTTCTTAAATAGTCAAACACAAAGTTAAAAACATAGTTTTTAAACATAAAAGCTTAGATATATGAGGTAGGAAATATATTTGCCATATATTATTTTCACATTTAAATGGCCCATTATTCAGCGCACACAAAAAGCTCTATATTTTTCAATTTGCTAGTCTTAAACCATGACAGGTCGGCTAAAACACATAATTTATTATATAAATTATAATATAATTTAACGACGTTAGAACCATAGTGGTCCAAGTCACATTTTCATCTTAAGCACTTGGATCAGTGTGGCATGAAAAGTATATGTTTGTTTGGGATGTTAATGACAAAAAGTTCCTTTTGACAAAAATGTCGCTTGGATCACTATGGTTGTGACATAATTATTATCGTCTGTAACACTCAGAGATAATGTAGCTATCTGTTAATAAAAAAATGTTGACATGAACAAAAACAAACAAATCTTTTCATTTTAGAATATCAGTAGAACAGAAGATAACAAAAAAAAGTGATAGTAAATGATTTAGAGCTAATTAAAACGAAGGGCGGCAAACGCCACGTATTTTATTTTGTGACGAGTATCTATATATAAGACTTTATTTTATTGTAATGATGACATACTTTCTATTAATTTCAGTCAAAATAGTGTAAGTAGGTATTTTTTTTTCTATTGCCGAATGATCGGCAGTAAAACCGAATTTCGGCCGAATGCCGAAGTTCGGTTGAAGTTGCCGAAACGAAATGTGAAACGAATTTTGGCCCTTCCCTAGTATCTAGTATTTTTTTGATCGCTGGGCCTACCTGACATTTCTGAAATAATCCCGTAACATTAGATCATCAAAGTAAATTCCAGTTAAAATTAAAATAAAATCAGATTTTATTACACAATTCTTAAGTATTACGTAGGTAGGTATACATATTATATACTGAGCGTATTGTTTTACAGAAATGATGTGGTTTGTAGTCACTTTGTCGCAATCGTTATAGAGAACGAAACTCACCGCAAGAGATCAATAACAGTATAAGTATAATGAATTTAATTTTACAAAACAACCTGTGACAATAAAAAAATATTAAATAAAAGCCTCCTCAAAGGCAGTTCCAATATAATCAGCGTTAAACGTTGGGATCATTGCATGCGATCCCCGTGTCCAACATAGCCTATAAGCGACCTTCATTTTTGTGATAGTACACTGCTGTACAGATATCACTTTCTGTTCATTTGTTTTTATTTTAACGTTTGTTTGTACTTGTACTTTTTTTTTGTTCTTTTAGGAGTTTGTAGCAAAAAAGTTTTATTCTATTCTACTCCACATTTACATCCTACTAGCGATTCACCCTCCCTCGTACGTTTTGACGGTTAAAATAGATTTCTCAGACATGAGATATTTTTACACAGTAAACAATATTCTATATGTTGACCCGGATAACCAGCTATTATCATACCAAATTTCATCAAAATCTGTCCAGAGGTTTTTTCGTGATGCGTTCTCAGACAAACAGACAGACAATTATTCTAAAAACTATAGATTCGGCCTCTGTATCGATAATAATAACTATTTCAATAAGATTTTCCAAAAATTAATGTATACTCGTAGATTCGACTCAATTAGAATTTTATTATATATATATATATATATATATATATATATATATATATATATATATATATATATATATATATATATAAAATTTCCGTAATGTTTTGACCGACTCCAAAGAGACTCAATTCATCTGTAGATATTTTTGTAGGTATGTTAATAATAAACGTGTATTTTCATAATTATTTTTTTAAACAACTAGTCTTTAATACCTTAAGAGTTTAATACCTTAAGTGATTTAGAAGTTAGTAGGTACGTTTTTTGTTAAAAACGTATCAACCCACTTTCTGTTTTTTTTTGTTTACAATAGGCTAATATTTCATGGGATTCACTAGCATATGTATACATATATCAAGATATTATAGAGGAGTTTCCAAGAGATATTATTTAATTTTAGGGTGATAAGCCATATCGCTTGAAAATCATTATCTCCGACTGCATTTCGAAGAAGAAAAAAATATTAAATCATGGGCAGTAAACGTGAATTCATATTAAGTAATTTGATGATTATATACATATATTAATCACTGATAAAACGCCACTACGTACGTATGTACGTACCTACGTACCTACTATCTTATCTTATATAATAAATTACAAAAATTTACAAAAATATTTACCATAGCATACCTGTAAATTCTAAATTCATTTTATATTATGACTAAATGCTCTGAGTGGCTTGCTATGGCAAATTCTCTCTTGTATATTTAAATTTATATCTATTGAAAACGTACCTAGGGAAACACCCTAGTGAAGCGAGGGTAAGTCACTAATGGGAAGTCCAATCCCGCAAATGCGGCATCCCGCACCATTTTTGCGGGATCGGTAATTCGGGATTAGGTACACATGCGGGTTCCACGGGATTTGCGCGACTGAAATAAAAATGGAATTTGAAAAAAAAAATGGACGCAGACATCTTTCTAAATATTAATGCGTCTCGGTACCGGCCTTATTAATAGGTAATTAAACAACTTTCTTAATGGAAATCATGATTTTGTCTCCCTATAACGTATTACTGAGCTGATATGAGAACCCTCTCCTTTTTCGAAGTCGGTTAAAAATGATAGGCTTTATGTGGAAAATGGAAGACGAAACTTTAAATATTTTGTCATATCTTCGGGAACACTCAAAAAAATATATCTAATTAAAAATAAATATGTTTAATTGATTGTGAATAAAAAAAGTATGTTTTTAAATATAAATTGTCTTTTATTTCATTCAACACTTCATAAATTCATGAACATATATAACTACTAAGAACAAAAAATATGTTTTTTTTGCAATCCCGCAAATCCCGCTTATCCGCGGGATTGATGACCTCGATCCCGCAGGCATGCGGGATTGAGATATTGATGCGGGATTGGATTTCCTAGTCACTAGTATACAATATTATAGAAACTTGTTTTTTAACCTAAAAGTTCCTCAATTTGAGAATTTGAGTGTATCATTTGTATTTAGAAAATATTATAATTAAAATATAATATAGAGAAAATTTTCGAAAGACGTGTGATGTCCGCCAACCTGCACTTGGCCAGCGTGATGGACTATGGCCTGATCCCCCTCGTATTGAAGGGAGGCCCGTGCCCAGCAGTGGGACGTTAAAAAGGGCGAAGGCGCGCGAGAGCAAATAATATGATGAATCGCATGGGGCTAGTGTCTAGACTTTAGAGTTTAGGTTCTAGGATCCTAGTGGCTAGCAGGTAAATTTCCGCGCGAGTCGTGTTGTTGAAGAAAAGATTTTTCAAAAATTGTATTTAAATTATATCGTTCTGTCATAGAATATCATTTGCCCTACTATATTTTTTTAGTATTTATCCTACAACAATAGGGAGTATGCGTGATTTTTATTTTATTTTTTATTCATTAGCTAACATCGTTATATAATTGTAAAAAAAAATATCCAACTGCAAAAAACGAAAATTTACTATATATTTTTTTTAAATATCATACAGATATGGATACTTTAAAAGTCACAGTATCATACATAGAAAAATGACGACTTTAGTTTGTAAGCGACAAAGTCGCTAATAGCTCTGTTATGATAATACTGAGTTTTGACGTCATATTCGGTCTGACTAATGGCGTGCGTTTCAACTACTTTGAATTTCCCCACCTATAATAGCACTTTTTAATAATTATTTTCTTATTCAAAAAGAAATTACATTAAAAATATTGTTATAGGCTTATTTCAAAAGCAATAAACATTATAATAAAAATATTTCACCTTTATTTAAATCACACGGATATTCCTCATTGTAGAATGACATCTTGTCAAAGTTCCATTGTTTACTATTTACTTAGCGAGTTAATTGGTTCATAAACCCGAAAACGAATCGAGGTAATTACATTTTCCAATTTGCTGTTTTCGGAAGTAAAGTCGATTTCCAGTACTGTTAAGTTAACAGTAACGACATTATCGTTTGTGGATACTTCGATCTGTGCTTTTAATGTAGCTTTTGACATTATCGGTCGAAGTTAGTTCTGCAAATTATTTATAGGTAATCTTCTCATTTGCTTTTGAAAATAGTATTTTTTTAAAGCAAATTTGACAAAAAAAACTGACAATAATTATATATAATAATAATTATATATAATAATAAAAACTGTTAGTTTCGCGTTTAAAATAATTACTTCTTAAACACAAAATATATGTATGTACATACATATTGTGTAACTTGTGTTAGGAGAGTATTTATATATATATATATATATATATATATATATATATATATTTTTCAAATCATAATTTGTATTGTTATTTCACGTACACGTCCATAACTAAACATGTGAAACCCATCAGCGCATGTGACTGTGACGCACGACGCGGACAAGATGTCAGATTTGCTAGAACACATAAAAACTTTTTAAGAAAAAAATAAAAACCGACTTCAAAAAAAGCACTAAAAAGTGAAAAATAACTGATTGGTAGTTTTCATTTACTATATAGGTATTTATATTTTGAAGTCGGTGTGCTTTGATTTGTTTCGGCAGGCCTTCTCCTTTTTGAAGTCGGTTAAAGAGATTTCAAAAAAAGTACACCGACTTATTTTTTGAAATTTTATAGTCATACTAGCGACTCACCCTCGCTCCGTTCGGGTTCGTTCCTACGTACGTCTTAACGTTTAGTATAGATTTCTCAGAGATGAGATATTTTCCCGCAGTAAAAATATCCCATATATGTTGACCAGGATAACCAGCTATCATCATACCAATTTTTATCAAAATCTGTCCAGTGGTTTTCTCGTGATGCTTTCTCAGATAGACAGACATAAATTCTAAAAACAATAGATTCGGCCTCGATAATAATGACTATTTCAATAAGATTTTTCAAAAAATATTTAATGTACAGATTCGACTCAGTTATAATTTTATTATACGAGTATTTATAGATGTATAGATAGATAAAGAAAAAGAAAACTTTTTAACCTAATTGAGATCGGTCAAAACTCAAAAAGTTCTTTTGGGTGTACTCAGTATAATGAAAGTGTGTGTATTCCTTTCGCTTCGCGCGTTTATTGACTTACTAGCGACTCACCCCCGCTTCGCTCGACTGCGTCCCTAGCTTGATTCCCCATACAAATTTTCATCCCCATTTTCACCCCCTTAAGAGAGGACTTCCGGGATAAACAGTATTCTATATCCTTCCCTGGGTTTCAAATTATCTTCTTACCAAATTTCATCTAAATCAGTTCAGTGGATTCAGAGATTACCTACCCCCTAAAACGTCACAAACTCACAAACTCACAAACTTTACCTCTTTATAATATTAATATAGATTAAAGCTATATTGCACTGCGCGTGTGTAAAACGTCATACGCTTGGTAAATAACTCTAAAATTCTTCACAATATGTTATCTAAACAAATCGATACTCGACCATGCATCGAATGATAAATAGTCAAGTGCGTGGAAATGAAGCATTAAATTTATATAAAATACTAGCGACTTACCCTCGCTTCTCTCTAGGTACGTTTTAAATTGATATAAATAGTTATAGTGAGTGTACATTAGGAGATAGACATATGCTATTGCGATCTTTTCTGTAGGCCTTTTAAGACTTACAATTTTATAGTACATTGTTTTAATGTAGGTATCTCTTAAGGTTTAGCCAGTGTTAGCCATGTAAATTTCTAAGGACGACTTGACAGAACCAGTTATTGTGGTTACCCGAGTAGGGCGTTTCCCTGTAGTTCTCCAAAAAGTTGACCCGAGTTATTATTCGGGTTAACTTTTAAGTTTTTAAGTTACCACTACACAAAATTTACTTAAAATCTGTTCAGTACTTATTGCATAAAATGCACTCAGACCTACAGGCAAACAGATAAAAATTACAGTATTTTTGCAGTCGGAGACACACACAAAGCAAGACTCGTTCGTGGCTTATATGAAACATACGTCTCCGACTGGATAATACCACAGATCATATATAGAATAATAATACTATGTTCCTTCATCAACTTGTTGTTATTTTTTAGTTCGCTTTTTACACAGTCGGTTTTTTTTTATTTTTATTTTATTATATCTTTAGATAATGAAGTTAATATAATGTATGAAAGATTTTAATATGTGTAAGTACATATACAATATAATTAGATATATTACGTTTTGTTGACTGGTTGCTTAGTCTGGTTAGTTTATATAGTTGCAGATCATAATAAGGTCCTAGGTTCGAATCTCAGGTCGAGCGAATATGAGATATGGACAAATAAAATTTAATAGCAGCCCCGGGGTTGGGAATTTGTTGAAATTGTCGGTTTTACGCCTTTCATTCGTATCGTATTGGATCATAAGAGTAAAGGCATAGTATACGAAAAAAAAACGGTGAAGGAAAACATCGTGAGGAAACCTGTATAACTGAGAGAACCTAGCAAGTTTTCGAAAGACACGTGAAGTCCGCCAACTCGCACTTGGCCAGCGTGGTGGACTATGACCTGATCCCCCTCGTATTGAAGGGAGGCCCGTGCCCAGCAGTGGGACGTTAATAAGGGATGAATACATACGAAAAAAAATTAGGGCAAAATTTACGTATACGACAGTTTGTGTTACCTACATGTTTTCATAAAAAAAAAAAAACCTATACCCTACATTTTTTTGATAAGTCTAAAAAGTACAGTTATGACATGACACAAGGCAATTTTGGCATATTGAAGATCATAAAACACGTCCATGAAATGCTTTGTTCTTAAATTCTTAACAGAGATTCTTTAAATAAACCCGCCTCCCAGTTCCCTCCAATTGACGTCAAGAAAATCGCATTTAGTAGATAGTGGACGATGACCCGATACCCTTCTCACTGAGGAGAGCAAACCCCTCGCACTGCCCAGCAGTGGGCTATTAAAATGTCAGATTTTTTTTATACATATATCTTAATAATGAGGATATCTATATTATAAGAAAAATATGTAATGAATTGTACTAATGTTAAGTGCAGTACAAACTTTAATATGTCATCAACTTAACTTGATTAGTAAGACAGACGACACGTTTGGCCCAGTGTGTTGTGACCCTACTTGCTGTGCCAGCGGTCGCGGGTTCGAGTCCCGCTGGGGGCATTCATTTGTGTGATGAGCACGAATGTTTGTACTCCAGTCATGGATGTTTGTATTTATAATATGTATGTATTTCAAGTTATATATGTGTAGTATATCAACTATCTGGTATCCATAACACAGGCCTCGTAGCATACCATGGAACTAGATGGTACTGTGTGTTAATGTACCAATATTTATATTTATTTATTAAGACTAGTGTTCGCCTAGTGGTCCAAATTTGACTAAATTCATTTTTTAACCGACTTCCAAAAGAAATTCCTTAAAATTAATTCCATTTAGAAATGAAAACCCTCGTTAGGTTATTTTTTATTTTTCTGTGCCTGGAAGTCGGTTTTTGTTTTTTTTTTTTTTTAATTTTTATTTTATCGATAACACTAAAGCTCGTCAATAGTTACTAAACAAAAAAAGAAAATCTGTTGACACACAGAGAAGAAAAAGGTACTGAACTGAAAACAAAAGACAAAAGTCTTTGCCAATCTATACCACTACCACACTATATTAATACTACACTATATTATAAAGAGGTAAAGTTTGTGAGTTTGTGACGTTGTAGGGGGTAATCTTTGGATCTACAGAACTGATTTAGATGAAATTTGGTAAGGAGATAATTTGAGACCCTGGGAAGGACATAGGATACTTTTTATCCCGGAAATCATCCCTTAAGGGGGTGAAAATGGAAATGAAAATTTGTATAGGGAATCAACCTAAGGACGAACTCGAGCGAAGCTAGGGTGAGTCGCTAGTTATGTATATATGAGTCAGTCTGTTGCTTTATCCTTCTTTTCAACGGAGATATAATTTTACGTGAATTTTAACCAACTTTAAAAAAAAGACTCAGTTCCATTGTATGTTTTTATGAGTAGGTGTATAAAAAAATAATAATGTCGATATATCGGTATATATTTTTAGAAAAAAAGTAATTATAGTCTAGAGTTGCTTAGATAGAGTAACGTAGGTTGTCAAGTACATAAAATATAATCACACTTATGTTATAAAAATGTAAAAGTTTAAAAGCACTATCTGTTACTTTGTTATCTTTTCACTCTTAAATCGCTGTACCGATTTCGATAAGATTTTGCATTCAAAAGCAAGTTGCTTCGTACATAGGCTACCCGCTCCACTTATCACGTTAACGGAGCTATGGATAGAAATTAGTGTTATATATTATTATTGTTAAGTTACTGAACACGTGGGGTACCTGTGGTAATGGCCTACCTATTTTTTAACTAATTGTTAAAAAGCTTTAAAAATCATAATATTTTCTTAGGTTTACGCGAATATTGCCGACAGTGTAAATAATGGGTATGCACTGTCTGTAACAAGTATTATATATTATGCCTTTGAGATGTTTAACACCTTAGTCTCTCCCGTGACCATGATTGCTGTAAAGCATTCGAAACGTCGGGAACCAAAAATCAAAATAAATCCGCGAAATAAAACGAAAAGATAGTTTTATTTAAAACTTTAAAAATCAATTTTAATTCTTACTCAAGATTGAAAGAGCAATTAACAAAATCACTCAGATGTGATAGCATTGAGAAATAATGTAGATAAGTACAGACAATGTTGCGGGTCATGCTCACTTATATATAGATATATGTATACACATATGTGAGTAACACGTCATTATGATTCACGCTGAACAGCTGTCGAGTTATCAGTTTGCACTGCTTTTGGAAAAACCGCATCTAAGTGGGTGTGTACATATATTGCAAACTAGCGACTCACGCTCGCTTCGCTCGCGTTCGTCCCTAGGTACGTTTTCACGGTTAGCTATGTTTATACATAAATGTAGCTTGCTATTCCTAAGATATTCATTTAAATTATATAGCGATTTACCTTCGCTTCGCTTGGGTGCGTACGCCGTACGCGGATTTTGTTCACAATTTCATGGGTTTTAATTTTTTTTCGCGGAACCCTGATTCTTTTTCTAAAATAAAAGTAGCCTAAGTTACTCCTTATAACATCAGCTATCTGCCAGTGAAAGTCCCGTCAAAATCGGTCCAGCCGTTTCGGAGATTAGCCGGAACAAACAGACAGACAGACAGACAGATAGACAGACAGACAAAAATTGTAAAAAATGTTGTTTTGGTATGTGTATCGTGTATACATCCATATGCATTTAGTAAAAAGAGGTTATTTTAATATTACAAACAGACATTCCAATTTTATTTATCTGTATAGATGTAATTTATAAGACACTTTTGATATGTATTGTAAGGCTATCTATAATTTTACTACCGACTTACCCTCGCTTCGCTCGAGTGCATCCCTAGGTAGTAAGTAGGTACTATTTAAATAGATATAAATAGTTATTAGCCAGCGTTAGCCATGTAGTTTTTTTTCGTGAATTTTTCCGATGTTTTATTAGTTATTCTGCTATTCGGGGCGGAGACAAATCCAACAAATTAAAGATCATAAAAATCGGTCCAGTCTTTCTTGAGTTATAAACGGTATAATTAACCCAACTTTGTTTTATATATAGGCTAGCGACTCACCCTCGCTTCGCTCAGGTTCGTGCCTAGGTACGTTTTGACGCTTAGTATAATAAATATGTTGGGACATTAACATACAGCATATAGTTCCATGGTAAGCTAAGAGGCTTGTGTTATGGATACCAAATAGTTGATACATTACACATATATAACTTTAAATACGTACATATTATAAATATAAACACCCATGACTGGATTACAAGCATTCGTGCTCATTACACAAATAAATGTCTCCAGGGAGACTCGAACCCGTGACCGCTGGCACCAGTAAGTAGGGTCGCTACAAACTGAGCCAAACGTGTCGTCAAAAAACGTGTCGTTTTATTAGTCTGGTTAAGATTTTTTTGTTCAAGTCTTATTTCGTCAATTTTTCCGATGTTTTAATAGTTAGTCTGCTATTCGGGGTGAAATCAAATCGAAACGTGAAGGCGTAACAAACATACATATGCATGCAAAATTTCACATTTATAATGGAAGTCCGATAAACGCTGAAATTACATTCATAATTCAACATATTTATTTCTTTTGCAATTTAAGAAAATTATATATAACTCTCATTTATCTCCGAAGTGTTAGCTTTAGTGATCATCTAAAATGAGATAATAGTCATTCTGATAAATATTGAACACGTGTCGGAATAATAGACATCGTAAGCTACCGTAAAATAATTTCTTCAATAAGATGCTACTGCGTCGGTGGTCTAGTCCAGGCTGCACACCCGGAGGCCCTGGATTCGAGTCCCAGGTCGAACCAAGTTTAGTTATTGAGTTTCAGTTAAGAAAATCTAAGTAACAACATGGAGTTGGGAAGGTGTTCCACCCTCATGCCTCGGAGAGCACGTAAAGCCTGCATTTTGCATCTGATCTCTCACTGGTCGTGTTGAAATGTCGTCCCATCGGAGTATAAGAGTAAAAGGAATAGAGAGTAAATTTTAAATAGGTATTATTAAATATATAGATAAGTACAGACAAAGTTACAAAATATATATTATATATATATATATATATATATATATATATATATATATATATATATATATATATATATATATTCAAAGTATTTCTATATTTTTTTTTCCTGAAGCAGTAAAAAGACCATAATATTAAAAAGGCAATAAAAATAAGTGTATATAATAAAGACATTAACTGTATCAGAGTATGTGAAATCGTAAACGTTTATTTGTAATGACATTTTAATAGTCGGCTTAAGGTCGACGCGTGTTATGTGTATATTACTGAAAAATTGCTATCAAAATGTTTGGGTTAAAAGTTCAGTGGTAACGCGCTACCTTGAGAAACTCAGTGAAGCGGTTCAATTCCCGAGTCTCGCACCCTGATATTCAGATATCGAATCATCTATTTTATATCTATACAACACATTTAATAAAATTGGAACTGATCTCTTTCTGTACATGGAAGATTTGTCTAATCTCAGGAACGGCTTAACCGATTTGGGTGCGGTTTTCACTAATGTATTTTGGTTAGCTTCACTTAACATTTAATATTTGTTTTAAATTGATTCATAAATAAAAAAGTTATGTCAATTTAAAGAATTATCTAGAGACGAACCCGAGCGAAGCAAGAGTGAGTCGCTAGTATTCAATATGATTATAAGTTACAACCGCATTACGGTGAATGAAAACATCGTGTGTTTTCAACAAGAAAACACCTCGCACTATGGGAAACATGCCCATTGCCCAGCAGTGAGACGTTAAAATGGTAGTTAAACTTAAAATTGGTCTTTTATAAATTTCAAAAAAAAATAAATTACCCCTTAACGTTTTTAAATGAATAACATTTTAAGTGATTTTACGTCGGCTTATCTTTTTAGTTAAAAAGTAATTATTTATTATCATGAACCATACTTTCATAAACAATTACAATGTATTTACATTGGGACATTATAACACAGCACCATCTAGTTCCATGGAAAGCTATGAGGCTTGTGTTATCGATACTAGATAGGATAGGGATAGATCTTAATGATGCGTCGCAGGATCGCTTACGCACTCAACCACGACGCCCCGACAACAACGACAACCCGCACGGCACACCGCCCACCGAAGTGGACCACCTCCCTGTGCGTTTCTTGGCTTCGCGCCCGGCTAAACTGCCGGACCGCGAATGAGCCCCCCACGACCACGACAACCTAAACACACGTTGGGGGGGACTACACATATACAACTTTAAATACATACATATTATAAATATAAACACCCACGATTGGAGTAAAAACATTCGTGCTCATCACACAAATGAATGGCCCTAACCGGACTCGAACCCGCGCCCGCTGGCACAACAAGTAGGATCGCTACAAACTGAGCCAAACGTGTCGTCAAAACTCAGGTAATTCCCCCTTGGCCCAAAAAAAATTGTTATCATGATATTTACGAATTTACGTTTATAATAACATAATATGGTTGTAATAAATACCTATAGGTATAAATATTTAAAGGTAATTTGACGTTATTGTCTCGACGCTATCAAAAATTATCGGCAATTTTTTAATATTATAAGTAATCGACGGAAAATATATGATAAAAAATTCCTTTGAACACTACAAATTAATTTCCATTATAGATACCAATTTCGCAAATTGCAGTAATGCTGGATTACGTAGACCTTTCGTGACTAATAAAATACAAGACATTTGTGGAAATTTTGAACTTTAGATCTACATACATATATTAAACATGAAGGTCCGATTATACTAAATCACAAATCTTCGTAGGTCCTGGGGATAAGATATTATGATATATTATGTGTTTTACCCGTGTAAAACGTTCTCCGTAGAATGTTTTTATAACACCTTTTTTGTCGTCATTTCTATGAGGGCTATGGTTTCTGGTGGCACCAGTTGGCGCCACTGGCGAGTAAGGTCATATCGCTGTCGTTAAAAAAATGTTTGTTAGTCCGGCACGGCCATAAATTTAATATTATAATAATAATTATTTATTATTATTATTAGCGCGACACCAGTTTATCAAGATTTGGTTTTAAATAATCTGTATTAATATTATAAAGCTGAAGAGTTTGTTTGTTTGTTTGGTTGAACCCGCTAATCTCAGGAACTACTAATCCGATTTGAAAAATTCTTTTTGCATTAGATAGCCCGTTAACTGAGGAAGGCTATAGGCTATATATTATCCCGGAAAAATGTACGATTCCCGTGGGATAGATTTGTTTTTTCTAGGGACGAACCAGAAGCGAAGCGAGGGTGAGTCGCTAGTATATTATAACCAAATAAATAAAATATTGACTTTGTCTTAGCTCTTCTTTAAAGCAATAACATTTGTTAAGCCGTACCGTGTCTGCCCTGATTAATCAGGAATGGCACAATGTTTACAATAATCTATATATATAAAAGGCAAAAGTGATTACTGATGTATCAACGCACAGGCCAAACCCTTAAGGCTAGAAAATTTAAACTTCGCACACGTATTCCTCATATGACATTCCTCATTTTTAGTTTTTTTATAGTTTTAGCGCGAGCGTAGCCGCAGTTTCTGCTAGTTGTGAATAAATTGTGAGGATGATTCGTGATGAAAAGCTCGCAAACAGTTATAATTCAGTACCATTTGGCATTTCCAGAAACTTCACTCTACACTAGTGTATTCAGCCCTTTTTAACGTCCCACTGCGGGGCATGGACCTCCCTTTAATACGAGGGGAATCAGGCCATAGTCCACCACGCTGGCCACGTGCGGATTATCGGACTTCACATGTCTTTCGAAAACTTGCTAGGTTTTCTTAGACATGCAGGTTTCCTCATGATGTTTTCCTTCACCGTAAGGCAAGTGTTAATCATGTTAGAAATGATTCGCACATGAAAATATCAGGAGTGCGAGACCCGGGATTTGAACCCGCTTCACTCGGTTTCCCTAGCGAGTGCGTTACCACTGGGCTACCACTGCCTCTATAATTACGAACTATAAATGAAACCTCACTGAAAGTATAATTATGATACTGTAAATACCATTTCACGAGATTGATCTCAGCGGTGTTCGTTTACGAGATTGATGTTGTTTAATGTTTTGTGTCACACAAAGTAGGTAACTTGCCAAAAATACGTGAGCGATGATAGATAATCGTTTATCTTTTGAGTCACTCCTTAAACTGTTATCAAAATTAGTACGTAACTTGACATAATCATCTTCAAAAATAAATAACTTGTAAGTGATAAGGAAGATAAGAGCTAAGTTCCTTCGAAGAAGAAGGCAGTGTCAGTCAGAATTAATAATTATTATCTCTAGGTAAGATATAATTTCTTAAGAATTTGTAATGTTTTTCGTTGAGATTCCAAAATATGAAGAATTATAATACTTTCTTAGATTACGTGAATATTTTAAAATTTAAATAAAACTTTTCATCTCTACCGTGAACATGTTTGCTGTAAAGCATTCGAAAATACGGGAACAAAAATCTATACTAAATTTATAAAGCTGAAGAGTTTGTTTCATTGTTTGTTTGTTTGTTTGTTTGTTTGTTTGTTTGGTTGAACGCGCTAATCTCAGGAACTACTGGATGGAATTGAAAAGTTCTTTTTGTGTTGGATAGTCCATTTATCGAGGAAGGCTTTAGGCTATATATCATCCGGGAAAAACGTACGGTTCCCGTGGGATAGAGTTGTTTTTGTCTAGAGACGAACCCGAAGCGAAGCGAGGGTGAGTCGCTAGTATGTAATAAAACCGAGACAAAATCCGAAAAAATGTTTTTTTAAAGAATTATGTTTAGATTTAAAAATATTATTATTAATAGATTTGTCGTTGCCCACTCAAGCTTTTCTTTAATTTTATTTCATTTAATTTTATTATAGTAGTTTTAAATAGTTCATATAAAGCATATCGTGTGACATCCAGCGTTGGAGGCCTATGCGCTGTTTCAGCACCGTCATCTCTTTTCAATCACCAGCGCTTCTTCATCCAGGCGTTCGATGAAGTGATCTTGGTTTCCACATTGCTAAACTCGAGAAGATCACTGACTCTGACCTTTGGTTCCTGGGAAGTAGCAAGATTATGTTTTTTATTTCTCAAAGCTAAAGTCTGACAAATGTAGGCTTGATTACTGTGGGTAGTTAAAAGCTATATTACATATGCATGGAAATTGGCGTTAAAAATCAACCAATGTGATTTTTTGTTTATTATAGAGACTAGGGTATATAATAATTGCGTTATCAAGACGAATTTTCCCTCAGAAAATATTTTTTGAGGGAACTTCATCCATTATGAGAGAATACTGAATCGGAAAAACATAATAATAATAATAATGTCCTCCTGACCGATTCCGGCCACGGCGGCCAATCTCATTGAGACTAGGCAACTGCGCAGGAGATATTATAGTGCACAAATGTACGCGCAGACACAAGTGCACTCTATATTCCTGTCACTCTCATACTCCGGTGGGACGACTATTCGACACGACCGGTGAGAGTTAAGGCGCAGGACCGACGGCTTTACGTGCTCTCCGAGGCACGGGGGTGAAACACCGCCAACTTCCC
This sequence comes from Fabriciana adippe, assembly GCA_905404265.1. Taxonomy (NCBI): domain Eukaryota; kingdom Metazoa; phylum Arthropoda; class Insecta; order Lepidoptera; family Nymphalidae; genus Fabriciana; species Fabriciana adippe. The sequence goes on along the minus strand of FR990005.1, from coordinate 4,714,427 downwards.
AACTCCGGGCTGTTACTGAGGCTTACTATACAGAAAGACTCAATAACTAAACTTGGCCCGACCCGGGACTCGAACCCAGGACCTCAGGATGTGCAGCCGTACATGCTAGCCATTACACCACCGAGGCAGTTTATCGTTATCAGTTTATTTATTTATTTATAATGAATCGGAAAAACATACATACATAGAAACAAATAACCTCCCTATTGCCTTCGCCGCAGTGGGGTCATAACTGGGGCTTTGGACAAAATGTAAATTATCTTGGAATTGAATGACATGATATTTTTATTTTTCAAATGACGCATCAATCAACTGTTTTATTGGAATATTAATATGAGTCATTTAGTAAAGATAAATTTGAAAATATAATATCAGTTTCCGTTTTGAAAGGTTTCCTTGGTTATATGTAATGTAATGTAATGTAATGTAAATTGGACTCGTTTTCCGCACTTAGACTCGCATTCGGTCCGTTGTACGTCGCGAATCCTGGCTAATTCAGCCAGCCCAACTCCGTCCAAAAGCGCAGAAGTTTCCTGGGAACTTCACAGGCTTCACGGAGCGACCTCACTGGTCCGAGGATTTCGTTTCGTTGACAAGTTACTGCAACGCATTCCAGGATTACGTGAGCAACTGATTCTACGGCGCTGAAACATCCTCTACACAGAGGACTGTCCGTTGCACCGATGTTAAACAAATGTTTGTCCTTGGTTATATTGTTCTACGTGACATTGATGAAGTAATCTGCGCTGAACTGGCACGCTTTAAAACCATTAACAGCGAAAATTCAATTGAATTTTGATTATATTGTACTAGCGACTCACCCTCGCTTCGCTTCGGATTCGTCCCTAGACAAAAACAAATCTATCCCACGGGAACCATAAATTTTTCGGGATGATATATAGCCTATAGCTTTCCTCAGTTAACGGGCTATCTAATGCAAAAAGAATTTTTCAAATCGGATTAGTAGTTCCTGAGATACATCCTGAGATACATTCCTGAGATAGAAACAAACAAACAAACTCTTCAGCTTTATAATATTAGTATAGATTGGTTCTGGTTTTTATGGCGCCCCTAATATTTTCAGAAAATCATTAAGACATTTTTGTGTAATTACTACCCATATCAGTCGCTACAAACTTTTCGTTATCGTAGGTAATTAGTAGTGTTAGATCGACAAAATGGAAAATAACGTTTCTAATTATTTTACATACATTTTATACTTATAGTATTGCCTGTGTTTCGAAACAATCAATAAAACATATATTATAAGGACATTTTCAAAATGCAATATACCATAGGAAAGAGAAAGTTTGATAGAGAAATTACATTTTCGGGTTAAGTTAAAGAAAAAACAACCAGCCGAAGTCGGGGCGGTTAGTTAGTATCGTATATAATGATGATTAAAAATATAATATAAATCTATTAATAAGCGGACAGTGACTCCGAAGAATACCTAACATGTCACTGTGACTAACTTCCTGTTGTGCTCCACTGCACTTCCGGCGTTGATGAATAGTTTTGGACAGTTGACAAATATGTATGAAATATTTTTAGCTAACGAATTGCTCTTGCTTTGCCCACATCTTACGCTTTACAATATTTTATTCATTACATTATTTTTTTTTATCTCCTTAAAGTAACTTCTTCGGGTATATCGTACTTCGTATCAAATATTCTACCTGCCAGTGAGAATGTTGTCGTTCCACTGTGAGAAGACTTTGTCGACATTGGGAGGATGATTAGCATCCGGCAATACAGCCAGGCGTCAAGCCAAGAGACACACTGGGAGGCGGCCTAGATGTGAATGCGGGTCGTTCCTGTTTTTTTTCTCTGATAGCAGAGTGGACTGTGGGAGCAACCCTTTGGTTGTTGTGGTCTGCTTCGGCAGGCCGGAGCGTCGTGGTTGAGTGCGTAAGCTATATCCTGGCACGCCCCATACGAGGAAAATTTCGTTGGGTTTTAGTGTTAGTACTAGTTTCTCTAGCTGGTGAGCCCCACATAACCACCTGTATATGTATGTATGTTGGTGATCTTTATTAATTCATTTATTCATTTTATCATTTGCATTATCATTTATATTATCATTACGCGTAAATAAATTTCCCAAAATTACAAAAAGTATTCTATCAATTGAATTCCTTTAAAATAAACAGGTTAGTTTTAAAACATAGGTATTTTTTTGCGAGAACAGCTAGAGTCAACAATGTAGAGCTATAGCAAATTTTCAAAGGTTAAAGTTTCATTTGTAGTATAGCTGGGGCGTTGCCAAATATTTTGTGGTTCTAATCGATATGTCGTGGAGATATTCGAATGTCGAAACTGATGTATTATAAAAACGCCTTGTCTTAATTTATACAGTATATAGATAAATAGGCAAAGAGAAACAGTTCAGTATCTTATTCTCCTGTGTTTTTCAACCAATTTTTTTCCGAAGTCAAACACATGTTGGTCGAGGAGTGGAGAGAGGGGAGGGGGGGGGGGGCAGCAGGCTTTGTCTCCACGCAAGGTCTCAGTAGGTCAGCTGCGACTGCTGCGTGAATTTGGGCTAGCACTTCGTGGGGGTCTAAACATGGTAATTAGTTTAATTAATTAAAAATAACCTAATTGTCATTTTGTCTTTAAAAATCTATAATAATATGGTTTTGGTTCTGAAACTTTACAAATAATCGTGGGAAAATCGAAATTAACAAAACACCTGATGCGCTGTGTTGAATGAATGACGTCAGGAGTTATGACAACAGGTTTGTATTATTGACAATACAAATGTATGGTATTTGTAAAGTTTGATGAGAAAAAGTAGTTGTTATTGCTATTTTTTTCCTTGATATGGTACTATGTACGTATGACGTAAGCACCAAAGGGAGTCTTTGCTTTGCTTACTTTTGATTTGATGACGTAAGGGACATGATGGGGTCAGGATGGTGATTACGTCAGCAATATTTATATTGCACATTTTGATTTGTCCTATTAAAATATACGAAATGTGAGTTAAATTCCACTATAACCTATAAATACCTTATTTGTAAATTTGATAACTGCTGCGTATGAATAACAATAAAAAAATAACAGGTTAAAAAAATATCTATACCAATGTTTACGTAAGCATAGGAGGGGGGGAGCAGAGCTTTGCTTACTTTTTCTAACAATGGGGAAGCAGGAATTATTAATTACTAAAATTCAGCTTACGTAGTACTTGGATGGCCCCTAAGCGCAATTTTGATATTATAATAGCAAATAAGGAAACATCTAATATGAACCTGTTAACTTCCAAATTAATACATGCTCTATCCACCTTAACAGGTACTGCACTTACTGAATTAAGTTATATTGTGTTTTTATCTAAAAATATTGTATTAATGCAATTATCACTGGTAGATCTAAATAAATAAACATTTCATAACATGTGAAACACGTGATCTTCTATAATAATAATATCCTCTCGATGACTTCGGCCACGGCGCGGCGATCAATCTCATTGAGCCTAGCCATCTGCAGAGGAGATATTATAGTGCACAAATGTACGCGCAGACACAAGGGCACTCTCTATTCCTGTCACTCTCATACTCCAGTGGGACGACACGGGACACGACCGGTGAGAGTTATGGCGCAGGACCTTAGGATATACCTACATGAGCTATGTATACTCTAAAGCAGGACCGATGGCTTTACGTGTCCTCCAAGGCACGGGGGTGAAACACCGCCAACTGAGGTCTGTTACTGTGACTTCCTTGACAGAAATACTCAATAACTAAACTTGGCCTGACCCGGGACTCGGTCTCAGAACCTGCGGATGTACAGCCGTACATGCTAGGCACTACAACACTACACCACCGACGCAGTTAGAATGATCTATTAATAATGTATTCGATCATTCACTTTCAGCCACTTAACCAAAGTAAATATCTAGATGTGTCCTTTACTAAGAAAATAAGCTAAAGTACCTATAGTAAAAATTCAATTCAATTAAATTATTTATTTAATGGCTTTAATGCATGCTAGTTGAGCACAAAATAGCCATTTGCTAATGTCGCGTTGAATGGATGAGTCCCGTTTTAAATGGTCGGCCAATTTTAAAATTTAATTAAAAATCCTATCTTAGCGGATATCCTGTGAAGAATCTACCTGTAAAATTTTGTACTAGTAGCGTTTATATAATACTTTCTTATATAATTAACATTTAAATAAAACTATCTTTTCGGATTTATTCGCGGATTTATTTAGATTTTTGGTTCCCAACGTTTCGATTGCTTTACAGCAATCATGGTCACGGTAGAGACTAAGGTGTTAGATGTCTCAAAGGTATTATATGTAGGTAGCGTTTATACTTTCTGATACTTCGTGATTAATCAGTGAGAGGTACTTCGTTTTTCAAATAAATAGACAAATCGTCTCAAGGATGCGATAAAGACTTGAGCGAAGCAAGGACAGATTTTAGCGAAAAATAGAGTAGGTCGAAGCATTGTACACACAATGTTGATTAAAAGTTGTTTAAACAATGTTAAAATGTAAAGGCGGCATAGTTATTATGAAAATGATATACTGCATTGTAAACAATGGCTTAGGTGACGCTTATACAGAAGTTTGATTATGTTATGATGGTAATTATGACTTGCATTACTATACAAATTACATGTAGGCACCAAGTTTTATTTGCTTAGATTAAACCGTTGTTTTATATGACTATGTAAAGAAATTAGAATGATACAAACATATATAACTCTTATACTACCTCTTTGGATTTCACGGGCTCGAAGGAGCCCGGTCCTTTGGAAGGCTTGCGTGGGGACACAGGTCCAACACGTAGAGACGTCAAGTTTGTGACCGTTGATCGGTGACGCATCAGGTGGCTGCATTGTTATTATTATTAAATAAATTTAAAAACGGAAAAGACTTTCGTTTAGTTTCTTTCAGCGTCATCTATTGAAATAAAAAAAAGTTTAGAAATAACATATCTAACGTTATGACAAGGAGTCGGGAAATTTTAGATATCTATCTATACATATATTGTCTGGGAATGCATCACGAGAAAACCACTGGTCAGATTTTGATGAAATTTGGTATGATGATAGCTGGTTGTCTTGGTCAACATATAGAATACTCTTTACTGCGGGAAAATATGTCATCTCTGAGAAATCTATACTAAATGTACATAAGCAGGGACGAACCCGAGCGGAGCGAGGGTGAGTCGCTAGTTATACATAGGTACACATCTATAATCTGTATAAATACTTTCCTAGCCCTAATTTAATTTAATCAATTAAAATTAACAAATATAATGTAATTATACTTGTATCTTAAAAATCTAATCTAATAAAATATACTTCACTTCAAAATTACTTACTACATTCGTTACAAAAAATATGTATTCATACAGTCCGTAATACCACGGTAATGTAATATAATTTATATCTTTATTGTGTCTTTACTGTGGTAACACTATGGTAAAAATAATCGTTTCGTACTATTTATATACTTATGTGAAACAGGTTTTTGTATCAAATGATCCGCACTCGTCGCACTGGTTTCTGACCTTTCGCAAACAGAAAAAGACGATATTATGAGCATTTTTAGAGTTCCGTGCTGAAAAGATTCACTTGGAAACCAAATAATGAACTGTGTGTTTGTCTACAAAAAATTCTTATATGTGTACTCGTATACGTATGTGTGAACTTTTTGTTTAATTTAGTCTTATGCTTTCTACTCTTTCTTCTAATTATGTGTTTTTTGTTTGTGGAAACTTAATTGGTAAATGTGTTTATTTTTTTAATGTAAATTGTCTGTACTATAATACTGTTTGTTTCCCTGTAATAAATAAAATAAAATAAATGTGTTCAGAAAAGTTATTATTGATTTACTGGGAATAGAAAGTTTTTTCAGCCTTTTTTTTACTTATTTAATGAAAAAAATGCGATCTTAAAAATTTTCTAATTTTTATTAAATATTTGTAATTTTAAGTATATCTTAAATTATATTGGGTGGTGGTTCAAAAGTCAAAACCAACGGAAATCGAGTCCGACACACACTTAATCGATTTTTTTTATATAAAAGCGATTGGCAATGGCCGTTTCCCGCGTCTTTATGTACCTGCTTGTATGTATGTATAATCTGTGCAAATAAAAGATCACATTACGCATTAAATAACTTAAAGAATATTTATTTATTATCCATACTAATCTTATAAATGTGTATTTGTTGGTTTGTTCTTCTTTCACATCAAAAGAGAGTGATTGATGGATTGGCGTGATTTTTTTGTGTGAAGATAGTTGGGGGTTGCTTTTTACCGCGGGAGATTATCTCACTCCTACGGGAAAACAAGTTATAATATATAACCCACAATAACTCATCATACCTATGTGTATATGTGTGTGTGTATATATATATATATATATATATATATATATATATATATATATATATATATATATATATATTATATATATATATATATATATATATATATATATATATAAATGTATGTATATATATATAACACAAAGTCTATCTGTTCCATACTAACCACTAAAACGTATCTAGCCAGAAGAACCAGAGCGAAGCGTTCAAACGAGTGTGAGTCGTTAGTACTTATATTGTATTTAGTACATATGTATAATGTATAATTTATAAATAATTAAAAGTTCCAAGCAAAATAGGCGCACAAACGTCGAGTTGCGGAAACAAGCCCGATTATACCATACCAATTAAAAGTATTATAATAATTTCATTATATAATCGAAGTTATAATAGAAGTCGCTTCGGCCAGACTGCAGACACGTCAATTCACGTAATTGGTATTATTTTGAAATAAATTACGCATACTACATATCTACACCCTACATATATTTTTTCAATGTTGCTTAAAGGAAAACAAAACGAATATTTCGCTTGTATAATATTAGTAATATATGAAACCTTTAAGCAAATTATCTAAATAATAATTAGTAAGTTTTATTAAGTAAACTAGAGGCTCACCCTCGCTTCGCTCGGGTTCTCCTCTAGACAAAACCAAATATATCCCACGGGAATCGTATATTTTTCCGCGATAAAAAGTAGCCTATTTGTTATTCTGATGTATGAACTATATTATTGTTAAGTTTCATTACAATCCAATCAGTAGTTTTTGTGTACTAAGCTGTATAAGTTACTATAATTTTTTAACTATCCCACGGGAACTCTTTAACTTTTCGGGATGAAAAGTATCTAAGATGTTTACCGGGGATATAAGGTACCTTTGTCCAAAATTTCATTTAAATCGGTCTAACAGTTTCGGAGATTAGCCCGTATAAACAGACAAACAGACACAAAAACAAAAAAATTGAAAAAAAAAAAACTGGATGTGTTCTATTTCTTTTCTTACATCTCCCTGACTCGGTTTTTAGCATTTTTTTCTATATACAGACATTCGACATCTACAGTTTTATTTTATGTATAGATACTATCTGTGTAGATACTAAATTTCATCCGAATCTGTCCAGCCTGTTTGTATACTAGAATTCGCATTTTTGATAGTAACGATTTTAATTCTTTTTGGTCTATTGTATTTGACAATATTTGATAGTAGGTAGTAATAAATCAGGCGACGTTTTACTTTATTTAATCAATTATATCACGATGCTTTAGTGTTCTACTAACAATATCATTGTGTTCTATTAATCCGTATTAATATTATAAATATAAAAGTTTGTGAGTATGGATGTTTGTAATTCTTTCACACCAGGACGGCTGAACTGGATGAAATATGGCACTGAGATGGATATTATAGTCTCGAATAACACATAGGCTACTTTTTATCCCGAAAAATGTACGATTCCCGTGGGATAGGTTTGCTTTTGTTTACCTAGAGGCGAACCTGAACGAAGCGAGGGTGAGCCGCTAATATTATATATGTTTGTAGGTACTAAGAATATATACTAATATTATAAGTTTGGAAGTAAGTCTGTTACTTAATACGCTTAAACCGATGAAAAGATTTCGATAAAATTTGGCAACGACATGAATCGCATCCTGTTAACGAACATAGAATGCCCTTGATCCCCGCTACGCTTATCACCCGGGCGAAATCGCGGGTACAAATTAGTTTAATACAATCTTTAAAATTAAATGTGTGTACATTACAAAACGGAAGAGCACAAAAATATCACTGCGGCGTGGCATGATAAGAGCGGTACAAAGTTTTGAAGATTATGAAAATATGACGATAATTGATATTGTTACGTTCTATGAGTTCGGGGATCAGAAATTAAAGCACGTCTTTTGTACTACTGATGTTTTATTACTCTTGATTAACAAGAGAAACTTATGGAGATTCACTAACAGACGCAGTATTTAGGTACACAGTTCTGGTTAAACTCAGTCACTGGACACAAATTTTCAACACTAGATACACTTCCACTATAACTTCACTTAACTTTTCTTCACTTTTCACTTTTTCGTACTTCGTCTCAATTTTCACTTTACTTCGAAATTCAACTCTCGACACACTGCCGGCCTTTTTATATGCATAAACAAAGAACATTTTAGTATTCGAAAATTCGAAACCTTTCTTCGAATCTTTTACGCCAGAACAGCTGAACTGATCTGGATGAAATTTGGCACAGATAGATTATAGTATAGCACATAGGTTACCTTTTATCCTGGAAAAATGTGTGGTTCCCGTGGGATAAATTTGTGTTTGTCTAGGGCCGAACACGAAGCGAAGCGAGGGCGAGTCACTAATAAGATAATAAGTGCCTATAATATGATATTGATTTTAGGCCTAAATCGATTGCTTTAACTATGAAACAACAGTAGGTATGCCATCAAGCACCATTTCAAGTGTTTCGACTTTGTTATAAAACGGAGACGTCTAAAAAAGAATAAACCGTAAAGATTACCTTCGCAAAGTAAAAGTGGAGTAAAATGACGTAATATTTAAGTCAGTTTCTAGAAGCTACGCTAAAAAATTAAGAAGCTATACGCCATTGTACATATCAAGGTAGTCTCTCTATTAAGCCGTTACATTGTTACAAAGCGAAAATTAGTGTAATTACATTTCATAATCGGATCGTAGCATATCTTAAAGAATGCTCAAAAATTATTAATTGTGTTCTGCTCTTTTTAAGTATGAAAAGTTTTCGAGTACGATCAGGGTATGGTATACCACCACGTTGCCCAAGGGTGGGTTGTTGGCCCCACCAACGTGCGTTCACCTTGTCGTAGTGGGCGGGTAGGGGTTCAGTAGCGTCCGGCAGTTCAGCCGGGTGCGAAGCCAAGAAACGCAGAGGGAGGTGGCCCACTTCGGTGGGCGGTGTACCGTGCGGGTTGCTCCAAGTACTTCTCTGATAGCAGAGTGGACTGTGGAGCAAGCCCATGGTTGTTGTAGTCTGCTTCGGTAGACCTGCCGTCGGGGCGTCGTAGTTGAGTGCGTAAGCGATCCTGCGCGCCCCATTAAGACGGGGGTGGTTTTGTTGGGTTTTAGTGGGTAGTACATAATCAACTGTATGTCTGCAGGTGGTATGCGTAAATGCATTCCCCAACATTAAAAAAAAGGGTGCCTTGATAGACTTCACAGTTCTTTTTATATCTTCCCAATGATATTTTCCTTCAACGTAAGGCTAATTGAATTTAAAAAAAATCGCAAAAGAGAATATCAAAGGTGTGAAACAAGCGATTTATCATTTAACTTTAATAATTATTATTATTGATTATAATCAATTATATTTATTTATTAATAACGTGTGTAAAAGTTAATTAAGCAATCTTTAATTAGTAAAACTCATCTAAGTTTAACATGGGTTAAAAATTTAAATAAAATAGGTAGGTACTTCTATAAAAAGCTGTGCATACTTTTAAATTAAATTTATATAAAAATAGCGAAATACAAGTATTATTATGTTAAATTAATGTTTTATATAAATTTAGTTAGTAAGCCTTTATAATAAATAAATAACTTAATTAATTAATTAATAAAAGTAGCCAATTTAGGATATACTAACGAATTATACTTGTAATTGCTGAAGTACCCACTCTCATCTAGGAATTTCCTTATTTATTAGGAACGTACTTAAAATAAATACTCGTCAAGCTCGACATATTGAATTAATATTATCTATACCTACAAATAATAAAATTCTAACCGAGTCGAATATGTACATTATTATTATTATTTTTGGAAAATCTTATTGAAATAGTCATTATTATCGATACAGAGGACAAATCTATATTTTTAGAATGTTTGTTTATCTGTTTGTCTGTGACCGCATCACGAGAAAACCACTGGACAGATTTTAATGAAATTTGGTATGATGATAGCTGGTTATCCGGGTCAACATATAGGATACTTTTACTGCGGCAAATATCTCATCTCTGAGAAATGTATACCAATGTTACGTATTTTGTTTACGTAGTTTAGTGTCGGGTGAGCTGCTAGTATCTACTATGTTTTTATGTGCCTGTTACTGCCTGTACAAATAATAAAATGTATTAGTGACTTTTTCCTTCTAGAAAATATTGTCTCTTTCCTACTCACAGCAATCTCCTATTAACTATCCTTATCTTGGAACGATAACTATAATATTTTATTGCGCAAAATATATATAGTATACAATACATATTAAGATCTTATACTTAATGAAACTATTTTGGTAATTATTCTTAGGCATGGTTAGAACAAGCATGAGTAGTGGAAGTCTGACAGCTTTAACTGAGAATTTCTTGACAGAAAAACTCAATAACTATACTTGAGTCCGACCCGGGATTCAAACGCAGGATCTCCGAATATCCATACAGCCATTAGATCAACTAAGCAGCATACGAGCAAAAATATGAATAATGCAAGTGACGTCGGAGTTTAAGACTAGTATTGTATAGTACAATAGTAATCTAGGTCTTAAGGAAGCTACAACGTGATATGAATATAATCTTAGTAGCAAGGTTTACCCGAAGTCAATAACGTAGGTGCTATGCATTTATCCTTGCATATTTAAGACCAGGCTGTCCGCGCGAAGTAGGCATTTAACGCTACCTCCCCTCCCGCAAAGCGAGCTGTGCGCTCACGTCGCCGGCGTGAACTCACAACTGTAGGCCAAGCGTCACAGAGTACGCAAGCGCGTCTGTAGGCAGAAGCCCAACTTATTACATTAATTTGTTTTTAATATTATTGGAATTTAAAATACGGGCATTGATCCGGTAACACTTTGTTTTATTATAATAAGTATATACTTAGTAATCGCGAAAAGCTAAGACATTTATCCCTATGCAATAAATGAATTTGAGTAAATATTGAATATGTAAATTATATTTTATTCAATTATTTATATATTCATATGGATACTTTAGGAATCTGATCAGGAAGTTACTTATGTTTTTATTGGTATGATGTTTAGAAATTTACAAATTATTATGTAACTTTTGTAATATTGAATTAAAAATAATGAAAAGCAATTGAAGGACTATGATTATGAACCACTTATTTCGAATTACTTACTAAGCGTTAGTTGGCGTAGCGGTGAGAGCTCGCTCAAGACACTCTGTGGTCGTAGGTTCGAATCCCTGTACTGAGACGATTTTTTCTTTTTTTCAATTTTTATATATTATTCATTTTTCAATTATGCAGAGAAATTAATATTTTATTTATTTATTATCATTTATTGTTTTTTTTATATGTATAGATATGCAAAAGGCATAGAAATGATAAAGAGAAATGGGATTTTGGACTTTTCAACAAGGAATAGTAATTAAAGCGCATACGAAAAAACTTTGTACATGAAAATTCAAAATTCAATGTATAAATTGAGAAAAAGGAAAAAAGCGTCTATGCATATGGAGAATCGAACCTACGATGATCGTTATTATAGTCCGAGGTCATACCGCTACACCAACTCATGCTTGGCTTGCAATGCGAAATACGTGGTTCATAATGTGCGAAATATTTTTTTATTTATTATTCGCTTTTTTTTCTAAACGCTTGGTTTTCTAACCGCTTGACGCCCGGGCTCAGCTGATTGCGCTCACTAACCACTGTGCCTATTCCACCAGGGACGCCACTTCAAATAACATATTTACACTAACTTTACATACTGCTTTATTTTACATAAAAAAACTTCGACGTTATTATGATGTGAATAATATATTCCCAAAAGGTCTTCAGTAAATTTAAAATGGCATATGTACATAATAAAAGGTAAAGTTATAAGTATGAAGATAATCTGCTGATCTACATATGTAGTTAGGTACCTACTGGTCCGATTTGAAAATTATTTCTGTCATAGAAATCAGCATTATCCTTGAGGGACAAACATTCCCTATGTTTTATTATGATATACCTACTTACTAAGTTAGCTAAGTCCACTTTATATTTATGAAATTTGGTAGGTATATTACATGTAGATTTATGTGAAACCCGCGTCCAAATCCTACGCGCACAATCGCTTGATGAAGTCGTGGCAGAATCGGTAAGAGTGTGTTTGGGCACAGATCATATATAGAGGTTTGGGTGTATGTCTGCGTCCCGCAACATAGACTTTTAGAAAAAAATAAAAAATACAGCGGTTCTGGGTGCGTGAAGTATATTATCTTCCTATTATTATAAGCATTTTTATAATCGGATTATCTAATACCAGAGAAAACAATATTATCAACATCTTACATAAAAACCTTTTCATACCCACTTATACCACCACGAAACGAAACGAAAGTTCATACTGATAACACACTTGTAAACTCTAGAAAAAAAGAACCTAGTACAAAAGTGATAAGCGTACATATTATGTACGTATGTATGTTATATACACACACTTACATACACACAACGCGTATAATAAATTACTTATATTTATTAATTATATTATTTATTCATATTAAATGTTAATCATAAGCATAGCCGCGCGAAACCCGTAGTATACGGCAAATCGGAATTTGTTTACTTATGATTTCATCGATCACTAAACTAGATACGAAAACAATCCTATGCAAAAGTTCTCTTAAAACCTAATTGTGTTTAGGTAATTCTAGTTTAAAAAAGTATACAATAATGTAAATTCAACCTTAAATGTATGAACGTTTTAAAGTTGTTTTGACAAAGCTACGTATAAAAAGTAAAAGCGTTGATTTTTTTACACTATGTCCAAGGAATGAATATTTCGATAAATTAGCGGGGAGGCCGTGCGCTAGCAAAAGAGACATAGGTCCTACCTCGTCAAGGGCCAGCAGCCGACTGAATCACTATCGCCGTTGCACCTAAGGTGCTAGCGAATAAGGTTGAATATCGAATATCCGATCGACCTTATTCTTGCACAGAACTAAAGGACGTAAGTCTAAAATCTAATTTAATTTATTATGAGAATAATAATTGGTCAAGATAAATTTTGCCTTGGCAGTGGGTAATAAACTATATTTTCCTTCTGTGAGTATTTATTTTACATATATAACTGAAGTAGTTTTCAAGGAAAAACCAAATAATCTCTAAAAAAGGCATATTTAAAAAAAAATAAAACTCTCGAGAAAATTTCATTCAATTGTGTTTCTATGTTTACACTATGTTAGAAAAAGGTTTGAAAAATCATATGTTTAAATTATCACATTGATTTGATATTTGGTATACATAGAATATCCAGGCAAATCAGCATTAAATTTGGGGAGCCTCGTCTTAAAGAACAACTCGTCTCTATCCGTGCGCGCGTATAAAAGCCCGTGTCTGCTTTGCAAGATTCTTTTTTAGTTTAGAGATAACTTACTTTTATATTATTAGCCTAGTCTTAGTCTATATTTAATTACAATTAAAATATAATTAAAAACAAAAAATAATAAAATTGAGGAAAATATACCATTAACATATATGATTTTTGCAAGAATTTACGTATTTTACTTATCTATACAAATAATAACAAATTTTTATCATACGCAGAATACATATTATATGCTTATTTAGCATAAAAGGATAAGATTAGGATTACTTAGAAGACAGAGGTTACCTAAACTAGTGTTACTTATATCTAACTAGCGACTCATCCTCGCTCCGCTCGGGTAAGTCCTTAGATTTTAACGGTTAGTATAGATATCTCAGAGATGAGATATTTTCTCACAGTAAAAAGTATCCTATATGTTGACCCGGATACCCAGCTATCATTATACCAAATTTCATCAAAATCTGTCCAGTGGTTTTCTCGTGATGCGTTCCCAGACAGACAGACAGACAAAAATTCTAAAAACTATATATTCGGCTTCTGTTTCAATAATAATGACTATTTTAATAAAATTTTACCAAAAAATATGTAATGTACAGATTCGAGTCTTAATTTTATTATATGTATAGATAATTTAAATATTTATAATACCTACCATTTCCACCGCTGCGCTAGTGTTTGAGGACAGAGATAAGGAGCGTACGTGCAATTTGTAACGAAGTAATTATATCGTACTGTATTGTAAATAACTCGTCAGCAAATATTTTAAATAATATTAGATAACCCATATTCTTTTTGATATGGACGGCTTTATTTGGCTTCATTGTTATAGACGTTTCGTATATCTTTCTTGTACAAATGCTAATTAGCAAACTAAAATGGCTCTTCTATCAGGGCTGCCAACATTTTTTTAACAAAATATAGTATTTTTCAAAATAAGCTATAAAAAATTTAGTACACTTCAAAAAAAAAGTATTGTATGGTTTTTTTTTTGAATAAAAGTGTCATAATATGCTTTATTACATTCAATTTTTAAATTAATGTAAATCAAAAGTTCGTTTTTATTAATGAGACACTACTTCAGTTCTTTCTTCTCGCCATTTCGAATTCATAACCGAAACTATGTTTTCTGTGAATGCCGAAGTAACCGGAATAGAGAGCAGGTATCATGGATGATAAATAAAAGCAGGAATGAAATTTTTGACATTATTGACAAGTTCGGAACGCATTTGACAGATAAGTTCGGATACATGTTATGGCATCAGTCAAAAGTTGATGTAAAGGCGCGTTCATAATTTTTTTAAATGAAGGATTTGTTTGTTAGATTTCGGTGTTGAAAATATAGTATTTTTGCTTACGTTTGACGACACGTTTGGCTCAGTTTGTAGTGACCCTACTTGCTGTGCCAGCGGTTGAGTCCCGCTGGGGGCATTCATTTGTGTGATGACCACGAATGTTTGTACTCCAGTCATGGGTTTATATATTTATAAAATGTATGTATTTAAAGTTATATACATATATGTAGTGTATCAACTATCTGGTATCTATAACACAGGCCTCGTAGCTTACCATGGAACTAGATGGTGCTGTGTGATGTGTGTTAATGTCCCAACATATATATATATATATATATATATATATATATATATATATATATATATATATATCTTCAACAGTATATAGTACGCAGATCCGAAATATAGTACAATACTATATATTATAGTACGGTTGGCAACCCTATCTCCTATATACTTTGACCACATTGTATATCCATTGTATTAATAGTTACAAAGAAGCCGACAATAATTTAATCGTCACTTTAGTCGACAATCCACCTAATCGATATTCCCTCAATTAGGTCATTAGGATGATCTTTGACCTAAAACACGAATTTTGATTGACAATTATCTATAAAATTCAGATTTTCGAAATATTATTAAGCTTATTCTTTCACACAAAAAAGACTGGATGGATTTGGATAAAGTACACAGATCTGGAGTAACACATATGCTACTATCTATACAGGTAAATAAAATTAAATTGTCTGTTTGTAATGTCAATATAACAGCTTTTTACTAAAATATTTAATGCATAATGAAATTATACACAGTTCTTAGATAACAACAAATTTTTTTTTAATTTTTGTCTGTCTATTTGTTTGTTCCGGCTAACCTCCGAAACAGCTGGACCGATTTTGACGGGATTTTCACGGGGAGATAGTTTGTTAGAACGAGTAACTTAAGCTACTTTTATTTTAGAAAAAGGATTAGGGTTCCGCGCACAAAAATTAAAACCCATGAATTGTGAACATAATCCTCATACCCAATGATGCACCCAATAAGTCGCAAGTTAGAAATAAAACATGTCAAATGGTCGTGGGGCTACCTGTGCCTGAATACCTGAATGGTACCTAAGGACAACTAAAAAAGAAATATTTGAATCCGATTTCAAATATTTTTATTTAGTTAAGAAAAATATTACATTTGATTTCATTATTACGTTTTATTATATTATTTATTACATTTTATTTTACATTTGATTTCCTTAGTAGCATCCGCAGCTAAGGAAAGCAGTTTGCAGTACCTAGTCACAACACATAAAGGATAAAAGTGACTTCTTCCTTCTAAGTTATTTCTGCACCATTATCATACACATTGCTTATAAAATATGAGTAAAAAATGTAAAAAAAAATATATCATAAAAATAAAAAACCCGACTGCGTAAAAGCTAACTAATAAGACGAAAACAAGTTCACGATGGAATATAGTATTATGCAGTCGGAGACATACACGTTTCATCCTTGCCGCGAGATGTAGTTTTTTGTTCCGGCTAATCTCCGAAACGGCTGGACCAATTTTAATGGAACTTTCACTGACAGATAACTAATATTATAAGGAGTAACTTAGACTACTTTTATTTTAGAAAAATAATTAGGGTTTCGCTCATAAAAATGAAAACGTACCTAGGGACGAACCCGAGCGAAGCGAGGTTGAGTCGCTAATACACAGTATAACAATTGGGTTTTAACACGAATAATCAGAATTTTGTTAACATAGAATAAAATTTGAAAGTAATTTCTTCTCTAAATCTATCAATAAAGTAAAAAAAATGTTTTTTTTTTTGAACTCGCTAAACTCTTAAACTAGCAGTCCAGTATGAAAAGTTCAAAAAGCAAAACCTAGTTGTTGATAATATACAATAGGTAACAGATTGACCATTCATAATCAATGATTAAATTAAAAATCTGTTATAGTTCGATGTCTTACGAAGTACCGTCATTACTGAGATAGTATTGTATGCCTCATCTACATTATATACATATAATAAATTTGTAACTAAACCGAATCTGTACATTAAATATTTTTTGGAAAGTCTTATTGAAATTGAGATTATTATTAACACAGAGGCCAAATCTATATTTTTTTTTTGAAATTTTGTCTGTCTGTCTGTCTGTGACCGCATCACGTAAAAACCACTGCAGGAATTTTGTCTGGTATGACAATAGCTGGTTACCCGGGTCATCAAATAGGATACTTTTTACTGCGGGAAAATATCTCATCTCTGAGAAATCCATACTAAACGTTCGAGGGACGAACCCGAGCGGAGCGAGGGTGAGTCGCTAGTATGTATATAAAAACGAAATACCACTCACTAATTAATCACGAAATCTAGGAAAATACAAACGCTACAAACTTGAAATTTGGCAGCAACATTCCTCGTAGGATAAAGATATCCAACATTTTTTTTGAAAATTCAAGCGTTAAATGGGTAAAAAATGTTTGAGATGTTGAAAGTCTGTATGAAAATCTAATAGTTCTGCATCGGCCAAAATTAAGAAAATGGTTAGGTATTTATCTAATGACAAGTATTATAAATCAAAGTACATCTTCTGGGGATAAAAAAGGGGATGATGTGAATCTTATTAATAAAAATGAATGGCTAAATGTGTTGCTAAGCGCAAAACTCAAGAACGATCAAACCAACTCGGCTGATTTTTTTCCAAATATTCGTTGAAGTCTAAAGAAGGCTCTTATGAAGAGAAAATTAGGATTAAAATCACGGAAAAAGGTGAAAAACACATTTTTCTTTTTCCTTACTACGTACTTTATAATTAAGAACGCAACCTTAAAATTAATATAAACTATTTTAATGTATTTGTTAGATTTGACACTTCCTCTTTCTGCGATATACAATTTGACTTTGTTTGTTTGTTTGTCCTTCTTTCACATCGAAACAGAGTGACGGATTAGTGTGATTTTTGTGTGGACATAGTTGGAGGGATAGAGAATGACGTAGACATACTAATTTTTACCGCGAGGGATTATCTCATTGCTACGGGAAAACACGTTATAGTACAACCCACAACAACTCATCATACTTGTGTATATACATAATATATAGTCTATCTATTCCATACTAAACGTTAAAACGTACGAGCCCGAACGAAGCGAGGGTGAGTCGCTAGTAAATTCATAAATACATAAAGTACCTAGAGTCGTGACGAAGTACCTGTATGTATGCAGATGGTATGCGGAAATGCATTACACAACATAAAAAATAAAATAGGTGGTAACCTAGTAGAGGGTTAGATGAGTTGAGTAAAGAAATAGAATTAAAAAAAAATCCAAAAACATTGGGTTAGTACAAACTGTACTTGAAATCAAGATGCTTTGTCAAGGATAAGGCGAAAATAGGCCAGTCTCTAAGGAGTATGTATACGCCCTCACGCAACCGCATATCGGAAGTGCCACATTTTGTACCTATTAATAAAACTGTCTGTCTGTGCAATCATCTTTCATTGAAAACTAGATAAACTCTGTTAAAATAATTTTATAATGATTATTATGATTTTAGGTCTTAGTTAGGTACCTACTAGCCACTAGGTATGATTTTGTGGAGGCTCCAGGGTGATGAAGGAAGGAAAGCTGTAGTGCTATTGCAAATAAATTGACTTAGGTCTTTTGGTTTTCCTGTTATTACGGTTGCCAGATTTAGGGAATCACAAAAGCGGGTTTTTTGCTACAGCTTGTTTAAAACTATATTTTTGAATTGGCCTATTTCATTATATCTCATTTCAACATATATTGTTTAGCGTTCCAAAAGTGACACTCAAGAAACTCCATGAAACTCCAAAAAAAAAATGTTAAATGTTACTTTTGTGGGCCAGGATAAAAATAGAACAGATCTTAAATTTTTGTTTGCAAGATAGTCGTTTAAAAACAATATTCGTAATTAGCCACTGTAACTCTATAAGATATATCCAAAATTCAATGAAAATTGGCAAAATATTCACTTATCAACAATGTAGCCAATTAGTATAATTCAATTACAAGTGTAAGTTGGAACCAGTAAACCCTGTTGCAGGGTACCCGTCGCCTGGGGAAGAACGATGGGTCTTGTGGGGCTTCTACCGCGCAAATATTGTACACTCACGGCAGCCTACCCACTAAAACTTGACCATGTGTCCACCTTGCTCGCCTTCAGGCAGAGGCCACGGGAATCAAAAGAGTCACCCGAGAACACCTAAGCTTAGACTTGCCTGAACTTATTTTTTCTTTTAACATTGCGAAATGTATTTAGATACAAGATGTGGAACTCACCGACAAAGCCAGTGACTCACACTAAAACCCAACGGAACCTCCCCCGTCTTAATGGAGCGTCGCAGGATTGCTTGCGCACTCAACCACGACACCCTGACGGGAGGTCTGCCGAAGCAGGCCACAACAGCCATGGTGTTGCTCCAATGGTCTACTCTGCTATCAGAAAAGTACCAGGAGCAACCATTGCCTCAACTTCTACCTCAACCTAGAGCAAGAGTATTCGGGAATCTTTCATTCTAATTAATTAATTATATGCCCTGCGTAGGCGGCCCATTTTTTTCTTTATCGTTATGATAACAGTTAAACCAATCGCATAAACGCTCTTAGTCGTACTCAGGTCAGGGAACTAAAAATCGACTATTGTGCGTTCAAGGCCGTTCATTTCGTTGCATTCTGCATGATACATATTGAATTACGTAAAACTAGGTACGTTTTCACGGTTAGCTATGTTTATATATAAATAATAGCTTGCTACTCCTAAGATATTCATTTAAATTATATAGCGATTTACCCTCGCTTTGCTCGGGTGCGTACGCCGTACGTGGATTTTGTTCACAATTTCAAGGCTTTTTGCTTTTTTTTTCGCGGAACCCTGGTTCTTTTTCTAAAATAAAAGTAGCCTAAGTTACTCCTTATAACATCAGCTATCTGCCAGTCAAGTCCCGTCAAAATCGGTCTAGCCGTTTTAGAGATTAGCCGGAACAAACAGACAGACAGACAAAAATTGTAAAAAAATGTTGTTTTGGTATATATCCATATGCATTTAGTAAAAAGCGGTTATTTTAATATTACAAACAGACACTCCAATTTCATTTATCTGTATAGATAATTACTTTTAATTAAAAAAGGTCATCGACTTTAAAATTATCAAATATTTTTTTTCCTCTTTTATTGGAAGGAGCATTTATTCCAAAATATGTGACCATACATGGTATAATGTAATCATTATAATGAAAATAGATTCACAATTAGTGAGAATATCGCGGAACGTATAATATATATATATATATATATATATATATATATATATATATATATATATATATATATATATATATTTGTATGTTCCGCGTTCCAATTTTTATTATATATACATAGTGAGGTCATAAGTTCTGTCACATGTTTAATCTATACTATAATAAAGCAGTAACTTAGCGAAATCTGTACATGAAATATTTTTTAAAAACAATGACTGTAACGTATTATGTATACGATATAGACCCCAAAAAAATAGTTATTAATTTTTTTGTCTGTTTGTCTGTTTGTCTGTTTGTCTGTTTGTCTGTTTGTCTGTTTGTCTGTACGCGTTTCACGCAAAAAGTAATGAACCGATTTCAACGAAATTTTGTGAACTGATAACTTATTACTCGGGTCAACATTTAGGATAACTTTTACTTTTGGAAAATCTTTGTTTCCCGCGGGAAATCGCAATAACTGGTTTTATCGAGTCCTCCTTAGGAACCCTCCGCTGGCTAAACCTAAAGACATACATCAAAACAATGTACTAAAAAATTGTAGATCTTGAAAAGGCCAACAGAAATATCTACAACAGTATATGTCTATCTCTCAAGGTACACTCGCAATACCTATTCTTATCTATACCTATAGCAAAACTAACATAGTTAAATCGATGTGCGCGTTTCACGCAAAAAGTACTGAACCGATTTCAATTAAATTTTGTATAGTGATAGCTTATCACTCGAGTCAACATTTAGGATACCTTTTACTACAGGCGCATTTTTCGTTCCCGCGGGAAAACGCAATGACTGGTTCTATCGAGTCGTCCTTAGAAGTTTATATGGCTGACGCTGGCTGAATCTTAAGAGATAAATCAAAACAATGTACTAGAAAATTGTAGGTCTTAAAAAGTTATACAGGGAAGTTCGCAATATTATATGTCTATCACCTAAGGTACACTCGCAATTACTATTTTTATTCACTACTCGCGACTCACAGGCTGACTTATCAACGTTTAGCTCAGTTCAGCAGTGAAACGTAACCTAGGGACGAACCCGAGCGAAGCGAGGGTGAGTCGCTAGTATGAAATAATTGAGACATGTTTATTATTGATGTAAACATTTATATACCAAAATGAACTTTATAAAACACAGATTCTTATGCTAATAAAGTTTATTCAAAATGACCCCCGCGATTTTGAATACAAACCTTCAACCGGCGCGGCCAGTCGTCTATCGTAGTACGAACGAGGTCTATGTCAATTTCGGCGGCTGCCTTAATCAAGGATGCCTTGAGTGACTCCAAAATAGGATGACGTGTTGAGCAGGCCTTTTCCTCCAAGTGTTGCCATATGTTGTAATCTAACGGACTCAAATCTGGACTGGAGGAGGGCCAGTCTTCGTGCCGGGTGAAGTCAATTTCACGCGCCGCCAGCCAGTCTTGAGTGCTTTTCGTTCTGTGAGCTGGCGCAGAATCTTTTTGGAATACCCAGCGCCTGTTATTGATCATGGTATGAGAAACAGGTTTCACAAGGTTCGTGAGGACTGTATTTTGATACAAAACTGCATTTGTTTTTACGCCTTTCTCTCAAAAATGTCCTAAGTTAAGCCCCAATAAGAGGCTCCCAACCAAACCATGAGTGAGGATGGAAAATGGGCTCGTTGGACACGCGGAACATGGTTGCTCGCTTCTTCACTACTGTGTGCGAACACCGTAACATTTTGTTTGTTGTAGCTCTCTTCCACATTAAAAATTTTTTCATCCGAAAAAAGAATTTCCCGATTATTGTTTCCCGCGTACCGCTTCAACAAAGCGCGACATCTCTTCAACCTCAGGTCCATTAAACGAGCGTCCAAACGATGTCCTATTTTTCTTCGATATGCGCGAAGCCCTAAGTCTTCATTTAATACCCTTTTCACCGTGGTTCTGCTTAAACTCATCTGAAGGGCTAAAAGTTTTTGCTTACGTATGGGATTTCTTTGAATTCGTGCCTTCATAGCTTTTATCACTGCTGGAGTCCTAACCGAGCGGGGGGGACCACTTCTTGACCTGTCATCTACTCTAGAGTCTTCAATGTATCTTTTGATGGTACGATAAATGAATCTTTTGGTTATATTCAAATTTTTCAATATGTCAAAAATCTGAATTGGCGCGAGACCGCAACGATGCAACGCAATAACCGCAACGCGGTCTTCTTTAAGTGTCCACTCCATATTTAAAAATGAGTAAATTTCTAAAAACTATACATTTTTATATTCATGAAAAATTCGAGATTGGAATTCAATAAACTTTTTTGTGGCCAGCATTTTAAATTCAAAAGTTTTTATTGTGTGACAGAACTTATGACCAGACTATGTATAATAAAAATTGCTATAACTCTCTCTCTACTACTAGTACTAGCATGTATTCTGTGGTACTAGTATTAGAACAAAAATTTAAAAAACACGTGTTTCATAAATAGCCTGCCTACTTAAGAGCAAAAGTCTTCATACCTTTCGTATATAATAAATAATTAATATTATATAAATAAAATAGAAATGCAATGCAAATCTATTACAATTAACAATTATCGAAGTCTTTCCACTCTAACTTCCTTCTTTTTTTTGTCTTTCTTCTACTGAATCTCTCAAATAAAGTTTAAAAAGAAAAAGAAAAAGTCCATCCATTCATTTCCATCAGAAATCAATATAATATGATGGAGAAAAAGAGAGCGTGTGTGTATAATGAAAAAAACAGACTTTGTTTTTAGATTACCGAACTAATAAAATGTTATGTACAGCTTTTATTGTTTATCCGGTGAAAAAACTTTTTGTTCGAAGAAAGTTCAAAATTAATTAGTATCGATTCTGCGGTTAAGTGGTAAAATAAACAAACAAACAGATACACTTATTTTATTTTTGTCTATGTAAGAATAAAGTCTAAACATATTGACACAGCAGGTGAGTTTAAACGTCATATTCATCTATACTAATATTATAAAGAGGTAAAGTTTGTGAGTTTGTGAGATTGTAAGTTCGTGAGTTTGTGATGTTGTAGGGGGTAATATCTTAATCTACTAAACCGATTTAGATGAAATTTGGTAAGAAGATAATTTGAGACCCTGGGAAGGATATAGGATACTTTTTATCCCGGAAATCATCCCTTAAGGGGGTGAAAATGGGGATGAAAGTTTGTATGGGGAAGCAACATAGGGACGAACCTGAGCGAAGCGAGGGTGAGTCGCTAGTTAATTATATTTTGTAATGTTAAAGTAATTAATGGCCTAAACGGCACTTTTAGGAGCACCTGAACAATAGAATTGAATTGATGTTTACATCTCGTTAAGAAGTTATTGTTCAAGTTATTTTATTATAAATTAAATACTGTCTACAAAGACTTTGTAAGTCAAATTGTATTTTAAACAAAAGAAGGATCATGAAGTCGTATACATATTCATAATAATTAATTAAAACATACCAAGTTTTATCGCAATATATGCTTATTTTGGGTCTGCTACAGCCTACAACAGTTTTCAGTATCAAGTCAGGTAATTAATTACCAAAAAAGAAAAAAATTTTTTTTTCTTCCTTATCTATCTAGTGATGTACTTATCTCAATTAATTATTGTAAGAGGTGATCACAAAAATATATATAACTTACACGTGTCTAGGTTATACGATAATTTGGCTAATTTAGAATCAATTTTTGTTTTTTTTTTTTTTAAGATAGCTTCCTACCTCAAGGGTGGTATGATTCTTTTTAAACTGATTAAAGTAGCTGTATTTTTTTTTTTAAAGTTTCTTCTTTCTCCGACTGCGTCGAAGCCCAATTATTAAGGATAAGAAATTATTAAATAAAACTAAGTAAAAAGGTCTAATTGACCAAAACTAAAAAGCTGTAAATAAGAAAATAATTTATAAAAATAAAAATAACCCGACTGCGTAAAAAAAGAACTACGTAAATTAATTTTTATTTTGAAAATTCGCTATGAATCAACGTTATTCCATAAGTACCTACGTACGTTTTAAGTACTTTTTAGTGCAGGTGCACCATCTTAATACATTTGTAGCATCTAAGTATGAAAGGTGTGATATGATATACTTACGATAAAATATTAAATGAAGCATTTCATTTATATAACAAAAACAAATAACATTATCACCTTTAACTAGAACACGTAAGTAATATTATACCTACGTACTAAATTTATTGGTATATGTTGGTAATATATAAAACCGACACTTGTATTGTATCACTAGCAATTCACCCTAGCTTTGTTTGGGTTCGTTCCTAAAAAACAAAAACAAATCTATCCCACGGGAACAGTATATTTTTCCGGGATAAAAAGAAAATAAAATAAAATAGCCTTTATTACAGGAGTCAGAGTTAAAGGGTTTAGAGATAAAATTGTTTTAAAATTTAAATAATATCTCTGATTTTTGTGTGACTCTTGGTATAGGCTTTCTCCAACTGTCTCCATTGGACTCTATCTAGCACCACTCGTGTCCACAGTGACCCTAGAGTTAGGCGGATCTCATCCCCCTATCTCCTTACTGCTTTGCTCCACTTCTCTAGGCTCCTTCTTAGGGCTTCTCTGGGCACCTAACAGTCCACCTCCATTTTAATTGGTCAACTTGCGTGAGTATATTAGTAACTTTTGTTTTGGACCTGACATCATCGTTTCGGATCTTGTCTTATCACTTCACTCCCAACATACTCCGTTCCATTGCACGCAGACACTTTACAAGTTTTCCCTGTGGAGTTTTGTTAACGACCAGGTCTCGCAGCCGTAGGTCAAGCATGGTAGAATACATGTGTCATGTGTCTTTTTTTTAAGATGGATTCCCAGCACTTTGCTCTTCATTACTTCCTTCAAAGACCATTATTCCTCCTACCGTAAACTACCCTCTCGTTGACCTCCTTAGTCATTAGGTCGCTTGGAGAAATTATTTGTCCTAAATTAACATATTCGGTAAAATAATCGAAAACATTTCCATTGATTGTTATGTTTGGAGTTGATCATCACTTTAGTTTTGTTCTCATTCATTTCTAACCATACTTCCTTGCTATTCCCAGCCAGAATTTTGATCATAAGGTCTAGTTTCTTGTAATCTTCTTCTAACAAAACAATATCATCAGCGAATCGCACGTGGTTAAGATGACAGGCGTTTGTATTTAGATCAAAGCCAACAGTGCCGGATTTACCTATGACGGGGCCCCAAGCAATTTCAGGTTTTTGGGGCCCTCATTCTGACATTAACCCCCCCCCCCCCCTCCCCCGAATATTACAAAATAATAAATAACCAGTTAATTTTGCAAAATCAATATATTATTCAGTTTACTTATAATTTACTAACTAAATTACAACTTTTTCCTATTTTTCTCAGTCGCAAATTGATGAATGACATCATCAAAGTCAAGTTTTCAAAATTTTGCAAATTTTGGGGCCCCTGTCCAAGCGGGGCCCCAAGCAATTGCTTCCTTTGCTTCCCGGTAAATCCGCCACTGAAAGCCAATCCAGTCTATACTCCTAAAGATACTATCTAAAGGCGCTGAGAAGAGCTTCGGGGATAGTGGATCCCCTTGTCTAACTCCTCTGTTAATATTTTTCCAATTAATAAAATATGTATTGCGAAAACATAAAAAAATATAAAAAAAAATAGTATGTTAGTAAAAACAGCACAATATTTGGCGGTACTGAACCCTCGATGCGCGAGTGAAAATCATACTCATTCAAATCATACACATTTGAAAATCATCACAGCCATCAAATTATTATTATAAATGGCCTTAAGCCAGAGTTTTTTTTGGTGGTTAGTATGCAAGCATCAATGGTAGCCTATGTCCGTTCTCAGTATGCAATTTTTGTGTTTGCCAAATTTTATCGAAATCTATTCAACAGCTTAAGCGTGAAAAGATAACAGACAGAATTACTTTCACGTTAACATGTATGGATACAACTTTAACATGTTCTTTTCACACTGTAAACTGACAAACTTGAAAGTCGTATATACAAACTGTACCAAACACTAACCCTTGTTTATAAAAATTATTAATGATTTCTAAAAAAAATCTATACAGATAAATAAAATTGGAGTGTCTGTTTGTAATATTAAAATAACCGCTTTTTACTAAATGCATATGATGTATACACGGTACATATACCAAAACAACATTTATTACAATTTTTGTCTGTCTGTCTATCTGTCTGTCTGTTTGTTCCGGCTAATCTCTGAAACGGCTGGACCGATTTTGACGGGACTTTCACTGGCAGATAGCTAATGTTATAAGGAGTAACTTAGGCTACTTTTATTTTAGAAAAAGAATTAGGGTTCCGCTCAAAAAAATTTAAACGTTCGTAGGGACGCACCCGAGAAAAGCGAGGGTAAGTCTCTAGTTTATTATAATTGGATAGCATGCATAAAAAATATTATAACTTTAAAATTCAACCAGAGTTATTTTCTAAGAATACTCTAATTATCTTATCTTTTTACTTAGTCTTTGTTTTCAGGTAATATTTTATTCGACCTACATTTTTAAAATTCAGACGAAACGATGCTAGTGCTCTTATTAAGAGAAATAATTGCAAAATTTCGGCATCATGCAATCGATGGTGAATGCTCCGGTGGTTTTAATGATACGCGGTTTATTTCTTCGAATCCAATACTGGTCTATTTTTTTTAGACGTGTTTTAAAATTTATTAAAAAACTAGCGACTCACCCTCACTTCGCTCGGGTGCGTCCCTAGGTACGTTTTAATTTTTTTTCAACGAAACCCTAATTCTTTTTCTAAAATTAAAGTAGCCTAAGTTACTCCTTATACTATCAGCTATCTGCCAGTGAAAGTCCCGTTAAAATTGGTTCAGCTGTTTCGGAGATTAGCCGAAACAAACAGACAGACAGACACAGGCAGACAAAATTTTTAAAAATTGTGTTTTTCTTATAAGTACCGTATATAATTCCATATAATGCCTTTTGCACCCCTTCCCTCTCAAAGTTTACTATTTCCTACACCTAAAGGTTGCCTGGAAGAGATCGCTGTTTTAGCGATAAGGCCGCCTCTTGTACATTATCCAAGTGTATTTATTTATTTTCTTTGTTCTTGGTGTACAATAAAGAGTTTATTAATTAATTAATTAGTATAAAGCTGTTATTTTGATATTACAAACAGACACTTCAATTTTATTTATCTGTATAGATGAAACATGTTTATCCTGATACACTATGGTATACCACTATATCACGATGAACAAGTTTTATTATTTAAAATTTTCAAATGATCATTTCAAATTTTCAATCTATATTTTTTCAAATAAGTAAAGTATACAGCGCTGAAGACAGCGGCTTCGATTTCTGTAAAAATGAATTATAATAAGATGAAAGTTTGTGTTAACTGATATATATAGGTATGAGTAACCTAATATTAAGGAAACATATTAATCGAACAGTATTATAATGTATTCAGCCCTTTTTAACGTCCCACTGCTGGGCACGGGCCTCCCTTCAATATGAGGGGGGATCAGGCCATAGTCCACCACGCTGGCCAAGTGCGGGTTGGCGGACTTCACATGTCTTTCGAAAACTTGCTAAGTTCTCTCAGACATGCAGGTTTCCTCACAATGTTTTCCTTCACCGTAAAGCAAGTGGTAATCATGTTAGAAATGATTCGCACATGAAAATATCAGAGATGCGAGACCCGGGATTTGAACCCGCTTCACTCGGTTTCCCAAGCGAGCGCGTTACCATTGGGCTACCACTGCCTCCATTGGGCTACCACTGCCTGAACAGTACCACTGGAACAGTATTATAAATGTGTGTTTATTTGTTACTCATTAGCGCGAAAATGGTTGAACGGATTTGGATGAAGGTCAGGTGAAATAAGTAACGGCACATCATTAATTAAGATAAGTAAGTTTTATGTACAGTTTTATTCAACGAAAATTATATTTACTGTTTTTATAAGTAGTACTTCTATGTATAGTATAATTGAATTAAAACGAAGCTGACCGTCGTAGCGCAGTGCGAGTTTTTAAAGACAATATACTCGTTTCTCACGCTTATTGACGACACGTTTGGCTCAGTTTGTTGTGACCATACTTGCTGAGCCAGCGGTCGCGGGTTCGAGTCCCGCTGGGGGCATTCATTTGTGTGATGAGCACGAATGTTTGTACTTCAGTCGTGGGTGTTTATATTAATAATATGTATGTATTTAAAGTTATATATGTGTAGTGTATCAACTATCTGGTATCCATAACACAGGCCTCATAGCTTACCATGGAACATGGTGCTGTGTGTTAATGTCCCAACATTTATTATTATTAATATACATAATATGTTAGAGCTGCATTCTGGGGGTATCCATTCTATAATTGTCGGCCATAACGGCTAACGTTGAGTGTATGAGTTAAGCTAATATGGATTTCTATAGTCATAATCCACCTGATAACTTTGTATAGCATCGACTAAACTCCCGATTGATTGACACCGACAAAATATAACTGTACTTAACGTTTAACGGTATCAGTGATAAGAGAGCTTATCGTCAACAAAATTTAATAAAATATCAAAAAGGGGACTAAATTCTACGTACCGTAAATAAAGTTACAGGTTATTTAAAATTGTTCCTCTCTAACATAATATAAATAAGTACTGGCAAATTGGGTAAAACTGTATGTGCGTTCATCACTTAAGGGGTTGGAATTGTATTTAGATCCTTTTAATGTCCCACTGCTGGGCAAGGGCCTCCCTTCAGAAAGGGGGATCAGGCCATAGTCCAGCACGCTGGCCAAGTGCGGGTTGATGGACTTCATATGCCTTTCAAACACTTGCTAAGTTCTCTCAGACGTGCAGGGTTCCTTGCGATGTTTTCCTTCATCGTAAGACAAGGGGTAATAATGTTGGATATGATTCGCACATGAAAATATCAAAGGTAAGAGATCCGGGATTTGAACCTACTTCACTCGGTTTCCCAAGCGAGCGCGTTACCACTGGGCTACCTCTGCCTTACCTGATCGGAATAATCTGAACATATTTTACATACCTAACTTTTCTTATTAGAGCTAATCTATATACTAATAGCAGTCTACTAAACCAGGGTCATCTAACGAAGGTTCTAGACTCTAAACAGAGCAATCGTGGGGGGGGGGGGGGGGGGACATCATCATGGAAGGAGACACGGGGAGGTTCTCCCAACTGTCTTTAACTATACTTTTATATGACATTCGGGAAACGGTTTAAAGTTTGACGAGTATAACTTGCTAGGAGATGGTACTACATTCCTATAACTTTAAAATCATTTGATTTGTATTGAAAATTTGTATTTTTTACTACCCTTGCATTTAGCGGGATTTCCTTTATAATCAAAAGCCATCAAAGGATCACCTTACGTATGAATATTTTCTTTTTTGTTTAAACAGACCAAACTTTGGATTAGATTTTTTTTTCGTTTTATTGTTAACGTTTTGTATGAATTTCTCAGAGATGGGATATTTTCCCGCAGTTAAAAGTATATGTTGCCTCGGATAACCAGCTCATAATTATCATCATTACACCAAATTTCATCAAAATCTGTCTAGTGGTTTTCTCGTGATGCGTTCCGAAACAGACAGACAGACAGACAGACAAAAATTCTAAAAACTATACATTCGGTCTCTATCGAGGATAATGATTATTTCAATAAGATTTTCCAAAAAAAATATTTAACGTACAGATTCGACTCTGAATTTTATTATATGTATAGATACATTTATTGAGAACAGTTATAGCCTATCTAACATCACGCTACTTTGGGGTGGTGGTTACTAACTTTCTTTAGTCATAAATAAAATACACGAACAAAGACTATACTCTAAAATTATTGTTAAGTTTCAATACAATTAGATGTTTAATTCCCACAAAGAGCGAGTTTTGACATAAACTTCTGCGAAGCATCCGAAACACTTTCATTTTTTGTGTAGATATGCGACTTAATGTATTTATAATTGTCAGTATGTCTGTTTCACATCAGAAAAAGAAAGACTATACAAACTTAAGTATATATCTATAAGTTTTAACAATACAACATTTGTGAGCAACTAAAACAAACCTAATTTTGGGTAATCTTCAAAAAAACGTGGGTGTGTACGTTTTTAATACTTAAAGTACTTATGACTAACTCCTTTATCAATAAATAACAAAAGAAAACTATCTAAAAATTAAAGATAAAAAAATACATTCAAGTGTTGTATCACTCATAAACACAATCTGTTAGTCTTATAACTGGCAAATTTATATACCTATTATCTCAGATTTCCAAGGATTATTCCATACTTTTACCATATTTAAGTTATAATATAACTTTATATTTTTGTTATAATATAACAAGTCATATTACTGGATAAAAAAAGTATTTGTCTGTCTCTTTGCCAGAGGTATTTGCTTTGCAGATCCTAAATACCTAGTCTTTCCCTAATAAAATCATACACTATTCTCATAATAATTTATTCTTATTCTAAACTTATTAATTCTATAATTATTCTAAACTAGGTTCGTGTCTAGGTAATATTTCTATACTATAGACTTACCCTCGCTTCGTTCGGGCGCGTCCCTATGTACGTTTAAATTTTTTTTTAACAGAACCCTAATTATTTTTCTAACATAAAAGTGGCCTAAATTACTCCTTATAACATCAGCTATCTGCCAGTGAAAGTCCCGTTAAAAACAATCCAGCCATTTTGGAGATTAGCCGGAACCGAAATTTTTTTTTATAAATTGCTTTTTTTATAAGTACCGTGTACTTTCATATGCATTTACAGACAGACTGACAGACAAAAAATTTAAAAATTGTGTTTATCTTAAAGTACCGTATATAACTTCATATGCATTTAGTAAAAAGCTGTTACTTTGATATTACATTTCAATTTTATTTATCTGTATAGATTGAGATCTTATTACTACAAGTACTTATAATGCAGCGTTCAAAGAATTACTGGAAGCGATTCAGTAGTTTCAAGAGTTTATTGAATACAATAAAAGAAATCTTTTCTCTTTATAAAATAAACTGGAGTAATTATAAAAGGTTTTTAATTACTAATATCGATACAAATCTAAATAAAAAAAGAAAACTGTTCATTGGTTTATAATTCGAATTAGTCTGAACAGTTTCCCAGAAAATTGGGAAATTCCGAAAAAACTTTTTTTTTTGGTATAGGATTTTTGTATATACTCATAACATCACAAATTTTAATGAAATTCGAATAGGACGTCTGTTGGGTCAGCTAGTTCATAATAAATAAAATTTCCAAACAGACTCGGTATTTTATTAAACGTCGACGTTATCAGGTACAGTACACAGGGCTACATTAATTTTACATTCAATTCAATATGACGTGACATATTACGGCGTACCACCACATGAGTAAGTATTCCCAAAGAGACAAATCTTCATACAACCACTCAACAAGAATACACTACTACATAAGGCGGTGTACAGCTCACCGAAGAATTCAAGTACGCAGTGCCCGTTGACAAAACCGGTTTTTTCTAGCTCTAGCTGTTGACAATGTCACGCCAAGCGTGTCACGCTAAAAAACCACTATGCAGTAGCGTACCTAGATTCGCGATTGTATAAAGCATTGTCTCCTTATCGATCGACATTTACTCATGTGGTATGGCCCCAAGTTGTCGTATCTAGAAACGGTGATCACATATTGCAAACTTATATAAAATATTATCAGAAAAAGTAAGTAGTTATATTTATAGGATTGATAAGCTATATAGAGGTATGGTTCACGACATAATTTGAACTAATATGGTCTTTTAGGGCCTATGCACACCACGTATTATAAACCCGCCGAAGCTTAAAGGGTCTACACACACCACAGTTTCATAAGCGCGCCAAAGAGACGTGTATCGTGAGCGTGTCGTTTGTACGTATTCTTCGCTGATAATAATAAAAAAAAAAACAGATTTCTTGCGTTCGTATCTGCGCGTTTTAAACCGTCGTGTGCATACGTCCTTACTCCTTAGACAGTTATGCCTACTACCTCAACTGTTAAGTTGAGGTTATTTCCTATGACATACACCATACCCCTAAGCTGTGTTCCGTCACACTTCATACCTATATCGGATTCATCTCACATTTTGTGGGATATGATTAATAATTTTCAATAAAATATAATAGAAAAAAATATATTGTTTTATATAAAATCCACAATATGTGCTCACTTTTGCATTAGATCGAATGTACCGATTGTATACCTTCTTAATATCTTAGCTAACACAACAACTTCGAGTATTGAACTATTTTCAGGCATACATTGGTTTCGAATACTAGTCTTGCTAGTTTATTATGCACCTCCAAAAGGCTATTCGCGCAGATCACGGTTAAACAAACCAAACTTTTAATACAATTTATTATGGGAAAGCACTGAAATCGATATGTTTAGGCTACTGTACCATGGGAGGACGACAACATAAATATGTATATAATAATAATATACTTTATTATATAACTTTTTTTATTATATAAATTGTAACAAGCGGGAATCGAATCGCATATAAAAAATACAAATATTCATGTTATTACTATTATTAAAAAAATTCAAGGTCGTACCGTAATCAGCGCGATGATAGAGAAATTATTTTAGTTACAGGATATGTCGTAGGCATTAAGACAATAAGATAGTGCGAGAATGTTAGACATTTTAAAAAATCAAAATGGTACAAAATTTGTTTTCACGGGCCATTGTGTCCTTAGGACTGATTAAAAATGATTGTTGTAAAATATATATATATATATATATATATATATATATATATATATATAATTAAATCATGCGATCAGACTATGAGCAGATGAGTTGGTTATGATGGCGTGTTGGGCGCTGCTCCCAGTGGAGTCTGCCATATCTTTACAAAGTCATTCTTCTAACTGTTCTGATCGAAAATGTCACGCTGCTTTTGCACGATGCTTTCTGGGATAGTAAGCTGCCCCGTCAGCTTGTTCGGATGCTTTAGTTTTAAAATAAATTAAACAAAAAATATAAATTACCATTACATTCATTTTTGGCCCAAACTGTTCTTAAATATAATATATCTAAATAGAATATATACACTACTTACGTAAACATCAACTTTTATCATAAAAATTACTTCAGTTTTTTTCCATCATGTGTTCCCGCTTATATTTATTTATAAGCGCTATCTAGGAAGTCATTACATTCACTCGTACAATAAGGTTATTCTTTTATATTGAAAATAAAACTATACTTTTTTACTATCATTTTCATATAAAAATAATATTGCAAAATGTAAAGCTGCTTAAAATTACATATAAACTAATATTTTTTTTATTTAACATTGAAATTTATAATGATATATGACTAAATAAGAATGCCGCAGCAACTTCTGAAGGAAACGGTGTCAGTGTTTATTACTGTTTCTTATTTAAGACCCGTCTAGACGATTTTGTACTCAAATTTTATACTCTCTTAATGCATCCAGCAAATGCTATAAATTATAATAATTTATTATCTATCACCCACGTCATATCCTGCATTTTGACGCCAAGATGTTATTGTACTAAGTATGGATAAATAAGTTTCATTCAAGAGCAAAGCAATTAAATCATACATGGCACAATTAAAACATTCAAAAAAATAAAAAAAAATCTTAATATAATCACAACAAAATTATGTACCTTTGGACACTATTATTAGAAAAATCCAGTCTTTTCTCTCAACTCTTGATGTAACTATGTAAATTATACCAAAAATTATTCTGCCTTTTATACTAATGTTTACAAAATTCAACCTTTTTGGTCCCATTCCCAATGTGCACAGATAAATAATACTGCTGCCCTCAGTCCAAAGGTACAAAAAAAAAAATTATAAAATTCTTAAAAAATGTGAATAAGAAAAAGACAGTATTAGAGAGAATAACCCTGTTGACTCATATTTAGAATTGTACAGTCATATTAGTTCATAACTATTGAAGTTATCAGTGAGGAAAAACAATGACAATTGCATACTTTAGATACTTATTTGGTCTTAAGTAGAAAATGACAAATGTTTTATAAACACTGTATTATGCGAAAGTACTTTAAAACCTTGGATCAGTTGTCAATTATTCAAATTGCCCTTCCCAGAAGTGGGTTAGCCATACAAAAGTAATAAATCACACTTCAAATATTCAAATGATTTGAATGAGGTCCTTCATCATTTATATTTTATTAAGCAAATCAATTAACGCTATGATATTCAAGATTTTTGCTTTTGCTTAGCGCTTACAAGAAATTTAATAAACTCAACATGGCAGATCCTTATACAACATAAACTATGCGATATCATATTACAGCCGACATTTCTTTTTAATCTATAAACATACAAAACTCTAAAACAATAATAACAAGTATCCACCATACATTCAAAACTATAAATATTAATTAAAATCAAAACTTAATCCTACATTTGTATACATACATTCAAATTCAGATGAACTGAAATGTATCCACATGTTATACACAACATAATGTAATCTAGATACATCAAATTAAAGCTTTCGATAAAGGAGGGGATGGGGCTCAGAACTTGAGCTTGGGTTTGAGCTCGTGGGCGCGACCGCCCCAGTCTAAGCGATAGCTGCGAGTCCGCCACGAGATTTCAGGGTTGAGCAGAGCAGCAGCCAGCACGAATGGCGCGCAACACTCACTCCAAACCCACGCAAGAAGAAACTCCACTTTCGTAAACGGCGGTGAGCCGTTTTGCACCGAACACAACATCAACCAGTCCGATAAAAACCACACTAGCACATGCACTAGAAAAAACGGAAGAGGTTCTGCGCCGAACAGCTGGCCGGCGGCCCACGCGGCGCCCGCGCCTAGTGGGATGCACTCACTGAGGGGTTCCAGCAAAGCCGTGGTAGGCACCATCGCTATGCGAAGCCGAGCCCACCTCTTTAACCGTGCTTGTAGTCCTCCGATAGATTTGGCGCCAGAATTCTGTAACGCCGGCAGGGACGCGACTCGCATTCGCCACCCTCGAGATACTATGGCCTTAGCCATGAAGTAATCCTCAGCCAAGTATTCCCCGAAGGCTGCCAGGCCGCCATTCTCCTCCAGCGCGCATCGTCGGACCAGCGACGACATACCGACGTGACAATTGATGCCGAGAAAATCCGCGCCGAGATACATCCGCGCCTGCGCCGTGCCAAAGTACACCTTCTCGTAGACTGCCGCGAATCCGTCCGCATCGAAAGCGAAAGGCATTTGATGTACGATCGCCACATCCTCTTTCATATGTTGGACCATGTCTAATAAAGTGTCCTCTCGCATACGGATACCCGAATCACTCACTAATATTAAAGGATACTTTGCAGCCAAGTACGCCGGTTGCATATTATTTATTTTAGGATTAACACCGACACACAGTCCTCCGATAAACAACCTAGCATCCACTTGAGGATACTTATGTCGGAGACTGTTGACGAGCATCACGGCTGGATCGTGGTCGTTTTCCACACAAAACAGTAGCTCGTAGCTAGGATAGTCCAACGTAAAAAACGTCTCCAAGTTCGAAAACAGGTTAGGATCGACACCGGTGAGAGGCTTCAAGATAGAAACTCCAAGATATGGTTGTTCCGGCGCTGACCGGTCCACGGTTCGGTGCAATTTCCACTTCGAGTATGACAGAGCCATTATGTGAATTAGCCACAAACAAATCCACGCAATCATAAAAAATATAGCGAAACCATACACTGTGTACACCATAGGCATCATAATTGTAAAATTCTTATGTCGTTCTCGCGTTCCGGCCACATAATATCGACTGGTTTCAAGTGTCTAGAACCGTGCGCTACGATGCGACCATAACACTAAACTGGCAAAATACGAGACGGTAAATGTGATATCCACACGCGCTACCAATTTACTTCGCATTATCTCGACATTTTTAACGTAAAAACGAATTTCATAATTTTTCGATAGATTCTCTCGTGAATCTGTAGTGAACAGTACAACACAACCAGTAGAACCAACCGCCGCCCGTCATTTCTGTAACTTCGACACTTCGAGAGTCGCTTTTGCAAATTGTGTTGCCACTGAAATGTATATTTCATATAAATTCTAATTAGAATAGTAATTTATATTTTATACTACAATTATTTAAGTTCATTCATCATTGTAATTATTTTATTTAATAATATTTGTTGAATAATTATAAAAAATCTTAAAGAATAACACTGATAAAACCAAATGTAAAAAATAAAAAAAATATATAAGAATTGTAACAAATTATGAAGTGTAATACCGCAGCACACCAGACCGATCATCCATCACATTTCATCCACTCGATTTAATCACTCCAATTTTGTCTGCTATAGAAGAAACCATGCAGTGTGGACGCTTGCATCGAATGTCATAAATATGGGGGCACGGCAGTGCCACCACCAAGTCGAGCAAAAAAGTTACAACCACAGACACACAGAAAGGGATGGTTCCCTTCGTTCCATCCGTGGATAGTCCCTTTTCTCCAAACTATTCAGGACATTTTCGACCCCCCTGTAACTTCGTTGTGGATAAAGCTAAAAGCCGGAATTTTCAGTGACTAATAGGATATAATATAACTAGGTATAATCTCAAATTACAATTTTAACCTGCAGTTTAATAACTATTGTAGGTCAAAGTTCTTTAACTTCGTCATTCATTCACTCATCGATTGTTAAATAACATCATTTTATAGTGAACTTATCAATATAAGATATCTTTATTTCTTTAATAAATAGAATGACTTGGCCATCGCGCGGAAACCTAATTACATAAGAATAATCTACTATTTTATATAGCCCTAATTGAACATAGCGCTAGCAAGTCAAAGCAAAGCGTAAGCCTACACAAACGTAAACGATGTGCTCAGAATTATATAATTAGGTAAATTTTATTATTTGTAGTAGCGATGGGCAAGTGAAAAAAATATATCGATATTTATCATATCGACATTTTTAAACAGTATCGATAATTATCTAGTGAAAAATATCGATATATCAATATATTGTCAGTTTTCATATGATTATTCATACATATTTCCAAAGCATTCAAAATTCGTAAAACAGAATAGACATGAAGAAAATAGTATTTTTTATTAATGATCGAGCCTAAACAATTATATACAATCTAATCAAACCAGTAGTCATCAGATATGGAATTTAGAAGAGGATGTTTGATGTGCTCGCCTGTCAAGCGGCTTCTATTCTCCGAAACTTTTAAATTGCCATTAAAACATAATGGATGTGCTTGCGCTGAACTTGTAGTGAAAAGGCCCATATACTTCTCTTGATACTGAAGTTAGCCAACGTCTAATCGTTTTTGAACTTTTTTAAAACGATAAATAAAAAAAATATTTTTACTTGTGCATATTTTTAGTTTTTTTAATGTAGGTATTTTTTATACTAATCTGTTGTAAAAAAATCGAATAATTGTTAATTTTGTGATTTTTAAAAGTTATCGATGCGCGAAGAGCATTCAAGGAGCATCGAGTAATATTACACACGAAACCAGAATTTCGTTAAAAAATGTCTTTTGAAAACTTGCTGGGTTCTTTCAGACATGCAGGTTTCTTCACAATGTTTTCCTTCACCGTTAGACAATTATGTTGTAAATGATTCGCACATTGAAATATTAGAGATGTGGACCCTGGTCTTAAGCCCGGCTCACTCGGTTTCCCAAGCTACCGCGTTATCACTGGGCTACCACTGCAATAAAATATTACTTTTTATTAAAAACAAACTCAAATCACAGTTAATGAGGAGGTTTTGCTATAATTGTAGTGTGACATTAATAATAAGTAATTTTGAGTTTCGTTACTAAAGTGTCAGATTATTTATAAATAATATTGAAATAACAGTGCCTAATGTTTATTGGAAAAGTTTCAAGATGGCCAGTTATTATTCTTTACAAACTACGAATAAATAATAAGTCTTAATATCAAGAGTGTTTACAAACTTTATTATATCTATGGTGTAAACTTTAAACAGATTAAATAAGTCGAAGCTTATAAATTTAATGTTGCCATATGCGAATAAATCATAAAGCTTCGCGAATATTTCTTTCTTCGCGGCAAATGTATCATAGTTTAAACTTATGAAATTGTAATGCGTCTAAAATTTTATAAGTGAAAATGGAAGTTAGTAAATTATTGAAAACGGTTAATAATGTGGATGATTATATATCTGCTACTCAAAATATGTTAAATGAACACTCACATTCCAAAATACAATTTAATATGTCGACTGTTTTGGCATTAAAAAAAGTCCGTTCAATTGAAATAGAAGTAAGTATAGTAATTTTATAATTCTCCTGATATTTGTTTAAATAAAGTAAAGTGTTATTATATTTCCCATATATTCATGGTTTTAGTATTTTACGAAATGTAGTGAAAATGGAGCAGCGCTTAAGATTCTCGAGCTATTACTGCGATCGCCTCCGTCTAAAACTTGGGCTCTGTTAGGAAAGGAATTAATTTTACTATTCCAATATTGGCTAGATGCCTTAAGAAAACATCTTATAATCCATAACAGTAATTGGTGGAGTTTTTTAAGCGTTTTATTAAAATTTATACAGGTATTAATTTCAAATAATTATCTAGTTTAATTTTTAAGTACACAAAATGTATATAAAATTATTGTTAAATACTTAAAAAAATAAATTTTATATTTTTTAAAAAAGTAAAATTATAGTATATGTATTTTTTAATCAGGAAATCCGCTTGAAAAATGCTGTTCTAATTAATATTTTAATACAAGAAACAGCAGAGTGTTTATTAGATTTAGCAACTCAGAGTCAACCAGATGTAAGCCAAAAATACAAAATATTGCAATGCTTAAATAGTTTTTGTGCCGAATCAAGCAGAGAGATAAGATTTGCTTTAAAGGATAAGTTTGAAGATTACTTGTAAGTTTTCTTCAATTTAATACTTAATAATATATAAGAATAGAAATAACTTTGTCATTTTATTGACTCTTAATTTTATGAAAATTATTACAATTTATATAAAATATAAATGGCACTTTATGAAAATATTCATCATTTTTAAATAGCATTAAATTAGCAACACTAGTGACCTCATGTGGTGATCTCCGAACTCAATACAGTATAATGGAAACTCTATTGCGATGGTTATTACCCCGCCAAGACCTGGCAGTCCGAAAGGAAGCCTCGGCCAAGTGGTTTCCTAGTAATCTTTATAAAAGCAAAGCTGTAGATGTGTTCTTGAGACGACCCTGGCAAAACTTCTTTAAAGTGAGAATATTTCATTATATATATTTATTTTATTTTATTTATTATATTTATTTTATTTTGGCTTTAAAAACAAACATTAATATTTGATTAAGTTTATGTTTAAAACCTATTGTTTTATGTATATTCATCAAAATTAAAAATAATAAAGATGAATAAATAAATGAAATAAATATGTTGGGACATTTACACACAGCATCATTTAGTTCCATTGTAAGCTACGAGGCTTATGTTATGGATACCAGTTAGTTGATACACTACACATATATAACTTTAAATACATACATATTATAAATATAAACACTCATGACTGGAGTATAAATGTTTTGTGCTCATCACATAAATGAATGCCCCCAGCGAGATTCGAACCCGCGACCGCTGGCACAGCGAGTATGGTCACTACAAACTAAGCCAAACGTGTCGTCACATCATACGTATAGATACATATTTTATGATTTTTATCATTTTGTTAATAAATTCACCATTTTATGGTAATGTTGGTAGTTGACACATTTTTCATTGGTGATTTCGAATCACTTCAATTTCTTTTCAAGAAATTAGAACTACATGAACAAAACTTAAATAAAAAGATAAAAAAATAACAAATGTTTCAGGATGCGAGAGATTTTTTGAACGCGCAAAATGAAGCAAGTGACCTAGTAACGTCTATAATTTGTAGAAAATTTTCAATAGGCAACGTCATATTAATATCGGTAAAAATATCCTATTTTTTTTCTATTTTATAGTAAACTATATGATTATTTGAATATTACATTTTAACGTTTAATTTTTTTCGCGGAACCCTAATTCTTTTACTAAAATGAAAGTAGCCTAAGTTACTCCTTATAACATCAGCTATCTGCCAGTGAAAGTCCCGTCAAAATCGGTCCAGCCGTTTCGGAGATTAGCCGGAACAAACAGACATACAGATTGAGCCGCTAGTACTTTCATATGCATTTAGTAAAAAGCTGTTATTTTGACATTACAAACAGACACTTCAATTTTATCTGTATAGATTAAAGCATTTTAAAAATTTAGTCTTTCATGTCGGATGTTTTTAGGGTAGTGATAGAAAAGAATACTATATCGACCTAAACTGTGGTAGCAAATGCGTGTCTCTAATGTTGGAGCCCAGGATGCTGGAAATATTTGATAGCCCCGTGACTATCTGTGAAGCTTTGACAATCGACGAGGATAACACTAACAGTGTACAACTTTACAGGTATTCTAAAGCTGGAATTTGATTTATGTATATAAAATTTTTATTTATTTTGAAACATTTAAAGTTATAATTAATTCAGTTAATTTGTGTTTTTAAACTTTTTTTACGGTTTTATTATATGTTTTTTTTATGTATGAGATCTTAGTATTATAATCATAAGCTAAGGTTTAAAAATGACTATGGTTATTGAAGTCAAATATTTTTTTTTTCTATGCTATAATTTGTTCACATATTTTCACATGACACACAATCAGACATACATATAAAACTTAGTAATGAAGTCCTCTCTGATCGATTTCAAACACAGCGGCCATTTTCACTGATAACCAGCTTTCTTTGCAGGAGATGTTATAGTATAATAAGTGTCTGTCAGTCCGTTTGTGCAGATACCAGACTCAGTACACTCTCTATTCCTGTCACTCTCATACTCCGGTGAGACAACTACTCGACGTAAGAGTGCAGTGCTTTGTCGCGGCACGATGGTGTAACATTCAATTTCCCAACTTCAGCTACTGACAATTACTTAAAAAAAAACTCAATAATTATACTTGGCGCGACTTGGGAATTGAACCCAGGACCTCGCGATTACCAGCCGCAATGCTAACCACTAGACCAACAAAGCAAACCAAATATATAAATACTTTCCCAATAATGTTTAATCCTATAAATTTATTTTTCAGAAAATCCCCAGAGACTCTAATATCTCTAGTGGTCATGGATCCTCTGAGAATGTACGCCTCGAATGTTCTACGGGACAAGTGTGACGTCACAGTCGCCATCAGTTCCAGAAGTAACATGAAAAAAGTGGACAGAGCTTTGAGAAATATATTCCATACTAAATATCAGGTTATTCTTGTTTTTTTAACCCAGGATTAAATGAAACATTAAATCGTTTTAACGGTACGTACGGTTAGCATGAAATACAAATCTTTGAATTTCTCGGCTTTTCTGCACTATAATATGCATGTATTATACATATAAACCTTCCTCTTGAATCACTCTATCTATTAAAAAAACCGCATGACAATCCGTTGCGTAGTTTTAAAGATCTAAGCATACATAGGGACAGACAGACAACTGGAAGCGACTTTGTTTTATACTATTTAGTGGTTAATAAAAAAAAAATGTTTTCTACAGTTGTTAATGGATATTGAAGATAATATAGAAATGTCACCCAGAAAGCGAGAACTGCAAAGAAATGATAGCACATCTGTAAGTAAATGCACCTTTACGATTATTTATATGTTAAATACTAGCGACTCACCCTCGCTTCGCTCGGGTTCGCCCCTAGGTTGCTTCCCAAAACACACTTTTTAAAAATTTTTTTTGGTTTGAATTTTTTTTTCGTGGGGCCCTATTTTTTTTCTAAAATAAAAGTAACAAAGTTACTCCTTATAACATCAGCTATCTGCCAGAAAGTCCCGTCAAAATTGGTCAAGCCGTTTCAGAGATTAACCGGAACAAACAGACATATAGACAGACAGACAGACAGACAGACAAAAATTGTAAAAAACGTTGTTTTGGTATATGTACCGTGTATACATCCATATGCATTTAGTAAAGAGTGGTTATTTTAATATTACAAACAGACACTCCAATTTTATTTATTTGTATAGATTATGTGTGCGAAATATTTTAGATGATAATACCATAGTTTTACCCATTCTCCACGCTATTTGGCGGGGACACCTTGGTGGTGTAGTGGCTAGTATGTACGACTGCACATCCGGAGGTCCTAAGTTCGAATCCCGGGTCGGGTTAAGTTTAATTATTGAGTTTTTTTGATAATAAACTCTCAGTAGCAGCTCGAAATTCTTGCTTCTGCTTTCTCACTGGTCGTGTCGAAGTATCGTCCAATCGTACTTTGACAGTAAAAACGAATAGAGAGTGCACTTGTGTTTGTACATACACTTGTGCACTGTAATATTTCTCGCAGAAGGTTATTCTTAGTGAGATTGTCCGCCGTCGCCGAAATAGGTTGGGACGACATCTTTACCCAATCTAAATCCATAACAGATCTTTATGGCCAATGTGAATAATAAATATGTATACAATATGCGCTTTCTTTTTCTTTCTCTTTCTTTCTTATGTAAACTGTAAACAACAAATAAGTAAAGCTATATCATGGCTCTTATATTAGCTTTTAAAAAAACTACAATAACTTCAAATTAAGTTTAAGTAATAACTCCACATATTATATAATACTTTGTTAGATTTATTGATGATTCGAATATTTGACATTCTAAATAAAACTATCTTTTCGTTTCTTTTAGAGACTGTCTCTCCCGTGACCATGATTGATGTAAAGAATTCGAAACGTCGGGAACCAAAAATCAAAATATATCCGCGAAATAATCCGAAAAGAT
The DNA here is from genome assembly GCA_905404265.1 of Fabriciana adippe. NCBI lineage: Eukaryota > Metazoa > Arthropoda > Insecta > Lepidoptera > Nymphalidae > Fabriciana > Fabriciana adippe. The sequence continues at coordinate 4,671,378 of FR990005.1, read as the reverse complement.
AGTTTTATTTAGAATCCACATATTATAGTTATTAAGTTAGTTTATTACAACATTAAAAAAACTTATGAAGATAGATTCCTTCATTTCTCCTCCTTTTCGAAGTCGGTCAAAGACAATAATCTCTTTGTCTCCCTCACTCTTAAGCATATGCTTCTATCTCTGTTTTTTTTCAATTCAATTCAATTCTTATGTTTAGTGACTTCTAGGAGTGCCATTTCGGCACAGTTTTATGCTGTTTCTCTTATAAAAAAAAATAGCGGCTCACTCTCGCCTCGCTTGGGTTCGTCCCTAGATACGTTTTAACTGTTATTATGGATATCCCACGGGAAGCGTACATTTTTCCGGAATAAAAAGTAACCTATGTGCTATTCCAGACTATAATCTATATCTGTGCCAAATTTTATCTAGATCCGTTCAGCCGTTCTGACATGGTTGAGTAACAAACATCCATCCATCCAAACTTTCGCATTTATAATATTTATGGGATTTAATAAGTTTATTTCTGAACTAAATATAAAATGTCATTTATCCTCAGAATGTAATATTGTGGGTAGTTTTATATCGTAATGATTTGATGATAATTAACTTGCTTAGTTATGTTAGCGACGTTTTTACTCTCTTTTTTACGCATTAGAATTTAATATAGTTTAATAATCTTATTTCACCGACCAATCTCCCTCGTGTCTTCTCCATTCTATGTGACATTGACATAGTAATCTGTACTCAACTGGCATATTATAAAATCATTAAGAAGATAATTGAATTGAATTACTTATAGTTAAAGTGACGTAAAAACTTTGTTATAGATTTTTGAAGTGTAAACTTCTATAGGCAGGTTTGGATGGGGAGTAAATCCACGTAAGTCGTCATCGACATGGTCACGTGACGTGTTGACGCTAACACTCGGAGTGTCGATAGATGTCAGAACCAGATAAATGTGAACAGTTTTAATTTACAAATTTTAATTTAAGATCAAACAATTAATCTGAATATCCGAAAATAACAACTGATTGTTTATAGTTTTAAGTTTTCACTTCTGTCGGCAGTCCTCATGACTGGTTTTTACATCTGCTTTTGTAATAGTAATAAATAGGTACTTTTTTATATTATGATGGAAGAAATGTGATTAGATGTTTATTCTATAGGAAGATGATACTCGATTCTCCCATCCCATTGAAATACAACGTCGACAACACTCAGGTATGTATTCTTATTTTTTTTTTTTTATGTTTTGTGTATGTTTTTATTCAAAACAATATTTATTTAGTTGGAGCATATGTTTTCTGAATTTTTTTTTAATCATGTCGGATAACCTCATTTGAGAGTTTTCGTAATTTAAATGTGAAGGGCATATAAAATAAGTGCAAAGCAATGTCACGGTAATCTATACATATAATAAAATTGTAACTAAGCCGAATCTGTACATTAAATATTTTTTGGAAAATCTTATTGAAATATACATTATTATCGATGCAGAGGCCGAATTTATAGTTTTTAGAATTTTTTCTGTCTGTCTGTTACCGCATCACAGAAGAACCACTGGAGGGATTTTGATGAAATTTGGTATGATGGTAGCTGGTTATCCCGGTCAATATATAGGATACTTTTCACGGCGGGAAAATATCTCGTGTTATATATATGTCACTGTAAAATTGTAAACACCGCTAGATTACAATCTATCTAGCGAGATTGTAAACTATCGATTCGACAGTTTACAATCTCGCGAGATAGATTACAATCTAGCAGCACTTACAATTTATCGGAGACATAACATTACCGTGCTTTACTAACTACATGGATAATGTTCACAATTTCATGGGTTCTAATTTTTTTATGCGGAACTCTGATTCTTTGTCTAAAATAAAATTAGCTTAAGTTACTTCTTTTAACATCAGCTTTTTCTTATTAGTACCGTATATAATGTCATATGCATTTAGTAAAAAGCTGTTAATTTGATTACAAACAGACACTTCAATTTTATTTATCTGTACGGATGAAAAATGAGAATAATCTTTGTATATTTATTTCCAGGATACATCGTAAGAGCTAGAAACCCAGTGTCGTGGCAGTCGCCCTCCACGGCCTCCACGTCGTCACTGGCTATGGTATTCATCAAATAAACATATATATTTTATTGTTTAATATGTTGAAATATCTTATTTTGTTACTTAAGTTAATGTTTTAGTAAAAAGGTTAAAGGTATAAAACATATTTGGATTTTTTTTTTCAAATGTGAAATTGCTACTGAGCAGTAATAATATAATTATCATTTTTCTAGTGATTAATCTATATCTGTATTGAAATGATCTCAATTATTATTTGATACTAGCGACTCATCCTCGATTCGCTCGGGTTCGTCCCTAGCTTCCTTCCCCATACAAACTTTCATCCCCATTCTCACCCACATAAGGGATGATTTCCGGGGTAAAAACTATTTCATTCACTCACTTTTCATATCATGAGATTAAAAAAAGAAATCTTAGTAAAACATTTTTTTTTTCTTTTAATTTTCTTCTATACAAAACTTGCCCTGACAATAACAAACACAGAAAAAAAGGATTATCCAATTTGGTGCAGTCGATCGGAAGTTATGCGCGTACATACATTTCGGTGATTCATTTTTATTTATATAGATTGGTAGAAATGAACTGAAAATTCAGGATGATTGTCATAACCATACACGTAGAGACTAGACTGAGCAATACTGTCATGAAATTGATCACTCCCTAGAAAGAGAAAAGGCGAATGTGCGGCCAATACCTTTCCTTTATTCCAATTTGAACTTATAAATGGAATGTAAAAAAATTATAATATTATAATAGAATGTAAAATAGTTATACATATCTTCATTAATCGTATTTCAATTACTACAGAAGACTTGTGGCAGGACATTCGTATTGTCTCTGTCGCGCCTCTCCGCCATTTTGTGCTGACGGCTGGCAAAGAAACACTCAGTCCACTCGCTATGTTTAGGTCGTAACTAAAAAAGGCATATATTTGACATTTTACAAACAACGTTATGTCTTGAGATAATTTAAAAAAATAGTTTTTCATTCTAGTTTCAAATAGTACTTCTTTCTCCTAAGTACTTATGTCAATATTCAAACTTGTTAGAATACTGAATTTGTATTTTATTTTTCGATATCCTTAATTAACATAATATTGCTATCATTGTAAATATTTTTGTCTTTAATTGGTTTAAGAATATAGGAATTTAAAATGTATTGTATTTCATGTTTCAGTTAAGAGAAAAACTGACAGCCTTCCCGGGTTACAGGTTCGATAAAGAACCGGTGAGTGTGTGCGCTCTGCCTCAACTGTCAAGTGTCACTGAAGTCACTGAAACCGATGGACAGAGTTTAAATACATCACAAAGCACACTAAAACTACAACTACGATCCCACGGAGTTTGTCACAAGAAAAAAGTTAATACAAATAGAATAAGAGCCCAAAGTGACAATAAAGGTCTAAATAAAGAGGAAAATAAAAGAAAATGTACTTCCCCCATATTAAGTGATAGTGAAAATTCAGTTAGTTGTCTCTTAGTGGCCACAATTGGTTCGGCAAATGATTCTGTTATAAACGATACGTTAGAAAGGTTGCCGAAACACAAAGATATACATACAGATAATATAGTTGATATGCTAGCGCAGGAAGCTTTGCAGTCTTATAATAAAAAGAGTGAAGTCAATGTAGCCAGTGATAAAAATGAAAATAAAGGGGTAGAAAATGCTGTTATTAATAAAGATAAAACTAATGTCTTACAGAAGAAACAAACAATTATAAGTAATTCTACAACAGATGAGTCTAATATCGAAGTGTTTGAAGACACTCCGAATTTTATTAATTTGCGAAGAAAGCGCGTGAACAAAGTTGGTAAACGAATAGATGAAATTAATATGGAAAAGCAAACTTACGATATACAAGATGTTGAAGATTTTTTCTCCCAACATTTTGCTGAAAATAGAAATGGTGATTTGGTAATAAGTCCAACGCTCGCGAAAAAAATCAATGAAACAAGTTCAGAATCGAGTGAACCATTCGATCTTGATCCGATTATAAATATCGATACGGAATTCAACTTCAGTGAAATAGAAATTGTCGAGTGTCTAAATGATATAGTTGAAAAAGTTTGTCAGGATTTCGATAAGTGTACTGAATACCTAAATAAAGATCTAAATAACTTTGGAAAAGATATGGCGGAGGCTGGTCTTGATATGCCATTAAATAAAAACACTGACGGTAAAAATAAAGTAAAAAATACTAATAATGATAAAGAAAATGTTAAGGAAAAAGCAAAAAGCAAACCAACTAAAGGAATTAAACTAAGCTTTAAAAAGACCAAAGTAAGAGGCAAAAATAAAAATAAATTAAATATCGAAACTGTAAAACTAATGTCGCCTATAGTAGAAAGAGATAGCGTAATCGAAGATGTGGGTGTAAAAGAGAGAAGTCCAGAAACTTTGTTGATAAGAAGAAAACGAAAGTTATATTCACCCAAAGACGATCACAAAGTGAATGAAAAAGTAGGAGTTCATATTTCTGAGACCGAGGAAGATAGTATGCCATCTGCGTTTAAAGTTTACGACAAAACGCCAAAGTCCTTAGCGACACCTTACAAAGAAATAGATAACATCCGTCGAGATTCAATACGGAAATTGAGAAACAAAAAGCCGTGGAGAGACATCTCTGTTTCACCGAGAACTAAAAAAATGAACGATCTATTCGATAATGTGAAGAAAACTAAAGATAATGATGAGAAAATTATTCTAGCAGATAAAAAGACTCGTAATAAAAAGCTGGCTGTGTACAATTTTCCAAGCGATAGCGATGAAGAAGAATTAGAAACGGAAAAAATGACTAAAAAATCTAGCATGACCACTATTGCAAGTGAAAAATCGACAAAAATCCAACCTCCTCGACGCGGTAGAAGAAATAATAAAATAAACAATTCTGATTCTAAACCTGATAAAACTGAAGAAGCTGTAAAGAAAAATACTAAATCTAAAAATGTAAGACAAAAAACAAAGACACCTAATCGAAAACAACCTTTGAGATCTAAAAAAAATATAATAGACCAGCGAATGAGAGATCCGGCACCGGAAGTGTTGAATACTTCAATAGATATCGAAATTCCAAATAACAATATTACAGAACCGGAACCAAATATAAATAAACCGGAAATGGAAATAATAAATGATGAACCGGAAAAAGATAAGAATAAAACAAAGAAAAAGAACAAAGTAGACTTATCGCTGAAGAAAAGAAATGAAACAAATAAAACTGTAGATTTAGATAGCGATCGTGGAACATCGAGTCCTTTGCCTGGACTAATAGTAGAAAAAGCGCAGGTCCATAGAGAAGCAGATGATTCTATAACAGTCATTATGCTCGAAAACTTTAAAAATATAAGCCAAGATATCATCCCAGAAATAAATGATTTAAACACAACACAAAACCTACTAACAGATCTAGACCAAAATAACAATAGCCCGCCAAAATTAAATGTTACAGATGAATTTAATAAAACTAATCATTCTAAAATTGATACGCCTAAAAAAGTGAAAGCAGAAAAAAGTAAACCCAAAAAGCAAAATAGAGCACAAATTAGAAATATATCCGAAGATAAATCGAATACATCAGTTATTGAGTCTAATTCAGGCATTTCAATAGATACTATAGGAAAATCACCGATCACTGCTCACGGTTATGTTGAGCAATCTCCGCCTAATTCTAAAGAGCTGAATAAAACAGTTGAGCCCAGAGGTCTAGAAATACAAGACCTGAACCAGTCCATGAAAGATTATTACGAAAAACTAACTAATGAGCTAAATGATAGTCCTTGTAACCATTCGAAAAAGAATTCTGATATGCGAAATATGTCTGGTGATTCTTCCATTTCAATTAAAATTGACGAAAAAAAGAATTTAGCTAAAAATACAGCAGAAAATGTACATGTTTTTGCTAAATCCCCATCTGTGTCTATTGAAAGACTTTCTCCAGAAGAAATAAGTAGATGGTTACCACCACGATTAAATTCTATATTTGGCTCAAACCAAAGCTCGGAGAGCGAAATGTCCATACGAAAAACAAGGAGTTATTCTAAAAATAGTCGTAAAAATGAAAAATCCTCGACAATTCGGCAAAAATCTCCGCAAATGCAAAAATCTTTAATATCACCTATAAAAATGTATGGGGAAGTGGGAAAAGTTAAATCAGTTTCGTCACATGATGACGACGACTTCGTCGATCGCATTAAGAGTTTGATGACTCGAAAAATTTTGAAACCTCAAAATTCAAAATCTAACTACTGTAGTTCTAAGAAAGGCTCAAGTCCTGAAACAAGTTCTAAGAAAACTCCAAAAGAAGCTATTAAAAGAAAGTCGTCACCAATATTAAGTGTCAGGAAGGTGAGGAAAGTCAATAGCAAAAGTACTATCGAAAATGTTACAGTCTTTGAATCAGAAACCAGTTCGAGTGTCCACGAGTGGTTTAAGAGAAATGATCAGGACAAACAGCTTGGTAATTTCATTTTTTTTTTATTTTCTTTATGAAATATAAGTTTTTGCCCGCGATATCGCTTTTTAAGTACGATGTTAAGAAATAAATTATTTGAATTCAAAGTTCATGTAACACTAACATCTAACCCTTGCTTCCCTCAGGTTCGTCCGTACCTTGATTTCCCATACAAACTTTCATCTCCATTTTCACCCCCTTATGGGAGAATTTCCGGGATAAAAACTATCCTATGCCCTTCCCAGGGTCTCAAACTATCTTATTACCAAATTTCATCTAAATCGGTCCAGTAGCTTCGGAGCTTATTCGGTACAAACAAACAAAAAAATATTTCCTCTTTATAATATGAAGTATACATTACAATTTTTTTCTGATGTCACGACTCATGAGTTGAAAGGATCTTAGTGAAATTAAATTTCTTTTGCCTAATTTATCTTTTACCGAATAAAATTTCAAATTATAATAATTGTCTAACATTGAAATAGCCTGGATGGGATTACTTTATTCCAAAGGTAGTCTTCGTTTTCTATACCTTCTTCTATTTAGCGAACTATTAAACTTTTTTTTAATTTTTTTTTGTTTAAAAATTAGCAACGGGAGCTTTTTAAATGTTTTCTGAGAGTTTTTTTGTAAAAAGGTATACATTGTGTGCTTTATTTTTATACAGGATGTATTCTGAGTTTTACTCTAAATCTGTTGAACGGTAACAACGTGAAGAACATACACACTTATTCACATTTTTAACATTGAATGTATGATTCATGCTTTATCTTGTTTAGTTTTGTTTGCAGAAAGTCTAGATCACTCTCTAAAAGATCACTTGGAGCAGGTTATGGAAAAATTGGACACAACTTTGGTTGAAATTCACCATATGACAAGTAAAAAGTTAGTATTATTTATTATCTTTATATATGTACATTAATTCTTCTGTACGTGTGTATGTCACTGAACTCCACCTCCTAAATGGCTAGACCGATTTTGATGAAATTTTTTATTTGAGTGGATCCCTGGATGTTTTAGATTCACAACTTGACCTGATAGGTGGCGCTGTAGTCGGATTTTAGGATATAATATGAAGACTACGGTGAATACCGAATATGATGAAGAGCATATTCAATGTCTGTCAGTCCCGCTAGTATTAATTATATAATTAATTGTTCCCTTTTTAAAATATTACGAGTCTTGCCCGTTTTTTTATATTGAATAACATATATATATATATATATATATATATATATAAAGCTAAAGAGAATGTCCGTAGATTGCAAGTTTTAAGTCCCGTGTTGGGTCTGAATAGCTAACGGATTTTTGTCAGTAAAACTTAGTAGCATTGCGCCTTGACTCTCACCGGTCGTGTCTCGTGTCGTCCCGCCGGAGTATGAGAGTGACAGGAATAGAGAGTGCAAGTTGTGTCTGGTGTGGTGTGGTAACGCGCTCGCTTGGGAAACCGATTGAAGCGGGTTCAAATCCCGGGTCACGCACTTCTAATATTTTCAAGTACTAACGATTTCCAACATGATTACCACTTGTCTTACGGTGAAGCAAAACATCGTAAAGAAACCTGCATATCTGAGAAAACCTAGCAAGTTTTTGAGACATGATCAGTCCGCAGGCACTTGAACAGCGTGGTGGACTGTGGCCTGGTCCTCATATTGTAGGGAGGCCCACCCCCAATAGTGGGACGTTAAAATGGGCTGAATACAATACATTAGAATACTTTCAAGTAGATCTTGTATACTATAGTCGCTAGAAATTAATCAAAATCTTTTCCAAACAATGCTCATTAGTCATTGTCGCGATCAAACTACGAAAAATACAAAATTTGATGCAAATGTGTCCAAGGAATAAAAAGTTTCATACAAACTTTTATCCCTTATTTCACCCCTTTGGGGGTTGAATTGTTAAAAAATCTTTCCTTAGTAAATGCCTTCGTTATATGAGGAATACGTGTGCGAAATTTAAATTTTCTAGCCTGAAGGGTTGATACATCAGTCAATCACTTTTGCCTTTTATATATATAGATAAACTTTATTATACGAATTACATGTAATCTTATATTATTGTATTTCATTTTTTAGATTTGTCAGTATGTTCGTTGATGCTCAAAAACACTTAAACGAATTGAAAGAGAACAGACGTCGCATGTACCAAGAGACGGCTAAGGAAATTATAGCGGACATGGTAAAAATAATGGACAGTAAATTTTCTGAATTGGATAAAAGGTATGCTGTGTTCATGTTAAGATTTAATTTATAATTGTTTTTTATTGTACAAGTAGGTAATAAAAAAATGCATAGAAAGTGTTGTAGGTAAAAATGGACTTACAATCTTTTTAAGAGACCTCTTCCAGTCAACTCATGTATGTATGTGAATAGTGTAAATAAATAAATATAAATATGTTGGGATATTAACATATAGCACTATATAGTTCAATGGAATGCTGCGAGGCTTGTGTTATGGATACCAGATACTTGATACACTACACATATATAACTTTAAATACATATATATTATAAATATCAACATCCATGACTGAAGTACAAGCATTCGTGCTCATTACACAAATGAATACCCCCAGCGGGACTTGAACCCGCGACCGCTGGCACAATACGTAGGATCACAAACTGAGTCAAACGTATCGTCAAATACATAATATGTAAACATGTACAATACATATATACAATAATATGATTACATATCTATACAAGTAAATAAAGAAGTGTTTGCTTCTAATATTAAAATAACAGCTTTTTACTAAATGAAAATCCCGTTAAAAACAGTCAAGCCGTTTCAAAGATTACCCGGAATAAGCAAACAGACAGAGTAAAAAAATTTAAAATTTGTGTTTTTCTTATAAGTACCGTATATAATTTCATATATATAGCTGTTAATTTGATTTTACAAACAACTTCAATTTTATTTATCTGTATGGATGGTACGTAAATAAACAAAATATTATATATTTTTTAGATCTCAAGAACTGGATGAGCAGTTTATAAATAATATCAAAGACAAGGCTCGTCACCTCATCCATGAAGACTGCAAGCAGAAGCGAGTCATGGTGACATTACTAAAGGAGGATATACAAGCTGTTGTAGACCATATACAAAATAAGTCAGAGTGATAAAAATAAATGTATAATATAAGCACAGTATAATATTCCATGCAGTGATCGTCCATAGATTGTAACGGGAATACTGCCAAAGCAAGGGTTTTAAATAAAACTATCTTTTCGAATTATTTTTAATTTTTGGGTTCCCGACGTTTTAATGCAAATCTGAATGGAAAGCGTTTAAAGCATTAGAAATATCGGAACCCAAAAATCAAAATAATTCCGTGAAAGAATCTAAGAAAGTATTAAAGCAAGGGTTGTCAAAAATACCAGTTTTAAGTTACGAAGCTTGCACTATAGTGCCATCTCGTGGTAAGTTATAACTATACACGTCAACCCTAAAGCTTCCTAATATTAAGTGAACTATGTTCTGTCTTTAAACCTAAAGCTATTTCCCGACTGACATTTAAAAAGTTTGTATGACAGTCGGGTGCACTCCCCACTCTATTGCTGTAGACACCCTAGAATAATTTATGAATAATTAAGACTGTGAAATAAGTTTTAATTGCTAATTTTTAGTTAAAAATTGTTTATATGGCAACACTATAGGGTACTATAATTTTGTGTTCCTCGGAAAATTAATTTTATTGTTTTTTTTTATGTTATTTTAATTCAATCTTCTTATAACTGTTAAAATCTGAAGAGATTTTTATTATTTTAATGTTATATTGTTAAACTAGAGGCGTTTAATATATTATTCTATTTTTTGGCACTACTGAATTCATGTTAGATGATGTTATTAATTGTACATATACCCAAATATTATTTTATCTCATTATCTTTTAATTTGTTTAAGTACAAATTAATAATTATTGATTTTATTTTAAGTTTAATGATGTACGCCAATGATTTAGATGTAAATTGTTGAAATTCAATAAAATTTATTTAAATTTATTGAAATTGTTTTAAAACACATTATTGTAAAATTCGTTTTATTTCCTTAAAAATACATAATTAACAATACATCGTTTCAAAATGTTTTACAAAAAATAACAATATTTATGATTTACCCTTAAAGATTTTTGCCCCTACCCCCAATGTCAAATTGTCACAGATAACATAGGTACTCAAATAAGTTGACAAAATGGCGCTGATCAATATTTTATCACTATATATAAAATAAAGTCCCCCGTCGCGGCTGTCTGTCTGAACGCGTTAAAACTACTGAACGGATTTTCATACGGTTTTCACCAATAGATTAAGTAATTTATGAGAAAGGTTTAAGTGTATAATTTATAAAGGTTTTGTGTAAATTGGCTGAAATATAACGATGATTGTTGAAGATGTCGGAAAAAATCATGCGGACTGGGCACTTTATTGGCATGCATCGCGTCAATTAATAAAGTTACATGAAAATACTAGCAGAACCCGCGGTTTCACTCGCGATAAAACTACAAAAAAAAACTAAAAAGGTAGGTTTCATACAAACTTTCATCCCCTATTTTACCCCCTCAAGGAATAAATTTTCAAAAATGGTAAAACACTTATTTAATTGTATTGAAGAACATTAATACCAAGTTTCAAGTATTCTGATCATGTTTTTTTTGTTGTATTATAATGTGTTTTCCCATGGGAATAAGATAATCTCCCGCGGTATAAAATAGCCTATGCCACTCTCCAGCCCTTTAACTATCTCCACACGAAAAATCACGCCAATCCGTCACTCTGTTTCGAAGTGAAAGTAGGACAAACAAACACGCTTTCAATTTTATATTATTATTTGGATGTATGACAAAGAGTTATTCCTCTTAAAAAGATCTTATTAAATTGTAGCCCCTATTGAAAAACTCCAATAGGGTTTCATCAAAAGCGACAAAAGCCACATAGAAACCACATAGAAATTAATAAATATTTATTGGTTTCTATGTGGCTTTTGTCGCTTTTGATGAGATCCTAATGGAGTTTTTAAATAGGGGCAACGCTATGTACACGTATGACGTACCCAGGAACGTATGAAAACGTAGGTCACTAGTTACAAAAAAATGGATACAGGAATGAAGTAAACATTCAGAGCTATAAACATAGATAGGAAAATGGGATCAACTTTGCTATCTTTTTCTACTAATTATTAGTTAGATTACGTTTTTTCTCTATTTGACTTTGAAAATAAAATATGCGGCCATTTTGCCTATCATATTCCTTATCAACGCGTCGAAATACATGTATGTGCCGAGGTATGGGCTTTCGGAAGTTTTGCCGATAAATGTATGAGCGAGATAAAATGTCAGTTATCTTTTTCTAAAATTATATAGAATAATATAATAATAAATACCAATGTATGTATGTTTATTCCTTCTTTACGCTATAACGACTTAACGGATTTGAGTTGAATTCGGAATGGAGATAGTTCATGTACTGGAATAACACAAGACTTTTAGTTTTAGATGTATGGTATGGTATGGTATGTTCGGGCTGTTCTCCGCAACTCGACGACTATGCGCCTATTTTGCGTGTGGGGGGAAATTAGATTTGTTTCATTCTTGCCATCCCAGTTCCTCCAGGAAGTTCAGCAATTTCTTCGTTTTGCCAAATGTTTCCGGGAGTGTGCTGGGGGTCCCAAGATGTTGTGCCCGGTATGCCGCTACACCTGGACAGTACAAAATAACATGTGCAGCCGTTTCATCAGCCCTCATGCAGGCCCTGCAAAGTGGGCTGTCGGTTATACCTATATTAAATAGATGTTTGTTGTAAGGTCCGTGCCCCGTTAGGGCCGCAGTTATCTGTCTAATTTGAGGTCTGTTGAGTTTGATTAGACGGTTAGTCATTTTGGCGTCGATGGTTGGGAGCGATTCCCTCGCCTGTCTGCAATCTACGACCTCACGCCATAGTTTATTGTGTTGGCGTTTAGTGCGTTGTCGGATTTGGCTTTTGAGCCAGCAGGAAGGTAGTGAGACGATAGGCTCTGGTCCTATCGTCGTAATGTCGGAACCTCTTCTTGCTAGCTCATCAGCCCTATCATTTCCCCACGAGTTACTATGGCCTTTAATCCATTGTAAGGTGATCTCATTTTGGTCACTTACCTGTGTTAAAGCGTTGTGACATTCATAGATCAAACCTGATGTGGTGGTGTTACTATTTAATGCTTGTAAGACTGACATACTGTCTGATAGTATGCGAATGGAGTAACCTTTTACATCCTTTGTCGCAATTGTTCTGGCTGCCTCAAGTATACCTAGACATTCAGCTTGGAATACTGTGTTGTAGGTACCTAAAGGTATTGAAGTTTTAATGTTTAGATCATCAGAGAATATCCCACAGCCTGTTCCTGATTTGGTTTTCGAGCCGTCGGTGTATATTCTCAGGTTTTTGCTATCGTGACCTTCATATGTGTCTTCCTCTAGCTGTATTTTGTATTTTTTGTCAAAAATATATCTTATTTGTATTCCGTCGTTGGGTGCTCCCGCGAGAGGAATGTCCTTGACTACGTCCGTTAAAATTTTTGTGTGCGGTGTGTCTGTTTTTCTTAGCAGCTTTTGACTATCTAGTCTTATCGCAGTAGTCGCCGCTTCTTGTTGTATATACAGGTGTAGTGGTAGAAGATTTAACATGGCTTCGAGGGCCGCGGTGGGTGTTGTCCTCATGCAGCCCGTCACTGCCATGCACACTAGCCTCTGCCAGCTTTGTAGCTTAGTTTGTGCTGTAGTTAGGAGTGTTCTGCGCCACCATACCACGGCACCATAGCTGATCATAGGTCGTATAACTGCCGTATACAGCCATAGGGTTAGTTTGGGGTTGAGACCCCATTTTTTACCTAGCATTCTTCTGCATTGCCAGAAGGTGATACTGGCTTTGTTTAATTTGTTGTCTAGGTGTTTGGACCAGTTTAGTTTGTTGTCTAGAGTAATTCCTAGGTATTTTACTTCTGTTGTTAGTGTCAGGGTTGAGTTAAAGAGTTTCGGTAGAGTGTAATTCCCCAAGATTCTTTTGTTTGTGAACATTATTAATTCTGTTTTATGTGGATTGACCGTCAGATTATAATCTTTACACCATTTTTCCACTATTTTCAGGGCCGTCTGTGTTAATTCACAGATCGTACTTGCGAATTTGCCTGTTACAAGGATTGCTAGGTCATCTGCATATCCTATTGTGTAAAATTTTTTGTCGTTGAGTAGGGTTATTAAATCGTTGACTACGAGGTTCCACAGAAGAGGTGACAGCACCCCTCCTTGTGGGCACCCTTTGGCAACAATGGCTCCTTGTTTGTTGTCGTTTCCCAGCCTGACCATTCTATTCGCTAACATGTGTTGGATCCAGTTAGTTAATACTGGATTCACATCATGTCTGTTAAGTGCGGCTCTGATGCTGGTAAAGTTAGTTTTGTCAAAAGCACCTTCAATGTCTATGAAGGTACCTAGGCATATGTCTTTGGTGTCTAGCGCCTCCTCAATTTTGCCTACTACTGCATGGAGTGCTGATTCCGTTGATTTGCCTGAGCTGTAGGCGTGTTGATTACTGTGTAAGGGTATCTTTGACAGTATGTTATCTCTCAGGTATCTGTCACATATTCTTTCCAAAGTTTTAAGTAAGAATGATGTGAGGCTGATTGGTCTGTAGGATTTTGCATCCGAGTAGTCTGATTTCCCGGGTTTCGGTATGAAAATTACCTTAACCTCTCTCCAGGTTTTGGGCACGTAGCCAAGTGCTAGACATGCTTGGTATATTTTGTTGAGTATGTGATACAGTTCTGGGCCTCCCCATTGTATGAAGGCTGGGTAGATAGTTTTAGATGTATCAAACAAGCATTGTTTCGTGCAATAATTACCTATTTATATAAATAAAAATTAATATTCGTACGTTTGTCCTCTATGCGTTCCTAAACCATTGCTCCGATTGTGATAAAATTCTGGTGGATTATTCTGTATGTTGCCTGCCTGCGAAAGTTCCTGGCTCAATTTTTTTTCTTTTATGCGTTTTTAAACCATTTAAGTTTAGGGACGTACCCGAGCGAAATCAGGGAAAGTGGTCAATAACTAATAAAAAGAGAACACGGCCGCCATTTCCAACTTATTTGAATACAACTATACATTAGATATCACTTCACATATATATGTACATAGTGTTTTGTGTCTGTTCACTTAATCACTTTCATACTAGGTCTCTTCCTGCGGCGTCACTTGTGCTAGGAATATTTGGTGCGGTTGATGTGGCGTTTGAGATGGAACCTGAAATATACCAAATATTATTATATTATATTTATATTATAATTATATTTATTGCTCATCTTACATCATAAACTAATATAATAATCAATTATTATAATAAATAAACAAGTTATATCAACTTCAAACTGCGCTTGCTTTAATTACACTTTTGAATGTCTCCACAAACATACGATTTACAGGTACAGTCTGCAATACCTTTATACAAGACATTGTAAACTGTACCATATGGATATAATATATATATACCATACTTTCATCCCCATTTTCACCCCCTTAAGGAATGATTTCCGGGATAAAAACTATCCTGTCCTTCCCAGGATCTTAAACTATCTTCTTACCAAATTCCATCTAAATCGGTCCATTAGTTTTTGAATATTTCATTACAAACATACAAAAACTACAAATTTTGCAAAATCAAAGTGTAGTAATATTAGCAAATCAAACAAGTGGCATATACTAAGTACTAACGTGTATGATCTGCGGCTGCGGCGACTGCTGCTGCGGCTGCGCTTGGATCACTATCGGCTGGTTGGGGTTGTTCTGTATCTGAAGCCGAATCATGTTCAGTTGCGCCTGCGTCAGCTGGATCTGGGGGTGGGGATTGTAAGTTACACCTTTGTCACTTATAAATCGTTCTCTCCTATTGTCAAATTTTATCAAAACCTATACAAGAGTTTAAGCATGAAAAATTACCAAACAAACAAACAGATATACAGAGTTTACTGTTACATTTATAATATTAGTATCTAGCGACTCACGCTCGCTTCGCTAGGGTGCGTCCCTAGGTACGTTTTAATTTTTTTGAGCGAAACCCTAATTCTTTTTCGAAATTTACTCCTAAGTTACTCCTTATAATATCAGCTATCAGCCAGTGAAAGTCCCGTTAAAATTGGTCCAGTCGTTTCGGAGATTAGCCGGAAGAAACAGGCAGACAAAATTTTTAAAAATTGTGTTTTTCTTATAATTGCCGTATACAATTCCATATGCATTTAGTATAAAGCTGTTATTTTGACATTACAAACAGACACTTCAATTTTATTTATCTGTATAGATAAATTAATAATTATTAAATTAATTACTTCCAAAATTTTGAACTCCTAACTGTTTAGCTTTAAAGTTTTTAAACAAACACACACTAAACTATATATCCTTGTAGCGCTAGTTGGCTAGTCTGACTGACATCAGTGAGGAGAAAAATGTAACCACTACTCACAGGCACAGGCTGCACATCCCCGGAGGACGTGACCACTTGCTGCACCAGCGTGACGGGCTGCTGGCTGGTGGTGGTTGTTGCCGCTGCACTTGATGATTGCTGAAACCAATAATAATATGAATATAATAGATGTTGCGCTCGAGGCATTATGCCATTTTGTAGGGGCACATCTAGTGGGAGTCACCGTTTAGCAAAATATTCAATCTGAGACTGATGAGAAGGCGGACGCCTGGTCATCGAACAGCCTAGTTTTAAAACCATCCAAATTTCATTCCATAATCCTATTTACTTTTACATAGTTCCTACAAATATCCAGAGGCCATCTTTGGGCAATTCAATATGGGTTATTCAAAGATGCTGATGCGTCACATTAAATATATTTGAACCTCTTAAGACGACGCTACGTGTCCCCACGCAAACCTTCCAAAGGACTGGGCTCCTTCAAACTCGTGAATTCTTTAGAGGTACAATTAATAATAATACTAATATACTAGCTATTGCCCGCAACTTCGTCCGCGTGGAATAGTGACTTTGCTCGCAGAGCTACCGGGCGGCGGCCAGCGCCCTCCCCCCTCACGACTGCCCCGCCCTCACCTTGCATCGGGCTGAGAGCGCGCTCACCCATAGTCCGCGTAAAGTAAAATATGTATATTTTAAAACTATGATATCTCCTAAGATATTCATTGAAATCAAATGATGTCAAGGGCAATTTTGTTAAAAATTAAATACTTGTGATGAATAACGTATTTATTTGGATAAGGATTAATATCATGTTTATAAAAACACCTTTGGAAGTAATGCATTATTTTAGAACAAATTTTATTACCATAAAAAGGGTTATATTGAGTCAACCTTAAAAGATAGATATATACTATCGCGGACTTTTTTTTAGAACTTTTAAAGAGGAACAATTCCGTCATACACAATTTTTACGTAACTTTAACCGTTTACGCAGCGCACGCAACGGAAGCTCTCAAAAGGAATCATTTTTTCCCGTTTTTGCAACGTTTTTCATTTATGCTCCGCTCCTATTGGTCGTAGCGTGATGTTATATAGCCTAAAGCCTTCCTCGATAAATGGACTATCCAACACAAAAAGAATTTTTCAATTCCAACCAGTAGTTTTTGAGATTAGCGCGTTCAACCAAACAAACAAACAAACAATCTAAACAAACTCTTCAGCTTTATAATATTAGAAAAGATTAGTATAGATAAAAAATACGTTGATATGTTGTTTTGATGTTGTGTAAAAGGCGTACAGATTAGGATCAGTTGTTATTAGCAACAGGATTGTCACCAAGAAGAAAGAAAAATTAGCACACTTCACATGTCTTTCGAAAACCTGCTGGAATCCCTCCAGACATGCAGATTTCCTCACAATGTTTTATTTACTGTAAAACAAGTGATAATCATATCGGAAATGCACATGAGAATATCAAAGGTGCAAGAAGTGGGGAGTCGAACCCGCTTCACTCAGTTTCCCAAACAAGGCTTTAACGCTGAGCCACTGCCTTTCCCTACCACTTCCTTTCATCTATGGCATTTCTATTATTAATATGTACATATATTACCTGTACAACTTGAGCGCAGGGCTGAAGCACAAATTGGGGCTGATTCGTTAGAGTAGTCTGGTGTTGTGATATCTGAAGCAAAAACCAAATTTACTAAATCATTATAGTGTTTACTTCTTATTCTTTCTACATTTTTCTTCTTTTTCTCACTGTAATGACTTGAACAATTTGGTGACAATTCGAAATAAATAAATGTCGTTAATTAATACACGGGCTATTTTTGTGAGGGAATGAAAACTATTATTGGTATGTGTATGAATGTTTGCAACTTCTCGAATGGAAGGATTTAGGTCAAATTTAGTAGCACAAAGATGAACTAAGTCACTCTGAGATGCACCCTAGTAAACAATAAGTTGTTTGTAAAGTTTGAAAATGTACTTGAAAATTGTTTACTCTATAGACGTAGGAACAACCTTAATGAAATAATCACACATCTATGCATAAATCTCATGTAACGATGCGGTAAGTCTCATCTAAATCTTCAGTTTACACATAATTATGTAACAAACATACAAATCCCATAATATAAATATTATAAATGCAAAAGTTTGAACAAATCTGGATGAAATTTGGCAGAGATAGATTATAGTCTGGAATAGCACATAGGTTACTTTTTATACCGGAAAATGTATGGTTCCTGTGGGATAGATTTGTTTTTGTTTTTCACAGAGCAAGGGATTGACTATCTATTTCTTATTAACCATTAAAACGTAAGAACGCGAGCATTAAATGCGAGCAAAGAGATTGTACGTTGCTAGAATCTTTCTAAACTTATCATCAATTTTATTATCAATAGATCATCTCACCTGCTCTGTAGATGGGGTTGCTCTGGGTGGGTCGTCCCTGGGCTTGCTTGGCTTCACCTCGTGTCGAGGCACTATATCTATAAGGAAGTCAAACTGATCCGATTTGGATATCGCCATGGCAATGTCGTTACGCTGGAATTAAAAAGTATGACAAAACTGAAACATTTCAAGTCCTCAGATAAGTAAAAAGCTAACTGTCTATCATTTATTTTCTAATTAGGTGTATACCAAATAGTAGTAATACACAAGTACTATTCAAAAATATAACCCACTAGTCTAGGGGTTGTATACCATATACTAAACAATAGCCAGGGGATGCATAATTAGCTAGATTCAATCTTGCATTGGGGCTGATTAATAACCTATTGGGGCTGATTAATAACTGCGATTTTCTATCACAAAATCCTTCGTTATGCGGTAGGACAGATGGTTCAAATTGGGAAGTTAACATGGTTCAAACCCCAAGAACATGTTAAATTATCAGTTCTGTTTTCTCACTTAATGAGGACATTTTTATATTATGAAATAGGAAAATATACATAGCAAGCAATTGCAAAGAAAATTGTTACGACATAAGCTCTTCAGAGCTACAAGCAATTATGTTATAATCTATATTCTATACTAATATTATAAAGAGGCGGAGTTTGTTTGTTTGAATGCACTAATCTCAGAAACCTTCTTATCCAATTTGGAATTTTTTTTAGCATTAGATAGGCTATATATCATCATACTACTACCCAAGGGGGCAGAGCCGTGAGTTCTGCTAGTTATTTATAATGCAACTTACTTGCAAAGTCCTTCTTTTATTATCTTCAGTGTGCGACCAGGCTCTTAAAGTTAACTCATGTATAAATATCTCAGCGGCCTTCGCAAAGAGCACCGGTGCTTCAGCTGATATCATTTTTACTTCCTCATCTAATTTCATTATTTTCTTAATCCGGGCTAATGGTAAAACTTGAGTTTTAAAATCTTCCTGAAATTTAAATGCATACTACATTAATAACATAAGCATATGCAAAAACAAATGTTATTTGAAAAGACATACTTCACTTTTTCTTATTCCTAAGAGAGAAAGATTTTTTTTTTTGTGTTTTCATCTGCAATCAGTCCCTGCACTGCACTATAAGTGGATAGGAGGTGCAATAACTGGTGTGATGAGTGAGCCCTTCATTGAGGACACTTCTCGTGTTATAAGGGTGCTACAACCTCTTGTACAAGAAAGATTTACAGAAAAAAAAAAAGAGAAACAAACCCCATTAATTTTTTTCATATCCTCATTGACTTTCACCCAAAAGGAATTTAATGTGGCATGAATATTATCCACTGGTGTAATCTCTTCCACACACTCTCCATCGTGTTCTTCAGAACCTGCTGAAGTTCCAGCTTGATCTCTATGGGAATAAATAAAATTTACTATTAAATATTATTATTACTTATTCATATGCTAATACAGCTAACAATAACGAAAAAAAAAATATATGTTTACACTGTGAGAGTTATGGACACACACAAGGTATGAGGATTTGAACCCATGACCATGGAATTAGAATCCTTCTTTCATATAGTAAAAATTAAGAACTTAGCATTTTTTTTTTAATATGAATTTAGATATAGGTGTAGATTAGCAGTATGCCAAATATCTTTGACTAATAATAAGGTTTAGGAGAAAAAGTTGTGATATTATTTAATGAGCCGATAAGAATATTGATACTGTGTTATTGCGACTAACTTCTTGTAGCAGGACACGCGTCACTACAAGTGTTAGAATATTTATTACGTAAACAAGTATACTAGACATTAGAATTTATTATGATTAGGTTTAGGAGTTACTGAAGAAAGATTTAATACATGCGAATATTACATTAAAAATTAATTAAGCATAGTGAATGATAACTTACGCTGGCACAAAGAAGCACACGGACATTTTGTCTTTGAAGAGACGACCGCACGACCGGAATTAATACCTCCCTTTAATTATTTTCATCCAAATTTCTAAATATTGTTTAGGATTGCAAATGAAAACATTAGCCGCGGCCAAAGTTATTAAAAACACAGTAACCAATAATCAGTGTAATATTCGGAGATCTCCAATCACCAATTACTGAAAATGCGCCACTTCCACGATTCGTCCACCGATGACCAGTCACAAGCTTGACGTATACTCCGTGTTGCTATATTTCTTCTGAACTATTTACTCCTAGTTTAATTTGTTAATAAATTATGACATAAATATTATAAGAAACAATAAATACTTTAAGTCTGGTCGTTTATGTGAATATATTACATTTAAAATGTATGATATTATGGACAAAAAAATATTATAGTTAGGGAGAATTTAGGAGAAAAATTTATAGATAACTAATATATCTAGCAACATTAGCAGGAAATGGAATTAAATGTCACGACGTCATCGATCGGCGTCCCACAATAAAATGGCGGCCGCGGAGATACAAGTTATAAATCCATCAAATTTAGCAAAAATAGAAAGGTTTGAAATCAAAAATTGATATAATTGTAAAATATATTTTCCTATTAGTACAAAGTTTAATAAATGCAATATGTATCAGTTATTATTAATTTAGTGCAATGTTTTGTTAGTGATGTTTTCAACGCATTTTGTTTCCAGTTTCCTCAATGATCCCAGTTATAAGGAAATTATTGAGAACTCGTCTACATTTAACTCGCGACTATGTGCGGAAAGAAGAATGCGAATGCCCTTCATCGACACACAGACCGGTCAGTACAATTATTAATAACATTCAACATTTATTTATCTTTAATTACTAAAACTATACTAATAGCACAGTGTACTAAAAAATAACAGTGGGCTATCGCCTTTGATGTTTGACGAAAAGCCGACACCGCGTAGCGTACTGCGCATTACGCAGGGTTGTTACAGATTTTTTTCAGTGGCGGATTTACCGGGAAGCAAAGGAAGCAATTGCTTGGGGCCCCGCTTGGACAGGGGCCCCAAAATTTGCAAAATTTTGAAAAATATTCGCAAATTTGAAAAAAAAATACAAAATACAAAATAAAAAATCCAAAATAAAACAATCCAATCCATCGATATGGTAAATAATATCGATTTTTCATTGTCCCCAAATGATTTTAAATTACAAGTTCAAAACTATATTCGCGCGTATAGTTGGCGCTTCAGTCGCTCGTGTTTGTGTCTTCGTCTGAACAGCTGTAATTGTAAAAGCATCATCTTCTCTAATACACCGAGCAAGTAATAGGTAATTGAATTATATATCAGATTTCAATAACACAAACTTACTTCAATTTTAAATCAAAACAAGTTCAACGAACAAAATTGTAAATCATTTTCAAAGATGAATTGTTTTCAGCGTTTCCAAATATTGAATGCCTCATCAGGCTATTCCTTACACTACCGATAACTAATAGTACAGGGGAGAGATCGTTCAGCGCATTGAAACGCGTCAAAAATTATTTACGCTCGTCGATGTGCCAAGAAAAAGTGAGTGATTTAGGCTTACTGTTTATCGAAAAAGACAAGCTTCAAAAACTTGACTTTGATGATGTCATTCATCAATTTGCGACTGAGAAAAG
This sequence comes from Fabriciana adippe, assembly GCA_905404265.1. Lineage (NCBI taxonomy): Eukaryota > Metazoa > Arthropoda > Insecta > Lepidoptera > Nymphalidae > Fabriciana > Fabriciana adippe. The sequence goes on along the minus strand of FR990005.1, from coordinate 4,649,429 downwards.
TAGGAAAAAGTTGTAATTTAGTTAATAAACTAGCAGAACCCGCGGCTTCGCTCGCGATCAAACTTTGTTACTTGCAAAAATAAGGAAAACAAATTTCATTTTAGCGATCGTAACTCAATATATCCAGTATCTTGAAAGATGTTACGCGTATATTCTGTAAATAAATTTACACTTTAGATATTTAGCAAGCTTCACTACCTGTGTTTTTTGCACATTTTCCTACTCTCCATCTCTCCAAAGTTAGAGGAAGAGAATACAATAATACAATCGCATACAATGTTTACGACTTTAGAGTCATGTTACTCGGTTAATGTGGGTTTTTTAACTAACATACTAACAGGCTAACATCTACGTTATTTTTAAATGCTAATGCTATGTACACCTGAAGCTTACAGTCTCTCCGTCTCCCTCCTTCTCCTTTTTTTTAAGTTACTTATATAAATTGCCATTCTTATTTTGCTGTAGCTGTTGTGGCCAGCCGAAAAGTTATCCATAATTTTCCTTTGGATTCGGAATAATTTCTGTTCTCTACTTTATATCCCACACAGTAAATGTGCACTTACGGAGGACTTGAGTCTTGTTACACTATTTAAATATATTCAACAATTCCAACTTCACCGTCCAGTTTTACCACTTAGGGGCTGAATTTAAAAAAATCTACAATACACGTTTATTTAAATGTATTGAAGAGCATTAATACCAAGTTTCATGTAATTCTGATCATAAACAATTTTCTCCTTATATAAACAGCACAATCCCCTTTTACCCTTTAAAGAGATGAATTTCGAAAAAAAATGATATTTGTATTATTTTAGTTACCATTTTAAAGGTAAATACCATTTTCGTGCATTAATTACAGAGTTTCATACAAAATTTCATCCCATATTTGACAGCCTTATAGGATGAATTTCAAAAAAATTAAAATACGTATTTATTTAATTATATTGAAGAGCATTAATACCAAGTTTCAAGTAATTCTGATCATAAATAATTGTTTGCCCATATAAACTTTATCACCCCCTTTTACCCTCTCAAGGGATGAACTTCGAAAAAAATCTAATACATATATTTTTTATTTTTCATCTTAAAGCTAAATACCACTTTTCATGCATTTCGCATTAAGAATAACAGAGTTTCATACAATCTTTTATCCCGTATTTTACCCCCTTAGAAGATGAATTTAGAAAAATCCTTTCTTAGCGGATGCCTAAATTGTATAAGGAATATGTCCTCTAAATTTCACGTTTCTACGACCAGCGGTTTAGGCTGTGCGTTGATCGATCAGTCAGTCAGGACAAAGCATTTTATGTATATATAGATTATAAGTAAACTGAATAATATATTGATTTTGCAAAATTAAGACCAGGCTGTCCGGGCGAAGTAGGCATTTAACGCTACCTCCCCTCCCGCAAAGCGAGCTGTGCGCTCACGTCGCCGGCGTGAACTCACAACTACAGGCCAAGCGTCACAGAGTACGCAAGCGCGTCTGTAGGCAGTAGGCCAAATTATTACATTAATTTGTTTTTAATATTATTGGAATTTAAAATACGGGCATTGATCCGGTAACATTTTGTTTTATTATAATAAGTATATACTTAGTAATAGCGAAAACGTAAGACATTTTTATGTAACAAATTAATTTGAATAAATATTGAACATGTGAATTATAATATTTTATTCTATTATTTATATATTCATATAGATACTTTAGGAATCTGATCAGGAAGATATTTATGTTTTTGTTGGTATGATGTTTAGAAATTTACAAATTATTATGTATTTTTTATAATATTGAATAAAAACTTAAAAAAAAAATAAATAAAAACCGACTTCCTGGCACTGAAAAGTAAAAAATAACTAAACAGAGGTTTTCATTTAAAATAGATACCTAATCAGATATTTTCGAAGTCGGTGTGCTTTGATTTGTATTGGCTGGCACCGACTTCGAAAATATCTGATTAGGTATCTATTTTAAATGAAAACCTCTGTTTAGTTATTTTTTACTTTTCAGTGCCAGGAAGTCGGTTTTTATTTTTTTTTTTAAAGTTTTTATTTTTCCATTTTTAGTGTAGACGTAATAAGCAAGTAATTTGTAAGAAGAAAGATTTTTAATAAAAACATAATATTCGATTAAGCCATTTATTTAAAAACTGCTCGACCGATTTCGATAAAATTTATATGGGACCACCGGGGAAGAATACTCTTTGAAACAAAAAAAAATTTTCCAAATCGGTTCAGCCGTCTTCGAGAAATCCGTGAACATACATAAAAAAAAAGATTCCGACGAATTGAGAACCTCCTCCTTTTTGGAAGTCGGTTAATAAAAAATAATCAAAAGCAATCGAAGGATTATGATTATAAACCACTTATTTCAATTTCCATACCAGGCATGAGTTGGCGTAGCGGTAATAGCTCTGTCTAGAAATTCTATGGTGGTTGGTTCGATTCCCTGTGCTCTAGGACATTTTTTTTCTTTTTCTTAATTTTGTATATTATTCATTTTTCAATTATGCAAAGAAATTGATATTTTATTTATTTATTTATCATTTATTGTTTTTTTTTATATGTATAGATATGCAAAAGGCATAGAAATGATAAAAAAATGGGATTTTGGACTTTTCAACAAGGAATAGTAACTAAAGCGCATGCGAAAAAACTTTGTACATAAAAATTCAAAATTCAATATATAAATTGAGAAAAAGGAAAAAAAATATATATACACAATACGGAGAATCGAACCTACGATTATCGATATTCTAGTCCGAGATCATACCGCTATACCAACTTATGCTTGGCTTGCTAACTGAAATATGTGGTTCATAAGGTGCGAAATATTGTTTTATTTTTTACTAGCGACTCACCCTCGCTTCGCTCGGGTTCGTCCCTAGTTACGTTTCACTGCTGAACTGAGCTAAACGTTGATAAGTCAGCCTGTGAGTCGCGAGTAGTGAATAAAAATAGTAATTGCGAGTGTACCTTAGGTGATAGACATATAATATTGCGAACTTCCCTGTATAACTTTTTAAGACCTACAATTTTCTAGTACATTGTTTTGATTTATCTCTTAAGGTTCAGCCAGCGTTAGCCATATAAACTTCTAAGGACGCCGCGATAGAACCAGTCATTGCGTTTTCCCGCGGGAACGAAAAATGTGCCTGTAGTAAAAGGTATCCTAAATGTTGACTCGAGTGATAAGCTATCACTATACAAAATTTAATTGAAATCGGTTCAGTACTTTTTGCGTGAAACGCGCACATCGATTTAACTAAGTTAGTTTTGCTATAGGTATAGATAAGAATAGGTATTGCGAGTGTACCTTGAGAGATAGACATATACTGTTGTAGATATTTCTGTTGGCCTTTTCAAGATCTACAATTTTTTAGTACATTGTTTTGATGTATGTCTTTAGGTTTAGCCAGCGGAGGGTTCCTAAGGAGGACTCGATAAAACCAGTTATTGCGATTTCCCGCGGGAAACAAAGATTTTCCAAAAGTAAAAGTTATCCTAAATGTTGACCCGAGTAATAAGTTATCAGTTCACAAAATTTCGTTGAAATCGGTTCATTACTTTTTGCGTGAAACGCATACAGACAAACAGACAAACAGACAAAAAGACAAACAGACAAACAGACAAACAGACAAACAGACAAACAGACAAAAAAAATAATAACTATTGTTTTGGGGTCTATATCGTATACATAATACGTTACAGTCATTGTTTTTAAAAAATATTTCATGTACAGATTTCGCTAAGTTACTGCTTTATTATAGTATAGATAACGTACTCGTATAAGAAAACAGTAATATCATTCAATAAAAATAGTTATAGCGAGTGTACTTTAGGAGATAGACATATACCGTTGAGAACTTTTCTGTAGAACTTTTTAAGACCTACAATTTTTTAGTACATTGTTTTGATTTATCTCTTAAGGTTCAGCCAGCGTTAGCCATATAAACTTCTAAGGACGACGCGATAGAACCAGTCATTGCGTTTTCCCGCGGGAACGAAAAATGTGCCTGTAGTAAAAGGTATCCTAAATGTTGACTCGAGTGATAAGCTATCACTATACAAAATTTAATTGAAATCGGTTCAGTACTTTTTGCGTGAAACGCGCACATCGATTTAACTAAGTTAGTTTTGCTATAGGTATAGATAAGAATAGGTATTGCGAGTGTACCTTGAGAGATAGACATATACTGTTGTAGATATTTCTGTTGGCCTTTTCAAGATCTACAATTTTTTAGTACATTGTTTTGATGTATGTCTTTAGGTTTAGCCAGCGGAGGGTTCCTAAGGAGGACTCGATAAAACCAGTTATTGCGATTTCCCGCGGGAAACAAAGATTTTCCAAAAGTAAAAGTTATCCTAAATGTTGACCCGAGTAATAAGTTATCAGTTCACAAAATTTCGTTGAAATCGGTTCATTACTTTTTGCGTGAAACGCGTACAGACAAACAGACAAACAGACAAAAAGACAAACAGACAAACAGACAAACAGACAAACAGACAAAAAAAATAATAACTATTGTTTTGGGGTCTATATCGTATACATAATACGTTACAGTCATTGTTTTTAAAAAATATTTCATGTACAGATTTCGCTAAGTTACTGCTTTATTATAGTATAGATTCGCTTTTGACGCCCGCGCTCAGCTGATTGCGCTCACTAACCACTGTGCCTATTCCACCAGGGGCGCCACTTCAAATAACATATTTAGTATTTACACTAACTTTACATACTGCTTTATTTTACATAAAAAAACTTCGACGTTGTTATGATGTAAATAATATATTCCCAAAAGGTCTTCAGTAAATTTAAAATGGCATTTGTACATAATAAAAGGTAAAGTTATAAGTATGAAGATAATCTGCTGAACTACAGAAAATATAACAATATAGAAATCTGCATTATCCTTGAGGGACAAACATACCCTATATTTTATTATGATATACCTACTTACTAGTTTTGGTTAGCTAAGTTCACGTTATGTTTATGAAATTTGGTAGGTATGTTACATGTAGATTTATGTGAAACCCGCAACCAAATCTTACGCGTACAGTCGCTTGATGAAGTCGTGGCAGAGTTGGTAAGTGACCCTCTCTGCCTGCGAAGCCCGATGCCCGGGGTTCGAATTCTGGCCACAGCAAATATTTGTCTTCTCTCGGGTCTTGTATATTTTGTGGTGTGTTTGTGTGTATGTCTGACCATAGACTTTTAGAAAAAAATAAAAAATGCAGCGGTTCTAGGTGCGCGAAGTATATCTTCCTATTATTGAAAGCATTTTTTTATAATCGGATTATCTAATACCAGAGACACGGTAATGATATATACAGTATTGTAACTCGGCCCTGTCCTTGAAATAATTACCTACGCGCCAGTACAGCCGCCCTACACAACGACGCGAGAGGGCTGCCCGTCTACAGTATTTTAATTTCATCTTGAGTTTCTTTCTAGTTTAGTGATTGCAAATATTTTATTTTTTATTTAAAAAATATTATTAGTAAATTTAATTAAAAAATCTCAAATTTATAAGGGTAGGTAGGTGACTCTTATTTTGAGATTGAAAAATATTTGCGCCTCGGCTGAGACGTACGAAAAACTTTATTGTTAAATTTAATAGTATAAATAATTCGCATTCGGATAAACCCCTTTAATTAAAAATATTTTAAATTTAATTTTTAATTTAATTATTTTATTTTTAAAACATACGATGTCTCGATACTTTTTTGTTGGACATTAGCGAAGTTACAGGAGAAATAAAATGTTTATTTTTATATCCAATTATAAAAGTTGCATAACATAACCATCTTATACAATTTTCATATCTAATTATACGATCTGGCAGCCCTTTACGGTTGTCTACCGAGTGTATACCGAACGCGAGCCGCGTAGGAATAACTCGATTTTCGACCGTTTGTATGAAGATGAAACACTGTATATAACATTACCGTGCCAGAGCATATTATCAAAATTTTACATAAAAACCTGTCGTACCTACTTATACATACCTATACACCTACTTATATATACTTACCTAGATATAAAGTTATCATATCGCCAGTACAGATAGGTAGGTATACGGCTCTATTACAGTTGTATAGATAGTAGTGGGTATAGAATAAATACTAAAACGCAATAATAAATAATAATAAATAAATGAATAATAAAGTTGATATATGATATACATAATAAGTAAGCAAACTAAAATACTAATTTAGGTACTTAGGTAGTGCAAAAATACTTATGCTTTTGCCTCCTGCATAATTCTTACGAAGTTTCTGTATCGACTTTTTGTCTTTCTCTTATTATCAATTTTTCTATCTTTTTTGTTTCCCATAATGATATACCAAGAAAGTTCGTACTGATAACAAACTTATAAACTCTAAAATAGTACTTAGTATGAAAATGATAAGCGTACATATGTACGTATGTGTGTTATATACACACACCTACATACATACAACGCGCATACTAAATTATTTATATTTATTAGTTATATTATTTATTCATATTAATTATAAGTATAGCCGCGCGAAACCCGTAGTATACGGCAAATCGGAATTTATTTACTTATGATTTCATGGTTCACTAAACTAAATACACAAACAATCCTATGCAAAAGTTCTCTTAAAACCTAATTGTGTCAAAGCAATTCTAGTTAAAAAAATATACAGTAATGTAAATTCAACCTTAAACGCAATAATTAAAGTTGTTTTTACAAAACTACGTATAAAAAGCAAAAAACGTTAATTTTTTTACACTATGTCCAAGCAATGAATATTTCGATAAATTAGCGGGGGGATTGTGCGCGAGCAAAAGCGACATAGGTCCTACCTCGTCGAGGGCTAGCAGCCGACTGAATCATTATCGCCGTTGCACCTAAGCTGCTAGCGAATAAGGTTGAATATCGAATATCCGATCGACCTTATTCTTGCACAGAATTAAAGGACATAAGTCTAAAATCTAATTTAATTTATTATGAGAATAATAATTGGTGAAAGTCAATGTTATTCAAACCCGACATAATAAACTATATTTTCCTTCTGTCAGTATTTTTTTTGCATATGTAAATGAAGTAATTTACAAGTAAAATCCATAAATCTCTAAAAAAGCCATATTTAAAAAAAATAAAACCCTCAAGAAAATTCCATTCAATTGTGTTTCTGTTTGTAACGTCCGATAGAAAAAGGTTTGAAAAATCATATGTTTAAATTATCACATTGATTTGATATCTGGTATACATAGAATATCCCGGCAAATCAGCGTTAAAGGGGAGCCTCCTCTTAACGGGTTATTTATTATTTTGAAATATTCGGGGGGGAGGGGGGGAGGGCAGGGGGGGGGTTAATGTCAGAATGAGGGCCCCAAAAACCTGAAATTGCTTGGGGCCCCGTCATAGGTAAATCCGGCACTGATTTTTTTTGTAATTTAATTAAAATATAATATTATTATTTAGTTATTTATTGAAGTTCTTCACAGCAAAGAATACAAAAAGGCATTTCGCGGAGGCAAATTCAAATAGAGTTTTACAGTGTTTCATATAATAATAATAATAATAATACGCCTTTTATTTCTTTAATAAAAAATAAAATATAGGTACAATTGGTTTAACAATTATTTGATTTGATTAAATGAATATTTCTATGTAACATTATAATTAATTTAATGAATAACTAGATAATTAAAATGAAATAAATTAAATTATAATAAAAATAAATTAAATCTAGCAAATTATATTATAATACATAAGTCAAATTGAATTTAGTTCATTATTTTAAATTTTTTAGCAAAGTTAGTTTTATATGATATAATGTAATTAATAAATTTCCAAATCACCTATTATAAATGGGCAACGGACAAATATTTTCGGTTTCTAGATTAACTGGATTTGAAATTTCTGTTATTAAACTTAATTATGTAAAAAATCCTCATCCTAATGAATAATTTAAATATATATATATATATATATATATATATATATATATATATATATATATAGCACAGGTAGTATTAACCATTTTAATTGCTTACAAAATAAAACAAACGCGCGATAGCCCTTAAAGTCGTGTCCCGAGCTGCTAACTAATTCGGATTGTATATATATTTTTCACATAAATAGTAATATAGTAAATAAACAATATTTTGTTTTTTTTTTTTTACTAAAGGTGTTGCACAGAGTCATTCCAATTTATTCATGACCAGAAAACAGAGAATGCCAGGTGCAAGAGAAGGTCAGGTGTATACATATCCTTCACAAAGGTATATATCCCAAGTAGTACTTCTAAAAGTTACTTTTAATTTCTATGTTAAAAATCTTGCAAAAATAATTTTAGTCGAGATATTATGGGTTTAATGCAAAATGTTTAAAAATATATAAAACAGTTTCTTTGTCAATTATTTATGCTAAAACATAAACAAATGGACATTTTTACTTAATCCCTTCTGTACACTAGTTTAGCATTAGAATTGAACAGTTATAATATCATTGTATAATGCTACCTACTTATTTGCTATTTCAGATGGCGCAAAGCCCGTCGTCAATACTTAACAATGTCATCAACAAGATGGGGTTGGAGTGCGGCTGATGCAGCAGATAACATAGGTGAAGGAGAGAACAGTTCTGGAGTGCCAGACGGTCTTGTTGGTGAAGATAGCAGGGACGGTTCTCAAAGTGCGGCTAAGGATGATCCTAAGGTAAATGATTTATTTATTTATTTGTTCTGTATCCATACACGGTTAATAGAAAATGCAATTTGAGCACAAAGTTATTAACAAATATGGCCAAAATTTGATTACTCTATAGTGATGTGAATTTAATGGACAACAGAGTACCTACTCCTACATTGAAAAAAAGAAAAAAAAAGTCTGATCTAATGATGCTATGGAGTTTTACAGTTGGTTAATTTAACAGATATGTATGTATAAAAAATGTGATTCCAACTTCAGTGTAATTTTGGACTTTTTTGAAGTTGATAATTTTATAAAATATTATAAAACATTTAAATTGCCAACTATTCCAGGAATGGTTCTACGATGAGCTTGCAATGGAAGAAATGGAAACTGGTGAGGAACCAGACCCTGAATCAGATGAGGATTACTATGATGATACATATGCTAATCGACGTAAGAGACGGGGTGCAGCTCCAACTGGACCAGGATCTAGAGGTGGAAGGACGAGGAAGTCGCAGCCTGATGATACGCCTGTTAAGAGAGGAAGGGCAGTAAGTGACAATATTATGTAGAATAGAAGCAAGTAAACCAATCAATTATTAACACATAGCAAAACCAATTGTAGCAAAATTAATATACAGTGGAATCCGCTTATAATGACATCTAAGCATAGTGTTAGAAAATAAAGAACTTTCTATTTATGTTAGGTATTTAGTTTAATAGAGAGAAAAACTACAAATTTTATATAGGTATGTATATCTATTTTATAAAAGAAATGAAAAATAAACATGCATGTGCCATGCATGTACTAAACATCGTCGCAGGGATAGGGATGGTGATCACAAAAACAAGCGGAAGTCATGTCAATTTTAATTTTGCATTTATATTTCATTTTTTAAGAAAGGAAAAGTTTTTTAGGTTATCGAATAAAACTTATTTAAAAAAAAATGTGCTCAATTTGGGTGAAGCTTCTGATTTTGTGTATATTACATGATATCTTCCACAATTATTGAACCTATTTTTGTTTTTATTTTTCAAAGAAAGGTTATTTCAAGGGGTTTAAAGTGAATTGGAAATTTATGTACCTTTTTATTTAAAAAAATTACATTTTTATTTTTTAAGTAGAACCCACAGCCGGAACAAACAGCCAGACAAAATTGAAAAAATTGTGTGTTTATTATAAGTACCGTAAATAATTGCATATGCATAAAGCTCAATTTTATTTTTCTACTAGCGGCTCACCCTCGCTTCGCTCGGTCTCTAAGGTACTACCGTACAAAATTTCATTTAAATCGGTCCAACAGTTTCGGAGATTAGCCCGTACAAACAGACAAAAAAAAACAGAAACAAAAAAATTAAAAAATATCTGGATTTGTTCTATTTCTCGGTTTTTAGCATTTTTTTTCTATGTACAGACATTCAACCTCTACAGTTTTATTATATGTATAAATATAGATTATACATATCTCACCTGAATATCTAAACACTATCAGTCATTTTGACAATTTTTTAATAATACATATATATATACGCATTACAGGGTCGTGGTCGCAAACGAGCCGGACAAGGCACGCTCTTACCTTACGAAGTGCCTGGTGATAGTGAAAAACCATTTGGATGTGAACGTAAGTCCAGAAGGCGACACTAGCTTAAAACATACACCAATATATTATCTATTGTCCATATGTCACATGGATATGCTTTATTTTATATTCTGTTTCTAAACTAATTTTAATCTGTGATTTATATTTTTTTTTTTATAAATAATCTGGAACAGCCTAGAAGATGATAATAGCAAAATCATATATGTAGATAGGAAAGAGGAGGCGTCTGTATAAATATTATTTTTATATGATATCTAATTTAAAAATTATTTTTACCAAAATTTGTGTTTATTTATATAAAACTAGCGACTTACCCTCTCTTCACTTGGGTGTGTCTCTAGGTACGTTTTTTTTTGAGCGGAACCCTAATTCTTTTTTTTATAAAAGTAGCTTAAGTTACTGTGGCCGGCATAAACAGACAGACAGACTAAAATTTTAAAAGTTGTATTTTCTTATAAGTACAGTATATAATTTCATATGCATTTAGTAAAAAGCTGTTATTTTGACTAACAAGCAGACACTTTTATTTATCTATATAGATTATTGACATAAAGCATGTCCATGTGTTTATATCGTATTTTGTAACAGAGATAGTGAACCAAAAAATTATAATTGGAAGGTATGAATAATAGCAATTTAATTCTCATTAATATGTAAAATTAGAGCAAATAAAAACGATTAGGATTTTTTAATATTGGTCAAAAGGTTAGCTGTCTCTGCCTGTATGCTTTAAGTAATAGATATACACTAAAGAAAACTCAGTTGTGGTTGAACTCAAACTCAGACTATATGTCTGTTTGAGTTGTCTCAGATAAAGTTGAGTTGGCGACTCGCAAGGTAACACATTCGATTCCGCCGTGGGTGTTAGCACTCAATAAAAGCTTTTGTCTTAAAAAATGCCTTGAGATATCTATTTTAACATATATATAGAAATAGGTCGTGTTATTGCAATATAAAAAATTACTTTTAAACAAAATTATGCTGTCATAAAAACTTTTGAAAAATAATTAATTGATTTCAGTTAATAATATATAATACAATTGTAATAGAGTCAAAGCTGTGAATTAAACAATTATTTAGCAAAATTTAAAACTCTTTCGGTAATAATGGAAGCAAAATTAACATTTTGTTTTTTGTCAAATTGATTGTTTTGTGGTGCAATGTCTTTAAAATACGCACCATCGTTATTTTCCAAGTCCTTAAAGTAGATAGAAAGATACAGCTTGTGCTCTTAATATTACTTGATCCATTATAAAGTGGGGGTCATGTTTTTTTGGCTACATACTATGGAAATTCACAGGCAAAGACGTAATTTCATGTATTTTCCACTAATAGATTGGGTTCAAAATTTTAAATGTCAGATCAGTTTTCTTTTTTGAATCATTTTTAATATCAAATGGGTATTTTGAGTCAGAAGAAAGTAACATTATCACAATCTTATATTTTTAGTATAGAAACAATGAATTGACAGAATACTATAATCAACAATTTTATTCTGATAGCGAATAAATAGCGTGGAGAATGTTTATTTTTTTAAATAAATGTAAAATATATTTTCAAACGGATATACTTAAACAGCCAAAGCTCAAGTTCACCAAATAAATAGATGTCAAGTAAGTTGTCTAACACGTTAGTGACAACCCTGAAAATAATTTGATCCTCATTTTTTTAATTTGAACTACATATCCCCTTTTCATTTATCATGATCTTACTTGAGTCGGTTACATTATTTTGATTTTCATCTATTTTATAATAGTTATGGCTGCATTTTTCGCCTTTTCTTCATCGGAGCCTAAAAACCTTATCCGGTATATAACAGGCTTATTTTTACTTTTATAATATTAAAATTTCAATACTTCCAAAATCTTCCATGTCCCATGTTTTTCCATCGCTCATAATATTAATGTTGCCAAAAGATAAGAAACTCAATGAAATATGTTTTATAACTAAAAATATCAATTAAAATAATCAACCCACACTAATTAAAAGGGAATTTTCTTCCATATCCAAACTCCGTTTAAATGGCAACACGATAAAAATAATTAGATAGTCTATGGCATTATTATCATAGAGAAATATAGATAAAACCACACATTTAAATAGAAATATTGCTCAATTTTACATTGTAACAATAACATTATGAATTAATTTTTCATTTCATATACGCGTGAAGATGATCATATATTGCAAATGCAGTGTAACAGGGCCTTAGATTGACGTACTTGTAAAAATGCCTTAGTATATAATATTGAAATAAGCATATAAATGATTTCAGAGATGGTGAGGGTGTTTGTTTTAATATATCAGTTTAGATTTTTCAAAAATGTCACTAATAACATAAGTGTTTCTGTTTGAAATTCTTTAATACATTTATTTAATTGAAATTTCTTACTTAGTTTTGTATTTGTCTGTGGCGATAGAACGGTTGTTTTTAAGGTAACAGTTTAAAGTTGCATTTATTGAAGACTCTTTGAGCCATTCCAAAATATATATTTTTTTCCATTCATTTTTTCTATTTTAGTTTTCATTTTCGAAAAATTTAAACATATATTAATAACATGTTTGTGGTAATCTCTCACAACCTCTTAAATTAAATATATAGTAGTTTGAATAGAGCAGATTAGATTAGAAACTGAGCAAAATCTACTATTATGATGACAGGAGAGTTAATTATTATTGGATTTTTAAATTTATTTTTTCATTGTCAGTATTTGGTTATGGTAGAAAATGAAAGCTAAATTTTTTTTATAAATTAATATTAATTTGTACTAATAGCGTTGGTAATGGAAAACAAAAAAAGAGAAATAGTATATTCTCTTTCTCTTATCCTGTGAGAGAAGAAGTGTAAGAGATGCTTCGTATTAACAAGTCTTATCAAGATTGAAGCATATCTAAGAATCCAAATTAACTGTACATTAATTTGATAACCAAATAACTGACAAAGATTTTTAAATTATCTTCTCACCATTAAGAAATTTGCCAAACTTTATAATACTTTACTAAAAATATTTATAAAATAACGCCAGTACTCTTCACTATTCTAATTATAATAGGTTCATTAGATTTATAATTTCGCCTTATATTGAAATAAAGGATTATATTTGTTTGCTTGCTCTTAAAACCAGTTTGTCATTGATATATAAAAACTCAAGATACACAATTAGCGTCCTCAAAAAGAAGCGCACAATTCGAAATTGTGCGGGTATTTAAAACTTTTTTGTTTATTGCTTTTCGGATGACAAAATTAAAACGTTCCTCGTTTCGTTTAAAAAAGTACTTTATGTGGTGTGCGTAAGATCGAATTTGTGTTTAGTCAATTAGGAATTTCGATTTTTAATTTTATTCTTTGGTTTGACTTAACGTCACATGTCGACGCCACTTTTTGAAGAGATATTTGTTAGGAAGTATGTATGTGTATCTATGTTTTTATATATCAATTGTTTAATTATATGAAAAAGGCAAGATCGCATATACTGTCAAGTAAGTCTATAATTGAATGGACTAATTTATATAACACCTTGGCTTGTTTGTAAAAGTTAATGCAAGCTGTGCCGGACCAATTTCATCTTTATTGCCCTTATAGGTTATAAAATTGGGTCGGTATTATACTGAAATATATTTCTAGTAAGAGTCAAGAGAATGCGTAAATACACGTCTCTCATATATTTTTAAACTACCATTCATATTATCTATATTCTATAGTGTTTTCACATCGATCTAAAAAGTACTAGATACACATTACACAATCCCATGCAAAAATTCTCTTCAAACTGTCATCAATTGCGTTTAGGTAATTATTCTAGTTGAAATAAATATACAACAATGTAAATTGAACCTTAAATCCAATGCTTAAAGTTGTTTTCACAAAAAAAAAATAAAAGCACGCTCAAATGTTCAAATGAGCGCTCATTCGTTGAGGACATTTCTTGTCGCTGATTGTGTATCTAGAACTTTTTTGATAGATGTGTTTTCATGTTAAAACGGGATTTTTACCATCATTTTTACTTATGAGTTTATGGTATTTCACCATGTTTAAAAGCACTATGGTCAAGGGTATACTCAGTAATTTCCCTTACTAGTAAGTGAAAATCATGGGAAATACGATGTTTATAAAAACTTAAAGACTTATTGTCTATGGTGTTTAAAAAGATATGGTGTGACAAGGCTGGTATTTGTGCATTCTATAAGCAAGTAGAGAAATATGCCTTTTTAACGTTATGTATGTTTGTATGTGAATTATTAGTGAATAAGTGAATCTCAAGGAATTAAGGCTAATAGTGCTTGTTTGACTAGAAGACTTTATTATATATATACAGTCAAATTTTTATTTATTAATTTTTTTTTTCAGTAGAGTATGAAAAGAAAACAATAAATAAAACACGAATGTTATTTTAATAACATCCCAGAAACAATTCATTATTGTTTAGAAAAACATAAGTCAAACAAAAATCAACTCAACATCAAAAAAATCAACAAAAAAATAATATATTTAAATTATTTATGCGAAAATAACATCTTATTGTCACAAATTATATGTACATAGTGACGTCTTCTAGTATGAGAGTTAGCCTTCGTTTTTTTAACCGTAAAGCCTATACAATCGTAATTTTTCTAGGCAGTTAGGCGTTAGATCTTTATACCCTAAAATCCTATATCCTAATGTAGTTTTGTAAATTTTTTTGAATGAGTTATCGGAAGGATCAATGATAAAAATATGGAATGTATGGTATGGCAATCTTTTTGCATTTAAATAGACGTTTAGGGCAATGTTTTAGTATAGTCTTAGCGTCACATTTTATCCTAGATAAGTATTCAATTTAATAATGTTTTAGGATCCGACTTAGTTTTAATGTTTTTCACCGTTTTTACTGAAATATTTGACCCGAATTCTCTACACTCTTGACATTATGATTTTAGATGTTTACATTTTCGTACCCTTTATAAGATCTTTCTCTTGCGAAGTGCTACTTGGCAATGTCGATTGTCAATTACGAAAGTTCAAAAATTTTCTATAACTACTATAGCATAAGACGAGGGACGAAAGGAAATCATGGAACACCAAATAAATGTTATAAAAAGATATACACACTGCCACAAATTTACCGCTGGTATGATAAAGTAGGATTTGTTATATATTATTCCGTAGGTTAGATACGCCTTATTGTTTTGTCGGTGTTCGTTTTGTAACGAGACAATGTCATAGTAACATACAAAATAAAAAAAAAAATGTCTAAAAATTTTGTCTTTGGTGGTATTTTTTTTAATGTGCAAATTGTCTATTGTTTCATTTTTTTTTTAGATTTGATTTGATTTTAAATCATGTTGTCTTGTTGCAAAACTTTATACCGTATATCTTATAGTTAGTTATGATTTGAGATATGAATGACTACGATGGGGAAAAATAACTTCACATTAGGCTGATTTGGGCATTATTTTGATGTATATCTGTGAAAGAGTTAGGACTTTATTTTATAATCTGTTCTGATTTAATAGAACTGTGTGAAGTTTGATTTTCTTGAATGTTATTCGTAGCTCGATTTTAAAAACATTCTAATCCTAAAACGTCTTATGAATTAATCACAATTATTAATCACAATATTCATCTTTTAGCACTGATCGATTTCGTATGTGTATGACTCATGTGTCTGTGATAGTTCTATTTATTTCATTTTTCGTGTTAAGATCTAGGAATTGATTAATTTTCGGCAATGACTAAAGTTTTACGGACGGTGGGACCTGTGCTTTTAAAATTATGTGTAAAAATTCTACAAGTACAGTCGTGTTGTGTGGTGTTTGTTTTAATATTATCCATAGAGGTGCCAATGTGTAGAGTTAACATTATTTATATTATCTGTAATGTTTCCCGCCAATTTTACTGTCATTATTTAGACCGATTGATGAATTTTAATGAAATTTTTCGTCATGACATACTATTTGAAGTATTTTTACACAAATTTGGGATTATTCGATGCGTTGCGATGCGAAAAAAAGTTAGGCATATTGAAATTATTGTCTGGTTATTGAAATTGTTTAGTCTTCCATTTTGAATGTAAAACAGAAGGGCGATGTATGTACATATCTAAAATGTTTCGGAAATGTCAGCGCACAGGTTGCCAGGATGAAAATAAATTGGTTGTGTGAAGAAAACAGTATTTACTCGCATTTGACAGTTGCTGAAGGAATATTTTTTTTTTTTTTTACACTTGTCGGTATTTCGGTGAGTTTTTTCGGTTGACATTCAATTTACACAAGAAATATTTGATTCAAAAAAATATTTATATTATGAGTTAAACATTGTATAGAAGATCCATTTTCGATATTATATTTATTTTATTTTTTTCTTAAATGATGAATATAGGCAGTTGTCAAAGGCGACTTGTAATAAAATTTTAGTCATTGCAACATTTGTTCGGCTAACATATTTATTGTATTGGAAGCAGTGAAGTATTAGGGTTCGATGTTATTCTTAGATCCAAACTATTATTAGCACCCAAAGATTGTTATGAATTTATACAAGAATATTTATGTTAAATAAGAAATAAAATTATTCAATGCGTATAATCTGTTATTTCGTTTTTAAAAATGTATGACTTTAAATTGTTTGGATCGTCGTCTAGCGTAAGCTTAACATATTTTAAATTTATTTAATATATATTTTGTTTCAATGTGCAATAAGTTAACATAACGTCGATATGTTTTGATGTATTTAGCAGAGGGCACATCCATTGATTTGAAGTCATCAATCATACGACCCTCTGAGCCTGCGTCCTCTAGAACTGAACATAGAACTATCACGACGGGCCGTCAGATTACTTAATTTATATATAAAAACGCAATAAACATTTTTTTTTTTGTAAAGCGTTCGTATATAAATTGAGTTCATAGACAAAGGTATTGATTGATGACGGATATCTATGGAACTGCGCGTCTTTACACCGGTAGCCGTCGTGGTGCCTCCTCTATGCTCTGTTCTGATGACGTAGGCTTCCGTTTCCCATTTTTTTTCTTTTAATTTTTTTTAAATCATATTTGAGATTGGTCAATTCAACTAGATTTTTAAGTTGTCGAGTGAGCTAAGCGAGATGGAGGCACTACGATGGTAAGTGTTACGATTGTTTGTTTATCGTTTTATATATAGTTGAAGTTCAAAAGTGTTTAATAATTAACAAATATATGATACTTTCTTAGATTTAAGCGGATATTTGACATTTTAATTCAATAAATCTACATTGTAGGATTTTTTCGCGGATTTATTTTGATTTTTGGTTGCCGACGTTTAGAATGCTTTACAGCAATGCAGAAAAGATAGTTTTATTTAAAATATTAAAATATCGAATATATTTTCGATAAATGATCTCGTGAGTAAATTAAATTTATTCCATTGTCTGGAGTTCTAGCACTAGTTTGCATTATAGTACATTTCTGCGGTTATGCAGTTTTTTTTTTCGTCACAAGTAACATTTGTCAATTTTGCGACGTATTAATCCATAGGAACTTGGTGTCTCTTTAGTTCTAATTAAATTAAAGAAAACTATTGAATAGATAAGAAAGATAAATTGACACATTTTACCAGATTGTAATAAATTAGCGACACTTACCCTACTTTGCTTGAGTAGTAGCCGTTATAGTAACTCAAAAACCATTTTTTTTCCGACTTCAATTAAAATTTGTATGATTTCTGACAGTAAACATGTTTTTATTGGAATAAAATATAGTCTAGTACTCGGCGGTACTGTATTCTCCTTATGATAACATAATTTTTAATATGGCATTAGTAGTTTAAGAGATTATAAACAAACTTTACTTTTTCATAATATTAGTGTAGATAGTAATGATATTAAGTACTAAATGTAAAAACAGGTTTTCAATGTAGTGTTGAATTATATTATTGTCTTTTGAACTTCAGCTATTTGATATAGTCCAGTTAAATAAGGCGAAAGAGCGCAATGCCTTGGAATAAAAATTAATAAGCTATAAAATATTTTTATTTTGGCATTATGTATGTTTGTTTAAGTATCATAAAATCTCGTGTTCGCGTCAAAATTTATCATAGATCATTATAATTAAACTTAATGTTCAACTTTACAAGGGACTAACTAGGATAGAGTTCTATCTCAACAAGAGTTGATTATATCAAATATTGTTTACGACCAAATGTATACAGGATTCTATAATCTCTTATGTTTATAATGTCTTTAAATTTCATTTTAGGCTAAGGAAATACGATATTTAAAAATAAACTGTTTTCATGATCTGTGACAATTTAACGCGGACACGAGATTATAGGATACTTTTCGAGACATGTAATATGTCAAAACAAACATATACAAGATAATTCAAACCCTTATTTAACTCGGCTAATGTTATACATATGTATAGAAAAACAAACCAAATCTAAATATAAAATTACAGTGTGCGGTGCAAAATACAAAACCCGTCCGGGCCTCACGTACCACTTCACGCACACGCACAAGGAGGCGGGCGGCAGCGACAACGACTCGCGCGACTCGCGCGCGCCGCACTCGCCCTCCGCGCCGCCCGCGACCGAGTATCAAGACAGTTACGTGACGTTTCTTAATAATCCCGCTACAGCAGGTGAGATTGTAGGTGTGGTGTAGCAGTGTGGGTGGGCGCCTTGCGGGGACAGCGGTTTGTGTATCGTGCAATGATTGGTATGTTGGCCGTAGTGCGGAAATCTATAGTGGAGAGTTCGATTTTAACGTAGGGTTGTCAGGGTTATCAAAATACTTATTTAATTTTCTTGTTTACGACTTCAAAATGTGTCGGTTGGGCACAGATTACTTCACCAATGTCACATAGAGTGGAGTAGACAGTTAAATACTAATTTTTGTGACGGTTTTGAAGTTAGCATTGTAGGGCCATCTCGAGGCAGGGTATAGTGAGTTGATTTTTCAGTTGATTTCGATGGAATGCAAGGGTTGTCAAAAATTTAAATTAAAACCATGGCGAATGGTTTCGATATTAGCATATACTTAATAAGGCAAATTAAAGTTATGTTTATCAACTCGTATAAAAATAAGGATGACAGTCGCGTGCTCCTCACTCGAGTCTTACGCCACAAGATTGTCGAATTGTTGTGTCAAGAGTGTCTACATGACTGCCTGTGGATTAGTAGACTGTGCTTATACTACATAACACTGGTGTGTGAGTGACAACCCACCGATGTGTTCATGTACGCGCTGTCCATTGACATAACCGTTCTTTTTCGGTTCGAGCTATTGAAAAAAATAACTTTTTTTCGGTTCGAGATATTGAAAAAAAAACTTATTTTTCGGTTCGAGATATTAAAAAAAAAACTTTCTTTCGATTCGAGATATTGATAATGTCCGGGAAAACTCGTGACGCTCAAAGAGAAAACATACCGCCGCCTTATCTAATAAATGTACCTATCGTTGCACGGTTGTATGAAATTTTGTCTCTGTAAGGATACTCACTCATGTGCCTCAGACTAAAAGAGTAAAGTAGACGGAGTGTCATAGAAATAAACGTAAAGTCAAATAAAGATGTCAATATGTGTGTGTACGAACTTTTGTATACACGTACAGACATCAAGTTATTTATAGTTTTTTTAATAGATATTAAAGTGTTATAAACAATATGTTTTTAACTATAAAAATTAAATTTATTAGTAAAAAATAGCTTAGGGATTTTGATCGTGATAATTAAAAATTATTAAAAAAAAACTTATAAACTTGAATGAAAAAAAAAAAATTATTTTCGTTCCAAAAATTGTAAACTAATGATAAATATAGTTCCCTTATTGGAAAATGGTAATGGTAGCATAAACAAGAAAATTACGCTACTTTTACTGGCTTCGACATTTTTTATGACAGGCTCCGTCTATATAATCTTTTAGTCTGACCACTGCGCGTACACTGTTGGAAGTGAACGGCGATGATGGCATTTGCAAAGCCATACCAGATTTAACTACGAAAACAAAGTGTTGTACCTTGCAATGGAAGTAGAACAGTCCAACTCCCGGCTGTTACTGAGAATATATTGACAAAAAAGGCAGTAACTGAATGGGTAATGGGTATTGAACGTACCTACTAAATAATGACTGTGGGTTTAGTTTCAACAGTTTTGCTAGTAGAGGATCTGCTTCTGGAACAGTTTACGTTTTGGAATAAAATCTATGTTACTTTATATCTCTATATGAAAGTGTTTAAGATTTTTGGTTTGATTCTTCTTCAGATCTTCTAACCGACGTATTGAGTTTGGGATTTCCAGTTCCTATTGGTGCGCATAATACTTTCTTAGATTTACGCGAATATAACTATCTTTTCGGATTTTTTAGCGGATTTATTTTGATTTTTGGTTCCCGATGTTTCGATTTAAAATGTTCAGAATTAGGGTCTCTGCCCACTACATGAGACGGTGTACATACATTTCAATACAAAGAATATTTTTTTGCCTGACGCGCTCCTAGCACGGTCATGGTATGAGACGGGGTAGTGGGCAGACTCCTTTAAAATCAACAAGTATTGTAAGGTACTCTGGTGCCATTTTTGAATTTATTAAAATCATTTTTTTTAAATTGTGGGTAGGCACTGTCTGTAACAAGTATATGACACCTTTGAGATGTTTAACACCTTAGTTTCTCCCGTGATCATGATTGCTGTAAAGCATTCGAAACGTCGGTCACGGGAGAGACGATTCGAAAAGTAGAACTAGTACGGATTGGAAATCACCTACCAAATACCATCGGTTAGAAGGTCTGAAAACAAAGCGCGCAAGATTAAAGTCCATTTTTTCTTACGTGTCCTAATTGGTAAACAAACACTACCATGAACGAAAATCACTTGTTTTCGGACAATCATACATTTTAGATTTGGTTTTATCGTTTATAACTATTTCAGAAACACACACGCTACGAATTACACTAATAAAAGCTGTTAATTATTGATTTAAACACATTATTTTTGCTAAAATTGAAATATTGACAGAACCAACTTCCACAGAAAAAATATGAACACAACATTTTGACGTTTCGATACGCTACTTTGTCTTTGAATTATAGAGATGTACATTTAGAATGAATTATCGAGAGTGAAAACTGAACTTATTAAAAATAACAATATCTTTAAATTACAAAGTACGATATTTTATTCAAATTGTTATTAGGCTTAAAAATAGTAATGTCTTCTGTAGAATATAGAAGATTTTTAATTGCTTTTAATGAATTTATACTTATTATTTATTTGTTATTGTAATTATTATTATTTCGTATCTTATTGCACAGTTTATTAAAACGGAGTGAGGGACTTCCGACCGCTTTTTGCTTTTTTAGGTTAAAGTTTTAAAAATGAGTTTATATTAAGGCCAAAAAAATCTTAAAAAAACTTTCACGTCATTGATTTTAAAATAGACAAGTGACATTTTGACAACTTTTATTAAAATTTAATAAAGACAATTATAATAAAAAAGTTATTGATGAAATGGCCGCTCATAAAAATATAATTGTTCTGCGCCTTTCGCCGTATCATTGTGAATTAAATCCAATAGAATTAATATGGGCACAATTAAAATCACATGTAGGAAAAAATAATAAAAGTTTTAAAATGGCTGAAGTCAAGGAGCTAGTCAGAGAAGGATTAAGAAAAATTGGTACGGCGTCTTGGATAAATTGTATTGAACATGTGAAAAAAGAAGAAGACAAAATGTTGCAGCTTGACGGCTTAATAGATGCTGCAACAGATACACCGACCCCTAATTTTATAATACATATAATATCAGAAGAGTCGAGTAATTTATCATCGGAATCAGACTAATAAAATTATTAAAATAACTTGTCGTATTATTTCTACCCAATACTTTACGTTCACTGCATAAAAATTAAAAACCATTAAGTTCAGTCATTCATTCGTCATGCACATCTCTATGAATTATCTCTGGTCACCTGTACGCCATATTTGTTTACTATTTAAGACACGTAAGAAAAAATAGACTATACTAACATGTAGCTTTGAAATGATCCTGATACGTTTGTGTTAGAATTTGTTTATTCCTTTAGCCATAAAGTTATAGTTGTTGGAAATTTCGCAAAATTTTCATTTTTTCATTTTCTATTATATGGCAGAGTAATTATTATAATTAAATTGTTAAGAAATCTTTGATGATGTTCTAAATAGGGGGTAGGATAGAGGGGTGGTAAAATATATTTTTCACTTTCGACAGTGTACTTTGTGGACACCAACTCACATTTTGCTCAACTTTGACTATAGCAAACTTAAATGCAAGAAAACACGTCACCACACACACACAGTAGTTAGCATAACACTTTACACATTTAAACACTTAAAAAAAAATTGAAAAAAAAGTGTCGATAACACTTGCTAAAGCTTGTCCCCGTGCACTTCCATATTATAATTTAATACACAAAGTAGAAATATTTAATATGTTTAATGCATTGAAGAAGTTTTCAAATTTTTAGTTCATTATAAATGGAAAATTAAATTAAAATAACTTAGATTTATACATTTTCGGAATTAAAAGGAATTTATTTACGGAAAAATATAAAAAAAAAAAATATTTGTTGATTATTTTAGAGTGGAATGTGTATCCTACTGGGTATCAATACTAAGAAACTTCTTCATTGTATTAATTTAGATTTTATAAATTACGAACAACCTCCCTATACATTAATATTTTAATAAAAAGTAAAATTTGCAAAAGAAATAAGACAATAGTCACTTTGTACCATTGAAAGTAAAAAAAACTCCAAAAATATTTTTTTCGTTTATTTGTTTGTTACCGCGTTACTACTGTAGAATAGGAGTCATATTATATATGGGAAAAATTTGTGTTTTTGTATATGTATGTTTGATACACCTTCACACCGTAACGGGTGAACAGATTTGTATGAAATTGAATACGCAGAAAGACCTAGAGTAACACATGCTACTGTTAGGTACTTAGGTGGAGGGATCGTTAATCACTAATTAGCTACCAAATCACCCCCCACTCAATTATCCATATCCCAACAGCAGCAGGAACCCCTCAAGTACCGCGCAGGCCCTCGCCTCCTCCACGGCCCGCCTCCGCAGACACGTCATCATCAGACTCTGCGCACGCGCCTCTAGTACCCCCCGGGGCTGTCGCCGGGACTGGCACCGGGATTGTGACTGGTCCCGTGGCTGGTACTGATCCCGGGATAGCTACCGCTCCCGGAATAGCCGGGACAGCAGTGCCGGCTTCAGTGTCCAGTGCGCCTGCTACTAGTAGTACTGAGTTGAAGGAGCCGGATACAAAGGTTAGTTGTTGTTGTTTTGGTTACTTTTTGAGTTTCTTTTTTTTTAATTTAACATTTTATTATTTTACAATTTAGGTGGATAAACTTATATACTCACAAAATTCAGTCAAATTTTCTTTTTAAATAAAATATCAATCTGTTTAATATTAGAATTTATTAATTATTCCAAAATATACTTAAAGTGTCAAATATATTATATAAAAAAAAAACAAATGTATGTAAAAAATGTATTTACTTTAATCAATCGATCGATTGAATAAAGATCTCCATTCTACATGAACAAGTTTTGTTCAATAACTTGAATAGGAAATACTTATCATCCCTTTTCCCACAGGCCTCGCCGTCACCCTACTGCGACTTCTGCCTCGGTGACGACCGAGAGAACAAAAAGACCGGCACACCAGAAGAACTCGTCAGTTGTTCCGACTGCGGCAGATCAGGTAAGAGACGCGGTAGACCGCCCAGGAATGGCGTCAGAAAGTGCTACCACATTGTGAACAGGGTGTGCGAGACTCACAGGCATTTACGTGACAGCATAAAGTTGAATGGCGTCGTGGAAATTCTATCATCAATGTCTTATTCAGCCGACGCCTTCGATACTTTTGCTTCACAGACCAAATTGTTAGAGAATTGCGAGTATGCAACATCTCCCCCCTCCTCCCGCCAGAGCCCCGCACATGATGTAGAGTTAGTTGTCAATGGCAATAATATAATATAGGATTTCCATATATTTTTTTCAAACCTAATTTCGACTTAATGGCTATGATTTTAAGGTATTAATTGCTTTGTTTCCCATAGACTAAGCAAATCGAATATAACATATATTTATACTTATTTTTTACGTTTTTAGTTTATCCGTTAAGGCGATTTCGTTTTTGTGTTGTCACAAAGTGTGTTGCATCACATATAATAGCTTCTCACCAAAGAGGTTAGATTGCGTTAGAATAATTGCATACATTCCAAGTCATTATAGGCGATTAACATATCTTATATAACTTTTAATAAGATTTTACATTTCTCATATATTCTTACTATAGGACTCTTAAAATATTACTACTACATTAGAAGTACTTGTAGTATTTGATATTCAAACACTTGATACGAGTGAATTTTAATGAAATCGTTGTTTTTTTTTTTCTCAAGATATGATGAATTTTAATATATATTAATATAATATTTGAGAGTAATTTAAAATTTATAATAATAAGGCCTTAATGCAAGACCAAAATTATTGTTTATTAATTCTGTGGAACAGAAATATATTTACGGTTTAATATTGTTCACATATAAAATATTATTTTACAATATTTTTGTTGAATTTAAATATTTGAAATTTATTAGATAAATATAACCTTTTGGGGTGTACATTAATGAAACTTGTGATCTTAATGTTGCCATGTTATCCTGTAGTGACAATGGATGCCAAATAATTGTAATTTTATGTGTTATCTGTTGTAATATTTAGGAAATTAAAAAATTAGGCAACAATTTTCTATGTAGTGTCACGTGGCATGATTTGTTTTTTTTTCTCATATTACTTGTTATATGATGAGCCTTAATTGTTTTTTATTACTTTATTTTATAAAAAAAATAAATATTCTATTCAATTTTAGATCTTGATATTTTTTTTTTATATTTTATATATTTAGTACTTATAATAAAAAATCATATAATCCAAAATAAAAGCTATAACACTAGACAATATAAATTAATTATCAGAAATTTTAACTTTGAAACAGATAAACTTAAAAATAACAACATGTTACGTGGCACTACACCTCAATTGTCATGGCCTGTTTGGCTTTAGGCATTCATTTGTCTTCCTTTAGCAAAATGTGTGCCTTTATTAATCAAAATGTTTTCTAATTCGAGATTTTATCACTTTTATCGAAATTTTTAAATAATATTGTCTATTAATATATATTATATATTTCTCTGTTGTTTGTGTATACAGGCCATTTATATTATAATATTATTGTTGGTTTTTACGCCCCCGTGTAAAATATATATGGGTATCTGATAGTATAGAGGTGTACTTTTTTTTAAAAAAAGGAAGACGTCAATTTTGAAGCCTATAAAATTATTTTTTTTTATTTTTATTTTTTTATAATTTTTCTAACCTCTTGTATTGTTAGATTTATCCGTACTGTTCTGTTTTGAACACTCTGTATCGATTTTATATTTAAATCGATGTTTTTTACTCAGTTGTGTTTCTCCTTTATTGTAGCAAATCGTATTCCTAGCTTCTAGTCGCATTATGTATACCTTCATATTTTTGCTTTATCAAATGTCATTCAAATTCAAATAGATTGAAAAAAGTACTTATAAATGACCCTTGTGGGGTAAAAATTCGTTTTTGCCACAAATATAATTTATTTATTAGAAATTATTATAATGGAGAATAATTTTTTTTTTGTTTCATATTATTATTTTACATGTAATAGGGGAGCATGAGCAATATTGATATTTGTAGAGCTTGTAAAAGTGCCTTTTATATAAAAACCCTTTATGCATAACCCAAAGATGTGTATCGAAACGTTTTATTTCAAAGACTAAATTTACGTTTTTTTTTTTTTAAATAATAATTATTATCATTCCTATAGTTTTATGTCGTTTTCTCTTAAATGTTTTAATAATGTGTATCTTATTTTAAGCTAGTGTTTAAAGCATAACCAAATTTTATTATAAGATGGCTCTTTACTATAATAATATATGTTTTTTTTTAATTTCGGAGTTTTCAATATATGTTAGCTATACGCAAAAGTGTAGTTCTACTTGTATGATATTACGCATTTTGACATAATTCTTATTTTACGAACACCATGTATAGTCTAGGAGCTGACGGCGAATTTCTTTTGTGTCATTTTAACAAGTCAAATGATGCCATAAATAGTCGGGAATTTATTTACTTATAATAGGGAATATGCGTGATGCTTTTTTTTTTATTTTTTATACATTAGATTACATCGTTGTATAATTGTAAAAAAATATCCGGCTCCAGAAAACCAAAATTTAGTTTACATTTTTTTTAAATAACATATCGATAAGGATGATTTAAATGCCCGTCATTTCGCTTGTGACGTCATAGTCTATAATAACAGAAGCAGTGTTGCCGATTTAGCAATTTTGTCGCTAAAAATGACTTGCTTAAGCAATTTTTTGCGTAACATTCGGTCTGACCAATGGTGTGCATGAAACGCGTGAAACACTACTTTGAATTACCCACCTATATGTGCACTTTTTAATTATTATTTTCTTAATTAAAACGAAATTACACTAAAAAAAATTGATATAGTCTTAATTCAAAAGCAATAAAAGTTATAAAAAAAATATTTCACCTTTATTTAAAACACACGCATATTCCGAATACCCGACTTCAATTGACTTATTTTGAATTATATAATAATTATGTTTCTAGCTCCTAAAGTATTTACCCTCAGAACAAAATTAGTAAACAAAATCTAATATGGCATAGATGTTTGTTATATTTAAAAAATATTAATATTATTATTATATTTTAAGTTCAGTTCCTATTGTTGTTAGGAAACGTTTATTGAATCTTTTTTTTATTTCGATGCAATTCAAAAGCAAAAATGGCAATACCAAAAATTTTATTTTACATCCAAAATGTTTGTTACCATTATCAAGGATTTTATTTTAACTTTATTGACGTATATGTATATTAATATATTGATATCTACTGTTAAATAATGACAAATAGATTATTATTATTATATAGAAATACACAGATTTATATATTAATATCGATAAGTTATTTCAAGTGATAGTCGATTTTTTTATAGCGACGGTCTCTAAGTAAACACGTATATTTAAAAAAAAGTATAGATAATCGATTTAAATATTATTTTATAACTCAATAAATATATTAAATAACTTCTTAATAATGAACAAGTAATATATTATTTTTTATTTTGCAAATTTGAATATTTATTGCATACAAGTTTTTGCTTAGGGACCGTTGCTGGTAAATGTTGTAACAAATAAGTCATAAATACACAAAGTAAATGGACAGTACTGTTAGTCTTTTTAGTTCTGATATGATCTAAAGTATCAAAATATGTTAGTATGGAAGTGCATAAAGCTAATTTTAGGACTTACTACATATTATACACCATGTATATGTAAGGCTGCGTGCAAACTGGGCGGTTTTAAGCGATTTTTAAAGTTTTCAAAGATAATTGTTTATGAATTTTCGTTTTTTGTAAAGAAGTTAGTCGCGTCATATAGTCTCCCAGTCTGATAGCGGCCTATAGTCATGTTTTTTTTTTGTAAACACCATGGAAATGATTAATATATTAAAATGTATTCTCCAAATGTATGTTTTGAGTTTTTATTTGATTGTGCTGAAGAATAGTGAACTGCACTTCCTTACTACGATACTTTTTTAATAAAAATGTTATGTCTCGTGTCCCTTTTACTTTTTGTTGTTTATTTTCACTATTGTTCGGCACATTTACCTCCCTTATACGAATATATCAATGGAGATACTTTCAGAACGCCACGAGGCGTAATGTGCCCAACAGTAAGTGAAACTGTTTTGTTACTATATATATATATATATATTTTTTAATATGAATTTCTCGTATATAGCAAAGGCATGTCTTTTTGCTTATACGGGATGTACTTAATTGTATGCCTTTTTTTTTTCAAGTTTTTTTTTTTATGATTCTTAGGTCATCCAACCTGTCTACAGTTTACAGTGAACATGATAGTGTCGGTGCGCAAGTATCGCTGGCAGTGCATCGAGTGTAAATGTTGCTCTGTCTGCGGGACCAGTGATAATGATGTGAGTTTGTTTGTTTGTTGATTTGATATTGAGTATTGTACTAATAAGGTCTAAAACAGAGTCTTATTATTAGTATGGGCGTATAGGATTAATTTTGTTGGGATTATTTGCATTTAGGGAGATAGTGTAATGGAAAAAAAATGAATGGAAAAATTAAACTGTATAAGCGTATGTAAATGTGTGAGGAAGTTAGTAGATGGAAAAATTGGGAAATAATTAGTTATCTTATTATTAGCTTGTTACTAATAGAAAATAAGCTCAAATTAACAGAAAATGGCTCAGACTCGCAAAGTTTGATAAGTTTATGTTAAAGACATCCAAAATATTCCATACATGCATGCATGCACAGGTA
This sequence comes from Fabriciana adippe, assembly GCA_905404265.1. Lineage (NCBI taxonomy): Eukaryota > Metazoa > Arthropoda > Insecta > Lepidoptera > Nymphalidae > Fabriciana > Fabriciana adippe. The sequence continues at coordinate 4,620,722 of FR990005.1, read as the reverse complement.
AGACAAACATACCAACCTAATATAGTTTCATGATCTAATTTTACCGACCTATCTCCCTCGTGTCTCCTCCATTTTACGTGACATTGGCGAAGTAATCTGTGCTCAACTGACACGCTTTGAAGCCATTAACGGGAGAATTGAATTGAACATGCATACTAAACTATTCGCAGGACCAGCTCCTCTTCTGCGACGACTGCGACCGCGGCTACCACATGTACTGCCTCGCGCCGCCGCTGGAGACGCCGCCCGAGGGCTCCTGGTCATGCGCGCTCTGCATCGAGGAGTTCCACTGAGTATACTCTCGGTATGTTGTTTGTTTGTATGATTCGGTGGTAGATGGTAAGGGCCTGGGTTTGAATCCAAGGTTACATGAAAATGCGTAGTTAGTGGGTCGGAAACGACCAAAAGCTGGTTCGGCACGCTCTGCATCGAGGAGTTATATTGAACATTCATTCTCAGTTTGTTTGTCTATTTGTTTGTATGCATTGTTGGTCTAGTGAGAAGGATATATGATAATTGGTAGTAGATCTTAAGGTTCAAAACCCTGGTCAAGTTGAAAATTGTTATTAGCTTATTCTTTCAGAAATTTCTCAATAACCGGAAGAATGAAATTGATGGTGACGAAAATCTATAGCCCTCATGGGGGGGACACCCCCATGAAGGCTATAGATTTTCGTTTGATAGAGACGTCTCCGTGTCCTTTGCTACAACACACAGTGTGAAGAACACACTGAAACGACTGGATGGATATGGATTAAGACAGTTAATTCACAATTAGACTATGCCGTGGTAATACAGACCACTGTTAGTTATTTATTAATATACAAGGTGGCGCTACCCGTATATAATCCCATTAATTAATTAACTATGCGAAAGTTTGGTTACTCAACCACGCCAAAACGGCTGAACGGATCTGGATGAAATTTGGCACAGAGATAGGTTATAGTCTGGAATAGCTTATAGGTTAATTATTATTCCGGAAAAATGTATGGTTCCCGTGGCTTAGATTTGTTTTTTTTTTTCTACTAGGGACGAACCCGAGCGAAGCGAGGATGAATTTCTAGTATCTATGTATATAAATAAAAAAGAATGTTTGTCCTCTATGCGTTTAGGAATCATTGATCCGATTGTGATAAAACTCTGGTGGGATATTCTGTATACGCTTGCAAAAGTTCCTGGCCCAAAAAAAAAAAGGATTTTTCTTGGGACGTGCCTAAACCATTCAAGTATAGGGACGCACCCTAGCGAAAAGAGGATAAGTCCTAAAACCTATAGATTAAAGCTATAGATTAAATATAGATTTAAAATTCTTAATAAAAAACGTATGAGCATATTTTAACCATTGAATATTTCATTACAGGTGGGTAGTATTAAAATAATGCAGTATGGCTGTAACGTACAACGTGTGTCACTGAGTGTCGATTGTATAGACGATGTTGCCATAGATTATAACATAGGGTAGAGCTTAGTGTGGATTTATGGTTGCCTTACTTTACACCCACTATGAGTACAACGTGTGATTTTTTTCTGTAATTTGTGACCTGATTTTTTTTTATTTTTTGATAAGTTTTTTTATTGTGAATATTTTTTACATATGTACGTAATTTTTTTTCAGTGAAATGTAGGTAAGCGTTCCAGAGATTGCTACGGACGAACAAATAATCATTTTATGTTGTTATTATTATTCTTATTATTTATGATAGTAAAAAAATAATAAATATGCACTATAAATCCGCACCAGGCATTTTACGAAATCTTTTCTTGTACTCAAATTGTAAAAAAATCACGTCTATGTATAGTTCTTTCTACCTCTGTCGGTGCTTGCTTTAGCTCTTTTATTTTCTAAATTCACGACTGCCCATCATACATTGTGTCATATAATAGACTTTTGTAATAAATAAATAATTAAAATACAACAAATGATAATTATAATAAAGGCCTAAATCGATTTTGTAGGTACTTTTATATTTTTTATAATACTTAAAGGATTTACGCGAATGTTTTGACATTTTAAAATATTATACTATCTTTTTTGTTTTTTTTTTTTTTCAAAAATCAATTCAACAATTGAAAATAAATCAGCGAAAAAATCCGATACGATAGTTTTATTTGATATTTTTGTCTGTATGTTCACATGTGAAGACAGATTTGAGAAATTAATTTTGCATTTTGTAGCCCATTTAATGAAAAAAGTATCTTAACATCAATTAAAATAATCATGTGCTGCTTTAATCATCATATGTCGCAACTACTATACGTAAAAAATCTAAACGCACACTAAAAACCATTATGAACAGCATTGTATGGAGAATTACTTAATAATATATTCCGTGATGGTTGAAACATTGATTAGTTTCAGTCATGGTCTTTTTCAACGTATATTTTTTGTATTTTTTTTTAATATATACGTTAAAAAAACAGCCAATTCAATTTGTACTCTACTTATATCAATTAAGACAGTGAACAAATATGGCGCGTATTTAAAAAATGAAAAAAAAAAAACTTTTTTATGTAACATTAAAAAAAATTGATTTAAGCCTTTATTATTCCTTTAGCTTGATATTTAATGACTTGATTGATATTTATGTTTTTTTTATACTAGATTTTTTTTTCTTTAGCAGCTTTACAATGTTGAATGAGAAACGTAACTAAAATACGTAATATTATTGAAACGAATAGATGTAATTAAATTGCAAGTATTAGCCTACTTATGATTTTTTTTTTATATGTTAAACCATATTTAAACTTAAAGTAATAGACTCGATAGATTTTGTTTTCCATAAAGACTGGTATAGAGTATGTTCTATAAAGAGGATTCATTAATTTCACAACAACACTATTTTTTTTTAATTTATATTATATATAAAAAATAAGGAGAAAAACACTTAAACTAATAAATAATAAAAGGAAATAATGACAATGCCTTAAGAAACATTTTTTTTAATAAATTATTTTGGGGTTTTAGCATTAAGTGTAACGTTTTTACTTAATTTTCGAGTATCGGATAAAAGTTGTTCATACGAACGAATACAGTAATTAAATATTATTTTAATTTATACGAATAAAATTATTGAGTTAAATTTTAAATTTATTTTATACACTGACTGACTTTATACCTGACAGTCAAAAAATCTGTCCGTATTCAAATAAAAGTCATCATCCGTTAAAAAATAATGTAGTTGCATTCCAAATTAGTCTTAATTCAAAATAAAAATAGGGGTGTTCACTTTAAAATATTACTAAAAATTCTTCTTTTTAAAAAAAAATTGTATGTATTTGTGAATATTTAATACGGTGGGCTTTAGACGTTCTAAGGTATGCTTTAGCAGCGGTGTACATAATGGCTTTGCAATTATTTTTTTTACAATTTTTCCCCCCTTTTTTTAATTTTAATTTTAATTTTTTACTAAGTGGATTTGAATCCGCTACTACGATAAAGTAGTGTTATTTTTTTGTATAGTTTTCTCTACTGATATCTGCATACGGTAATATAGTTTGTTTTGTATGAAACGTGTTATTGTAATACAGATATGTAATGACATTTCTAATTTTTTTTTTCAATCAATATGAACTGCCTTGAATCCTTGCTGTTTGAGTCGAGTTGGATTTTGGAAAAGGTTGTTTAGGGAAAAAATTATGATAGATATATTTTTTTTTTTGGTTAATTTTCAGTTTTTAAATTTTGAATTTGTTATTTATAACAGGTTTCATACATAACACAGATAGGTGTAGGCTCGTAAGTAAAGCTGTGATCAGACTAGGAGGTTGTGATGGACATAGTGTGGGTTTACAAGATTTTTTATTGCTTTTTTACATGTAATTTGTAGCGTAGCGGCTGAACAAAATTCCGCTTTAATTTCGATAAACTCCTGCCAGTCTCGACGTTGTTGTAAATTATTGTACATGGTTGTATGTCACTGCGACGTTATTATTATTTTTTTTAATTTATACATAAAATGTCAAATATATGTTGACACTGACATTAGTAACCTTCAAATAGATAATATGTACTGGTATTCAAATAAGTTGAAATAATATCTTTTCTTTTTTTGATCGCGTCACGTGAGTTGAGCCAACATGGCGCTAATTCAGCTTATATGAATACATATATATTTATTAAGGTGTAAAAGCCAATTGAAATGGAGGTTCTATAGTAGAAAGTATGCTATTACTTAATTTTTTAATATATTGTTTTATTTTGTATTGTATCACGTGTATATGTCGCAGCCAACTAGCTTAATTAGACGTTCAATTAACAGCCTAGTCCGTTAACTAAATGGCGCCGTTCAACTAGCGGCCTGAATGACATTCAGCTATCAATCAAATAGATAGACAAATAACTTGGATCGATAACATTTAACTACTTGCCTAACCTAGTCAATTTAAATTAAGTTCATTTATAAATTTTTCATTTAATATTTGAATTATTCTAAACCATTTTTTTTTCTAAAAGTCCTCGTTGTCACAGTTACTTAACCTACCTCTTTTTCCGAGTAAGCCGTGCGATAAACTGTTTATTTAATTGCTTTACACGAATAAAGAATTCTCAAAATTTAAATATTTCACATATTTTTGTGACACGATTACCCTATTCTATGAACGGCCTAAGCATATGCTCGCCAGTTCATTAAATGTTGTATTAGACGCTATAACTGAATATCATTCAGGCTGCTAGTTGAGCGGCGTCGTTTAGTTAAGAGACTAGCCGGTTAATTGAACAGCTAATTAAGTTGGCTGCGACATATATATCAAGTCATTGGTTTTTAATGATAATATAATTTATGTTATATGTGTCTTTTGACGGTGTAATGTAGATATTTTGATACGTAATTTTCTTTTTTCTTTCCTGGTCTGGTGCGTTTTTTTTGCTTTTGTGAAGCATTTTAGTCTTGATTTATAATTTTGGACAAACCCGTCGGTGTAACATACAGCCAGTGATAGTTGTTCAATCCCGCTCTTTCCAATAAGGAGTTGTTAGTTGTAAATGTAAAATAAGATTACCATCCCCGTACGTGTCATAACTAAGTGTGGTGACTTAACGAATAAACGTTAAAATTATTCCATATTTGTTTTCTTTTTTATTTTATACCCCCTTTCAACTGAGTCGGTTATGTAAGTTTGTGGAATATGATTTGATTTCCACTCGTATTGAAGGCAGGCCCGTGCTCAGCTGTGGGACGTTAGAAAAGGCTTAATACTACATGTTAAAGCTTAGCTATATGTTTTTATAATATACTGTTTCAGTTCTATGTCAAAAATTGCTGAATTTATCTATACATATAATAAAATTGTAACTAAGCCGAATCTGTACATTAAACATTTTTTGGAAAATCTTATTGAAATAGACTTTATTATCGATATAGAAGCCAAATCTAGTTTTTAGAATTTTTGTCTGTCTGTTACGGCATCACGGGAAAACCACTTGACAGATTTTGATGAAATATGGAATGATGATAGCTGGTTATCCGCGTCAACATATAGGATACTTTTTACTGCGGAAAAATATCTCATCTCTGAGCTAAATGTTAAAACGTAATTAGAGACGAACCCGAGCGGAGCGAGGATGAGTTGCTAGTCTAATATAAACGCCTTAAAAGGCTGCTCAGTAATCATATAACTACTAAAATACAAATATAAAATTGTTTCCACGCGCAAATAGCATCTTTATTTATAGTCGAGTTTCTCGCCGGCTCTTCATCAGAACTGCGTTCTGAGTCGGTGGTTGAATACACTAACGCTCTTTTGATTAAGGATTCAAAAGTGTTTGTAATAAGTCTAATTGGATGAAGTTTAATTTTATTCATTTATACAGTACAGGCAAGCGGTAGTAGTAGATATTGGTACCTACTAGTTAGCTGATTTAGACAAGACTAGCGACTCACCCTTGCTTTGCTCGGGTTCGTCCCTAGGTAAGTTTTAACGGTTAGTATGAAATACAAATCTTTGAATTTCTCGGTTTTTCTGTACTATAATATGCTTGTATTATACATAATATAAACCTTCCTCTTGAATCACTATCTATTAAGAAACCACATCGAAATCCGTTACGTAGTTTTAAAGATCTAAGCTTATATAGGGACAGAAAGTGGGAAGCGACTTTGTTTTATACTATGTATTGATGATTAAATTAAAAACAAGTAAGAGATGACATTTGGCATTGCCATGATTTTTCGATATATCGCTTTAATATGTCATGGTGAAAAGGCCCATTCTACTAGCACTAATGTCTAATTAAGATTTCTTAGACCGACCTATTTGCTTCCGATTCTATTTTGTTTGAAATCAATGATAGATGGCGCTTGCCCGAACGTTGGTGTCGACATAACCATTTTTTTTGTGTGAGAAAAAGCAAAATGCGAAGATGAAAACAATTTTGGTTATACAAAAATAGACGACACTGAAAAATGTAAACAGTTACTTTAATCCAAATTATCTCCATTCATCCTCTAGTACCAAAAAGCCATTCAGGAGCAAAAAAAAAAATTATTTTAATTGAATGTTAATAGATGGCTTTATGTGGTTGAATTTTGAAGTAAAACTTCTTAACGCACGTTTAACTTGGGGGGTAAGCTGGTGAATGCGTTACGGAAACATGTACGTACGTTTGTTGCCATGGTAACCGTTGTTATTGTCTGACAAATAATATATAATATTATATTCTTTCCTTAAACGATATTCTATAAATATATAATTGTAATATGCCTAATATGCCTTATTTTTAGTATCTCACCTATCCTAATTATTTAAAACATAAATTGAAATTCATAAAATGTACCGATAACCTACAGAAGTTTTACTTCTTGCGCGTGTACACATTCATACACGCACTCTTTAATTTTTTTTGATGATAAGGCTCAGGGTCAAAAAAACGCGACCGCTACGTTTTTTATGACACCATTCCAATAAAAGCGGTTGAAAAAAAAAAACAATAAGATATAATTAATTAATTTATTAGAACAATTCACTACTATGTATGATAATAAACCAAAACAGTTTTGGCATAAAGTTTAATAAAACTAATTCTAAACATTGCACATTCTATGTCGACTACACTATTCATAGGCTCGTACCACACTCCACTCATAAAGTTTCAACAAAGAAGGTTATTTTCCGGCTATATAAGGCAAGATATAGGTTTTTTTATTATATCGCTTTCTTGCTTTTAAACTAACATAAGTATAGTCGAATGTGGTATGGCCATACTCTATTATATATAGTAGATATGTTAGAAGTGATATATATATACATATAACATATTTATATATCGTGGGTAACAAAATTATATTCATTATCCATAAACATTTATTAACAATATTAAATTATTTAATAATTTGCTTAATAAAAGCTCATACGTCTCAAAATATTTTTGTACTACTTTAATTTAGTTTTAAATTTAGCAATAAACGTTTATGAATTCAACAACGAAATTTCTTAACCAATATAAAAATATCACTGGCAATTATTTGGAAGAAACAACAAAAAAAAAATAACATTATGTTACAAATATAATTTTCCAATATTATATTTAGATTTTATTTATACTTACATATAAATTATAAAGATATTAATGTATACACATTATTTTAGAAATCAAGGAAGGGGCAAATTTTCGCGAGAAATACTCAAATATTGTTTATAATGATTTATAAAAGTAATAAAAATAACAATAATAAAATGCTTTTCAATATCATATCAAATAATATTGATAATAAACATATATTATAATAAATTCGAAAAAATATGATATTAGCTATAGTTCATATATATATGAACAACACACATCTATATTAGAGGAATAAAAACTTCGTTTTTTTTTAGGATATTTAACATATTAACGATAATTATAATATAAAATTAAATCTACAACAATAATAAACTTAACGTAGTCATGATTGTTTGTAGTCATGGATAAAACTCACTGGGAGGATATTTTTTTAACTTCCTTAAAATAATTAAAAAGTACAGACGTAGTCAGCTCATTTAGTTAATTAGTAGTTATAAATTTTATTATTCATACGAAAAAAATATATTAAAATATGCTACAATTAATGATTTTTCTTGATCTTTAATAAATAATTAATGATTTATATGTATGGGAAATACAAGATAATAGCAGTTATAATGTATTTGACTACGTCCATGATATGTGATGTAACAATAACAAAAGCAATTATCCTAAAACTGACCATCGCGTGAATTATAGCTAGAGGCACTAATTTATTGCTACGTTATATAACATTAGTTTTCATTTAGTCAATCAAAAATTTTCAAATTCAAAATTATAATTTATTTTATAAATAAGTTCTGTTATAGCCGAATTATATTAGTTTAGATTTTAAACTTTTAAGTATTCAGCCCTTTTTAACGTCCCACAGCTGGGCACGAGCCTCCCTTCAATACGAGGGGGATCAGGCCATAGTCCACCATTGGCCAAGTGCGGGCGGACTGAGCATGTCTTTCGGAAACTTGTTAGGTTCTCTCAGACATGCAGGTTTAAACTTTTAAGTATTGCGGTCAAAGCATACTAAAGTAATAAGGATGTCGTATTTTTACTACACTAACTAAACTATCTTATCACAAGTGACAAACTTACTAAAACTATACATTCGGAAGACGTTTGATTTTGTTGTTTTCTCCACAATATAACTAAATCAAGCCAATAGAAATAAGCACGAATTATAACTAAAAACTATCCTGTAACAGCTGTAGGGCAGAATATATCTATCGTTCAATGTTCACAATTCACAGATAATAATAACTAATTTTAACATTTTTGAGAAGAAACTTATTTTTTTAATTTAAGTTAAAATTAAAATAAGTTATTTTTATTGTGACATTGAAATATGAGATGATTAAGTTATTTTTTTATTTATTAAGCTTTGGATAACGATGAAAAACTTCTATTTTTTAAACTTCTGCACAAACAAAATACATAACATTCTTACTAAATCTTTTTTTGTAATATAATTATTTATTGCTTCATTTGTCTAAATTAAACTAAAATATTTTTTGTGTAATTTTTTATACTTTATAAGTAAAATTTTAGTTATAGTCACAAGTTGAATAACAAACTTAATATTATGGCATAGAATAATTCTGGTTTAGTTACTCCACCGAACTACACTACTCTAGTTGAGCGTTCTTAATCGATAGGCGAATATAATATTTAGTACATTTGGTTTTTGCTAAAATGTGGATAAAAGCACCTTCGGATACATCAGTATCACTGTTTTCATTCTATTGTACAAATATTGGAACTATATATATTTTTTTTTTACTTTTTTTCTATTATATCCTATATAATTCTTTGAGTTTATTATAATATGTAAACAATATTTAAATAAATTTTAATTAATTTAAATTTAAAATAAACTTGAGAATCTGTTTTATTTTATTTAAATATCAAAAATTGGGCTAGAGATAGGTTTAATAGCAAATTAATTATATAATATATTTATTATTACTCTTTTAATCACATATTTATTTATTATTTTATTTTTTTAAGTTTCTAACCATCTTATAACATATCTTGCTTTAACTAAAATATATTATTTTCATTTATTCATTAAAATCCTTTATCACAATATCTAAAAGATCAACAATAAATAAAATATTTAAAATAAAAAAAAAGAAGTATAAATCTGTCCAAAAAAGCAATACATTTAAAAATATTTAAGCTATGAAATATGCGGAAAGGGTTAAGATAATAATTTAAAATAGATCGAGATAGTATTCATTTATAATATCACGTTGTTTGAGCCGTTACGAATTCGATCAAGTGGCAAGTTTTTTTTTTAAATTCGACGATAGTTAGGAATTAGATTTAGGGTTACTTGCATCAATTTTTTTTATTTGACTTTTATTTCCTTTATGATCAATAATATTATATAATATTTATGATAAATATAATCCAAAATATTCCATTTCACAGTATAAAAATTATAAATATATAAATCTTTATATGTTTAACAAACGTCAAGATATACAGTTTGGAATTTGCTAGATGATTTTAGGATATTTAAATCAAATCAAGAAATTGGTGCAAGTGGGCTTTGAACGTTGAATAAACATTGAAAAAATATATCTTTGTGAATTTATATAGTGATGCGATTTGAGCCCTCGTCAAAGTATCTACAACAGAATTTGTATTTACAGATTTTTTAACACTTTGGTTTACAAATAAACTATGGTAATGTAGAGCTCCAATACTAAATTAACTAAACTACACATTATAGTCTAAAATTTGAGCGTTTCTGTCATATAATATATGACCAAATATAACAGCTACGATATATATGTATATATTTTATGCTCTACAGTTCAGTTGACCATAAATATTGGCCATTCGGGGCAAGCGGCCGGAGGCGGGATCGGTAAGGGGGATCCCCCGCCTACAGAGACTACCTCTGGCATCTGTAAACAAGAAAATCATCTTTAATGTAACACAAATATTCTACATGTAATAGAAAGTGTTTGTGACACATTAATTATTATATATGTTACAGTCAGAACTCTTTCGTGGTCAAAACTACTTTTGACTGACAAAAACAGTTAAAAGTAGTTTTGACTGCAGGCCTTGGTCGGTCAAATCTTTAAAATGATGGCGCTGTGGTCACTGTTCTAACCTAACCTAATCTAGAATGAAAGAAAGGGTTATTCCAAGTAACCTTCAATCTACTTACCTCCTTAACTTTTTAAGAGTTTTGACCGATATGCCAGTCAAAACTGCTATTGACCAAAGCCTGCAGTCAAAATTACTTTTGACCAACCTCTTTAGTCAAAAGTAGTTTTGACTGTAACATATACATATTTATAGTTATAGTGATTATAGTCATGAAGATATATAAGCGGGATTCGAACCCGTGATTTTGACCATCTTAAGGTTCAAATTAATTTACAATATAATTTAAACATTAGATTTAGCTAGATTTAGATAGATAATGTATCTTTTCATTTATCAATATGCATTACTAATTTTTTAAAGCAATAAAGAATTTTATATATTTACCATAGTTTGAGGGTGATGTGGGGGATGATAGTAATGCGCAGGCGACACGGGGGGAGTCGGGTAACCCCAGTAGACTAACGGGGGTGGTAAGGTCGGGCCCATCGCTGGATAATAATATGTTACAGGACCTACAAAAACATAAATCAAAAACAACCATTCCTAATAACTTTACCTATAATGTAAACCTAATTTTGCATAATGATTCAATACGATTTTATTACTCATGCAATGATCATTGTTAGTCACAAATTTTAATACAGGATGTTCGTAAATATACGTAATAACATTAGTTTTTTTTTTTGCCTAAAGACCAATGCGTGTTAGGTTCTCATTGCTTTAAATATGGATTTCTAAAAAAATCGTTTTTTATTATGTGTGAATTCCCATAGATATAATATACTCGTAGTTGACAAGTTTAGATGAAATGCTTTGCTGAATTACAAAAAAAAATAAGAAGTAACATAATTTTGTTTCATAAAGCCAATATTTTCCTTGAAAAATGATTAACTAATTATTATCCTTGATAAAACGCTTATTATAACTTTTTAGATATCGTGACCAAAGTTACTATACGAAACATATTTACAGCAAAACATTTGAACGGACAGACAAACACAATGTAGTTAAATAAATTGATGAACACTCACCGGGAATCGAATCGAATACCAGTCCACCAAAGCAGTGCACTTACACCAATTACACGTCGCCGTCGCCGCAACCAAGCTTCGGACTTTACCAAACTTTTCTCCTATACCCCTGACCTATATAGCACCTTGCGACCTCAACTACATATATTACGATTAAATAAACAACTTTAATTATAACTGTACCATATTTAATAATTTTCAAATACGTATAGCTGTGAAAGAATCAAGCAAATAGCTGTTAAGAGTATTTTTTGTCTTGAGACAGTCTTTTAGTGAATGTTAGGAAGACTCTACATTATTTTTCTCAGCGTTTTAAATTATTTGCGAAGTTGAGGTCGCTGTCAAATAAATGCGATACTCAAGAATAGAAGTATTTATGTCCCACAACAATGATAAACGATACTTACGCCGGTTATGATGTACTGGTAGGTCACCTTAGCCCATGACCCTACTCCTCTAAGAAAGCACAAAAACTTTCTACACACACTGAAGCCTTATTTTTCCCATTTATATAATATTTCGTAATTTTTCTGTCACCGATCCATGCATTAGGAAGCACGAATGACTATTTCATTTTAAAGTAGAGCCGTTTATAATACAAAATGCTGATAGAACATGCTAAATTGTAGAGCTTAATTTAGTACTTTGGACGGAAGACAATTGTGGTAAAGAATCAATGGTGTCAGTCTTGCACCGAAAGTCGTGAGTTTGTAACTCATTTAAATCATCCTGTCAGTGAAATCATGAATGTAACAATAGTTAATATTTGACATTTTAAATAAAACTATCTTTTCGGATTATTTTGCGGATTTATTTTGATTTTCAGTTCCCAACGTTTCGAATGCTTTACAGCAATCATGGTCACGGGAGAGATTAAGGTTTTGGGCATCTCAAAGGCGTTATATACGTTATATGGTAATCAGATTATACTAAAACAAAATAAATCATAATTTATATTGTATTAACTCAAATTCTCATTTTTTCATTTTCTTGTTCTGTTCTGTATACATTTTAGAGCAATTTTAAATAAAAGCATATGAATGATATGTTAATAATCTTATTTCACCGACCAATCTCCTTCGTGTCTTCTCCATTCTACGTAACATTGGCGAAGTAATCTGTGCTCAACCGGCACGTTTTGAAGCCATTAACAAGAGAATTGAATAAATAAATACGAGTATATATGCATATTAAAGTTGATATAAAGGAATTTTGATTTTCAAAGTTTTTTTGCATGTATCTATTAACATTTTGAACTAATGCTCTACTTTAAACTTATAATAATTATTTACTTTTGTGCTTTTTACTGTGATCCATTGTAATTTTTACCATGTTTAAAATTGTACCCATATTCATATATTATATATGTATTAAGAATTATAGAATTCTAGATATTTCTAAATACTAAGCTTTGTTAGGAGGTGGGGACATGATTGTGCTATTTAATTGTTACCTTGTGAAGGAAAGTTATGTTTATATGCTATATTAGTAGTGACCCGGTTTTACTCGAGAAAGACGACATTTAGATTAAATTATATGAACATGGATGATATTAAACGAATAAAAATGTCCAGTAGTTCTGCATGGTCAAAAATTATTTAAAAATCAATTATTTCTCCATTTTTAAATTTACATTACATAATATGAACAATAAAGTAAAAGTTACGGTCGAAAATAACCTACGTATCAATAATACCATATTTTAAATTAACTGCCTACTAAAACAGAAATTCCAAGGATAATAGGCATCATTTTAAACGTGCAGCGCCAATATCATAGACTAAGAACGACATAGTTAGTAACATAGAGTACAGAAGTTCGAGACCATAGACAAGTTAAGCCATAGAGTTAGTATATTAGCCCTCCTTCACAAGTCGATATAACTAAATACACCCAAACATATGAAATAGCACAACCACCAATGTGCACACTGCAGTGAAACTCACAATAATCAAGATCTAACATGAAATTTATCGATTTATTAAAAAGTACGCAATAACTAAACAATAACTATCAATAATGTTAAGAATAAGACGATATAACTATAGAAACGTTTTATAATTTCTTATATCTAATCTATGTTATCTTACGCTATATGTTGGACCCCTGTATTTATGGTATTTAATAACGCCAATGAAAGTATGCCAAAAAAATAGGACAATTATGTTTTTTTTTTGTTTTTAATTGAAAAGAAGTTTTTAGCGTTATTAGATTCCAGAAATTAAAATATAGTGAGTTTATATTCAATTTTACACCAGATTGTGTCAACATTGATCGTGTTGGAAATTGACAGGTTAAAATAAGCTCTCACTAAAACAAATGGTTTGATTCCTCACACCACCTCCCCCAGTCACTACACGTTGGGATATTTCAACCATTTTTAAATTAAAAAAAATGTATTTAAAATATATTAATTCGTGTGCAAAAGAAGAAAAAGTAATTAAAAGGAAAAAAAATATTATTTAAATAATTACTTTTTAATATTCTTGGAGAAAATTGCAACATTTTAGCAGTTAATAAGATGAAATAATATAATTAAATTTTAAATGGCGTATAGAATAAAAATCATGAATATAGGTTATGTTTTTTTTTTTAATTAAAAATCGTGTATATTATTAAATGAAAATAAATAAAATTAGGCAAAAAAATTGAAATATCCCAGTTCAGTAAGATCACAGAGAAATTAAAGCGAGAAAGGCTAAGGTAGATAAAGCTGTGCGTGTTAATGACTGGAGGGACTACCATAATCCATTTATGAATGCCCTTTGTAAAGTCAGCAAATACGTGATTTCTTAAAAAAAAGTTTTTTTTTTAAATGACAGATAGTTCATAGACAAAGATTAATTTTAATTTAATTTTAGAATCAAAGATATTATATTTTATTAAAAAAAATATGCTTAAAGTTATTTTATTATATTTATTGTTTTTTTTTTAAGAAATCATAATGTAAATGCGACTTACAACAAAGAGAACTATTTGGAAGACACTAAGCTAATAATTTCTTATTATAAAGCGGGGATTTACCGTAACTGTTTTACTTAAATTGGACATCTTAAGTAATTTCGCCATTTGATACTTAAAAATGATAAAAAATATATATTTTTTTACTTAGATGTTATACATAAAATATTTTTTTAAGTAAAAAATGGTGAAATTTTTCAATGTTAAGTATATCGTAGTAGTCAATTCATAACCAAAATACCAAGATAAAGCTATTTACCGTACATTTTGTATTAAACATCAACATACAAATAAAGAGTTATCCTCACAATGTGCTCTGGAAAATCGAATGAAACCTAATAAAGCGTTTTTTGTATATTTTTTTTATATAACCATGCAAACCTTATAACCATATATAATCCATGCGTAATCCCGTTTTTTTTTTTGTAGAAACACGTATTTTTATAAGAGTGCAAAAACTTACCGCTTTTATTCCAACTTCATGCAATTTTCCATAACACAACCTCGGATATATAGAGTATTACAACACTCATATTATAGAGTGAAAATGTGGTAGCTCAACCAGTCGAGTAGCTCGGTTTTAAATATTCAAAAAGAATAATAATTGCTTTAACCTCCTAATATATTTAAAATAATCACCAATTTTTATCAAATATTGTATCATCATATCACTATCATATAATCAGCACTATAGATATAGTTATTTGTAATCTGTGCAAATAAAAAAAATATGTGTTTTTTTTTTTAATTTCGTACTCGTGGTTGAACTCCAAATATCACAATATAAATGGCTAATAAAAATTAACACAGTATTTTAAACTAGACTAATGTAACTTCGGCGTAAGACCAATGTTAGAACCGCCAAAGGTATATAAGGCTGTCAGCGTAAAAGAGGCCTAACTTGAAGTATTATTAATGAAAAAAAATATATGTACATATATGCTCTGTTAAAAAGTATCAATTACATATTGCGTTTAAAATTATAAATATTTATTATGATATAAAAACAAGTATGCCATTTAAAATTTTAGAGTTAGGCCTCTTTTGTTGACGCCTGATATATGACAGAACAAATTAGCCTTTGCACCTGTGTCAAGCCCCATACCTAGTGATTGAGACAATGGCAACACCATACAATGATAGAATTATAGAATTACCCGCTTTAACATATTATCAAGAGTAAATACTGAAAATATGTTATAAATATAATATTTTTTAATAATAATTCATGTGGTGTGAGGTACGATGATATCAGTGTTTATTATTTAAAGGACGAAAGACAATTAAGTTTTGTGGAATGGAAGGAGAGGAGAAACGCTGTCAGGGAAACTGCCAACCAAATAAAATTATATCTAAAAAAGCGAATGCCTAATTAAATTCATAACACCTAGGTGCATCAACAAAAATTGCCAAAACACATACGAACAAACAACAAACGTGTAAAGTACAAAAATTGTAAATTACCGGAAAAAAAAACGAATTAAGTACCTATTTTCCATTCGATAAGTACCTATATTTCAGACTTTGTATCAGCCTTGAGAAAAATTGGCAAAATTTGAAAATGGAATGTCTTATGTTATTAAAAAATTAAAAAAAAAAATCACAATCACGCGATAATCTATAGCTACTCTACTTGTCATTGATCAACAACCTCGGGTTCATTTATAAAAATATAAACTTCAACAATGATTAAAGTCAATAAAAATCAACAAAAAAAACTTGATTTTCATGTAAACTTATACTAAAGTTGCAATAGCTGCCGGAATTCATACGAGTACGTGACGACCCTTAAATTCATATATTTAATATTGATATATAAAATGTTATGCTAAAAAGTAATTGGTAAAGAAATATCGAAAATATAGTAAACCAAGACGTTTGAGTTTACACTGTAGTGCTATTTTTTGAATAAAAAAAAAACAAGTTCTTTTTTAATCTTAAAACAGACACAAAAGCCTGTAAAGTAAATTAGCACTATTTTATATATATTTTTAAACAGCCGTCTAAATTCATTAATATACTAATACATAAAGGCACTAAATATTACAATTTTTAATTTGAGCGTATTGTCATATTTTTACCCTGTTATTTCGACCGCCCGAGCCGATTGAACGTCAGGTACCAAAGTGTTTAGGTACCTATAGCTAATATATAATAGTTACGCTACTATCATCGAGAAGTTATTTTAAGTACTACGTGAATGGTGAACCTTATATATAAATATATAACAATAGATGAAATAATCTTATTGCTTCTCTATAGAGTAGTGATAAAAAAAAACAAATTTTTGCCGCCAAAATTAGTTTGACGTTTGATTACTTCTTTCAATATAGTTCACCGAGATTTCGGGGTAAAATTACATTCCGGGGTAATACGGGTAAGTGGGGAACATTGACATTGACAATGAGCCAGGGAAGGGGGTTGATATTGAGGGAGGAAGTGCGGCCGATAGGGCTGTCCCATATCCCGGTATAGTGGAGAAAGTTGGGATAGTGTTGTACGTTGATAGCATGGGGGTTGAATTCGCATACGAAAATAGAGGTGGTGATGACGCATACGACATTACAGGGAGGGATAATTGGGGGGCCATTTGAGGGACTGTATACGGTCTTTTCGCGGGGGTGGCATCTGTGGGAGTGAACGCGCGGTCATAAGTGCGTTTGGTTGGCAGTAACTGTTGTTGGGGGAGGATTGGGAGGGAGGGGTAGGTTGGGGGTCGACCGTAGGGTAGTAGGGTGGGAAGGACAGGGGGTCGTAGGGAGAGAAGAAGGTTTTCATGTTGCCGAGCTAGTAAGGTGTGGTGGGCAATGCTCTGGGCGAGGATACGTGGAGGTGGTTGGGGGTTGAGCAACGTACCAGGGGATAGCACCTTAGGCGATGTGGCAGGAGTGACTCCGCCGGTCAACACTAGGTTCATATCGTCGCCTGAACATTGGAAGACCTGTAAGTAATGTTGCTTTAGAAATAAATATTTACTACTACTTACTTACCAAGGAAATATTTTTGGAGTACAGATATTTGATTTAGAACAATTATTTACATGATTCGAATCTTCTTCGTCAAGATCAATTAAATGTCAAAAAAAATTATAACTTCCTAAAAACTCCAAGCCAAAGTGATTAATCGAGACATTTTCATAATATTATACCTTTTTAGTAAAATTAATTTAAATTAAAATTAATGGTGATTTGTGGCTGCAGATTATGAGGTCCTGGGTTTGAGTCCCGAGTTGCCCGATCGGTTGGGAACTTTTTTTAATTTAAAACCATTATACTATCGCCTCTACTGGCGACAGGAGCGCTGTCTCGTTTTCGGCCAAAGAATCGGCATTGCCACTCAGCGGGGGATGCGACATTCTTGCCGTTATTCCACGCGGACATGACTTGTACAGTAATAATTAAGTGTACATGTTTTTTGTATATATATTTAAGTTTATTTGTAATTTGTTGTTAATATTTAAAGCATATCTCACCTCGATGTACCGTTGTTTCTTGCCAAACGTCATGTACCGATGGTGTTTCTGTTGCGCACAGAGGAAGGCGCTAGGTTCACTGTCCATTTGTATGAAGGCTTCACCGCTCGGGTGACCCTAGTTGGAGAGAGGACGATGGGATTTTTTTTATTATTAAATAAAAATCATAATAACTAATATTATAAATGCGATGTTTGTATGTTTGTATGTTTGTTACTTCACTCTGAAATGGCTGGACATATTTGGATGAAATTTAGTATACAGATAGATATAACCTGGAGTTTACATAGGCTATAGTTAGTAATAAAATTTGCCAATAAATGGCGCTGCTTGTATGATATTAAGTACCTGGTCGACTGTTTATCGAAAAAGATGTTATACATACGTTTTTTCATAAAAAAATTGATAAAATTAAAAATTTAAAACCTTATCTAAATACAAAATTCAATACAAATGGTTAGAGCCGTTTCCGCGAAGCACGAAATATGTACAAGAATTATGAAAATGAATCTATACAGATAAATAAAATTGAAGCGTCTGTTTGTAATGTCAAAATAACTGTTTAATACTAAATGCATATGAAATTGTATACGGTACTTATAAGGAAAACACAAATTTTAAATTTTTGTCTGTCTGTCTGTGTGTCTGTTTGTTCCGGCTAATCTCCAAAACGGCTGGACCAATGTTAACCGGACTTTCACTGGCAATTAGCTGATATTATAAGTAGTAACTTAGGCTACTTTTATTTTAACTAATATCGTTTTTTTTAATTCTAAAATAGTAAAAGTAAATTCATTTTAATCACTTACTTGAGCGTTATACACCATGTGGACTCCCTGCATAACAATGTTCTTTGCGAATTCATCTAAAAATGTCAGGATGTGTTCAACCTGAAATGAAACAATCAATGAAAAACATAATACTTTCTTAGATTTACACGAATATTTGAGATTTTAAATAAAATAAAACTATATTTTCGGATTATTTCGCGGATTTGTTTTGATTTTAGGTTCCCGACGTTTCGATTGCTTTACAGCAATCATGGTCACGGGAGAGACTAAGGTGTTAAACATCTCGAAGGCGTTATATACTTGTTACAGATAGTACCTACCCACTATTTTACAAAAATGATTTCAAAAAATTTCAAAGAACCAAAAAATCTAAATAAATCCGCGAAATAATCCGAAAAGATTTACGAGTTTTATTTATAATGAAAAACAGTAATTCAAGTTTATCAACACTTTTTATATGTTTGTTTGTTTGTTTGTGCATACATTAATTGAGGATTGGATGTTTATTTTTAGACTAATAGTTACGAGTAGTTAAGCAAAATGCACTTACAATGTCACATCAGACTACTATTATAATTGCAAAAGTGTGAATGTTTGTACGTTTGTTACTAGGTACTTCAAGCCGAAACGGCTGACACAGATAGACTATTTAGGAAAATAATCAAAAACTAATATGAAGAGCATCAAACTTAATTTACCTGAGCTTCATAAGGTAACCCTCTCAATCTAACACAGTCCTTTGCTGTACCAGAAGTGATGACGTGCTGCGGAACTAGCGCTACTGGTAACAGTCCTTCTGCTGGTGGGTTCGCTGTGGAGGGCGTACTGGCTTGACTGGTGCGCGTTTCTAGTGACCGGTTTAGTACCTTGTGATGGAAGGAATTGGATGTTATTATATTATTCCTTTATATATAACAGTTAAAAAAGAAATTGTGCTATAAAAGTAAAACTAAAAAATGCTATATTTTTTTTATAAATGAAGTATGTACAACTTATTTTTTTATAAGCTACGGCGTAACTTTTGTTTAACGATATTTTTGAATAAGTTTATATAATCCATTAAAGATTTCTGATGTTGAAATCATCGATCAAAAACGTACTATAGATACACATTCCCATGCAAAAGTTCTCTTAAAACTGTCACCAAGTGTGTTTAAGTAATTATACTAGTTAAAAAAATATACAATAATGTAAATTGAACCTTAAATGCAATACTTAAAGTTATTTTCAAAAAAAAATTAAAAGCGCGCTCAAATGTTCAAATGAGCGCTCATTCGGTGAGGATATTTTTTGTCGCTGATTGTGTATCTGGTACTTTTTTGATCGGTGGTTGAAATTCATAGATATTACTTTAAAAAATGTGAAGAAATTAATTACTTCAGCAAGTCAAAAATCGTAGTTAAATTAAAGGACCTTGTTTAATACGAGTAAAGATCTACAAATAAAAATATACTTAAAAACAAAATACAAATATTTTTATTACAATTCATGTCAAGAATGTTTATATTACCAACCTTTATCGTTATCATAATAAAAAAAAAAAAAAAAAATAATAATTCTTTCATTACATTAAAACTTATGACTATTACTTTTGCCCATTTAAAAAAAAAAAAATAAAAAAAAGAAACAAAACCACATCGAAAATGAAACTGTCAATATAACAATTTAACTACAGCTAGATATGTGCATGTACGCAAGTCTTACCGTCAGTCCAAGGGCAGCGTGCGCATAAAGCAAAATCGCAAAATTACCACAAATCTTATTGTTCTCATGTCGCATGTGAATAAGTACTGAATTTACGATTGTTTATCTAAATTGGATTATTTTGATGTTTTCTTAAACGATATTACGTTTTCTTAATGCATTATGTGAAAAGAGAGCTATCTTTCTATTTATTCAAAATTATTTTATATAGTTAGTAATTCTGTATATATGTTACAGTCAGAATTCTTTCGTGGTCAAAACTACTTTTGACTGAAAAAAACAGTTAAAAGTAGTTTTGACTCTAGTCAAAACTCTTAAAATTATGACACTCGCAGAGTTTTGACCGATATGCCAGTCAAAACTGCTATTGACCAATGCTTGCAGTCAAAATTACTTTTGACCAACCTCTTTAGTCAAAAGTAGTTTTAACAAAAAAATAGTTTTGACTATAACATATATATTATATAAAATTCCAGTGCGTGTGTTTGTAATTTGTTTCCTCCTAAACGGCTGGACCAGTTTTGATGAAATTTCTTTACTTCGTAGCTAAAATTCAACCTGTTAGGTGGCGCTGTTATGGAAATCAACATTTTATTTCAAATTCTAATCAATAATTATTTGTCCGGTCAAAATAGACATAAAAATATGTTTACAGTTGTTGACTAGCTATATAAAAAACATATTAAGTGCCTGACTATGTACGTACATACGTGGCATTTGTGTGCATATCAAGCAGAATGTAACACCTTCAACTTTTAGAATCGCGATATCTTAAAATTGTGATAATTAGGAAAAAAAGTATCACGACCATTTTTGTAGATAATTTTATGATCTACAATTTTTGTTTGAACTATATTTTTGATAAAACTTACCGTTTTCGAGAAAAATTCAAAAAACCGAAAATGTTGACCCTGGACCTTGAATAACTTTTTTAGGACACATGGGATCCATGGGGACTTTTAACACTTTATTTCTAATGGTGTACCCAAAGGTCTCTACCAAAAGTCTCTCTCTGCTCTGTGGGAGTTTTTGTTATTTGAAATGTCTATTTTGACCGGACTTATATATGTCTCTTATAATATTAAATAAGCAATTTTTGTATGCAGTCTTGTCATTAATAAATAATAATATGAATAATATATTGAATAACTTATTTATTTATTAAGTGTTATTATATTATTTCAATGTTATGTGAAAAATAGTACATTTTTTTTTGCGCAAGCGATTTAAAATAATCGGTATTTTAAATGACTAGCATAACTATCAAACCGGTAACAACCTGATACGACGATAACGATATCAATACGACTTTTAAAGAATATACTTAAACGAATATGTACGTATGCTATAAAGGTTTTAAAAGATAAATTTTAATGCCGGGTCAAATTTGCACATACACATACCCCGGTGACCACCCGTAGTATATGCCAAGACACCCATCCACCCTCCCCCCTCTACTTTTGACGTAGTAATTCATAAATATGGTTTTAAATCATTTCTTTGCAAACAGAAAGTTAAAAAATAATAATTTGGCTCATATTTGTCTTCATTAACACAGCGTTTGCTGCGTGACGCCAAAAGTGACTTTTATACCTCAAAAAAGCGTGAGATTTCGCTAGAGGATATTGACTACGTGATGAAGTCACAAGACCCCCCACCCCTCTCTCTCCCTCCCCGCCCCTGTGACCCAGCGTGGTATTTTGAAGACCTCCCCTCCCCGTCCCTGAACGGGTAACGTAGTATGGGAACGTCTTCAAAGACGATATTATTGACTGTTGATTTTTAAATCTATATTTAGCATTTTAAATGAATTACACCATATATTTTGTATTAGATAATAAATTTCAGCATCTTTATCAATAAAAGAGGTCAGATAAAACCAATAATTAGGCACCTTTGCTGTTATCAAAATGGTTTAAAATATCGCGTAATAATAGATTCTATGACTGATATTAGTATTTTAAGTCAATCTTTTATAACTGGTAAACAGATCGAAGTCTAATACTTTCTTAGATTTACGCGAATATTTGATGTTTTAAAATAAAACTATCTTTTCGGTTTTTTTTTCAAATCCGAAATAAATCCGAAAAGATAGTTAAAATTTTTCCTTTTAAAAAAAAAAGAAAAAAACTAAAAAAATTGAAAGAGAATATGTTAGCTATCGCTAAGATATTCTCTTACTCTACAATATACATATAGAATTACAAAGTGTACAAAGTGTACGCCCTACGTTATTAGGGTTCTTTGTGAGATATAAAAAAATCATTGTGTAATGGCAATATTATAATTGCATGTGAATTTATATTTTTTACTTATCCTGGTAACAACATCTTAGCAAATTAGAGTGATATTCGACTTAAATATTGCTATATAATAAAAACTATTCAATGTACCTACCTCGCAAGTGGAACCGCGGGTAAAAATTAGTATATGTATTTAGCCCTTTTTAACGTCCCACTTCTGGGCACGGGCCTCCCTTCAATACGGGGGGATCAGGTCATAGTCCGCCACGCTGGCTAAATGCGGGGCGAACTACACATGTATTTTGAAAACTTGCTAGGTTCTCTAAGACATGCAGGTTTCCTCACGATGTTTTTCCTTCACCGTAAGGCAAGTGGTAATCATGTTGGAAATGATTCGCACATGAAAATATGAGAGGTACGAGACCCGGGATTTGAATCCGCTTCACTCGATTTCCCGAGCGAACCCGTTACCACTGTGCTACCACTGGCTTTAAAATTAGTATACAAAAAAAATCATACTACTTAGAACTTACTTGTTGAACTTCAGCAGTAGTAGACCTAAACAGCTCGATGTATCTCGCGCCAATTAGCTTGCGATGTCGAGAGAGGGCTTTAGGCGTGTCTTCCTCTTTGGAGAAGAGTACGAAGGCATCGCCTGTGGCCCTCCCATCGGCCCTCCGGACGAATAGAATACCCTCCGCGCCATCTAACACTTGTACGGGATCGTCGCCCGTTGAGAAGAATTCCAACTGGAAGATACGTCATTGTAAGTAATAATATTATAAGTGATTAATTCAAAGATAAATATATTAACAATACACAATTTAAAACTATACATATATATTATATTTGTTACACTTCGACGCTAAAACGACTAGAAAGGTTTTCATGAAATTTAATATACATATACTACTAGCGACTCCGCTTCGCTTCGTGTTCACTAGAAAATAACAAATCTATCCCACGGGAACCGTACATTATCCGCGATAGAAGTAACCTATGCTATTCCAGACTAAAATCTATTTCTGTGCCTTTCATCCAGATCCGTTCAGCCGTTCTGACGTGAAAGAGTAACAAACATCCATCCATCCTCCTCACAAACGTTTACACTTATAATATTAGGATGGATGACCTGGAGTAATACATAAGTATTAGAGATTTCTCTTTGTAATATTTCTCATTGTATTAGAGACTTCTCTAATGTAGCATAAATATAATACACAATCAAAACAAGAAAATATTGTTGAATTCTTATCAGACACGAAGTTTCTACTTTTATAACAAAGTTGTGCAACATATAAAGCATTTAATGGTCTATTTATGGCGTTTTCATACAACTGATATCTGATAACTACTATTGTATATGGAAGATTTTTTTTTAACTCTATTTAATTTATACATAATACTTTCTTAGATTTACGCGAATATTTGACATTTTAAATAAAACTATCTTTTCGGATTATTTCGCGGATTTAATTTATACATATTGTATTGTGACGTATTGGTTTTATACCAAGTTACCTATACATATAATAAAACAGTAAATTAACTAAATTTTGTGTAGTGATAACTTATTACTCTGGTCTACATTTAGGATTTAATTCGTCGTCGTTCATTTCTGAAAAACCGCAAATGCCCAAGAGTTCTTTAACGACTGTTTTGAAATTTTGACACAAAGTGTTTTAGATGAAGGTTTTTAGCACACATTTTGATTGTAACTCACAACTTGTTGTGGTGTCGCATCGTAGGGCAGACCGCGCATGCGCACGATGACCTGCGCGCCGCGGGATAAGAAAACGGCTGCTTCACACGTAGCCCCGCCGGCTACTGAGAGAAAGTCTTCTCCACTAGCTCGGTATACCTGGGAAAATAGAATAGGTTGTAGACATAATACTTTCTTAGATTTACGCGAATATTTGACATTTTAAACCATGGCCATGATTGCTGTAAAGCATTCGTAACATCGGGAACCAAAAATCAAAATAAATCCGCGAAATAATCCGAAAAGATAGATTTATTTAAAATACGTTGTAGAGTTATAAAATTTTATTTTTTACACACAATGCTAGCACATACAAAAAATGACGAATAATAAAAAAGATAAACATATCTCTGCGGTATAACAATATAGTTTTATTTTGAATTTTCCAAGTGTTAAAGAAGATCTAAAGAAAGCAAATATCTTATTAATCGGGGGTTAAAGCGAAACATACACACACACACACACACACTCATATATATATATATATATATATATATATATATATATATATATATAAATACTGTGCATGTGAATGTTTGTTACTTCAGTAAAACGACTGGACTGATTTAGATGAAATTAATACAAAAGACTCCTAAGGAAGCACCCGAGCGAAGCGAAAATAAATCGCCAGTATATACATATATTAATAAATTATGTATGTTTATGTAGTTTTATCACTTACCTCAATGTATCGCGGGCCGATATGGTGTTTGTGTCGTTTGAGCGCCATGTCTCTATGTTCCTGAGACACGAAGCGTACCAGAGCCTCTCCGTTACGTCGACCCTGGGGCGAGAGGCACAGAGCTACTCCACCCCTGGAGAAATAGATTTAATTAGTACAGTAAGTATTTAAGGAATTCTTCCCACGTTCCAGTGCTGGGCACCGGCCTCCCCTCAATACGAGGTGGATCAGGCCAGGCTGATCACGCTGGCCAAGTGCTGATGGACTTCACATGTCTTTCGAAAATTAGGTCTCTTAGACAATAAGGTTTCCTCGCGATGTTTTTCTTCATCGTAAGGCAAGTGGTAATCATTCGCACATGAGAATATCATAAGTGCGAGAACCGGGATTTGAACCCGCCTCACATGGTTTCCAAGCGAGCGCGTTACCACTGCCTACGACTTTTATTTATTTGATAAACTTTGCTTTAAAAAATTTGAATTACGCCATGAATAAAATTAACACATTATTATTGTAACATTTCTGAGCAATTATTAGATTACAAGAATGGTAATTTATCGTGAAAAAGCAGGCAAAAAATGTATAAATAATAAATTATATATATATATATATATATATATATATATATATATATATATATATATTCATATAGTTACTACTAATTACAAAGTAACAACTATGTTCTGTTACTACAACTTTTAACTAAATATAAGAGTATCTTGAAAATAGAACTTAATATTTATATAACAGTGTTCTTACTTGGCCACATTGAGTCCCCGGAAGAATTTGGCAATATCTTGGTCAGAGGATTGCCAAGGCAGGCCCCGAGCTCGTACTATGCAGTTGCCGTCTATTTCATCGTCTTTTGAGCTAGAACAAAAAACAACGTTATATTGAAAACGTGTAATTTATATAAATATTTTAAATTTGAGAGGATTTTATTAATTTATCATTTTTCACGCTGATAAAGTGCATACTGCGTAATTGATGTGAAGTTTTACACGGAGTTCATGCGTCGGAGAATGCCATATGATACATATAATGTAGTGTCCTTTCTTGATGAGTAGTATATTAGCAAAATTGGGCACTAAACCGGAGGCGTATCCCGTCTCTACATAAGTTACCATTTCTGTATATTTTTAAATAGACAGAGACAAAACAGTTCAGTACCTTTTTCTTCTTTGTTTGTTGTTTTTCTGGAGTACAAACATTCGTGCTCATCACACAAATGAATGCTCCCAACGAGACTCGAATCCGCGACCGCTGGCAAAGCAAGTAGGGTCACTACAAACTGAGCCAAACGTGTAGTCAAAAATATACAATAAGTACGTATACGCGAAGTGTTGTAATTTTAAACGTAAAGCCAAAGTTTATCACAATTTTGTATTTTTAAAATTATTTAATATGATATAACTATTATATATAATTTTCTAAACATTATAATATTAGTTATTCGTTATAATTTTAGTTTTACGCCTATCTCGATTTAATGTTTGCTCATCGTCAAGGTCCGACTGACTTGCCTATACATAGTTTGATTCTCATCTAGTTTATAATAAATCAAGCACATTTAGTATTTCACAGACGATAACAGATCAGGGCAAACGAAATGTACCACCCAATTCCAAACTCGAGAGTTGTTTCTGAGATTTTTTTTTACAGAAAAAATATAAAAACTTTCACGCAAAACTTGAACCTCAAACCACCATCAAAGCTGCCTAAGTCAAAAACTTTTTGTGTAATAATATTTCGACATTTTTTAAGAATAATTTATACTTTTCACATCTCAAGTACATTTTTTATAAATCGTTTGATTCTTTTAACCTCACAATATTAAAAGTGATAAGCCAAGCGAGACCACGCTATGATTTAAAGACCATCTTATTAAAGTTACACGTTTTTGAGGTTTGTGTATTTAATTTTCGTTATAATTTACGTTAATGAATGCGCATCTAGATAAGATGCGCATACATATATAAAATTATTAAGATTCATTACTTTAAGCTGTGTTTGTTCATTATATTTATATACTAGCGATTCATCTTCGCTTCGCTCGGGTTCATCCCTAGGTACGTTTAAACGGTTAGTATGGATGGATAATATACGGATGCTATTATACATAGGTACAAAATAAACAATTTCGATTTTTCAGCTGTGTTTTGGGGTTTCACCCTATTTTTATACAAATTGATCCAGCTGTGTTTGAGTTTTAGCGAGACTAACGAACGGCAATTGATTCTTATATATATATATATATATATATATATATATATATATATATATATATATATATATATAGATTTATTCCCTAAGGCTAAACGTATTTTAAAGGGCTGTCCTTGCGTAAATATTGCGGGTTTGATTCTTCGGGATGATCTTTACATAATTCATCACACTTTTAACAGATTAATTATTCATAGAAACTGGGTTAAATAAAGGTTTAAAAGTTTTCGTCATTGCTCTACCAGCTAGGTCTCTATGTGTAATGTAAGTAATCACAGCAATGTATTATTTTATTGTTACATAAAAGAAGGACTAATAAACAAACAAAAGTGGCATATAATAAATAAACAAAAGAAAATCATAGGAAATCGAAATAAATATGTTGGGACATTAACACACAGCACCATTTAGTTCCATGGTAAGCTACGAGGCTTGTGTTATGGATACCAGATAGTTGATACACTATACATATATAACTTTAAATACATACATATTATAAATATGTACACCCATGACTGGAGTACAAACATTCGTGCTCATCACACAAATGAATGCCCCCAGCGTGATTTTACTCAAATCCGTTGCACCGTTACAGCGTGAAGTAACAACAAAGTCAAAACCATCACAATTATAATGTCGGATCTACACGCTTGCCAACGCACGCCACACGCCAAGCCTCGACAAATCATCACAAATTCAAACACGTGGAAACAACATTTGGCTTTGTGTGTGTAGGTTTGCAAGCACTTATGGCCGTTCTGATTGTCGGTTTTTGTGCCCAAATCAAAGGTGCGACAAGTGCTTCTGATACACACGTTTGTGCGATTGCAAAGATTGAAGTTTGTGGCAAATGGCAAGCGTGTGGATACGGCATAATGTTAGGGTTATATTTGACCGATTTCAAATATAGTAGTATATAAGAAGTACTCGATTCATCAAAACTTTTTATGGTTATGTTACTCGATATCTCGTCAATAGTGAATCGATTTTCATAAAACTTTTTTTTAATTAATATGTACGTTATATGTGCCTTAAAGATGGTGGCATATGAATTAAAAGAAAACACTTAAGTAATTTTAAAGTCAGTGGAACTTTTTTGTAAAAAAATAATAATAATACACAATCTTTTATTATCAATGTAGTCTCGATTTTTTATCGTGATAATTGATTGGATTGGGCAACTCTACTAATCTGCTTATCAGTCAGTAGCTACTTACAAGTAGATAATTATTAGATTGTTAGCCCAAAATGTTCTAACACAAATTAAAAACTGAATATATGTTACATCGAGATACTATTGTAAAAGTGAGTGTGTATGTTACTCTTACACGCTAAAATGGTTAGACGGATTTAAATGAAATCTATACTAATATAATATACTAGCGACTCACCCTCGCTTCGCTTTAGGTTCGTCCCTAGACAAAAACAAATCTATCCCACGGGAACCATACATTTTTTCGGGATGATATATAGTTTATAAATTAGTTCTATTACATATATAAGGAATATTGTGATAACGTCAACGGTTACATTCGATAAATACAATTTATTTATTTTTTGCCTACTTATGACTAATCTATATTATATTTACGATATTGAGTATATGGAATTTCAACACATACGATATAAAGGTGGCATTGGTATAGTGCTCGCTTGGAAAGCCAAGTAAACCAAGTGATCCGAATTCAAACCCGAGTCTCGCACATTTGAGATTTTCATAAGCCAATTATTGTCAACATGTTTGTATTCAGCCCTTTTTAATGTCCCACTGCTGAGCACGGGCCTCCCTTCAATACGAGGGGAATCAGGCCATAGTCCACCACGCTGGCCAAGTGCGGATTGGCGGACTTCACATGTCTTTCGAAAACTTGCTAGGTTTTCTCAGACATGCAGGTTTCCTCACGATGTTTTCCTTCACCGTAAGGCAACCATAATCAAATGGTAATGTTTACCATTTGATTATACAGTGAAGCAAAATGTCCTCAAACCTGCATGTCTAAAAGATCCCAACAAGTTTTTACAAGACTTACGTCAGTGGAACGTCAAAATGAGCTGTATTAATATTAAATCTATACATATAATAAAATTATATTTCAGCCAAATCTATACATTAAATATTTTTTAGAAAATTTTATTGAAATATACATAATTATCGATACAGAGGCCGAATCTATAGTTTTTAGAATTTATGTCTGTCTGTCTGTGACCGCATCACGAGAAAAACACAGGACAGACTTTGATGAAATTTGGTATGATGATAGCTGGATATCCGGGTCAACATATAGGATACTTTTTACTGCAGGAAAATATCTCATCTCTAAGAAATCTATACTAAACGTTAAAACGTATCATATCATTATAAATATAAAATATAAGGAATAAACGAAAACAACTTTTGAAATAAAACCGATTGGAAAAAACATTACAGTTACCTTATCCATTCTAATGTACACAAATATTTGTTACTTCTTCGTATATTATATTAATTTGGGCAATTAAAATATTTTAAAATTCTTATCTACTAATTTGGATTTCATAATTAATCACGGTCACTCAACACTTTCCTGTAAAAATAATCAAAATACCGAGAGTTAGAAAGAAAACTTGCGGTTGCTAAAGTTTATTTGGATAAAATATGTATGAGACAAAATATAAAACCTTCTCTTTTTTTCTCTACTTTTACCCGACTTCGGCGAAAGCTCAAAGGAGGGTTATGTTTTTGACCTCTATATACTTAATATAAACATTCTTGGAAGAAGAGCGAAATTTTACAACTGAACCTTTTATATTTCGAATCCTAGTGCAATCAATTATTAGTTATAATTAGTAAAAGAAACAAAAATGTGCATTATTAATAGCATTATTTGAAGCAGAATCAAATCATTTTTAAATCACAAATCAAATGTTTGAGAAAGAAATAGTATTTCGTTATCGAAGGCCTAAACAACGGTCACGCCGCCATGAGCTGAATGCGTCGTAAAACTGCATTACAAGCACGCTATTGGAAATAAACTTACTTCAAAATGGGAAAATATCTTACCTACATTTTAAATCTTTATTTCTATTTCTCTTTCATTTCTAGGATGGATAAGGAAGGAGTAGATGTAATATCGTTGTTTTCGTAAACAAAAATGGCAAAGATAGCATTTTGTTTTCTTCTAGTAAACACTTAATGGCGAGTCTTATTGAATACTAACTAATACAAGTACAAATTTGTTCATGTTAAATGGTTCTGCATGTCTGAGAAAACCTAAAAAGTTTTCGAAAGACATGTGAAGTCTGCTAACCCGCACTTGGCCAGCGTAGTGGACTATGGCCTGATTCCCCTCGTATTGAAGGGAGGCCCGTGCCCAGCAGTGGAATGTTAAAAAGGGCTGAATACAAATGGTTGACCATAGTACTAAATATCTATTGTATACTTCTATACTAATATTATATGTAAATGCGAGAGTTTATGAGGATGTTTGGATATCTGGATGTATAGATATTTGTTACTGTTTCACGCAAAAACTATAGAATGGACTTTAATGAAACTTTACAATAATATATGCTCATACATCAGAATAATACATAGGCTACTTTTTATCCCGGAAAAATGTACGGTTCCCGTGGGGTAGATTTGTTTTTGTTTGGCGCTAGTAACGAATATATTTAATTCTTCATTCATTGAGATTAAGCAGTTCCTTAAGTTATATCTTAGAGAATTTTTGGTGAACTTTTGCATGATAAATTCTTATATGGTTTATATGATTTTTTTACTACGTACCTAAACATCAAACTTATGACTACTGGTCCACAAACGTTGGCTTGAATAATCGGAGTTCGATTACGACAGGCGGTTGCTGTTACCGTACATGAAAATTCATATAGTTGATTAAAATTATACGAATGACATTATTCTTTATTTCACACCTAAGTTAGGTAGAGCGGAACACTTCTAGTTATATTGAAAGTATTGAGTATTTCAAGTATAGTTGTAATAATTATAGTTGTAATCAGTAAAATCTAATATTTATTTAAAAAAAAAATAATATATAAGTAAAACAGTCTTTCATAAAAGGGAAAGTAAAATAAAACTTTATACTTAAATAAAATACAGATCATAACTAAAATATTGGGTGGTTTTGTATTTAAGATAATCGAAAAAACTAAAAACGTTACAAAGGTTTAAAGTCGCCTACTTTAGTGAGAAAAAATTGTTACCTCTATATGCGAGGTAGGTCATATCCCTCATTACCGCGCAGTCCAAGTACGATCATTGGAATTTGCTATGTTATATATTTTTATATATTTCGGACGATTATTTTAAATTAACGACTCATCCTCGTTTCGCTCGGGTTCGTCCCTAGGTTGCTTCCCAAAGTAAAATTAATTAATTAATTTGTTTTTTTTTCTGTGGGACCCTATTTTTTTCTAAAATAAAAGTAGCCTAAGTTACTCCTTATTACATTAGCTATCTGCCAGTGAAAGTCCCGTCAAAATCGGTCCAGCCATTTCAGAGATTAGCTGGAACAAACAGACAGACAGACAGACAGACAGACAGACAGACAGACAGACAGACAAAAATGGTAAAAAATGTTGTTTCGGTATATGTACCCTGTGTACATCCATATGCATTTAGTAAAAAGCGGTTATTTTAATATTACAAATAGACACTCCAATTTATCTGTATAGATTTAAAGGTTTGATAAAGGACAAAGTCACCAAAAAATTGTTATTTATACGGCAATGCCTTTGAGTCAAATGACGTCACATAAAACCGCGGCCGGGAACTTTAAAATGCCATATTATCGTTATTCTTGATATATATAAAAAAATCTACATTTTTTTTGTTAAACTTAAATTTTGATTTTGATTTATAATCATAAAACTTCTCCATAGCACGACAAAATGCTAAACGCTAAGATCCAGGCAAATATATCGAATAATCATCCGCTTAGTAAATGGATATTGAAATATTCACAATCCTTCCTTGATATCGCCAATGTCATGTTGATAGTGACTATCGTCATATCGCGGACTGACCTGGGACCTTTCTAACTTACAAAACATGCGCCATCAAATGATAAAATGTAAAATTACGTGTTTACTTCAATGTTCTTATCCTTGTAATAAATATGGCTGAATGGCACAGTGGCACCGTGTCAGACTAGCTGTGGCAAGTGGCCTAGAGATTGGTCTTAGTGGGAGATTACAGCTTCGCCATTAATGGCGCCACGATGGAGGCTACCGCGCTTGACTTCGCCACGAAAGGGTGCTAGTGTAGAGTGAGGTCTCTAAAAATTTCAAATGGTACTGAATGTTTACTGTTTGCGAATTTTTTAACGCGATTTTTTTTTTAATATTTATGATTATTGTAAAGATTGTGCCATTCCTGATTAATTATGGCAGACACGGTGGCACAATAAATTTTATTGGTTTAAAAGAAGAGTTAAGAAAAAAAATATATTTTATTTATTTAGTTATGATTAATTATTTATAATCCTGATAGAACTGTTTACGCGCTAAAAATTATAATTATTTAGTCAAATTTATTAGCCCTGTCGCACTGACAAATACTTTTCAACGACAGCGATAGGACCTCATACGCCAGTGGCGCCTATTTCTGCCACCAGAAACCAAAGCCCTCATTATATGAAAAATAAATAAATCCAATGATTCAATTCAATTCTTTTGTTTAATGGCTTCCAGAAGTGCCAGTTGGGCACAATTTACTTCGCCAATGTCGCGTAGAATGGAGAAAACACGTTATATTAAGAATGACCGGTAAAAGAGAGAAAAAAAATCACTAGATCTGATTACATGTTGATACGGAGCAATTCGTTGTAAAATCAGGATCTACAACAGACAAGACAATATATATATAAATCAATAAGAACAAAGAAATAATAATAGTTAGTACTAATAATAATCTAATTATGACTACAATTTAATTTTATTACATTTAATATATGTACACAGAAATCTACATAATGGACTAAACACAAACATTAACAAACAATTAACATTAATGGGACGGGGGACTTTAGAAGGAAGAATGTCATAGAGAGGGTAGAGGAGTTTGGGACAGCTGAAGAGGATATGGGAAGGGGAGCCTTCGTCAAGGCCACATTCACACAGGGAGTGGTCCC
Organism: Fabriciana adippe; assembly: GCA_905404265.1. Taxonomy (NCBI): domain Eukaryota; kingdom Metazoa; phylum Arthropoda; class Insecta; order Lepidoptera; family Nymphalidae; genus Fabriciana; species Fabriciana adippe. The sequence goes on along the minus strand of FR990005.1, from coordinate 4,587,098 downwards.
TGACTCTGATCTTAGCCAAATCCAATGATTGACCTGTCAACAATGATGACGTCCTGTCAACGTCATCTGTCAACGAAATGTCAACTTGGATGTATTCAATTCAATTCTTTTGTTTCGTGGCTTCTAGGAGTGCTACCTTGGATGAATCTTCAGTTAAATGTTCTTCTACGTGACATTGGCAAAGTATCTGTGCTCAACGGACATGCTTTGAAGCCATTCGAAAATTGAATTGATTGAATTTTAATATTTAAAATTGTACTACACCTACATTTAAATTTCGCGTGATTTTCAGTCACGGATGAATATTATTTATATTATGCAGATATTTATGCTGGCCTGCTTAAGACGGAATGCGAATTCGTAACTATTTCTATTGTAAAGAACAATGTCTATACAGATTTTCTTTTTAATTATTTGAAAAACAGAGTAATTAGACAAATGTTCGCCCTTAAAACACCATTACCTCCTGTTGCAGTCCCATAGCTTAGCACTATCTCATTCAACCTATATAAATATAAATAAATATATTGGGGCATTAATACACAGCATCATCTAGTTCCATGGTAAACTACGAGGCCTGTGTTATGTATACCAGATAGTTGATACATTACACGTATATAACTATAAATATATACACATTATAAATATAAACACCCATGACTGGAGCACAAATATTCGAACTCATCACACAAATGAATGCCCTCAGCGGGACTCGAATCCGCGACCGCTGGCACAGCAAGTAGGGTCACTACAAACTGAGCCAAACGTATCGTCGTCGTATATATAACGACCCATGACAGGACATGTGTCCCTCAGATTGAAGAATGAGAAGAAGATCAGGCCACAATGTACTCTACAGACAGAAAAAAAATGCTTGATAAGTGTACACTTGAGGTCAATGAACAAAACGCAAGGTCATGGCAGGTAAGTAATACTCGTGTAATTAACGCGTTTAAAATTCTAAGCATAGTATTTACCTACTACATATCTAAAATAACTTCTATAAAAAAGTTTTACAAGAACAAGAAATTTGTATGACTACAATATTTACAATCTATACAGATAAATAAAATTGAAGTGTCTGTTTGTTATGTCAAAATAACAGCTTTATACTAAATGCATATGGAATTATACACGGTACTTATAAGAAAAACTCATTTTTTTTTTTATTTTTGTCTGTCTGTCTGTTTGTTCCGGCTTATCTCCGAAACGGCTAGACTAATTTTAACGAGACTTTCACTGGCAGATTGCTGTTATTATAAGGAGTAACTTAGGCTACTTTTATTTTAGAAAAAGAATTAGGGTTTCGCTCAAAAAAATTAAAACGTATCGTATCTAGGGACGAACCCGAGCGAAGCAAGGGTAAGTCGCTAGTGTAACATAAATGGCTCAAGTATTCAACTCTTTATTGTTGTATTTGTATAGAAGACATAATTGTCTATGTTATTTCAGATTTCTACCACCTTTAGATATTTACTATTAAGCCTTTTAAAAATTTCTTGAAGCGACTTAATATACAATTTGTGAGTACTAAAACGAAAATAATTTTAAAACCCATATGCAGGTACAGATGAACAGATAAAGCAACGCTTTACAGCAAACGTGTAATTATCAAAATGATTAAAAATAACAAATACCTACATGCAGTAGTGTACTTCGGTGCCATTTCTCTATATCTTCCAAATTATTGTATTATTTTGTGAATAGACAGTAGATACTTTCGAGACGTCTAAAATCTTAATTCTCTCCCGTGACCATGTTTATTTTAAAGCATTCGTCGGGAGCTAAAATCTATACTAATATTATAAAGCTGAAGAGTTTGTTTGTTTGTTTGAACGTGCTAATCTCAGGAAATACTAATCCGATTTGAAAAATTCTTTTTACATTAGATAGCCCGTTAACTGAGGAAGACTATAGGCTATATATCATCCCGGAAAAATGTACGGTTCCCGTGGGATAGATTTATCTTTGTCTAGACTCGAACCCGAAGCGAAGCGAGGGTGAGTCGCTAGTATAAAATAAAACCGCGGCAATGTCCGAAAATATAGTTTTATTTAAAATGTCAAATATTCGCGTAAATTTTAGAAAGTATTAATTATTTCATCGGTCAAGTCGTGAAGGAGGAAAAGAAGAGGCACGTACAAGATGTATCAAAGATAACACGTAAGTAAACATATTATGGAATGACTTATTTCAAAAACAAATCATAGCAGCTTTGTTACGGACTCAGTTTATATAAACAATATTGATATAATTTAAGTTTGAGCGCCCTCAGACAATGTTAAGAGACGGATGTAGAGGCCAAACAATGAGGACGTATGCACTATGCAGTTGGTGTCATTTTGTTAAAGTTTTCATTATTGACTGTTATGTACTTTTATACTTTGAATTGCACACGAACAGACACATTTACCCGACTTAAAATAAAGTTGGTAAAGATATATAGTTGGTAAAGAAGAAAAATAGGACGGAAATTGCGTTTTATTTTTAGATATAGTTCATTTCTTCTCTTGGAACCGGAAATAGGTTTCAAGCGATTATTGACATAAATTATACTTAAATTTAGAATAATTTTTGGGATTTTATATTAATTACTAGCGGCAGTAATTATTTTTTTATTTATTAAAAACAAATCTATCCCACGGGAACCGTATATTTTACGGGATAAAATTTGGCCTATGTGCTATTTCATACTATAATCTATATCTGTGATAAATTTTATCCAGATCCGTTCAGCCATTCTGGCGTGATTGAGTGGGATGGTCATTTTTGTGTAATTAGGGGAGACCGGGGCTGGTTGACCAAGTTTCAGCTTAAAGGTTTCTATTTCTATTTCTTTAGAGTATATTAATTTAAAAACGGGTTCAGTTCGTAGATTAACTATTAAGCTTTGCAAAAAAGTTGCAAAAAGCACGTTATTCATTATGATATAGAGTACAGGCCAGTTTTTGTAGAATAGGAAAAACTAGTCAACCTACCCCATGCTTGGGGTAGGTTGACTATTCACCTGGGGTAAGTTGACCTATGAAGTTGTAAGGGCAAAATCTACGAGGAAATAGGATAAAAGACACAAAAATGTATTACTCATTTTTTTATTCAAACCAAGGCGATCTTCCGCCACGTCAATTAAACACAATAAAATTCAAATTATAAGAATAAACAATCAGACATTTAAACATTAGGCAATTTGAGTACCTAAAAATAAACAAAGTACTTTCTTATTAAGTATTTAAAACAAAATGAAATAATTTCTTGCAAACTTTAACCATTTGGTAACAAATTATCATATCTAACTAATATATATATTCTAATATACATAAATATATATATTCGTATATATGTTATAGGTATATTATTTTATTAATAATATAAATTATTTTGAGATTATACTATCCAATCAGTCTTCTAAATCGGAGGTGCAATTTTTGCATTCATAGAACAATATGTTCCCGTTTACACATTTTGTGTGTGCCCGCAACTTGCACACAGTGCACTGAACCCATTCTTCTCCAAAAATACTAGAGCGATAGGATTCAGTGCACTCCATACAAAATTTTTCATCCTTATCACTTTCATCGTCGTCACTTTTCTATTACATCTTTGGATGTACTCCCTCTGTTAGTCTTTCTTTTGTATGTTCGCATGGTCCTGAAACAATATGCATAATATTATGGGGCTGGTTGACCAGGTCAACCAACCCCGTTATACATTAGTCTACTAGCCCTGAACCACCTTTTAACTTTTAACCACATTCCATAACCTCAATACTGCGACGAAGTCAAATTGAATAATACATAAAAGAAAGAACATGAATCAAACATTCGTTATAAACTCTTTGACAATGAATAACCATGAATAAATAGGCATTATTACAAATAATATTACGACAAAAAAAATTACTTACGTGTGTTGTTTTTCAATATTACGTTCCTTCTCTCAAACGACGTGCGTGCGCGACGCCGCGTTCCCGGTGGCTAAGCGGGGGGAGGTGACGGTCTTTCGTGTCTCACTGGTTAGCTGAAGACTATTGCCTCGGACGAGTTTTTGATAGTTAGTCAACCTACCCCTATAGTCAACTAACCCCGGTCTCCCCTACGCCACATCTTCGCCAATAATTGTTAACTAATTTTGATGGACCTTATTAATAGGATTAGGTTATTCTTCAAGGAAGAGTATACATCCTCTTGTAAAAATTTTTAGGAAAATAAAAATTTCCACCCCTTAGGGTGCAATGCAAATATTTAAAGTAATTTTGGTTATAGTATGCCCTCTTGGTTTTTACTTTTTACCATGTCGACTAGTGCATGGATTTGCAATCATTGATAGGTATTAGGTATAATAATTAATACTAATATTATATTACCTATGTATTACAATTTCCGGTATTTTAGCTTAGGCAAATAGTCATAGAATTTCATCACATGTGCAATATGCTACTTTATATGTTATTCGAAACATAGCTAAGTAACCAGTTATCGCGCTGACATTATAAATAGTAAATACGAAAATTTGTTGTTTGTTACTTGTTTGTTGTTGAGCCAAAGATAAAAATTAGTATTAAATAAATAGTCTGAAAAAGCTATTTTTTGAGATTTTTATTTATACTTTACCACAGTTATCCAATATTCTAAAAAGTTTGGCTGTTTTTGGAATAAACTTAAAGTGATATTCGTAAACTATTATTATATACTAGCGGCTCACTCTCGCTTCGCTCGGGTTCGCCCCTAGATGATTATTTAAATTGACATAACTTTTTTATTTAGGAACCGATTGAAATAAAACAAATACTAAATGTTAAGTGAAGCTTACCATAATACATTAGTGAAAACTGCACCCAAATCGGTTAAGCCGTTTCTAAGATTAGCGCGCGCAAACATACAGGCAAACCGACAAACAGACAAAAAAACTAAAAATCATTATTTTGGGTTCTATTGCGTTAATAAAGATTCCCAATAATAGTTTTTCTCAAATATCTTCCATGTACAGACAGCGATCAGTTACAATTTTATTATATGTATAGATAAAGGTGTACAAAAATAGAACATAACACTTAATTTCTTGACTTTTTGATTGAATTAAATTCTTTTTTATATGCAACAACTAAAACTAACAATCTACCAACTATCACCTACTATTAAATTAAAAATATCTAAAAATAATTATTACTCATACAACAAATAAATAGTAAACCACTTTAAACTTTATCAAAGTTGGTTAAAATTACCGGAACCGAGCGAATCAAGTTGTGTCACTATATTATTCATTTATCTATAGTAGTGTTAGTCACTTGACGCCGTCCATGTGTTAAACGATAATGTCTTTAGCACACGTAGCAGACGATTCAGCGAAAAAATACTCTACACTAGCATTAGTCCTGTTGTTGACGTTACGAGGTGCGTTTATATCTACCGGTAACTTTATTACTTCAATACACTTATGTTTTTAATAGTTTCCTTACTTAGTTCATATATAAATAATATTATTATAAAAATGTTAACTGATAGGTATATAAAATACTAGCGACTCACGCCTAGCTTGGATATAGTAAAATGGATATAGTATGTTATCCTTAAGAGATAGACATATGCCATCCCGGACTTTTTTGTAGACTTTTTTGAGGTGTAGAATACTGTAGTACATTATTTTGATCTATCTCGTAGGGTTCAGCCAGCGTTTGCAATGTAACCGCAAAAAATATGTTTATTTACGATATCACATTAGAAACCTCTAAAATGATCAGTGTTTCTCTACTTACTATTTTATGCATATATTATACATATAAACCTTCCTCTTGAATCACTCAATCTATCAAAAAAAACCCGCATCAAAATCCGTTGCGTAGTTTTAAAGATCTAAGCATATATAGGGACAGACAGCGGGAAGCGACTTTGTTTTATACTATGTCTTGATGATTTATTCATAAGTTTACTTTTTGAGAAAATATTATTATTTCGTTTTATAAAAAATAACCTTTATTATTTAGAAGTAGCTTGGATATAGATATTTAGCCTGTATGAAAAAAAAAACTTTATATTATAGTTATTTGTAATATAAGGAATAACATACATAAATTGTGAAGTGTCTTCATTTCTACTTAATAAGAGGGATCTTGAATGACAGATATTTGTTTTCACAATCGTATGATAGAAAATATCTTTTATACTTAGACATTATTTAAATAAAGCAAAATAATCAAAAAAAAGTTTATGATTAGGTTTGTTTATTGCTGAATGATAGATCAATTCAGGGGACGAGAGAAACGTGATTATCATATTTTGTTATAACAATTTTATATATTATATCATTGTTTACTCTACAAAACAGTAGATGTCAAATCTAATACTGTTTCGTCACGTAAATACAAACTTACAGTTTAAAAAAAAAAAAGGAAGAAAAAAGATTCCGACGAATTGAGAACCTCCTCCTTTTTGGAAGTCGGTTAAAAACGTACGTGTCTGACGTTTTAAACGGCCCTTCGTTTCGTTCGACGTTGCAAAACGTGGTATTGTAATAGGAGTTTAGGAGCCCAAGCTCTCGGGTTACGACGAACGCAAATCAACTTTGAAGAAATGCCTAACGTCAACTCTACAGTTTTAAATATTTTACCTTTTTTTTAATATATTTTTTGTGACATTAATTTTGCTATAATTCTTCAGGAATACACTACAAGATGTGGATAGATAGTTAATTCTGAGAAAACAAACAAAACCTGTGTGTTTGTTTGTTTTTTTATGGTTTAATAGATAGAAATTGCGGACCAAAATGGTTTGCGTTTCTGAAATGTCTTAGATATCGAAAGCTGATACAATTACATATGTAAATGACCATACATACATACATATATAATTAAATCCTTAAAAATGTTTAATATTACGTCAATACTACGTTAAAAATCCTTAATACTACGTTATTACCTAAAGTTAGTTGAATTTTTGGATAATACTGATAAAAACAGACTAAAAATAAAGTAAAAGTCTCTCATTATTTACTAGACTAGTATTTTCTAGATCTGTTTGATACGATCGTAATCATTTACACAAACGAGCTGTAAATTGGCTCTTTTGTATACATTTTCTCACGAAACCTCATAACATTGTTCAATGATAAAAGCATTTGCTCGTTAAGTATAAGTGTTTGGTGCAAAATTGAACTCATCCCAATAGTTAAAATAACTTTAAATTACTTTCTTCTGGACCTATTGGAGGAACTTAGTATGGAAAAATTCTTTTAAGACACTTTTTCTTGAAATTAGTAGAACAAAGTTAGTGTATACAAATTCTCGTCTTTCAATTTTCACTTGTTTTAGCAAACACGTGCATAGAGGAGGCACTCAGAATCTTATAAATTACTCAAAAGATTCATTATAGTGACACTTTTTAAGAGTTCAAAATTCAAAAGGTTTACACAAGATAAATTTCGATACCGTTTGTTATCCTTGTAACCTTAATATGTAAATTAATATTTTGATACAAAATTATTAAAAAATACACAGAAATATTTTGAAGTAATATTTGTTACACCTTTCTTACATAAGACACTCTGATAGTAAGTTACACAAAAAAAAATGTTAGATCTTCTTCTATGAGCCACAGTTGTAAGGTCACTTAAAAGACTAATAATATCGCATAATTAGAAAATAAACCCATTAACATTGTAAGTACATAGGCATCAAATCCAATATCAGTGAAGAGTCCAGTTAATTATCTAAAGCTATCAAAACTCACCTTCTTATCGCAAGTTGCCGACTGCCGATAATATGAACAAAAATCACCAAACAAACACTTTCAATCAACTCAGAAACACATTTGACGAGATTCTTTTGCTACACATGTGTTGTTATGCTATATTTTTTTTTTTTGTATTTTGAAGTGTTAAGTCGAAGACGTCTATTCGTCACTACGGTCGGACTAAGAATGCGATTAGTTACGCTTGTAGCTGCGCAAGCGTCGATATGCCCTATACTAAGGAACTTGGTTAATTTCTTTGCTGATAAGAAAAGTATATGAACGACTTATGTGTATATTTGTTTTATATATTTTATATTGGGGACTTAGCAGTAATGATATATAATATTTCAATATTTATTGAATAACTATTAATAAATACAGTTCAAATCGATCATTGTTGGGTTAACATTTAGGGTTAATGCTACAATTTAACAGTTTTTTGTCATAACTTCTTTTATATATATTATAGATTTTTTGGTCATAGTAAATACTAGCGACTCACCCACGCTTCGCTTTGGGGTCGTCCCTAGACAAAGACTATCCCACGGGAACCGTACATTTTTCCGGGATGATATGTAGCCTATAGCCTTCCTTAGTTAGCTATCTAATGCAAAAATAATTTTTCAAATCGGATTAGCAGTTCCTGAGCTGAGCGCGATCAACCAAACAAACAAACAAACTCTTCAGCTTTATAATATTAGTATAGATGTGTTTTATGTTTAGTTTGTGTCTATATATCCCATAGAATGATTTGTTGTTGCAAAAAGATTATCAACTACAAAAAAATAGGCCTACCCATAAAAAGGACGAGCTTTTAACATAATGTAACTGTTCAAATTGCAATGAAGCAATGCATAATATTATATGTGGCGCTTATCTAATCTATATAGTCATATTTATTCAAGAAGCAGTGAAGGCGATTTCAAATATTGATGTTTCCCTTAAAGGTGCATTCAGTTAAATCGAATACTGTTTAAGCTAATGTTTTATCATAATATATATTTATATATAAATACGATAATCTGTATGTATGTTTATTTGTTTCTCCTTCACGTTAAAACGTTACATGGATTTGGATGAAATTAACACTGGCTGTTGGTAATGAAATATTTCAAAAGGTGGCGTTAGTTTGCCAAATGATGACTATAAGCGTATTATATTTTATGTATATGTTACAGTCAGAACTCTTTCGTAGTCAAAACTACTTTTGACTGACAAAAACAGTTAAAGGTAGTTTTGACGTAGGCCTTGGTCAATAGCAGTTTTTACTGGCATATCGGTCAAAACTCTTTAAATTATGGCACTGTGGTCGTTGTTCTAACCTAACCTAAAAAGAAAGAAAGGGTTTATCCGAGTAACCTTCAACCTACTTACCTCCTTAACTTTTTAAGAGTTTAGACCGATATGCCAGTCAAAACTGTTATTGACCAAAGCCTGCAGTCAAAATCACTTTTGACCAACCTCTTTAGTCAAAAGTAGCTTTGACTAAAAAATAGTTTTGACTGTAACATATACATTATATGTACATATTACGAAAAGTCAATTTTGTTGTAAGTCGCTGTCATAAATTAAAAATATGAAAGTTTTCTAGTCTCTTTTATGCAGCGACTTATTGTCGCGATACTTTGCATATTCATAGCTAGGGATAGTGACTGACATAGGCTACTTTTAGTTCGACATATAACTTGTCCCATGGGATGATCTGTTGCAAAAACTTATTTAGAACCGTAGTTTGCCTATTTCGTATTTTTGAAGTGTAAACTTCTATAGGCAGGTTTGGATGGGGAGTAAATTCATGTAAGTCGTCATCGACATGGTCACGTGACGTGTTAACGCTAACACTCGGAGTGCCTATAGATGTCGAAACCAGATAAATGTAAACAGTTTTAATTTACAAATGTTTGTTTATAGTTTTAAGTTTTTACTTCTGTCGGTAGTCCTCATGACAGGTTTTTTTTTTTGCTTTGAGCTAACATTAATTAACTAAATGCGTTTCTAAGTATTGCGCAGTGACATCTATTTTTTTATAAAGTAGGTAAAATCATACAATATCGGTGTCATCTTTCAAATTTAGGACAATCTAAGTCGTAATTAAAAGGCTTTAAAATGACATTTATGATGAACGTTTCAATCAATCGAGATTTGTTTTAACAGTTATCATTAATTAGCAGCCTTATGTTAATTTGATTTCTTGTTTTAATTACTATTGTGTGTATCTTTTTGGATTTTGTCACGGTTTTATTTAGATTTTTGGTTTCCAACGTTTCGAAAGCTTTACTCATTTGATTTTTTTCAATTATTTTCAAAAGTTAAATATTGTTAAAGTGTAAGTTTTAATAAATGTTGTTTTTGTGTGAATAATACAATATTTTCTTTGCGTATAGTAAAACAATGGTAATGATAGTTTTTTTTTAATAAGTAGTAATTTTTAAAATTACATAGAGTCTTAAATTGTTTCAACTTCCGATAGTATTTTTGTAATTGATAGATAGCGACTTTAACAACATATACTATTCATACATGTATACATAATATGTTTGCTCGAGCAAAAGCTCAAATTACTTTAAGGAATTTAGTGTCAAATTCAAAATATTTTATTCAGCATTAAATCATTACAATTTTTTACTGAACGTCATGAGTCTACTACCAGTTCGGAAAGAAGAAGCCTCAGACCTGAGAAGAACTGGCGAAAGAAACTCAGCGGGACTAATATTATTTTAATAAATTATAATTTACAATATTGCTATAAAGTTGAAGTAGCCTGTAGTTTAATATATTAATTTGAATGCAGGTGCTTATAAAAAAACTATACGACCTCAAAACCACTTCGAACAATTAAGGATGGATTTTTTTTTAATTTATATGTTACCACTCTTGAGATATAATAAGCTATTAGTAGTTCATGACATTAGCGCGTTCAAACAAACAAACAAATTCTGCCTGTTTATAATATTAGTATAGATATATATCGGTAGACAAATATAAAAGAAAAAGAAAATACTAACTGAACTGTTTTGGGTTTGCCTATTAATATAACAATTAGCGAAGTTATTGCATTACATACACACAGTCATACAACTGATTTGAGTACATCATTCTTTGCGAAGTCGGTCAATAAAACGATAATCTAGTTTTGTATCGTAGTACAATGTTTACTTTGCTCGGCAGACACTTATCGGTTCGGGTTACTTGTTTTTGTGACAAGTTACGTTTTTTTAGGAGTATGGCGTTGTGACATCAGCAAATCTTTTAAGCTTAGATAAATTTAAAGGTTAAGCTTGTTAAAATTGTAGTTTTTACTATGTAGTTTATTATGATCTTGCTTTTTTACTTATTTATATTACTTTGCGTCTTTTAAGCGCTTGTCTAATGTCATCGAACCAAGCGTTGCCATTTGTTTTCAAAGGAAGGAAAAATAAACGCGCTAAAACTCCTAATAGGACAAATAGCTGCATCTACTGACTTTTGTCATGTGCGAAGATCGAACACGCCACCGTGAAAATAGAAATTTATTTCCTAACCACTACACCAGCATGCGTTAATCATTTCAAGCTTTTAATTTAACAATACACAATACATACTTAGTTCTGTAGCATTTTAAATTTAAGCATTTTTGCCATCATACAATTAAATATGTAATGTGTGTATTCAGCCCTTTTTTTAACGTCCCAGCCCTTCCCACTGCTGTGCACCGGCCTCCCTTCAGTACGAGAGAGATCCGGCCATAGTCCACCATGCAGCACGCTGACCAAGTGCGGGTTGGCGGACTTCACATGCCTTTCGAAAACTTGCTAGTTTCTCTCAGATATGCAGGTTTTCTCCCGATGTTTTCCTTCACCATAAGACAAGTGGTAATCATGTTGTATGTATATATGTATTCAACCCTTTTTTAACATCCCACTGCTGGGCACGGGCCTCCCTTCAATACGAAGGGAATCAGACCATAGTCCAACACGCTGGCCAAGTGCGGATTGTCGGGCTACACATGTCTTTCGAAAACTATCATGTTAGGTTATAATGTTAGGATGTAATAAATATCTCATAATCGTCAAATTATCATATAACCAGGTAAATCCACTGTCAAAAAAAACTAGCACCTACTATAATAAATAAATAATATAATAAGGTACAATATTAAATCAGAGCTTAATAATATATTTACTATGACTATCAAAAGGTTATCCATAGAGATGTCTCCTTATGGAATATTTCATACATTAAATTCGATTGTTTACATTTTTTTCTATTTATACATACATACTAGCTTTAATGTAATCGTATAGTAATTGTCACTGAAACATACCAAAACAACTCTTGTACTATATATATATATATATATATATATATATATATATATATATATATATATATATATATATATATATATATATCTTTATCTTTAAATCACGTGGTTGGCTTTTGCGGTACATTGTTTAAATTTCATTTATTATCATCAAATCAATGGGATCAAATAAAGAAGAGTTTGATCAAAATTCGTGATTTATTATTTTAAACATTTGTACAATTATTCACAAATGTTCATTTTAAAAAAAAATCCATAATGTTCTTTTAAGTGACTACTGTATATCATTGTCCAATGAATTTTCGATGGTGGTGAGAGCTGAGAAGAAATGCTGCAAATTATAGAGAGCAAAGAAGCCCGGATTTCAAATTATTGAATGTTGGCGAATAAGATTCCTTCAACTTCAAATTACCGAGGGGACCAATTAATATTGATTTTTTTTCAATTTATCGAGTGTTTTTCAAGGGAACAGGGAGAAGTTTCATATTATTGAGAGATTCAAAATACCGAGTGTCAAATTATCGAGAGTCCACTGTAGTAGTAAGTAATAATACCTATATTTTAATATATTTTGTAATTTTTACGTTAAAATAAAATATTTTTTTATCCATCTATAGTATTCATTCGATCGATGTTAACGACGCGGTCGTATTTCATAGCATTTGGATGGAAAACAACGTTATTTTTGTGGCCTAAAGGAAACATGTCATTCCTTAAAAACTAGATAGGTAGGTGGTAAGTAGGTACTCAACGTAACTACTTTTAAATAATTTTCGTTAAAAATATTTTGGAAACTCTATCGTATCAATTTTTCAGATATTTCCACAAAATATTTTGCAACGAACAAAAGACGACTTAGATAGATATAGGTACCTATTTGTTAGCATAGTCATCATATAATTTTTACTTTTTTTATTTAAAGTATCTGTATTTATTATAATGAATTAAAATAAATGAACTAAAGCGGCAATAATAATTAGTTAAATAAAATTATTTATTAATTTGATTTATATAAATACAATATAGTTGATGGCAACATTTTTTTTTTGATTATTAAAAAAATATGTGACAACTGTCATATGGACAGAGTGAAAATGCGAGTAACGTTCCAGTGTGATATTTTATGGTTATTTAGATATATTAATAAACTAAAGTAATAATTGAGTATTTTATTTAAAGTGCTATGCTAATAATATCTTTGTCAATTTTGAGGTTTTAAATTGTCTTTTCATTCCTCAATTATATGTACGGAATATTACCAATATTTTTTTTTATTTTTCGTAATTAGACTGCAGAACTGTTTTCGCACTTACATGAGACACGTACCTTCCAATCAGTAAAATGGCTGTAACAGACGGACATGATGAAATTATTAGGGTTCTTTATCTTTTAGGATTTTAGCTTCTAAAGTCTCATTGAGTAAAGTATTTTTTTAAGTTTTCATTCATAATCATTATCATTCGTCCCCGCGTCCTCTAACCGCTCAGTTGCGTAAACTGTGGAACATTCTTATGCGTTAAGAGGCCAAAGAGTTCAAAATGTCACGTTATATAAATAGATGACAAATTATTAAAAAAAGTTAATTACAAAAAAAAAAATATTTTAGTCTCGTTGAGTTTCTTTCGTCAGTTCTTCTCGGGACTGAGATATTTTTCCGAACTGATGGTAGACTCATTACGTTGACCAGTATTTTGTATCATTTAAAGCTAAATTAAATGTTTTACTTTAAAAGAAAACTTACTTTGAGGTCAAGATTTTATTTATATATTTCTTTGGTTAAACATGAAAAAAAAAATTAGACAAAAAACAACAAAAAAAATAACATTTAAACATTTTTTTTTTTGAGTAGCTAATCTATACATATAATAAAATTGTAACTAAGCCGAATCTGTACATTAAGCATTTGTTGGAAAATCTTATTGAAATAGACATTATTATCGATACAGAGACCAAATTTATAGTTTTAAGGATTTTTGTTTGTCTGTCTGTCTGTTACCGCATCACGGAAAAACCACTGGAGGGATTTTGATGAAATTTGGTATGATAACAGCTTACCTTACTTTTTACTGCAGGAAATATCTCGTCTCTGAGAAATCTATACTAAACGTTAAAACGTAGGTAAGTAGGGACGAACCCGAGCGGAGCGAGGGTGAGTCGCTAGTTATATTATAAATGTGAAAATATATGTATATTATGTAAGTTAGTACTCAGATTAACTATGACCTGCTAGTAACAAAATGTGTCAAAAGATGGCGCTGCTCGTTTGCCAAAAATCTAAGGAAAGATCAATGTTTTATATCAACTCTCAGGCAAATACGCGTCCCTATTTGCGAGCGAATTTAGGATAAGTTACTAATTTCTAATAAAATCTGTATGGGAATATTATGTGCTAATGAATTGCTAGGCGCCATAACTCGTAAATATATCATTTCTATACGCTTACAGTTTTCTATTAGCAATAGCTATTATAGAAAGTTTAGCTAAGCTCTTAGACTCTGAAGTATCGAGACATAAATCACATCGATATGTTTGCTATAATACTGGTACTAAAGAATTGAAATTTCACTTAACGGAAAATTAGTAAAGCTATTTACGTAAAATACTACTTTTATTTAGAGATTTTAATTACGATATAAATGTGGAAGTTTGTTTGTTCGAATGTATTTCTTTCAAACAACAATTAAACAGGGAATCTTAGAGCTTTTTAGTATAAAGATAGTTTATTTACTGGCTTCAAAGACTGGGAAGCGAAGGAAAGTTGTTTCACAAGTTTAAACATAGTTAAAATACAATCCTGCAATAGTTTTAAGAAAATGTTTTAAGTGTAAACATAAACTGTAACGAAAAATTCGTTTTACTTTTATTAATTAACAGACGATCATACAACCTCCTCCTCTTTGGAACTCGGTTAAAAAGGAACAACAAAAGGTTCCGAAGATTTTTTTTTTCAATAATGTAATTGTCTAAGTAATATAATTATCAATTTAATCCATATCAAAATGGGGTCAGTCAATCCTTTCCTATAGCTACGAATTAAGCTTTTTGCACCCACTTGAAAAATTCACTTCGAATATTAACTTTATTTCATTCAGTCCTTTTTAACGCCCCACCGCTGGGTATAGGCCTGCTTTTCAACACGAGGGGAATCAACCTATAGTCCACCCCGCTGGCCAAGTGCGGGTTGGCGGGCATCACATGTCTTTCAAACACTTGCTAAGTTCTCTCAGACTTGCAGGTTTCCTCACGATGTTTTCCTTTACCATAAGCCAAGTGGTAATCATGTTGGAAATGATTTTCACATGAAACTAACTTAATTACAAAGGTAAAAACGAATGTTACGTCACAACTAACAAAAGCTACTGCATTATAAAACAATATTGTCATTTTTTACATTGTTTGCGTCAAAATAGAATAACTTAAGTTTATATAATCATATAATTAAAAGAAAAACAATATACGTAATACCAATAAATAACTCAAATACTTAATATGCAAAAACAACACAATGAGTTAAGTATATTTGATTAAGTATTTTTTGTTAAGATCGCATGAAATCAATTTAACCTCTATTATAAAAGAAAAATTAGTTATTTTTTATAGTAAGACGTAATTTTATTATAATTTCGTAATTTAAAATAGTAATATTAACATTTTATTTGTATTCAGCCCTTTTTACCGTCCCACTGCTAGGCATGGGCCTCCCTTCAATACGAGTGGGATCAGGCCATAGTCCACCACGCTGGCCAAGTTGGCCAAGTGCGGGTTGGCGGACTTCACATATCTTTCCAAAACTTGCTTGGTTTTCTCAGACATGAAGGTTTCCTCAGGATGTTTTCCTTCACCGTAAGGCAAGCGGTAATCATGTTAGAAAATTTTATTTAAATTTTATTATTATGTTAGTATGAGAGTATACAAGATGCTTCCAATTTTTCTCTCAAGCATTACTTTTGTAGTAAATTACGTTTTATTTAATTCAAGCATTTGTTGATCAACAAACATAATCATAACAAACTCTTCAAAGAATAATTAATCCATATATATTTAATTCAACAAAGTATTTTTCTATTAAAGTTTTAGACGACCTACCAATGTTGTTTAGAGGATGTAAACCCAAACTAGTTTTAAGAGTTTTATACATATTTAAATACCGCCAGTTATTATCATTTAAACTGTGGTTTTAATTTTTAACAAAATGTAATATGTTTATTAATTAATTAATACGTAACATTTGACAGTAATATTACTTAACTAGCGACTCACCCTCGCTTCGCTTTGGGTTCGTCCCTAGACAAAAACAAATCTATTCCACGGGAACCGTAGTTTTTTCCGGGATGATATATAATCTATAGCCTTCCTCAGTTAACGAGCTGTCTAATGCAAAAAGAATTTTTCAAATCGGAATAGTAGTTCTTGAGATTAGCGCATTCATACAAATAAACAAACAAACTCTTCAGCTTTATAATATTAGTATAGATATGCTACTCTAGGCTGCAAATTATGCCATAAGATGGTAAGATTACTAATTTTTATTGTAAGGATGAAGAGGTCGATTATCCTATGGGACGTAATACTTTCTTAGATTTACGCGAATGTTTGACATTTAAATAAAACTATCTTTTCGGATTTTTTCGCGGATTTATTTTGATTTTTGGTTCCCGACGTTTCGATTGCTTTACAGCAATCATGGTCACGGGAGAGACTAAGGTGTTAGATGTCTCAAAGGTATTATATAGTTGTTACAGACAGCCTACCCACAAATAACAAAATGAATTCAAAAAACTTGAAAATTGGCACCAAAGTACCTTACAATATTTGTTAATTTTAATTTTAAAACATTTTTATAATTTTAATTACTTTTATATTATATAATTTTATATTATTTATATAATTTTAGCTTTATTATTATAATTATTACAATTTTTTAGAAAATTTATTGATTAATAATCTATATTTAGTGTTGCCATTATTATATTTATAACTATAAAGAAAAAATAAATTATTAATTATTTAAGCCACATTATTATTCTATGTGTAATTTAAAAAATTAAAATTAATTAAGAATTACTATTTGCAAATGAAAATATTAATTTGAATACTAATTTAAATTACTGTTATTTTGATCCGCACAGTAAGAACTTACTACATCTAACTGTCTGTTTTGTTTAGATATATTATTTGATTTTATTATATTAATGACAGGATCCCATGACGATGGTAGTTCCCAGCCATCTTCC
This sequence comes from Fabriciana adippe, assembly GCA_905404265.1. Classification (NCBI taxonomy): domain Eukaryota; kingdom Metazoa; phylum Arthropoda; class Insecta; order Lepidoptera; family Nymphalidae; genus Fabriciana; species Fabriciana adippe. The sequence goes on along the minus strand of FR990005.1, from coordinate 4,569,834 downwards.
CTATTGAAATTTGGATGTTTTTTAATTTCTATGGCTTCCCGAATCATTCTAGGGCGATATCTGTTTTCTTTCGCGAGGATTTGGGGTCTATCGAAGCGAATATAATGGCTTGGGCGGTCCTGACTATGTTTGTTTTAAAATTAAAATTAACAAATATTGTAAGGTACTTTGGTGCCAATTTTCAAGTTTTTTGAATTCATTTTGTTATTTGTGGGTAGGCTGTCTGTAACAACTATATAATACCCTTGAGACATCTAACACCTTAGTCTCTCCCGTGACCATGATTGCTGTAAAGCAATCGAAACGTCGGGAACCAAAAATCAAAATAAATCCGCGAAAAAATCCGAAAAGATAGTTTTATTTTAATGGGACGTAGTTATGCAAAACGGATCCAGCCCACGAAAACCGTTTTTTGAGTTACTTTCATAAATGACACCTACATGTCAACTTATATACAGAAACTGGTTAAAATACCCAATATTTAGAGGAATTTCAAAAAAAACTACGGTCTTGTTATATTGATATACCAATTTTACTAAAACTACTATTTTTCAATAGTAAATTTTTTGGTTGGATTTATTTTGCTAAACTACGTCCAATTGCAAAATATCTATATGTGGGTAAGGTCAGATGGATAATCTCATTGAGATTAGCTGCCGTGGCTTTAATCGGTCAGAAGGACATTTTTTATTTTTATACTAATACGGGAAAGAAAAGTTCTATCTGTGAAGTTCTGGCAAAGTTATATGTTATATGGAGAGCAACTGAAAAAATCAAAAATTTATTTCTTACTCGTGTAGTTAATTTATGTATAGTTACTACCTCGGTGGTATAGTGGCTAGCATGTACGGCTGTACACCCGGAGGTCCTGGGTTCGAGTCCCGGGTCGGGCCAAGTTTAGTTATTGGGTTTTTCTGTATAAGTAAGCCTCAGTAGCAGCCCGGAGTTGGGAAGTTGGCGGTGTTTCACCCACATGCCTCGAAGAGGACGTAAAGCCGTCGGTCCTGCGCCGACACTCTCACCGGTCGTGTCTCGTGTGGTCCCACCGGAGTATGAGAGTGACAGGAATAGAGAGTGCACGTCGTGTCTACGCTCTCTTTCACACGCGCTGCACTATAATATCTCCAGCACAGTTGACTAGTCTCAATGAGATTGGCCGCCGTGTCCGGAATTGATCAGGACATTAATTAATTTAATTAAAAATTACGTATAGGAGTTAAAAACTACATGTGATGTTATATAAACAGCTAAAGAGTTTGTTTGTATATCTGCACGTGTTAATCAGTGGAAGTACAAGTATGATTATAGAAAATCTTTCAGCATTTGATCTACTGGTTGAGAAAGAGTACAGACTACGTATTACGTACTCGTATAAACTCAAACTTAATGCATTATTATCGATTTTCGATAAGGGCGATCACTGGTATTAATATATCTTATATATTAATTATATGATTTTATAGTATATTATATTATATGTTAGTACCGTCGTAAACAACCTCCTTGTCATATTATTATTTGTATGTATGTACATATAACAAGTGCTTAAGTGTTTATTCCGTAACCTTTGTCCACTTGTGACTTGCAAACATTATTACAGGCAAATATAAACTTATGTCATACATATTTTTTACGTATTACTTTATAGGTATATTAGTAATTGTTATGTGTGGTTTTAGATACTGTATGCTCAAAACCGTGAATTTCACAATTAATGCTTAATTTAGATATATATCTAACATAGTGATGTAATTCAGCATCAAAAGAAAGCATAAAACAAATTTATCCCACGGGAACCGTAAATTTTTCCGGGATAAAAAGTAGCCTATGGGCTATTCCAGACTATAATCTATATCTGTGCCAAATTTCATCCAGATCCTTTCACCCATTCTGGCGTGATTGAGTAACAAACATCCAAACATCTAAGCTTTCATATTTATAATATTAGTAAGATTGTCAGATAAAAATGGTACCTAAATGGAAAATCACTTCAAATATAATAATTCCACCTTGAGAGGTAGAGGTTTTCTTTAAAATATGGTACCTACTATTGAAATTAAAGTATCAATGCATTGTGTAATTGACAAAATAATGATAGTATTTAAAGTTACATAAAAAACACATAAATACATCAAAAAATTTTTAGAAGAGTTTACAATAAACTGGATTGCTGCAGATTTTCAGTAGGCGTTATAATTTTTTTTCTTCTTAAAGTGAAGGGACTCGCACCAATGGTTGGGGTATTCAATTACCATAAGTTCCCAATATCTGTATTCGTCATATATGGTCTAGCATATCCTGCTGTGAATACGCAGGTCCTAAGTTCGAGTCCTGAGTAAAGTTATTAGGTTTATCTGTCAAGGTAATTTCAGGAGTAGCCCAGAGTTAGGAAGGCTGAAACATCCTCAAAGAGCACGTTTCGCGTCGATCCTGTACCTGATCTCTGAGGTTCAAGAGTAAAAGGAATAGTGTGCACTATAATATCTCCCCCGAAATTGACTTCCCTGTTGAAAAACTCCGATAGAATCCCATCAAAAGCGACAAAAGCCACATAGGCCGAAATTGGCCAGAATGATATTATTGGCTATTCATGACAGAATGTTTTCCTTTTTTTTTGAGATTCTTATTTATTTCAGTTTAAACTGTGACACTATATAAATATGTAAATATAAATATGTTGGGACATTAACACACAGCACCATCTAGTTCCATGGTAAGCTACGAGGCTTGTGTTATGGATACGAGACAGTTGATTCACTACCTATATATAACTTTAAATACATGCATATTATAAATATAAAAACTCATGACTAGAGTACAAACATTCGTGCTCATCACACAAATGAATGCCCCCAGCGAGACTCGAAGCCGCGACTGCTGGCACAGCAAGTAGGGTCACTACAAACTGAGCCAAACGTGTCGTATAACTAAATAGTTTATAATAATATTAAATAATTAGTTTTTCCACTTACCAAATTCCAGTTTCTAAGACAAGATCGATGGTTTCTGGTAATTCTAATCTAAATCCTGAAAATAAAATATTATGCCTGTAATTAAAAGTGTAATACAATAATTTCTATGTTTGATTGCATTTACTTACAACGCTTCATTTTTTAATAAACTATGCTAATATTATAAAGAGGTAAAGTTTGTGAGTTTGTGAGGTTGTAGGGGGTAATCTCTGGATCTACTGAACCGATTTAGATGAAATTTGGTAAGAAGATATTTTGAGACCCTTGGAAGGACATAGGACTTTTTTGTCCCGGAAATTATTGCTTAAGGGGTTGAATAAAGGTATACATTTGTACATTTGGCAACCTCGAACTGCCTAAAACGTAAGAGTGAAATTATTTCAAAATATAATTTTCAAACCAACGATAACCCATTATGTGTCCAATTAAAAAGGTGTAAGCCATTTTTCTACTATTCTTTACTTCTTTACCAGGATAACAGTAATATCTTTCAGACAAACAGACAGACAGACAACATTTTTAATGATTATTTGGACTTACTACTCCCCATAATTGTAATTATGTAACCTCAAAGTACCTCTAAGCCACTAAAAAAAAAAATAAACTCAAAGTAGGCTAGGAGAAATCATCTGTAATATTTTTTCTTATAAAATAAAGATTTACGTAAAAATATTATTTTAAGACATTTAATACGAAAGACAATTTGAATAAATTATACATAGCGTATACACGACATATTATAATATGTCTGTGTCAAAAATACGATGTGTTTCGTAACGTCTTCATTAACTCACATAAATGGTTAGCATATACTTAAAAGACCATGTTATTACGAGTCTAAGACAATATTCCATAATTACATGTAAAATAACTAAATGATGAGTGTTTATCGCATCCTTATATGTATATTATAAAATTTTACTATATATTTTATTATTATATACATATGCATAAAAACTTAAACATAATTTTATGCTTATTTGAATAAACAAATATAATGTCAATCTATTGAGCAACTTAATGGTACACAACTTTATATGTTACTAGCAAAACCCGCGGATTTGTCCGCGTTCAAAGTACAAAAAACAAACTCTTCTTTCTCTATACAATAATGTATGGAAGTCTGTCCGATTTGTTGACATTTATAATTACTGCTTCGCTCTCTCTTTGGGTAATAGCATGATGATATATAGCCTATAGCCTTCCTCAATTAACGGGCTATGTAATGGAAAAAGAATTTTTCAAATCGGATTAATAGTTTCTGAGATTAACGCGTTCAAACAAACAAACAAACAAACAAACAAGCAAACAAACTCTGCCTCTTTATAATATTATAATATTAGTATAAATGGCATCGTGTATTATCATTTGGCCTGCTATTATAATAAATTAATATTTTTTACTAAATTGCATGATGCACCGACAGGTGTTTGAACACTATTAGAAATCGTATATTTAATAAATTAAATTGATGATAACATATTAGATTTAGACATTTTAACGAATGTGTCTCCTATGACCGTGATATAAAGCATTATTAGTATTACACTTTATTGCACTTAAAAATAAATACAGTGATTAAAATACAATTTTAGTTTGCATTCGAAACGTCAGGAATTAAAAATCAAAATAAATTTGGAAAAAAAAAACTGAAAACATAGTTTTATTTAAAATTAATGTCAAATATCTAAGGAAGTATTACATCTAAAGAATTTTAAAAAATTGAGACTGTCTTTGAGCTGTCTATTCAGTATTCATTAAAACAAGAATTATTAAAGTCCGTTCACCATTGGCAAAGTTATTGCATAATACATTCACACAAAAAATATAAAACCCGATTGAGTTCCCTTTTTCAAAGTAATCAATAAGGTTTTGAAAAATATTCAAGACTTTTTGAAGTAAAACTTCTTTACGCACACTTGACTTGGGGGGTAAGCTGGTGAATGCGTTACGGAAAAATCTACGTACGTTTGTTGCCATGGTAACCGTTGTTATTGTCTGACAAATCTATACTAATTACTAATAATATTATAAAGCTGAAGAGTTTGTTTGTTTGGTTGAACGCGCTAATCTCTGGAACTACTAATCCGATTTGAAAAATTCTTTTTGCATTTGATAGCCCGTTAACTGAGGAAGGCTATAGGCTATATATCATCCCGGAAAAATGTACGGTTCCCGCGGGATATATTTATTTTTGTCTAGGGACGAATCCGAAGCGAAGCGAGGGTGAGTCGCTAGTGATATATAATATTATATTCTTTCCTTAAATGATATTCTATAAATATATGATTGTTTAATATGCCTAATATGCGTTATTTTTAGTATCTCACCTATCCTAATTATTTAAAACATAAATTGAATTTCATAAATAGTACCGATAACCTACAGAAGTTTTACTTCTTGCGCGTGTACACATTCATACACGCACTCTTTAATTTTTATTTTAACGCGTTTTCTACTGACATATATTACCTCATATAGACCTAAAGTAATATTTTTCAGCCTACCACGATTTTTCGTAACCTCGCTTTTGCCCCACTCAAGTGAAGATATTAGAAAAAAAAAGATGTAGCAACACTAAACTAACACACTACCTACGTCATAAGTACAATAATTTATTTTAAAATATGAAGCTTACCATCTGCAATTATCCTTTGTATCACACTCGCCATGTCTTTCACTTCCGCTGCGTAGAAATTTTCGCCGGCGTACGGAGTTATACCTAAATCTGTACTACATAAGGGTCATATTGCTTTGAAAATTTAAACATACTATATTGTTAAATTATATATGCGGTTATAATATGCAAATTAATTAATATTTAAAGCAATGTTTTAATTTTTGTTTGAAATTTTAATTTTTATTACTTAAAAAAGTACACAGTTATAATTTTCCCAATACTAAGTATAAGTAATCTTATCTTATATAATTAAGCTTAGATGGTGACTTGTATATGAAGTACGTGAGTTCGATGCCCGCAAGTGATAAAAATATACAAATACTAGAAACTCACCCTCGCTCCGCTCGGGTTCGTCCCTAGTTATGTTTTAACGTTTAGCTCAGAGATGAGAATTTTTTCCGCAGTAAAAAGTATCCTATATGTTGATCCGGATAACCAGCTATCATCATACCAAATTTCATCAAAATCTGTCCAGCAGTTTTCCCGTGATGCGGTAACAGACAGACAGACAGACAGACAGACAGACAGACAGACAGACAAAAATTCTAAAAACCATAGATTTGGTTTCTGTATCCATAATAAAGTTTATTTCAATAAGATTTTCTAAAAAATATTTAATGTACAGATTCAGCTTAGTTACAATTTTATAATATGTATAGATTACCTACTGATCAAATATTTTTATTTTTGCCTGGTTATGACAAAGCGATAGAAGAGTTTCAAGAAATAAGACTTCATTTTAGGTACTAACGATTTACCCTCTCTTCGCTCGGGTCCCTAGGTTGCTTCCCAAAACAAAATTAATTAATTAATTTAGTTTTAATTTTTTTTTCGTGGGACCCTATTTTTTTTCTAAAATAAAAGTAGCCTAAGTTATTCCTTGTTACATCAGCTATCTGCTAGTGAATGTCCCGTCAAAATCGGTCCAGCCATTTCAGAGATTAACCGGAACAAACAGACAGATCGACAGACAAAAATTGTGAAAAATGTTGTTTTGGTATATGTACCGTGTATCCATCCATATGCATTTAGTAAAAAAATTTAAGTGCTTGCATATGAAGATAAGTAGCGAAATAATAAAAATAAGCTTCCCTATGTACCTATTAGAAGCTTATGTGTATGTAGTTACTCCAGGTATCAATTTGCGACTCGCCTCGCTCCGCTCGGGTTCGTCCCTAGTTATGTCGTAACGTTTAGTATAGATTTCTCAGAGATAATATATTTTTCCGCAGTAAAGTCATGCTGTCACAGATAAACAGACAAAAATTCTAAAAACTATAGATTCGGCCTCTAATGACTATTTCAACAAGATTTTCCAAAAAAATATTTAATGTACAGATTAGATTAGTTACAATTTTTAACCGACTTCCAAAAGGAGGAGGTTATCAATTCGATTGGTATTTTTTTTTATGTATGTACACCGATTACTCTGAGATTTATGATCCGATTTACGTGATTCTTCTTTTGTTTGATGCGGAATAGTTGCCATTTGGTCCCATAAAAATTTAACATACACTTGAGAGCAAAGAAATCGCACACCCCCTACATTTTCATTTTGACCGCAAATATTTTTAAAATTTAATGTTGTTTGCGAATACAACTTAAATTAAAATAAAGTACACATTATTAGCTTTCTAAGAACCCATTATGTGTAGCCTTAATCTTCGAAATCATTACAATAGCAACAAAACAATAGAATGACCCAAATTCACTCGTTACAGGTAGCTCGGTTTGTGAGACTTTGAGCAGATATAAATGGCAAAAAAAACAATATTTTTTTAAAGATCATGGTTTATTAATACGAGGTATTGCCCCCCCCTAGCCTGAAAAACAGCTTCCATTCGATGTTTCATTGTAGAAATAATTTTTTTTACAAACTCTTGCGGTATGCTGTCCCATTCTTCCTTAATTGCGGTTTGGAGCTCTCTTAGACTCGTAGGCGGTGCGTTTCTGGCCCTTACTCTTTTTTTTAGTTCGTCCCATAAGTGCTCAATAGGATTGAGATCTGGGCTTCGAGCAGGCCACACCATAACGGGTATTTCAACCTCCTCCAAGTACTGGCGTACTATAGCGGCGGTGTGTGGTCTTGCGTTATCCTGCATTAAAACAAAATTTTCGTCGATAAATCCGGAAAAGGGCACGACATGTTCTTCCAGGATTTCCTCGATGTAACGTCGGGAAGTCAATCCTCCCGATCGACGGTCGGTATCGGTCCCTGTGATGAACACTAGTTCGGTTTTCGCTTCCAGTGACATGCCTCCCCAGAACATGCACGAACCACCGCCGTATGAGACCCGTTCGGAGATGCAGCACTGAGCAAAACGCTCACCAGATCTTCGATAGACTCTACTCCGTCCGTCGTTACCATGAAGACACATCCTGGTTTCGTCAGAGAACAGTACTGTCTTCCATTGATCCATTGTGCAATTTACGTGATTTCGTGCAAACTGAAGGCGCGCTTGTCTGTGCACTGGGGTCAATTTTGGGCCAGTTGCTGGTCTGTGCGCTGTTAGGCCTCCTTCGGCTAGTCTTCTCCTAACCGTCCACCGACTAACTTCCACTTCTCTAACTTCCTGTAGCTGCTGTCCGAGTTGAACTGCATTCAACCGGCGATTTCGTAGTGATGCCGTCACAAGAAAACGATCATCGCGCTGAGTTGTCGCACGTTTTCGGCCTGTTCCTGATCGCCTGGTAAAGCTACCGGTTTGTTGATAACGCTGGTATACACGTCGAACGGCATATCTGCTCAAATTTAACTGACGAGCCACTTGACTTTGGTTCTGTCCAGCTTCAATTAGAGCAACCACTTGAGACGCTGCTTTCGGTGTTGTATCCATTTTCTTGTTCGGAGTGATAACGTGTTCGGTAAATGACCTTTCTGTCTGCGAGTTGGTATGCAAATGATATCATTTCAATCATCCCTTAACCTTTTATACCTGCTCAAAGTCTCACAAACCGAGCTACCTGTAACGAGTGAATTTGGGTCATTCTATTGTTTTGTTGCTATTGTAATGATTTCGAAGATTAAGGCTACACATAATGGGTTCTTAGAAAGCTAATAATGTGTACTTTATTTTAATTTAAGTTGTATTCGCAAACAACATTAAATTTTAAAAATATTTGCGGTCAAAATGAAAATGTAGGGGGTGTGCGATTTCTTTGCTCTCAAGTGTAGTTTGGCCCCGTAGTTTTCATTTTACGAAAAAAAAAATATGAAAATTTTTGTTCACGTGGATGTAATTTTATGTATGTTCGCGGATTTCTTTGTCGTTTATGAACCGATTTTAATTATTCTTTTTTGGTTTGAAAGGAGATATCCCAAGGGTGGTACCATAATAAGGAAACCAGGCATCCCACATGAATGATTCTGATGATGGCATCCCAGAAAAATTGAGGGGAACCTTCGAAAATCGTAGTGGCGACTAGTGCGCTTGTTAATTTTTTTTTCATTAAGTATTTTAAAGCACTACTATTTAATGAAGGTCTGAAGTCGATCTGATGATGGAGCCGAAAGACATTCGAGGAAACTCCTCAACGATTTACAGCAATTACCTGGTGTTTGGACTTGATTAATTTGTATTGATGAGAACTTTACACCTAGATGGGTTGTGAGTGTCATTAGGGGTCTGTATAAAAGGCTTAATCGAATATGTTTTTAAAAATCTTTCTTCTTACAAATTACCTGCTTATTACGTCTACACCAAAAATGGAAAAATAAAAACTTAAAAAAAAATAAAAACCGACTTCCAGGCACAGAAAAGTAAAAAATAACCTAACGGGGGTTTTCATTTAGAATAGATACCTAATCAGATATTTTCGAAGTCGGTGTGCTTTGATTTGTATTGGCTGGCACCGACTTCGAAAATATCTGATTGGGTATCTATTCTAAATGAAAACCCCCGTTTGGTTATTTTTTACTTTTCTGTGCCTGGAAGTCGGTTTTTTTTTAAGTTTTTATTTTATTATATGGATAGATAAATTTCATTTTAGTTTGAAGAAGTAACAGACATACGCATATAGTTTCACAATTATAATTGTATTCAGATTAAGACTGCATTAGCCTTTACATACATAAAACATCACATCATCATTGTACGATTGATCGTGTTATTAAGTTAATGATTATGAAACTACATCGTTACAACACGACACGTCCTTCCGGTTTTGCATAAACTTGTTGGAACCAGTGTGTAATTTACAATATTATATTATCTATAATATATTTATACTAATATTATAAAGCTAAAGAGATTATTTGTTTTTAGTTTGTTTTAACGCGCGTATCTCTGGAATTACCTGTCTGATATAAAATCTTTTTGTATTTTACAGCATACATTTATTGAAAGGTATTTCACCTATTTTTTTAAATTTATAACATACTAGCGGCTCACCCTTGCTTCGCTCGGGTTCCCTAGCTACGTTTTAACGGGAAGTATTTAGTAGCATGATGATATATAGCCTTCTACAATAGCTTTCCTCGATAAACGGCCTATCTAATGCAATAAGATTTTTTTAAATCAAATTAGTAGTTCCTGCAGAGCAAAGTCGCCATCAAAAGCTAGTATTAAATAAAATAACATTGTAATGTAGTTTTAGTTGTACTTTCTTTTTAAAATAAATTATAAATGAATACGAAATCACAAATTTTCAGTTTTTTTTTTATGTTTAATAAAAGCAATTTTTAAACTTATTATTCCAAGATTGTATTTTTTTTTTTTTAGTTTATTACTTGTTGTATAAGTACTAAGTAATGAAATAAACTAATCGGTAATATTAAATGTTTCATAATTTTCAGTCTTAGACATAATATAGTCTAAGTCTAGAATAATATTAGTTTCAAATATTTATTTAAAAATTATAAACTTGGTTTAACTTAACTGTGAAAACAACTAACGTATAATATGCATATTAATCAATGTTAACTAAAATGTTACAAAACTCTTTCATCACATCCAACTATTTGACTCTGAGGTGAACTAAATTATTTTGTTTTTAACACATAAATTATCATGTTTCTGTTCGTTTTAACACTCATATATGAGTATGTACATCATTTATTTGAGTTATATTGTTAATTACATTTGAATTTTTAACTAATTTAAAGGGTACTAACGACTCACCCTTGCACCCTTGCTCTAGGGTTTGTCCCTTTTAACGTTTTAAGGGTAAGTATAGAATTAGAGATGAGATATTTTCCCGCAGTAAAAAGTATCCTGTATGTTGACTCGGATAACCAGCTATCATTATACCAAATTTCATCAAAATCTATCCAGCGGTTTTTTCGTGATCCGTTCCCAGACAGACAGACAAAATTCTAAAAACTATAGATTCGACCTCTGTCTGTATCGATAATAATGACCAATAAGATTTTCCCAAAAAACATTTAATGTACAGATTCGACTCAGTTACAATTTTATTAAATGTATTCTCTTTCTATATAATTTTTACTGTATTTTCTTGCTAACACTTTCCCTTTCGAGGTATAGTGAGAGAAGTAATAGGAATATATCACTACTGTTCTTCAGCTTTTCAGATACAGTAGATACATAGGTCTTATGTTTTGTTTAGGGCTTTTGAGTAAATCGAGTTTATGTAAATAAATACTAGCACACTAATATAATAGGTATTTTGTATACTAATTGATATTATGTGTTTTCGTCCGAGTAGACTATTGCTGTTCTGTCACTTGTCAAGACACGTCGACTGTCATGTACGTAAAGCGTTTTAAGAAAGGTTTCAGATAGGTTAAAGATCAAGGAAATCGTGATAAAAACGTATTTTGTTAATTAACAAACTTGACAAGTACTCATAATTATTTATAGGTACAATATTAGCTTTTTCTTCATAAGTAAGAAATTGTATTCAACCCTTTTTAACGTCCCAATGCTTTGCACGGGCCTCCCTTCAATACAAGAGCAATTAGGCCAAGTAAGAAATTTAAAAAAATAAACTACCTTACCTAAATTGACCCTTCCATATTCAAGAAAGATATATTTTAAAAGGATACAATTAACCATATCCACCAGAGACCCAGGATGGTCAGGAGGGGGAGGCGCAGGTTGTGCCCTCGTGACCGCCCGCAAAGTGTACGCGCGAACATATTCCTTGCGAAGATCGTGGAAACGGGCGTAGTATGTGGGGAGGGTTATGTCCTTACTGCACGCTTCTGGGTGAAGACATTGCCTGGAAATAGAATGGTAACATAAAATTATGATAGAACACATGACCTTTAAAGTCAAGCTACATTCTCTACGATATACATTTAGATGGGTTACCGTTTAATGATAAATCAAAATCGTTTACATGCTTCAAAGGACAAGTTAAGCCTTTGTTCTCAATTGTTACCGATAGAAGTCGTTAAGCCATGTTGAAGGCTGTTGATTGGTATGACAAGCTTTGACACCAGTTAGTGCTATATATGTAGGTACTATACATATACATACAATAAACAATATTAAAAAAATAACAAAGTAATTTTTTAAATTAATATTATAATAAGATCGACTTTTAAAACCTCTTTTTTTGGAACAATAATACACAGCACGATCTAGTTCTATGGTACACTACGAGGATTGTGTTATAGATACCAGATAGTTGATACACTACACATATATAACTTTAAATACATACATATTATAAATATAAACACCCATAACTGATATACAAACATTCGTGCTCATCACACGGGAATTAATAAATGCCCCCAGCGGGACTCGAACCCGCGACCGCTGTCACAGCAAGCAGGGTCACTACAAACTAAGTCAAACGTGTCCTCTAACTTTAAAAGTAATTATTCTATCGTTAGAAGTAAACTTCTTTCCTTGAAATTTATATGTATGTATATATATGTATATGTATATGTGGAGACCACGTTTAGGCAAGCGTAGTGTAGGACGCCCTGCAGCACGATGGACAGATGATCTAAGAAAGGTGGCTGGCAGTGGATGGATGCGGGCTGCCCAGGACCGGGATAGTTGGCGCTCATTAGGGGAGGCCTTTGTTCAGCAGTGGACGGCGATAGGCTGATTGATGATATGTATAATATATTATTATATAAATGGCTCCTTATTAATAGCCATTTAGTGTTGGTAGTCCAGTGGTAACTAAAGCGTGTTTAAACTTTAAACACCGGATTATCATTTGCGAACCATTTTCAATATGATTACCACTTGCCTTACGGTGAACGAAAACATCGTAATTCGAAGGCTAATTAGGCTGAGAAGAACCTAATTAGTTTTCAAAAGACATCATAAAATCCACCAACCCGCACTTGATCAGCGAGGTGGTAGAACCTAATCATGAAATTAGTATATGTACATAAAGATACAGCTAAATTTGGTTACCTCTAGTCTTCCTATTTGTATGTATGTTTTCAACCCTTTTTAACGTCCCACTGCTGGTCACGGGCCTCCCTTCAATACGAGGGGAATCAGGCCATAGTCCACCACGCTGGCCAAGTGCGGGTTGGCGGACTTCACATGTCTTTCGAAAACTTGCTAGGTTTTCTCAGACATGCAGGTTTCCTCACGATGTTTTCCTTCACCGTAAGGCAAGTGGTATTCATGATAGAAATGATTCGCACATAAAAATATCAGAGGTGCGAGACCCGGGATTTGAACCCGCTTCACTCGGTTTCCCAAGCGAGCGCGTTACCACTGGGCTACCATTGCCTTCCTATTTGCAGTAAGTCAAAAAGTAGCTAACGAAAACCTACAAAAAGCCAAAGATAATTTAAGCTACGAATGACCTTAATTTACGATGTACTCATTCCCATATATAGCGGGGGTCATATTTAATGAGTATTGATTAAAAAAAATTAGACTCGTGGGTAAAACCACAAAACCTACTAATTATATACGTCAGGCGCAAATTCAAGTTATGCGTCAATTAAAAACATCCCAGTAAAGCTTATTAGATACTTACAAATAACCGGTTTGTTGTCAAAGCGAGAGTTATAGAAGGCATATATTATCCAAATTGCTGGAATCCAATATAAGTTTTGGCTCAGTCATGAAAAAAAAGTAAGATGTTAGGCATGAGACACTATTTCTGATGTTATTACGATTCGATATTTTATAAAAGTCATCGTTATCGATTCATCTTATCATTTGATTATGCTATCACATCACTATATTATTAGAGATAATAATTATTTAATCTTAACTTTTGTTATAAATGCCAGTGGTGCTAGTGAGTTTTTCCTATTTAAACGCAGTTGTAAAGGAGTGTTTATTCCATAAAGATTACTTAAGGGTTATACTTTGACAGGCTACATTTAATCCTGGTAAATTATTATAGTTCGAATCCCAGGTCGTGAGAAGAATAGTTATTGGATTTATCTATCAAACCTATCAAAAAAATTTTAGTAGTGATGCTGGTATTTTTGGTAATGTTTCAGCCCCGCGCCTCGTATAGCGCACGAAAAACACGTAAGACCGATGGCCTTGCGCAATACGTATGGTCTCTTGTCGAATTGACCGAGTGTCCATAAACTATTGGGTACAATGGGGTCAATATTTGAAAAAATAATTTATATTTTTAACAATAATTTTATTCGATACTAGCGACTCACGTCCCTAGGTTGCTTCCGAAAACAAACTCTATTTTTATTTTTTTTTGGTTTTAATTTTTTTTTCGTGGGACCCTATTTTTTTTCTAAAATAAAAATGGCCTAAGTTACTCCTTATTACATCAGCTATCTGCCAGTGAAAGTCCCGTCAAAATCGGTCCAGCCGTTTCAGAGATTAGCCGGAACAAACAGACAGACAGACAGTCAAAAATTGTAAAAAATTTTGTTTTGGCATATGTACCGTGTATACATCCATATGCATTTAGTAAAAAGCGGTTATTTTAATACTACAAACAGACACACCAATTTTAATTATTTGTATAGACTAGGACATAAGAATACTCGAAGTATTGTCATGTAACATTTTGTTTACAACAATACATTAACATAAAAACAACATAATAATGCAGCGTCGTAATGATAAGAGATAAGAAACAATTGGTAATACACGATTGCATCTAAAATATCTAGATAACTTTAGTTTACAAACACTTATTCTCAGCTGATAACGTCGTTTGAGCTTCTCTAAGTAAAATATTACAGTGGTTAATTATACTCCTAGTTTTATCGTGATCGAGTTATTTTTAATTGAATTAAATATATTCATCTATAATATATAGTGTTAAATAATTAGTTTTTTAGTATAACTATACATTTCTTTTACAGATAAAAACAAGTTATTTAAAAAAAAATATAAGCGACTCGCGGCTTTGTGGTATGTTATAAACATAGCTATAAGAGATCGGCAGCCATTTAACTGATGCCATGGGATCGGAGCCATGGTCTCCGAAGCACAAGGGGTAAACGCCATCCTCAACTACTCCCAAGTTGTGACTGAGAATTCTTTACCAAAATATCCATTAACTATCCTTTGCAAAGTATAATAATACAACATTATTATATTTTGCCTAACTTAAGATTCGAACTCAGGACCTACCTGCTAGCTAGACCAACAAGGGAATGATGTAAAGTATATAAACATTATACAAATAAACAAACAAATATTCATGTTTATTGGTAAAAATTATTTCTTGAATCTGACATGAATCGAATAAAAAGATAACTCGATACATTGTTTTTTATATAAAAAAGCTTCTGTCAAATTATAAATCTGTCGGATAGAAATAAAAATATTGTATTTCCGTCATTGTACATGAAAAAAGGTCATTAAATCGTTTTAGGTTGCGTTATATTTCAAAACATTTATTACAAAAACAACAGCAGAGAACCGATTGTGGTAACATTATCTACTCGTATACGTTTCATATTATCTTTATCAATTTCGTAAAAAAAAAAATTGAAAGTATAAAAAGTTTTTATAGTTTAATATTTTTTATTATTTTAGTAAGACACACAATCAAAGCTCATATAACTGCATATTTCTTTTGAGAAATATTGTTATATATAAGGCCTTTGTATATTTTATTTTATAAAATAATAATTTAGCTCTTTTGAATGTCCCACAGCGTACGAATACACATACCCGATGGTCAAAATCAGGTCATAGTCCACAACGTTGGCAAAATGCGGGGTTAGTGGACTTGATCCGTTTTTCGGATTAAACTACTTAAATTCTCTTAGACATTTTAATATTTTCCTTCATCGTAATCATGCAGTTATCATGTTGAAAATGCGAGACCCAGGAATTGAACCCACTTCATTTGATTCAAGTGAGCGAATTACCAATGGACTACTATGATTATTTTGTAACAGATGGACACTATACTAAATACAACACTTAAGCTTTTTTTCTTATAAAACTAACGCCATTTTGATCATTATCGCTTATAAACTTATATTGTTGGTGAAATACCTTAAGTTTCGTAAAGATTACCCTTGATTGCTGTCAAAATGCGGCAATTATGGCATCTTAGTGTACCTTACGTAAGTTTGCGGTGAACGAAATATAATGTCGATGTTGCGTCCGTTTTGACATTAATGGGTAATTTATAGTTAGTTAAAAATATAACAAGATATGGATAAAATGATTCACACTTGTTTTAAATACATTTGCTAAGTATGTAGACTAGTGCAGTAGTAGCCCAGTGGTAACGCGCTCGCTTAGGGAACCTAGTGAAGCGGATTCAAATCCCAGGTCTCGCACCTCTGATATTTTCATGTGCGAATCATTTCTAACATGATTACCAATTGCCTTCAAACATCGTGAGGAAACATGTGTGAAGTCCGCCAATCCGCACTTGGCCAGCGTGGTGGACTATGGCCTGATTCTCCTCGTATTGAAGGGAGGCCCGTGACCAGCAGTGGGACGTTAAAAAGGGTTGAATACAAGTATGTAGACTATGTACTAATATAAATATTTTTTTGTTGTTTCAATTCTAGCACATAGTTTCTAATAATAATAATCTTGAAAGTTGAATTCGTTAATAGGTACGGTGACAGACAGCATGTAATTTTATACAAGACAATATTTCCTTATGTGACTAATAAGCACTAAGACTTTTGAAAACTGATCCCCTAAAGGAGATTGTATAGAAAACTGATTTTTTCATATTAAACCATAAAAAAACAGGGCACATGTTTAGTATATGGGACGCGGCCCCTGGAGGAGTGGGTGGTATTTTCGGATAGGGGAGGTGACAGGGAGCCCAAATATGTAAAAATTCTTTTAAGGAAATGTAGGAGTAAAAAGTTATTGAGACTTAAAATTGCAACAATTCCATACATTTTTATACTTAAATAAGTCATTACAAAAGATAAACATACCTTTAACGAATAGTAAACATCCTTTTTTTATGTACAATCCATATTTTCACAACAATTAAGGCTTTATTGTATTAATATTTTAATAATTTCACATATAACAATATTCTAAACAAAATGACCTTATATTTTGACAAACTGTCAATTTTTGTTTTACATTACCGCTTTTATGACAACAGATTATCGTTTAATAATTAATTATGAGTTATGCTTATTAAAAATAAATATTATCGTCAAATTATTAAGATTTTAAAATAGAAATATGTTATTTTCACTTCATACATACATTTATGACCTTTTATATGATTTATGTAAAATATATTGAGTTATATAATTTTATATTTGGCAAAAAAAATTAAACTATTATTAGATTTTTTATCTGTGAATACTTTTCAGCATTTTTGGTGGGTAGTTATAAAATACCGTGAATCTGTACTCAACGCGTGTTTAAGTTTTCAGTTTTCATATTTTTTGCTTTTTTCAAGTTATTTTTCTCTTATTATTTTCCATTAGTTATTAGTTTTTGTTAATTTTCATATACTTTTTCTAGTTTTTGTTTTAATATAATTTCTATAGTTTTAAGTGTTCATAGTGTTTTAAGTGTACTTAGATAGTGTGTTAGTTTTAGTTTTCTTTGTGACTTTTTTGTAAATATGAATATCTTCAAGCTTGCAACTACGCATTTAAAAGACCATTACAAGAATGCAATTTATAAACGTGAGTAGATTATTTTTTAAATCTAAGTGTATTATTTATTTTTGGTTTTTAATTTTCGATTAGGTGACAGTCCGACTTGGATAATTTAGGTTGGAGAAGGCTAAGGCGGGAGCTGCGCTCCCGCCTTAGCCTTCTCGTTAGGTCTTTTTTTTTATTTCACACCCAGAACCCCTGCTATTATAAGTGCTTTATGTTAATTTAAAATTCGGTGATAGATCTGACTTATAAGATCTGAAGATTATTTTGACAATTGAAAGTAATGTTTTGACATTTCAAAGTGTCAAAATGACAGTAATGTCATAATAATGTATGAAAATGTTACAACTTTAAGTCTCAATAACTTTTTACTCCTACATTTCCTTAAAAGAATTTTTACATATTTGGGCTCCCTGTCACCTCCCCTATCCGAAAATACCACCCACTCCTCCAGGGGCCGCGTCCCATAAACTAAACTGCCGCCATCAATCCTACAACCAAAAAAATTTTTAAGAAAAAAAATAAAAAAACAACTTCAAAAAAACCACTAAAAAGTAAAAAAAATATCTGATTAGGTATCTATAGTAAATGAAAACTACCAATCACTTATTTTTTTACTTTTTAGTGCTTTTTTGAAGTCGGTTATTATTATTTTTTTTTCTTAAAAAGTTTTTATTTTTCCCTTTTTAGTGTAGACAGGAGTAGTAGCAAAGTATGAAGACTGACAAAATAAAATTCGCTTTTATTAGTAACACTAAAAATTCTGGCTCTAAAATCCGAACTATGTTAAATTTTTATGGGACCACATGGCAACTATTCCGCATAAAACTAAAGAAGAACCACGTAAATGGGATCATAAATATCAGCGTAATCGGTGTACATACATAAAAAAAAACAATCGAATTGAGAACCTTCTCCTTTTTGAAGTCGGTTAACAAAACTGTCCCAGATAAACGGTTAAGTGATAATCACAAAACTCAAAAAAACACAATACCCCACTTAATTCTAACCACTAGAATATCAAGTGTTTACATACATGTATATCCTCGGATACATTAGAATCAGTGAAGACAAATTTATATTAAAATCCAAGCATTTTTCATACTAAACGCCTGGCACCGGACGTCAGGGTAGATCGGTATCGAAACGTTAAGCGTTCAAAAATACTTTTGTTGACACTATTGACCTTCTTCAACTAATAATAGGATTATACCATTATATTTCCATGGTTAGTAAGCATGGTGTGTTCGACAGTTCAAATGGTGCTTAGATTTTAATCATTCGAGTATGAATTGTTTGTATTATTGGTTATTTATATGTTATACAGATAAATAAAATTGAAGTGTCTGTTTGTAATATTAAAATAACCGCTTTTTACTAAATGCATATAGATGTATACACGGTATATATACTAAAACAACATTTTTTACAATTTTGTCTATCTGTCTGTCTGTCTGTTTGTTCCGGCTAATCTCCGAAACGGCTGTACCAATTTTAACGGGACTTTCACTGGCAGATAGTTGATATTATAAGGAGTAACTTAGGCTACTTTTATTTTAGAAAAAGAATAAAGGTTTCACTCAAAATAATTAAAACGTATCTAGGGACGCACCCGAGCAAAGCGAGGGAAGTCGCTAGTATGTTATAAGATAAGAACCATTCAGTATATGAAGTAAAATATAATATAGAATGGAAATAACTTTAAGTTATGCTAAATTAAATTAACCAAATGTAATTTAACTGTGTACTTCATAAATATTGATGGAATATAAAATGAAATTTAACAAGGCCAAGCAGTACTTTATTGTTGAGTTGTTTTGTTTAATTATACCGCTGTAAAATAAATAATCATCACAATATTATTTAAAAATGCAAATGTTTATATGTGAATGTTCGTCACTCCTTAACGCTGGATGAATTTGGATGTTTAATACAAAGATAGACTATGGAATGGAGTAAAACATAGGTTACTGTTAGTGGTGGCAAAAAGTGGCCCTTCCCGTATATGTACTCGTATGTAATGTATACAGCCCTTTATAAAGTCCCACTGCTGGGCACGAGCCTCCCTTTAATACGAGGGGTTCAGGCCATAGGCCACCACGCTGGCAAGTGCAGGTTGGCGGACTTGTCATGTCCATCGAAAACTCTCAAATATAAGGTTTCCTCACGATGTTTTCGTTCTCATTATATCTATATTTCCAAAAATTATGAAAGTGTTAATAGGGGGAAAAACGTTATCGCATTTTGTATGAAAATTTACAGCTTCACAATCCTCTTAATCAGCACTCACTTTATTCTAATATTATGTTACATTTAAACACATCTTACCTGTATGATGATAGCTTACCAGATGAGTTAAGTAAATGAGGTAAGTCGATAACTGTACAAAATATCTTGATACTCGCAAACATAATGTGGTAGAGACTTAGTTATTTCAGACTCAATTTTTAGCTTTTGTTGGTGATTAAAGTTTTTGTTGATCTTTAATTTGCGTTTTTAGCTCTATTTTAAGTTTTAATACTCTAAGAGATGTTTTTTTTTTGAATTCCTATAATCTATTGTAGTATGTTCTAACAAGCACTTGGCATTTAAATAAAAATACACAGAAATGCCTTATGTCAAATACTTTACCATTTTTAGTCAATTTTTTCCATGTTGTGATGATATTAATATTAATTCATTAGACTGACTCCGAGGAACAACGTTCAAATATTGCATATGACCTTGCAGATAAGTTTAGATATAAATCGAACCCGCGGATAGCGTAGCAATTAGACTACGAATGTTAGTATAATGAATGAATAATGTACACACCTGAGCGGTGGCTGTCCGTCTGTGACGAGCCTGAAGAGGGGGGAGTGAGGGTCCACTTGCAGAGAGCGCACAAACTCATCGAACTGAAACAGACAATGGATTTTTTACATTCAGCATGGAATTTAAAAACATCCTGATTAAGAATAGTAATTAAGGATAATAATAATTAATCCTTCTAAGCACAACTTCATTATTTTACGATGTTTGTGCTGAGCTTTCCATCATATTATATTTTACTGTATAGTTTGTTCTCTGAATTGCGAATGCTAGATTAATTTCACTTCAACCGACTAAATAATACACAACTTAAATCAAAATGGAATAAACATACACTAACTTTTGAATTTTTGATATCTTAGAACTATGCGATCCTAGTTAAAAAATGGAAATAAATGGAATATTTTTTTTTAACAAAAGATTTAACTTTAAAAGCTTTTAAGTGAAAACTATTTACTCAGTTGTTACCCTTAGGGACGACGTTTTTTGAACTTTTAATGAGCTCACCGTTTAGTTATTAGGAAAATTACAAAAGAACTTAATAAAAAGCTATTCGCAATTAGAAACGATATTGCGTAACATAGACAGTAAATTATAATATTCATAATAATACTAGCAGAACCCGCAGCTTCGCTCGCGCTAAAACTACAAAAAAAAAACTCGAAAAAGGTAAGTTTCATACAAACTTTCATCCCCTATTTTACCCCGTTATGGGATGAATTTCAAAAAATTCATCCCATAACGTCAATAAGTGTACGTTAAATAAATATTTAATTGTATTGAAGAGCATTAATACCAAATTTCAAGTAATTCTGATCATAAATAATTTTTTTAATATCTTCACACAAAAAATCACGTCAATCCGTCACTCCATTTCGACGTGAAAGAAGGACAAACAAACAAACAAACAAACAAACAAACAAACACACTTTCATATTTATAATATTAGTAGGGATTGTATATAGTATGTGGCTGTAATTTTGCACAATAAAACTTTTCTTTCACATTTAGTCGCTTGAGTCTTTATACTTACATAGACATTCAAGATTAAGTTTCGATTTGTTTTGTATAAAGTTAACGAAGGACAAATCTAATTTCAAATACGTAAACTCATAATTACTTACCGATTGCTAATCTATACTAATATTATAAAGCTGAAGAGTTTGTTTGTTGGTTTGGTTGAACGCGCTAATCTCAGGAACTACTAATCCGATTTGAAAAATAATTATTTCTTTAGATAGCCCGTTAACTGAGGAAGGCTATAGGCTATATATCATCCCGGAAAAATGTACGGTTCCCGTGGGGTAGATTTGTTTTTGTCTAGGGTCGAACCCGAAGCGAAGCGAGGGTAAGTCGCTAGTTTCAAATACGTAAACTCATAATTACTTAGCGATTGCTAATTTAATATTCCAAGGAGCAAGAAAATTAAAATGATTTAATACATGTATACATAAATGTGTTACGATGCCAAGTAAAGGTTACGCTATGCGTTTAATGGTCTATACAAAGGCAGTTCTGTATCCATGTTATGCATTATTAAGAAGATTTTTTTGATACGAGAACGTTTTAAAGTTAAGTAGATACTAGATATCCATTTAAAGCAGAAAAACTTAATTAAATTGCGTCTAATTTACATTTAATGTTGTTGCATAGTAACATTGTTTTGATAGGTTCTGTACTGTGCTACAGGTACTGTAGGTTCGATTTCTATTTAGGGTTCAGTAAAGATTTATTATGATTTATGATTAAAAAAAAAATCGCGGGATTAGTATTCAAAAATGGCTAATTATACAGTTGTAATTTATTTATAGCATTCTTCCTTCGCAATATTAATAGGGGGTTGTATAATTCAAATATAATCAACATTAAAATGAAGCAACAATTCTAAATTATGAAATATACACATATAATATAGACACATATCTATACTAATATTATAAATCTGAAGAGTTTGTTTGTTTGGTTGAACACGCTAATCTCAGGAACTACTAATCCGATTTGAAAAATTCTTTTTGCATTAGATAGCCCGTTAACTGAGGAAGGCTATAGGCTATATATCATCCCGGAAAAATGTACGGTTCCCGCGGGATATATTTATTTTTGTCTAGGGACGAATCCGAAGCGAAGCGAGGGTGAGTCGCTAGTATACATATATTTATATAACATGTAGTCGCTTGTTTGCTTCAAGACACAAAACTTAAAGAATTGTTTTTTCAGCTTCTAATTCTCTTCTCTTCTAAATGTCCTGTCATGAATTCAAAACAATTTAATTATAGGTACTGGTTAGTTCCGTTATTACTTAATTCAATGTTCCGATATAGACAACTTTAAATTATTATGCTACTTTAATGACTCCTATAGAAATCTTTTTTCATCCGTATTAATATTATAAATGTAAAAGTTTGTGAGTATGGATGTTTGTTACTTTTCCACGCCAGAACGTCTGAACGTATCTGGATGAAATTTGGCACAGAGATAGATTATAGTCTGGAATAACACATAGGTTACTTTTTATTCCGGAAAAATGTATGGTTCCCGTTGGTCTTTTTGTTCTTCTATAGCTTAGAGGAGAACCAGTCTATATATTCCATACTAACTGTTAAAACATACCCAGGGACGAACCCGAGCAAAGCGAGAGTCACTAGTGTATAATATACTAGCAGGCACGCAGCATATTGATATACAAATACTCAAGTTACACAATTAGAACCCACAAAAGTGTCCTCAAAAAAAAGTGCACAATCCGAAATTATGCATTTTTTTTCAAATCTCTTTTGATCATTGCTTTTCGGATGACAAAATTAAAACCCACTTTGTTTCGTTTTAAAAATGTACTTTATGTGGTGTACGTAAGTTCGAATTTGTTTTTAGACGTAAGAACTTTCGATTTTTCAATTTTATTCTTTGGTTTGACTTAACGTCGCATATCGACGCCACTTTGTGAAGAAATATTTGTTGGAAAATATGTATCTATGTTTTTATATATCAATGGCAGGTACGCAATTATTTCTTGCGTCCACGTTGCGGTTTTACCTCACGTTGAGAGTATGATTGAGATTATGTATAACTATACTCGTGGAACAAAGTTATGAAATAGTTATTATGATATTCTTCACGACTTGTGCTTATACTAGCGATTTATTCTCGTTGCACTCAAATGCGTCCCAATGTGCCTAACAGTAGCCTGCGTGTTACTCTAGGTCATATAGTCTAGGTACTTATGTACCTCCCCCCCCCCCCCCCTCAGTAGCCTGCGTGTTACTCTAGGTCATATAGTCTAGGTACTTATGTACCTCCCCCCCCCCTCAACGTGCGTCCACCTTATTGTGGTGGGGGGGCTCATTAGCGTCTGGCAGTTTAGCCAGGCGCGAAGCTAAGAAATGCAGAAGAAGGTTGCCCACTTCGGTGAGTGGTGTATCATGCGGGTTGCTGCTGGTACTTCTCTGATAGCAGAGTGGACTGTGGAGCAACCCCATGGTTGTTGTGGTCTGTTGCGGCAGATCTGCCGTTGGGCGTCGTAGTTGAGTGCGTAAGCGATCCTGCGATGCCCCATTAGGACGGGGGAGGTTTTGTTGGGTTTTAGTGGTTAGTACTAGCTTTTCTAACCGGTGAGTCCCACATAACCCCCTGTATGTCTAAAGGTGGTAAGCGTAAATGCATTTCCCAACATAAAAAAAAGGTACTTATGTACTAAATGTCCGTCCAGCTGTTATAATGTGAAGAATTAACAAAAACACATACGACGACAAGTTACGCTCAGTATAAACCGACCCTCACTATAAAGTGACCCCTACTTTCTGTGCCAGCGGTCACGGGTTCGAACCCCGCTGGGGGCGTTCATTGTGATGATCTCGAATGTTTCTACTCCAGTCATGGATGTTTATATTTATAATATATATGTATGTATTTAAAATTATATATGTACCAATGTACCAACTATATAGTATCCATAACACAAGTCTCGTAGCTTACCATGGAAGTAGATGGTGATGTATGTTACTGTCCCAACATATTTATAATTATTAATTTACTAGCGACCCACCCTTGCTTCGCTCGGGTTCGTCCCTAGCTTGCTTCCCCATACAAACCTTCATCCCCATTCTCACCCCCTTAAGGGATGATTTCTGGGATAAAAATTATTTCAGTCACTCACATTTCATATCATGAGATTTAAAAAAAATCTTTTTTTGGTAAAAAACTTTTTTTTTAATTTTTCTTCTATACAAAACTTGTCCTGACAATAACAAACTAAGTGGTAGTAAACTTATAACATGAAGAAAGACAATTTTTGTTTTAAAAGAGGCAAATTAAAATAATGAAATAATATCGATAAATTCAAGTCAAATGTTGCGTTAGTTTTGCAAGTCTATGCTATAAAAATAAACAAAAATTTGGTCTGTCTATCTGTCTGGGAACGCATCACGAGAAAACCATTAGACAGATTTGATAAAATTTGGTATAATGATAGTTGATTATCCGAGTCAACATATAGAATACTTTTTACTGCGGGAAAATATCTCATCTCTGAGAAATCTAGGTATACTAAACGTTAAAACATAACTAGGGACGAACGCGAGCAGAGCGATGATGAGTCGCTAGTATTTATATATAATAGCTATTACTAATCACTTTATATTTAAATACAAAAATCGTGATAAGTTGTGATAAACTTTTTGTATAAGTTTTTCCTATTTAGCCTTCTAAAAGATATAAAACATAGATTAAGCTATTAATATAAGGCTAAGTGTACACTGTTTGATCGCCGTGGAGACATCGATTACTGGGACGAATTCCGATTTTCATGCACTTTTAGAAAAGCTGTTTTGGAAATAAATCTTTTTAAATATAAATGTTTTTTTTTTTTTGTGTGCCATAGACGTAAAAAATAACATTTTCATATAGCTTAATTGACAGAATTCTTTCTATTATTTACTAATAATATAACACACATACGTATTTCTGTGACCTTAATCACTCAGATTCGGACATCATAAATTTTAATTGTACAATAAAGTGAAAAAACTGCTTATGTTAACTTTCTGAGAGTATTTATGAACCAGTGACTTACCCACGCTTCGCTCGGGTGCGTCCCTACGTATGAATAATTCCGTAATACATTATTTTTATATAACTCGCGGCGCATGCCATTAAAGCTCCCAGTCATGATTTTATTCGACATCTTCAACAATCATCGTTAATATTTTAGCCAATTTAAACAAAAACTTAATGAATTATTATTCATCTAAACCTTGCTCATAAATCACTCCGTCTATTAGTTAAAACTGCATGAAAATCCGTTTGGTAGTTTTTGAGTTTATCGCGTTCATACAGACAAACAAACAGACGTGGAGGAACGACTTGTTTTTAAAATGTGTGTGATATTTAAAATCGATTTAGGAAATTATTAAATTCGATATACACTAAGCTTTATAACAATAAAAAGCAGGCGACCTATAAATAAACGATCAAAGGCACTCATAAAAATGTATATTTATACCTTTGGATTATAAATTTTAATCTACCCTTTGTCTTCGGTGGTAATTATGTGCATGATTTCTTACTAGCGGCTTACCCTCGCTTCGCTTGGGTTCGCCTCTAAGAAAAAACAAACCAATCCCAGGGGACCCCGTACATTTTTCCGGGATAAAAAGTAGCCTATGTGTTATTCCAGACTATAATCTATCTCTGTACCAAATTTCATCCAGATTTGTTCAGCCGTTCTGGCGTGAACGAGTAACAAACATCCATACTCACAAACTTTTACATTTATAATATTAAGTATAGATATACATCTTTAGGTTGCACTTTGAAGTAAAAAGTAAATGTGTCGTAACCTTTTTAATTCAACGAAGGTTGGATTTTTTTAATGTAGCGCTATAAGAGTTTTAGTTATTTATTTAAGCAGCACATGTTTTTCACGTTTTGTCGCGTGATGTTTTTTTTATTGATAACACTGAAGTTCGTCATTAGTTACCTACAAAACAAAAAGGAAAATCGGTTGACAAACAGAGGAGAAAAGATACTGAACTGTTTTGTCTTTGCCTATATATATATATATATATATATATATATATATATATATATATATATATATATATATATATATTATGTCTGCCTATTAATTTATCTAATATGTAAAATTCTCGTGTCACAGTGTTCGTAACAAAACTCTTACGAAACGGCCTGACCGATTTTTATGAAATTTTGTGTGTATATTCAGTAGGTCTATGATAAGGGCGTAAACTGTTTTTCATACCCCTAAGTGATAAGGGTGGTCCAGCCTAGGGACGAACCCGAACGGAGTGAGGGTGAGTTACTAGTATTTATATATGCATAGACAGACGATATGTTAAACCAGGCTATACTGTCTCCATTCAGAATTTCATTAAATCCATTGAGCTGTTACAGAATAAAGAAGTAACAAGCATACATACAAATTACATTTAATATTTTTTAAATTTCGATATGCAAATTATTATGTATAATATTAGTTTGACAGGCACATTCTAGATCTTAATCTTTTCATTAGGATTTATTTATTAGATATCCATGAGACCTATCTTTAAATCAATAATGGTGTTGAAATCTCAACTGGAAACATTATAACAAAAATAAACGCAAACATAAGTGCAATTAATTCATTTTAAGATGAGATCAACGCGAAGGACTGCTTCCTGGAATACAGTTGTAAGTTGTAACACTATGAACTTCCCTAGTTAAAGCTACAATTAAGGATAAATTGACCGAATATTACAAGTCTCGAACATAATAACTCTGCTGTACGTGTTAAATTTTTCATATAAACGACATACGTATGTTGTTCGATATAACCAGTTTATTTTGTAATACTAAATGTACGTAACAAGTCATGCTGATTAGCTAAAAATAGTCAAGTTAAAAATAAAGCTTCTAAATGATCTTTGACGCAAATTTGCTAACAAATCAAGATATAAGAACTTATTATAATTTATCATTCGTTATACCAAAAATAATAATATAAGGCAGTGGTAGCTCAGTGGTAACGCGCTCGCTTGGGAAACCGAGTGAAGCAGGTTCAAATCTCGGGTCTCGCACCTCTGATATATTCATGTGCGAATCATTTACAACATGATTACCACTTGCCTTACGGTGAAAGAAAACATTGTGAGGAAATCTGCATGTCTTCTCAGACAAAGTTCTCTCGAACTTTACAAGTTTTCGAAAGTCATATGCAGCCTGCCAACCCGCACTTGGCCAGAGTGGTGGACTATGGCCTGATTCCCCTCGTATTGAAGGGCCCGTGCCCAGCAGTGGGACGTTAAAAATGGCTGAATACATATATACCAGATATATTAAGCTTCTATTATTTTAAGTTTTCCGTAATTATAATAAAATAATTATCTGAAACCGACCACTCATTTAAATATTATACAAAATTGTCTCGTAAGTCTCAAACGATAAACATTATTCTAACGACATTGAGAGATTTGAAAAATATTGCAATAAGTAATAATAACCTTAGTAATTTAGCTATATCATTGTCTGTCTAAACATCCACCAAATTACAAAGTATATTATTCCGCTTGACAATACGACGTCTGAATACACCAACACCAAGGTTATCCAAAATAATCCCACAAAATATGCTAATTAGAAAAGTTTCTTGGTAGTGGGTTATGTCGCATCCTTATATTTATCGTTTGGCTGAGTTTTTAGTGATCCTACTTGCTGTGCCAGCGGTCGCGGCTTCGAGTCCCGCTGGGGGGATTCATTTGTGTGATGAGCATGTTTGTCCAGTCGTAGGTGTTTATATTTATGATATGTATGTATTTAAAGTTATATATGTGTAGTGTATCAGCTATCCGGTATCCGTAACTCAAGACTCGTAGTTTACCATGGAACTAGATGGTGTTGTGTGTTAATATCTCAACATATTTATATGTACATACAAGTTGTGGCAACTCAGTGTATTTTTATATTCTTCTGGAATTTTATTTTTGCATTTGAAATATTAGTCTTAACTTAGTATTATAAATAGGGTAAGTTTTGTTTGTTCATCATGTGTTAGCCTAAACGTCTCTATAATACGGACATTTAAAATTTTCCCCAATGACAGGAGGAGGAGAACAAGAAGATATAAGCGCTTATTTGCGTTAGTTACAGGGATTCTGTGTATATGTATACTTTGATTGTGTTGATATAATTATTAAAGTATGCAAATTGAAATTAACTGAAGGATCCCAGTGTTTAAATAAAACTTAAAAGGTATTAGGTATCTGTAACAAGTATATAACGCCTTTGAGACGTCTAAAACCTTAGTCCCTCCCGTGACCATGATTGCTGTAAAGTATTCGAAACGTCGGGAACCAAAAATCAAAATAAATCCGCGAAATAATCCGAAATGATAGTTTTATTTAAAATGTCAAATATTCGCGATAATCTAAGAAAGTATTATCCAGAGGTTTAGTTATTCTAACGATATTGAGAGATTCTAAAACAACTCAAAGCGAAGAGCAGGTCGCTTTAAAGATCAAAGTAAATGTAATATTTAGGTGATTTCACACAACTACACTATCCGACTAAATAAGCAATGCCCTTACGCCATTACACCATATATTACACCATAGACATAATAATTTTAATAAAAATCTTTTAAATTCACATCACATACGAAATTAAAGACAAGTAATTTATAGTACCTACCGTTTAAACAACAGTTATCCTACGTATATCAACAGTCACATATCAATGCTGGCATAAACGCCAAACGGGTATCGATCTAGCGTTACGCAAGAACCAACTGGTTCCCCGGGATGTGAACAAATACCTCTAAAATGACACCTGCTTTGAAGAATCTCGCTATTCTATAAGTGTGAATGATGTATAATTTTATTTATAAGTAGAAGTGACATATTATTTCATGGTAAGCGTCTTTAGAATTTTAGAGATTTCGCATTTTTTTGTTTATATTTATAATAGTCCTAATAGGGCTTTTAGAGGAAAAATAGAAAAAATCGCCAGAAAATCGGAAAACTTAAGAAAACAAAGGGACACTTGCTGTAGGGTTAAACAAATAAAAAATTAATAGTGGCAACTTTTCGCATATTTAAATTAATTATATTCTAGTTTCACCCTTTTTCATCTATTAAAGCACAACCACATATTTCTACAGAATATTACTTAAAGCCCAAAGAAATCTTTTTTTATTATTTCCAGGATTAACTCAATTTCAGTTAAAGTTACGATCAATATATGCTATAAATAAATAAAAATTAAATAAGTAAAAAAAAATATAATCTTGTCTTTGAAGCTTACGAGTAAAAAAAGGATAAGATGACACAACTTCAGATGTTACGTTTTACACCTGAACTGTCCCTACATTTGCTTTAATAGCATTCGCTGAGTGGATAACGGATGCTGTTAATTTGAGATACGTCTATAGGTAATAAAAAAGCGAACTATTACAGTAATTACTGGTGAAGAATATCATGTTTAGACTTTAAGTAACACATAATCGTTAGTAAAAATATTTCTATCTATATATCTCTGTTAAGCTCTTTAAAGTTATTATGATAAAAGCTTTTCTAATAACGATAATCTCAGAAAGTTTGCAAGCAAGTGTAATAGTGTCCAGTATTGGTAGGAACCGTGGCCTATGTACATATTTTTGCAATTCAGTTATTTTTGCACAATTTATTTGCAAATTGCACGTTGGAAATATTTGCAATTAGTTATTTTCGTCATTGACTCTATAAATGATGAAAATTATAAGGAATCCATTTTTAATTCTTTGCTAGAATTACCAATAAATGTTACAGGTTCTTCGTAACTTTATGATACACTAATGTTTAGCCATATTGATGCAGTGGTAGCCCAGTGGTAACGCGCTCGATTGGGAAACCGAGTGAAACGGGTTCAAATCCCGGGTCTCGCACTTCTGATATTTTCATGTGTGAATCATTTCCAACATGATTGCCATTTGTCTCAACGGTGAAGGAAAACAACGTGAGGAAACCTGCATGTCTGAGTTTTCAAAAAACATGTGAAGTCCTCCAACCCGCACTTGGTCAGCGTGGTGGACTGTGGCCTGATTTCCCTCGTATTGAAGGGAGGCCCGTGCCCAGCAGTGGGAAATTAAAAAGGGCTGAATACAATATTTAACCGTGTTTCAAGTCGTGTGGTACGTCCATAAAATTGAAAAGTTACTCTTAGATAGTTTAGTTCCATAGATTATATCTTACATACATACAAAATAAACTAATTTTACCTCTTCATAATGTATATAAGTGTATGATTACGTACGTATTACATTTTTGTGATTAAACCGGACTCAAAAACCATTTCTAACTAGTAGATCGATGTCATTCCCCAATTATTGAAGAAATGACCAATTTTCATATATTTATTAAGGTTTTTATACTTCAACGTTATAATAAAATCTTTTTAAGTCCCCAAATACGCTATCACTAAAATAAAAAGTTTTAATAAAACGAATATTGCATATCGTTTATTATGTGAATTAGAATAATAGTAGATCCCGATTTATGTGGTGGACCCCTCACTCTTTTTCAGGGGGGTTGTCACCAAAAATTAGCTCCAGGCTATTTTTAGTTAAACATTTTTTAATTGATTTTTTTTAAAAAGATATCTATAATCTCTATAGTAAGAACAGTAAGTTCATAAATAACTCAAACTGACTTAACTTAATATTTTACAACATATAAAATACTATGTATATATTTATTCATGTACTCGTATATTGTCTATTCTAATATTATAAAGAGGAAAAATTTGTTTTTTATTTGTTTGTTTCTATAGAATAGGCTCCGAAACTACTGAACCGATTTAGATGAAATTTGGTATGAAGATAGTTTAAGACCCTGGAAAGGACATAGGATAGATTTTATCCCGGAAATCATACCTTAAGGGGGTGAAAGTTAGTACGGGGAAATAACCTAGTATAACAAAACGGTTGACAAATGAATGAGTTACATTAACTCATTAAATAACCTTCCGTTTTATACTTCTTTTATACACATATTATGTAATTGTTTGAAACAAAGTAAATGCTTGTCAGCGCAATTGCACAGGAATCTATTTGAGCAGGTGTTGCGGAAACACTACACGGATGTACATACAATTTGCCATATGAGCTAAGAAGTCTTAAGTGAATTTTTACATAAGTAAACTTTGCCGTTTAAAATATGGTAATTGGGTAAATAGAACTAGTTAGTACGGTTAGTGCGCACAATCTTTATAAATATGCCTGTATTAGTCTTAATTTGATGACACGTTTGGCTCAGTTTGAAATGACTCTACTTGCTGTGCCAGCGGTCGCGGGTTCGAGTCCCGCTAGGGGCATTCATTTGTGTGATGAGCACGACTGTTTGTCCTCCAGTCATGGGTGTTTATATTTATAATATGTATGTATTTAAAGTTATATATGTGTAGTGTATCAACAATCTGGTATCCATCGACTCAAGCCTCGTAGCTTACCATAGAACTAAATTGTGCTGTGTTTAAAGTCCGAACATATTATTATTAATATTAAATCATTACGTATTATAAATTAAGTTTCTTTGCTCGGACTAATCTCAGGAACTACCTATTGTACCGATTTTCAAGGGATTATGTAGATCTATTAATAGGATTACTAATATAATTGAGGGAGTTGTATGCGTGTGTTTGTTACTCCTTCGGGTTAAAAACGGTGGACGGATTTGGATAAAACTAAGTACATTGATAGATTATATGTGGCCCACAAGTAGCATATAGGGTACACTAGGGAAGCACCTGAGAGAAGCTAGGCAAAGTCGCTAGTCTATACTAATATTATAAAGAGGTAAAGTTTGTGAGTTTGTGAGTTTGGGAATTTGTGAGGTCGTAGGGGGGTAATCTCTGGATCTACGGAACCGATTTAGATGAAATTTGGTAAAAAAATAGTTTGAGACCCTGGAAAGGACATAGGATACTTTTTATCCTGGAAATCATCCCTTAAGGGGGTGGAAATAGGGGTGAAAGTTTGTATGGGGAATCAACGTACGCGTGAGTCGCTAGGAGGCTATAATTTACAACAAAATTTAAAAAATATAATCGACCAATATATGATATTTGTGAAGTAAGTCGAGAAAATTCTTCTCTTCTAGGGATGCACCCAAGCGAAGCGTGTGTAAGCCACTAATAATATACATTTTATATTTATGTGTCTGATGTCCAATGAACTAAAACATAAGGTAGGTACGCTTTGGTTCAAGCGAAACATATACATACACAACTCTTTGAAAAATGTTTACCTATTAACTTTAAACTATTACGACATTTCAGTCTTTAAAATAGGCAATTTATATTGATTCCCCACTCAAACTTTAATCCCCATTTTCACCCTATTAAGGGATGATTACCGGGACAAACACTATCCTATGTCCTTCCCAGGGTTTCAAACTATCTTCTTACCAAATTTCATCTAAATCAGTTCAGTTGTTTCGGAGCTTATTCGATACAAACAAGCAAAACCATCTTTTCTCTTTATAATAGTAATATAGACTAGCGACTTACTGCGTCCCTATGTACCTTTTGTCAGTTTTATTACTTCATGGTTTCTGACTGTAAACACATTTTTATCAGTATAACAAATATCATATAGCACTCGGCGGTAATACCACAGATTAACTAATAGTTCCTTATACAGCTTCCTATTGGTAGGGGAATTTTCAGGAACACACAAGCAAACTTACAAACTTTACCTCTTCATAATATTAGTGTAGATTTTTATAATTATAGAATGTATAATCGAACCATGTAGATATTTTCTTGCTTTTGTTTAAATACCTATAGGTACCCAGCTTATATTCGATATTTGTATATATGTATACATATATATAATTTTATTGGTTAAATCATTATTTGCAACAAATACTCGAATAAACCAAATTGTTATTTTAGCCCAAGTCATTAAGAATGATATTTAATATGGCAGTTTATACTCAATTTGACAGGGAGTACTTACAATAAAAAAATAATAAAAAAATATATTTTCTTATAGAATTGCTTTTATCTCAAGAATACAGTATATTCACATATATTACAATATATAAATAACTTAAAATACCTTTATTAAGCCTTTATGCCTTAGGCCTTTTATGGTTTTTAAAACGTTCTTAAAGAAATAATTAGCACACATTTTATATCAAACCTAAAAGGAAAAAGCTACTAAATATTTAGTGCTAAATTAAATTATTTATTTTGTTTTTTAATTTTAATTATAAATTAATATACTCGATAGTATTTATAAGTGAAATAACATACTTAGTTGCGTCATTTCTCGAAGTTTCCATAGAGAAAGATTTGTTTATTTTTTGTTCTTGTTCAAGATCATTTTTAGGGTTCCGTAACCGAACTCGCACCGAGTATAAGACTCGCACTTTACAGATTTTTTTATATTTGTATTATTAGATTGTAGATTATGGTAGTAGCCATATACACGAAAATTCTCTATAAACATTAAATTGAGCTTAATTGACCTTCCTGTATCACAAAATCTCATGTAAAAGACGTTATTGCACCTTGGTGTAAATTACTTAAGTCAAAGCCTTTATTCACTAAAATATCAGTAATGGTATGTTAAATACGAATACATATCTTTTGATCAGTTTTGGTCAGAAGTATAAATAAATAAATATGTTGGGACATTATAACACAGCACTATCTAGATCCATGGTAAGCTACGAGGTATGTGTTATGGATACCAGATAGTTGATACACTACACATATATATTTTCTTAAGCCTCTCTCTAAGTCTCTTCCCAGCTAGTGCTAGCAAGTAGCAACCCACTTAAGAAGTTCGTTTATCTTTATTACTATGATTCCCCATACAAACTTTCATCCCCATTTTCACCCCCTTAAGGGATGATTTCCGGGATAAAAAGTATCCTATGTCCTTCCTAGGGTCTCAAACTATCTTCTTACTAAATTTCATCTAAATCGGTTCAGTAGATCGAGAAATTACCCCCTACAACCTCACAAACTCACAAACTTTACCTCTTTATAATATTAGTGTTTATTATAAAAATCACTGAATCCGATTAAATTATTAAAGGCTTAATTTATTTGCGTTTAATAACTTAATAAATAACTTATATTGAACTTAACAAAAAGTTGACTTTTAGAATACTACTGAAAATCACATTATTTTTAATGAAGGGTAAATAACAGATTTATTAAAAGCTTTAAGTTTTTTTGATAAATTAATCAATATTTAAATAAGTTAGGTCCAAACACAAAATCCTAAAAATGCAGGTAATATTTAAAAATAACTACTTTTCCTAAAAATATCGACTACAAAATCACACCAAAGTTTTTTCCCACTCTTAAGAAATGAAATGTTTTTTTTTATATGAAATGAATACCTTTAAGAATTGGCCAAAAAATTGATGTTATTGATGTTGGAATTGATGACCTGTCCCTATGACCTATTTCAGCAATGACGACCAATCTCGCTGAGATTAGCCAACTGTGCAAATTCCGATGGGACGATAAAAATCAAACGTGACCGCTAAAAGATCAGGCGCAAGACCGACGGCTTTCCATGCTCTCTGTAATAGGGTTACTAAGCAACAAGGCTGTCAAATAAAAACATACTAATTGCAATGGAATATTATTTTAATACATAATATATAATAATACTATATTTGGCGACGAGGATGGGATGCTGTTTAATGAGTTCTTGTTGCCATTGCAGATTATTTATACCAATTACCTATTGATCTCTCAGGCGTTCATCTAACGTATTTCCAAATTCACAATACCCAGCTGAAGATCGAAGGTCCATTACAAATTGTGATACTGAGGTGCAATTATCCCTTCTTTTAGATGCAAATGCTACACGTTCTGCAAGTACATATGTTTTTCTTCCATAGTACTCGTTTAAAACAGTTACAAGTTCATCGAAATGTTTATCTGTTACTGATGCTGGTCGGAAATGATCTACAAGTACCTTAAATCCTTTTTGACCAATCCGAGATAGTAATAATAGTTTCTGTTTTTCTTCATTTTCCCTTGTGTTAAGTCCATGAAGTTCGAGTTCGATTTTAAATCGTTGAATATAATACTCCCAATCATCAGGGTTATTCAATTCTTCGAATGTAAATTTTTCAAGGGACATAATTTTCCTTTTTCCTCGTCGCCAAATATAGTAACTTTTCAATAAACCGGCCATAGTAATTAATAGACCCTAGAAATGCTCTAAGTTCTGAAATGTTTGATGGGATAGGCATTTCTTTTATGGCTTTAATATGTTCTTTTGTTGGATGCAGCCCATGTTTATCTATCTTGTGTCCTAAAAATGTTACACTTTCTTGTAGCCATGAACATTTAGAAATTTGGCTTTTAATACCCGCTGTCTGTAATTTTTTTAAGACTGTTCGTACCTTATTAATGTGATCCGTTAAATTGTTAGCAGTTATAAGAATATCGTCGAGATAGCAGACTACTCCATCAATACCACTTATTATTTGATCCATTGTTCGCTGGAATAAAGCTGGAGCAAAAGAAATACCGAATGGTAAACGTTTATACTGATAGTATCCACGACCAAAATTGAAGAAATGTAGTAACTTAATAGCTTATACAGACGTCAAGATTAAAACATTGGGAATCTGTCAAATTATGGTAGAAGCGTTTAATAAAACTAAACTATTAGAAGCATACGTAACTAAACATAATGACATACCATTATTTGGCCTAGATTGGTGTATACAATATGAACCTGGGCAGTCACTAGCTTGCCCCTCATTACCACTGAGAAAATCGGAGAGAAAACGAAAGGCTCCTGAAAGATTTGGTTTTTAGTTTATTTATTTGTATTGTATTTTTTTTTAAAGAGGGATGTGATGTAATAGGGTTACTAAGCAACAAGGCTGTCAAATAAAAACATACTAATTGCAATGGAATATTATTTTAATACATAATATATAATAATACTATACTCTCCAAGGCGCGGGTGTAAACCTCCGCCCAAATCTGAGCTGTTACTGCGACTTTCTGGATAAAAAACTCAATACTTAACTTTACCCGACCGGGGACTCGAACTCAGAACCCTCAGATGTGTAGCCGTACATGTTAGCACACTAAATCATCGGCAATCAAAAAATTAAAAGTAACAATGCATACAATAAGTTTACTTCTTACAAAATATTTTGCTATAAGATAGTATAATAAGATAAAAGATATTAATATTTATGCGATAAAAATGCAAAATACTTGTAGTTTCTTGGGATAATAATGTATCTCATAATTATTTGATAAAAATTTTGTAATTTGTATAATACACGTCTGCGAAGGTTATACATATTATGTTAGTAGTAGTATTGGGTAATTAGTGTTTATAATTAGGCAGTTTTAGCTAGTGTAGCGGGTTCAAACCCCGGGTCTCGTATTCTATCATATCACCTTATAATATTCATCGATTCATGAAAAACATCAAAAGGAAACCTGCATATCTGAGAAAACCTAGCAAGTTTTGAAAGACCTGTGAAGTCCCCCAACCCGCACTTGGCCAGCGTGGTCTATGGCCAGATGTATTATCCCCCTAATATTGAAGGGACCTCAGCAGTGGGACATTAAAAAGGGCTAAATACATAGCATAAATAAGAACAAGTAACTTAAGTTCATACAGACACTAGCATCCTAAATATATTTGTGTCCCAGACATAATTTATTTTCATTTTCTAAGTATTATCTCCAAGTTATATAGCTCAAATAATATTACTTAGTCAAAAAAAACTATACTATATCTGTTAAAATATAAAAAAAAATCACTTTTTTGTAGAACTATTTAATAAAAGGAGTTTTAACTCTAAATAACCGTTTAGGTAGCGATTTGCAAAAAGCACTATTTTTTCCTACTTTATAGACAAAAATGGACAACTCGGCTGATACAATACTAATATATTAGCTCTACTAACTAGCACCCTGACCCTGAGATAATTTTGCAATCACATACTGATATAAGGTTAGTGATTTATTAAAATCAGTTTAATATGTTCGGAGTTTATCGCTTACAAATAAATATTTCCTCTTTATAATCTATACATATAATAAAATTGTGAGTCGAATCTGTACATTAAATATTTTTTTGGAATATCTTATTGAAATAGTCATTATTATCCATACAGAGGCCGAACCTATAGTTGTTTGAATTTTTGTTTGTCTGTCTGCCTGTGTGTCTGTCTGTATGGGATCGCATCACGAGAAAACTACTGGACAGATTTTGATGAATTTTGGTATGATGATAGCTGGTTATCCGAGTCAACATATAGGATATTTTTTACTTCGGGAAAATATTTCATCTCTGAGAAATCTATGCTAGTCGTGCAATGTACATCGAAATCACGACCTCTGGAGATTGATTCTTAAATCACTACGCCATATTACGTGAGTCTTAACCATAATATAGAGCTAAAATTAAAAAAAATATATTTATTTCCATACATACCCGTTTACTCACAGACCTGTCATGCACCACCAAGTTATGAATATGTTTCATATACAAAAGAAATCTTAGTATATATTTTTATACACTAAAAAAACTACATGTTAAAACTTATTAACATCTATATATATAAAACAAAGTCGTGTTAGTTACACCATTTATAATTCAAGAATGGCTGGACCGATTTTTATGATATTTGATTTTTTGGATTTCGCGTAGTCCGGAATAGGATAATAAGTATTAAAAAATCAGAAAAATTCATTTTTTTTTATGAAAATTTATATGGCTAATGCTGGCAAATAACTATTTTAAATATCTATGTAAAACGTACCTAGCGACGAACCCGAGCGAAGCGAGGGTGAGCCGCTAATATTTCAATAAAACTATAAAAAAATATTACACACAAAAAGTGTTAACTTAAATATGGACACCTATTTCAATGGGACCTTGAGTGTATTGTAATCAGAGTACTACTTTAATTATTATCTTTAATATTTAGTAATTACTCATTAATTTTAATATCTCAAGAACATATTATTTATTTAAAATTTATGACTACGTGCATGTTTGAGAATTGTTTAAACATAATATAGACATATATATATTTGCTTTCATGATTATTGTGCATGCATTTCTATTTAGTTTAAAACCAATAATCACATTTTTATGGAAATGTCAACTTTAAATATAATGTCAATAGTCTTCTATTATCTATTATATACATAAAATGCTTTATCCTGACTGACTGACTGATCGATCGACGCACAGCCTAAACCGCTGGTCGTAGAAACGTGAAATTTGGTAGACATATTCCTTATACAATGTAGGCATCCGCTAAGAAACGATATTTCGAAATTCATCCCTTGAGGGGGTAAAAGCGAAAGAAAAAAAGAAGCGGGTTCAAATCCCGAGTGTCACACCTCTGATATTTTCATGTGCGAATCATTTCTAACATGATTACCACTTGCCTTACGGTGAAGGAAAATATCGTGAGGAAACCTACATGTCTAAGAGTACCTAGCAAGTTTTCGAAAGACATGTGAAGTCCGTCAACCCGCACTTGGCCAGCGTGGTGGACTATGGCCTGATCCCCCTCGTATTGTAAAGACGCCCGTGCCCAGCAGAGGGACGTTAAAAAGGGCTGAATACAGGCGACTATGCAATGTACATATATTTACCTAATAGTAAATTTAGGAATTGTGAAAGTATTTAAAATTATTATTACAGTATATGTGAAAACGTTAACTAAGATATTTTTGTAGTCAGTAGGGTAAAATACTTCTTATTTTATTCCTGTCTCCTTAAATGCACCTTGCTCGTACAGGTCTTAACGGTTACGAACCAGATCGAGATAATGGAGTTTCGAGAAAAAGTGGAGCACTTGTTTTAGTGAGAGATCATTGAACTCGAGATTTTGATTTTACACTTATACGTAATTACAGTTTCGAGTCCTTATTTTTTTGGAAATGATACACTGACATAAATGCATGATGATTGATATGTGTATATTCACTTGTGAGAATTTTAGATTGACGCATTTAATTTTGAAACTGAATGATACTGAAGTATGAAATTATTATTCATATTGGTTGTATTTTTGCGTTATAAGATTGTATGTTGAAGAGATGTGGTCGGAGACGACAAAGTGTTGACAAATATCGATACTATTTAATATGTTCTTTATGGTGGTCATGGAGAAAATACAATATAAATAAGAATATCCATAAGCAAATAACAAATATTTAAGCGAATTTTAAAGATAATAAAATGGGTTACGTAATAGTTCAAATTAATGTCGTTTGTCATTGAATACCATAAGTGTGAAAATATTGCACGTTTCCTTTAATTCATAACTTTTTGTTGAATATCCATTTGTGTATTTGAAATGAGACCAAAAAATCTAGATAATAACCTCCCATCCCTTTGACCTCAACTACTAATATGTATAATGTACTTACATCCTTTTTAGCGATCTTACTACAATCATCTATTAAACTTGATTTTCACTATCAATCTCTTTCAACCCTATTTATACTAATAGGTTTTCTACGCGCTTTCAATTTCACAGGCATATCTCTCTTTATCGTCCCTAGGTTAATTCCCCATACTAACTTTCACCCCTATTTTCATTCCCTTAAGGGATGATTTCCGGGATGAAAAGTATTCTATATCCCTCCCAAGGTCTCAAACTATCTTGTTACCAAATTTCATCTAAATCGGTTCACTAGATCCAGAGATTACCCCCTACAACGTCACAAACTTTGCCTCTTTATAATATTGGTATAGAAAAGGCAGTTTTATTTTTAAAAGCAAATATGCTTTCATCAATGTCGCTAAAAGTAAGTCTAAAAATG
This sequence comes from Fabriciana adippe, assembly GCA_905404265.1. NCBI lineage: Eukaryota > Metazoa > Arthropoda > Insecta > Lepidoptera > Nymphalidae > Fabriciana > Fabriciana adippe. The sequence continues at coordinate 4,529,567 of FR990005.1, read as the reverse complement.
TATATAATGCTGTATGTAGTATGCTGTAGTGTGATGTAGTGTATTTTAAATGTCCTTTCAAAATGCAATAAGAAAAAATAACCTACGGAGCTAAAAATATTTTTTTAGATCCCAACTGATTGAGCTTTAAGATTTTTAAATCCAAGATTTTTTATATGTAAAAATTTTTTTATAACCTACGAAGGTAAAACTGGAATTTCTTAGGAGAATATTTCGGCACCACAAGGAGACAAGACAATTCGTATCTACAATCAATAAATATTTTTATTTTAAGCTCATTCGATCTTGCGTGTATTCGGAACTTAATAATTTACTATCGATTCTCTTAAAAATCTTTTAAAATAGAAACTTGCGCCTAAAAATGAATTATTTTATCTATACTAATATTATAAAGAGGCAGTTTTCTTTGTTTGTTTGAACGCGCTAATCTCAACAACTACAAATCCGATTTGAAAAATTCTTTTTCAGGTAGCACGTTTTTGAGGAAGGCTAAAGGCTATATATCATCATGCTACTACCCAAGGGAGCGGAGCAGTAATCATAAATGTCAACAAATAGGGCAGACCTCCATACATTATTGTAAAACTGATGTTTATAATATGTTTAAGTGCTTTAAGCTCTATATATTATGAAAGTGGAATATATGTGGATAGGATGCATAGGATGGAATTGATGTGTATGTACCTACCTACGTACAGACAGACGCTTGTTGACGACTACCTTTTATATATGTATTTACGACTCACCCGAAGCGGACACAAACCTATCCCATTGGGACCGTACATTTTTCCGGGATGATATATAGCCTATAGCCTACCCCAATAAACGGGCTATCTAATGCAAAAAGATTTTTTCTAATCGGATTAGTATTTTCTGAGGTTAGCGCGTTCAAACAAACAAACAAACAAACAAACTCTGCCTCTTTATAATATTAAGTATAGATCTATAAGTAACGATTAATTAGTCCATAAACTACAACTTTAGTTGGACTTTATCACTGCATAAGTGAAACCTACAATGTTACATTGTTTCATAATGTAAGAAAATGTTTGTAATTTATTTCAAATGATGATTATACTAGAAAATTTATAGACATTCAGAGATACCCACAACACAGAGCTGCTATTTAAAAAAAAAATACAATTTTATACTACAACTTAGCTTCTTAGTTATTTATTTCCATTTATAAGCAATGGGTGGATTGGAGTGAAATCATCCAAGCCCGTTTAGCAGTTAGAATATAAAGTCGCAACAAACATACATACACCTACAAAAGTTTTATTTATAACTAGCGACTCACCATTGCTTCGCTCGGGTTCGCTTCTAGGAAAACAAAAACAAACCTATCCCACGGTAACCGTACATTTTTCGGGATAAAAAGTAGCCTATGTGTTATTCCAGATTATAATCTATCTCTGTGCCAAATTTCATTCAGATCCGTTAAGCCGTTCTAGCGTAAAAGACTACCATACTCACAAACTTTCACATCTATACTAATATTATAAAGCTAAAGAGTTTGTTTGTTTGTATGGTTAAACGCGCTATTCTCAGGAACTACAAATCCGATTTGAAAAATTCATTTTGCATTAGATATCCCGTTAACTGAGGAAGTCTATAGGCCCATCATCCCGAAAAAAGTTACAGTTCCCGTGGGATAAATTTGTTTTTGTCTAGGGACGAACTCGAAGCGAAGCGAGGGTGAGTCGTTAGTTTATAATATACAGACTAACAACTTTCGTATACTCGAACATATGTAGTTATACTAGAAGCCCAACAGTATATCTATTATCTATGTACTATAGCAGTTTCAGCGGGAAGCATTAATAAATAATGAACATACACACATACAAAATATCGCATTTAGTAAATACATTTATAATCCAATAGTAGTATCAAAGTTTTCAACAAATTTTTGCTTTATCATCTTATATATAAAATTCTCGTGTCACAGTTTTCGTTGCCATACTCCTCCGAAACGGCTTGACCGATTTTGATGAAATTTTTTGTGCTTATCCGGTATCTATGAGAATCGGCCAACATCTATTTTTCATCCCCCTAAATATTAGGGGTAGTCCACCCCTAAATTTTTATTTTTATTTTTTAGAATTATTTATATGGCAAAACAACGTTTGCCGGGTCAGCTAGTAACCATATAAATAAGTAAATATGTTGAGACATTAACACACAGCACCATCTAGTTCCATGGTAAGCTACGAGGCCTGTGTTATGGATACCAGATAGCTGATACATTCCACATATATAACTTTAAATACATACATATTATAAATATAAACACCCATGACTGGAGTACAAACATTCGTGCTCATCACACAAATGAATGCCCCCAGCGAGACTCGAATCCACGACCGCTGGCACAGCAAGTAGGGTCATTATAAACTGCGCCAAACGTGTCGTTATGGTATAGGTATATGGTTTAACACTAATTCATGGTGTAGAATAGAAGAACCTAACACGTGTAATTTTTATAATATAATATTAATTTATGTCTATATTTGTTTACGACACTGACTTGACGTTCCCTGTTATAAATTACAACATATTTAACCGCCATAAAAATAACGTTAATGCTCTTGCTCTGTAGATTTCAATTGTAGGTTATTTAATTACTATAATTAAAATTAATCGCTCTTCGATGGTCAGAGTCGCGCTGAAGATATTTATAGATAATATTTGTTTTATTTTGTATCCAGCTATTCATTATTGTCATAGACAGACTAAAGTTATCTATACAGATAAATAAAATTGAAGTGTCTGTTTGTAATGTCAAAATAACAGCTTTATACTAAATGCATATGGAATTAAATATGGTACTTATAAGAAAAATACATTTTTTTTAATTTTTGTCTGTCTGTTTGTTCCGGCTAATCTCCGAAACGATTAGACCAATTTTAACGGGACTTTCACTGGCAGATAGCTGATATTATAAGGAGTAACTTAGGCAGGCTACTTTCATTTTAGAAAAAGAATTAGGATTTCGCTAGTCAAAGACTAGTCTAGTCGCTAGTACTAACATAAATATGGTACACTAACAACTTACTCGTACATCTCGTACGACTCTACATTTAAGTTTTTTAATTTTATAATTATTAATTATTATATTTGAAGTTATACTTCTTTTGGGACGTTTGGAAAATACTATAAGAGTAAAATTTTTACGATACGCGCGCACACCGACAGCCAAAAAGCGACAGGATGAAGTTAGCTGATAACTGTTTGTTGCTATGGTAACCGATGATATTGTCTGACAAATGATATATAATATTATATTTTTTCTTTAAATGATATTCTATAAATATATGATTGTAATATGCTTAGTATGCTTAATTTAATTATTTTTATTAATTTATCATTCCTTTTACAAACAGACAGTTGTGACATACAGGATGAAATCTTTACCTATTTTTGTTCTATTACGCCAAAGAAGTATAACTTCTGACGTGCATACTTGCAAGCACGCACACACGTTTTTTTTTTGATAAATTTATTTGTATTTTATTAATTAGGTGAAAAAAAATTATTTCTAAAGTTTTGATTGTTTTCTATATAAACTTTTCCACTCCTTTTCAGTGCTTTGAGAAATTAATCTCTTTTAATGCTTTCTTAGTGGTTATCCAAGAACTCTAACACCTAGCGACTAACCCTCGCTTTGCTCGGGTTCGTCCTTATATGTTATATGACATATAGCCTATAGCCTACCTCAATAAACGGGCTATCTAATGCAAAAATAATTTTTCAAATCGAATTAGTAGTTACTGAGATTAGCGCGTTCAAACAAACAAACAAACTACCTATTTATAAATATCATTATATATACAAATCTCAACTGGTCCAAATTATTATTCATATTTAACAAAAATAAAAAAAAATATCCTGAATTAAAACCCTCACTAAGTAATTTTAGTATTTTATACATGCAAATATTAAAGTAAAAATGCTATGTCACGATACTGGAACCCGTTTTATAGTCATACGTAAAGTTGTTTACGCGTGTCAGGGTTCAGGGGTCTCTTCAAATTGATTTATAATTATTATTTATTACTTTCCGTCGTTATGTTATGACTGTCATAAAATATTCAGAAGAAAATTGCTTTACATGCAAAACAAAATTGCATCAAGACTAAGGAATAATACAGACAGCGTCATAGAACAAAACATGACGTCTAACAATGTTTTTAAATAATCCATACATATAATTAATTAATGACTGCCTCGGTGGTGTAGTGGCTAGCATGTACGGCTGCACATTCTGAGGTCCTGGGTTCGAGTCCCGGGTCGGGCCAAGTTTAGTTATTGAGTCTTTCTGTATAGTAAGCCTCAGTAACAGCCCGGAGTTGGGAAGTTGGCGGTGTTTCACCCCCGTGCCTCGGAGAGCACGTAAAGCCGTCGGTCCTGCGCCTTAACTCTCACCGGTCGTGTCGAGTAGTCGTCCCACCGGAGTATGAGAGTGACAGGAATAGAGAGTGCATTTGTGTCTGCGCGTACTTTTGTGCACTATAATATCTCCTGCGCAGTTGGCTAGTCTCAATGAGATTGGCCGCCGTGGCCGGAATCGGTCAGGAGGACATCATCACATATAATTAATTTTTAACCGAGTCGTGGAAAATCCTATTGAAATAGTTATTATTATCAATGCCGAATCTATAGTTTTTGGAATTTTTGTCTGTCTGTGACCGCATCATAGAAAAACCACTGGAAATTTTAAGGATATTTGGTATGATGATAGCTGGTTATCTGGGTCAAAATATAGGATACTTTTTACTGCGGAAAAATATCTCATCTCTGAGAAATCTATACTAAACGTTAAAACCTAACTACGGACGAACGCGAGCGGAGCGAGGGTGAGTTACTAGTATACCTATAATGTTATAAAATAGTGTACTAATGATAATTCGTATAGATAGCAAATCACACTACTACTACACTACTTACTTTTTTTGAATTTGACATTTATTTTGACGAACTCCTGTCTGATCTAGTCTGAGACTGAAATAAGGTCTTAAATTTGAATACACTTTTGCAAGAACTATTATATCGTTAATTTTTATAACTAATTTCATGTGACATACTTACATACATATATGTGATTTTAAAAGAAATGTGCAATGTGAATATTTTACCTCGTATTTTTATCTATATTTATAAATTAATATTTTTTTACTTCCCAAAGTCAAATATTTTTATCAATTTAAATGTATTTAAATATATTAAAATACTAGCGACTCACCCTCGCTTCGCTTCGGGTTCGTCCCTAGACAAAAACAAATCTATCCCTCGGGAACCGTACATTTTACCGGGATGATATATAGTCTATAACCTTCCTCAGTTAACGGGCTATCTAATGCACAAAGAATTTTTCAAATCGCATTAGTAGTTCCTGAAATTAGCGCGTTCAACCAAACAAACAAACAATCTCTTCAGCTTTAGGTATAATATTAAATAATATAGATTTAATAAAAAAATTTAATTAAATCACACAAGAGTCGGAATGTTTTATTCTAATTGCATATACGATCAAATAATTGGTTTTAGATACATTTAACGCAGATCTATATATGAAGGAAGTCGAGTAATTTGGCTAATAATAGATTTTTGTACAAATTAAAATAATTTGAGCGCATTTTAGATAGTCATCTAGGTATAAAACATATAAAATATTGGAGGTAATCGCAATTTTTTTTTTAATTCAAAAAAATATTTAGCATTAAATTATAAAAAAAAATTGCTACACGCCCTAAATCTGGATAAGAAACTCAGTCTGACTTAAAGTATTTTATTTTTTTACAGTAATTCTCTAACATTGCAATAGCATTTATAATATAATAAAACTTCTTTTTGAGCCACGTTTTGTTTTTTTTGCATAAACTTACTGTCTTTTTGTTGCTTTGTTTGTACAATCAATCTATATACTTATATATAATAGTCTCGCTAAACCTCAAAAACGGCTGGACCGATTTGAATAATTCTTTTTTTGTTTTGTTGGGGGTGTGTCAGGGGTGGTTTAAATATAAAAAAAAATTAGCGAAAACAAAAACAAAAAACAGCTGGAAAATCAAAAAGTTCTGAACTGTTTATTTCGTATGGGAATCACTAACCGTTAAAACGTACCTAGGGACGAACCCGAGCGAAGCGAGGGCGAGTCGTTAGTTAAATTATAAAATAATAACATGAAGAATATATGGACAGACATACAATAGAATTATTAGTAAACGTAACCAACCTGTTGCACCACTACATCGAGCGGTTGACCTGTTTGCAATTCTTCTGACGGCCGTCTCGTCGGCCTGACTGCATATTCTCTTTCCCCTATGACCTGTAAGTAAATACGTTATTATAACATTGCTTACTAATGTTCATGTGTTTAATGGTATGTGAATATGTCCTAGGATCTAGATTAAGCCTTTGGACCTAGTTCTTCGTAATATACTAGCATTTGCCCGCGTCGTTTGTTTTGGCTTCTTTTTTGGAATCATTGGAATAGCTGCAAAATTTAAAATTCGTATATTCGTATTTGTAGTGACCCTACTTGCTGTGCCAGCGGTCGCGGGTTCGAGTTGAGCACGAATGTTTGTATTTCAGTCATGGGTGTGTTTATATTTTTATAATATGTATGTATTTAACATTATATATGTGTAGTGTATCAACTATCTGGTATCCATAACACAAGCCTCGTAGCTTACCATGGAACTAGATGGTGTTGTGTGTTAATGTAAAAAAAAAAAAAGATTTGTATCATTTGTATAATAATTTTTGCGATTTTTAGATTGATAAGGCCGTTGTATTTTGATTTTACATAGCATATCGATATACTTCTTATATATTATGTAGGTACCTACGTTAGGAATTAAAAATTTTAAAGGTTAAAAAGAGTGTCATCGGTTGAATTTTGACCGACTTCAAAAAAGGAGAAGGTCCTCAATTCGTATGTTTATATTTTTTTATGTATGTTCGAGTATAACTCCGTCAAAAATAGACTGATTTGCAAAATTCTTTTTTTGTTCGAAAGACAATTATTCCAAAACGGTCACATTTAAATTTGAAAAAAAAAAACAATCCAACCCTAAGTGTAGAAAATAGGGGGATGAGTCATTTTTCTCCTGAATTTTCAAAAGAATTTCTTCTTACTTTGCTACTACTATGTCTACATTAAAAATGGAAAAATTTATTAATTTTAAAACAATAAATGATTCCTAGTTTTCATTTAGGGGATATCCAAAAAAATAAATAGGTACCTATTTTCGAAGTCGTTGCACTTTGATTTGTATTGGCTGGCACCGACTTCTAAAATATCTGATTAGGTATTTATAGTAAATGAAAACTACCCATCCCCATCAGTTATTTTTTACTTTTTAGAGTTTTTTGTTGTGAAGTCGTTTTTTTTTATCATACGATTAAATATATTTGCTTTTTTGATTTGATACTATATTTTAATAAACATTAACTTTTACGATACGATAGTTTTAAAGATATTTTTTTAAATAATTGGTTTATTTCAAAAGATTTCAATAAGATATAGGTTATTTACTTTTAATTTTGATTTAGTAATAACTTTTTAATTCCTTATACTTAGGCAGTAATTTTAATAAGCTAAAGGTTACAGCGAATTACATTTTAGTTACTAAGTACACCCAATCAGCTTTCTTAACAAAAAAGGTTAACCGACTTGAAAAATAACTTAAAAATAATTATTATTCGAAGCATAAACTATTCATTTCATTCAATAATATTCATATCAAAAAATAATAACGAAAATATTTTCACGGTCGGCGAAAATATCACGTTTTGAATACTTCCTTTTGAAGTTGGTCAAAAATAAAAACAGTTAAAAATCAAATTAATTGCTGCATATAACATACCAGGTAAATTATATATAACCTACTTTTAAAGTATAAAAACCGGCCAAGTGCGAATCGGACTCGTGCACAAAGGGTTCCGTACCATTATCTATAAAAACAGCTAAAATATCATATCTGTTGTATGGGACCCCCCTTAAATATTTGTTTTATTTTAATTTAATTATTTATTTTTAAAGTAAATGTATAACTAAATATTCTTTGAACATTTGAAGCGTCTACCTGTTGCCGTTATCAATATCGAGCAAAAACGTGCATAAAAATCACGTTTGTTGTATGGGAGCCCCCTTAAATATTTATTTTATTCTGTTTTTTATAGTATTTGTTATAGCGGCAACAGAAATAAATCATCTGTGAAAATTTCAACTGTCTAACTATCACGGACGGACGGACAGCGAAGTCTTAATGATAGGGTCCCGTTTTAACCTTTGGGTACGGAACCCTAAAAAATGACGGCGTTAGAAGCAATCATCAAACATCTCATAAAATTTTAGTAGTACCCTCGCACATTAAATTTATTGTTAGTATTCTTAATAATTATAATTGCAAAAGTGATTTTAATAAACTAACTCTATTAATATTTACGAACTATGGAATAAAGCTAACTTAAACTGATGGTAATATCTGATATGTATACTGTATACTGTATAGGGATAGCACAAGAATACAATAGATGTACCTACATATTATTATGTTACAATTTTTTTTTTTAAAGTTTTATTGGTTTCATCTCAAATTTTACAATCTTTATTTTACTTTAGATATATATATATTATGTATGTATGTCAATGTAAGTTACCCTCAAATGTTTCAGTCAATAATGACGCTGTCCTTTTCGTTGTTCATTCAAAAACGTCGGTAACCAAAAATCGAAATAAACCCGCGAAAAATCCAAAAAGGTTGTTTTATTTAAAACTAGCGACTCACCCTCGCTTCGCTTCGGTTTCGTCACTAGACAAAAACAAATCTATCCCATGGGAACCGTACATTTATCCGGGAGGATATATAGCCTAAAGCCTTCCTCAGTTAACGGGATATCGAATGCGAAAAGAATTTTTCAAATCGGATTAGTAGTTCCTGAGATTAGCGCGTTCAACCAAACAAACAAACAAACTCTTCAGCTTTATAATATTAGTATAGATATAGTAAAATAGACTAAGAATAATTATCGTTACATATAGTAATTTTACACAAAAACATAAGAATCGCTTAATAAACCGAGTTCCTTACAAAGAGATGTGAAAGACGAACTTGCGATAATGTTATCTAACCTATATATTAGAGGGCGAATGCCATCATAAAATGGAATAAGACTCCACGTTTCTAATTTCAGCGTTCAGCGAATCAGATGCCAGCTTCTGCGCTTGCGCAGTACCAACCAATCAGATGGAGAAGTTATTTGTAAACAACATGGCCGATAGACGTATATAGTTTAATATCGGAATATTTATAGTGAAAGTTTGTATGTGTATGTTTGTTACTCCTTTGTATTTAAACAGCTGATTTGGATGTTTAGTAGTTTTAGTACACATAGACTATTAAATGGAGTAAAAGTTAGGACTATTGTTAGGTACGCACTAGTTATACAAAAAGATGACTTTACATAACAGTTCAAATTTAATATATAGCTGTTAACTTAAGTCTATACAATTTATATTTAACTTTATTGTAAAATAAATATAATAAATGATTAATATCTAAGTTACAAGGTCTTCTCTAGTATTAAAGAATTTGGTTAAAAAACAGATATGACTTTATAAAAGACTAAAGTTTGACTAATTTTCCAAGTTGCCCCATGTTTTTCTCTATTGTATGCAAAGTTTTGTACGTAATAGGTCGCGACACGCATTGCGCATGCGGCGGTCAAATGTCAGGTGACAATGGCGGGAAAACGTTCGTTTCAAAGCAATTTTTATGTTCCAATGTATATATATCTTTTATAAGATTACGTTAAATATACAGATTATTAATAAGAAAATATATAAGGTTATTAAAAAGTTATTGAGAATATCTATTTAAACGTCAATTTTTATGTTTTAATAGAGTCCCTAAACAAGCATAGATTTGTAATTATATAATATTTGATTGTTTTCGACGAACGTAGCATGTAGAGCTTCGTCAAATAATATTTGCATAGTAGTTTTTTAATGTCCGACTGTGAGTATGAAGTTGTAGGTGGTGTAACAAATGTACGTATGTTATGACGTACGTAGATACATTTAATCATATTTAAATTAGTTTATATATATTTTTACATATGTTAGGTTTTCATGCAGAGACATTATACCAGACAAGCGAGTTGAAGTTTTTCCAATTTCCTGTTTTTCAGTCAGCCATACGATACTACTACTTAGTTGCTAACGTCATCCATAATTTATAATAACCCCAAGTCATGCGTCCCAAAGTAACATTTAGCAACAACATTGTGATATCACGTGCACATTGCATATGTTGTATCTATATTTAATATTATAAAGCTGAAGAGTTTGTTTGTTTGTTTGGTTGAACGCGCTAATCTCAGGAATTACTAATCCGATTTGAAAAAAACTTTTTGCATTAAATAGCCCGTTAACTGAAGAAAGCTATAGGTTATATATCATCCCGGAAAATGTACGGTTCCCGTGAGATAATTTGTTTTTGTCTAGGGACGAACCCGAAGCGAAGCGTGAGTCGCTAGTAAATAATATGAGTCTCCTAAAACAATCAGGTTGAAGTGAAGTTTTGGTAGAGAGATTATGGCGTAGATACTAGATAGAATAACATTAAAACTGCCTACGGTAAAGCATAACCGTATTAAATCTATACATATGATAAAATTGTAACTAAGCCGAATCTGTACATTAAATATTTTTTGGAAAATCTTATTGAAATAGACATTATTATCGATACAGAGGCCGAATCTATAGTTTTTAGAATTTTTGTCTGTCTGTCTGGGACCGCATCACGAAAAGCCACTGAAGGGATTTTGATGAAATTTGGTATGATGATAGCTAGATATCCGGGTCAACATATAGGATAAAAATATCTCATCTGCGGGAAAATATCTCATCTCTGAGAAATTTATACTAAACGTTAAAACGTAAGTGGGGACGAAATCGAGCGGAGCGAGGGTGATCTATCTATGTATTGAATTTCATCCGTTCAACGGTGACCCGTGATTATATAACAAACATAAAAACATACATCTTCCAAAACTATCATAGTCATAGCGTAGAATGATCACTGTTTAAGTTTATTTTAATTATTATATTTATAAATGCTTAAAAAACAGCTCAAAGTACAGCTGAAGGTCTAAGATTTATTATATACGAACATGCTATCAATAAAAATGTTCCGTGTTTTTTATCGTAATGCATATTTAAAAATATATTTCGTCCTTAACTTAATAATCTTTTGTAACGTATTTTTTATTTATATATAATTATTTATAATTATGTTTTTCCTGCGTTAATAGCTAAGCAGGTAACAAGGTCTTGAGGATTTCAATGAAGAATAAGTGACTTTTTTATTTAAATATATGGCAATAATTGTTGTTTAGAAACGGGATATTCATTGCACAAACATTGTGGTGATGTCCTCCTGACCGATTCCGGCCACGGCGGCCAATCTCATTGAGACTAGCCAACTGCGCAGGAGATATTATAGTGCACAAATGTACGCGCAGACACAAGTGCACTCTCTATTCCTGTCACTCTCATACTCCAGTGGGACGACTATAATTCGACACGACCGGTGAGAGTTAAGGCGCAGGACCGACGGCTTTACGTGCTCTCCGAGGCACGGGGGTGAAACACCGCCAACTTCCCAACTCCGGGCTGTTACTGAGGCTTACTATACAGAAAGACTCAATAACTAAACTTGGCCCGACCCGGGACTCGAACCCAGGACCTCAGGATGTGCAGCCGTACATGCTAGCCACTACACCACCGAGGCAGTTAACAATTGAAACAACAAACAGTAAACATTGTGGTAATAGGTACATCATTAGCTGCCTTGGTGGTCTAGTGGCTAGCATCTACGATTGCAGAGCCGGAATTTCTGGGTTCGAGTCTCAGGTCGTGCCAAGTTCAATTATTGATTCCTTCTATGTAGAAAATTCCAGTAACAGACCGGAGTTGGGAAGTAACGACGAAAACGTAAAGTCGTCAGAGTAACAGGAATAGAGAGTGCACTTATATATACATACTAGCGACTCACCCTCGCTCCGCTTGGGTTCGTCCCTACTTACGTTTTAACGTTTAGTATAGATTTCTCAGAGATGAGATATTTTCCCGCGGTATAAAGTATCCTATATGTTAACCCGTATAACCAGCTATCATCACACCAAATTTCATCAAAATCACTCTAGTGGTTTTTCCATGATGCGGTAACAGACAGACAGACAGACAGACAAAAATTCTAAAAACTATAGATTCGGCTTCTTTATTGATAATAATGTCTATTTCAATAAAATTTTCAAAAAGATATTTAATGTGCAGATTCGGCTAAGTTACAATTTTATTAGGTATATGTTTAGATGTAGTGCACATAAACTTGTGTACGTCGCATTGTTATGTCTCACAGTGGGCTATTTTGTGTGAGTTTCGCCGCCATGGCCGAAATAGTCCAGGAGGACATGACATCTTTATACATAGATACTATTCTATTTTTCAAACAAAAAAAGCTATATTTAAAGTGTTGCTAAGCAATAAATAAGTAACAAGTTAATAGTATTTTTTTATAACTAGCAACAAAGTAATGGTTTCCAAATCAGTGCATTTTCTACCACAATGTATTCGAATTCATAAATTACCGATTTACGTAAAATAAAGTTATTCGCATTTCTTCGTGTCAGTGCTTATTTGTCCAAGCCGACCAACTTACCGAAAGGTTTTTATTGCAGAATTTTTAACTTTTAAATGTCAATTGTGCCGGTATAAAATACACATTGTAGTATATTATTACATTTATTGGGAAATATGAAGTGTCTAAGTTATCTGACAAAACGTTTTTTAGACTCAATAAAACTTTTTTTTTTTACTCAACTGACAATATTAGTTATTGGATTTGTGACTGAAATCAATAACATATTTATTAAGTTTACATTAAAACAAAAAACACAAAAATGTGCAAAACTGAGAAAGTGATCACAGTATCTAAAAATGTGATTTAGGGTGTTGATTTTCAACGTTTTCGAAAGTATACCTGCTATCACTTAACCAAGTAACATGGTTTTTTTTTTATTCTTTCCAGAACTGGTATAACCTAGCCTATCACTCAGTGCCCGCATGACGATGAGTTTCGTGACACCCTCTAAATATATATATATATATATATATATATATATATATATATATATATATATATATATATACATCTTAGAACGTCGTTTTAAAATAGACGAAAAAAACTGTCAGCTGTAAAATGAAACAAGTAATACTTTCTTAGATTTACGCAAATATTTTGACATTTTAAATAAAACTATCTTTTCGGAATATTTCGCGGATTTATTTTGATTTTTGGTTCCCGACGTTTCGAATGCTTTACAGCAATCATGGTCACATGAGAGACTAAGGTGTTAGATGTCTCAAAGGCGTTATATACTTGTTACAGAAAGTGCCAACGCACAATTTTACAAAAATGATTTTAAAAATCCAAAAATGGCACCAGAGTACCTTACAATATTTGTTGATTTTAATTCTAAGAAATGAAACAAGTATTGGTGGTTTCAACAAATAATAAGGCGACGATTTACTTAAAAACACGAACTATTAAGTAATAGGTATAGCACAATTCCTAATTATAATTTGCAACGAGTCTCAAACTCATTATTTGCATACAACATTGATTATTTCTTCTAATTAATGTCAAGGAAATGTTTGGAATTGTGTAAAATATAAATTAAAAATTATAAAAATTTCATCCGTCTGTACGCAAGCTCTAACTATTGTATCAATTAATAAAGTATTATTATGTGATTCCTACATTGATATAATAGTATATTTTATTGTTACTTTTTCAAGCTAAAACTGCAAAACAGATTAGGATGAAATTAAGATATTTAAAGAGATAGGACCCGATTATATAACCTGGAGTAAACACCCAAGTCACTGTCAGGCACTGAAAGACGCACGCGAACGAAGTGAGGGTATGTCGCTAGTTGATGAATAAATCATTAAATTTATTTAGTTTATTATTTGTTGTATGTCACTGTCTGTGGTAAGAAATCCGAATTACTCTCGTCCTCTATTATATTTTCTTTGAAATATTCCATTTATTCCTAGTTAGTAAAAACATTACTTTTTTTATTACCGACGAAGAAAAAGAAGTCATTTTCTTGCTTTACTAGTACTATGTCTGCCTTAAAAATAGAAAAAAAATATAACCGACTTCGAAAAATAACTGATTGGTAATTTTCATTTACTATATTACCTAATCAGATATATTGGAAGTCGGTGCCAGACAAATCAAAGCTTACGGAAGTGGTTTTTTTTAAGTTAACCCTGAACATGGAGCGGTTCCGGTATATGAGTGTATTGAAATAGTCATGTCGCGATTTTCATAATTTCCAGTTACAACAGTTTTCAATGTATTCTGCACTTGCAAGTTTAAATGCGTTAGAGTACACAGCTTTTACGTTTACATAACGGTATCTCATTGACATGGGTCGTTAAAGCTTGTTTTCATGACCTGTTTGTATCTACATTATATACTCCGCCGTATATTAACCATTATTATTTGCAATATTAGTGTTTAGTTAGGAACCGACAAATTTGTTTAGTACTAAACTCTATAAATATTCTTCAAATCTTTTAAAATTCCTCTATTATGATTGAAATTATTAAAATGTCGTCCTGTGACATGTCTTCTGACGTCTTCTTTAACATTATATTAATATAAACATAATTTTTTCATTTTATAACATGAGATTTGAGTACAGATTACTATGTCAATGTCAAGTAGAATGAAGAGAGAGGGAGATTGGTCTCATTTGCGATGATTTTATTTAGTTTTTTAGCATCTTGCTGAAGTGCAAGTAAAATATGGTTAAGGGAAGAGTGTCAATTATCATCAATCTAAATAACTTTTTCTACTTCCATTATCATTCTTTAACGCATATTATAAGGTCTTAAGGTCTATTATATAAATTAGATTAAAAAATTCTTCGTTCTAAATATTGATATTATTAGAATGTTTTTGCGCAAAAGGCAACGTAATACGAATGTAATAAAAGAAATTGCTTCAGATGTCACCTTCCTACGGTATGTACCTACGTAAATCCATTAAGCGGGGTCACCCTCATATGTGTATATATGTTATCAAATTTTGTTCTTTATGCATTTTATACTTTTAAATTATATGGCTCTTTTAATTAGAATTCTCGTTTTGTTTTTTTTTTTAATTTAATACTCGTAATAAGCAAAAGAAAAAAGTTTTCACTGTCTCGATTACTCGAATATTAAACATCTTTAGTTCACATCACTACATAGTATAAAACAAAGTCGCTTTCCGCAGTCTGTCCCTATATACTCGTATGCTTAGATCTTTAAAATTACACAACGGATTTTCATGCGGTTTTTTAATAGATAGATTCAAGAGGAAGGTTTATATGTATAATACATGCATAATATAGTAGAGAAACACTGATAATTTTAGAGGTTTCTAATGTGATGTCGTAAATAAACACATTTTTTTGCGCTTACATCGCAAACGCTGGCTGAACCCTACGAGATAGATCAAAATAATGTATCTACGAGAACTACAGTATTGTACACCTTAAAAAGGTCTACAAAAAGTCCGCGACGGCATATGTCTATTTCTTAAGGATAACATACTATATCCAAGCTAGGGACGAACCCGAGCGAAGCGAGAGTGAGTCGCTAGTATAGTATATGTCGGTGTATTTAAAATGGAATAGAACTTTGATTGTCGCATCACTTAAAAATGGATCATGGATATTAATAAGACTTTTTTTATTGTTCAGTTAATAGTCATTTATATTGGCCGAAAAAAACCCAATGATAGGTATATAATATATAATATATCTCTATATAATATATATAGGTATATAATATGTCTTTCCTTTCCGCATTCCTATAAAAATAATAGGTCAAAATATATAAATAAGCTCACAAAGAGTAAAAACTATATAAATATTACACTCAGTACTTATTATTTTGCTTTCTAATAACTGAGTTTGAGATAGACTCACTAGGAACCTAAAAATTTTGTATCCAAACAATATACTGTAATGTTTATCTCATAAACAAACTTGCCTTGCCGACGTACGACGTAGATGCTTTACGTACGTATGTACATATGTTTATACGTAAATAGTACGTAGTTGTAAAATGTTGAAGTAAAAAACAAATAGAAGAATATATCTATTTAGTTTTATCTTTACTAATATTAAACTGAAGTGTTTCCTCTTTTGAGATGAAGCGATGTAGTTACTCCTTATAATATCAGCTATCTGCCAGTGAAAGTCCCGTTAAAAATGGTCCCGCCGTTTCGGAGATTAACCAGAACAAATAGACAGACAAAAATTTTAAAAATTCTACTTTGCTTATAAGTACCGTATATAATTATTCCGTATGCATTTAGTATAAAGTTGTTATTTTGACATTACAAACAGACACTCCAATTTTATTTATCAGTATATATAAATATTTGTATGGATTTGAAATTTGAACTGGAGTTATGTACCTATACTCGTAGACTCCTTTTTTCCCGATATAATAATACTTTGGGTTGCCTGTATTTCTACTTTATATTGCGAAGGGTCAGTGTTATCAGCTCTCTCAATTTTATCATTTTACTATTCACATCAATATAATATAGTATATTTTATTGTTTTCTGATAAGATTGAAGATATTTTTAGTAAACTCGTTTCGTAGATTGATGGCATAACAACATTGATTTGGATTTTTTGCGTTCTACACTTCACAAATCTCAAAGAAACTTAAGCTGTATTTATGAAGCATAAATGATTAACGAGGCAGTGGTAGCCCAGTGGTAACGCGCTCGCTTGAGAAACCGAGTGAAGCGGGTTCAAATCCCGGGTCTTGCACCTCTGATATTTTCATGTGTGAATCATTTCTACCATGATTACCACTTGCCTTACGGTGAAGGAAATTATCGTGATGAAACCTGCATGTCTGAGAGAACCTAGCAAGTCTTCAAAAGACATGCGAAGTCCGCCAACCCGCACTTGGCCAGCGTGGCGGACTATGGCCTGATCCCCCTCGTATTGAAGAGAGACTTGTGTCCAGCAGTGGGATGTTAAAAAGGGCTAAATACAAATGATTAACAATGATATCAAAATTATAAAACTGAAATAAAAATGGTGAAAAAAGTCAAAATACTAATTTCAAAATCCTCTCCAATAGGAGAGTTAGCGTCTAAAGAAAAAAAAATTATAAGAAACCTTAGCCCTTTTACTTTGCACTTAAACAGCAATCAATCTAAATTATTTTAATATCTACGAAGAAAACAAACTCAATTTGTTTTAATACAATAAAAAAAAGTTTAAGTTAAAAATAAAAACTATAAAAATAATAATCTAAAACGATTAGGGAAAACTTGTTTTATAAAAAAAGAATTTTCCAAATCGGTTCAGGCTTCTTCGAGTAATCGGTGAACATACATAAAAAAAACGGTTCCGACGAATTGAGAACCTCCTCCTTTTTTGAAGTCGGTTAAAAAATAGCCTACAATATTGTTAGACAAGTGCAACCTTTTATCCAGTTAACTACACGGTAGCCGGTGGGTGTAAAATCGCGTGCGCACAGTCATTTCCTTCAACACACCACAATTACTAATTGCGAAATTCTTGGTCAACCTGTTTTGCACTTTGAACCGGACTTTTAAAAGTAAGACTAACATTTAAAGCATATCATTTTATTTATATGGACTTTAGTCCACTAAATCAATAGAATCGACGTCTTAGCTACGTCGACATTTAAAAAAAAAACCAAGTGCGAGTCGGATTCGCGCACGAAGGGTTCCATATCATTATCTATAAAAACGGCAAAAAAATCATGTCTGTTGTATGGGAGCCCCCCTTAAATATTTGTTTTATTTTAATTTAATTATTTATTTTTAAAGTGAATATATAACTAAATATTCTCTGAATATTTTAAGCGTCTCCCTGTTGCTGTTATCAATATCGAGTAAAAACGAGCAAAAAAATTACATTTTTTGTATGGGAGCCCCCTTAAATATTTATTTTATTCTGTTTTTTAGTATTTGTTGTTATAGCGGCAACAGAAATACATCATCTGTGAAAATTTCAACTGTCTAACTATCACGGTTCATGAGATACAGCCTGGTGACAGACGGACAGACAGACGGACGGACAGCGAAGTCTTAGTAATAGGGTCCCACCATTTTAGCCTTTGGGTACGGAACCCTAAAAATCAATACTTCTAATATAAAACTTACATATTGTGTACATATATATGCAAACTATATAACTAATCATTTAGTCATCATAACATATCGCTCTGATACATTTTAAGGTATTGGGTAATATTGGCTAAAAGAAAACCTTATTTTCAACCGACTTCTTCAAAAAGGAGGGGTTCCATCATCTTCAATTAACCGGAATCTTTTTTTTTTTTAATTAATTTACTCAAAGACGCCTGAACCGATTTGGAAAATTCTATTTTTGTTTCAAAGGTTACACTTCCCAGGTGGCCCCATTTAAATTTTATCGAAATCGGTCGAGCGGTTTTTAAAAAATCAATAATAAATTATTTTTAAATAAATGGCTTAATCGAATATGTTATTAAAAAACTTTCTTCTTCCAAATTACCTGCTTATGGAAAAATAAAAATTAAAAAAAAAACGACTTCCAGACACTAAAAAGAAAAAGTAAAGTCGGTGTGCTTTAACACCGACTTTACTGAACGAAACTTATACAATATATACGAAACTGATATAAACTTTACGAAAATATCTGATTAGGTATCTATTCTAAATGAAAACCCCCGTTTAGTTATTTTTTACTTTTCAGTGTCTGGAAGTCGGTTTCTATTATTTTTTTTTTAAGTTTTTATAAGCATTACGATTTAAAATAGGTAGGTACTAGATACTACTTTGGATAATTTATGCTTGCGGAATGATATGCCCATTCCATAGTTTTTGTCCTATTAGGAAATCAAATGATCACGCAATATTTATCCTTGTATATAGTGTTAAAATGTTAAACTGGATTCACTAACCTATACATACATATAATAAAATTCTGAGTCGAATCTATACATTAAATATTTTTTGGAAAATCTTATTCAAATAGTCATTATTATCGATACAGAGGCCGAATCTATAGTTTTTAGAATTTTTGTCTGTCTGTCTGTGACCGCATTACGAAAAAACCACTAGAGGGGTTTTAATGTTAAAGATAGCTGGTTATCCGGGTCAACATATAGGATACTTTTTACTGCGAGAAAATATCTAATCTCTGAGAAATCTATACTAATCGTTAAAACGTAAGTAAGGATGAACCCGGAATGAGGGTGAGTCGCTAGTGCTTAATAAAACTATTTTACCGCCTTCAAAGAAAGATGATACGTCATTTTTGCAAATTGTTAACAGATTTTAATGATTCTGATTTTAATTTATCTGTAGAATTCTCTGAATAATTAATAATAAATTAAAAAGAAAATCCATCCCTAAGGGTGCATAAGAAACCACCTGTATACTTATTATATATACATTCAAAGTTTAGTCCGGTAGTGATGTGACCTAGGTCACCTACACAGTACTGCGCAGAATACGAGTACGTAAGTACAGGAATGAATAAATAAAATATATTTAGATCGATTTATCGATTCGTTTGATTATTATAACATTTATCAATTTATCTATAGCATAATAAAATTGTAACTGAGCCGAATCTGTACATTAAATATTTTTTGGAAAATCTTATTGAAATAAACATTATTATCGATACAGAGGCTGAATCTATAGTTTTTAGACTTTTTGTTTGTCTGTCTGTTACCACATCGCAGAAAAACCACTGGAGGGATTTTGATGAAATTTGGTATCATGATAGCTGGTTATCCGATTCAACATATAGTATACTTTTTAATACGTCAGTGAGATATTTGAAATAAAATAAATTAAGCTCGTGATTAAAATTTGATCATTAAACGAATGCGATCATCTCATGTCTTGACAAGTTCTTGCAATTACTAAGTATGCGATAACTGAAGACATGATTTATGAATGTGTTATTTTTCTAGTAAACAGTCACGTTGACTCCTCGTTGACTTAACCGCAAATATTATATATATTTTTCTGTTTGCATTTAAATTTAATAGGAATTTAAATGTTTACTAGGAAAAATCAAACGTAGCAATATCGTCGTATAGTGGCATAGATAATAATAATGTTCTCCTGACCGATTCCGGCCACGGCGGCCAATCTCATTGAGACTAGCCAACTGCGCAGGAGATATTATAGTGCACAAATGTACGCGCAGACACAAGTGCACTCTCTATTCCTGTCACTCTCATACTCCGGTGGGACGACTACTCGACACGACCAGTGAGAGTTAAGGCGCAGGACCGACGGCTTTACGTGCTCTTCGAGGCACGGGGGTGAAACACCGCCAACTTCCCAACTCCGGGCTGTTACTGAGGCTTACTATACAGAAAGACTCAATAACTAAACTTGGCCCGACCCGGGACTCGAACCCAGGACCTCTGCGTGTGCAGCCGTACATGCTAGCCACTACACCACCGAGGCAGTGGCATAGATACATATATATATCATCATCTGTACAAATTATAAAGAGGCAGAGTTTGTTTGTTTGAACGCGCTAATCTTAGGAACTATTGATCCGATTTGAAGAATATTTTTTGCAATAAAATTGTCCGTTTATTGAGGAAGGCTATATATCATCATGCTACTATCCAAGGGAGCGGAGCGGTAATCATAAATGTCAACAAATCGGGCTGAATTCCAGGACAGAATTCCATACATAGTGGGGCGAGGGTGAGTGAGTCGCTATATAACATAAAGCCAAATAGTTTTTTTTATAGATTGAACGCGGGCGAAACCACGAGTACTACTACTACAATATATGTACAATGCACATATACATACGTATCTGAAATTGCTGTAGGTATATTACATAATATAGGTACTAAAAAGACTTAAATAATATACGTATTTATATTTTTTACGATATTTTTTAAATTAAAGACTAGACGTTTAATTATAGCTACTTTTGACAACTTTACATTAATCCAATAAACAAAGGTATTAGAAAAATGTAATTACACTAAATTGATAAATTAGAAGTATTTTAAATTTTAAAATAAAATTTTAATTTTTAACTAGTTACAGCCAGAAAAAGATTGTGTCAGTTATATAATTCATAGTAATCTTAAATCTGTGGTTTCGACCGGTCACAGAGTATTGTGGCTTGAAGCATGAATTATAATTGTGTGCTAACAATACTTTATTAAAATAATACACTAACAAGAACTTTTTTTGTTAAAAATAAAAAAATATTAATTGCCCATATATGGATATAATCCGTTTTCCGCTTCTGATTTCTACTCTTATAATTTTTGAGGCCCTTTTATATCTTACTGTATTTATGTATGTTTGTTTAGCGATAGGATTTTAACCATAATTGTTAAAATCGTTTGTTAAATTATGTACCTCTTGAAATAGATACATTTTGTACTGAAGAGCAGTGGCGTAGCTATGCCAATGTAAGCAATGCGGTTGTATGGGACCCCTAATTCAAAAGAGCCCCAGCGGGAGAGAATCAATTATTTTGTTTCAAAACATTTTTTCAAGGACAGCCCTCATAGATATTTAAAAAAAACCGCTTGAAGTGTCCTAAATTTCCGCATTTTATTTTTTACGAGGACCACGAGGAATATGATCGTACCTATGTTCTATAAAACGATGTATGGTACTCTAAGCTGAGCTTTTTTCTAAATTATGCCCTACCCGTGCCTCCGTGAGAGCGCTTTGGAAAAAGTGAGAAGTTCGAAAATTGTCTCTGCCTGTGGACCACGTTTGTTTTCAACAAATCCATGTCTGTTTTTTACACATAACAACGACGTTCTATACATCAAAGTTTTGATGGGTTATTTCGTGGCTTTACCATATTACTAGTGTATTTCTTTAATGTGTATTTATATTAAGAAAATATCTTCGTGTACTTTGAATTGTGTTTATAGTAGGTATATTTATATGTGTTTATGTATGTGTCAAATTTTTGCTTAAGTTAATCTAATGTTTTCTACTCTAATTATGTGTTTATTTGTGGAAACTTAATTGGTAAATCTGTGTATTTTTTATTATTAGTTGTATATTCTGTAATACTGTTTGTTCTAAAATAAATAAAAATAAAATAAAAAAATAAGATCTACTGCTCTAAATTACGCTTAAAATGACTGCGCAGTATTATAAAATACAACTACAGCAGTTTAGATGTGTGAATAGCTATAATTAAGTCTAGTTTCGGAACGACTAAGTTATATGTTACGAGCTACAGTCTCGATTCAATTAACGTCGCCGACGTCATGCAGATTGGAGACTGATATCTATATATACATATAATAAAATTGTAACTAAGCCGAATCTGTACATTAAATATTTTTTGGAAAATCTTATTGAAATAGACTTTATTATCGATACAGAAGCCAAATCTATAGTTTTAAGAATTTTTGTCCGTCTGTCTGTCTGTTACCGCATCACGGGAAATCCACTGGACAGATTTTGATGAAATTTGGTATGATGATAGCTGGTTATCCGGGTCAACATATAGGATACTTTTTACTGCGGGAAAATGGCTCATCTGTGAGAAATCTATACTAAACGTTAAAACGCTACTAGGGACGAACCCGAGCGGAGCGAGGGTGAGTTGCTAGTTTAATCTATACAACAAGGTTATAAATAATGACAGCCTTAAATTTTAACAAGAATAAAAATCGACAAAACATCATTAACGATGTAGTATAAATCCATTTCATAATGCACTGACGCGCGTTTTTTATGTCAAAAATCGTAATGTAGCGGCTAAAGTCGTGCCTTTTTATATTCGTTGCGATGTTGCCAACAATAATTGTAAAAAATTCAAGTTTTAAAAAATAAATAATTTCTTTGCCTTTAATTTTAAATACAGATAAATAATTTAAAAAAAACTTGTAAATATTCAAGATGTTTTAATTTGGTGGCTGTTTAAAGAAGGCTGTTTAATATGATGTGTAATTTGGTTTTTATTTAAAAAAATATACGTAAAAAAATGTACTCAAAAAATCACTGAAATATTGTGCAAAATGAATATATTTCACTACTACATTTTTTATTGTGCCTGCCATTATTATAATATAAATGTTTAAACGAGGTCTGTGTTTATGTGGTAGTGTGGGAATACTAAAACGTAGTTATTATTCCTACGTAATATTATAAGTTCTTCAAATACATAAGATATAAGAAATATAACTAGACTTTAACTTTAAAAAAGGCATGTCATTTTATTTTATTAATCTTTCTTGATAGATGTACGCAGTTGCATTGTACGCATACATATGTATGTGTGTAGGTCATAGTGACTTTAATGTTACACAAAATGTATCATTTTTCTATATATACATCAATATTTAGTAATACAGATCTAAAATATGGTTTAAAAATTATAAAAAAGTTTAAGATTAATTTAAATTGTTGAAGTTTTCTTATTACATTAAGTACATAATACGTGATTTTCACGTTATATTTATTTACTAGCGACTCACGCTCTCTTCGCTCGCGTTCGTCCCTAGGTACGTTTTCAGAGTTAGCTATGTTTATACATAAATAGTAGCTAGCTACCCCTAAGATATTCATTTAAATTATATAGCGATTTACCCTCGCTTTGCTCGGGTGCGTACGCCGTAAGCGGATTTTGTTCACAATTTCATGGGTTTTAATTTTTTTCACGGAACCCTGATTCTTTTTTTAAAATAAAAGTAGCCTAAATTACTCCTTATGACATCAGCTATCTGCCTGTGAAAGTCCCGTCAAAATAGGTCCAGCCGTTTCATAGATAAGCCGGAACAAATAGACAGACAGACAGACAGACAAAAATTGTAAAAAATGTTGTTTTGGTATATGTACCGTGTATACATCCATATGCATTTAGTAAAAAGCTGTTATTTTAATATTACAAACAGACACTCCAATTTTATTTATTTTGTATAGATAAACTACTACTACTAACTAAAGCTTTAACATTCTATATGCTTAACCCGAAATAATTGAGATACTTGTATTACTTATAATTTGATTTAAAAGTTAAAACGATCACTTGCAATGGTATAATTAATATTATAATTTGTTTACAAAATCAGAATAATTAAATCGATTTTTTAATTATATAAATATTTAATTATTATTTCAAACAATAACTTTATCAGTTATGTATAAAATATAACAATCGAACATAATCATATTAATTAAAGAAATCGATATTAATTATTAATATAAATAAGTACGTACACTCACGTCAGTTGCACGTGTAAAATATATATAAAGTTTTTTTTGCCACGATTATATAAACTCATCCTTGACACTAGTGTGAAAAATACTGATAATTATGCTTTAAACAACTATTCTGCACCGAGGGTAAGGGTTAAGGTGGTTAAATTATGCTATTTACCGCTCGTAATGCAGGTATGCAGTTCGTAACAACCGCATATAAATTGCCTCGTTGCTATACTGGTTTAAACGGCTGTTTATGTTCTGGGTTCGAGTCCTGGGTCAGGTTAAAAGTTATGAGAGAGTTTAGAGAGGGAATCCATACTAATATTATAAATGCGAAAGTAACTCTGTCTGTCTGTCTGTCTGTTACCTTTTCACGTTTAATCCGCTGAACCGATTTAGATGATATTTGATATGGAGATAGTTTTAGACCCTGGGAAGGACATAGGATAGTTTTTATACTGGAAATCATCCCTTAAGGGAGTAAAAAGGGCGATGAGTTCTCAAGTAAGGGATATATATATAGTAGGTACTTACTTTTTTATACCTATCTATGAACATATATATAGATTATTTTATACCAACCGTGAAAACGTACCTAGAACGCGAGCGAAACGAGCGTGAGTAGCTAATACTAAATAAATGTGTTGCAAAAATCAAGTCAATATGTTGTCGTCATTAGCTAAAAAATACACTTTCGTATTTAAATTGTTAGTGAAGATTAGCGGAGAGTGAGATGTCACAACGTTTGTTTTTATATGGCCCACAGTAGCGCGAGAAGTATTAGGTACAGTTATTACATGCTGAAAAAAAGAGGCAGTGGTAGCCCAGTGGCAGCGCGCTCGCTTGAGAAGCCGAGTATAGCGGAACCTAATCACGGGTCTTGCACCTGTGATATTTTCATGTGCAAATCATTTCCAATAGTAAAGAACTATTACTACTTGTCTTACGGTGAAGAAAAACATCTTGAGGTAACCTGCATGTCTGAAAAAACGTAACATGTTTTCGAAAAACATGTGAAGTCTGCCAACCTGCACTTGACCAGCGTAGTGGACTATGGCCTGACCCTCTTGTTAAAGGGAGGCCCGTGCCCAGCAGTGGGACGTTAAAAATTGCTGAGTATATAAGTGTATACAAATGTTAACAATACTTTTGTAAATGTGACATTTGCACATGGGGAATTAGGTATACAGACTATATTGGTATCAGTTTCTATCTTGACATCTACTCAAAACATACAAAAAAAAATGTTGGAAGTGGTTTTCGAAAGACATGTGAAGTCCGCCAATCCGCACTTGGCCAGCGTGGTGGACTATGGCCTGATATCCCCTCGTACTGAAGGAAGGCCCAGCAGTGGGACGTTAAAAAGGGCTGAATGCATGCATGCATGCATGCAAGTGGTGTAACCCAGATTGATTTAATGTAAAAAGACAAATAATTTGTCTCAAATACTCGTACTTAAAGTCAATACTGAGTCACAACGTTGTTCCTTGCAAGTCCTACGCCGTAGGAACGCGCGGCGTCACGATTTAAAAACGAACTCGCATAGATTTCGACGAGATATGGCGAAAAATTAGAATACATTTTTTCGATATCTCGCTTAGTTTGCGAGATTATCGATACTCAAAAATTGAAAAATGAAAATTTTACATACACATGCAATAATACTAGAACATACCATCTAGGTTTTAAGTATTAATCCCTAAGTAAATGTAAAAAAAAACATAATATGTAGTATTATAAATATTTAAATATTATAATAATTGTACATAATTAATTAAATGTAAATACTAATCAATAAATAACTGTACAGTCCTAAGCATAAAATTATAATAGTTCATACCAACATTAACCATAACCTATAAATTAATTTAAAAAAAGTCGGTGTTGGATCACGTCCTTGGGGAAAATAACGTCCCACAGCTAGTCTTAGTACCGCTAGTAAAAAAAAAAAGGATTAAATTATATAAAAAAGGGCACAGGCAATAAAAGCCTATGACTGTTGTTTTATTAATAAAAAAAAAACGTGTGTTCTTATGTACGCACATAAGAAGTTCTACTTCTCTGGCGTAATAGAACAAAAATAGCTAAAGATTTCATCCATATATAACAACTCTCTGTTTGTAAAAGGAATGATAAATTAATAAAATAATTAAATAACGCATATTAGACATATTACAATCATATATTTATGGAATATCATTTAAGGAAAGAATATAATATTATACATCATTTGTCAGACAATTACAACGGTTACCATGGCAACAAACAGTTATCAGCCAACATCATCATGTCGTTTTTAGTTAACTTCATCATGTCGGTTATTGGCTGTCGGTGTGCGCGCGCATCGTAAAAATTTTACCGTCATAATTTTTTCCAAATATCCCAAAAGAAGTATAACTTACAATTAACTAAATTAACAATAATCTAAGATAAGTAAAATGTACTATATTTAATTTACTACATAGGTTCTACTCGTATAAAGTGACATAAACCTCTTAAACAGGATGTTTCAAATTCATCTCTTTAAGGGGTGAAAAGGTGTTTGAAAGGCGTTTAAAAGTTTGTATGGGAAATAATGCTCTATGCGTGTCATATTGAAAAGCTAAATATAGAAAGTCGCTACAAAGAGAAGAATACGCGCAAATTATTTATCTATACTAATTATTATAAAGCTGAAGAGTTTGTTTGTTTGTTTGGTTGAACGCGCTAATCTCAGGAATTACTAATCCGATTTGAACTATTCTTTTTGCATTAGATAGCCCGTTAACTGAGGAAGGCTATAGGCTATATATCATCCCCGAAAAATGTACGGTTCCCGTGGGATAGATTTGTTTTTGTCTACGGACGAACCAAAAGCGAAGCGAGGGTGAGTCGCTAGTAGTTAATATATAAATATAATAAGGGTATATATAGTAAAAGTCTAAACATATAAATCATTAAGTTTAATTGTTGAATAAAACATATAAATTATGTAGGTATGTTAAGTAATAAAAATATTTATTTCTTGTGCTAGATTTATTTATATAACATGTTATTCATGCAGTGTTACATTTTTCTAATCAATTAAGCAATAAATCGAATATAGGGTGTCACTTGTAATAATATAAATAATAAAACTGTTTTAATTAAAAAAAAAAAGATTTTTATATAATAAAAGTAATAAAAACAGCAGTCATGGGGACTGTCGACAGAAGAGAAAAGTTAAAAACTATAAACAAACAGTTATTATTTTTGTATATTCAAATTAATTGTTTGATCTTAAATTAAAATTTTTAAATTAAAACTGTTCACAATTATCTGGTTTCGACATCTATCGGCACTCTTGAGTGTTAGCGTTAACACGTCACGTGACCATATCGATGACGACTTACATGAATTTGCTCTGCCTATAGAAGTTTTCACTTTAAAAATAAAAAAGCCTTACATTTTTTTTCTAAGAACTTAAAAAACAGTTAATAATATTTTCGGAGCTTTACCTTTACTGCAGTAGTGGATTTAGGTTCAATGGCGCCCTAGGCCCAACTTGATATGGCGCCCTTTTTTTTCGTAACAGTATATATAGATTAATTATTTTAACAAACAAATTCTACCCTTGAAATGGTACTATGTTTAGGCTGTAAGAGCGCATGAAAATAAACTTACAAATTTGGTCTTAAAGTTTAGAGAAAACCCAATTAATTTTTAATTTTAGTCGTCTTCAAAATTTTGTCGCCTCTCAAAATTTGCCGCCTTAGGCCCGGGCCTCACTGGCCTAAGTCTAAATTCGCTACTTATCTCCATAGGTTTAGGTAGGTAGTTAACTAAAGGTAAACAAAGAGCTCACTTATTACAATTTTTTTTTTAATTTTTGTTCCCAAAGTTTCAATTGTTCCTTTTTCAACTTCAATTTCCTTGAATATAAGTTTGTTTAGAAAAATGTACATAGAAAAATTATAAATTTCACAATTCCATCTGTTTTTTAAGTAAAGTTATCTATACTAATACTATAAAGCTGAAGAGTCTGTTTGTTTGTTTGGTTGAACGCGCTAATCTCAGGAACTCTTAATCCGATTTGAAAAATTCTTTTTACTTCAGATAGCCCGTTAACTGAAGAAGACTATAGGCTATATATCATCCCGGAAAAATGTACGGTTCTCGTGGGATAGGTTTGTTTCTGTCCAGGGACGAACCCGAAGCGAAGCGAGGGTGAGTCGCTAGTAGTATAATAATCTTATTTTCTATCTATATAAATAAAAAGGAATGTCCGTATGTTTGTCGTTCCAAAACCATAGATCCGATTGTGATGAATTTTTGTTAGGTTATTCTGTATATGCCTGCGAAGGTTTCTGGCTTAAAAAAAGGTTTATTTTTTGGACGTTTGTCTTTTATGCGTTCCTAAACCATTCAAGCTTAGGGACGCACGCGAGCAAAGCGAGGATAAGTCGCTAGTTATACTATAATAATCCTATAAAAATAACCGACCATTCTGTCTCGTGTTACCTCCATACTTCGTGTTTAAAAACTATTATTAACAAGAGAATTGAATAAATTAATATATTTCAACAATAATCGTTATAATTTATTTCGTGTTAGAAATAACACAATTTTCATAGTTTCGAATAGGGACCGTGAACAATTAACATATTATTGTTAACAGCTTGTCTTGACGTCACAACAAATTATTATAATAAATACTCGGGTGCGTCCCTAGATGCGTTTTAAATATACATACTTATGCTTAACATTGCAGATTTTTCCTTTTTAAGACCTACAATTTTCTAGCACATTTTTTGATGTGTCTTTTAAGGTTTAGCCACAGACAGGTTTTTAAGGTTTAGACTCGACATAATCAGTTATGGTGTTTTTCCAGAGGGAATAAAAGATTTTCCTGCAGTAAAAGGTATCCTCAATGTAGATGTGTGAATATAATAAAAAAATATATAATTTTCCTCACTTTATAACAATAGTTTCAAAGTGAAAAGCAAAATGCTTTGATTAGCAATTCAATAGATAATTCCGAAAGTAAAACTGACAATTTCATAGATAACTTTCATTTTTTATTATTTATTCCTTTTAAATAACATTGTATATACAATAAATAAATAAATAATAATAAATATGTTTAGGACATTAACACACAGCACCATCGAGTTCCATGGTAAGCTACAAGGCTTGTGTTATGGTTACCAGATAGTCGATACACTACACATATATAACTTAAATACATACATATTATAAATATAGACAGCCATGACTGGAATACAAACATTCGTGCTCATCACACCAATGAATGCCGCCGCGGGACTCGAACCCGCGACCACTGGCACAGCAAGTAGGGTCACTACAAACTGAGCCATACGTGACGTTAAACAATGTTGTCTTACTATATAACTACATACATAAACGTGTTTATCATACAGATGTATGTATTAATGGGCGAGCATTATACGAAAACTAGACTCGCAACATTTTGTTTTTAACTCGCAGTCCAACAAAAACGGTAATTTTTCCAGAACGGATGCTGTGCGAGGATTCGCAATGCTATAATATTGGCAAATTCGTATAATAGTTGATGAAATATTATTTTTTCGTCTATATTTTTTCTAGCAACTTCAAAGGAGGAGGAGGAGGAATCAATACCCGATCTTTGTCAATTGTAAGCTTTTGTACCTACTTCAAGAGACCATCCATAAATTGCAAGGACGTTTTTGCCATTACTATTAAAGATTTATACGTTAGTCAAAATATTTTTTGTTTCTTAAGTATTGGGGAAACTTTTTTTGCTTTCAAAATTTTCCACTACTGTAAAAGCTCCAAGAGTTTTGAGTAAAATGACTAATGTACGGACAGACACGGCGAAATTTAAGGCAAAAGTTTTTGGCTATGGAACCTTCCGCACTCACCCATTATGTACATAGCCTTGCTGCCTGTGGTGAGCACATTAAAGTTTTAAACATATTTTTTATGTTATTTCACTTTATTTATTTTTCGGAAAACAAACAGTGAAATAATCCTTATATACAGTTACAATCTAATACATTTACACACCAGCAAAGTTTCCACCTATAAATATATTAATAAAAATTTCAGTGGGTGTAGCAGCTCACCCTTGCTTCGCTCGGGTTGGTCGCTAGTGAAAAATAAAAACAGATCTGTCCCACGGAGATAAAAAGCTTATGTGCTATTCCAAACTATAATCTATTTCTGCGCCAAATTTCATCTAGATCCGTTCAGCCGTTCTGGCGTGATTGAGTAACAAACATCCATCCATCCAAACTTTCGTATTTATATAGTAGTAGCTGTAGTGCCACTTTTATGTTAGTCCGAACTGATCTATAAGAGTATATGATCATTATACATATACCTACATATATAAGATGGCGTGATTGACTAACAAACATCCATCCAAACTTTCGCATTTATATAATATACCTAATACTAGTAAGATTATTTATCGCTCCTATACTAAGAAACATGAATAATTCCTTAAAGTTTCTTTAAACTGTTTTCTATTTTTAGAATACCTACATCTCTATTTTGAAACACAAATGGTAAAATATTTAGATTTGAGCTCCATACATTTTAACCTTGTAAGGTTTAAAGGTTAGCTTAAACCAGTTTAATATTACATATTACATGCAGAATACACTTTTATTACGATATTATCGTAAAATAGGTCATAGAATGACAAAGTGATTAAATTTTATGAAGTAAGTGGTACCTATAAAAAGTTGTTTTAGTTTATTGATGTATACGCGAATAAGGAAACTGTAGAAATATTGTATATGCAAATAGATACTAAAGATATTGTCAAAGGCTGCTCAGTCAACACATGATGCAATTAGTTCTACGATAATAAATAGCATGTTGCAAAACTGTCCTAAGACTTAAGTAAATTTAAGTAAAAATACAATCTATACTTACTTACTAATATTATAAAAGAGCTAGCTAGCTAGAAAAAAGCTAGTTTGTTTGTTTGTTTGGTTGAACGCGCTAATCTCAGAAACTACTAATCCGATTTGAAAAATTCTTTTTGCATAAGATAGCCCGTTAACTGAGGAAGGCTATAGGCTATATATCATCCCGAAAAAATGTACGGTTCTCGTGGGATAGATTTGTTTTTGTCTAGGGACGAACCCGAAGCGAAGCGAGGGTGAGTCGCTAGTAAAATATAAATAAGAATTGTCTAAAATGAGAATCACTTTAGGTTTATAAAGGCATAGATTTTCATAATAAGATACAAGATAATTGCCTAAAACTAGGAACAATATCTTAAGGTTTAGCAGATAGATAGGTTTTTTTAAGTTGTTAACCCTACTCTGTCTACACTTATTCTTTCATAATCTCTGACAATATTTTAATGAATTGAAATCGAGTAACATGGTATATAATGACTCCATTTTTAGTTTATTACTAACTATTCACTCTCGCTTCTCTCGGGTTCGTCCCTAGGTTTATCCCCCGTTACATTTTAACATTTAGAATAGATTTCTCATTGGTGAGATATTTTCCCGTAGTAAAACGTATCCTATATGTTGACCCGGATAACCAGTTATGATCATACCAAATTTCATCAAAATCTATCCAATGGTTTTCTCGTCAGACAGACACACACACACAGACAGACAGAAATTCTAAAAACTATACATTCGGCCTCTGTATCGATAATAATGACTATTTGAATTAGATTTCAAAAAAAAAATTTTATGTACAGATTCGACACAGAATTTTATTATAGGTATGTATAGATATGTAGCATTTTCCTACAGGTCTATGTATTCTCAGCCCTTTTTATTGTCCCACTGCTGGGCACGAGCCTCCCTTCAGTACGAGTGGAATCAGGCCATCGTCCACCACGCTGGCCAAGTGCGGATTGGCGGACTTCACATGTCTTTCGAAAATTTGGTATTTCTCAGACATGCAGGTTTCTTTACGATGTTTTCCTTCTCCGTAAAGCAAGTGGTAATCATGTTAGAAATGATTCGCACATAAAAATATCAGAGGTGCGAGACCCGGGATTTGAAACCGCGTCACTCTCTCTGGGCTACCACTGCCTTATATTTCACATAATCTAGCCAAAGTTCCTAATGGCGTCTTAATATTCAGCCGCACACAAAAACGTGCCTATGAATAGCAGGTTACTGAATTATTGTATTATCTTTACGCAAAAGATATTGTTTACCAACACCACATACAAATGAATGTGATCGTGCCAAGAAAAATAGGAAACTCATAAAATGACTGTTCCCTTGATCCTTTTACGGTACGCAAGCCAGTTCTCACATAATAATAGGCTATTATCTTAATATTTATGTTTATCTAAAAGCTACGTGCTTATTTTATGGGATTGATCTTCAGAATAGGTATAAGAAAAAAAATATATTTTTTTTTCTTAATAATCCCTTATGTTCTTATTCTTTAACATTGCTATAAGTCTCTCTCTTTCTTTTTTCTTACTGTAGAAAAGAAGTTAGAAAGAAAACTGGCGACTAGTTATGATGGACTTGATGAGAGATAAGTAGCACACGAATCGTCCTGGGTAATTTGTGGTAACAAATAACACAGATATCTCCAGCGAGTTATAGGTATTTTATTATATGTATCTATAGGTACATATAATAAAATTCTAAGTTGGTCGAATCTTTACATTAAATATTTTTTGAAAAATCTTATTGAAATATTCATTATTATCGATGCAGAGGCTGAATCTATAGTTTTTAGAATTTCTGTCTTTCTGTCTGTCTGTCTGTGTGGGAACGCATCACGAGAAAGATTTTGATGAAATTTGGTATGATGATAGCTGGTTACCCGGGTCAACATTTAGGATACTGTTTACTGCGGGAAAATGTCTCATCTCTGAGAAATTTATACTACCCGTTAAAACGTATTAGGGACGAACCCGAGCGGAGCGACGGTGACTCGCTGGTGTTAGGATAAATTAGTATAGATACGTATAGATGTATGTATGTCCTGTATCATTATATATCTGACTTACACGAAGTGAAGTCAAGGCGGCTAGTTTAGTATATGTCTGTCATAGTGTATATGTATCACTTCTCATAAGGATATACATTGGTAGGTCGCATCGCTATAAGATACCTATTAAGTATCTTAATAGCGAATAGGTAAAGGTATGTTGCATGGGGTTTTTAACAGGAACTAAGAAAACATAGTTATTATGTTAAATTAACAAAAAATAAAAGATGGATTCTAAAAATGTACGTTTTTGAAAAAAATATAATAATGGGCACGCGCACCAATAGCGCTGTTAATTTTTTATGAGTTGTTTACTTCTAAACAGTTACACTGAATGGAATTTGTTTAATTTAACGCTGGATCAATTTTGCTATTTTTAACACATTTTACTATACACATATTTATAAAACAAAAAATATTTCGACAGTTTGCAGGACAACGCCATCTATCGTCTATATAAGTAGACAAAAATAACCCGGCGGATAGTCCGAATTAAAGCTATCTAATTTCTCTTATTGTATTCAGCCCTTTTAAACGTCCCACTGCTGGGCACGGGCCTCCCTTCAATACGAGGGGGATCAGACCATAGTCCACCACACTGGCCAAGTGCGGGTTGGCAGACTTCTCATGTCTTTCGAAAACTTGCTAGGTTCTCTCAGACATACAGGTTTCCTCACGATTCCTTCACCGCAACGCAAGTGGTAATCGTGTTAGAAATGATTCGCACATGAAAATATCAGACGTGCGAGACCCGGGATTTGAACCCGCTTCACTTGGTTTCCCAAGCGCACGCGATACCACTGGGCTTCCGCTGCTAACTGTATAGTAAAAATCTGGTATTCATAATGAATTATATCATCCAAGCTACAGGTAAAAAATGAAAATCCAAGTACAACCGTAAACAAAGAATCAGTTAATATTCTCGTGATTATTTAAATCGGAGGGAAGGGAGCGATGTGCGAAGGCCTGTAAAAGTAAACCGACCAGTTATGTAGCCTCAACTTTTCGTTTACCTCGACACTTGATGTATTCGATTCTTTCTTTTTAATCATAAGAACCGACACAACTTATCTTATGTAACGCGGAAATGTTATGAGGTCGTGGTGGCGGTGCGTTTTCAAACAAAGCATGTTAATTTTTAAAGATTTCACCTTTAGGGCAGTGGTAGCCCAGTGGTAACGCGCTCGCTTGGGAAACCGAGTGAAGCGGGTTCAAATCCCGGGTCTCGCACCTCTGATATTTTCATGTGAGAATCATTTCTAACATGATTAGCACTTGCTTTACGATGAAGGAAAACATCGTGAGCAAACTTGCATGTTTGAGAAAACCTATCAAGTTTTCAAATAACATGTGAAGCCTGCCAATCCGCACTTGGCCAGCGTGGTGGACTATGGCCTGATTCCTCTCATATTGAAGGGAGGCCCATGCCCAGCTGTAGGACGTTAAAAAGGCCTGAATACATTACGCAAAAACCTTTAAATTACTTACTTGGTAAATTAATGAATTTTTAACTTTAAAAATACACTGACTTTAAAATCACCTGTAAAATAAAAAAGGATGGACCATTAGTAATGGAACTTTCCATAGAGCTTCATTATTTTAAAGGGACTTATCAACATCGTAGTTTACAAAAAACATAGATAATCCAAATAGGTATTTTTGCAGTCGATTAAAGGTTATCGTCACTATTAAAACAAGATATACTAATAAGTTTTTAATACTAAAAATGTAGAATAAAAAAATATAGATTAAAAAAAATATCTTAAATAGGTATCATATACAATAGACTTATAATACTGATCCTAATAATGATTTCAACAAAAGGTTGGGCGCCACCACTTGTGTATTCCGCTTTAAATAACATATTGTTGTATGAACGAAACGTTAAAAAATCAGATACATATCAATTATCCGTTACCTTGTAAATTACGTATTTCAAACTGTACTTTATTCGTAGCTGTGAAAAAAAGCATCAGTATGCGGCTGTTGAGTTCATTTTGAATGTACATCAAGGGCTTATATTTTTTTATAGATACAAAAGTTAAGGAAATTGGAGATTTTAAATTATTTTACTGTTTTAATTACAAAACTAAACTTAAATATTTGTTGTATTCTAAGCAATGGCTAAACTTGCTCTCTCTAGTTCATCATTTAGTGCCTAAATTATTATTTTTTTTGATTTGTTTATGGATTTTAAATATGGCAAATCCTGAGGACGTAAATAAGTTAAAATATAAAGTTTTAGTGAAGTCATTGTAGCGTACAAGTGTTCGTTTTTTGAAGTAAATCTTCTTTACGCACGCTTGACTTGGGGGCTAAGCTGGTGAATGCGTTACGAAAAAATGTACGTAGGTACATTTGTTGCCATGGTAACCGTTGTTATTGTCTGACAAGTGATATATAATATTATATTCTTTCCTTAAATTATATTCTATAAATATATGATTGTAAAATGCCTCATATGCATTATTTTTAGTATCTCACCTATCCTAATTATTTAAAACATAAATTGAATTTCGTAAAGAGTACCGATAACCTACTGAAGTTTTACTTCTTGCGCGTGTACACATTCATACACACATTCTTTAATTTTTTTTCTAATAAAACAATGCACAAATAAACAAGTTACAGTTTGGTATATACGTAGAGATATATAATAGAATAATATATGGTACATAAACACAATGTACGTGTTTATCCTTGGATTTAAAGATCATAGATTTGAGATTCAAGCCTATAAACATAAAAAAGAAACGAGTTGTCACATTTTTTATCTTGAGGCAATCTGAAAACAAATTAATTACGTATTACCCACAATACAACCAAGCAGTGAATTCGTGACACATATATTGCCATTTCAGTCTGCATTTTTACTCGCAAAAAACAAGTTGGTAATTCGAAAAAGTATAGTTTTTATGGTCTTCTGAATAAGGTTATTATATACATATATGTATAATATGTATACTTGTATATATATATACTGATATTGTAAATGTGAAAGTGTGTTTGTTTGTTTGTCCTTCTATCACGTCGAAACATAAGACGAGTTGGCGAGATTTTTTGTGTGAAGATAGTTGCGAGGGCTGGAGAGTGACATAGGCTACTTTACCGCGGGAAATTATCTCATTTTCACGGGAAAACACGTTATAATAAAACCCAAAAATATTTATGATCAGAATTACTTGAAACTTGGTATTAATGCTCTTCAACACAATTAAATAAACACGTGTTTAAGCATTTTTCGAAATTCGGGGTAATTTCGAGGTAAAATAGGGGATGAAAGTTTGTATGAAACCTACCTTTTTAAAGTTTTTTGAACTTATACTTCTTTTGACACGTTTGAAAAAAAAATATCAGAGTAAAATTGTAACGATGCACGCGCACACCGACAGCCAAAAAGCGACATGATGAAGTTAGCTGCATTCCTTTTACAAAAAGGGAGGTGCGACATACGGGATGAAATCTTTAGCTGTTTTTGTTCTGTTAAACCAAAGGAGTATAACTTCTTACGTGCGTTCATAAGTACACACACACGTTTTTTTTTTTTAAGTTTTAGCGCGAGCGAAGCCGCGGGTTTTGCTAGTAGGTATGTAAATAAACATAAGTTATATCGTTTCTATTAATCAAAGTCAAGAGAAAACGATGCTTTACGTGTGTATTTGAGAATGTATATTTTGTCTTCATTAAATTGCAATTTATTAATGATTTTCAAACTATAATAAAAAGTCGTTTATAACGCCTCAGTTTATTAGTTATGAGCATGACACAAGCTTCTAACTTCTTTCGCTCGCTTCTTTATTGACGTGGCCTAGTCTTTCTACGCTGAAGGTCGCAGGTTCGAGTTCTATTTAAGCATGAAGTCAAACTAGTAAGACTAATCGGGGGTAGGTATATAAAGCAATTTTGTTAGGTATAATTTTATTTTAGAACTAGCGACTCACCCTCGCTTCGCTCAGGTTCCCCATACATACTTTCATCCCTTTTCTCACCCCTTTAAAGATGATTTCCGGGATAAAAAGTATCCTATATCCTACCCAGGGTCTCAAACTATCTTCTCACCAAACATCTAAATCAGTTCAGTAGATCCAGAGATTACCCCCTACAACCTCACAAACTTTACCTCTTTATAATATTAGTATAGATTAGACCTAAGGAGTAATATTATATTACACTAGCAGAACCCGCGGCTTTGCTCGCGTTAAAACTACAAAAAAAAATAAACTCTTCCACTTTATAAGTAATTAATACAGAAACAACCCCGCTCCTCCGCACGCCTTGCAGTACTATGCGCGCCATGCGCCCGTTCACCATGCCGTGTAGGATTTTCGAAGCCTCATTTGACTCTGTTGGGGAATGATTTTGGAAAAACTGTGATAATTATAATTTAAGAGTATGTGTACTAATTTTCGAGTCAATCCACCCAGAGAATTAAAAGTTTTACAGAAAATTCAACCCTCCATTTCACGCTCTTAAGAAACCCTTTCTTACACTTCACAAAGAACACACCCTCCAAATTTCACGTTTCTAGGATCAGCGGTTTAGGCTGTGCGTTGATATATCAGTCAGTCAGGATTTTGAATTTTATATATATAGATACTACTTTTACCCAAGTATTTAAAAAGAGCATTGACCTCAAATTTATTCATGAAATTAATCGAAATGATAAACAACCAGTTTGAAGAATGATAATAGGCGCTACCAAACAAACGTATACATATGTATATAAAAATAATTATTTCTAAGCCGAAAAAATAGTTAGGTACCCGTAAATCACCATTATCAAAGGCATGTGACGATTTTTCTATGAAAAGTATATATTTTGAGGTACCTAGGTGATAGACAAAAAGACACTATAACACGTTTCTAGTTTCAGAGTTTTGTTGTAGATAATATACATATACAAATAATAAAATTCTAACTGAGCCGAATCTGTACAATAAATATTTTTTTGGAAAATCTTATTGAAATATTCATTATTGTTGATACAGAGGCCGAATCTATAGTTTTAGAATTTTTGTCTGTCTGTCTGTGACCGCATCACAAGAAAACCACTGGACAGATTTTGATGAAATTTGGTATGATGACAGCTGGTTATCCGGGTCAACATATAGGATACTTTTTACTGCAAGAAAATATCTCATCTCTGAGATATCTATTCTAAACGTTAAAACGTAACTAGGGACGAACCCAATCGGAGCGAGGGTGAGACGCTAATTTAAATATAAAAGGAACCTAGGTACGCATCCGAGCGAAGCAAGGGGGAGTCGCTAGTTATATTAACACCTTCGCGAAGTAAAATAGCTAATAGCCGATTGTTTGTTTATAATGATGAGTTATAATTAAATATTATATATACTTTGCATTACCCATAAATATCGATAAACATATTATAACTATGTTTTTCAATAGATATAAATTATTCAACATACGATGGCCAATATTATAAAAGAACTATAAATGCTAAAATTGATATAATTCTATAGAAATTTTCAAAATAAAGTGTGGGAATAACGTAATAAAGATGTACATACATATGTATGTATTTATTTTATTTATTATTTATTTATGTATGTATGTATGTTGATTTATATGATAAATTTTGATATAATAATAGGCAAGTCAATATTGACCCTCAACTTTAGTCCATTACCCTCCCTAATAACTTTTAAATTATTTTAACCTAGACACGACTCATTAGATTTTTATTATCTAACCTATAGGACCTTAAAACAATTTGAACTTTGCTACTTTGGTCATAACTATATTCTCAAACTTAAATTAAGCAGAAATGTAAATAATATTTAATATTTAAATTAACATAAATGACCGTTTTGCATAGTAACGAACTATTTAGCCACTTATCTCATACTAGCGACTCACCCTCGCTTCGCTTCGGGTTCGTCCCTAGACAAAAATAAATCCATCAAACGGGGAACGTACATTTTTCCGGGATGATATATAGCCTATAGCCTTCCTCGCTTGACGGGCTATCTAATGCAAAAAGAATTTTTCAAATCGGATTAGTAGTTCCTAGAGATTAGCGCGTTCAACCAAACAAACAAACAAACTCTTAAGCTTTATAATATTAGTATAGATTTTTAACGAATATTTAATTATTATTTTTCCCATGTGGAATTCTTTGTCCTTCTATGAATAACGATCCAAGCCACATTCCATAAAGCAACATAAATAAGGCCATAAACATCTAAAAAATAATTCCATAAATAAGAATTAATTTATTAATCTGTAATCTCTACATTTAATTCGATTTTTTTAATTAGATTCAGATTAAGTTGGTAAGATAATTTAGTAAGTTGGTACACAGATAAAGTATTACCTTTTTATATATATATATATATATATATATATATATATATATATATATGAACTGTTAGTAATAAAATTTCGCAAAAGCGCCAATTGTGTCTGTACATATGTATGTATTATTATAAATAAGAGAGACACCAAGCGAGGATAAGCCGCTTATAATATTATCCTAGTACAGATACCCTATCCCCATACAAAGACATTGGAGGTTCCTAGTTTGAGCTATTCGTCGGGCTATTTTAATTTTGGCAGTGGTAGCCCAGTGCTAACGCGCTCGCTTGGGTAACTGAGTGAAGTGGGTTCAAATCCCAGGTCTCGCACCACTGATATTTTTATGTGTGAATCATTTCTAACATGATCACCACTTGCGGTGAAGGAAAACATCGTGAGGAAACCTGCATGTCTGAGAAAACCTAACAAGTTTTCGAAGGACATGTGAAGTCCGCCAATCCGCACTTGGCCAGCGTGATAAACTATAACCTGACCCCCCCTCGTATTGAAGGGAGGCCCGTGCCCAACAGTGGGACGTTAAAAAGGACTAAATACACATAATTGATATAAATCCTCGGCAGTCGAAATTCATAGCAAAATGTCAATGCAAAAAAAATATAGTAATTTTATCTGTTTATTACCTCGTATTATCAATAATAATGATAATAATGATACGTTACGGTTAGAGTATAGTTGAGTTTATGATTTAATTAAGTGGACTGTTTTAGGTGACCAGGGTCGAAAACAATACTGATTACTGGTTTTGAACCAACCAGCCGAATTCCGAAGGTTTGAGGGCAGGCATGTTAACGACATATTTAACCTAATTCTAAGATTAATTGATTGAGATGCTTTAGTTTTAGAGAATCTGTAATCGCTTGATATTTCTAGTCGTCCTGTTATTTGATTTTATGGTACTTCGCCTCTATAATACTGTCTTAGATTTACGTGAATATGTGACATCTATACAGATAAATAAAATTGGAGTGTCTGTTTGTAATATAAAAATAACCGCTTTTTACTAAATGCGTATGGATATATACACGGTACACATACCAAAACAACATTTTTTACAATTTTTGTCTGTCTGTCTGTTTGTTCCGGCTAATCTCCGAAACGGCTAATTTTGACGGGACGATTTTGACGGGGCTTTCACTGGCAGATAGCTGATGTTATAAGGAGTAACTTAGGCTACTTTTATTTTAGAAAAAGGATTAGTGTTTCGCTCAAAAAAATTAAAACGTATCTAGGAACGAACCCGAGCGAAGCGAGGATGAGTCGTTAAAAACGTTAAAATCGGATTTAAATTAGTTTCGGAGTTCATCGAGGACCAATAATGTCTCCAGTCTAAAAATATCTTTATGCCTAATCACTTAGTCCATTGCTTGAAAAAAGAAAGGTAGAATTAGACACAGGGTTATGGTATTCTAAAAATGCGAAGAGAAATATCTATCATGAGCAAGACCAGACGTAGAAACAGTCCCTTGGTTCTAAAGTTAAGTTGTGGTCGATAATTATGTTTGTACATATGTATATTGTACAATGTAAAAAACAACTACTTTGTTTTTTTTTTCAAGAAACGTGTAACTAATCGTTATGTTGGAATCTCTAGGCCTTTAATAGTCTTATAATATGTATAATATTGGATCAATTAATATTAATTATATAATAGAATAATTGTACTTTTAACGCTAATCTTCGTGACATTATTCACATTTAAAAATGTTTTGCGACTACATGTATGTATCTACAAGCTATACGTAAACTAGTTTTTTTCTATTAATTGTTTCTATTGATAAAGTGTTATTGAGGTTAAGAATTTTTGTTAATTTGCTATATGGAGGAAAACCACTAGATCGATTTTAGTGTAACTTTTTTATAATATAAGTTATCTGTGGGTACTGTTTTGAGAATAATGTTTTCCTGACCGAATTAGCCCACGACGACGAATCTCGCTGAGATTCGCGTAGGAAGTATTAAGTATAGCATTCATCGATCAAAAAAGTAGGTACTAGATACACAATCCCATGCAAAAGTTCTCTTAAAATTGTCACTAATTGTGTTTAATTATTCTAGTTGAAATAAATATACAACGTAAATTGAAGCTTAAATGCGATGCTTAAAGTTGTTTTCACAAAAAAAAATTAAAAGCGCGCTCAAACGTTTACACGAGCACTCATTCAGCGAGGACATTTTTTTGTCGCTGATTGTGTATCTAGTTTTTTTTTTATCGATGGTTATATCTGTTCCTTTGCACTTTTAAAAGTCCAGTGAGACAACAATTTGATACGACCGATGAGAAAAAATTAAGCTCAGAAATGGCAGAATGTGAATAGTGGTTAAAACTTAAAACAGGATTAATGTAATAATTTATATAATTTTTGTATGTAACAACATATTTAACTATACGTAGGTATATAGGTTAAGGCAGTGATAGGCCAGTGGTAACGCGCTCACTTGGGAAACCGAGTAAAGCGGGTTCAAATCCCGGGTGTCGCACCTCTGATATTTTCATGTGCGAATCATTTCTAACATGATTACCACTTGCCTTACGGTAAAGGAACACATCATGAGGAAACCTGCATGTCTGAGAAAACCTAGCAAGATTTCGAAAGACATGTGAAGTCCGCCAATCCGCACTTGGCCAGCGTAGTGGACGATGGCCTGATTGCCCTCGTATTGAAGGGAGGCCCGTGCCCAGCAGTGGGACGTTAAAAGGGCTGAATACATACATAGGTATAGTTAAACTTGTTGTTACAAACTTCGCTATTCTAATAGTAAGAGACGGAATTTCTATTACATTATCTATCGGCCCACCTCGGTGGGCGATGTGCTATGCGAGTTGCTCCTGGTACTTCTCTGATAGCAAACCGTGGAACAACCCAATATAAAAGATGTTAAGGCCAGTATAAAAAACCTTACGTCACACGAGGATAACTTTAGACTCTAGACCCTTCTATCAATTATTATTAAGAAAAAAATGTTTCCTAGCAAATCTTGGGAACCATTCACTATTTCTGACAATAGTAGGTACTTATAATAATAATAATATAAAAATATTACACCATACCTCCTTACAATGCATTGGTTTTTGTCATTGATATAAAATTATCATACAAGAACGTCATGTGTTTTTGCCTCATTTTATAGAAACACAAAGTGTATTGAGAAGTTTTATGGCTTATTTATGCTCAATTATATGCATTATAATAAAATATATTAGTTTTTATATTTTTACACGATTCAAGCAAAGCATGATGATGTTATGTAATGTGTATGGCATTCTAGACACTTGTTCTTATATTTGTGTACACAGATAATAATAATGTTCTCCTGACCGTTTCCGGCCACGGCGGCCAATCTCATTGAGACTAGCCAACTGCGCAGGAGATATTATAGTGCACAAGTGTACGCGCAGACACAAGTGCACTCTCTATTCCTGTCACTCTCATACTCCGGTGGGACGACTATCCGACACGACCGGTGAGAGTTAAGGCGCAGGACCGACGGCTTTACGTGATCTCCGAGGCACGGGGGTGAAACACCGCCAACTTCCCAACTCCGGGCTGTTACTGAGGCTTACTATACAGAAAGACTCAATAACTAAACTTGGCCCGAACCGGGACTCGAACCCAGGACCTCAGGATGCGCAGCCGTACATGCTACCCACTACACCACCGAGGCAGTTATATTGTAAACTAGTACACAGATAAATAAAATGGAAGTGTCTGTTTGTAATGTCAAAATAACAGCTTTATACTAAATGCATATGGAACTGTATACGATACTTATAAGAAAAACACAATTTTTAAAATGTGTCTGTCTGTCTGTCTGTATCTCCGAAACGGCTGGACCAATTTTAATGGGACTTTCACTGGCAGATAGCTGATATTATAAGGAGTAACTTAGGTTACTTTTATTTTAGAAAAAGAATTAGGTTTCATTCATAAAAATTAAAACTTACTTAGGGACGAACCCGAGCGACGCGAGGGTGAGTCGTTAGTTAATAATAAAATTATAATATAGTAAGTGTATATATAGAAGAACATGCATAAATTAAACATCCCTTGAAAATAATGAGTGATTAATCATATAGATACATACATATATCGCATTACATAATACCAAAATTGTATCATCGCTAATAACGATGACTCATTTGCATTATAAAATTACAGAGTACACAAAAATATAGCTTGTCACTAGATCGTGTCAATGACATTAGTATATAATATAACATTATAAATATATAATATATACATATCAATAAAATTATGCA
Source organism: Fabriciana adippe (assembly GCA_905404265.1). Taxonomy (NCBI): domain Eukaryota; kingdom Metazoa; phylum Arthropoda; class Insecta; order Lepidoptera; family Nymphalidae; genus Fabriciana; species Fabriciana adippe. The sequence continues at coordinate 4,485,670 of FR990005.1, read as the reverse complement.
GTCGGTCTGTCATTTTAAAATAGCTATCATAAAGATCTCATACAATTTAAATTACTTTATATATTATTAGTCTATGTGTTACTATGATGTACAAGCTATACCTATTGGGCACTAAAGTTTCATCAAAATCTGTTCAGTAGTTTTTGCGTGAAAAACATTAATCGATACATACTCACATAATATTCGTAGGATAAACAATATACGTAACTATTAAAAAAATTGCCAGTCTGTTTGTACCTACTAATCTTCGGAACATCTAACCCGATTTTAATATGACTTTCATAGAAAAAGTTTAAGCGATATTAGCATACTTTTTATTTCAGGGTGTGCATAAGCTGCGGTGCATATTAGAAAAAATAATTAGTTTTTTTTTTTTTTTTAATTGAAAACACACATACATTAGGTTATGTAGAAACAAAACTACAGTTCGGACTTAATACTTCTACGTCTACGATATTCAAGAGTTAATTAATAGAATAGATAATACGTGCGAAATCGCAAGCAGAAGTTAGTTATATATACATATAATAAAATTGTAACTGATCGCTGTCTGTACATTGAAGATATTTGAGAAAAACTGTTATTGAGGATCTTTATTAACGCATGAGAACCAATGATTTTTAGGTTTTTGTCTGTTTGTCGGCTTGTCTGTTTGTCTGTGCGTTTGTGCGCGCTAATCTTAAAAACGGCTTAACCGATTTGGGTGCGGTTTTTACTAATGTATTGTGGTAAGCTTCACTTAACATTTAGTATTTGTTTTATTTCAATCGGTTCCTAAATCAAAAAGTTATGTCAATTTAAAGAATTAATTAAGTATATTATAATAAAGTAGTGCAGGAATGTCCATTTTGTCAGCATTTTTGACTTAAACAGCGAACGAGAGCAGTAAGGTTTTGTTCGCTGTGTTACTTAACCTAAATTACTTGTTGTATAAGAGCTTGTCACTGAAGTGTTCTGTTGAATTATGTAAATATTTAATACATTGGGTATTATCTTAATATTATTTAAAATTTTGTCATTTTTATAACTGAAAATAGGTATCTAATGAGGAAATGTTAAGTATATAATTAGCAAATATTTAGAAAAAAAAACGATTAGAAATAATGGAAAGCAAAGGTTTTCTTCATTTAAAATAAGCTAAAGTATAATCAATCAAATATCTAATAGCTGTGCAATGGCTGACACAAATACACGCTCTATTCCTGTCACTCTCATACTCTGGTGAGACAATTCGACGACCAGTGAGAGATCAGGTGCAGGACCGACAATTTTTCATGATTTTCAAAGCACGGGTGTGAAACGACTTCACTATCTATCGGCTTTTACTGAGATTTTCTAAACATAAAGATTCAATAATTAAACTTAGTCCGACCCGGGACTCGAACCCAGGGCCTCCGGATCTGCATTCGTACAATATGCTATTCCATCAATAAGATACCATGATAAAGTAGATAACCATTTTTTTCTAAATCTATACTAATATTATAAAGAGACAGAGTTTGTTTGTTTGTTTGAACGCGCTAATCTCAGAAACTACTAATCCGATTTGAAAAATTCTTTTTGCTTTAGCATTAGATATTTTATTCTTTTGCATTAGATAGCCCGTATATTGAGGAAGGCTATATGCTATATGTCATCATACTACCCAAAAGAGTGAAGCAGTAATTATAAATGTCAACAATTGGGGCAGACTTCCATACATTATTGTAAAACTGATGTTTATAATCAAACATATTTAACGCGGGGCAAACCGCGGGGCACAGCTAGTCTGTGAAATAAAATAATGTGTACTTTCGACTCTTTTATTTTCGACTGTAAAAAGGAAAAACAAAACAAGCTCTTCAATTGTTTGTTGTGTTTCGTAAACTTATTGTTTTGATTGATGAATAAGATGTATGCTTAATAGTTGTATTGTATTGTATTCAGCCCTTTTTAACGTCCCACTGCTGGGCACGGACCGCCCTTCAATACGAGGGGAATCAGGTCATAGTCCACCACACTGGCCAAGTGCGGATTGGTGGACTTCACATGTCTTTCGAAAACTTGCTAGGTTTTCTCAGACATGCAGGTTTCCTCACGATGTTTTCCTTCACCGTAAGGCAAGTGGTAATCATTATAGAAATGATTCGCACATGAAAATATCAGAGGTGCGAGACGCAGGATTTGAACCCGCTTCACTCGGTTTCCCAAGCGAGCGCATTACCACTGGGCTACCACTGCCTTAATAGTTATCTCATTAAAATTAAAACAATTCTTGAAGCTGAGCCTATAATTTGAAAAATCTATTTTAGTGATGTTTACAGCAAATTTGAAGGTAATCTTGTGTTGGATTCATAACTACTTAAAGGGACTAAGAAAACTATAGTCTATTACTATTGTGACTTTCGAAAAGTTAAGTTAGTTTACTATTCGTATAAAGTTACGAACTCGTTAAATACAGGCCTACACTGTTTAAGTTTATACGTTATTCATTTAACGTACTCACTAGCGAGTGTAGAGCGCAATGATGGTAAGGCCCCTGACATTCAAAAGCACTCAGAATATTAGCATATTCACATACGCAGTGCTAAGATTTATATTATTAATTGAATAACTTCAAAGTATTGAAACAGATGTGTCAAATTGTTTATTTGAATACGTTTAATAGTACTTTATAATACCTACTAGGGACTCACCATAGCTCCGCTCTTGTTCGTCCCTAGTTACGTTTGAACATTTAATATAGATTTCTCAGAGATGAGATATTTTCCCGCAGTATCCTATATGTTGCTCCGGATAACCAGCTATCATCATACCAAATTTTATCAAAATCTGTCCAGTGGTTTTCTTGTGATACGTTCCCAAACAGACATACAGATTAAGACAGACAAAAATTCAAAAAATTATAGATTCGGCCTCTGTGTCGATAATAATGACTATTTCTAAAGATTTTCTTAAAAATATTTAATGTACAGATTTGACTCAGTTAGAATTTTATTGTATATAGGTATACATTACCTATTACCCTCGGTTTTACCCATGAGTGTTATTACTTCATCCACATATGAAATGAAATAAACTTTATTCAATTAGATTTATTACAAGTGCTTTTGAACAACATAATAATTTAACACAAACTTATATATGTTTAAAATGAAACTAAACCTGTTGTTATTGCATCAGACAATTTATTACATGTATAAAAAATCTCCATTGAAATCCGTCAAAACATTCTCGGCGATGCGCAATAATTCAGAAACAGGGTAAGAACATGGGAAAAATGTAAAATCATATAAATAAATTAGCGACTCATCCTCGCTTCGCTCGAGTTCGTCCCTAGGTTGCTTCCCAAAGCAAATTTAATTAATTAATTTGGTTTTAATTCTATTTCGTGGGACCCTATTTTTTTTTTTTCTAAAATAAAAGTAGCCTAAATTACTCCTTATAACATCAGCTATCTGCCAGTGAAAGTCCCGTCAAAATCGGTCTAGCCATTTCAGAGATTAGCCGGAACAAACAGACAGACAGATAAAAATTGTAAAAAATATTGTTTTGGTATATGTACCGCGTATACATCCATATGCATTTAGTAAAAAGCGGTTATTTTAATATTACAAACAGACACTCCAATTTTATTTATCTGTATAAATTGCTAAAACAAGCCTCACATACACAATTATTATTCAAAAGTATATTTAACACAACACGTCCATTACTAGGTTAAGTTATTCTCAATGTTATTTATTTCGAATCATCAACAGAAAACACATTATAACATGACAATTTAAAATATGCTGTTAGTGTATTGATTAAATGCTTTTCCACTTACAGACAATCACAGCATGCACAATATTAAATAAAAATAAAAAATATAAAGTAAATGGCTAGGGTATACTAAAAAATGCCTATTTAAGAAAAACACAAATTACGTATGATCCCCTTAGCAATTGATAATATGTGTGATCTCTTTAACGTAATTAAGTGTTGAAGCTGAAGACGATACTTTTGTACTAATACAATTATATAAGAAATATATTATATAGAAATATATATATATATATATGTATATATATATATATATATATATATATATATATATTGAAATATATCATTATGTATATGAATTACACACTCGGACTACTATCATAAATGCAAATAGTTGTGCGTGTATGTCTGTTCTTACACGCCATAACGGCTGAACGGATTTAGATGAAATTTAATACACATATAGACCTGGAGTACCACATAGGGGACCCATACCCGCATATTTTAGATCTGTAGTTAGTAAGTTAAGTATTTTAGATAGCCTAAAAGACCTAACAAAAACAAGGTATTTTTTCCTTAAAAAATCCAGTAAACAAATCACCGCCCACGTTGAAACCATTTTCTTACTTTACATGCTTCCCGAGTACATGGCAACATAGTCACTGATAATAATACGTTATCTACATCTATCATTCAATTATAAATTCTATACACGATCAAACTATCGTAGTACAAACACCTACACTAGAATTCCAAATGCTGGGAAAAGTTGACACATTCCTAGTACCGCTGACCTGTCGTACGTAAGAGAAAAAAACCAATAAACCGGTTTTATACAAGCATTTTACCATGGCTTCGCTTGTGATGGCAAAATGCTTTGAAATGTTAGAGAAAGCGCCATCCATACTGATTTTAATATTTTACTCCAGCAACATATTTCTTTTAAATCAATAAGTTTTAAGTTAAATTTTGTTGATTGCGATACTTTATGAGACTATCAGTCAGAGAAATTGGTATCTTTTTTTCATTTTATAGCCCATTTATTAAAATCGGTTTTAAATTACTATTTTAGATCAATTTAAGTAGACATTTTTTTTCTATTATTTTAAGTCAAACAATATTCTATCAGTCAGCTTATTCTTATCAACGCATTATTCATAGTTCAATTATTAAAATATCTATAAATCAATTTAAAATTGAATATTTATAATATCTCCAGGTGTTTTATATCCTTAAGCATTTAATGTAGATCAACCGAAGTCACATATATAATATATTATATTCCCATAGTATATAATAAATAATAAATATGTTGGGACATTAACACACAGCACCATCTAGTTCCATGGTAAGCTACAAGGCTTGTGTTATGGATACCAGATAGTTGATACACTACACAAATATAACTTTAAATACATACATATTATAAATATAAACATCCATGACTGGAGTACAAACATTCGTGCTCATCACACAAATGAATGCCTCCAGCGGGACTCGAACCCGCACACCGCTACCGCTGGCACAGCCAGTAGGGAACTACAAACTAAGCCAAACGTGTCGTCTAATATATACAATATTATGTGCTCGGAATAATAATTACTACATAAATGTCAGCGTTGAATGAGTGAAAGTAAACTGAGGATCTACAGTCTACATGACATCGAAACCTTTAGACTCTTCCTAAGAAATTGTAGATAATAAACGTTGTTTTCTTTGACGGCACGTTTGGCTCAGTTTGTAGTGACCCTACTTGCTGTGCCAGAGGTCGCGAGTTCGAGTCCCGCTGGGGGCATTCATTTGTGTGATAAGCAAGAATGTTTGTACTCCAGTTATGGGTGTTTATATTTATAATATGTATGTATTTAAAGTTATATATGTGTAGTGTATCAACTCTCTGGTATCCGTAATACAAGTCTCGTTGCTCACCATGGAACAAGATGCTGTGTGTTAATGTCCCAACATATTTTTTTTTAAATTCGTCGAAAATATTGTGTTTGGCGAGTCGCCGTTCAGTTCGTCACTGTATGTCGTGGCATCGCATTTGGTCACGCGTACGTTTGTTCCGTCCGCGCCACGCGCCGCTGCAGCGATTCGCTCGGCAAAAATCGCTCGCGTTGCCGCCGAATGCGGCACCTCATGGCATGATTGAAGATTTTAGTACATTTGTTCTTACCGCACGCCGCCCCGCACTAAGCTGCCGCTGATAGCGACGAGGTCGTGACTCGTGGCCGGACCTTGATAACTCTAAACATTAGTTAAGGATTCAGAGAATCAGTTAATACTCATTCTAATTATAATAATATGTTAATATCAATCGGCCGGAACGTCATACATAGTTGCGGTCAATTAAACTAAACATTTACTTGGAATATCTTTATTTAAGTACATCAATTTAGACGTAATCAAATAAAAAAACCTATAAACACGTGTAAATGTTATATATTACCTATATTGTACAATGTACATACATACATTTTATAAATTATATGTAGGTCTACTAGCGACTTAACCAAGCTTCGCTCGGGGTGAGTTTCATTATTTTTGCGCGGTGCCTTATTTCTTTTTCTAAAATAAAAGTAGGTTAAGTTACTCCAAATAAAATCAGCTACCTGCCAATGTTAATCGGATCAAAATTTTGGAGATTAGAAGGAAAAACATAGTATTTAAACATATGTATACTATAAGCATTTATAAACAATCAAATATGTATAGATATTTATATCCAAGCATGACCTATGTGCATGTAACTTATTCTAAGTACGTGCGTACAAAGTATTTGTTAAGGTTTAATGGATGTATGTTACCTGCATGTCTGAGAGAACCTAGCAGTTTTTAAAAGACGTGTGAAGTCAACCCGCACTTGGCCAGCGTGGTGGACTATGGCCTGATCCCCCTCGTACTGAAGGGAGCCCCGTGCCCAGCAGTGGGACGTTAAAAAGGGCTGAATACATACGTCAATTTAAAAAATCACCTAGGGACAAACCCGCGCAAAGCGAGGGTGAGTCGCTAGTGTAACATATACTCTTATGTACAATTTAAATGAAAACATCACTTCGCATTTTTAATATAAAAGACCGTCACAAGGACAATTTTTGCAACTATTACTATTCGCTTGAAAGAAATCACTTTATCTATACTCCATATTTTACTATCTACTATAATAAATTCTAACTATCTCTATGTCAAATCTTATTTAAAGCATTTCAACAGTTTATGGCACAGATTGAGTAATAGACATCCAAATATCTTTATGAGCTTTCATATTTATTTACTACTGGCGAATCACCCTCGCTCCGCTTGGGTTCGTCCCTACTTACGTTTTAACGTTTAGTGTAGATTTCTCAGAGATAAGATATTTTCCAGCAGTAAAAAGTATCCTATATGTTGACCTGGATAATCAGCTATCATCGTACCAAATTTCATCAAAATCCCTCCAGTGGTTTTTCCGTGATGCGATAACAGACAGACAGACAGACAGACAGACAAAAAATCTAAAAACTATACATTCGGCCTCAATATCGTTAATAATGTCAATTTCAAGAAGATTTTCTAAAAAATATTTAATGTACAGACGGCTAAGTTATAATTTTATTATATGTATAGATAAACATAAACATTAGCGAGAATGGTATTCTGTTTCGTTACGTTGACAGAACACAACCACTATTGTGGACCAAAAAAAATATTTTTTTTATATCTTTCTTATATCGCACAGTAAAATAAGTTAAATCTTAACATAATATAATTCTGGGTTTTTAGCAAAAGAACTATAATTAAAATAGCACATAGATTGCGTTCCGGACACATTCCAATTAGTAATTTTCTATTTGTTATGAAAAAATCGCTCTCACCAAACTGTGACGTATGTGAAGTAGGTATATGAAGATGTTTATCATTTATAGAGATGGGTTAATACCGATATTTCTCAGGATTAGGTAATACTAATATATTCGTCGGGCAATATTATAATATTGTAACTAATATTTTAATATTAGTGATATTTATCTCAGGTATGTCACTCACTATCGTATTCCTGTTCAATATTACTTATATTAGCTTTGTTACTAAGTATTTAAAATTGGAACTAATATAGGAATATCATGTGATATTCGTAATAAATTTTATTTGTCATCTATGGTAATAAATGAATGTAGGTACACTATGATCGTATTAGCAAGTAATAAGGTCATTTTTTGCTTAACATTCCCTTGACGAATCCGAGAATCCTAACTGACAATGAATCCGAACGATATTATCCGACTTATTTTGAATGGTTATCACAAAGATTATGTGAATATGAAATATTAGCATATCAGAATTTGTCAGATTACTAATACACAGATCCTTCAATATTACCAATCTCTTAGCGAATACTAATATATCAGTCACACCACTAATCATTTATTAGTTGAATGTGTCCGGTACGACCAACAAAGGAAAAACCTAATTAAAGCATTAAATCTTAATAGTTTCGTTATAGGTAATTTTAACACCATTTTGTCCGTTCCTACGTCTGAGGAGGCCAAGAGGTATACAATTTTGTTAGGATCCGGTTTATGTTACTATGTAGATTAGGGTATGATAGGGCTGGCATAATTTTGAAATAAAAGCCTTTAAAATAAATAGAAAAAATAAATAAATAAATAAGACTCTAACTGAGTCGAATCTGTACATTTAATATTTTTTTGAAAATCTTATTAAAATAGTCATTAATACCAATACAGAGACAGAATTTATAGTTTTTAGAATATCTGTCTGTCTGTCTGGGAACGTATCACGAGAAAACCACTAGACAAATTTTGATAAAATTGGGTATGACGACAGCTGGTTATCTGGGTCAACATATAGGATACTTTTTACTGCGGGAAAATAACTCATCTCTAAGAAATCTATACTAAACGTTAAAACGTAACTAGGGATGAACCCGAGCGGAGCGAGGTGAGTCGCTAGCGCCTAATATTTTCTTAGTTTACTTATTTTCTAATAACATAAAAGACTAAAAGGTTATTCTGAAATAAAAAAAAAGTTTTTAGCCTTCATTAATATGAATTTTCACTGTCCCGATTTTATTCATATAGTCCCGTTTATAAGTCCCGATTTTATTCATATAGTCTCGTTTTTTTAATTCCCGATATTTGGACTAACGGAACTAACATTATGCATAGTAAATATTCGCCACGCCATAGTGTACTGTGTAACCCATAAAGTAAGGTATACCAACCAGTCACGGATCACAATTATATTTTAACGAAAAATAAATAATTAACGTTGCTAGAGACTGTTACATTCATTACCATTTTTATTACGGAAAATAATGATAGCGTCGTTTCTAGCCTATGTTACAAGAACATTTTTGTACAGCAATTACCATGTTATTTCAGTAATTACTTCAAGGCAAATAGAATAAAAACAAGCTTCTTAATATTTTCGAGATAATCTATACAGATAAATAAAACTGGAGTGTCTGTTTGTAATATTAAAATAACCGCTTTTTACTAAATACATATGAATGTATACACGGTACATATACCAAAACAACATTTTTTACAATTTTTGTCTGTCTGTTTGTTCCGGCTAATCTCCGAAACGGCTGGACCGATTTTGGCGAGGCTTTCACTGGCAGATAGCTGATGTTATAAGGAGTAACATAGGCCACTTTTATATTAGAAAAAGAATCAGGGTTCCGCGAAAAAAAATTTAAACCCTTGAAACTGTGAACAAAATCCACGTTCAGCGTACGCACCCGAGCAAAGCGAAGGTAAATCGCTATATAATTTAAATGAATATTTTCGGAGTAGCAAGCTACCATTTATGTATAAACATAGCTAACCGTGAAAACGTACCTAGGGACGAACGCGAGCGAAGCGAGCGTGAGTCGCTAGTATTAAATATTTTTTTGTTCTATACCAAGAACTCATTCTTATACTATATTTAATAGACGGTATATTATTTATTTTATATACATTGTATAAGTTTTAATAAAAGGAATTTTTACATTGTCTTATGTGAAACACTAGTTTTTGTCCGCGAATGCGCTCGTTAGATAGCTATACGCTGATAACAAGTAACAAATGGTAATTCAATATAAGCTATTTCCATTCCGCTTTTTACTCAAATCTTTATTAATCTCATTAATATTATAAAAGCGAAACTTTGGATGGATTGATGTTGGTTACTCAATCACGCCAGAACAGATCTGGATGAAATTTGGCACATAGATAGATTATAGTCTGGAATAGCACTTAGGCTATTTTTGCCTAGTGCTTAGGTGCCATTAATATTTAAATTTTTACAGAAGTCTTCAGAAATTACGATTTCATCCAATTTCATTCACAAATATCATTATACTAGTAGCTTATTTTTGCAATATCTGTATAAATTTTAACTTATAACCATCTTAAAGAATCTCTCTTTCTTTTGGTGAGAACCGAAAGAAAATTGATGCAAGTTTCTGAAATTAGCACGAACAAACTCAGCGTGACATTTATAATATGACTTAAGTCATTTTAATTTATAATCTGTAGTAATGACTGTGATGTAATATTATACTATTTCCAAACGTTTAGATGTTTTCGTTATGCGCAGACGCAAGCAGATAGAATATATATATATATATATATATGTACAAAAAGAACTGTTTTCTTGACTTCTGCTGCAGCCAATCAACTCGAAAAGAACTCGATTCATTATTATATAAATTACTAGCGACTCACTCTCGCTTCGCTTGAGTTCGTCCCTAGCTATTGTAGGCAAATTTTTGATACCTTAGGTTACATTATTGCAATTCTTGTAGGGATCTCTAATTATTTTTAAAATGAAGTATGACTCATTATTCGTTACATATTACTCGGTAATAATGTATAGGTATATTGATAAGTCAAAGAATTTTCAAAATTGGCCCAGTAGTTTTTTAGTTTATCCATTACAAGCAAATATACACCAAAACATTTTTTTTGAAGTAATCCTTCTTTAAAATCGTTGGGATTTAAAACTCGATGAATGAAAATGCGACACGAGAAAGAGACAAACACAATTATATACAATAAAGCCGGCGAAAGAATGAGATAGAATACATGATTATTTATTGCCATGGTAACCGTTGTTATTTGTCTGACAAATGATATATAATATTATATTCTTTCCGTATATGATATTCTATAAATATATGATTGTAACATGCCTCATTTAATTATTCATATGTTTTAATTTAATTGCGATATTGGCCAAAAAAGTTTTACTTCAACCGCGCGTAAAGGTTACACGCGCCCATTTTTTTTTTCTCTTTGTAATATTAGTATAGATATATAAAATGGTTAAGTTTTCGCGCATGTCCTATAAATTTATTCGATCATAAATTTATGATACACATGTGTATAGATGAGTAATATAGTCAATAGACATGTCGGCGTCAACGTATTGTTACATCATTGGGGAAAAAAATCTTTACGAGTCACGACTTATACATATAGTTCGCAAATAACATCGATAAATTATAATGTAAGATCGATTGCTATATCGAGAATTTAAAATTGTGTATCCATAGAAAAATATAAACTACAATATATCAATGTAAGTTTGTATGTCAGCCTAAGGCCAACCGAAACCAGTTAAAGTTGTGCGAGATATTTATCTCGTTTGTGTATATGCAGGGATATTGTAAAAGCCGTGAAATTATATTTTCACTAGTGAATTTATAATCACCCGGAGTTTTGCCAGCCGTCCCCTTTACTTAGAATATCACGGGACAAAGTTAGGTAATAATAAATAATAAATAAATATGTTGGGACATTAACACACATCTAGTTCCATGCTAAGCTACGAGGCCTGTGTTATGGATACCAGATAGTTGATATACTGTACATATATAACTTTAAATACATACATATTATAAAATATATAAACATCCATGACTGGAGTACAAACATTCGTGCTAATCACAGAAGTGAATGCCCCTAGCGGGACTCGAACCCGCGACCGCTGGCGCAGCAAGTAGGGTCACTACAAACTGAGCCAAACGTGTCGACAATATATTATAATTATAATTTCACTAAGCAAATTTCACGGCTTTTACAATTTACCTGCAACACATATATATCCGTTAATCTTATCAGTTATCACCTACAACCTACTTAATTAAATTGTATAATATAATTAATTATATTATCCTCTATTCGTTAGGATGCGCCCTAAGTGCCCAACAGTAGCTTACTATATTACGCCAGATTCTTGTACTTGTGTTTCATTCAAAATTGCCCAGCAATTTCGGCGTGACGGAATAACAAACATACGCATATAAACTTTTGCATTTTTAATAATATTCGATAAGTAACTTTGCTCTGTAAGACAACTGAATAGATTCTAAAATTCATTGCACTAATAGAAAGCCACACCAAAAATAACATATTTTTAACCGACTTCCAAAAAGAAGGAGGTTCTCAATTCGTCGGAATCTTTTTTTTTTTTTTATGTATGTTCACGGATTTCTCGAAGACGGCTGAACCGATTTGGAAATTTTTTTTTTGTTTCAAAGAGTATTCTTCCCCGGTGGTCCCATATAAATTTTATCGAAATTGGTCAAGCGGTTTTTAAATAAATGGCTTAATCGAATATTATGTTTTTATTAAAAATCTTTCTTCTTACAAATTACTTGCTTATTACGTCTACACTAAAAATGGAAAAATAAAAACTTTTTAAAAAAAAAATAAAAACCGACTTCCTGGCACTGAAAAGTAAAAAATAACTAAACAGAGGTTTTCATTTAAAATAGATACCTAATCAGATATTTTCGAAGTCGGTGTGCTTTGATTTGTATTGGCTGGCTTTTAAAAGTTTTTATACATCGAAAAATTAGTAAAACCCATACTAAGTTTATTTACATAGTATAAAAATAAAATTACTTTTGCATGTTTTCCAGAGCTTATCTTTAGAAAAATCATAAGGAAGATAGTAAAATGTATAGCAACGATACCAGATTGTGTTATCGGCAACTCGCTAACAATTCTAACAGTTTCCCACATACTCTGTACTTTATGCGCTATTATAGAACATCCGAGATTTTTTGAGACGTATAGATTACTCGTACTTAAAGCCCTGAAGATAATCATAAAAAACTGGACTATAAATATATTTTTTTAATATAAAATTTAAAAGTTTCATATAACATTAAAATAGTCCGAAGATAATCAATCATTAGTCAAAAGATATGTTATCTTTTATTAAATTAATAGCGACTTACCCTCACTCCGCTCGGGTTCGTCTCTAGTTACGTTTTAATCTTTAGTATAGATTTCTCATGTTGACCCGGATAACCAGCTATCATCCTACCAAATTTCATCAAAATCTGTCCAGTGGTTTACTCGTGATGCGTTCCCAGATAGACAGACAGACAAATATTCTAAAAATTATATATTCGGCCTCTGTATCGATAATAATGACTATTTCAATAAGATATTCCAAAAAATATTTAATGTACAGATTCGACTCATTAGAATTTTATTATATTTATCAATAAATCTGATTATTTTTTTAAATATAAATTTAGAAGTTTCGTTCACGTTTTCTGGAATACTATTGTAATAGCTATTAGCTACCATATTTTAAATTCATGTAGGCTTTTACCCGACACTAAAACATATGAATCTCTAGCCTCAAATTGTAAGAAACATAAAAATATTTTTCTTCAAATCATTAAAAAGTAAAGTATACAAACACACAAGACATGTAAACTCAACAACCACTATTTGTCTGTAAACAAACAGCGTTATCGTGCCAAGCGTGATCTATCTCACTTTGCTGCAATTCCAGCAAATATTTACTTTGTAGAATACATGAAGAAATATTTCTTTTATGAGAATCCTAACCGACTAAGATTATAAATGCGAAATGGTTACAAAATGCATTGACGTGATTTTTTTTATTTTGTATAGAGCAGGTATTTTGGGTTACTTTCCCAATGTGTTCACCTTGTCGTGGCGTGGGGGCTCATTACCGTACGGCAATTTAGCCGAATGCGAAGTCAAAAGACGCACTGGGAGGAGGCCCACCTCGTTGCACGGTGTGCAATGCGGGTTGCTCCTCGTACTTCTCTGATAACAGAGCGCACTGTTGGAGCAACCCCATGGTTGTTGTGGTCTGTTTCGACCTGCCGACGGGGCATCGTGGTTGAGTGCGTAAATGATCCTGCGACACCCCCTTAAGACGGGGGAGGTTCCTATGGGTTTTAGTGAGTAGTACTGGCTTTTCTAGCCGGTGAGTCCGACATAACCCCCTATATGTATACAGGTGGTATGCCTAAATGCATATACCTACCAACGTTAAAAAAAGGCATTTTAGGTTAGTCTCAAAGATCACGTTTTATCCCGAAAAAATAATTTCCGTGGGATTATCTAAAAAGCTGACATGGTACGGTAAAAGGTCTGCTAAATACCTTATAATTAGGGATCCTACTTAGCGCTTAGTAAATAGATTCACGCATGTGACCTATCTGTACACTGGTGTTGAACCTAATACAGTTAGGCAGTTATAATATTTATTTAGATTTTAGACGAACAATGAAACACAATACACATGCATACACACTTACATATTATACTTGTATAGGTATCTTAAATTACCTGTCTATTATAATACCACTCGCGCGTAACCTATCGAACGTTGATGGTACAACAATATACTACAGTTTCATCTCAATCCAATAAGATATAATATACAAACAAACAAACAAACAAACATTTTAATTTTTAATTTTCATACAAATTATAAACCTTGAATAAACCTATGTATATAAAAATCGATGCGTATATGTATGTTCCCTATGGACACAAAAACGGCTGTAGCGATTAGGCCAGCGGGTGATCCTGTGAAGTTTGCGATCGAAAGTTTGAACGCGGGCGAAGGCGCTATATAATATAACTAGCGACTCAGCCTCACTCCGCTCGGGCTCGTCCCTACTTACGTTTTAACGTTTAATATAAATTTCTCAGAGATGAAACATTTTTCCGCAGTAAAAAGTATCCTATATGTTGACCCGGATAACCAGCTGTCACCATACTAAATTTCATCAAAATCCCTCCAGTGGTTTTTCTGTGATGCTGTAACAGACAGATAGATAGACAGACAGACAAAAATTTTAAAAACTATAGATTCGGCGTCTGTATCGATATGATAATGACTATTTCAATAAAATTTTCTAAAAAATATTTAATGTACAGATTCGACTAAGTTACAATTTTATTATATGTACCTCCTATAGATAATATATTATGTTTATCGTCTTGTATTTGGTCTCAATTCTATACTCCTACTATGTGTAGTGGTAAAAGTGTCATCTCATTCAAATTTATTACTTTATCTAGTAATGTTAAATTAATCGCTGTGGCCATCTGCAAGCACATTGTTAACGACGGACGATTAGGTAATGCCCGTCGTCATTACTGAGCATGCTTGTTTGTATGTATGTATGAATGTAACTAGAATTTCATTTTCTACCACTTTTCACTGTTTTTTTTTTCCTTCTTATACTGTAAAATTAATTTGAAATACTTTACGTACGTATTGTTAAAGTATTTGACTTACATAAATATTTCCTTTTTATTGTTAATTAGCAACTCACCCTCCCTTCGCTCGTGTTCGTCCCTAGATTGCTTCCCAAAACAAACTTTTTTTGTTTTTTTTTTTTTGGTTTTAATTTTTTTTTTCGTGGGACCCTATTTTTTTTCTCAAAATAAAATTGCTTAAGTTATTCCTTATTACATCAGCTATCTGCCAATGAAAGTTCTGTCAAAATCGGTTCAGCCATTTAAGAGATTAGCCGGAACAAACAGACAGACAGACAAAAATTGTAAAAAATGTTGTTTTGGTATATGTACCGTGTATACATCCATATGCATTTAGTAAAAAGCGGTTATTTTAATATTTCAAACAGACACTCCAATTTTATTTATCTGTATAGATTGTTATAAAAACTTGCTTTGTGTTGCCACACCATTGTCAGGATTCAAGTTTTACTTTTAAAACATACAATATATTTTTTTAATTTTTTATGATCTATGTGTTCTTTATACATGATTGTATAAAGGTTAAAATTATGCATAATTAAATAAACACATATAATTGTTTAAAATTTCGACACATTCTCATGAAAAATGTAAATACCCTAACATGGTCCCACGCTTTGGAGATTATGTAAACATAATTTTAATGTAAAAAATATATTATTTTAATTAGGAACGCCATATTTTTTAAAATCAAGTATCGTTTTAAATGAACTTTTTTGATAATCGGTTGATTTATTTGAACATGTCTTGTTAGATTTGTAGTTTGTACCTAATCATTAGGTGTAAGCAATCTTGTGAAATACGATTTATACTATTGTTTCCTTAATACTCAACTGACCTTCATTTGTAGATGGCTTATTTATACTGGATTCTTTTAATACTTATATAAGTACATACAGATAAATAAAATTAAAGTGTCTGTTTGTTATGTCAAAATAATAGCTTTTTACTAAATGTGAACTAAATTACATATATACAATACTTATAAGAGAAATACAATTTTTAAAATTTTTGTGTAAATGTTTTGGGCTTGTTCCGGTTAATCTCCTAAACGTATTGGACTGATTTTGAAGCGACTTTCGCCGGCAGATAGCTGAGGTTATAAGGAGTAACTTAGACTACATTTATTTTAGAAAAAGCTTTAGGGTTCCATTCAATAAAATTAAAACGTTAAAGAAAGATATCTACGATTTTTTACTAGCGAATTAACCTCGGTTCGTTCGGGTGCGTCTCTTGGTGCCTTTATGTATTTATAATATTACATATAGGCATAGCGGCAACTTGTGGTATACTTCAGTATTACTAGCCTATGTGTTACTCCAGGTCATAGTCTATATGTATACTGAACTTCATCCAAATCTGTCCAGCCATTTCAGCGTGAAACAGTAATAAGCATACATATTACACACTTATATACAACCTTTCGCATTTATAATAGTAGTCTTACATTAAACACTAGCGACTCGGCTTCGCCTCTAGACAAACAAAAACAAATCTATCCCACGGGAACCGTACATTTTTCCGGGATAAAAAGTTGCCTATTTGTTATTCTGATGTATGAACTATATTATTGTAAAGTTTCATTAAAATCCAATCAGTAGTGTTTGTGTACTAGGCTGTATAAGTTACTGTAGTTTTTTAACTATCCCACGGGAACTCTATAATTTTCCGGAATAAAAATTAACTAAGATGACCGGATAAGACCGGGGATATAAGGTACCACCATACAAAATTTCACTTAAATTGGTCTAATATTTTCGGAGATTAGCCCGTACAAACAGACAGAGAAACAAAAAAATTGAAAAAAAAATTGAATTTGTTCTATTTCTCTTCTTACATCCCCCTGACTCGGTTTTTAGCAATTTTTTTTCTATGTACAGACATTCGACCTCTACGGTTTTATTATATGTATAGATTTAAATGGTTTTGAATTGCGACTACGTTTTTTATTTATTTATTTATTTATTAAATAGTTCATACAAGTACAATACAACAATAATTGAAATTTAAAGGTACAATCATAAACTCATTCGAGTTTTACCGTGCACCAGCGTCGACGAAAATATACAAAAATTATGACCAATTATCCACGCACACTATCCTAACAATATATATACGTGTATCACGTGTATGTTACAATTTTACCATGTTATCTTAAAATAAAAATTATAATTATGTAATATTAAATAATTTGCGGGTAAAATGTATTTTTTACTGAGACAAAGGAATACATTTGTTGACGGAGTTCGAGTAGCTTCTTGCGGTCATTAGTTAATTACACTTGTATTTTTTGCAATATTCGTATTTGTATATTATTTTTTTTAATTAATGTATGCTATAATATAGTTAGATTTATTAGTAAAGGCAAAGAAAAATATTTAAAAGTTATTAATATTCAACCATATTGTATATTTACCCGTTCATGATAGTATTGTTTTAATTTAGATTTTATATTATTTCGTGTGATTGTGTTTTTCAATGGTATTGGCAATTGGTTAATGATATTGGCAATTTTTTGAATTAATAATCTAATATTTATTTTATTAACGAGTCGATTAATTTCAAAATATATTTCATTACAATTTAAAATACTTTCACAAGCACTTACGACTTGATTTTAAATATTTAAATTAAATGATAGTCCGAAAAGAAGTTTAAACAGCTTTAAAAATTTAATTAGAATTTCCCATTTTTCGTCCATCTAATAGATAGGTATATAGCGAGGTCACCTTGGGTAACTGTGGATTAAATTAGAACTTACAATTTAAATACATATACTAAAATGGCTGTAACATCTAAAATATAAAAGAATAACATAACATACCTTTACTAAATCCACAATAAATATAATAAAGTTGCTAAAACAAAATAGAAAAAAACTACGCTAATCAAGTATTATCACGCTATATATTTATCGCAGTGGTCATCGGTACCATCTTTACTTCCTAAATTTACAGATTATAAAAGATATCTTAAAATAAATCTTATAGATTATATAATGTTTATGTATATCTGTGAAAGGTACGTGGTGTGAGTGCGAATCGACCACCTGTTGCGCATGTGTTGAATCGCTTGGAATCCGGTTAGCGTTAGACTATAATTGAGGCAAAAGTTTTTTTTTTGTAACATTACCAGCCTAAAACACTCGTTTTAACACAAACAAATGTATGTTAAACGTTTACTTTTAATATTAATGTTATAATTTGCGATTCTTTTGTTTATAAAGTGCTAATATAAAAGAGCTCTTTAGTAAATTATATTAGATTTTATTTTGTAATTTTCAAAAAAATCCGGTATAATAAAAAAATGTTAATCTTGGTTGGTAAGATTCTGTTAACTTTTATCTTTTATCTAAACATATAATAAATTACTGAGTCGAATCTGTACATTGGTGGGATCTATAGTTTTTAGAACTTTTGTCTGTCTGTCTGTCTGTCTGTTACCGCATCCCGAGAAAACCACTGGACAGATTTGATGAAATTTGGTATAATGATAGCTGGTTATCCGGGTCAACATATAGGATACTTTTTACATATCTTTTAACATATCTCATCTCTGAGAAATCTATACTAAACGTTCAAACGTAACTAAGGACGAACCCGAGCGAAGCAAAGGTGCACATAAAATTAAATTCTGAGTCGAATCTGTACATTAAATATTTTTTGGGAAATCTTATTGAAATATAATAAATAAATATAATTAATTAAAATAACTAACAACTAATGATCTTCCACTAAGGTAAGGGAGGTAATGTGCGGTCTTTTCCCTTATATGATCAGAATAAATTAATAATAAAATACACTACGTAAGGAGGAGCAACTGTATAATAAAAACTTGACTTGCCTTATTTTTTTAAACAAAATAGTAAATATTATTCTTTGTTTTCTCTATAGAACAGTAAATCAACGATTAAACGTCACACAAATTTCTTTTGTCTGTAAAAAAGTAATCATATTTTGGATTCTTAACGATAAAATATTAATTTGATATAATTTTTTTTTTGGAAACGAGTTTTTACATTTTCATACAATGCAATACAGCATAATTAATTATTTTGCTTCTTAATGCACCGGATAACCGATCTCGGCGCTTCAAAATTGTATGCGCAGAGTGTCGGTCATCAGGAAGGGCTGTTTAAAATGCTCCATTTTATAAAAATATAGGTACGTTGACGTTTTTTAGCGATAAGTTTCCTAAATTTATTATACATTATTATGTTTATATCATTATAAACTTATTTAAATTGAAATATATACTATTAAAAGTAAAAAACAATGTATACCGTTTGCCTGTTCATCGAGACTTATTACTTATAGATATCCAAGGTATAAATTGTGAAATTATCACTTTATATCTACATAAACTTTAAATTAATTTTAATTTTGTAGCCATTTATTTTAAATAAACTGTATAAAATACTAGTATAAACTATAAAGTAAACAACGACGTTATTTATACAAAAAAGATGATGGTTTACATCAAAATTCATCTCCATATCTTTACGGACAGTGATTTCGATGCACACTTAAAGTTTTATTTTATTTTTATTTTATACATATTTTTATTTAAATAATATTTATCTTCATATCTTTACCCGTGGCCTCACTAGTATTACGGGGATCATAATAATCTTTATTATTTCGAATAAAACCTTCGTCCTGCGATAACTTTTTTTTTTCATTCGCGATACGAAAGCATATATATTATACACTCGTACTTACCTAATGTCAATCATCGGAACCTCTTCCCGCCGAAAGTTTTATAAACGTATCGGAAATTAACAAAATGAAATACATTATACAAACAGATAAATAAAATGATTGATCGTTTTGCAAATAAAAATTGAGATCAATATAGTTATTTTGAAATGAGAGAGAGGTATTTCAATTTTATTTATATCAAATATTGCTGTCGACTTTTCTATAGCATCATTATAAAAAATAAAACAGGTAATTAATTTTATTGGCGTTATTGACACAACCATTTGTTAGGTATACACAATTTTTATCCAGTCATCTTTATGTTATTTAGAAATTAGGAATGATTATTTTAAATTAATACAATTATTATAATGCGTTTTTACAAAAATTACTTCAAATATTATAAAAATCGCGGAAAAGGTTAATTAAAAATATTTTTAAAGTTTTAGTATTTTAGAGTCTATCTAGAAATCTAGATTTGGCAAAAAAATCTATTAGGAGCAGAATATTCTTTTATTATGACGTCACGATGATAACAATAAACTTAATCCCTCCCGGACAAATTCTAAGAAATCCGTGCGAATTTCCGAGAATTCAATTGTTATCTAGCACACCGGTGTGCTCGCGGTCCGCGAGGAGTTAAAATAGGTATAGTCTATGAATTTCACATGGCAAAGTTTAAAATGAAAAAAGTATGCCACTTTTTCTTTTCCATCATATTATTTACGTATATCATGAGCATTTAAAAACGTTATGCAAATCACTGCTTATACTGCTTTTGAAACGTTAGAAACTTAAAACGTTACTATATTTTGTTTATAGCTGCTATTCACAACACTTAACATGGCGAAAGCTAACTTGTTGAAATAACACATTGCAACTACCGTCTACCACTAAGTATATAATATTTTGAATAAGAGTCAAAAGAGGTTATAATCCATTTTGAATTTCAATCAACATTAAACATAATCATAATTTAACTTGCAAAACCTACTCATTAACCGCTTTAGCTGGTAAATAATGTTTTCGATCAATTAAACGACTTACCTGGTTAGTTATAACGTCTATGACAACATAGGCGAGGTACACAATCTCCTCCTCGTCCGATCCCAGCGCGGAGCCCCCGAGGCCCGCGGTGCGGACGTGCAGCGCGCATACCCAGCCCCCGCTAATCATCGCGCCATGCACTTCCCACTGCACTCTTAACACCAAGTTGTTAGTTAACTTCTTCACAACACTAACGGTGATCAAGTCCCTAGAAACCGTCAGTAACTGGTGGCGCGGGCGGCGTTTTACCGCTACGTCTACGTAAGCGATTTCCGTAAGTGAAAATCTGGAATTAACATCACATTCAAACGGAATTAACGACGTTTAACTATTTATTTTAAGTTAATAACAGTTTCTTTTTATTGTTATG
This sequence comes from Fabriciana adippe, assembly GCA_905404265.1. Classification (NCBI taxonomy): domain Eukaryota; kingdom Metazoa; phylum Arthropoda; class Insecta; order Lepidoptera; family Nymphalidae; genus Fabriciana; species Fabriciana adippe. The sequence continues at coordinate 4,464,251 of FR990005.1, read as the reverse complement.
TGTGCACTTGTTATAGGTATACAATGTAATGTATTAATGGTAAATATTTTTATAAATATGTAGAAGACACGTACGTGCCCGTCGGATCGGTGGATCGACTGCCGCGCTTGCCCCTCGTTGACACTGCGCAGGTAAGCGCCAGGTGAGCGAAGCGGCGTTGCCACACCGCACTATCATTGATGAGATAGCCGAACGTCACTACGAGTTTTATTATCTGTTACACATTCATTACTCAAACAAAATTATAACATAAATAAATTCTACGTACATAAAAAGTAATGTATATAACAATATCACGGTAGATAATCGCATCGCAACGCTGTCATAGATTATTTTGTTTGTGAAGGTTTTTATCTAGACAGTCGATTTTGTTAAAAACGTGTTAATACATTGCGTTTGTAGTTCCGCGGCCTTGTTAAGGTTATGGAGGGAAAGTGGTATTTGTAACATACGTTGTTTTATTGTCGAAATTATTGCAATGATATTGTGGGTAGTTATAACATTTATAAATGTTTATTCTATTTATGAAGGAAGTTAATTTTTTTATATACTATGCTTAAAATAAAAAAAAATCTAAAGATATAGGTATTAATAATAAAGAAATAATATATTGGGCTTTTGTTTTATTTTTGATATATTTTTTTCACAATAGTACAATACCCAAAGCATTCAAGGTACACAGAAGGTCGAGCTCAACTGAACAATATTTGTAAATTAATTATGTACGTAATTATTTTAATTCAAGACCTTTTCTGACCCTTACAATGTCATCACCATTTTCTTGAAGGTTTAAATTATTCTTTTATATAACGATAGTTTTAAGTTGTTCTGTTAGTTTTAAAAACTAAACATACAATATTTTTTCTAAATTCTTTCTCAATCAACGAAAATTTTTAATTAAGTAAATCTCGCATTAATCCATGCGCTTGCGCCGCCCTGCGGTCTCTTAGCTCTGATTGGTTGATTCAACCGTAAATCCAAGATGGACGCCCACAAAACATTCCCGGTGACCCATTTGTTGCCTAACACTGCATTGTACTTTATTTTACACTTAATTACAAATGAGATAAGGTATAATATTAAATGTATAGTAGTATGAAATAAAAACTGTTACGTAATTAGTGCTGATGAGATTTGAACAATAGGAAGTGATTGCAGTAATTGATGATATTAGCTATAGTAAGTAAATAATCTTAGACTTTTAAGGAAACCTAGTATCAAAACTGTCTTAAATATTACCTTATTTATTTGAAATATGAATAATTGAAAAATAAATGAAATGAGGAACTTATTTTTTTTTGTAAACTAAATTTTATAACATAAAAAATATATAATTAAGGAAGAATAAACGAGTTACTTATTAATTAAAAAAATAATAATAACCTCTCATGTGTTAGACTGTGCTTCTGAAGCAGTGTGTCAAAATAAACGTCAAAAGTTCGTGCATATTAAGCACGCTTATCATTCAAATTCCGCATCCTCTATGTAAGTGAATAACATTTTTCAAATCTTATTTGTATCGCTCTAATTTTCACACAGTATACTCAAATAAATAAGCATAGCATAAGACTGAAGACAAAGTTTATAAAATACACTATTATTGAGATATAATCTATACAAAGTCGCCCCTCGGTTTCGTCGAAACGCGCGAGCCGTGTGCATTGTTCGCGTGTTCTTTTTGTGATAATATCTATTGTGTGTGGAGTGAAAGTGATCGTAAAATGGATTTACATTATGACTAAGTAAGTAAAGATCAATATTAATTACATGATTAGGACAATTGAATAAGATTTTGTATAGAAATAGTGGTTTTAACAAACATCGCCGCTATTATTCGCGGCAAAATGGCGTCATTCTCGTCGATATTTTTTGTTAACTTTATTATAAACATTGTGTATTATATACGTTATATATAATATATTATACACGTAGTCTATTATTTTTATGATCTTTACGAAACATTTAATTTAAAAACAAATGTAAAAATAATTCGTATTATTGTAATAAAAAAATACCATATTTTAAAAGATGTCTACACAGATGGGGTAATAATAACATGAAATTTGACGAATGTCATTCACATTTTACACATTCACATTAACTTGTGAAGCCTTTTTGAAAACGTTTAGTAATTTTGAAAATGAATACATAAAATTATAAAATACCTATAGCGATAGAGGATTATTTATATTGCAATGAAGAAAAAGAAAATACCAAAATGTCATTTCTCTCTGTGTTAGTGACGTATTGGTACTTATAAAAGCAGTGCACTATACATAATTATGTCTATATGTAGTTAATCCAACAGTTGGCTTTGGCAGAAATCAAACCTGATACTTTATTTATTTGAGAATACTTCTCGTCAAAATGGCCGTAGAGATTAGATATTAGATTTTACGTATTATATTTAATTAAGTTAATTAAAACATTTTCCTTAAAATCGTAATATAGTTGATAAAGTAAACATTTGGCATAGGCTCAAATTAAATAGTTACAAAAATTTTTATTATACCTTGTAATTGTATGCGCAAGAACAAAGCTATTAGCACCAGTCCAATGCGTAACGGATACGCCACTGATGTAGGGTTCCACAACTAAATGTCAATTTAAATTGTTAGTAGATATAATATATTAGTAAGTAATAGGTATAGCTATATTTTTTTTTAAATAAAACTTCTTTACGCACGCTTAACTTGGGGGATAAGCTGGTGAATGCGTTACGAAAATATGTACGTACGTTTGTTGCCATGGTAACCGTTGTTATTGTCTGACAAATGATATATATTATTATATTCTTTCCTTAAATGATATTCTATAAATATATTATATATGGTATTCTAGTATCTCACCTATCCTAATTACTTAAAACAAAAATTGAATTTTATAAAGAGTACCGATACCTAACCTATACAAGTTTTACTTCTTGCGCGTGTGCACATTCATACACGCACTCTTTAATTTTTTTGATATTGTTAGCAGTTTAAAAATAAAAATATGGTTTACATACCATTACTATATTTATTTTTATAATTATAACATTTTTAAATAATAAGTGATTTAAGATATTTCTTAAAACTTTGCAAATTTATTTTGATGACTATAAAAAAACAAAATAATTCGTGTAATTTAAGTTATTTTTAACATTTTTTTATCTTGGAGTCACAATACATTATTTAAAGGCAAATATGGTAGGTAAAGGTTTATTTTATTTAAAACTAGCGACTCACCCTCGCTTCGCTCGGTTTCGTCCCTAGGTGATCCTTTAAATTGGCATAACTTTTTTTTAATGAACCGATTGAAATAAAGCAAATACTAAATGTTAAGTAAAGCTTACGGCAATACATTGGTAAAAACCATACACAAATCGGTTAAGCCATTTCTGAGATTAGCGCGTACAAACGCACAGACAAACAAAGAAACCGAAAAACAGATAGGTATACATTCTAAAAATCATTGTTTTGTGTTGTATTGCGTTAATAAAGGCCCCTAATAATAGTTTATCTCAAATATCTTCCATGTAAAGGTAGCGATCAATTACAATTTTATTATAATATGCAATTCTTAAGCGCAGGCCTTTGCTTTAACAAATCTACTAAAAAAAATCTATATACACACTATGCACCTAGAATGTACGTTTTTATACCGTTAAGGAAACCATTGATTTACAGAACCCAAAACTTTTGCAACCTGTTAAAATTTCAAACACCTGTTTGTTTGCCCGCATCGTTTCACTAAGCCCTTCTTCGAAAAGGATAGAAGATAAACTTCTCCCTACGTATGAATGCGATGGATATATGAAGATCCCGTTGTAAAATGTAACAGCTACAAGACGTTATTGTCACTTTTGTAAATATCTGTAGCTGTTTCACTAAACTTCAGTTAGAAAGAGATAAAAGATGCATTTCAGTTACATTGGAAAGAGATGGATAAAAAATAATCCTAAAGTAGAAACCTTGTTCCTAAAATTAGATAATCATTATTTATCTCATTGTTTAAATTGTAGAAAATATTATTAAAGTGTTATTATTAAAAATAACAAACATTTTATTTTACACGAAGTGTTTTGATAGAAATTCGGAGAAAGGCCCACGTGGTTCACGGTAAGCGCTCACGAGCAAGGTTGCACAAAATATCCCACACGTAATGTAGTAGAATAATCAAGAAATAAGAATGTACTCGCAATATTAGGCTCATTTACACTATAACTATGTCAAACAGTACAACTTGACGTTTGCTTAACATGTTTAAGATGATATAGTGGCTCATAATGTATAGTAAACATTGAGGCTTAGACAAAATGTCATTCTACAACAGTTGTAGAATAGAAATATATAATAATATATGGGAATGACATATTATAGTCTAAGATCTATGTAGTGGACTCTCATTCTTTTTTCAGGTGAAATATATTTTTTAAATTAATAAAAAATAGCCTGGAGCAAACTTTTTGTGACAACTCCCCTGGGTCGTGTTTGTTAACATGTTTTATGATTTAGAAATATATTTCGCCTGGAAAAAGAATGAGGGATCCCCCAACTTGATTGGAATCTTAGACTATTACGATTCCGTAATAAAGCGATCTTATTTTGAAGATTTTCACTATACAACTACTGTCTTCATCATAACATATGCTCGATGGCATTAAATAATCGTATTTTTTATGCCTATATATAGATTTCACAAAGTTACAAAGTTTCAAATCGATAGGACATTAATATTAGGTTAAAAATTAAAAAATATTTCTAAGATTTGATTATATAATTAAAAATAATGAATAAATAATTTATCAAATACATTAGTGAGATGAACGAACACTGCGTATATTAAAAAAAAAAAATAAAAAAAAATAATAATAAAAAGGTTTCTTTTAAAATAATTATCTCATATACGTACGAACGTCAAGTACTTTCGTACGTCCGTTAGTTGGCCAGTTAACCGGTTCTTTACTGACTTTAAAAGGTAGAGTTCTTGAAAACATCTTGTGTCTTGTTAAAAATTCGACATCACAAGTTTTCATTAAATTTACTTTTAAATTTTATTTATTGACATTTGTTTTTATCTGCCTTGGTATACTATAAACTTTGTATGTTATAATAAAAATTTAAAAAATAAATTTTCACTTTTCTAAGAAACAAAATAAAAAACAAAATGTTTATTGGTCGTTGAGTGTTTTATAATTTATTTTTTCATACAATTTAAAATTGCGTGTAACGCAAACGTAATGCAGTTTTTGATAATATTTTCTCACTCCGTTTATTCTCAAAGTTCGATTTGCTCTAAAAAATATTATGAAGTTATATTTAATTTGTTAATAATTGTGTATTATTGGGTAAATGTTAACCTATATAACGCACTTCTCTAGGCGTTACTATAGGTTGTATAGGCTATCTATACATATAATAAAATTGTAACTAAGCCGAATCTGTACATTAAATATTTTTTGGAAATTCTTATTGAAATAGACATTATTATCAACAGAGAGGCCGAATTTATAGATTTTAGAATTTTGTCTGTCTGTCTGTCTGTAACCGCATCACAGAAAAATCACTGGAAGGATTTTGTTGAACTTTGGTAAGGTGATAGCTGGCTATCCGGGTCAACATATAGGATACTTTTTACCGCGGGAAAATATCTCATATCTGAGGAATCTATACTAAACCTTAAAACATAAAAAGGAACGAACCCGAGCGGAGCAAGGGTAAGTCGCTAATATAGTCATATAGAGTATACGCTATAGACTCTAAAAAGTGGTAGCCTAGTAGTAACGCACTGTATATAGCAGGTATAAATCTTGGGTCTCAGATTTTGATTCAATATGATTACTAATTTTCTTACAATGAAGGAAGACGTAAGATCGTAAGGAAACCTGCATATCTGAGAGAACCTTTTTTTTAATGTTGGGAAATATATTTACGCATAATAATAATAATAATGTTCTCCTGACCGATTCCGGCCACGGCGGCCAATCTCATTGAGACTAGCCAACTGCGCAGGAGATATTATAGTGCACAAGTGTACGCGCAGGCACAAGTGCACTCTCTATTCCTGTCACTCTCATACTCCGGTGGGACGACTACTCGACACGACCGGTGAGAGTTAATTTACGCATACCACCTGTAGATAATATATGTATATCGATTGTACAACTACTTGTAAATATACTAGGTATCGATTTTCTTTTCTTTACGACGCTATTGACGAACTTTAGTGTTATCAATAAAAAAAATGATTATGGTCGAATTCCACTGAGCGAACACTAGTATGAATAATTCTGTAATGTAAATAAAAAAATATGTTGGAACATTAACACACAGCACCATCTAGTTCCATGGTATGCTACGAGGCTTGTGTTATGGATACCAGATAGTTGATACACTACACATATTATATAACTCTAAATACATACATATTACAAATATAAACACCTATAACTGGAGTACAAACATTCGTGCTCATCACACAAATGAATGCCCCAGCGGGACTCGAACCCGCGACCGCTGGCACAGCAAGTACACTACATACTGAGCCAAAGATGTCGTCAATATATATATATTTAAAGAAAATAATGAGTGTCACATAAATTACAAAATGAACAATTAAGATAACGTTTGCTGTTGTATAGTATACCATAAATATTATCTTACAATTAACTCTGTTTAGATTTACATCTCATCTCTATAAAATATATTCGCTTTTATTATTATATAACAATGTTGCCATGAAATATTTATTTGTGTTATTAAATTCATATCACGTTAACTTCTTTTCTAACTCACGTTAAAATATGCAGTCAGCTTAAGAGGAGTGCAACCAGAGCTGCAGTCCTGGGCCCTCCGCCCTCATATGAGCTGGGCCTCTACAGTAAAAAATCTGGATGACGATTCGTATTTTTATGTGCACCTATTTTTTCCATTAATAGGAAATTTTTGAAAGTTTATTAGGACAAACCAAAAGAATTTAATTTCTTTACAATAATTTTAGGGGCATTGATTCCTTTATTAAATCAAGGCACCGCTCTTAAAAAAGTGTAGGCTTTTTTCCGTCTTTTTTTTTAAATTGTAGAAATATGTCATCTAGTCAAGCATATAGCATACATTTGAATGCTATAACTAGTACAGTATTATATGATCTGTCGTTTATAATAAGTAGCTAAATAAGGAAATGATTTTAAAGTATGAAAAATCGTGACTTTTTCAAAGACCAAAACTGAATCTTAGTATTTACAACCTATGAAGTAATAATTATTATAATTAGAGGACAGAGTAATTCGAATTATTAAGCAACTAACATTGTAAATTGTCGACGTTTTTCCAAAAACAACGTCTAAGTAAAGAGTTAAAAGATATCATTAGACTTCTTTGACAGCCTTTTTTACGAATAATTAATAATTATAAAAGTACCCTTTAAAGGCCCTTATCAATCAATAGACCCTAAAATGCTCATATGTAATCTAATCTAATATGATGAATCTCGGAAATGGCTCTAACGATTTCGCTGAAATTGCGTATATAGGGGTTTTCGGGCGCGAAAAATCGATCTAGATTAGTCTTGTCTGGGAAAACGCGTGTTTTCTAGTTTTCATGTACATTATTCCATGCAAAATATGGTCGATAATTTCTTGTAAGCAGTCATAAGTATCATGGTCAAGATGCCAAGATGCAAGATTTACAATCACAGGTGTCCGGGTTCGAATCCCAGTCGGATATAATTTTCTTACTTTTGTTTTTTTTAGTATTTATTCAAGTTTTTAGTTTTTTTTTTTATCTAAAAAATACGATATAACAAAAAAGAACTACGAGTAAAGCTCGATCGCCCAGGTACTTTATCTATTATGTGGTATAACAAAGAGCTCAAGATATACATATGTGTGAATCTTATATACATAGGTATTAATATTTAAGTTGACCATTAGAATATTAATATTACAATAAAAATGCTATTTAAATATATTTATTCGTACAATATTCGTGGCTTAACAGATTGGTATACGAAAGTTCTAAAATTTTAAATTTGTTGATTCGTAGGTATTATTACATGTATACAGGTAAATAAAATTGGAGTGTCTGTTTGTAATGTTAAAATAACCGCTTCTTACTAAATGCATATGGATGTATACACGGTAGATATACCAAAACAACATTTTATAAAATTTTTGTCTGTCTGTCTGTTTGTTCTGGCTAATCTCCGAAACGGCTGGACCAATTTTGACGGGAGTTTCACTGGCAGATAGCTGATGTTATAAGGAGTAACTTAGGCTACTTTTATTTTAGAAAAAGAATCAGGGTTCCGCGAAAAAAAATTAAAACCCATGAAATTGTGAACAAAATCCGTGTATGGCGTACGCACCCGAGCAAAGCGAGGGTAAATCGCTATATAATTTAAATGAATATCTTAGAGTAGCAAGCTGCTATTTATGTACGTATAAACATAGGTAACCGTGAAAACGTACCTAGGGACGAACGCGAGCGAAGCGAGCGTGAGTCGCTAGTTCTAAATAAAGCAGCAGATTACAACTTACAACAATATTAAAATATATAATGTATTCTTCATAACTATTCAATTCTATTCAAGTTCCATAGTTACCAACTTGCAAAAGAAATACAATAACTGCATTTTTTGTGTCAAAGGTCGTGTCTTCCGCCATACATAAGATGAAAGATACATGATTATGTCGGTATGTTAGCATACATAGCTATGTTAGGAATGTCCGCTTCGCTCTTTTAACTTAGTTAAATTATGATAGGATATTGGAGCATAAAAGATTAAGTTCATTATAAATTTACAAAATGAGGTAAGGGATTTGATAATCATAGCAGGATAAAATGGCACTGGGCTGGATACGTAGCGCCTATGGAGATGTATTGCTTGATGTATCAATTCTTGCAATAAAGCCCATGGGAACACACCAAACCAAGATTCGAAGCCATAGATTAATGATGTAAGAGATCATACCGGCAATGAGTGGAGAGGTTTATGTGTAACCCAAAGTGGATGCAGAAGATACCGGTCATGATAATAATTTGACGGAAGACTAGGGTTCAATAACTTTTTGTAACAGTCTAATAGCTCACTTGATGTCTATTGATATGCCGTCATAAAACTTAGCCTATAACATTCAGATTTTTCGTCTGTCTGTCTGGGAACGTATCACGAGAAAGCCACTGGACAGATTTTGATGAAATTGGGTATGATAATAGCTGGTTGTTCGGGTCAACACTATATATATAGGATACTTTTTACTGCGGGAAAATGTCTCATCTCTGAGAAATCAATACTAAACGTTAAAATGTGTCTAGGGACGAATCCAAGTGAAGCGAGAGTGAATCGCTAGTAATTAAATGTAAAAGTTTGTTTGAGCACCTAAGACCTAAATATGATTGATACTTTTTTACGATGACTGGATTGGACAGATTTACTATGATTTAGATATTTACTTTTAAGTATCTAAAGCTTACAGCTAGTATGAGATACAGCTTCTTAAAAAATGTAGACTTGCAACGAATATTCGGCTACTATTCGGTATTCGGCCTATTCGGTTACTTTTTTGCTATTCGGCCGAATACCGAATATCTAGACACTATTCGGCCGAATACCGAATACTTCAGTAATATGTTTTGCTGTAATCAAATAATAATAGGGAAAATGCGTGTGATTAAAAGAAAGGTAAAATATTTTTTTTATAATCTTAATTGCATTTTATTTAAGCTAATCTTAATATTTTTTAATGAATTCCTTTTTCATTAATAAAATAATTATTAAAAAGTGCAAAAACAGGTGGGAAATTCAAAGCAGATGAAACGCAACGCCATTGGTCAGACCGAATATGCCGTCAAAATAATATCATAACAGAGCGATTAGCGATTTTATCGCTTACAAATTGAGTCGTCATTTCTATGTATATCATAATGTGACGTCACGCCAAGTGCGCGAAATGATAATGAAACGATATGAAAATTAAAAAAAAATATATACAAAATTTTAGTTTTTTGGAGCTGGATATATTGTTTTTTTACAATTATATATGTCGGCGTATTGCCGAATTCTAATTATTAAATTGGAATCATCGTAAATTATTATTAGATAAATTTTTGTGTCATAATTAATTTTCAAGTCTTAATTGTTGTATTTACGATTAGTTAAAAATACGTAAACAATTGATGTTGTTGTGTGAGATCGCAGGTTTAGAATATTTAAGTTTATCTAAGTTCTTTTAGTGACAATTACTTTCTAAATTACTGTTTTGATTTATCATCAACAAAACAATGCATTTTTAGCCAAATGATTACACCTTTACCAAAACAGTTGGTAACGAAAATTCACTTGAAGTAGTGTTAATGGCGCAGCGGAAATGCATTGTTTTAGACAAACGATTATTGTGAGGATTAAAGTTTTTAAATGTTTTTAGTGTTTTAAATAGTTTCAAAAAGGATTTCTAAATTATTACGATTTTTAATGAGATGAAAGTATTTTTTTATGTGCGTGGTATTTATTGAGACAGTCAATTTACTGGAGACTTCGTATTGGCGCGGATTAGAGCCGCCATGATACGAAGCTCGAGAAAACTGACCACTCTTGGTTGGACCGAGCTAGCGAGAGGCTGTCTGATAAATTCCGTGAGTACTTTGTAAGACTATACTTTGTATTTAGGGTTAATTAGAGTGAACAGTGCATTAATTAATTAGTTATTAAATTTAAATTAATTAGTTTTTGGAATAAAATGTGTTACTGTTTATTTCGTGTTCATTATTTGCAATGTCTGACCCTAGTAAAAATGGCGGAGGCGACAGCAATGCTGAAGTCACCGCTTTAGGGGATACTAGTGGGTATCACGCGCCGTTATATATATTAGCTATCATATAAAAAAATCATGCGTATTCCCTATTGGTAAAATGAAAATATTGATTTATTTTAAAATAAAACTAGCGACTCACCCTCGCTTCGCTCGGGTTCGTCCCTAGCTTGTATATAATAAAATGAATATACTATGTTATCCTTAAGATATAAATATATGTCATCGCGGACTTTTTTGTAGACCTTTTTAGGGTGTACAATATTGTAGTACATATACTGTATACATAGATCTAAGCATATATAGGAACAGACAGCGGGAAGCGACTTTGTTTTATACTATGTAGTGATATTTTTTTTAATCTAATCATTAAAGTAGTCATAGGTACATAATCTTACATCACCTTTATTACAAAAAATAACAAAAAAATATCAAATAAATGTTTATGCACTTGCATTATCATAATTAAAATTTAGAAGTGAAAGGTTAAAATGCAAAAAGACCAATTTTTCTGCATTTTCAGGCAGTGTTTTACTTCTAGACAATCCTAGATTCAGACAAAAGACGCTCTAAATAAATACTACTTCCTGGCGCCAAACAAGAAACAAACATCTAGATACAAGTTTTCTCGCTCCGTGTTGGCCGAATACTTTTGCCGAATATTCGGCTATTCGGCCAGAAAGCCCACCGAATATTCGGTATTCGGCGTATGGCCGAATATACTATTCGTTGCAAGTCTAAAAAAATGTAAACATGTAGTAGTAGCAGGCATCACTAAAAGTAGTCAAATACGGTATCAAGATTTGCGTAACATATCGCTATCATGTTAGGCTATTCAACTGTACTGCTACTTTCCATTTGAATGTGATTTAATGGGGATTTTCCATGTCTACACACGACGCCTTAGAAATAAATAATGCAATATTTTAAATTGCTGTTTAGTGAATGTTAGGCGCTAAATTGAAATTTTTTAGTAATTGTTGTCTTATAAGATAATAGCAGTTCAAAGCTAACTGGATAGTTATTATTTAATGAAATAACTATATTATATAATATATAATTATATTATATAAAATCACATTTGTCGCAAACGTTTATTTTGAGTAATCTCAGCAATGCGGATGTTTCTATATATGTAATATGTATGTATGTATGTCTATGAATATAATTTCTTGTTGTACGAGTATGACACCTGAGTGAGTTATCAACTAATGATATTAATAAATAATGTAGTGCTCAATAGTGTTGGTCATACATTGAGACAAAATCATGAAATAATTTATTTTATCTTATTATTACGTCCCTAGGTACGTTTTAATTTTTTTGAGCGAAACCCTAATTCTTTTTCTAAAATAAAAGTAGCCTAAGTTACTCATTATGATATCAGCTATCTGCCAGTGAAAGTCCCGTTAAAATTGGCCCAGCCGTTTCGGAGATTAGCCTGAACAAGCAGACAGACAAAAATTTTAAAAGTTGTGTTTTTCTTATAAGTACCGTATATAATTATTCCATATGCATTTAGTATAAAGTTGTTATTTTGACATTACAAACAGACACTTCAATTTTATATATCTGTATAGATGTATAGATAACAAAACTTCCTTATTTAATAGTATGTGTAGAGAATCTTGTAAAAAAAGTGAAACCTAAGAGAGTTACCACCTGATGATATTGATTAATAATTTAGTGCTCAAGTCACTTTTTTACTAATTTCTCTGCTCATACCGTTATATCAGCAAGTTTTGTTGTATAAAAAAAAAAACTATAATTTTTTATATTTGTCTTCATGGACGGTCAGCACTAATTGAGCACTAAATTAAAGCTAGATTGATTTGATACTGTGTTATACGGTTAGCTTAATTAAAAGCTTGCAGTTTTCTAATTTTCTGCCAATCTATAAGAGCATCATAGCTTTTGGCACTAAATGAGCATTAATGACTAATTTTTGCGTTTTAAGCGTTTTAAGCGTTTCTGCTCATTTTGCCATGCTAGCTTTACATACGTTGAGGATGAGGGAAATCATATACCTATGTATACATTGTACATGATATATATAATTTAACATAAAAATAACCCTATTAAAACAAATGAAGAATTAAATCTAAATCATCCTCCTACCCATAATATACATACATCTATGTAAATGAGGACATCCTCTATAGGTAAGTGTGTCCAATGTCACTTTTCAGGGATAGTTTGACAGTTAGAAAGGTATCATGAAAACTTTCCCATTTAGGAACAATATTAGTAGAAGTATGTATGTAGTTCCTTGTAAGAAAATAAAAGATAAGTTTATTATTTATAATGTTTATTTCAATACAATTTTAGCTAAAAATCATATAAAATTCGCATACATTAGCACAGTGATTAACCAAGACATATGTAACTATATGAATAATAAAAATATTTAAAAAAAAAAAACCAGTCTACAGTCTATAATATTCTAGATATTTGCATTAAAAATATAAATAGATACTCGTAGAAAAGAATCATATTTAGTAAAATACCTACGAAATGTAGAAAAAATATAAAAAATAAATATTTAACAAAATTTAGAAAAAAGTTTTAAATTATTTCTTTTATAATGGTTATTTATTATCGCATTTCTCTCATTTTATTTGAAAACATAAATATGGCTTCTCTTTTCCACGTGTAAGTTATTTAGATCAATTTTAAGTTACAATAATACTTTCTTAGATTTACGCGAATATTTGACATTTTAAATAAAATTTTAAATCAGTCACGCCTTGGGAATGAAGTGATCGCCTCCAGGCTACTTCAACTTTATAGAAATATTATAAATTATAATTTATTAAAAAAATATTAGTCCCGCTGAGTTTCTTTCGCCAGTTCTTCTCAGGTCTGAGGCTTCTTCTTTCCGAACTGGTAGTAGACGCATGACGTTCAGTAAAAAATTGTAATAATTTGATGCTGAATAAAATATTTTGAATTTGAATTTGGAAAAGTTTCTCCCGTGACCATGATTGCTGTAAACTGTAAAGCATTCGAAACGTCGGGAACCTAATATCAAAATAAATCCGCGAAATAATCCGAAAAGATAGTTTTATTTAAGCTATAATATTATAATAAATAAAATAATAATACAGTTATAAAAATTTTTTAAATATGTATATCATTTTGTTCGTCAAGTCCTTTATCCATAACTAGGTACGCTGATTTCTAAGCACTAATTATGATATATTTCATCCATTTTTGTTTGAATTATTTTTAACGTTGTCAATAGACCCCTTTTTGTTCTTAGATAACATCGTGTTATAGATCTGTAAATAATTTAATTAATAATACAAATATCTTAATTCAGTTGTACAGTGAAATAGGTATATAAAATATTTATACATATAATAAAATCATAACTAAGCCGAATCTGTACATTAAATATTTTTTGGAAAATCTTATTGAAATAGACTTTATTATCGATATAGAGGCCGAACTATAGTTTTTAGAATTTTTGCCTGTCTGTCTGTCTGTTACCGCATCACGGAAAAACCACTGGAGGGATTTTGATGAAATTAAGTATGATAATAGCTGGTTATCCGGGTCAACATATAGGATAATTTTTACTGCGGGAAAATATCTCATCTCTGAGAAATCTATACTAAACGTTAAAAAGGAAGTAAGGACGAACCCGAGCGGAGCGAGGGTGAGTCGCTAGTTATTATATATATCTATTCAGACTAATAATAAACGCACTATAATGTTATGTTACAGGTAAAACTGTTTTCCAGTCGAAAACAGTCAAAAGAACTTTTGACCAACCTCATTAGTTTTAAATAACTTCTCCGTTGGTAGTTGAGTTTTGACTGTAACATATATAGAACCCATCGATAAAAAAGTACTAGATACACAATCAGCGACAAAAAATGACCTCACCGAATGAGCGCTCATTTGAACATGTGAGCGCGTTTTTAATTTTTATTTTTATGAAAACAACTTTAAGCATCGCATTTAAGATTCAATTTACATCGTTGTATATTTATTTCAACTAGAATAATTACCTAAACACAATTGGTGACAGTTTTAAGATAACTTTTGCATGGATTTGTGTGTTTAGTACTTTTTTGATCGGTGATAGAAACACTAATATCCTAAGGGATTCTAGACCACGATAATGATTAATGAGTTTACTTTACTAAATCTAGGACTATATCCCTAGCTTTGGAGTGAGTTAAACATGAAAATAAACATAAATTTAGGAAATACACGAATAAATTGCCTAAAAACGAAGTTATCGATTTTAGTTAAAGGATATTTGTTAGCGATTGTAATATGTTTAGGCTTGTTAAAAAGAAATGACTGCAACCAAACTCAATTTTTTACTAATAACCACTAAGTTTGTTCCGCTTTAGATCAGTTCGATAGGTTTAAGTTAATGCATTGTAAATAAAACTATCTTTTCGGATTATTTCGCGGATTTATTTTGATTTTTGGTTTCCGACGTTTCGAATGCTTTACAGCAATCATGGTCACGGGAGAGACTGAGGTGTTAAACATCTCAAAAGCGTTATATACTTGTTACAGACAGTACTAAGTACATTAAAGCATTCGAAACGTCGGGAACCAAAAATCAAAATAAATCCGCGAAATAACCCGAAAAGATAGTTTTATTTAAAATGTCAAATATTCGCGTAAATCTAAGAAAGTATTAATGTATTGTCTTCGTATTTCACATACTATGCTATATTATTCTATAATGTCCTCCTGACCGTTTCCGGCCACGGCGGCCAATCTCATTGAGACTAGCCAACTGCGCAGGAGATATTATAGTGCACAAGTGTACGCGCAGACACAAGTGCACTCTCTATTCCTGTCACTCTCATACTCCGGTGGGACGACTACTCGACACGACCGGTGAGAGTTAAGGCGCAGGACCGACGGCTTTACGTGCTCTCCGAGGCACGGGGGTGAAACACCGCCAACTTCCCAACTCCGGGCTGTTACTGAGGCTTACTAAACAGAAAGACTCAATAACTAAACTTGGCCCGACCCGGGACTCGAACCCAGGACCTCAGGATGTGCAGCCGTACATGCTAGCCACTACACCACCGAGGCAGTTATTCTATTATTCTAGATATGCTTTAAAAGTACAATGTAAGCGCTATAAAGTTTACATTGTCTCTACGACATAATCATAATTAAAGGTAATAAAACGGTGTTTAATTATTACCAGTTACCTAACAGTAACCTGATATTCGAGATCGTTATCCATCGGTGTACAATGCGTAAAATTCATTAATTTCAGCCGTTTTAATAACACATGTAACAAACATACACTCATATAAATTTTTGCATTAATAAAAGTGGTCTAATTCATTGGTTATTTATAGCATACTTATATCTTATTTATAGTTACGTTTTAACGGTTAGTATAGATTTCTCAGAGATGAGATATTTTCCCGCAGTAAAAATTATCCTATATGTTGACCCGGATAACCAGCTATCATCATACCAAATTTCATCAAAATCTATCCAGTAGTTTCGTGATGCGTTCCCACATATATAGACAAGCAAAAATTCCAAAAACTGTAGATTCGGCCTCTGTATGGATAATAATGAGTAATGGCTATTTCAATAAGATTTTCCGAAAAATATTTAATGTACAGATTCGACTCGGAATTTTATCATATGTATAGAAATGCTATTTATAGTTATAATAAAAGCGCAAGTTACAACTTACAACCTCTTGTTCCGACTTTTGTGTCCGCATCGGCGACATCTGCGACGGCTGGGAAGAACCCAACGATATATTCTTTATTTCACTGGAAGCTGTTCATATTGAATATTACACACAACAATTAAAATATCATCATCTATATCTATTAAAGGCACGGCTCTTTAACCGACTTCAAAAAAGAGGAGGTACTCAATTCGACAGTTTTTTTTTTAATAATCGTAATACCTTTCATAGGACTGTTTATGAAAATAGAATAAAGAATACTGTATAAATTGATCACGACGTTGGAAAAATCACGACATTTTGTTGGACAAAATAAACACAATTTCTTATATTATTATTAACTTAATTGTTATAATATTATAAGATGTTACAATCATAAACGTAATATCGAGTAACATACTCAAAATAAAAAAAAGACATCCAAATTAAGAAGCCCTTTTTTTGTAGTCGGTTAAAAGGAGGCAATTTGTTTCAAGGGCATGAAAGCGATGAGGAAAAATTATTATGCTAAAGCTTATCTAGGAATGATAAATGCAACAAATATTAAGAACCATTTATGTAAATGTTATGTTACGAATACATTGAATGCTTAGTCGTTTTGAATAAGGAAGGAAGAGTTTTAAACTATTATGGTGTACATAAATAAATAAATATGTTGGGACATTAACACACAGCACCATATAGTTCCATGGTAAGCTACGAGGCCTGTGTTATGGATACCAGATAGTTGATACACTACATATATATAACTTTAAATACATACATATTATAAATATAAACACCCATGACTGGAGTACAAACATTCTCTTCATCACACAAATGAATGCCCCCAGCTTGACTCGAACCGGTGACCGCTGGCACAGCAAGTAGGGTCACTACAAACTGAGCCAAACGTGTCGTCGTACGTACGTACTTCTTAATTTATGGCTTCTAGGAGTGTCTTTGGGCACAATTTACTTCGTCAATGTCGCGTAGAATGGAGAAGGCACGTTATTTAGTCGCGAATAATTTTAAAAGTGTGTGTATGTTTAGTTTGAAAAAATATGTATACAGGTAGGTGATTGTTTAAATAACATTATAACTCACTTCTTTGTCTCGGATTCTCTTGTTTCTCTGTCTGTAATAAATTAAATTAAAAAAATTATAAAATCAAAATTTTTAAAAATGTCGCCCAACGTGGGACCTACATGAGAGTAAAAGGGATAAAACTTTTGTGGCATTGCCAACGTTTCGCCTTTTTTTATTTTGAAATAACAAAAAACAAATAAAAAAACTATCCACAATACTATACCCTACAGCAGCGGTCGGCAACCCGCGGGCCGCATGCGGCCCGCGAGGTGCCTCCATGCGGCCCGTGGCCTGTGACTGTTTTATAAAGAAAAGTTTTTATGTTTTTTAAGTATTTTGAATTTTTAATTACCTAAAAAATGAAAATGTCTCATAGATAAGCATTTAAGAGTCATTTTAGAAATTGTGACATTGAATGTTGTAGTGGACATATTTTGCGGTATATGTTTTTTTTTGCTCTCACAAGTGCGGCCCGCCTTTACTAGGTATAGCCACCTTGTGGCCCCTGCCTGCTAAAAGGTTGCCGACCGCTGCTTTACAGTATTACGTTTCTAAGATATTTGAATGTAAAGGTCATACGAAAACGGTGATAATCGTTAAAATGAACTCATTATGTGTTATCTTCAGTAATTAAAAAAAAAATAGTTCACTTGAAATATTGCTGATATTATTCGTTTATTTAAGTATCTCTATCCATTTATGTTTTATCATTTAAGTTTGACAAAAAATTGCGATGAAATTGCTCAAGCTAGCTTCTATAGAAAAATGTTCAAATCCCTTTAAAATATCTATTATAATTTACAATATAGAAAAAACTGTCTATTTCAACGATCGATACTGATTTTAAAAACATACCGTTACTATCGAAAAACTCCAATAGGATCTCATTAAAAGTGACAAAAGCCACATAGAAACCAATAAATATTTATTGGTTTCTATGTGGCTTTTGTCGCTTTTGATGGGATCCTATTGGAGTTTTTAAATAGGGACTGACCACGTAAGTTGTTAGTGGTAAGCTAACTTACCATGTTATTGAAGCTTGGTTTGTAAAACTTGGAATTGAGTTCCTTCTCGCTATTTGTAACAGTTACAGATGGAATGGTCACAATCGCTGAAGCTGTTAAAGGATAGCAAAAGATAAACGTGATAGGTAAACATTCTTAGAATGTTAACTCCTTTCATCAACATTATAATATAACAGGAGAGAGATGTGGTGCTATTTAGTAAGAAATTTAATATAACTTGATCGCTAAATTCGCAAACATAATTCAAGTATAGACGGCAGTGGTAGCCCAGTGGTAACGCGCTCGCTTGGGAAACCGAGTGAAGCGGGTTCAAATCCCGGGTCTCGTACCTCTGATATTTTCATGTGCGAATCATTTCCAACATAATTACCACTTGCCTTACGGTGAAGGAAATTATCGTGATGAAACCTGCATGTCTGAGAAAACCTAGCAAGTTTTCGAAAGACATGTGAAGTCCGCCAATCCGCACTTGGCCAGCGTGGTGGACTATGGCCTGATTACCCTCGTATTGAAGGAAGGCCCGTGCCCAGCAGTGGGACGTTAAAAAGGGGCTGAATACAAGTATATTGTATTAGTTATCGTTGGTATTAAGAGAATATTATTTGAACATGTTTGCTGAAAAGCAAATGTTGGGAACAAAAATCAAAATAAAAACGGTGACAAAATCCGAAAATATAGTTTTATTCAACAAATATTCGCCAAAATCTAGAAGAGAAGTATGTTTGCGGTTTCAGCTGTCGATTTTAATAATTATACTTAAGAAAAACAATAGAAGTCCTAATCTCTTTTAAATCAAATTGTCGTTCAACCGGACAGCAAGAGAATAGAGATTGTACGTTGTGATTCATTGTGAATTTAGGTCCTACAACAGACAACACAATTATACAAAAACTGTAAGAAAAAAATATTATCAGTACTAGCCTATACTTAATATTATAAATGTGAAAGTGTGTATGTTTATTTGTCCTTCTTTTGCGTCAAAACAGAGTGACGTATTGGCGTGATTTTTTGTGTGGAGATAGTTAGAGGGCTGGAGAGTGACATAGGCTAGCTTTTTACCGCAGGAGATTATCTCATTCCACGGGAAAACACGTTATAATACAACTCAAAAATTATTTTCTATCAGAATTACTTGAAACTTACTATTAATGCCCTTCATCTTCAATAGAATTAAATAAATGGGTGTAGAAGAACAGAAAGAAAGACAAATATGTATGATTAATATATATGTATATTATGCACTTACAAATCTTATTTCCCCATACAGATTCCCTGTAGTTGACTCGTTTCGCCCCGCGGCGTCGCTTGCTTCGCAGCCGTATGGTGCTCTTACCGCGCGATTCGCTCGACAACTTGCGAACCACTTTGTGGTATAAACACCGGGATGATACATTTGACACCTACATAGTACAGAAATGTTAAATTATTTTGGGTTCAATTGGATTTTTAAAGCCATTAACAAGAGAATGGAATAGAATTATTTTGAACCAATTGCATGAAAATGTGCCGATGTTGTATTTTTTTTCTTTTCTTATCACTGCAACAGTAATCTATAGTAATATTATAAAGAGGTAAAGTTTGTGAGGTTGTAGGGGGTAATCTCTGGATTTACTAAACCGATTTAAATTAAATTTGGTAAGAAGATAGTTTGAGACCCTGGGAGGTACATAGAATACATTTTATCCCAGAAATCATCCCTTACGGGGGAGGGGGGGGGGTAGTTTGTATGGGGAATCAACATAGAGACGAACCCGAGCAAAGCGAGGGTGAGTCGCTAGTAGTTCTTATGAAATTAGCAGTAGAAGACTTTTTATGATAAATTATTAGAGGATAACACAATAAAGCCTTTTTAAAGAGAGAGAACTTAGAAAAAACTAAAACCGTCGACTTCATCAAAACGAACCACTATATTAAGTTTAATACTCAGCCATACGATGATATTTATTTGTTTATCCCAACACCTGAAAGACAAATGCTATGTTTAATTACCAGTTCACATTGCAAATCATCCAATTCATCCTCCATTATGTCTAGTTCATCCGTATCTTTTGCGGGTACTATCAATAATTTCGTCTCTGGACACGAACCACTGACTACCAGTTGCGAAGATTTTGGGAATAATAAACGGTGGACTGTCCTGTTTGACGATTGGAAGAAGTATACGGTTTAGTTTTGAGATTTTATTTATTTGACGACACGTTCGGCTCAGTTTGTAGTGACCCTACTTGCTGTGCCAGCGGTCGCGGGTTCAAGTCCTCCTGGGAGCGTCCATTTGTGTGATGAGCACGAATGTTTGTACTCCAGTCATGGTTGTTTACATTTATAACGTGTATGTATTTAAAAGTTATACATGTGTAGTGTATCAACTATCTGGTAACCGTAAGCCTCGTAGCATACCAGGGAACTAGTACACCGCTAATATTTCACGAGATTTAAAGTAGCCCATGTCAGTCTACAACAGATCTGTTCGCACTTGGCCTATTACTGCATAACGATAAAAAAAACTATTTATTATGTTGGTAAAAAGGTTTTTTATAAATTACACTTTTTTCTTTATGGACAGAGAAAAAAAAACCTATTTATTATTATTTAAGCGTCTATTTCGGCATATTTTTATTTCTACTGGGATAAATATTTCTTTATAACTTTTTAAATTATCGCGTTCCATATTAATACTACGGGACAAAACTAGCCATTACAAGTCAATCTAAAATTTTTAATATAATTTATCTCAGTATCAGATGTCTTAATCATGGATGACAAATAAAGGTTTTAATTAACGTCAGTAAATGCCGTAATTCTAGCTATTTTCCTTTAATATACATTTCAACATTGTAGCAATAGGTTCAAAGTCTTTTCAGATTTTTTTGTTATTATTGTTTTCCGAGATACAATCAAAGACTACAATCAAAGATAATAAAGATGTTTCTTTTTTTAAATAATAATTTATAAGTTATAACGCTGTTTCGATCCTGAAACTTCCCAACTAATCTCCTCAAAAACATGGCTTATTGAGAATAGCCATGGGCTCATGAGGAATCATCCTTCATTCCTTTTACTCTCAAAGTCCGGCAGAAAAAATCTGGACAGATCAGGATCGACGGCTTTCTGTGTTCTGTTTTAGTATAAGGTATACCTTTAACGTTTTAATTTCAGACTGTCACTCAGAATGTCTTAAAAAAAAGCCTGATATACTTGGCCCGATCCATTTTTTTCGCCGTAGATTCCACCCGAATTCGAACCCAGGGACTCTGGTCCGGCACCGGACTGAGATCGACTTTATTCCTCAGTGACATACGCAACTTATTTTCCGATACATGGTTTTTAAAAGTCTTTTTCAAAGAAGTTTTTTTTTAAATTTCAATACTCACATGTCTACTTCGTCAGAGATATAGAATATATAGCTAAAATAAAAGAACGTTACCTCGGCACGTAACAAGGTGGTTGGAAAACCTCTCGTGTAGCCATGTCTTGGCAAATGCCGTCCAACAATATTATGTCTTCCATAAGTTCATTCACTACGAATACCTTAAAAATTAAAACATAACCATCTTTAATTTAAAAAGTTGAAACCCGGGGGTTTATATTAAATATTTTAAAGCTCAATTAAATCTCGTTTTTTTATTCTACTAGCGACTCATCCTCGCTCCGCTCAGATTCATCCCTAGTTACGTTTTAAAATTTAGTATAGATTTCTCAGAGATGAGATATTTTCCCGCAGTAAAAAGTATCCTATATGTTGACCCGGATAACCAGCTATCATCATACCAAATTTCATCAAAATCTGTCCAGTGGCATTCTCATGATGCGATCACAGGCAGATAAAAATTCTAAAAGCTATAGATTCTGCCTCTGTATCGATAATAATGACTGTTTAAATAAGATTTTCCAGAAAATATTTGATGTACAGATTCGACTCATTCACAATTTTATTATATGTATAGATTAATAATTTTGCAAATATGTACATTCATCTTCAAGTATATTTAAAATTTTAAACATTTGTTTCAGGTTACCTTAAAAGCTTTTAGACATGGCACAAAAGCATGCTCCAATCGCATACTGATTTTTTCATTCGGCCAGCCGTGGTACGCCGGCACTGTGGGTAGGATCATAATAGATAGCTTTATTCCGATTTCCCTCCACATAGCTGCTTCTAGACTGAAGGATGAAACACAAATTACTTTTCAGATAAATCGACTTTAATACCTTTGAAAGTAATTATTCTATGCTTTGCAATGGATTTTATTCTTGATATTTATAAAGGAAATTTTGAAGCAAAACATGATTTAAATAAAATTTGAAAATCGGTTCATAACTGGAAAAAATATCTGCGTAATTTACACACATTCACGTCTCACATGCACACATTTAGTCCCTCAAAGATTTTGGAGAAATATTTCATCTATATACGTCAACAACAAATATACAATATCAATATCATTTATATTATATAATATTATAAAGCTGAAGAGTTTGTTTGTTTGGTTGAACGCACTAATCTAAGGAACTACTAATCCGATTTGAAAAATTCTTCTTGCATTAAATAGCCCGTTAACTGAGGAAATCTTTAGGCTATATATCATCCCGGAAAATGTACGGTTCCCGTGGGATAGGTTTGTTTTTGTCTAGTGACGAACCCAAAGCGAAGCGAGGGTCAGTCGCTAGTCATATATAATAGTATTCGCTATTCTGATTTGATTTTATTAAATCTTACTTTGGCCAATCAAGCAATGCTCATTAAAGGGTGAATTTATGTACATGTCGTTAACTGAAATACAGGTTTCTTTGCTGCATTTACAGTATCGATGAAATTATGCTCATTAATTATTGAAAAAATATTGTAAACACTTTTTTTAATAAAATTTAATTTTATAACCAGTATTAAGCTGCTCCTCCTTTTTGAATGTCAATCAAAATTATATATTTTTTACTTTAGAGATTTAATTACCTGTGAAGTTACACGTGTTAGAATATTTGAATATATGTATCATAAAATAAATTCATAATATTATATAGTGATATTTTAAATAAACCTCTTTTAATTAATCTTTAATTTTTTACCACATTTACCTACAACTGCCTTACTTTTAGCAAAATCATGTTAAGTGCTATAAAGTACCATTTCAAAAAATAATAATACATGGAACTATAAGTGTAATTGCAACGAAAGATTAAAGATTTTTTTAATTAAATCATTATTTATAATATTATTTCAAGATATTCTTAGATTATCTAACAATGGCTTTGCGACAAAAAATATTATATTAATTTATGTTGTGTGTATCAGTGAATTAACATGTTATTGTATTCTAGCAGCCATTTATTATTTATACTATAGGTATTTATACAAAATTCTAGGTAATTGTTGATAAAAAGTTTCTAAATTGACTTGTCGTTACAAGCTGTTTTTAAAACCAACTCTCTTATAGGGGTTTCCCCTTAAATATGATATACTTTTAGAACAGATCACATAATAATAGTATTATGTGATCTGTGATAAAATTATTTACTAGTACAGATACCCCATCCCATTCAAAGAAATTGGACAGCTCTAATTCGGGCTATTCTTCGGGCTATTTTTGTTCGCTTGAATATTCAATAGATGTCGTTGATACGCAAATAATTAAACTGTTTTATTTTATAAATATGTGAAAACTAATGAATGGTAAGTATTGTAAAATTTATTCTGCATTCGAACAAAAAAAATCGAACAAATCAATAAATATGTTGGGACACTATCACACACCACCATCTAGTTCCATGATAAGCTACGAGGCCTGTGTTATGGATACCAGACAGTTGATACACTACACATATATAACTTTAAATACATACATATTATAACTATAAACACCCATGACTGGAGTACAAGCATTCGTGGTCATCACACAAATGAATGCCCCCAGCGGGACTCGAACCCGCGACCGCTGGCACAGCAAGTAGGGTCGCTACAAACTAAGCCAAACGTGTCCTCAAAATAATACAAGACATAATATGTAATCATGTAGATTATACGAAGTAGCTTAATTTATGATTAAATAGGTTAAATGTTATTTGAATTATTTGCATCATTTTTTTTTTATTTTTTTTTTTACTCTACGCTATTCTACTACACACGTAAAAAAATTTATTAATTATAACTATAAGCCATTTAATTTCAAATAAAACGATAATTTTATAATATATATACAATTAAGGATATTATAACCGTTTAGACTTAATTAATGTGCCTTTTATGGAGACAGGCTAAAGTAATTGGGAAAAGCCATAATTTGAAAACCTTGCATCCTTATAATTTTAAATGAAAATATCTGTTAATTTTGTTCCCTTAACCTTAACGAAGTCCGATACATGTAGTACTGATATGTTATTCCGAGGCTGATTTAGATCATTTTAAATACGTATCTATAAATAGGGTGGATTCCTAAAGTCCAACCGATCCTACAGTTTTGTTCAACTTTTCTTTTTATTCGCAACATTTTTTTGATTTTGAAATTGTACACGCACGAATCCATCTCAAATAAAATAAAATAAAAATAACAACAAAACATAAAAATAGCTCAAAAAAAGGCACGGACGTATGTCTGTGGGTATTAGACTTACTCAAATATATATAAAAAAAAATAGGTAACTATCATGAATCATCTAACCCCATAATAGGATGTGGTGCAAGGTTGAAAGCCTCTTTGATGATGGGCATGGTGATGTAGTACGCCTGCACTGCGGAGTCACAGCGGACTGTGTAACTGTATGGACGATTTGTTAGGACCTAGAATGGTTACGTTGTAATAGTTAGTAGTAATCCAGTGGTAATGCGCTCGCTTGGGAGACCTAGTGAAGCGGATTCAAATCCTGGGCCTTGCACCTTTGATATTTTCATATCCAACACATTTACCATTTATCTTACAGCAAAGGAAAACATCGTGAGGACACCTGCATGTCTGAGAGAACCTAGCAAGTTTTCGAAAGAGATGTTAAATCCGCCAACCCGCAGTTGGCCAGCGTGGTGGACTATGGCATGATCCCCCTCGTATTGAAGGGAAGGCCCGTACCCAGAAGTGGGACGTACTGCATATAATATAAAATTGCCCAATCTCATTTGTTATTATAATAAGTACATTACATAACATAAAGTACGTAACATTAAAAAGATCTAAAAATGTGTCATCAACTATAGTTCATTTACGTTAAGAAAATAGTGAGCAATCGGTATCATTGCGTTAAGGAAATAGTGTGTCATTACATAAGTTGATTAATTAACTCAAATCAAAATAAAATTCATTATCATTATATAACGATTTTATTTTGATTTAAGAGAATTAAGTTGATTAATTATCTCAAATTAATATAAAGTCATTATCATTATATAATGACTTCATTTTGATTTAAGATAATTAACTTGATTAATTATCTGAAATCAAAATAAAGTTATTATCATCTCAAATCAAGATTTGAGATAAGTAAGATAATTACTCGTAAGTTGATTTTTATCCATTAAACTTAATCTTTTGAAATATATTTGAATTGAATTTTAACTCCACTGTGAAATACACCTTCACCTGCCGTTACACTTGATGACTCACTATTTTCTTAACGCGAATGGACTATACATCACACTTACCCCTAAGACACCAATTGCATTTCCAGAAACAATAAAATCTTTGCTGGGCTCAGAAAATTTCAGATCAGTACTAAATTCATAATTTGGTATCGCTTCGTCTATGTCTTCATCTGGTGGTACATAACTGGCTTCACAGAGACCGGACACTAGTATGTAAAGACCTTTAGGTTCATCGCCTAAAAGTTGTACATACAGTAAATAATTGAAACTGCCTCGTTGGTGCTACGAAAGCTACCGTCTCCGGCTGCGGATTCGAAGGTCCTGTATGCTAGCTTCAGGTCCAGCCAAGTATAGCTATTGGGTTTTTTGTCAGGAAACCAGGCCGGAGTTAGAAAGTGCGGTGTTACCTGCCTGTGCCTCGAAGAAAGCCTAACATGAATAATTTATGATACCAATTTGATTCTAAATAATGTTTAAGGCGTATTGCAAAGCTATTTTTTTCGTTTAAGTCGATCTCGCACTAATCTTTGAATCTGACAGTCCAATTAAAAAAAATCTTACTGAATTTTATGGCAAGCCAATATTGAGGAAGATAATATACTGTCTAACATCCCGCTATAACCGTATATGACCGTTAGCATTTAATTTGGCTAGTTTAATAAATAATAACTAAACATGTACATATATATATCATATATGTTGTGGTGTAGTGGCTAGCATGTACGGCTGCACACCCGGAGGTCCTGGGTTCGAATCCCGGGTCGGGCCAAGTTTAGTTATTGAGTCTTTCTGTCTAGTAAGTCTCAGTGGCAGCCCGGAGTTGGGAAGTTGGCGGTGTTTCACCCCCGTGCCTCGGAGAGCACGTAAAGCCGTCGGTCCTGCGCCTTAACTCTCACCGGTCGTGTCGAATAGTCGTCCCACTGGAGTATGAGAGTGACAGGAATAGAGAGTGCACTTGTGTCTGCGCGTACTTTTGTGCACTAGGTATAATATCTCCTGCGCAGTTGGCTAGTCTCAATGAGATTGGCAGCCGTGGCCGAAATCGGTCAGGAGGACATCATCATGTGTTGATATTTAAGTGGAAATAAAACTTGTATTAATCACAATATATTGTATTTATTGTTACATATAATTTAGACAACTTTGACAACTGACAGGCAAAGGAATAATAATGGAATTGAAAAAATGTCCAAACTTAAATACTATTATTGAATGTTTATTTTCCTTTTTTTACCAATATAAGAATAACGTTTGCGTTCCTAATACTTAACAATATGTTGCCAAAACATAGAGAAAAAGTAAGTAAATTTTGAATCTGATCGCGACAACATTATTATGAGCAAATAATAGAAACCCAATTAATACTTACCTCTTGAAATAAGTATATCATTTATATTATAATTAAGTATCTCGGAATTCTCAATGAAGTAGTCTGCTACTCTTTCATTACCTTGAAGCCATGACACTGCACGAAGTTGAGTCTAATAAAGATGTATATTTTTAACTATTTTATTAAAGTAATGATATAAAAATAGGTAATTAATGGTTTAAGACACTTACTTCAGGTGAAGACGGAGCAACTAAACTACCTTTGTGTCGACAAAGTTGAACTTTTTGTTGTATTGCAGTAACCAATATTCGATATTCGACTTCATCCAGAAAACCTTAAAGGTAACCGAGTAAGTATCAGATGATGTTTTTTGAGGTTTATAATGATATTTCTCTGACTGATTTTGGCCACGACGCCCAAATAATGCGAGTCAACCACACTTAGTCCGACGTGGGATTCGAACCTAGGACTTTCTGCAGCTGTACACGCTGGTCACTATACCAACAAGGCAACTTTCAGTTTAAAATAAAATAAGGCAACTTTCAGTTTTCAACATTTATGATTATTTTTTCCTGATAAACGCAATTTTTATATCTTTTCCGAAAAAACGCCGGACAAAGATCTGTCGCCCAAATACTAATCAAAATATCAACCTTCTTCTTTTAATTGCATAGCGTCTAGTAACATGATGTTCAGAGTAGAGGTGGTGGCTTGTCTTGTTTTCACCGTTATAGCTGTCCAGGGTCGATCTCGTTGTAACAACCCCAACTGACGAGTCACCGTTAGTCTAGAATATTTTAATTTTTATTATCAACTATTGCAGAGCTTTAAACAATATTTGTTTTTTAAGAAATTAAATGTGGTTATAACTAGGATAAAGAATACAAAAAGTATGAACGAATGCTATTACTTTTTTTATTAATTATTAACTTAATTTAAATTATAGAATAATTCAAAAGATGTTCTTATGATATTGTATATGAGACAAGTATATCTATAACGAATTAATTATAATATATTATTTATTATGCCAATATTATATAGATTAAATAATAGAGACCTAAGAACGGTGCCTTGAGTGACACCATAACTAATCTTCGGAAATAAGAATGTCTATTATCATTAACTAATTCAATATTAGAAGTTACAAATGAATAAATACGATTAGTTATAGTGTATCAAATCTAAGAAAGACATTTTGACGTTCCGCATTTTTTAACGTGTTAATTTTAAATAATTAATCCTAAAATTTCAAAGAATTATTACGTTATTTATATAGCTATCATCACCTGTAACATACCTGTACTGTAATATAAAGTTGAATCATGTAAAAACTTATTAAAAACAATAACAATACCTCAAATTGTAAATTAAGACAATGTGACGTCGATAATTTCTTATTATATCGAATATTTTCAATGGCAATTAATAAATTAAAGCTTTAGACAAGTCTAACTTACAGCTGTCAAAGTTTATTTCTTAGATTTGATGGTTTATATATATTTAGTAATTACCGATCAGCTTCTAGTTTATTGTACAAAGTCTCTTGAATCTGAATATTGTCCACTAATTGTGGAAGAAGATTACATACTTCCTGTTCTCCTGTTACAAAACCCTAAAGCAAAGGTGTAATTTTAGATTATTTTTAAATCTATATATATAAGATAAAGTCGTGTTAGTTACACCATTTTTAACTCAAGAACGGCTGGACCGATTTTTATGACATTTGATTTTTTGGATTTCTCTTAGTCCGGAATAGGATAATAAGTATTAAAACATCAGAAAAGATAACTTCATCATGTTATCACTATAATTTCATCATGCGCATCATAAATTTTACTCTCATAATTTTTTCCAAACATGCCAAAAGAAGTAAAACTTCAAAAAAATACAAAATCAATACAGTTATATATCGATTATTATTATAAATAGCGAAGATATCGAGTAATAAGTATACGCGCAAAAAATATATGAATAAAAATATAAATTCATACAGCAGAATATGAATTACCTTTCCGACGTCGTAGCCAAATGCTAGTTGTATATCAATCATCCGGTCGATGTACGCCATTACTTTTGGTACAGATACTCTGAACAAACAATTACTTATTATTACAGAGAAGAGAAGCGAAATGAGAAACAAAATATAAAATATCTTCCATTATATAGGTAGTAAATTCATAATCAATCCATTTTTAAGCGAAAAAGGTACAATGACCTCAAAATTTCTTGAAAATTATTTATTGTATACTTGGGGATGGATTATTTTAAAATTGATAAGAAATCATCTTTCAGACAATTCATTAAAAAGAGTTACGAAAATAGATTCACAGTTTGCGAAGTATAATAATAATAATAATAATGTCCTCCTGACCGATTCCGGCCACGGCGGCCAATCTCATTGAGACTAGCCAACTGCGCAGGAGATATTATAGTGCACAAATGTACGCGCAGACACAAGTGCACTCTCTATTCCTGTCACTCTCATACTCCGGTGGGACGACTACTCGACACGACCGGTGAGAGTTAAGGCGCAGGACCGACGGCTTTACGTGCTCTCCGAGGCACGGGGGTGAAACACCGCCAACTTCCCAACTCCGGGCTGTTACTGAGGCTTACTATACAGAAAGACTCAATAACTAAACTTGGCCCGACCCGGGACTCGAACCCAGGACCTCAGGATGTGCAGCCGTACATGCTAGCCACTACACCACCGAGGCAGTCTTGCGAAGTATATCACGTAACATATCCACTGAAATCAGTCAAATTAAGTAGGTACCCCTTACCTTATAAAGTCGGTTAAATAGCAATTTTTAAATAAAGTTTTTAATGTTAAAATATCATACCTAGCCAACTTGCACAGCCTAAGAAATCGCAGCATTCTCAATAATTTTGTAGCAGTGAGGACGCTGGAGTTGAGATTATTCCATTTATCCCACGGTGTCAGAGCGTCTATCACATCCAAAACAAGATCTAAAAATCCGAATCGGATATGTAATTTAACAGAACTAGGTACGATATTTATTCGTATGTCATTATATAATTTCTCGCTGGATCTTCTAAGCAGAATAGCCGTGTCGGTGGTAGCTTCCTCGCGGACTTACAATATAAATTTACGATTTATTTAGTAAAAATTTATTTCACTAAAGCATATGTTGATTTCATATTGAAACACGCTGGACGATTTTCGAAGTCCTTGCTCGAATGTAAACTCTTAAGGGAGAGAAAACAGTCGTAGTCACTATGCGTTCGTTGAAACATCGAAAAGTCGACACTTAAAAAGTTTTAAGTTTTTAAAAAATAGCCTATGTGCTATTCCAGACTATAATCTATCTCTGTACCAAATTTCATTCAAATCCGTTAAGCCGTTCTAGCGTGTTTGAGTTACAAGCATCGATCCAAACATACAAACCTTTAATATTTTTATCAGTAAGATTTCCATTTGTTATACTTACCACCAGTGGCCATAACGATGATGAAAAAATCCAATTTATTCCAATGGGATTTAAAGTAACCACATACAGTCAACGCTAACATTTTAACTATCATCTCAAAAACGTATACAATAAAGAAAAATCTGAAAAATTTTAGAAGATTGGTTTAGCTGTTTACAACCATCCATTTATTTATCCATTCTCAGTCACATTGGATAGGATATGATAAAATTATAAGGGTTCCATTTTTGCCTCTAAAAACCTATCATTCTTGAACAAACAATCTCACAGAATTTGGCGCCATATGAAAATATAGTATATATGTATATATATATATGTGTTTTGTTATAAATACCCACTTTTATCTATAAAAAAATTAATGATGGCGATGATGATCACTTAGAAAGACTAAAATCAATTATATATTATATTATATTCTTTATTGCACTAAACAAGTAATAAAAAATAATACATAGAAAATAACGTGGACAAAGGTGGACTTATCTCTGTAAGAGATCTCTTCCAGTCAACCCATGTTTGTGGGAAATAGTGTTAAGTAGCGGGACAGAAAGAGAAAGTGAAAAGAAATGATAAGAAAATATATGAGAATAA
This sequence comes from Fabriciana adippe, assembly GCA_905404265.1. Classification (NCBI taxonomy): domain Eukaryota; kingdom Metazoa; phylum Arthropoda; class Insecta; order Lepidoptera; family Nymphalidae; genus Fabriciana; species Fabriciana adippe. Next base: position 4,432,734 of record FR990005.1, on the reverse strand, counting down.
GCAAAATATGTAAAACAAAATAAATACAATATATAAATATACATACACACTATATTTCCATATATAATATAATCACTTACAAATTAAGCGACTTGATAGTATACATCACAGCCAACGTGACCGGAGCTTTCAGTAGAACCTCGCACAAAATAACTGGAGTGTTACACAGTATCATAATGTAAATAAACCCGTCGAACCACATGTTGGAGACCAGTCTGTAGCACCACTGCCGCCATTGGTGGCGTGGTACTTGAGCGTTGGCTGGTTCAGGCATCATTATGTCGACTAATTTACGACGAAGCCATACTGCGTAAGCCTTTACAAGTATCAAAAAATTCTTAAACTTAGAAAAATTTACATACTACAAATCTTATAGAGCATGTAAAAATAAAACAGAAGGGAGAACCTTAGACAAGGTTTTCATTTCAGTGTTTTAAATCATATATTAACGAAAGCGAATATTAAAAAAAAATAAAGTATAACTAATATATATATATATATATATATATATATATATATATATATATATATATATATATATATATAATATGTACATTGTACATATTCTCATCTATTAAAATTTAACTACTCTAAGTTCCAATTAATAAAAGTCCATTAGATTCTATAATATATTTCGTTAGAAATACTTAAAAAAATACTTAATTGAATATAATCTCAGGAAAATAAATGCTTTTGCTACAAAATCACAATAACCTTGGGTTTCCACAAAGTGCCCAATTGGTCCAAATTAACTCTACCATCTTCTGCGTCTGCAGCTACTTCTACAGCTTGCACCAAAGTTCTGACACCATCTTTACTAATTTTCCCATGTTCATACTGCCGCCAGTATGATATCTTCATTGCTTTTAGAACACGTTGATTCGCTTCCCTATAAAGATAAAGGAAACATTTTATTTTAAACTAACGACTCACCCTCGCTTCGTTTCGGGTTCGTCCCTAGATAAAAACAAATCTATCCCACGGGGACCGTACATTTTTCCGGGATGATATATAGCCTATAGCCTTTCTCAGTTAACGGGCTATCTAATGCAAAAATAATTTTTCAAATCGGATCAGTAGTTCCTGAGATTAGCGCGTTCAACCAACAAACAAACAAACAAACAAACTCTTCAGCTTTATAATATTAGTATAGATAGCTGATCTAACAGACGGTTTCTTGTCCAACTGTCAGTTTTGTTTGTGATCTTAGATATTAATACAAAAATTATATAGCAAAAATCTTTTTTATTTAAATTTCCTCTGGGTAACTATTTCAATTTTGTTTTTCGTAAACAAACACCATATCAGCACAACCCTTTCTAAAGTGGTGTGCTTACGAATGGACAGTTTTTGATATTTATTTATACAGATAACAACTATATCTGTATTTATTTCATTTGTGGTTTTTTTGATAGTTCTGTCCATCTCATTTACATCAATATGTATTTACAAACAATTATTTAGTAACTTAAGTCGGCATCCAATAACACTGCTAGTTATACCTATCACATCATGTCATAGATGTTTAACATCGCTATTTTCTAATTCAAACCTCATCATTTCCGCAAATTCCTTTTTTGTCGGTTCATTAGGTATCTCCCTCTCGCAATCTGGGCAAGTTGTGTATCGGTAGCCCATGTAAGCGTCATCATCGTTGTCTTCATCACGCATTTGTATTTGGTATGGATGTTTTATTGTGGTGCCTGTAATGTGCCTTTTTCTTAGCAAACTATGTGTTACTAGCGACTCACCCTCGCTTCGCTTCGGGTTCGTCCCTAGACATAAACAAATCTATCCCACGGGAACCATACATTTTTTCGGGATGATATATAGCCTATAGCCTTTCTCAGTTAACGAGCTATCTAATGCAAAAAGATTTTTTCAAATCGGATTAGTAGTTCTTGATATTAGCGTTCAACCAAACAAACTCTTTAGCTTCATAATTTTAGTATAGATTAATCTATTATCTGAATACGTAAAAGGGGAAGAGTTAAAATAAAATGAATTCTTCAAGGCCTGATCTCCTCAATCAGGCCATATTCCTGAGTCCACCATATTAAACAAATGCAAATAGATGGACTTCACATGACTTTAAAACCTAAGTAGATTCTCTCAGATACGAAAGATTTCTAACAATGTTAGGAAACCTAAAACCTTTCCACCATATGGTAAGTGATGAAAATATTAAAAGTTATCCACACGTGTGAGACCCAGGATTTGACTTCCTTTTCCCAGCAACTGCATTGTCACAGCCTTAACGTAGCGTTTTTAAGAATTTCATTGTTTTTCATCTAACACATTTCTGGTGATCAAGCATCAATCAAAAAATTACTAAATACGCAATCTCATGCAAAAGTTCTCTTAAAACTGTCACCAATTGTGTTTAGGTAATTATTCTAGTTAAAATAAATATAGAACAATGTAAATTGAACCTCAAATGCAATGCTTAAAATTAACAAAAAAGTCTTAAATTAAAAGCGCGATGAAATGTTCAAATAACCGCTCAGTCGGTGAGCACAATTTTTGTCGCTGATTGTGTTAGTGCTTTTTGGATCGATATCATCAAAATCTTTTTGAAAATAATTCTCATATTTTTAAGTCGGAACTTTATTACCAAAAGACATTAATAATAATTTTATATTGTATTGGATTACTTAATGATTGATACAAACCTGCTTGTACGAGATCCCAGTTAGCATCCGCAAGAAACTTATCCATCTTGAGCATGGAAATGCAGCGGTCTCGCGTTAGCATGATACGTTTGACACAATTAGTCATATTGGCTTTTTTGGCTAAGGATATTTCTGCTAAGCCTAAGATTTTCAATACTTTTTGCATTGTAGTCGCATTTACCATTAAGGATACGATGACGAGTCCCGCTGTTTGAATGATGAAAATCTTAAAAAGAGTTTACAAAGTCGTAAGGTATTTATTTAAAGAAACTTAAGGAATCATATATAGTTTCCTTACCTCTCCAGCATCAGCTACAGCTGGAGTTTGAAGAACGATGAGAGCTAAGCAAAGCGATAATGGCCCCCTTAAGCCTCCCCATACACATGCAGACGACTGTTGCCATGATATCCCATATCCTATATGCCTCAAAACAGGCGTCATTACAGCGTAGACCATCATTCTTGAAAAATACACTGTAGTATAGGTCACAAAAACCAAAGCTACTTGACGTACACTGATCACATAACTCAATTTTTCAAATATAACCACCCCAACCATTGTGAACACCAATGTATTAGCTACATGCGCCAGAATGTTCCAGAAATGAGCCAAAATTTGTTCAACATCTGCAGCGACTGTGGACTTGCTCTTACTCACCATGACACCAGCTATTATAGTGCCTAATAGTCCTGATACATAAAAAAACTTCTCTCCTATATAAAACGTTAGATACGAGCCAGCCAAAGTCAGCGTCACAACACAAAGTAAATCATAATAGGTCAATGTTAATAACATAGAAATTATGTTTCCCATAGCAATACCAAGTAAAGCTCCACCGCCTGCGAAACGGAGGAGAAGTAATGTAATTTGCGAGGCCTCAGTCAAAGCTAACGCCAAGTAACCAAAGACTGCTGTAAATTCTATCATGGCTGTCGCATCCCCTATCAAACCCTCACCCAGCAACAATACACTAATATACTTCCCCTTAGACATCTCCTTTAGCTGCTTCACAACTTCCATAGGATATATTGGTGAACAAATAACTCCAAATAGAAATGCTGTGGGAAAATTCCATGACGATTCAATCAAATTATACGCCATGAAAGCCACTATCAAGGCCGTTAACAGAGCTCCAGGGACACCAACCAATAAAATTTGGGGAAAACTTCTCCAAAACGAATGAGAGTCCACTGAGTATGAAGTATAGAAGGTAATGATTGGCAAAAATAGAAGTAGGAGTACGTTGACATCTAAGTAGCATATCTGCACTATCGGTTTGAATTCAGGGTGTCGGTTTGCACAGAAGCCACATATGCCTCCTACACAAAACATAACAACTCTGTAAGGAACACACATACTTGTCCAAAGCATTATAGCCCTTATTACAACACCAATAAGAAGAATGGAAAACAGAAAAAGAATAGGTAAGGATTGTGGATAAGCTAACGAAGGTCGGTTAGGATCATCAAATGTAATTTCTTCTGAGGCATTCTTAGTTCGATTAGCTTCAGTATTTATTGTAAATAAAATTATAATAAAGTGCAATACTATAAACGTTGACATTATGTAATATTTATTTCACATAATCATGGCCATATTGATTTATTAAATTGGTACAGTACGTATATTCATAAATACCATTCAGCCTAAAAGACTTTCTTATTTTATTTTTATAATAATATTTATTTACTTTTGAACTAGTTACGCTTAGTACAAGAGGCGGATACACCACGACCTTCACCGATCTGTTCGACTGAAACAACCGATCTGTTGAAATCAGACGAAACATATTTTTTATAAAGTTTCAATAATAGATAAATACGCCTAAAATAGCTTGCCTATCGAAACCCTGAGCAGGCTATTTTTAAATTAATTAAAATTATTTTTTTTTATTTTTCACCGTTCTGTTAACCAGCCGAATTTTGTTCTAACCGATAGAAAATAATATAAAGAAATGCCTAGGTAGCCTTGCCTATTCATTTCTTGACCACACTACCAATAAATATTTATTATATATTTTAATAAATATTTATTGGTTTCTATGTGGCTTTTGTCGCTTTTGATGAGATCCTATTGGAGTTTTTAATAGAGTTACTATAAGTAACTTCACGGATCTGCTAACCGCTTGAATTACATATCAAAATATAGCTAATTTTATAATAAACGCGATGGTATAGCATTGCCTATAATAAACCTATCATTAATTATCATTGCCAGGCTATTGAGATTTGAAAATTGGAGCAAGCAATGGTGTGCGAGAAAGAAAGTAGAGCGGCCGAAGTCCGTGCAATAGCAGAGGACATAATATCACAGCTGTGCGCGCAATATCCCCCAAATGTAAGCCACTGCGCATGTTCTATCCCATATAAATAAAACTATCTTTTCGGATTTTTTCGCGGATTTATTTTGATTTTTGGTTCCCGACGTTTCGATTGCTTTACAGCAATCATGGTCACGGGAGAGACTAAGGTGTTAGATGTCTCAAAGGTATTATATAGTTGTTACAAACAGCCTACCCACAAATAACAAAATGAATTCAAAAAAACTTGAAAATTGGCACCAAAGTACCTTTGTTGTATACAATATTTGTTTATTTTAATTTTAAAACATTTTTATAATTTTAATTACTTGAATATGGAATATTATTTATATCATTTTAGCTGTTATTATTATAATTATTACAATTTTTAGAAAATTTATTGATTCATAATATATATTTAGTGTTGCCATTATTATATTTATAACTATAAAGAAAAATAAAATATTAATTATTTAAGCCACATTATTTTGTAATTTAAAAAAGTTAAAAAAACTTTAAAAAAAAAAAAAAAAAAAACCGACTTCCTGGCACAGAAAAGTAAAAAATAACCAAACGGGGGTTTATATTTAGAATAGATACCTAATCAGATATTTTCGAAGTCGGTGTGCTTTGATTTGTATTGGTTGGCACCAACTTCGAAAATATCTGATTAGGTATCTATTCTAAATGAAAACCCCCGTTTGGTTATTTTTTACTTTTCTGTGCCAGGAAGTCGGTTTTTTTTTTTTTTTAAAGTTTTTATTTTTCCATTTTTGGTGTAAACGTAATAAGCAGGTAATTTGTAAGAAGAAAGATTTTTAAAAACATATTCGATTAAGCCATTTATTCAGATCCCTAATGACACTCACAACCGATCTAGGTGTAAAGTTCTCATCAATACAAATTAATCAAGTCCAAACACCAGGTAATTGCTATAAATCGTTGAGGAGTTTCCTCGACTGTCTTTCGGCTCCATCATCAGATCAACTCCAGACCTTCATTAAATAGTAGTGCTTTAAAATACTTAATGAAAAAAAAAATTAACAAGCGCTCTAGTCGCCACTACGATTTTCGAAGGTTACCCTCGATTTCTCTGGGATGCCATCATCAGATCTTGATTTCCTTATTATGGTACCACCCTTGGGATATCTCCTTTCAAACAAAAAAAGAATCATTAAAATCGGTTTATGAACGACGAAGCAATGCGCGAACATACATAAAATTACATCCACGTAAACAAAAATGTTCATAATTTTTTTTTTTCATAAAATGAAAACTACTCGGCCAAACTATCTTAAATTTTTATGGGACCAAATGGCAGCTATTCCGCATCAAACAAAAGAAGAATCACGTAAATCGGATCATAAATCTCAGAGTAATCGGTGTACATACATAAAAAAAAAATACCAATCGAATTGATAACCTCCTCCTTTTGGAAGTCGGTTAATAAATAAATCCGCGAAAAAATCCGGAAAAGATAGTTTTATTTAAATGTCAAATATTCGCGTAAATCTAAGAAAGTACCTATTCTATCCCATACTTATATTATTATCCAGAATTATTTTGGAGCGATTGACAATAAACTTAATTTATAATTATTAATTATATTACATATATCTATAATTACATTAATTATATTTATATTAAATTATTTACAAAACTTCTTTCTAACCTCAAAGATGTAACTTCTTTTTAAAAATCTTTATGATTTAAATTTTCACAAACCACTTTTATTGCTTTGAGCTGAACTGTATACACTATACATAGTATGAGGTCTGACTTCTAAAAGAGAACAACTTAATAGTATAATATTTAAAGAAAAAAACTTTTTAAGTCACACATTTATTTATAGGTTAAATGATAGAATTACAACAATAATTATAAATCAATAATAAGAATTACATGTTTGAAAAAAATAGTCAAAAAAAGTATGATGGCATATTTCAATAAGAATAATCTATACATATAATAAACTTTTAACTAAGTCGAATCTGTAAATTATTTTTTTTTTTTTTTTGGAAATTCTTATTAAAATAGACATTATTATCGATAGAGAGGCTGAATCTATAGTTTTTAGATTTTTTTCTGTCTGTATGTGACCGCATCACGAGAAAACCACTGGACAGATTTTGATGAAATTTGGTATGATGATAGCTGGTTATCCGGGTCAACATATAGAGTACTTTAAAACTGCGGGAAAATATCTCATCTCTGAGAAATCTATACTAAACGTTAAAACGTAAGTAAGGACGAACTCGAGCAGAGCGAGGATGAGTAGCTAGTAGAAAATATTTTAGAGTTACCCCTCTACAGACTTTCATACATGTGTCTGTCCTTATAATCACATATTACTTGAAAAAAAAACACCTTAATATATTTCAATAGGGCTTATAAGCACAAGCACAAACACTACACAACAAATAATGTTAGGTTAATTTTTACATATAATAAATAAGTCATAAAAAATATGAGCACTATTTTCAAAATTATCATTGACTGCATATAATTTATAGACTTGGAAATTATAACTCTTTTTTATATTGTTTATTCAATACCTTTGAGTCTGTTTGAAAATCTTATTATAAAATACTCATCTTCGCTCGGGTTCGTCCCTAGCTTGATTTCCCATACAAACTTTCATCTCCATTTTCAGCCTCTCAAGGGATGATTTCCGAGATAAAAATATCTTATGTCCTTCCCAGGGTCTCCAACTATCTTCTTACCAAATTTCATCTAAATCGGTTCAGTAGATCCAGAGATTACCCTCTACAACCTCACAAACTTACAAACGCACAATCTCACAAACTTTATTTCTTTCTAATATTAGTATAGATGAAAAACAAGAAATAAGATGGTATTTATTAACTAACGAATAAGTAATTTATAATGCTTTGTTTTTTATTTGAAAAAGAAAAAAAAAGTTTGAATACAATTTATAAATAATCTCACATAAGGTATAGGATCTTTCCATATCACACAAAATCTAATAAAAGGGAGCAGGATGAAGAAAACCTCACTAATTAATGGATGCCACTATTTTTTTTTTAACCAAATTCCAAAAAGATTAGGTTCAATGTTTATCTGTATGTATCTTTTTGTTTATTTATTTATTTGGTTATGTTTATTTTGCTAGTAAAATTAAATTAGCTTATTAACAATAATTTTTGGCTAAATGTATGTGGAACGTATTACACAAAAATTAAAGCAAAAAATATATTAAGAGAGCAGTTCCTTACAGCTCTTTAGGAAACAAAAGTCGAATACCAGTACCTGGCTGTCTAGGACTTTTATACGGAGAAAATTTTTGAGGAGTTTTTCTTGGTGACCTTCTAGGTGATGTAAACTCCTTTATCCTATTTTTTCTTTCTTCAATTTCATTGTCTATTTCTATTCTTTTCTTTTCCATTTCTTTTAATTCTTTGTATGCTGTTTCGAGCATTCGTTTTTTCCAGTCGTCGTAAGGTTCTATTTGTGGTTCTGTCTGTTTCTCTTCCTTAGGACTTTGTGTATCTACCTCCATAACATTTTCTTCTGGAATGGATATTTAAAAGATTTTTTAAAGTAAAATGTATAAAAAACCCTAAACCTCCAATTAAGATAGATTGCAATTATTTTTATTACCTAGGTCTGGCAAAAATAATTTGGCTTTATAATTTACATTCAAAATATTTTCACATTCTTATCCAATAACATCAATATCTTCCAGTTAATCACCGAAAGGGCTGGACCAATTTTGACAGGACTTTCACTGGCAGATAGCTGATGTTATAAGGAGTAACTTAGGCTACTTTTATTTTAGAAAAAGAATTAGGGTTCCTTGCAAAAAAATTGAAAGCCATGAATTTGCGAACAAAATCCGCATACTTAGGTATCACCCCCAAGTGAAGTAAGTGTAAGACGCTAGTAATATCCATATAATCTAATAACACTTACCAATATTTTCTGCATTTTTGAGTTTTCTACCTTTTTTCTTTACATTAGCAAATTTTTCATCTATAATTTTTGTCCAGTCAGCATCAAGTTTCGCCCACTGTGCTGGTTTCAATCTTGATTTCTCTATAATTTTGCTCTTTGATATTTTGACCTTGTTTAATCTGAAAATAAAATCAGTACAAATTTAAATATTCAATGTATAATTTTATTATTATCATCTCTAAATGATAACTAAAAAATTTTCAAAATATAATTTAAAAAAAGCATATACCTGCATGCTTGAAATACAGCCATACACACATATTGTGGTAAATTTAAATCTATTTCCTGCAAATTATTAAACAAAAGTAATGTAATGAAATCTGCATTAAATAAATTTAACTAAAATATCTATTTTGATATACTTTATGAAATATCTACAAAATATATAATAATTATAATTAACATAAATTATAGACTAATATTTTAATATTTTAATAATTATAATTAATATAAATAGGAAAAAACAAATTCCATGTAAAACTATTTTAAAAATAATTATTACTTATTTCACTTTAGTTATCAAAAATGGAAAAAATAAAAGTTTTATATCTAACTAGCAAATCACCCTCGCTTCGCTTAGGGTTCGTCTCTGGACAAAAACAAATCTATCCCATGGGAACTGTACATTTTTGCAGAATGATATATAGCCTATAGCCTTCCTCAGTTAACAGGCTATCTAATGCAAAAAGAATTTTTCAAATCGCATAAGTAGTTCCAGAGACACATTCAACCAAACAAACTCTTCAGCTTTATAATATTAATATATAAGTATAGATATATAAAATTCTCATGTCACAGTGTTTGTAACAAAACTCCTCTGAAAGGGCTTGACCGATTCTTATAAAATTTTGTGTGTATATTCAGTAGATCTGAGAACAGGACGTAAACTATTTTTCATACCCCTAAGTGATAAGGGTGGTCCTTAGGGATGAACACGAGCAGAGTGAGGGTGAGTCACTAGTAGATAGATTTATAGATATTAGAATTAACCTCCTTACAGTCTTTGCCTGTCTCTGGTATTCTTTAAGTATCTTTTCAGCCAAAGATTGTATTCCAGTACATTGTAATGTTACACATAGAAGTGATATTGTCAGTTTATCACTGTTAAGTTCTAAAAGGTTCTCCACCACTTTCCGACAATTAGCATATGTAGGAGCTTTCAAACCAGAGTATTTGATTGCTGTTTTCTGTAATTATTTTCATAAAATTAATTATATAAAATTTTAAAAACTCCACATGCTCAATGGAAGGGACATAAAAAGAACAAAAAAATGTACTTAAACTACAAAAATTAGATAGTCTTTACAACAAATGAAACATCACATTATCCAGATCTGCTCCAAACATAGCTGCAGCCAAATCCAAGCAAATAACCGTTTTACTTGTATCCGTCATGACATTGCCAGCAATTGACTTGGTTTGTAACAGACGTTCAAATTCTGCAGCTTTCCTGTAATAATAACATTGTTAACTAATTAAACAGAATACTGGACGAAAAAATTTAAGGTAAAAAGAAAAGTATACATACTTTAAAACTTTTTCTTCGTCACTGAGACCTAATTTAGAAGCTAATAATTTCAGTGTTTTATTATATGTAGCCATGATATTTGTTTTCAGAGAAAACGATGTAAATAATATGTAATAGGAAGAATCGCGCGCTAATTTTCAGTTCAGTTCAGTTCTTTATTTAATGGCTGTGATATGTGCGCAATTCGCGTTAATTTTCGTAAATACAATTCAAATTTCAAAAGTCAATGTGACAGTTTACATCAAAAAGTGCACAGCTGATGCGTTTTTTTGTCTTTGGTAAGTACAGATTATACCTTAGATTAGTATTTTTGAAGATATTAATAAAAAAAGTAAGACTAATAAATTATAATATTCAGACTAAATGGATATAAACTTTATTTCATTCACGAACAACTTAGCTTACTTGTAATGAGAAAAAATATTATCATTAAATTCGAAATAAGATAAGCTGCTAATTTTACTGCAGAACTTACATTTAGTAACAAATATAATATCTTTTATAAAGTTATTAGAATACATAAAGTCATTGTATTAAAGTAATACAAATAGAAATTCTTAATTTCAATTATAAAATATTATAATTTATAGTTAGTAAATTTACACAACTTGTGTAAAATACATCTATTAAATTGTATAGTGAAATTTTAATACAAAATAATTATATAAAAAGAGTGGATAAAACAACGATTTAAATCAAAAATCAAAATTAGCGTCAACATCATTTGCATCATCTCAATTTATACTTGACCACGCCCCTTTATCTCTATTCAACAGAACATGCAATGATAAAACACCTTTTCGTAATATTACAGTAGACGACATGTTGATTTTTTCTGTAGGTTCTGTGAAGCCGATACGGATCGCTGTCATTGCTACGAAAATGTCTTTGTAGTTATCAGGGTGTAGGTCATTTAATTGTAGTCTTATTCACCAATCCGTGCTAAATTTTGTATATTAGAAAGTATTTAAGGAAAGAAGAGGATCCACTCCACCCGAGTCAGGGGTGTGTATGCCGTGATGTTCGACTGATATAGAATTGTATCAAAATAATCCGAATCTATTTATAAATATTATTTTCTCATCTTTTACTTATGTTCAAACATTTATAGTAACGTCTGGGCTATAATTATCTTGTGAAAGTTTATAAATATTACAGTATACCATGGTGTACTCGCGAGATGAGTCGGGTCATTATTTTTGAAGGTTGCCATTTTTAGGGATATATTTGTGATTTTTGGGCGTGATCGTTGAGGGTTCCTTCTCGTAACCCTCCCGTGTGTTTACCGCGAGTGTCGTTCTAGTGAATAAAGGAAGTTTTAAGTGCATACTGGAAGTGCAAGCTAGTGTGGTGTTTTCAGGTAGAGATGCAATTGGTGTCAGTTTGGTGGAGATAATAAGAGTGTGGTGAATGATGTGGGCGCAGTGAACGGGCACAGCGGCACCACGGCTTCCTCAGTGGCGGGGGGCGCGCGGGGAGCCGAGTCTCCTTCGCAGGCCAACCAGGACACCGTGGATAACGCCACTCCCACCTGCTGGTGAGTTCTGCATGTGTAAATATATTAGTATTTGTGGAAATGTCTCAACAAATCGTTTTCATATAAGTAATTAGCAATGACTTATTCACTTATTGATTTAAGACTTGGAAGTGTCACCTCTTACTCACTTCAAGCTTTCTTTTTACCAGTAGCAGGTATTGGTTTTACTGTCTTTCTATCGATTTCTTGTGGAATCTTTATTACTATGAGATTTTTTTATTTATAAAAAGCCCTATGATTAAATTATTACAATTAAACCTGTTGTTTATCTTTCTTTATTATTTATAATTATTACAAATAATATACATACATTTGAAGTCCTCTAAAATGTTATTTAAAGAATAAACTCCTAATATTTCCTGTGAAAATTAATGATTTTAAATTTATGATTAATTAATTTTTACCTTTTATAGTTTTGCATGGTTAAAGTGATAACAATACAAATGTGTCATATTCACTATACTTTCCATTTGTGTAATGCCATCTTGTCTGTAAAAATATGGAAATATGTAGGTTGGTTTATTTATAAAATAACTAGATGTGAACTACTAAAATATCAGAAATAATAGCTAAATAATTAGGATTATAATCATACTGCCATTATTTTATCGAAATTGATAATATTCGCTGTTGTCCTTAATTTTACTCTCTTACAGTTTTATATATCTATATAAAATCCACACATTTTCTTTTTGGAATGCTTAAAATAAAAAATTAAAATGATAAATTTCTGTTGCATGAAAGAGATGATCAATAATAGAGAGTAATTAATACTACTTATAATTCTGTCATGAACTTGTATAATGTAATCTCCCTAACAGGCCAACATTCTGATTGATAACTGATAGACTCGGTCATTATCAGTTTCTTTAAAGATTGTAAAGAAATAAGTATATCGAATGTTTATACATTATTATAAACAATATGTTATATTAAATTGTTATTTGATATATTAATTACTAAAATATGTACTAAATAACAGCATAATAATTATTTATACAAATATTACTATTTATCCTTTGTAAATGTTGATCTTTGCAATATAATATGTATATGAATAGTTTTTTACATTTTACTTATGTCACTTATAATATCGACTAGTGACTCACCTTCGCTTTGCTTGGATGCATCCCTAAGTATGTTTTAATTTTTTTGAGTAGAACCCTAATTCTATTTCTAAAATAAAAGTAGCCTAAGTTACTCCTTATATCATCAGCTATCTGCCAGTGAAAGTCCTGTCAAAATGAGTACAGCCGTTTCAAAGATTAGCCGGAACAAACAGACAGACATTTGGACAGACAAAAATTTTAAAAGCTGTTTTTTTATAGGTAGCTTATATAATTTGATATGTATTTAGTAAAAAGCTGTTATTTTGACATTACTAATCTATAGATTACTAAATCTTTAGTCACTTAAACTCAACATTTGGAAAAGAACTGTAGTTTATTCAGAATTAAATATTATTCAAATGTGTCCTATATGCTACATTTTTATTGTTGGTCACACTTTCCTCTCAAGAAAACAAAGTCTCTATAAAATAAAATGTATATTAGTTAGTGATAAGACAACATATTTTATTCATGAATGTTCTAAAAATATCTCTTAATCTCAGACAACTGTAATGTCAGTGTGAAGTGAATCATCTGCTATTTTTATAGTAAACTAGCGACTCACCCTCGCTCTGTTCGGATACATTTTAATGGTTAGTATAGATTTCTCAAGATGAGATATTTTCTTGCAATAAAAATTATCCTATATGTTGACCTAGATAACCAGTTATCATTATAACAAACTTCATCCAATCTGTCCAGTGATTTTCTCATGATGCATTCTCAGACAGACACACAGACAAAAATTCTATAAACTGTATTTAAAAAAAAAAAAAAAAACAAAAAAAAAAATAATGTGCAGATTCGACTCAGTTAGAATTTTATTACATGTATAGATTATTAAATTTTTTGTATTGATAATATCCTATACTTCGTTATATATCCATATATTTAAATTATCTATTTAACACATATATATAAAAAAAAGAAAACAATATAACCCAAAAATTAAAATATTATTTTATATTACAAAATTCATAAATTATTTTGTCATTTATGAAACCTTCTTTTTATTTATTGTGAAATTAATTTTCAAAATACCATTTTTACAGCAGTTCAAGTCAAATATATAATGTAGCTTGTTATTTCTGTTCTTCAAAAAAAGAGTTTTTAAATAACATTGTAAAACAACTTTTTTATTACTTATGCATATGTATAGATTGTGACACATATTCAATTGGAAGGGAAAATAATAAAGTAATCCGAGTTCAACAGATGCTGCACATTGCATCTGTTAATGCAAGGTGGGACATCCCATTTAGGATTATTCCTATGTCCCTGCCGTGAGACATTGAAGTATACTTTACAATTTCATTTTTCACTAGTCTTTGCCTATGGCTTTACTCATCTGGATAGTATGTTAATATATCTCCATTCTGGATTATGCCTAATTCTATTGAAACTTTACATTGTTAAAAAATAATAATCACATTCACACGGTTTGTTCACATAAAAGGTGTTATTATTGTAATAACAACTGTCACTTGTGTCATTATTTTATTAGTTATTATAGATGTAATTAATATAATTTTATGTGATTTTTTTTTAAATATCCATTACATATTGATGCTAGATAAATATTTATTTAGGCTTATAATACAATATTTCTTATTTGCTTAATAGTAGCATTTTTTTAATGGATAAATGGTAAAATCTATAAAGATAGTAATTGTGTAGCTTAAAAACAATAGCAATCTAAATAAATAATTTAATTTTTAAATTACATATAAAACAATAATATTGCATAAATAAATAATTAATATTTTATTTTTCTTTGTTGTTATACATATTGTAGTAATAGCAACACTAAATAATATTATTAATTAATAAAGTTAAGAAAAAAAGTAATATTTATAATAAAAACAGCTAAAATTAAATAAATAATATTAGTGTATTTAATTATAATACTTATTTAAAAAAAAACATTTAAATGTTTGGAATTAAAATTAACAAATATTGTGTCACTGTCTGTAACAAGTATATAACGCTTTTGAAATGTCTAAAACCTTAGTCTCTCCAGTGACCACGATTGCTGTAAAGCATTCGAAACGTCAAGAACCAAAGATCAAAATAAATCCGCGAAATAATCCGAAAAGATTGTTTTATTTAAAATGGATAAAAAAGTCTAAATAACATTCAAAGTATTATGAAATGCTAGACATACATTATTCGATTATACTTGGTTTTTTATCTGTTTTGTCACTTCTATCTCAATACAAATTGTAGATACACATAGGCCTAGTAAAAAAATATTGCTTTTTATGCTACTTTTACTAAAGCAGAAATGAATATATTTTTTAATTTGTATAGTGTTTTTGGTAATTGCTCAACATTTTTTTTATTTTGTGCTAAATGAATTGTAGTGTCTAAACTGTCCGCTGACTGGTGCGTCCCTAGACACGTTTAAATTTTTTAAAGTGGAATCGTAATTCTTTTTCTAAAATAAAAGTAGCCTAAGTTACTCCTTATAACATCAGCTATATCTGTCAGCGAACGTCCCGTTAAAATCAGTCCAGCTGTTTCGGAGATTAGCTGGAACAAAGAGACAGACAGACAAGAATTTTTAAAATTGTGTTTTTATTATACATACCATATATAATTTCATATGCATTTAGTATAAAGCTGTTATTTTGACATTACAAACAGGCCCTTCAATTTTATTTATCTATATAGATTAAAAAAGATATTTTTGAAAGGATTAATCTTGTCACTTTAGTAATTTATTGCTGGTGGACTATTTTGTGTTTCAGATAATGTTGCATTGGATTATTGATATATGCAATTATATTATTTATTATTTACATGAATGTTTATTTTTCAGTTATCTTAAAAAAATACTTTATAATGTTAGAAAAATAAATATTTATTTGTTCAATATCGACCACGTTTTAATGGTTAGTATGGAATAGATAGTCGATCCCTTGCTCTGTAGAAACAAAAGTATATCTATCCCACGAGAACCGTACATTTTTCCGATATAAAAAGTAACCTATATGCTATTCTAGACTATAATCTATCTCTGTGTCAAGTTTCATTTAGATCCGTTCAGCCGTTTTGGCGTGATTGAGCAACAAACATCCATCCATTCAAATTTTCGTATTTCTCATTAATATTATATTAATGGGATTGATATAAATTTCACGTTACCGTAAATTTTGTTTACAAATAACTTAGTGATTCATCCACATGATGACAAATCATATTTTTTTAAATACATAATTGTCTGTTCACTTTTTCTATTAGACTCTGCTTGCATTTCTAGAAATTATCTATACTTAATATTATAAAGCTGAAGAGTTTGTTTTTGTTTGGTTGAACGCGCTAATCTCAGGAACTACTAAGCCGATTTGAAAAATTCTTTTTGCATTAGATAGTCCGTTAACCGAGGAAGGCTATAGGCTATATATCATCCCGGAAAAATGTACGGTTCCCGTGGGGTAGATTTGTTTTTGTCTTGGGACGAACCCGAAGCGAAGCGAGAGTGAGTCGCTAGTTTTAAATAATATAGTTTGTTTTAGTTATGTTCTTTGTTCTGTGGCTTATATCTTCTGCCATTTGGGAACAGTTTGTGTTAGTTACAAATAGATCTATTTTACCTCCTACACAAATCTTAACCCAAAAGATTTATAACAGAAACTTATTTATGAGGTAAATGCATATAATATTCAACGTGAAAACTGTGATCCATAAAGAAATGATTAAAATTTTACAGCTAATGCCAAACTTGGCTTGGCGGGACCCTTAGCTTTAGTAAGGTTGTCAAATCTCTAAATGATTTCCTTATTTGGAGTTGTTTTGTAATAAAGGCGTTATAATAAATGTTTTTGCTATTTTTTTTATTAGACACATTGCACATTAAAAAAAAAGTGCAATGTAAAAGTCCGATTGGTCAATGCATGTGTCGTATCGGGGAAGTCCCAGCTATATATCTTTTACTGACCTTCAGTAAAAACGTCACTGTGGTAAATATATGTTTTGACACAGGTGACAATTATTATTACTTTTAACTAGCGATTCACCCTCGGTTCGCTCGGGTTCGTCCCTAGATTGCTTCCCGAAACAAAGTTAAGTAATTATTTTTTTTTCCTGCGACCCTATTGTTTTTTCTAAAATAAAAGTAGCCTAAGTTACTCCTTATTACATCAGCTATCCGCCAGTGAAAGTCCCGTCAAAATCGGTCTAGCCATTTCAGAGATTAGTGGGAACAAACAGACGGACAGTCAGACAGACAAAAAATTGTAAAAAATGTTGTTTTGGTATATGTATCGTGTATACATCCACATGCATTTAGTAAAAAGCGGTTATTTTAATATTACAAACAGACACTTCAATTTTATTTATCTGTATAGATATATATAGATATAGTTCTATAATCGTTTTTTGGCGGCAGTTTAGTTTATGGGACGCGGCCCCTGGAGGAGTGGGTGGTATTTTCGGATAGGGGAGGTGACAGGGAGCCCAAATATGTAAAAATTCTTTTAAGGAAATGTAGGAGTAAAAAGTTATTGAGACTTAAAGTTGTAACATTTTCATACATTATTATGACATTACTGTCATTTTGACACTTTGAAATGTCAAAACATTACTTTCAATTGTCAAAATAATCTTCAGATCTGTCACCGAATTTTAAATTAACATAAAGCACTTATAATAGCAGGGGTTCTGGGTTTGAAATAAAAAAAAAGACCTAACGAGAAGGCTAAGGCGGGAGCTGCGCTCCCGCTTTTTTTTTTTTTTTTTTTTTTTTTGTAACGTGTGGAAACCCTGTTCCCGGGTACCCGCCGCTTTGGGGAAGCGGACGGGTTATGTGGGGCTCCTGCCGCGAGAAGCGCGGCAGCCTACCCACTAAAACCACACGGTGTTCCTTCTCGATCGCCTATCGGCCGGGGCACGGGTATCCAAATTCGTCCGCACCCCGACGGCGAGAGCCGCTTGGCCCGTCCTAAGTGTCAGGAGGTGAAGTGACACCCCCGACGGCCAGCCCGAGTAGCGTGCGGGAATTTACTAGCACACGCTACTCTCTGCCAGATCCCGTGGACGGCCGACTTCCCCAAGTCGACCGCCCTCTGGCTCCTTACGCAGATCACAGCGTTTTTCGCCCTTCTTCTTCTTTTGCACCCTGGTGCAGACAGCACTCCCTACGGAGTGATCCGCAGGAAGACCCGACGAATCGCACACTGGACAGTGCGGAACGCCCTCACATTGTCCAATTCTGTGCCCTTCCTGGCCGCACCGGAAACATTGCCGGCTCCTATCTATCTCACTTTTACACGCGGCCGCAACTGCGCTCCCGCCTTAGCCTTCTCCAACCTATATTATCCAAGTCGGACTGTCACCTAATCGAAAATTAAAAACCAAAAATAAATAATACACTTAGATTTAAAAAATAATCTACTCACGTTTATAAATTGCATTCTTGTAATGGATATACAGTTTTGATTGCCTGCCACATACAATCAAAAGGATCCTCTCTTCTATTTCTCACGATTCTGTGCCACATGTATGTGCACAGATGGTCAGCAAGAGCCTCTTTTTTATATCCCGCGTTTTTAATAAGCATAACTCATAACTAATTATTAAACGATAATCTGTTGTCATAAAAGCGGTAATGTAAAACAAAAATTGACAGTTTGTCAAAATATAAGGTCATTTTGTTTAGAATATTGTTATATGTGAAATTATTAAAATTATTAAAATATTAATACAATAAAGCGTTAATTGTTGTGAAAATATGGATTGTACATAAAAAAGGATGTTTACTATTCGTTAAAGGTATGTTTATCTTTTGTAATGACTTATTTAAGTATAAAAATGTATGGAATTGTTGCAATTTTAAGTCTCAATAACTTTTTACTCCTACATTTCCTTAAAAGAATTTTTACATATTTAAGCTCCCTGTCACCTCCCCTATCCGAAAATACCACCCACTCCTCCAGGGGCCGCGTCCCATATACTAAACTTGTGCCCGTTTTTTTTTTTAATTATAATATTCTTAATTCATTTCAAGTTTTAATTCGAAATCGTAACAACATTTTGTTTTCCACAATATTTATTTTTTAGGGTTCCGCAATTGAAGGTTCAGTATGAGATCCTATAATTGTGCATTAGATTTACATTAAAGTTAGAATGAAGTGATATTGTTCCAATGTAGAAATGGAAAAAATACAAATAATAAAAACTAACCAAGTAAAATTCGACCAGTTTTTACTATAAAAATATAATAATTCACATATTAGATAATATTCTTGTATGGATCTGTATTCGACCCTTTTTAACTTCCCACTGCTGGGCACATGCATCTCTTCAATGCGAGGGGGATCATGCCATAGTCCACCATGCTAGCCAAGTGCGGGTTGGCGGGCGTCATATGTTTGTCGAAAACTTGCAACCCTTAGACTTGCGGTTTTCCTCACGATATTTTTCTTAACTGCAGGACGAGTGGTAATCATGTTGGAAATGATCCGCACATAAAAATATCAGAGGTGCGAGACCCCGGATTTGAACGTGCTTCACTTGGTTTTTCAAACGTGCGCGTTACTACTGGGTTACCACTACCTTATATTTATATATATGTATATGTGTAAGAATTGTGGCAACCTTAAAACTATTAAAACTTAACTCATGTTTGTTGTATTTTGCGGCGTCCATTTCCATTGATATATTAATTGTTGCCAGTTAAGAACAAATATGTTGTTGCGTTGCGTAAATTTCTTGGATCAGGTGCCTTTACACAGGCTTAATGAATATTCTCATATTTTGAGGCTGTTATGTAAACATTTAGTGGTCTGGCTAAATCGTCCTTACGTACAATTTATTTGACAGCTTTGATCCTATAATCTTAATCGCTATAAGTGATGGCTATATTTCTTTTCTTATTTTTTAACGAATAACTAATTAGGTATTATAAAGAAAAATTGTTTCACGCTATTTCCTTCGCAAAGACTTTTTTCATTCACTGTCTTCAAATGTATGGCGTGAATAAATAAAATCAAGTTCTTTTCGGATTATTTCGCGGATTTATTTTAATTTTTGGTTCCCGACGTTTCGAATGCTTTACAGCAATCATGGTCACGGGAGAGACTGAGGTGTTAGACATCTCGAAGGCGTTATACACCTCGTAGACTTGTTACGGACAGTGCCTACCCACAATTTTACAAAAATGATTGTAAAATTTCACCAGAGTACCTTACAATATTTGTTTATTTTAATTCTAAACATTTAAAAATATATATTATTATTATAATTTTAATTACTTTTATACTTGAATATGGAATATTATTTATTTAATTTTAGCTGTTATTATTGTATATAATACAATCTTTTAAAAACTTTATTAATTTATAATAATATAATATTATTTAGTGTTGCTATTACTATAATATGTATAACCACAAAAAAATCAAAAATATTAATTATTTATTAAAGCAATATTATTGTTTTATATGTAATTTAAAAATTTAAGTTTTATTTAAAATGTTATATATTCGCGTAAATCTAAGAAAGTATTATGAAAATCATGTATTTAAAAGTTAATTAATAAAACTCGCGTTTTCCTAGAATCCAACCTTCCTCAACCGTCGCTTATAGACGTAGGTCATGGATAATTATCTAAACCGCTGTATTAAAACCGTTTTTTATAAGGAGCAATTTAACACAATCAATTTGTACCATGGTATTATTAAAAATGGTAGTCGCAGTGTTTTACTTATCTATACTATATATTAAAGGAAAAATTTGTATGTTTGTTTGTAATGGACAAACTAAAACGCTACTGGACCATTTTTAATTAAAACTATCTTTTCGGATTTTTTCGCGGATTTATTTTGATTTTTGGTTCCCGACATTACGAATGGTTTACAGCAATCATGGTCACGGGAGAGACTAAGGTGTTAGATGTCTCAAAGGTATATAAGTCATACTTAATGTATATCTTTAGCTGGAATAAAAAAATAATGGATTCTCTTATTATGTTTTTGTTCAATTATGGTAATTATTTAAGATTCTGTCTTGAGTGTACCAATTAAATATAAGTTAGGGCGCGTAATCCAGACCAAGATCTAGAGGATATTATGTATCATTTTATTATACCACCTAGCTATCTTAATTTGTCGGGATGATAACAAAATACAAATACTGATATTAAGGATTATATTTACATTCTATAGCAAGGACGGTTTTTCGTATGTTTATTAAGAGTAAAGGATTTTGTTATATATGTTGCAGTCAGAACTCTTTCGTGGTCACTTTTGACCGACAAAAACAGTTAAAAGTAGTTTTGACTGCAGGCCTTGTTCAATAGCAGTTTTGACGGATATGCCAGTCAAAACTGCTATTGACCAAAGCTTGCAGTCAAAATTACTTTTGACCAACCTCTTTAGTCATAAGTAGTTTTGACTAAAAAATAGTTTTACTGTAACATAATATACAACTTTTGTAGTGACTACATATGTATATCGTTTTGAACAACCTTTGATAACTAATGACACGGATCCTGATTGAGATTATATGAGATTTTTGAGTCATCATATAAAGTACCAAAGCGAAGCTATATCCAAAATGGCTCTGTCTTTTTTGATCTTTCATTCGGAGACTTAGATGTATTTTAATTTATTTGACTGCATTTACAAAAACACATTGACACACGGACATATGTAATTGTTTACGGAACCCTAAAAATTAGAGGTTAATCGTGAGGAACCGTTCATATCAAATTTAACATTATAATTGTATCTTATCATGCCATTTTTGCTATAGTGGATTCTTATAGAGATCAATCATATATCACATCGACAGACGTTTGCGGCGGCTTCATTATGTAAGTTAGATTACGATTTAAATGTTCCAAAAGTGATTTATCATGTCTTTAGAGCTTATCCTCGCTTGAGTATCGTCATCGTCGGTTTTTATTTAAGGGGGCTAAGTATATGTTTATAAAGAACGCTTTGGATTAGTTCTTTGATTTTATTAAAAAACAAAAACAAACCTATCTCACGGGAACCGTACATTTTTCCGGGATAAAAAGTAGCCTATTCCAGACTATAATCTATTTCTATGTCAAATTTCATCCAGATCCGTTCAGCCGTTCTGGCGTGAAAGAGTAACAAACATCCATACATACAAACTTTCACATTTATAATATTAATACGGATATATAACTAAGATTGTTTAAACCATATTTTGAAAAGTTATTGATTATTTGATGATGAATAAAGTTAATACCTTATGCTTGACAATGTATTGGTAACTTCGGGTATCGTCTTAAACGATGATATGAGCATAGCTTGTGACGTCATCCCAAGCACGTGAAAATGGGTGTTTAAATATTATCTTTACTCTATCTATCGTTTAAAATCTTATTTTTTTTTAAATAATAAAAATATTTTACCAAACTGATATCGGACCGAGAACGGACTGTGATCGTCACTATAGTTAGGAACGACCCTAAAATCTCTAAAATATACGGTCGTAGACTAACTAGAAATACGCGAACGAAACCGTAGCGAAAATATATTATAATAACTATACAGATAAATAAAATTAAAGTGTCTGTAATGTCAAAATGACAGCTTTATACTAAATGCATATGAAATTATACACGGTACTTATGAGAAAAACACAATTTTTAAAATTTTTGTCTGTCTGTCTGTTTGTTCAGGCTAATCTCCGAAACGGCTGGGCCAATTTTAACGGGACTTTCACTGGCAGATAGCTGATATTATAAGGAGTAACTTAGGCTACTTTTATTTTAGAAAAAGAATAAGGGTTTCGCTCAAAAAAATTAAATCGTACCTAGAGACGCACCCGAGCAAAGCGAGGGTAAGTCGCTAGTTGTAGATGTAATTATGTTGTCTTTACGACATTGTACTAACTCGTCAGGCTAATGTTGTTTTGGTTATTGCTTCCATACGCATGCTTATTGGTTCGAAAACACATGTTTGGTAAATTACTGGCCAATTATTATAATGGTAGTGAGTTAACCCGACCTTCCTCGTGTATTAATTTTTGTAAAAAATTAACATCTAATAGGAACTATCAAATGTGAAATTAGTGAGCCATTATATCAGATAAACTAGTGAGCCTGCTGTCTGACTCGCTCATCTTAAAGCTCTGGACCACCAAATAATAAATTTGAGTTGTTTTATTAAGGCAATAGTAAAATAAATATTTGTACAACACTGCCGTCATCAAAATCAAAATATGTATGTTTTTCATAGTAATTCTCGAAGATATACCTATCTATCTTTTATTTATACTAATATTATAAAGAGGTAAAGTTTGTGAGTTTGTAAGGTTGTAGGGGGTAATATCTGGATCTACTGAACCGATTTAGACGAAATTTGGTAAGAAGATAGTTTGAGACCCTGAGAAGGACATAGGATACTTTTTATACCGAAAATCACCCCTTAAAGGGGTGAAAATGGGGATGAAATTTTGTATTGGGAAGCAAGCTAGGGACGAACGCAAGCGAAGCGAGGGTGAGTCGCTAATTAAAAATAAATTAAGTTGTGCGTCTCTAAATAAAGTGTATATTGTATAACCGCATATTCATATCTCAAAAATTGCTCAACTCATGATGAAATTCGTTAAATGTATTTTGGAAGTATGTATTTGATTTTTTTTAATATGTTTTTTTTTTTAATTAATAATATAAACAGGCTATAATCTGTCTACAAGAACTATTTATCTAGAAAATTTCATTCAAATCCGCCCAGCCCTTTTAACGTGAAGGAGTAAGAAACATATTATACAAACTTTCATGTTTATAACAGGGGTGTTATATTCTACTATCAATTTTAAACGTCATTTCTATTACAAAAAGACGGGACTAGACATGGTTTTCCTCCTTTAGGTTATAGTACCTGGGCGACGAAGCTTTGCTCGGATTCCTTTTTTGTTATATCGTATTTTTTAGATAAAAAAAAAAAGTAAAAACTTTGTATCCGATCGAGATTCGAATTCAGACACCTGTGATTGCAAATCTTGCACCTTGGTCGCTTGACCACTACGTTTATGCCTGAGTGTAAGAAATTATCGACCATATTCTGCGTGGAATAATGCGAAAGAAAACCGCATCAAAACTCGAAAACACACGTTTTCTCAGACTTAAGACTAATCTAGATCGATTTTTCGCCCCCGAAAACCTCCACATACCAAATTTCAGCGAAATCGTTAGAGCCGTTTCCGAGATTGCTGGTATAAATAAATATACAAAAATTGCTCGTTTAAACATATTAGATATACATACATATTGCATACACAATGTTCACGACCTGACAAACGTATAAGCCAGGAACTATTGACTTAAATAAAAAGTTACTGGGAAACATCTATCTAAGTTTTCTCCCCTCTGTTACATGTTTGGAGTGCCACTCTTTGGTTTCGTAATTTGACTTTACTGAGTCACTGAGTCTCCGAGTAAAATGGGTGTGACATATGAATAGAGGGACGTGGTTATAGTTATAAAAAAAAATAAAGAGTGCGTATATGAATGTGTACACGCGCAAGAAGTAAAACTTCTGTAGGTTATCGGTACTCGTTATGAAATTTAATTTATGTTTTAAATAATTAGGAAAGGTGATATACTGAAAATAACGCATATTAGGCATATTACAATCATATATTTATAGAATATCATTTAAGGAAAGAATATAATATTATTATATATCATTTGTCAGACAATAACAACGGTTACCATGGCAACAAACGTTCGCCTCGCCCGTAACTTTACACTTTTCGTA
This sequence comes from Fabriciana adippe, assembly GCA_905404265.1. Lineage (NCBI taxonomy): Eukaryota > Metazoa > Arthropoda > Insecta > Lepidoptera > Nymphalidae > Fabriciana > Fabriciana adippe. The sequence continues at coordinate 4,407,875 of FR990005.1, read as the reverse complement.
ACGCATTCACCAGCTTACTCCCCAAGTCAAGCGTGCGTAAAGAAGTTTTACTTCAAAAAACCTTTATAAAATACTCCCTTAATCTTTGACCATAAAAGCAAAAATTAAGCCCTTCGCTTGATGTAAAAAGGACTATCTATCACATTTTTTACTATAAATTTGTGTATTAATACTTTCTTAGATTTAAGAGAATATTTTTAATATTTTAAACGAAATTATCTTTTCGGTTTTCTTACTAAATTATTTAGATTTTTGGTTTGCGACGTTTTGAATGCTTTACAGCAATCATCATGGTCAAGGAGAGAGTTAGTGCTGTCTGTAACAACTATATGGCCTTTGAGACGTCTAAAACTTTTAAGTCTCAAACAACCAAAAATTCGAAAAGATAGTTTTATTTCAAATCTAAAATATAATATTAGTATTGGCCAGTTATTTGCTGTATTTAATTATGATTTTATGATAAGAACTTTTTCGTCTGAAGATTAAGGGGTAAATTATGAAATATTTATTGCGGAGCTAAATAGCTTAAATGGGATTATAGCTATTTATTTAATGTTCAATGTCTAGTCTTGTTTTTAGTTACTTAGATTCTTTTTTGTCGAGAGATTAAACGGTCTATCACTCTAATGCTGTGTTTTAACTAAGTCTTAGTTCTCGAGGATATTTGATTCATTTCCATCCATCCTTATATACCTACATACCCTACATTCATCATTGTTTCCGGGACAGTTCTGGGGCCTTACCATGAACTCTTATAGCATGAATACTATAATCTTACTTTGAGTTTTCGTACTATGACGTCTTAAAAGCAAGGTTATTATAAGCTTGAAACATTCTTACTTTCTTAGCAGTTTTGTGACGTCACGACACCAAAATTACTAAGAAAATATTATTGTCGTTCATTCAATTCGTACCATGAGGTGAATTTTGACAAATAGCATTCTTACTTTTCTGTCATAATTAGCAATCTTGTAAAAGTTGTTGATACGCGACGGATGCATTATTATTTTCAAAATTTATAATATAAAAGGTAATTAACTGTGCCAGATAAATTGAGTAAAACCTATTATTTTCATAAATCTATCGATTGGTACACGTATCGTGTAATTTTAGTACTTCGTTAATTAATGTATACTTTGATTCTAGAAGTGTAATAATTTCGAAATACTTATGATTTTAAAAGCTTATAAAGCAGAAGCTTGTAGTACACTAAATCTCGTTTTCAGCTATGTTTCGAATGTAACCTTTGTGACATCAATTGAGAAGAATTTACTAAGCATTATCTATTATAAAAAATGTAAACAAATTCTGTAACGAGACTCTCTGATGAGAATTTACATATACGAAGGAAATATAGTAAATAAAAATACCTATAGAAACTTTATTTCTAGTTTAGTAATTCCTTTAGTGCTATTACTTTTAGTCTTTCCCTTTCGTATTTTCGACCCCCTACTCGCTTCACTTGATGCCTTCATTAGAAAATATCGAGGTTTAGGTGTGAATACATATAATAGAATAATAAACAGACAGAATTACTTCCACATTTATAATATTACTATAATTTTTTTATTATATTATCCAAAAATTATGTAAGAAGTTGGATGGAAAGATTTCTATACGTATTATATAGATCCTTTAGGTATGGAACCCGAAAAGAACTTACAAAAATTATAACAACTGTGTATGTATATTAATATATTTATTTTTATAAAATAACAAAATATGTAATAAAGGAAACTCAATTACAGCACCATAGTAGTAATCAACCACACAGTACTTCCTTGATCAGCAGCAGAATTATTAGGCTACATGGAGGTATTTTCTCCACCGATTCAGGGAAAAGCAGCACTTAAAGACCTAAAAAAACAGTTTTAATTAAACGTTTGTAAAGTGTCAATTTTATTTTTGTATTTGCCTAACTGAATAATTATAGCTTTATAATATTAAAAAAGTGTAGTTGATGATAATATAAGTTGTATTAAATATTAAATTGAAATAAAAAACCCAAAAATATTAAGCATTTTTTTCGTGCCTCTCCAAATGCTTCCTTTGCGAAGTGCTCGTGAAACTATGTAGTCTAGCTAGTATTGTATTGATTTAAAAAAATATTTAATGAATAAAACGTTTCAGTACACCTTACCTTGTTTCTTGCTGTTAATTCATATTGTACAAATTACTAATAAAATAAGTCCAACATGTTTTATTCTAATCTAAAAGCTCACATAAACAAACTATACTATTTTTTATATCATCTCATTGACTTTTAATTTTCGCTCGTCGTCAAACAAGTAAACAAATAGTCAGACGGTTGTCAAGTAAATAATTTGTTCCGAATTTTGTATCACAATCTAGCCGTAATTTATTTTATTTTCTTTTCTAATAGTTTTCCTAATTTTTAAAACTATACTAAAATTATTTGTATAAATAATATAAAAAAGACATAGATTGCGTATATTTTATGGAAAACATGTACTTTTGAAATTAAATAATATAATATTTTTCTTTAATTTTATCCTAGGTAAGTAGTAATCATATTTACGAACGACTATCGGTGTGACAGGGATAACGCTATACAACTTATATAGCACTATTTCTTTTCTTTTATAGGAAGGAATAGAGAAATCATTCGTTCTGTCGCATCACTAAGCAATTTTAAAGCAAGCTTGCTTTTCAAAGGTCATGGTACGAATAAAAGTAAGATTATTGTAATCTTGAAACAAAACAGTCTTGAAGTAAGAATGTTTTAAAATAGGTGATGGTAAGGCCCCAGATGATGTACAATGTATACATAACATATGCCAAAATATATACATATATACCTTCGATTTGCTCGGGTGCGTCCCTATGTATAACACATGAGATGTTACTCCAGGTCGTAGTCCAGCATCTATACAAATAATAAAACTAGCAACTCACCCTCGCTCCGCTCGGGTTGGTCCCTAGTTAGGTTTTAACGTTTAGCTCAGAGATGAGATATTTTCCCGCAGTAAAAAGTATCCTATATGTTAAACCGGGTAACCAGCTATCATCAAACCAAATTTCATCAAAATCCGTCCAGTGGTTTTCCCGCGATGCGGTAACAGACAGACAGACAGACAAAAATTCTAAAAACTATAGATTTGGCTTCTGTATCGAAAATAAAATCTATTTCAATAAGATTTTCCAAAAAATATTTAATGTAGGTACAGATTCGGCTTGGTTACAATTTTATTATATGTATAGATTGTAACTAAGCCGAATCTGTACATTAAATATTTTTCAGAAAATCTTATTGAAATAGACATTATTATCGATACAGACACCGAATCTATAGTTTTTAGAATATTTGTCTGTCTGTTTGACAGAATGATGATCCCGGAAAAACCACTGGACGGATTTTGATGAAATTTGGTGTGGTGATAGCTGGTTATCCGGGTCAACATATAGGATACTTTTTACTGCGGGAAAATATCTTATCTCTGTGATATCTATACTAAACGTTAAAACGTAATTAAAGACGAACCCGAGCGCATCGAGGGTGAGTCGCTACTCGCTAGTAAACATCTAAATCCGTCCAGCTGTCTCAGCGTGAAAGATTAACAAATAGCAAACCTTAGACTAAGAAATAATATAGGCTGAGTTTCGGAGAACTAAATATGATGACAAACAATAATGATTTATAATCTATAAGATAAATAAAATTGTCTATTTGCTATATCAATATAACAGCTCTTTACTAAATGCATATGGAATTATATACAGTATTTATAAGAAAAACACAATTTTGTCTGTATGTTTGTCTGTCTGTTTGTTCCGATGAATCTCCGAAACGGCTTGACCGATTTTGACGGGATTTTCACTGGCAGATAGTTTGTGTTATAAGGAGTAACTTAGGGTATTTTTATTTTAGAAAAAGAATTAGAACAATTAAAACTCACCCAAACGAAAGGGGGTAAGTCGCTAGTTATATATAAAAGATACAAAATAATATAATTTTATTTTATCATTCATATTTTCTTCTCAAAAATTGTAAATTAATGACTAATATCTAGGTATAAAAAAATCCTTATTCTTTAATCTGTATTAATGTTATCATTTTAAATAGCAAAACAAGCTATTTTTTGACGTTGAAATACTATTTTTTAGGCGGGTTCCGTCAATATAATTCTTTAGTCCGAGTGACAAAGATTGTTGTTACAATTAAAATGATCATTAAAATATATATTTTCAAAGTTCTTGTTATAGTTAAGCTGTGGAAATGTCAAAAATTAGAATTATATGTTGATTTATTATTTTTATAAAAGCCTGAAGAAGTTATTAACTCATACTCAAGTTAATCACCTCGATATGTCATATGTATATTTAACAAATGGTACGTCTCTTTGTCCCCCTAATGTGCTTTCAATTTTTCGTGGTGATGGGCGGCGGAGGGGGGAGGGGCTCATTGGCGACCGGCAATACAGCTGGGCGCGAAGCCAACAAACGTATTGGGAGGGTGGTCATCTCGGTGGGTGCTGTGCCACGCTGGTTGCTCCCGGTACTACTCTGTAAGGATGTTCAATGATACGACTGTTTAACTCCAAAGTCCTTTTATTACTCCCTCTATAAAGTTGGTTGTACAATATATATATATATATATATATATATATATATATATATATATATATATATATATATATATATATAGGCTGGAGGAGAGGAAGGAGACTGGCTTTACACATACACACCACAACTCCCCCGGCATTTTGAAAAAAAAAATAAGAATTTTTCTTTAATTTTTTTTTTTACACAAATTCCAATTTAGAATACTTTTTACTTAATATGTTTTACTGAATATCTATGATAGCAGAGTGGACTGTTGGAGCAACCCCATTTTTGTTGTGGTCTGCTTCGGCAAACCTGCCGTTGGAGCATCATGGTTGTTGCATAAGCGATCCTGCGATGCCCCATTAAGACGGGGGATGTTCTGTTGCGTTTTAGTGGGTAGTACTGACTTCTTTTAAGTCGGTGATTCCCACTTAACCACCTGTATGTATGCAGGTGGTATGCTTAAATGCATTTCCCAACGTAAAAAAAATGTGGTACGTCTCTTCCTACATCGCGACACAAGTCTATCATGGATCTATTTAAAATCTGTATATAATATATGAATAAGTTTAGTTTAGTTCAACAAAACAAAATAATTGTTAAACCGTTACGGCTTACCCAATTAACATAAAAAGTTAAGTTTTTGTGAGACCATCAACTGATTCGACATGCTTCTGGTTTCCGAACTTGACCCTCGCTTTTTTAATCTGTACTTGTAATTCTAAAGTTATTTTAAGATATTTATTTGTGGAAATGCATAAATTACAGATCAAAGCGGAAGACGCATAAAGAGTTCTTTTTCGTACAGACGATAACCGATGTTTATCTTTTATTTGTGTTGGTAATAGTACTATTTTTATCTATGTATTGACTGTCTAGAATTTAGATTTAACAATAAAATGTTTCGGAGGTTATTATATACATCTGCCAAGGTATATGTTTCTATGGAGAGAATTTCTTGAAATACGGAATCGATTTTAAAATATCTTTTATTCTAGTGACTACATCATTAGTAACGGCTATTTTTACTGATACCACTCGAGTGTAACTGCGGGCGATAACTAGTACCTACTATATAATTTTATTTATCTGTTTCTTGCATTCTTTTCAGTGTTAAAATGTTTTATAGTGCCCAATAAATACGCCATATTATGTGTCCACTGATAACGATTTCAAACTCAGTATTAAAGTTTTTTTTCAACCAATTTAAATAGAAGTACCTAGACGACCCAGCTTCGCTCGGAGTTTTTATCCAAAATTACAGTTTTCTTTTTAATTTGGCTTAAAAACAAAAGTAAGTATCCAACGAGGATTCGAACCCAGACACCTGTGAATGTCAATCTTGCACCTTGGCCGCTTAACCACGATGCTTATGCCTCAGCGTAAGAAATTATCGACCATATTTTGCGTGGAATACTTAATACGAAAAAAAAACCGCATGAATACTCGAAAACACGCGTTTTCCCAGACAAGACTAATCTAGATCGATTTTTTGCCCCCACATACCAAATTTCAGCGAAGCCGTTAGAGCCGTTTCCGAGATCGCTGGTATAAAGAAATAAATATACAAGAATTGCTCGTTTAAATATATTAAATTAAACAGCTTTTAATGAAATATTAGCTACTATATCTGGTATATTTAAAATTGTATAAAGGTTTTTAGGTAACAGCCACAAAATCTATAAAATACTTAAACGACACTGTTTTTGAAAGTAAAATGTCTTGTGAATCCAAAGATGATAGTTCTAAGTTTCGGGACAGTTCATTTCAGTATATAATAAAACTAAATGTCATAAAGAAGCTCACTATTCAGAATATATTTTATACTAGCAACTCACCCTCGCTCCGCTCGGGTTCGTCACTAGTTACGTTCTTACGTTTAGCTCAGAGATGAGATATTTTGCCGCAGTAAAAAGTATCCTATATGTTGACCCGGATAACCAGCTATCATTATACCAAATTTCATCAAAATCTGTCCAGTGGTTTTCCCGTGATGCGGTAACAGACAGACAGACAGAAAGACAGACAGACAGACAGACAAAAATTCTAAAAACTATAGATTTGGCTTCTGTATCGATAATAAAGTCTATTTCAATAAGATTTTCCAAAAAAATATTTAATGTACAGATTCGGCTTAGTTACAATTTTATAATATGTATAGATTATACCTTTGTCAAACAAACCTTAAACAAAGTAAGGAAAACGTCATTAAAGTTGAGAAGGACACGTCAAATGTAATATACTTTTGCTGTCAGAAACTATTTGTGACACTTTTTTCTTTTTACAATATGGCAGAGACGGTAAACTGAATACGAAAAGTTCATTTCAAAATTGAATTTTATATTTTTAAATCGCGATCGTGTTACAAGTATTACATTAAAAAGTTTGAGCGTGACAGTTTCGTTCAAACTGACTCATGTATCATTTGCTCAGGGGATTTTAAACGTGTTTTCTGCTTGTGAGGGCAAACACTGGGTTTGGTTTTTTATGATGATGCGTTATGAGCTATTTTGAAGCTGTTTTTGAACAACTGCAAAAAGGAGGAGGTACTCAATTTGTTTTTTTTTTTTTTGTGGGCATGTTAATATCTTCTGTTCTACATAATCTTCGCCATTGTAATAAATCTTACTTCTTATTAATATTATAAACTAGCGACTCACGCTCGCTTCGCTCGGGTTCGTCCCAAGCTTGCTTCCTCATACAAACTTTCATCCCCATTCTCACCCCCTTAAGGGATGATTTTGGGGATAAAAACTATTTCACTCACTCACTTTTTATATTATGAGATTTAAATAAATCTTATTTTAGTTTTTTTTGTTCTTTTAATTTTTTTCTATACAAAACTTGTCCTGACAATAACAAACACAAAATAAAAAAGAATTATCCAATTTGGTGCAGTCGATCGGAAGTTATGCGCGTACATACATTTCGGTGATTCATTTTTATTTTAAATATAGATATGAAAGTTTAAATGTGTGGATGTTTGTTACTGAATCACGCCAAAACGGCTGAATGGATCTAGATGAAATTTTACACAGAGATAGATTATAGTCTGGAATAGCACATAGGCTACTTTATATCCCGGAAAAAGGTACGGTTCCCGTGGGATAAAATTGTTTTTGCCTAGTATCGTATAAATAAAAAAAAATATCCGTTGTAATTATTTATTACTTATAAGTAATTTTAAAGTCGGTGTACATTTTTTGTTAAAAATAGTATAATAGTTACAACTATTACATGATATCTTTCTCTATTCCTAAAGTCAATTTCTCCTCTACAAGTTTACTAGAGGACTGGTGAAGTGTGGGAATAGTATGCCTTACACTATTTTTAAATTTACTGATTGAAAAAATAATGAATACAGTATTCCTTAATTATTTAGTTAAAAATGAAATGACAAGATAACTAAAAATCTATTAGTTTATATGATAACTAGCGACTCACCCTCGCTTCGTTCGGGTTCGTCCCTAGATTTCTTCCCAAAACAAAATAATTAATTAATTTAGTTTTAATTTTTTTTCGTGGGATCCTATTTTTTTTTCTAAAATAAAAATAGCCTAAGTTACTCCTAATTACATTAGCTATCTGCCAGTGAAACTCCCGTCAAAATCGGTCCAGCCATTTCAGAAATTAGCCGGAACAAACAGACAGACAGATAGACAAAAATTGTAAAAAATGTTGCTTTGGTATATGTACAATGTATACATCCACATGTATTTAGTAAAAAGCGGTTATTTTAATATTACAAACAGACACTCCAATTTTATTTATCTGTATAGATAATTAAAATACATAGTCTTATGGCGGTCCCTCACAGGAAGCATTCGCCTGTATTGTAACAGTTCAGAACTGAGCATTAACACTGCGCAACCTGTAATGATACAATTTGTAACATCGTGATACAATGTGTAACGCATCTATACTTGTTTGATTGTTTGTTCGTTTCTTTTGTTTTTTTTTTTTAAGTAAATAACATGAGCGAATCAATATTATCGCGCTCAATATGACCGCTTCGTCCGACATTGTAAAAACAACTGACTTGACTGCAGGCGAATACTCAAAATCGAATCTAAATTGTTACGTTACAGGCGAATGCTCGTCAGTCAGTGAGGCAGTGCTGTAACGTAATGCGCAACATCGAATCTTAAATTGTTACATTATAGGTGAATGCTCCCGGTGAGGGACCGCCCTTATGAGTTATGGTAAACTCGAATATAAGTTACATCTTTACATAGTATAAAATGCTGTGTATTCGTTTAGATCTATTAAACTGCTCAACGGATTTTAATGCAGTTTTCAGCAATATATAGAGAGGTTCAAGAGAAAGATTTATATGTATAATACATGCATATTATAGTACAGAAAGGTCGAGAAATTCAAAGTTGTGTATTTCAAACTAACCGTTAAAACGTACCTAGTGACGAACTCGAGCGAATCGAGGGTGAGTCGCTAGTTGATGTTATAACACTTTTAATTTTTCCATAAATAGGGTCAGCTAAATGTACTGTTTAGTTAAATACATTCAAGCACACTACAAGTAAAGCCATGACTTTCCCATACATGGTGATAAGTAATTCAATACGTTTCATCACTTTCGTCGTAAGACGCGTGCGCCGGATTTTCAATAACCTTATTTTGGTATATATTATTGAGTTTGGTACCTACAGCCGGCACCGATTTGCCTACTCGTGGGTCATTTATATTTTCCTATTGTATACCTACCTACATACATATGTGTGTGTAAAATAATATTTTATTTTCGACTACTATGTCAAGTACAAAAAAAAAATGTTGTTTTAATACAAAATTTTGTTGAATTTGTTTTCGTTGTTCATATTTTCACGACTCGAGACAATCGACTTACTGATCATCATCATCTCATATTATGTTGGTTTCCTTTTGTGAAATTCTTAAACTTCTAAATGATTTTAGTGTGAGATCTTTTGTCCGAAAATATTTTTATTGAATAAAGGTACTAATTATGATTAACTAACGGCTCACACTCGCTTCGCTCGGATTCTCCTCTAGAAAAACAAACACAAATCTATCCCACGGGAACCGTACATCTTTTCGGGATAAAAAGTAGTTTTTGCGTTATTCTGATGTATGAGCTATATTATTATAAAGTTTCATTAAAATTCATTCAGTAGTTTTTGCATGAGAGTAACAAATATTCAGACAACTAAACATCCTCACAAACTTTCTTATTTGTATATATTATAATAATATTTTCGGTCTACTATATGTTTGCATGTGTATGTATGTTTGTTATTTCTTCATGATTATTAATATGTTACTTCAGATCACAGTCTTTCGACTAAAATTCATTAAAATCTGTCCAGCCGTTAAAGCGTGAACAAGTACCACACAGAAACTTTTTTATACATTGTAATAGTTATCTGATTAGAAAAAACTTTTAATTCTTACCACTTTATTTATCACTAACTGCCCTGTAAGTAATACATATCGTCCCTTTGTGAGACTGGTAGAAACACAATTACAAGCCATGACAGCAGAAGACAAACGAATTTTCGCTCGGGTTCGTCCCTAAATACGTTTTATTTTTTTTGAGCGAAACCCTAATTCTTTTTCTAAAATAAAATTAGCCTAAGTTACTCCTTATAATATCAGCTATCTGCCAGTGAAAGTGCCGTTAAAATTGGTCCAGCCGTTTCGGAGATTAGCAGGAACAAACAGACAGACAGACAAACATTTTAAAAATTGTGTTTTTCTTATAAGTACCTACCGTATATAATTCCATATGTGTATTAATATAAAGCTGTTATTTTGACATGACAAACAGACACTTCAATTTTATTTATCTGTATAGATTGTCATGTATTATGTGTTTTCTGTCGACGATCCTAAATAAATAAATATCTGAAAACATTTAATGTGAAATAAATTGAAAGATCTAAGGTGACAAAGTAAGTTTCAAATATTATGTATTTATATCGACTGTATCTCAAGACATGTCACTAATAGCGTCGGCATGCGAGCGTTAAATAAGAAGAATATCGATATCAAAACATGGCTTAAACTCATATTAAACTTATCATATCTATCACCGATGATAAAGATAGAAATTCACAGGTGACATATAAATAAATCATGTTTAAATGTGTGAAGCTATTTTCGTCCTTATATCTACATGGTGTAGTGTAATTTTTCAATGCATCTATATACATGTAATGTGGTTAAATTTAGTACCGGTGTATGTTTTTTTGATGGAAATGGTAAAATAATAGGATTTTGTTATTCCATGTATTCAGCCCTTTTTAATGTCCCAGTGCTGGGCACGGGCCTCCCTTCAATACGAAGGGTGTCAGGCTATAGTCCATCACGCTGGCCTAGTGCGGGTTAGCAGACTTTATCTTTCGAAAACTTGCTAAGTTCTCTCGGATATGCAGGTTTCCTCACGGTATTCTTCTTCACCGTAAGGCAAGCACATGATTAGGTATATCAGGGGTGCGATATCCGGGATTTCAACCAGCTTCAATTGGTTTCACAATGAAGCGCATTACCACTGAGCTACCACTGCTTTTGTTATTCCATCAGAAGAGTATTTTCCTGATATTCTGGGAAAAGCTTGAACTTTTGATTATAAAACCAACATTGTGACTCAATATCATGTTGAAATCCGACACAAAAGATAGTTTGTGTTGAATTCATTAATGTTCAATCAATATAATTAAGGACCTATTAATTATTACTACTTACAAATTACAACATCGTAATTAAAACTGAATTGAGTTGGATAGTATAAGCGCTCTAAGATGCACAGTTTTAACTCTCATGCCAATCTATATCATAATCTTCCAATCTATATATATATATATATATATATATATATATATATATATATATATATATATAATAATGTCCTCCTGAACGATTCCGGCCACGGCGGCCAATCTCATTGAGACTAGCCAACTGCGCAGGAGATATTATAGTGCACAAATGTACGCGCAGACACAAGTGCACTCTCTATTCCTGTCACTCTCATACTCCGGTGGGACGACTACTCGACACGACCGGTGAGAGTTAAGGCGCAGGACCGACGGCTTTACGTGCTCTCCGAGGCACGGGGGTGAAACACCGCCAACTTCCCAACTCCGGGCTGTTACTGAGGCTTACTATACAGAAAGACTCAATAACTAAACTTGGCCCGACCCGGGACTCGAACCCAGGACCTCAGAATGTGCAGCCGTACATGCTAGCCACTACACCACCGAAGCAGTTGTAAATATATATATATAATAAAATTCTAATTAAGACAAATCTGTACATTAAATATTTTTTGGAAAATCTTATTAAAATAGTCATTATTATTGATACAGAGGCCGAATTTATAGTTTTTAGATTTTTTTCTGTCTGTCTGTCTGGGAACGCATCACGATAAAAGCACTGGACAGATTTTGATGAAATTTGGTATAGTGACAGCTGGTTATCCGGGTCAACAAATAGGATACTTTTTACTGCGGGAAAATATATAATTTCTAAGGAATCTATAATCAACGTTAAAATGTAACTAGGAACGAACCAGAGCGGAGCGAGGGTGAGTCGCTAGTTGAATACCTATAAATGTTTACGTACCTAATACGTACCTACATCTTTAAATAACAATAGATGTTTGCTTGCGATTGATGATGATTGTTGATTCCGGTTTCCAGGAAAAATCATTAAGTTTTGTTGTACAAATATCAAGGAAACGTCGCCACAATAAAAATAAAATCGGCCAAGTGCGAGTCAGACTTGCGCATCAAGGGTCACATACTGCCACACAATATAGTTAATTAATGTTATGTATGTAATTATTTCCAACCCGCACTTGGCCAGCGTGGTGGACTATGGCATGATTCCCCTCGTATTAAAGGGAGGCCCGTGCCCAGCAGTGGGACGTTGAAAAGGGTTGAATACATGTAATTTATAGAACTCCATATCAAGTAGCAGTTGAAATACGTAGCGCGGGATCAACTCGCACTTGGCCGGAAATTTTGTTTTAGTGTTATACTAAAATCGTCATAAGTTTGATGCTTGTGTTTATTATTTCTCTTTGTTTTTTTTTTCTCTATTTTTGGTTGGAAAATTCGATTCTTAAAATACAACTCTTGAAACGGATAGATGGACGGATAGTGTAGGCTTACTCTCTATCTTAAGTTTTCCTTACTATAGATAGATATTTGAAAGCTTTAGACAACTTATACCTACTTCCTAGTGTTAGTAAGGAAAATCATAGATAGATAGGTTATTGGGATCTGCCGTTAGTAATATTAAGGTACTCAATTGGAATTTTTCGTGACGCTACCCTAATTACATGTATTTATAATATGTATGTATTTAAAATATTATATATGTGTAGTGTATCAATTATCTGGTATCCATAATACAGGCCTCGTAGCATACCATGGAACTAGATGGTGCTGTGTGTTAACGTCCCAACATATTTATTTATTTCTATTCAGTACAACGTCTACATAGGTAGTTTTGTACGTGCGAGTACAGAACAGAAAGTTGTATTTGCATTTTTGGGTCTAACTGCTTACTGAATTAATAGCTAGCCATTCTTTAATTTTCAACTATCATCATTATTAAAAGTCCCATTAAAACCTGTTTAGTGTAACTAAAATTCTCTAATTTAGTATTAAAACTGAAATTTTCTCAAAAGAATTTAACGTTAATTATTGATGTAAGAATCTTCACGTAACGTGACCCATACCAAGTCAGATATTTTTTCTTATTGGTATATTAACACACAGCACTATCTAGTTCCATGGTAAGCTACGAGGTTATGGATACCAGATAGTTGATATACTACACATATATAACTTTAAACACATACATATTATAAATATAAACATCCATGACTGGAGTACAAACATTCGTGCTCATCACACAAATGAATGCCCCCAGCGGGACTCGAACCCGCGACCGCCGGCACAGCAAGTAGAGTCACTACAAACTGAGCCAAATGTGTCGTCAAAGAGATACGAGCTGTAAAATATTTAACAACCTGTTAACGATGCTATATAACAGATTACAGAATAGAATCGGGCGTGCCGCAAATATGCAATCGTTACTCCTTATGCTATAACATGTTATACGTAACCCATAATTAAACTGATTCACCTCCATCAGATCTATTTTAGTCTCGAAGGGTGGGATTATGTGGAAAATATTGTGTATTTATTATTTATAGCGCTTGCTCTTATATAGGCACTAGTTAGAGCCTTTGACTTCGCTCGAAACTTAGGATCACTCTGTACAGAAAATTCTAGAAAACCGTACATCTATACAGATAAATAAAATTGATGTGTCTGTTTGTAATGTCAAAATAACAGCTTTATACTAAATGCATATGGAATTATATACGGTAGCTACTTATAAGAAAAACACATTTTTTTAATTTTTTGTCTGCCTGTCTGTCTATTTGTTCCGGCTAATCTCCGAAATGGCTGGATCAATTTTAACGGGACTTTTACTGGTAGATAACTGATATTATAAGGAGTAACTTAGGCTACTTTTATTTTAGAAAAAGAATTAGCGGAGCGAGGGTAAGTCGCTAGTACTATAGTAAAATTATTATTTTTCTGAAGGCATGCCAATATAACTACAAAGAGATTTACTTATTAAGTACTCAAAGATTTTTTTAATTATTATTTTATTACTTAAAGTAGTTATAAATTAGAATCTTATAATATAAAAGTAAAATAAATTCAAAAGGGAAAATAACCATTAGGTAGGTACTGTAGCGTTTTTCCACTATATCGAAAACCTCACCAATTTAAATAGGGACGTGTACTGTGTAAGGCTATAAGTGAGAATGTGCGTTTAAAAAAGTCATATCACGATCTAGGCTCTCTAATCTATCTATACATATTATAAAATTCTAACTAAGCCGAATCTGTACATTAAATATTTTTTGGAAAATCTTATTGAAATAGACATTATTATCGATGCAGAGGCCGAATCTATTGTTTTTAGAATTTTTGTCTGTCTGTCTGTCTGTCTGTCTGTCTGTCTGTCTGTCTGTCTGTCTGTTACCGCATCACAGAAAAACCACTGGAGGGATTTTGATGAAATTTGGTATGATGATAGCTGGTTATCCGGGTCAACATATAGGGTACTTTTTACCGCGATAAAATATCTCATTTCTGAAAAAAAGTACAAAAACTGGTAGGAACAAAACCACGATAATACCATTTGTAAACAGTTTAGCAAGGTAACTTACAAAATACGATAAAAACTATAAAAATAGCTTATCTTGAAAATCATATTATTAATAGCCCTATTTTATCCATTAATATAGTTATTTTAATTAATATTTATTTATGTGTATTTAGATACTCGACAATAGATGTCGCCATGTGTTTTTAAAATACGTAGTTTTAATTCCAAAAAAGAATGTACGAATGTATGTAGAATTACCTACTACTAAATTACCCGCGGCCCCGCCCGTGTTGAAATTATCAATAAAGCAAACTTTTGATTTTATAAATGAGTAACTATACACATAACAAAATTGTAACTAAGCCGAATCCGTACATTCAATATTTTCCGGAAAATCTTATTGAAATATTCATTATTAGCGATATAGAGGCCGAATCTATAGTTTTTAGAATTTTTGTCTGTCTGTCTGGATGTAACTGCATCACAGCAAAACCAATGGAGGGATTTAGATGAAATTTGGTATGGTGATAGCAGGTTATCCGGGTCAATGCATAAGGATATTTATTACAGCAGGAAAATATCTCATTTCTGAGAAAAAATACAAAAACTGGTTAAAATAAAAGCAAGATGATACTATTAACATATTAGCAAGGTAACTTAATATGTTAAAACTATTAAAAAAATCTTATCTTAAAAGAAATATCAATAGCGCTATTTTATTCATTAAAATAGTTATCTTAATGAAAACTTATTTATGTGTTATTTAGACATTTGACAATAGATGTCGCCATGTGTTTTTAAAATACGTAGTTTTAATACACTAAATTACCCGCGGCCCCGCCCGTGTTTAAATTTTTAATAAAACAAACGTTTTGGCTTTATAAAATAGTAACATATTAGTAATATTTTGTTGGCCGAAACAATTTTCAAATGAGAATATTTGTAAATTTTTATTGTTTAGTAAATAATGTTAATGTTTTTTTATCTTTTAATGTAAAAATTAGGCAAATGCAAATGCAACTCGCGCATTATAGGTTTCGTATAGCAAAATACTATGTTGTTTTTCTTACTTACGTGTTTTGTTAGGTTAACACTAAAATAAATACCTACGAATAATATTTACGTTTCCACAATATCGACTCATTTTATCAACCGTGAAAATAAGTTCGATTTATATTATTTTATAACATTTTATGGAAAACAAGTTTATGGCTGTTAAACTGCCAAAGCGGGTAACTAAAAATATTTCTTATCTCAAAAACTATGAAAAAGTAATTTAGGAACTGCTATACCTCAGCTTTTTCACTTTTTCTTAACATCCTTTCTTGGAAGGTAAAGGCTTAAAGGACACAACAAAATGCTTACGACTTTAATCATAATATTAGCCGAGCCATATGAAATAATAAAAAGTATTTGCTTAGAATTATTTACTTATCACACTTTCTTTTGAAAATTGTTTTGGAAAATATTACTAACTAGCGCTAATTAAGAAAAGTTCAATATGTAATTTAAATAATCAGCTAAATATTAAATTAATCAATAGCTGTCTATTAGTAAAAAATGATTAAAATTAATTCCGTAGTTGGAGAGTTTATCGCCCAAAACTAAAAAAACAAACAAAACAGAAGTATAGACATACATATGTAAATGTTATTGCTAAAACAAAAAGTGCAATTTAACGGAGGAACCTTTGTGGCATTGTCAATCATTACCATTATTTATCAATCATGCGGTGCGCAATGAAAGTAATGTATAATGTAAGGGTATACTAATGTGTAAAACCTAAGAATTTAGTTTTTGATCATCTGAACGCGGGCGGAGCCGCGGGAAATGCTAGTTCATATAATAAAATTCTAACTTAGTCGGATCTGTACATTAAATATTTTTTGAAAATCTTATTGAAGTAGTCATTATTATCGATACAGAGGCCGAACCTATAGTTTTTAGAATCTTTGTCTGTCTGTCTGGACAATTTCGCGGAATTATTATATTAATATCTATTCATTAAATCAACTCCTCATCCGACTCCTATTACATGTCAAAGTTAGTTTGTGTGTGTTTATGTTTGTTACTCTTTCACGATGAAAAGGCTGGTCGGTTTTGGGTGAACTTTAGTACACAGATGGACTATGACCTGGACAAATCTAACACAGGCCAAGGCTATGCACCCGAGCGCAGCTGGAGTAAGTCGGCTGTTAAAAATAAGACCTTTAAAACACAAGCGATTGGTCAAAAATAAAGTGCGTGTGTGTGCAATTCACACATGGTAGAAGTGAATCTTAATATTATATATTTGTCAAACAATAACAACGGTTACCATGGCAACATGGCAATGTATTCTATCTCATTCTCTCGCCAGCTTAATCCTTTTCCTTTATCCTTAATCTTATTTATGTGTTTGTCTCTTTTTAGTGTCGCATTTCCGTTTTATCGAGTTTCAAATCACAACGATACTAAAGAAGTTACACTTCAAAAATCTATCTTCTATATAAATAAAAATGAATGTTGGTAAGCGCATAACTCAAGAGTGGCTGGACCAATTCGGCTAATTTTTTTTTTGTATGGAAGGTTTTAATAATTTAAAAAAAAAACTGTATCTATGTTACTATATCCAAGCTAGGGACGAACCCGAGCGAGGCGAGGGTGAGTCACTAGTCTGTATAAAATATAATGTTATTGTCATATTATTATCCAATAGAATTTAACAATTAAAAGTAACTCTTATTTTGTGAATAAATTGTAATATAATTTCTACAATTTTCTTTTTTAAGCGAGCAAAGAATTTGTTTAAGAATATCACTCCTCTGGTATGTTACTTTCTGAGATAATAAAGTATTTACGGTCAACTTAACCCGGCAGCGAGAGTTATTAGACTTTATCACAGTTTAGTCAGTTTATAATTTAAAACATTCTCGGTATCCGTTGACAGAGTAATCTAATAATTACTTTTTAACTAAGAAAGTACAACGAGTACATAATTACTTTTAAAATAATTATTGTTTTACGCTTACTGGTACACTTTTTTTCTAAAATATACCTATATTCTCCTTTTTACTCCTTATCATATGAATAAAAATGAATGTTAGTATGTTTGTCCTCCATGCGTTTCTTAAACATTTATCCGATTGTGATGAAACTCTGGTGGGATATTCCGTATACATCTGCGGAGGTTCCTGATGCGAAAATAAAATCGCTTATAAAGTATTAGGAAAATAGATTCACAATTGGCCTAGATACCGCGTAACTTACAATATATGCACGAATTAAGTACCTCTACTTTTATAGAGTCGTTCAATAATGATTTATATAATAACTAGCGATTCACCATTGCTCCGCTCGGGTTGTTCCCTAGTTACGTTTTAACGTTTAGTATAGATATCTCAGAGATGAGATATTTTCTCGCAGTAAAAAGTATATCTATATGTTGACCCGGATGACCAGCTATCATCATACCAAATTTCATCAAAATCTGTCCAATGGTTTTCTCGTGGTGCGGTCACAGACAGACAGACAAGAATTCTATAAACTATAAATTCTGCCTCTGTAGCGATAATAATGACTATTTCAATAAGATTTTCCAAAAAATATTTATTGTACAGATTCGACTCAGAATTTTATTATGTGTACATATAGATATATAATGTTTTTCCATATTATTCTATTACCTTAGATGTAGGTAACAGTTTGATTTGTCCATCTGTTTTTCCTCTTTAACTGAACGGAAAACTTGAAATTTAGTACATTATAAGTGGACACTTTATCTTTAAAACTGAAAAAATGAAGTTTGGGTATCAGCCATCATTTACATTTCTTTGTGAATTGAATTACTTGAAGAGGTATGTATATACATTAGTAGATTATATATGATAAGAAACCCTCCTCAACATTTGTATTGTAACTAACTATAGAAGCAAAAGTTAAGTTTAGATTTGTATCAGTCGTTTTGCTAAAGGCTAACTCGTCAGCGAAATTGTAGCATTGTTAGAAACGGCTCGCAGGCCCGTTGGAAACTAACTTCCAACTGCTAAGTAAAACAAATTGGGCTCTTTGAACTGTTATATCAACATTATTTCTATTGCTTGCAAAATTAAGGGTGTTTTCATGTAAAATTGTTCTTGTATTGAATGAGTTACATAGATAACTTTAAAATAGCTATACCTACTGTGTCTGATTTGTTTAATCATCTGTTATATAGAGTCGTATTTAGAGGGCAACCGAGGTAACGGCACCGGAGTTCTCACAATAGACATTCCTAGATATATTCGTTTTTTTTAGGGTTCCGTACCTCAATAGGAAAAAGGAACCTCAATAAAATCACTTCGTTGTTTGTCTATCTGTCTGTCTGTCAATACCCTTTTTTTTAGGTATGAGTGGAAGTTTCAAGTTGAGTTTCATATCAAATATTCAGGTCTACAATCACACTATACAAAAATCAATGTTTCATGCTATGAAACCCACGGTGTGCGAATCAGACTCGCACTTGTCCTATTTTTTTGTATGTGAACCTATTTTCTGGTTCCACAAAGGTTAAATAAAAGGAAAGCCTTAAGAACTTTTTTACATCCTTCGTCATACGGGCCTCTACTACTTAATTGCTCCGGGGCTCCTACACTTCTAAATCCGGCCCAGACTATATTATAACATACGTAAGAACAGTCAGTCAACAGATATAGATTTTTGTAAATAATTTAAATTTTAAAGCAGGCTAAAATCAAAACAATCGTGTCAACGACAAACTGTCCAGTGTCCACAATCCAAATTCGAAGATCGAATTAGCTACCAAAATCGCTTTGCATACGCGCGACAAAAGCCGTTCATAATGAGACCATTAGCATATTTGCAGCGTTACCGCGCGTGAACAATCGCCTGAATAGCCCTATTAGACCAAGAGCTGGATGCCTAGCTTTTCCTTATGACGTACGTCTGTGTCCCAATAGGATTAGGTTATGGGGTCCTTATCTATACAGATAAATAAAATTGAAGTGTCTGTTTGTAATGTCAAAATAACAGCTTTATACTAAATGCATATGGAATTATATACGGTACTTATAAGAAAAACAAACATTTTTAAATGTTTGTCTGTCTGTGAAATTAACCGGAACAAACAGACAGACGTCTGTCTGAAACGGCTGGACCAATTTTAACGGGACTTTCACTGGCAGGTAGCTGATATTATAATGAGTAACTTAGGCTACTTTTATTTTAGAAAAAGAATTAGGGTTTCGTTCAAAAAATTAAAACATACGTAGGGACGCACCCGAGCGAAGCGAGGGTAAGTCGCTCGTAATAATTATTTACCTTATAATAATAAAAACTACGTCTAGATTTCGATAGCACGAGACGATTAGTAAGATGGTTTACCTCTGTAACAATTATATTATTTTAAAAATCTTTTTCTTATATATAGAAATTATACTTTGCTTACGCTTATTTATTTAATGTGTTTGTAAAAGTTTATTTACTTAAATGTACGTATTATGTCCGATTTTCCATTCTAATTATGTAATGGCTTATATCACTTTTGCTTCTATAACCTTAGACATATAGGAGTGAGTTTATAAATTTCACATATAGATTTCTACATAAGTTATGAAATTTACAGTCTTTTTTAAAGAAATAAATAAAGAAATATCTACTAAATGTGGTTACTGACTCTCTGACTACAAATAACTTCAGCACAATAACACGAACGGACGGATGAGGTCGTACTTGGATTTTCATAAACTCTTTGGTATGCCTGGCGACGTATTTATGGTTGTGTAGAAACGAAAGTTAATTTCCATGGCTTTATTGTCTATGATCATGTTATATGTCCAATAATGGTGACGCAATGGAGAGAGTAAAAAATGTAATAAGAAAATTTAAAAGTATGTGTTGCATTTATGAGTTAAAAGCATATTAAAAAAAAAACATTGTAGAGTTCACGTCACGACTTTCGGCGCCGAAACGTTATGATTTCTAATAACTTTTTTCTAAATCTTAAAATGTTGTCCATTTTATTGTTTTCAACGATATTCTAAACATAAATAACATGAACATAGTATGTAACATTTATAACAAAAACATTTATTTGTATAAGAGCTATACATATAATATGGCAGTCTAGCGGCTCATCCTCGCTTCGCTCGTGATCGTCTCTAGGGAAACAAAAACAAACCTATCCCACGGGAACCATACATAACATATAATCTATCTCTGTGCCAAATTTCATCCAGATCCGTTTAGTCGTTCTGGTGTGAAAGAGTAACAAACATCCATACATCCACATTCACAAACTTTCACATTTATAATATCAATACGGATATTTAGATCCGCATCAGAATCAGTTACGAAATGTTTTTCGTACATGCATTAGAATACTTAGCTGTTGTAACTAAAATGTTTCAATATTTGTTTTTTTAAGGTTCCGTAGCCAAATGGCAAAAACAACAGCTAATATTTTCTTAATGTTCCTCTGTCCGTCCATGTAATGTAATATTATAGCTATTTTACTCGAAGATTATTATTGAAGCGACTCGCCCTCGCTTCGCTTCGGGTTCGTCCATAGAAAAAAACAAATGTATCCCAGGGAAATTGTACATTTTTCCGGTATGATATATAGCCTATAGCCTTCCTCAGTTAATGGGCTATCTAATTCAAAAAGAATTTTTCAAATCGGATAAGTAGTCCCTGAGATTAGCTCGTTCAACCAAACAAACAAACAAACTCTTTAGTTTTATAATATTAGTATAGGTAACTGTAATTTCGAAGGTAGATGTAATGTATAAACCGGTATCCATACTAATATTATAAAGGTGAATGTTTGTGAGGATGGAGGGATGGAGGGATGTTTGTTACTCTTTCACGCCAGAACAGCTAAATACATCTGGATGAAATTTGGCACAGAGATAGATTATAGTCTTGAATAGCACATAGGTTACTTTTTATACTTTTTATCCCGGGACTTATTTTTGTCTAGGGACAAATCTGAAGCGAAACGAGGGTGAGTCACTAGTACTCCATACACGAAAACTGAAAGATTGAAATATATATATATATATATATATATATATATATATTTAGTATAAGGTATATGTGTAGGAAGTTTTCTTTTTTTAAATAAGTTAGTTTATTTTTCACTTAAATTGCTGTAAACACATTTAAAACGTCGGGAACCAAAAATCAATAGAAATATGGAAAAAAATATTGAAAACAGCTTTATTTAAAATGTTTTGTTTGTCTTCAGGTGGGCGGCGTGGTCGGCCATGGGGTGCTTTGGGTCGCCCGGCGCTAAGAGCGGCGAGGATGATGCCAAGTCGCAAAAGCGCCGTAGTGACGCCATCACCCGCCAGCTGCAAAAAGACAAGCAGGTGGGTCACATTTTAACTGACAGGTTAACTTTTAACTGTTACTCGTAGATTGGTGGTGGTCCAAATTAATAATTAAAGTTTTGAGATTTCTTACGAGATGACTAAGACCAATTTTGTTGATATTAGTGTATTGTGTTTGCGTGTTCACTTTTAAAATTGGGGGCATGTAAGAATGGGCAGCTATTAATTGTATAAAAATATACACGACGCCAACGCCGACGACAACGCCTTCGTTGGCTCAAACTGAATTTAATGTATTAAAGGAGGGGTTTCGATAAGGCCCTCTATCCCCCCCCCCCCCCCCTCCCTGAATTTTTTATTATTTTAATATTGTGTTTATAGGACTACACTTAAAATTTACAAATATATATAGCATCAGCCAATATTCGCTATATTTATGTGTTTAAGGTAAATGTTTGATTACCAGTTGATGAGAACAAAATGACAAAATATACTAATTAATATTATAATTATCGGTTTTATTTTGAGAAATCAAACTTAAACAAGGTGCAAAAGACATTAATATATAACGTAGAGTCCTCCGCTTTTTGATCTGACCATTTAACTGCAGCATCTTCAATGCAATCTTCAACAATACAATACAATAAAATCTACAATTTATTTATTTTATACCATGAGCGCAGTGTAGTAACACGACAATTTTTATATATGTAATAGCTTACGTATTTGTGCACCACATATATGAAAATCGCTTTGTTACTTGGTTGCGCTCTATATACAATAACTAGATAAAGATTGCAAAAACTACAGAAATGACGTATTTTTGTAAAACAAGCCATGTTAAACGGTTCCTTTCATAAAGGTCCTATCAAGTTACACAAAAAGTATATGTATTTTTGAAAGCCTTATACTATGCACATTATAAAAAAAAAAAAAAACAAGAATGATCTAGATTATAAACTTTAAAAAATATGATTCACGGGGGCCGGTAAAGGGGCTTATCGAAACCCCTCCTTTAACGCATATTAATGTATGCATTGTTAATATTCCCACACGCGTTAACAGTGTCAATGTTATTATTTATATCTTAAATCTTCATAGAAAATATTTTAACACTAACTTTAGTCTAAGTTAGACCTAAATATTAATCTTTTGTTACTTGTGAAATTTATAGTGTATTCTAATTTCTTCGAGATCTGCTCTATTTATGAAATCAGGTTACACAGTTAAAAGTACCGTACCAAATACATTAATAATGTTTTAGTGGACTCCGCAGAAGTCGCAATTTAAACGTAATTTAGGCAATTTTGTATTATTTATATAAACGTTTATTTGTAATGAAATTTTATACTTATGCACATTCGTTGTTATAGTTTTCAATTTTTCTAACAGGAAAATAAAATTTACGTTGAGCAGCTGTCTGAAAATTACTATGAAAATCATATGTGCATAATAATTTTAAGAGTAGGTATCAATAAAAGCACTATGTAGTTACTGTTTACTAATGTAGGTAGTTACAATATTGTTTTAATAGAATATTTGCATTTCACTTTATATAACAATTTCATTTGATAAAATTCGAATGAATATGATATTTGTCTAATTGTTACTTAAAATAATATTTGGTCCTTCGAGCCGGATACGTGTGTAAATATTTATGTTTAAACAATAATATATGGTGCATATTTAGCAACTATGTATAATATCCAGTTATGATATTAAAATAAATAAGTTAAAGTAAATACATACATATTATAAATATATACATCCATGACTG
This sequence comes from Fabriciana adippe, assembly GCA_905404265.1. Classification (NCBI taxonomy): domain Eukaryota; kingdom Metazoa; phylum Arthropoda; class Insecta; order Lepidoptera; family Nymphalidae; genus Fabriciana; species Fabriciana adippe. The sequence goes on along the minus strand of FR990005.1, from coordinate 4,384,052 downwards.
GAGTACAAGCATTCGTGCTCATCACACAAATAAATGCCCCCAGCGGGACTCAAACCCGCGATCGTTGGCACAGCAAGTAGGGTCACTACAAATTGAGCCAAACGCGTCGTTAAATGTATAAAGTGTGTGATATGAGGTAACGGGTGATAGAGAATAGTGGAAGAAGGAAACATGTTATGACGCCTCATATAGTTTGTGGTAAGGATAAAAAAAAGACATTAGTATTAAAGAGAAGAAGATTAGTATTGTGGATCAAAACCACAATAATGGCCATTTTCTTAACATTAAAATGTCCTCCAACTTTTACCTTTTACCACAAAATTTCTGTAAAGTCGATGCTAATAAAATGGTGGATTTCATATAGTAAAACAACCATAGATTTAATAATAATATAGTTTCATAATAATTTCGTATTTCCTTTATGTTACTGTCACATAAAAGTAACATAAAGGAAATTGGCCAAAATTTTGGTTTTGACCATTGTATTATTGCAAAATTGAATAGTGTGGTTTATTGCTCTTAATATTGATTCTAGCTGTACCGAGCAACGCATCGTCTGCTACTACTCGGCGCCGGCGAGTCCGGTAAGTCGACGATTGTCAAGCAGATGCGCATACTTCACGTGAACGGTTTCTCTGATAAGGAACGTCGCGAGAAGATCGAGGATATCAAGAAGAATATCCGTGATGCGATACTTGTGAGTGGGGTTTTTTTTATTATGTATATTGATTTATCTGTAATTTTAAACTACATCTCATATGAATGCGGAGCTTTTAGGGCTTAATTTCATACTTTAACAACTGTTTAACGAATAATGAGAAAATTAAGAGTTTTTTTCAGTCACCAAGATATTTTTCAGGCTATATTGATACTATAAAAAAAAATAAAGAGTGCGTGTATGAATGTGTACACGCGCAAGAAGTAAAACTTCTGTAGGTTATCGGTACTCTTTATGAAATTTATGTTTTAAATAATTAGGATAGTTGAGATACTAAAAATAAAGCATATTAGGCATATTACAATCATATATTTATAGAATATCATTTAAAGAGAGAATATAATATTATATGTCATTTGTCAGACAATAACAACGGTTACCATAGCAACAAACGTTCGCCTCGCCCGATCACACTTTTCGTAACGCTCTCGTCACGCATTTACCGGTTTACACCCCAAGTCAAGCGTGCATAAAGAAGTTTTACTTCAAAAAAATATACTTATTTATTGCCACATACTGCCATTAATAACACTTATTACTTCGTTATATATTATGTATGTAGGTAACGTTTGGAATTGATCGTTTTCAGACAATCACGGGCGCGATGAGCACCCTGACACCACCCATTCCGCTCGAAAAGCCGGAGAACAAGGCGCGCGTAGACTACATTCAGGTATACTAAAATTTACTTATACAAACATCAATTCATATAACTAAAATGAAATGCTATTTATTGTTTAGCGCATCACTTGAGAACGCTTGGACATATTTGGCTTTTTTTTCTTAAAATGTTCATAATAAGGTTTTTAATGGAAAAAGATATGTGAAAATTTCCCTAAAAAGTGGGAAATTCAGTAAAAAGTGCTATTTTTGTGTAAACTCAAAGGTCACACATACAGTGCCCTCCAAAAGTTAGTTGAAATCATCAATAATGTTAGAAATGTAAAAAAACTATAATATAACCAAATAAGATCGTGGATTTAATAACTATTTATTAAAATATAATCAATTTAGAATATTTCTATTAATAAAACAATCCTAACAATTTTAATAATTAAAATTTATGTAAATAAAAAGTAAAGTTACGATGCCAAAAGTTAGTTGAAATTGTTGAAAAATTATTTTACGGATTATGTCTTTGCTAATATCTTAACTTTTAATATTTCGTATGATCGCCATTATTCTGCAGAACTACATTGAGTCGTCTGGGCATTGATTCTACAAGATTTTGTAATATTTTGTCTGGTATAGTCGACCATGTTTCAAGAACTTTATTTTAAAATAAATTTCTGTTGCGCTTGACCGAAATAGGCATCCTGCGGTATAATTCATCCCAAAAATGTTTAATGGGGTTAAGATTAGGTGACACTGAAGGCCATTCCAGTAAACTTACTTCGTTATATTTAAAATACTCTCTAGTTACCCTTGCTGTATGCTGCGGATTGTTGTCTTGTTGGACCTTGAAAGTCCGACCTAACCCCATTGTTTCAGCAGACTGTTTGAAATTGTCACTCAAAATATTACAATACATATGTGCTATCATCCTACCTTCAATTATTTGCAGTCGGTCCATACCATACCGAGAAAAGCACCCCCAATGACATCACACTCCCTCCGCCGTTTTTGACAGTAGGCCGCAAGTATTTGACGTTGTGAGAATTATCATTGCTACTGCGCCAACAGTTTTCCGAGGTCGCTTTCCAAGTAGTTGGAACTCTGATTCATCTCTAAAGGGAACTTTCTTCCAAAAATCTATTGGCTTATCCGAATACTTGAAGGCAGAGACCAATCTTCGTTTTTTGGATCGATATTATTAAAGGTTCTTTTTGGCAACGTGACCTCGTAAATTAGCATCATGCAGGCGTCGCCTGATAGTAGTTTCAGAAACCGAGGTTCCTGCTTCCTATAATTGATCTTTGATCTCTCGTATCATAATCCTGGGATTAATTAGACACTGTCGCATTATTTGTCAATCATCAACATAAGTAGTAGCTCTAGGATGCCCCGACCGTGGCCTATCTACAAGAATAAGACATTTTAAACCCTTTTTCATTATTTTTCGCACCCTTTTAGGACTAACTTTAAATAATTTTCGCACGGTACTAAAGTTTTTAATTTTTTGTATCTACACACAATCTTTGTTCTTTCTTCTATAGTTAGTTTTCCCCTCGAAGCCATTATTTATTTATACTCAGTTAAATCACCTTATAATATCTAATTATTTAATGAAAACTACTTACACTGTTCTAACAATATTAATAAATAAGTTTAAAATCGCGAGAGTATCGTAAACCGGTGATAGATTCCTACTTCAACTAACTTTTGACGCACTTAGTTCAAGTAGTGTGCAAATAAACATGGATTATGGACGACAACAAAATGAATTTCGGTGTATTCCTTATTGTATGTATTACAATAGTGTATCTGAACGTAAAAAGTAAACAGTTCAATCATTAAAACTGCATATTTTAGAAAATATATGACAAAATTGACGAGGTGAATAAATTTCAACTAACTTTTGGAGGGCACTGTATATATTTAAATTTTAAACAGGATAATGTCTGGTTACCTTCAATGTAAGAAAATAAATACAAAAAGTATAAGTCCTTGAATTCTTTTAAATTATTATTTAACATTTTTTTTAAATTATATTTAACTAGAGACTCACCCTTGCTTCACTCGGGTTCGTCCCTAGGTACGTTTTAACGGTTAGTATGAAATACAAATCTTTGAATTCTCATCTTTTTTGTACTATAATATGCATGTATTATACATATAAACCTTCCTCTTGAATCACTCTATATTAAAAAAACCGCATCAAAATCCGTTGCGTAGTTTTAAAGATCTAAACATACATAGGGACAGACAGACAGCGGGAAGCGACTTTGTTTTATACTATGTATTGATTATTTTTTTTAATTCCCCCAGGACGTAGCGTCGCAGCCGGACTTCGACTACCCGTCCGAGTTCTACGAGCACACGGAGGAGCTGTGGAAGGACCAGGGCGTCCAGCGCACGTACGAGCGCAGCAACGAGTACCAGCTCATTGACTGCGCTAAGTAGTACGTACCTACTGAAATGCCTCGGTGCTCTAGTGGCTAACGTGTACGGCCGTGGATCCGAAGGTCCTGGGTTCTAGTCCCGGATCGGGACAAGTTTAGTTATTGAGTTTTTCTATTATGGAATTCTCAGTAGCAGCCCGGAGCTGGGAAGTTGACGGTATTTCACCTCCGTGCCTCGGAGAACACGTAAAGCCGGTCTAGGTGTTTTTGTCATACATTTTACTCTTTAAGCAGCCACGTCGATAAAGCAACATAATGACCACTTTACCGACTTCAATTAAAGTTTATATAATTACAGTCAGTAAACGCATTTTTATCACAATAGAAAATAGTTTAGTATAGCGCTCGGTGGTAATGTAGTTTCGTATCACTGAATTTACAAACTTTACATCTTTATAATATTAGTGTACATTCAAATTTATATAATAACTAGTGGCTCACCCTCGTTTCTCTCGGGTTCGCCTCGCAAAAACAAATCTATCCCACGGGAACCGTACATTTTCCGGTATAGGGTATCAGCGTGCCAAATTTTACTAAATTAGGTACATAAGTTGTTGTGTATTAAACTGTATAAATTACTATATTTTTTTAACTATCATACGGGAACTTTAATTTTCTGAATAAAAAATATCTAAAATGTTGAGCGGGGATATAAGGTACCACCATGCAAAATTTCATTTAAATCGGTCGAACAGTTTCTAAGATTAGCCCGTACAAACAGACAGACAGAGAAACAAAAAATTTGAAATAAATCTGGATTTGTTCTATTTCTCTTCTTAAATCCCCCTGACTCGGTTTTTAGCATTTTTTTTTTTATGTACTAACATTCTACCTCTACAGTTTTATTATATGTATAAATAATCTACACAGATAAATAAAATTGAAGTGTCTGTTTGTAATGTCGAAATAACAGCTTTTTATTATGCATATGAAATTATATATAGTACTTATAAGTAAAACACAATTTTAAAATTTTTGTTTGTCAGTCTGTCTGTTCTCGTTAATCTCTAAAACGGTTGGACTAATTTTGACGGGACTTTCACTGGCAGATAGCTGAGGTTATAAGAAGTAACTTATGCTTTAATTTTACAAAAAGAATTGGGGTTCCGCTCAAAAAAATTAAAACGTACCTTTCGCTAATGTATATTATAAATAATAATTGTCTGTCTGTTCGTCCGTCCGTCCCCCAGCTTCCTAGACCAGGTGCACATCATCAAGCGCGCGGACTACACGCCCACGGAGCAGGACATCCTGCGCTGCCGCGTGCTCACCTCCGGCATATTCGAGACGCAGTTCGTCGTCGACAAAGTCAATTTCCAGTGAGTTTATGCTTGCCTGGCACAAGTGATTGGTTTCTAGATGGTATATATAAAAAATTAAAAAGTGCGTGTATGAATGTGTACACGCGTAAGAAGTAAAACTTCTGTAGGTTATCGGTACTCTTTATGAAATTCAATTTATGTTTTAAATAATTAGGATAGGTGAGATACTAAAAATTACGCATATTAGGCATATTACAATAATATATTTATAGAATATCATTTAAGGAAAGAATATAATATTATATATCATTTGTCATACAATAACAACGGTTACCATGGCAACGAATGTACGTACATTTTTTCGTAACGTATTCACCCGCTTACTCCACAAGTCAAGCATGCGTAAAGAAGTTTTACTTCATAAACATAGATATACATTTATTAACAAATATCTCCTCAAAAAGTGGCGTCGGCATATGACGTTAAGTCAAACCAAAGAATAAGTCCTAATTGTTTAAACACAATCAAATTCGGACAGAAATACTAAGTCTCGGGTATTCAGATACTTTTCAAGATACTGCCACTGGATGGTCCAGTGACGGTCTCTCCAGTGACCATGATTGCTGTAAAGCATTCGAAACGTCGTGTGGGGAACCAAAAATCTAAATAAATCCCCAAAAAAATCCGAAAGAATAGCTTTATTTAAAGTGTCAATATTCGCGTAAATCTAAATATAAGTCCTACGAGATTATCTCTAATTAAGTTTGACGACACGTTTGGCTCAATTTGTAATGACACTATTTGTTGTGCCAATGGTCTCGAGTTCGAGTCCCGCTGGGGGCATTCATTTTTGTGATGAGCATGGATGTTTGTACTCCAGTCATGGGTTTTTATATTTATAATATGTATGTATTTAAAGTAATATATGTGTAGTGTATCAACTATCTGGTATCCATAACACAAACCTCGTAGCTTACCATGGAACTAGATGATGCTATATGTTAATGTCCCAAAATATCTATATTTATTTATGTCCACAGTATGTTCGACGTGGGCGGACAGCGCGACGAGAGACGCAAATGGATACAGTGCTTCAACGACGTGACGGCCATCATCTTTGTGACCGCCTGCTCGTCCTACAACATGGTGCTGCGCGAGGACCCCACGCAGAACCGCCTCCGGGAGTCGCTCGACCTGTTCAAGAGTATATGGAATAATAGGTAAGTTTGTTATTGTTAAGACGTTCGTAGTTTTATATGTGTTTGTTTGTATAATAATTATATATAGGATAAGGTAATGTAAGCCTTAAGATTCCCCCGATGTGTGTTCACGTTGTCGTGGTGGGGGAGGGGGGGGGGGGGGGGTCATTAGCTTTCAGGAAGCCTGGTGTGAAGGCAAGAGCAACATCATATAAATTTGTTCAGCAATTTCGACGTACTTAAAAACTGTTGTTGTGTAAGCAAACTAACTCAAACATACATAAACTTACAAATAATTAGGATAGGTGAGGTACTAAAAATAACGCATATTAGGCATATTTCAAACATATATATATATATTTTTTTTTTTATTTTTTTTTTTTCTCTATGGAAACATATATTTATGGAACATCATTTAAGGAAAGAATATAATATTACATATCATTTGTCAGACAATAACAACGGTTACCATGGCAACAAACGTACGTACACTCACCAGCTTACCCCGCAAAGTCAAGAAGTTTTACGAGTACTCCAACAAACAAATTGAACAATTACAATTCCAGATGGCTCCGCACAATATCGGTGATCCTGTTCCTGAACAAGCAGGACCTGCTGGCGGAGAAGGTGTTGCTGGGGAAGTCCCGGCTGGAGGAGTACTTCGCGGAGTTCGCGCGCTACCAGACGCCGCCCGACGCGAGCCCCGACGCGCGCGACCACCCGGAGGTGGCGCGCGCCAAGTACTTCATACGGGACGAGTTCTTGGTTGGTTTCAGTCTATCATTCATCTTTTTTAACATGATCATAACTTGCTTTGGGGTCGTTCAAGTATTACGTAAGTGCTAAGGGGGGAGGGGAAGGGGGGTGGGGGTGTCTTTGCTTTGCTTACTTTCGATGACAGGGGACGGGGGGTCTGGATTGTGATAACGTCAGCAATATTTATTTATTTAAAGTAATTAATAAAAATTTAGTAAATTTTGTCAAATACGGTTACTTGTCTATGCTCAAAAATGAAAAACATGTTCATGGATTCACTGAAATAATTGAAACGTAATGTAATTACGTAAGCATAGGAGGGGGGAGTAAGAGCATTGCTTACTTTTGCTGACAATGGGGAGGGAGGAGTTAATAATTACTTAAATTCTGCTTACGCAATACTTGAATGGCCCCTTTATGGTGAAAGAAAACATGGCAAGGAAACCTGCATGTCTGAGAAGCCTAGCAAATTTTCGAAAGACATGTGAATTCCGCCAACCTGCTCTTGGCCAGCGTGGTGGACAATGGCGTGACCCCCCTCGTTTTGAAGGGAGGCCCATGCACAGCAGTGGGACGTTAAAAAGGGTTGAATACATGTAATTTATAGAACTTCATATCGAGTAGCAGTTGAAATACCTAGCGCGGGATCAACTCGCACTTGGCCAGAAATTTTGTTTTAGTGTTATACTAAAATCGTCGTAAAAAGTGGGCCGTTAAAAAGGACTCAATACAATACAATACAAATCATATAGGCGACTAACTAGTTTTCGCAGCGCACGCCACATAATGACTATTATAAGTTTTTTGATACCTTAGGATACATTATTGTAATTTTTTTAGGTATCTCTAATTTTTTTGAAAATAAAACATTGTGCATGTTACTAGCGGTTAATGTAGCTTGTGATAGGTGAAAGAATTTTTAAAATTGGTCCAGTAGTTTTTTAGTTTATACATTACAAACAAATATACAAAATAAAAAAAAAAAACAGCAAAACGTTCACCTTCATTACTAATATCAATAAAGTGGTACATAATTTGTATGTTTATATTTTTATGGGGATATTATTAATAGATATTTAGACGACACGTTTGGCTTAGTTTGTAGTGCCCCTACTTGCTGTGAGAACGGTCGCGGGTTTCAGTCCCGCTGGGGACATTCATTTGTGTGATGAGCACGAATGCTTGTACTCCAGTCATGGATGTTTATATTTATAATATGTATGTATTTAAAGTTATATATGTGTAGTGTACCAACTATCTGGTATCCATAACACAGGCCTCGTAGTTTACCATGGAACTAGATAGTGATGTGTGTTAATGTCCTAACATATTTATTAATTAATATAGATAAATTAACGTATTCCAGCGTATAAGCACGGCGAGCGGCGACGGCAAGCACTACTGCTACCCGCACTTCACGTGTGCGGTCGACACCGAGAACATCAAGCGCGTGTTCAACGACTGCCGCGACATCATACAACGCATGCACCTGCGCCAGTACGAGCTGCTCTAACGCCGCCACGGTCTGTTGATTGTTTAGTCACTCAATCATTCACATTTCATTCACTCATTCACACATAACTCACTCATACATCATTCGAAGCACCTGCGCCAGTACGAGCTGCTCTAACGCGGCATCACGGTCTGTTGATCGCTTAGTCACTCAATCATTCACATTTCAGTCACTCATTCACACATAATTCACTTATACATCATTCGAAGCACCTGCGCCAGTACGAGCTGCTCTAACGCGGCATCACGGTCTGTTGATCGCTTAGTCACTCAATCATTCACATTTCAGTCACTCATTCACGCATAACTCACTCATACATCACTCACAGCACCGGCGTCAGTACGAGTTGCTCTAACGCTGCCACGGTCTGTTGATCGCTTAGTTACTCAATCATTAGATTTCAGCCACTCATTCAAACATAACTCACTCATTCACACATAACTAACTCATACATCATTTAAAGCACCTGCGCCAGAAGGAGCTTCTCTAACGCGCCGTCACGGTCTGTTCATCGCTCTCTCACTCACTTATAACTATACCCAATCATTCACATTTGAGGCACTCATTTCAATATAATTCACTCATACACCACTCACATATTCTTTAATCATTTACACATATTCACTCGCACCACTTATTAGGTTCACTCGAGTAAAATTTCAGAAACAAACTGAGTTACAAAATGTTTGAGTAAGCGATGGAGTGGAGGTTATTTGCAAGTGGTTGTTATAAAGATTTTAAAATTGACTGTTTTTAATCATGTCAGCATGTTTAGGAGATACTATAATGGTCTCAGACCGAAAGTAAGAGAACTTAGTATGGACATCAATAACACAATAACGTGTTTTTATTAATATATCGTTTAATTTCGAGTTATATTTCATCACAATTAAATATAATTTTCAATAACTTTTCGCAATAATATAGTTATTTAAACACTAGCGACGTAGCCTCGCTTCGCTCGGGTACATCCCTAGGTGCCTTTGTGTCACTCCAGATAATCTATCTTTATAGTAAAATTCATCCAAATCTGTCCAGCCGTTTGAACATGAAAAAGTAATAAACATACATACAAACGTCGCATTTATCTAATATATTTAAACGAGCTATTCTTGTATATTTATATATTTATTTATGCCGGCGATCTCGAAAACGGCTCTAACGATTTCGCTGAAATTTGCTATGTGTAGGTTTTCGGGGGCGAAAAATCGATCTAGATTAGTGTTATGTCTGGGAAAACGCGTGTTTTCGAGTTTTCATGCGGTTTTTTTTTCGCATTATTCCACGCAAAATATGGTCGCTAATTTCGCACGCTCGGGCATAAGCGTCGTGGTCAAGCGGCCCAGGTGCAAGATTGACTATCACAGATGTCCGTGTTCGAATCGCGGTCGAATACAAAGTTATTATTTTAGATTTATTTTGTATTTATTCAAGTTTTTTTTTTAAATAAGATATAACAAAAAAGAACTCCTAGCAAATCTCGGTCGCTCAGGTACTAAAATTAATCCGATCAATAATTAGATATTTTCTCCTTTTCCAGAAAGCAACAGAGAAGAGCGATCTGCGCCGACACTGGCCTGACAGCCGACACCCGCTCGCCGCGCGACCTCCACCGCCATCACTACGATTTGTCTTTTAGTAATCAAGAGTCAGTTTCGCACAAAAATATATATAATAATTGAAATAGGACCGTGTCCTTTGTACGTGATGAAATACTACATGATAGCTCTCCTTCACGATTGAAGGAACCACAAAAAGTCAATACATATGTCTTTTGCATATAGATTTTATTTAGAAATGCACCTCATGACTCGGTATTAAAAGACAAAACAAATGTTTATACCAAAATTTATAATTTTTAGAATTAATAGTCTTCTAATGGACACGAAACTATGATCATTTTTGTCGTTTTTATTGATTTAGTGGCGTTATAGTCGCGGTGATGTATGAAAACGTTTACAACACAATTTGTATAGAAATAGCTATTCAACCCAAAATAACACATATTCGCACAATACCGTAAGTGAATACGTATATAATAAAAATTAATAAAATATTCGATATGTACATTCGGATATAATTATCCTCGTAATTAAATGGAGTTAAATTTCAAAAATGTCGCGTGGCTCAATCAATGTTGTAGTACATTTCGTGAGGCCAGTGTCACTGTGATTTCCTTTCCATGGTGTTTCCGAACGTTCAGCACGCTGGTAACATCGAAAATAGGCTCCCTTGCATTAAAACTATTTAAAAAAAAAAAAACAATTATCTATGATCGATGTCGAAATGACAGTATATTTTTTAATCTGTATATTGTAAAATGGCGCGAACTTTGACATTTGCGTAAATAGTGAAAAACAATGCACAATATTAGTTATTATTATAAAAATATATGCACTATTTATAATTTATTTGCAGAAATTAAGATTTGTGTTAAGATATGAGCCTATGTGCATCCAGAATGTATTTTACAACCCAATTGAATTATTTAAATAATAAAATGTAGGTAAATATGTTTATTTTCGATTTGAAATAGGTTGTAGAATTCATTCTATTTGTTTATAATATTGAAGCGGCTGACGTGCGAGTACTTTATATTAAGGATCATCGGTGTATAGCGATTTAACTGGAGGCTAGTTAAAAGTATTCATGAAGCATGATTTTTTTGCTTTGGCTATTTTTGTTTCACTTTCACATTCATTGTTGACAGTTTTGTTAGAGCATATACATTGTTGGTTTGTCACTGGAACAATATACGTACCACAAAATGATATAAATAAAGATTTATTTAATTTAAAATAATAGTAATAAATCCTGTGTACACAAGTGTAGGCCAAATTTTACTTTACACTTTTTTTTTATATTATATATTATTCGAGTTAGTCATTTATAGTTAAATATACAGTTTATTTGTCTATTTTTTTTGAACTCGTGTCTATCATTTCTGTCTGTATATTTTTGATCGCGGAGATTTTCTCATACTATTTTTGAACCACGCGTTTTGTCATTATTTGGCGGTTCGTTAGAGTTACGTGTACGTTTAGTTTTTTTTATGAATGTCTTCCATTTTATATATTGTTTTTAATTAACTTTTGTTTTACGGGATTACTCGTTAAGCCGTTTTCTTTTAGCGCACATATTGACTAAAATAAGTAACAAGAAGCAACAGCTTTGCTATATTTTTACTTACATATAGTTGTATAATAATTTTTTTTTAATGTTAAGATCCAAAGAGTGGCCGACGTATTCGATACGAGGCCTATAAGAATATCGAGTGTAGCAGTATTTGAATTGATTTGTTCATATGTTTTTTTTTTTTTATTTATAATATATTTCCCATTTATTTTTTAAGCTGTAGCCATAAGTACAAACGTCTAACCTGTTCGCGCTAACATCGTTAATTATAAAATTATTTATACACAATTGGTTCATGTACTTACAGAGCGTTTCTTTAGTGAATATTCTTAAATGATCTACATTTCGTTGTTTCTTTGTTTAATGTTAAGAATCGTTAGATTAGTTTTATTATATTATATTATATTATATATATTTTTTCGCATTTTCTAACACGCTTAGTGAATGGACATTTAGTGTTTAGTTTATACATACATATATGTCATTATAATCATGGTCCTTAATATAATTTGAATAATTCAATTGCCGGAAGCGGTTAGTGTATGTGCCATAACTAGGGACGGAAACACCATCTATATTACGTTACCACAAAACTACAAAGTATGTCAAAACTACAAGTAAGCCGATCCTTCCTAGTAACGTGTAATATAACACTATTTTGCTTTGTAATATTATACTTTATAATAACACTCGTCGTTATTTTTTTTTATATATATATATACATATATATATTTATAGAAAATCTATTGAAATTGTATTTTCTTTTTTTTTTTGTGTTAATTTTTTTTTAATTTGATTGTAAGTAGGGAATTATAACGTATGTTTAATGATGCATCTATGTTAATACATTTCGCGGTCATGGGGCCGCTCGTTTTTATATTCCGATTATATTATAGGCTTATTTTCCTTCTTATATAGTAGTGTTGTCATATTTGACATTAAATATTTCCCAATTTTTTTTTTCTTAATTTATACTTATTCGTGTGAATATTTAATATTTTTCGACATTCGAGAGGTATAAAGTTAAACCGTATGTTTGTACATCTTTATATCTCTAAATTCTAAAAAAAATAATTCTAAAGTATGTATGTATATTTATATAATAGTACGTGCAATAAGAGCGGTTCCCGCGCATTTTAGATATCATTGTGAAATAAATAACATGGCGTCTTATATACTTATTGTATATGTAACTTAAAAATATTTGGTAGCTATTTAATTAAGTTTTAGATTATCGCGATATTGAGGAATGCAAAAGTAACAAAAAAAATAATATTAATATAATATTTACTATAAATGTAGACTGCTAACTCGTGAAGGTATCCTTTCCTGCAGCTCTACGGTCCACGATGAGTCGGATGCAAATAATTTTTTACCTGTTCATTTTTTAACTGGATATGTCTAGTTTTACGTCGGATTTTCTAGGATTTACAATAAAATATTCAGTTTTAGTACTTGGCCAGTTAAAAATATGAGGGTAGATACACAAAGGAACATACTGTGAGACGTTCATGCCGTTGACCGACTTCCCGGAATCGGTGTGCGTCAGCCTCGATTTGACATTGGATTTCGTGAATCTCACTCGATTTTATCGCGTCAAGGTAACAGCCTTCAGCACAAGTTAGAGATTTAAAGGGGAATGTATTTGATGTAACGTAAATTGTAATATGAAAGTGTATGTATCGAACATCGCCTCGTCCGGGGTCCGACCTGTACATTTGCACCGACCCCGCCAACCCCCGTACGATTTAAGGAAGCGCAATAAGAAGTGAGTCATGTATTATATATAATGTAGTTTAGCATATTTTCTATGTTTTTCGATATGTAGTTAAATACTGCCAGAGTCGATGTCGATGTCGAATTGAACGTAACTTATCTAGTATCGGTTTCGGTGATAGTTAAAACTAAATCTATTCGAGGCAGGAACATCTAGCGTAGAGTTAACTTCGCGTGGTCAGATCTTTGTTAGGCGAAGTATCGTCCGTTGCCAATAACCAAATAGTATTGAATGATTCCTCCTTTTTTATTATATCTTTCATAGTAGATAAGTGAATGTACTTGCGCACAATATGTATGTGAGGACGGTTGTGGTGTTGCCAGGTGTCTCGATTTACGCGGGGCTTGCCCAATCCAATCCAATCAGCTCGACAGCGCAAATTGTTATAATATTTTTTTTTTGGTTAAGTTATTGGGTTATCATTTAAAATATATAAAAAATTTAAGGTTATTTAGCTTTTTTGGGTGAATCCCATTAGGGTTGAACCTGGCAACACTAATGTAACTTTAGTTTGAACTCTCAAAGTGCAGCTGTCGCCGCAAATATTTTTGGTAATATTTTACTCGTCCCAGGCAGAACCCCGCGCCTCTCCCGCGCCTCCCTCCACGTACTACCACGTGTCTCGCTCTAGATATTATAACGATGGCATTTAAATTAGCGCTCATAGATTTTTTTCCATCGTAGCACGACCGTGTTTTCTCTCGACCTTTTCGGTAGTTTTATTTTGTTAAAGTAAAATTTCGTAGCATAGCTCGAACATTCGGTCGAACGCATTCGAGGCACTTCACTCGTACTGCATATGTATGTACTCTTCGCCATACCTCTGACGGTACGTCGTAACGTGGTGTATTCAATTTTAATACCTACGTCTAAATATATGCTGAAAATCTATATTTTTAACAAATTTTAATTTAAAAATATACCTAATTAAAGAAATTCCTAAAGATTAAAAATGAAATTTTTAATATTTACGTGTATAGTAGTGTTTATTGCGAGGTGGTTATATCAAATAACGAACGCTTATAATTTTATCGTTTTCATGAGAATCGCAAAGAGAATATATTATTTACTGTCCATGAAATTAATAATCTAAAACTGATGTGTACACAAAAATCAGTATGTTTCAGGCATTTTGAATCCGACTTAATGTATGTAAAAATAAATGTTGTTTTAAATTGTGATTTTTTATTTATTAACCTTTTACCCACGCTTGCATCTTGCAAGCCTTTATTATTACACTAGCGACTCACCCTCGCTTCGCTCGGGTTCGTCCCTAGGTTGCTTCTCAAAACAATTAATTTGTTTTTTTTTTCGTGGGACCCTATTTTTTGTTCTAAAATAAAAGTAGCCTAAGTTACTCCTTACTACATCAGCTATCTGCCAGTGAAAGTCGTCAAAATCGGTCCAGCCATTTCAGAGATTAGCCGGAACAAACAGAGACAGATAGCCAGTCAGACAGACACAAAAATTGTAAAAAATGTTGTTTTGGTAAATGTACCGTGTATACATCCATATGCATTTAGTAAAAAGCGGTTATTTTAATATTACAAACAAACACTCCAATTTTATTTATCTGTATAGATAAATAGTATAAAACAAAGTTGCTTCCCGCTATATGTCCCTATATATGCTTAGATCTTTAAAACTACGCAACGGATTTTGATGCGGTTTTTTTAATAGAGTGATTCAAGAGGAAGGTTTATATGTATAATATATGCATAATATAGTAGAGAAATACTGATAATTTTAGAGGTTTCTAATGTGATGTCGTAAATAAACACATTTTTTGCGCTTACATTGCAAACGCTGGCTGAACCCTACGAGATGCATCAAAATAATGTACTACAGTATTGTACACCTTAAAATGGTCTATAGAAAAGTCCGCGATGGCATATCTCTATCTCTTAATGACAACATACTATATCCAATCTAGGGACGAACCCGAGCGAAGCGAGGGTGAGTCGCTAGCTATTACATAAATTGTAACTATTGGACACTGCTAATCATTTGCTTGAATAGATGATAGATGGCGTAAGCGCTAAAATATTTTAAATATACCAATATTCAATCTAACATTTAATTAATCTCTCCAGGATAATTTCTTAGAAATCCGTGCGAATTTCCGAGAATTCAATTGTTATCGTACAAGCCGGCGTGTACGCGGTCCTCGAGGGGATATATAGCAGAATAACAATTCTTAACGGTGACAAGCGTTACTCATAAAGAATAACGTCATCTATGACCACCAGAAACTCATTTAATGATTTTAAACAAATTTTATAGTAACTCAACTTGTTTATTAAAAAGTATACAGAAATATTTTTGTTTCCTTATATAGACGATAAATGTTGATCGTTTATACAAGCAAATAAAAAAAAAATCCGAATTAGCGATGTCTAATTTTTTTCTATGGTATGAAACATCTGTACTAAAATAGTATTATGCCTGTACTTTAAACATTTTTAACAGTTGTCAAACATCATCGTTGAAATCAATCGCGAACTACCAACAATAGTATTCAATTCATAAAAGATAAACAGCGCCATCTACGAAGTACAAGTTCGTTACCTAATAGGAAATTTTCAATAAAAAAAACTTAGAGTGCGTGTATGGTTCCATGGTAAGCTACGAGGCTTGTGTTATGGATACCAGTTAGTTGATACACTACATATATATATATATATACATATATATCTTTAAATACATACATATTATAAATATATAATATTGTCAAGTGATTTCAAAAGACCCCATGTCGAGGTCATATGGTAATTAAACAAATACATATTTCGATGTAGTGCATTCACTACATTTGGTATGCATTTAAGGATGAGGTGGCTTCGTTTCAATTTATATTTAATAGTTTTAAAATTCGTCTAAGATTTAATCAAACTTTATGAGTTTAATTAAATAATTGTTCATATTATTACGAACCAACAAAAAATCTACCTTTTTTTTTTAAAGCAAGGAAGTGTTCTGACATCAAAATTTATTTTTTAATTAATTTAAAATTATTTTCAAATCTTCTTGGTTTTTTCCTTTTTGTAAACATTTTGTATACCCAAGAAGTGTATATAACACTTAAAATTAAGACTTATCTCCATTAGGACTAAAGATAAAAATAACAAAACAAAAATAAAAAAAATAGCTTTTATTAAAACCAAATTGACATAAGCGCGTCTCAAAATTAAAAATAAAACAGAAATGTCAGAGTAATCTGTATGAAACATATTCCTTACTCGGCTTAAACACAACAGTTACAAATAAATATTATTTACAATATGGCATGTAGGTACGACTCTTTGGACTCGCCTATATTAATAGTAGAAATTAAATCGCTTGAATTTTTTCAACAGAAACAACTATTGTTAACTAAAATTATAAATTAGTAAAATACATATTAAATAATACATATAAAATGGAGGAAAAAAAATACTTGCCACAAAAAAAAAAAACAAAAAAAAAAAAATAAATAGAAAAAAAAAATTGAATCCAAGTGAATTACACTTCGCATATATTTAAAAGTCCAATGAAAAAAGATATGAAAGCTGAAAACTATACAATGTCAACTTGTATCCAAATATACAACTTATAAAAAAATGTACAAATAAGCGTAATTAAAAACATGCTACCTGACCATGTATTAAAAAAAATGGCCAAAAATTTGCCATTAAAAATTAAAAGAATCGAACCTCAAACTATATTCACACAATCAGATACCTTTTAAACTGGCATTACTTAGAGAGCTTAACAGAAATTCTATCAGTTCATTTAAAGCATGTAAATCTTAACATTATGAAGAATATTTACGATTGTTCTTGTTTCTTTTTAAGAAAGAAATGTCTAAATAAAAAAATAATATCTAAAAACTCAGAAGATATTTAAAAAAACTAGAAAAATGGTTTTTTATCTATTACATATTATATACATACATACATACATACATATTTAGCCCTATTAACGTTCCACTGCTGGGCACTGGCCTCCCTTCAATACGAGGGGGATCAGGCTATAGTCCAATTATTGTCAATTATTGAAACTAATACTATCATATTCGTTCAAAATCTTAATTTAATGAGAAACAATTGTTTCTAAACAAATTAATAATAACCATTTAATGGAACATTCAAGATACCTTCAAAGACAATATATTTATTTAATTTTTCAATCATTTGATAAAAATTAAATTTAATTCTCTCGTTAAAGGCTTTAAAGCGTGTCATATGAACACAGATTACTTCGCCAATGTCACGTAGAATGGAGAAGACACGAGGGAGAGTGGTTTATTATTATAGAAACCAAAAAAAAAAGAGAATGTATATTCATTAGGTGGCACTAAAACAATAGGACTATTTTTTTCCTTGTCTCGTATGAAAATGTTAGTTTTTTATGTTTTAAGAATTCTCTTTGAAGGTAAGCTTAAAAAAAAATTTTTTGGGGTTGCTCAAGATTTTTAAAAAATCACTAGGAAACATCACAAGCAATGAACTTAAAAAAAAAATTTTTTTAAATCAATATTTTAAGCTAGCTTTGAAGAAGTTAGTATTTTTTAGGTACTAAATTTTAATAACCATTTTTACAATTCTTGAGCGACCACAAAAAAAAAATTTTCGAGCTGATCTTCAAAGTGGTCTCTTAAAACATGAAAGACTAACTGCTTTTTTGCGCCACCCCAAAGTACATATTTTGACTGTGTGACATAACATTTGATCATTTAAATTTTCTAAAAGAATGAACGAGAGAGAATGCATCTTATCTAAATCCTCTGATTAAATTATAATTAACTCGAGCGGTACATTATATAATGATTGAAAAATCAGACAAACATGTCCCTTAATCTCACTTAAAACAAATTTGAGGCACATTTTATCTTACAAACTAACAAAATTGGCACTTTCTACCTAACAATTGAAACTTATTATAATGGAATTTCTTTATATACCAAATAATGGCCCCCGTTTATTTTTATTTTTATAATTAAGTAAAATAAACATAAATTACTCGCTAAAAATTATTTCATGACTAATAAAACAACTTAATATGTAGGAATGACATTATAACAGTTCATTACATAAAAGTTCTTCCGAGCATTATATATTAAAATGTTTAAAATTGGAGATGAAATGTAAAAGAAAACTTAAAAAAAAATACCAAATTTCCAATAATACATATTAAAAAAAAAATGCAATCTCAATTATATTATCTACAGCTAAAAACACAGATAACACAAAAAAAAATTATGTTCACTTTACACATAATTATAATAAATGAGGAAGTATGTTCTGTTGGTTTGTTTCACATAATGCCACATGAGTATACTTGTTTTAGCTTATTAAGTAACTAATAACTACAACATTTAAAAATAAAAACACTATCTATTATTTGTTCAAAAACAAAAAGAATCAACATTCTCTTAAATATAAATACAACACAATATTCTTTAATAAGTTCAATCATTATTGAGAAAGTAAGTGATAAAGTAATATTTGGATATTTTTTCAGCGTAATAATATAAAATAATAATAGAAAAATACAAATTTCATTACCATATTATAGGTATTAAGGGAGATTTCAAACAAAAATGTTTTTCAGTACAAATTTATACTTAATATTATAAAGCTGAAGAGTTTGTTTGTTTGGTTGAACGCGCTAATCTCTGAAACTACTAATCCGATTTGAAAAATCCTTTTTGCATTAGATAGCCCGTTTACTGAGGAAGGCTACAGGCTATATATCATCCCGGAAAATTGTACGGTTCTCGTGGCATAGATTTGTTTTTGTCTAGGGACGAACCCAAAGCGAAACGAGGGTGAGTCGCTAGTTAAATATAATGATAACATGTTAACGACTTGAAGACCTGAGGTTTTTTTATCATATATATTTTTAAAGTGATGTATTCTATAGATAGAAAAAACTTAGATATAGTTTATCGAATGACTTATATTTTAAAGCATGTTATGGTAATAACCACTTTGCACTATGCCTACAACATTACACTAACACAATATAAGCATCCATACAGTACTGAAATACTGCCAAATGCTAGGGTTACCAATTCGATTCTTTGTTATGGCTTTTGGGCATGGCAGTTGGGCACAGATTAACTAGAGTTGTCAAAAAATATCAATTTTGGTAGCAAATTATTTTGAAGTTAAAAAGCACCATAGTATCATCTGGTTGCAAGTTACAGGTAGACTCAACCCTAAATCCGTTACCTACCATTTCCTGACTGTCATACAAAAGTAAATATGTCACCCGCACATTACCTGTCTAAACTTCTTTAGACGACTGTATGTATATTACACTGTGACACTATTAAAGAACACTGAACACTATCACTTCAGTCCAAGTACACATAAAAGTTTGGTGTGCCGCAGTACTTCGTAGCTAGGGCTTTGCCGGCTGGTGTTGGAGCACTGAAGGCCACTTCGGAGCGAAGCACCCCACACCCGTGTAGTAGGGAGGCTCGGGCGCAGTCTAGCAGCCTTACGGCTATGCCGCGACGGCGGAAATTCGCGTGGGTCCATATTCGGGATACTCCACATCTGTAATTGAATGGATTTATAAATAAATTGGTTAGTTAAGACTAGAAGATCAACTATATCTGGGAATTGGATACATCTTTCATCTGGAAGATTCTCAAAAAATATGTATGTTGATATACAGACAATCACATAAGTCAATCTTATAAGGGTTGCTAATTGTTTTCCCAACATATGTATGGGGCCATTCAAGTATTACGTAAGCACCAAAAGAGGGCTCTTTGCTTTTTTTTTTTACTTTTGATGACATGGGGGGGGAGATGGGTCTGGTAGGTGATTATGTCAGCAATATTTATTTATTTAAATAATTAATTAAGATTGTCAAACCAATGTTTTCAGAATACACATAACAACTCTTATTGTCCATGCTCAAAAGAAAAAGCATGTTCAGGGATTCTCCAAAGTAATTAAGAAGTAATGTTTATGTAAGTGTAGGAGGGAGTATGAGCTTTGCTTACTTTTGCTGACAATGGGGAGAGAGGGTTCATAATTACTAAAATTCTGCTTGCGCAATACTTAAATGACCCTTATGTACTGAAATTCAAAAAATAAATAAATTACTCAATAAAACCTGTAATAATATTATCTATATATAATTACATTTTTTAAGAAATAATAAAAAAAAAAATATCATCAAGAAATTAAATATAGCAGTCAAAAACCCTTATCACAATAGGTAAATATGGTAATTTTATCACAAGGATCCTACTTGACTGGATATTCTTCAGCACTGCAGCAGTCCGGATCGCCAGGAATGAGTTTGTTGGCTTTCACTTTGGGCTCCATTATTAAACATCCCACAATTTGTTTCTTTTCAATACATAGATATGCCTGCAAAAAAATATTACTTAGCCATTGATATACAAAAACATAGATACACATTTCCTAACAAATATCTCTTCAAAAAGTGGCGTCGACATATCACGTTAAGTTAAACAAAAGAATAAAATTCAAAGTCGAAAGTCCTAATTTTCTAAACACAAATTCGAACTTTTTTGAACGAAGCAACATGCGTTTTAATTTTGTCATCCGAAAAGCAATGAACGAATGAGATCTGAAAAAAGCGCAAATTTCGAACTGTGCGCTTTTGTCAGAAGACACTTTTGAGACGTCAATTACGTATTTTGAGTTTTAGGATATCAATGTTTTTGCCGTTGTTTTTTATATTTGAGGGACTTCAAAAAGTGATATATTTCATTTTTATATATGTTTTACTAGAGAGTAATCTAGACCTATCTCTTTGCTTGCAATCGTCCTTAGGTACCTAACACTATCTATTTGTTGCTCCAAGCCATAATCTATCTTTTTACTTAAGTTTCTTCCAAATCCATACAGCCATTCATCAACATCCGCATGCATACAAACTTTCCCATATATAATAGTAGACATATGGACAGCCAGCACCACCTGTTAACAGATTTTATTACTAACTAGCAACTCGCTTAACAAATCTATCCCACGGGAACCGTACATTTTTCCGGAATAAAAAGTAGCCTATTTGTTATTCTGATGAGTGACGTATGAACTATATTATTGTAGTTTCATTAAAATCTAACTTTTTTTTTTGTGCACTAAGCTGTACAATTTACTATAGTTTTTTAACTCTCCCACGGGAACTCTTTAATTTTCCAGGATGAAAAGTATCTAAAATGTTGACCGGGGATATATGGTACTACAATGCAAAATTTCAAATAAATCGGTCCAACTGTTTCGGAGATTAGTCCGTACAAACAGACAAACAGACAGAGAAAGAAAAAAATTGAAAAAAACTGAATTTGTTCTATTTCTCTTCTTACATCCCCCTGACTCGGTTTTAAGCATTTTTTTGCTATGTACGACCTCTACAGTTTTATTATATGCGTAGATGCCTATGAGTTACTTTAGGTCACTCTTTCAGCCAAACCCATCTAGTTGTTTCAGCAAGGAGTAACAGACATTGTGTGTCTGTTACAAACTTTCGCTATAACCATAGTATGACATGTATGTACGTACATATGTAGCTTCCAACAAAAAAAACCTATAAACCATCCATTTGTATTAAAATTTTAATTGACTATTTATTCACTTCCGTAATAACCGTTTCCGCCAATGCTTTTTTCCCTCACATGGCGCTTTAAAAAATTTACAAGTCCTATATTATGATAAGAAGAGGAATACCAAAATAATTCAGACTAAAAACCAAACTTACAGTATAAGTGTGTGATTCCCGCGGGAGTTTCTCAGCGTACCCCAAATGTGGGTGAATGACCCTGGTCAGGAGTGTCTCCACCCTCTTCCACCCCGCATCACCGCCCCGTACTTTGATACAGCGGGACGTTTCTTGTCTGTCCACTATGCATTCTTCTTTCCAGCCCTGGAATAATACACACACACACATATTATATATATATATATATTATGGAAGTCTGTCCCATTTGTTGACATTTATGATTACTGCTCCGCTCCTTTGGGTAGTAGCATGATGGTATATAGCCTATAGCCTTCCTCTATAAACGGGCTATCTAATGCATTAAGAATTTTTCAAATCGACTTAGTAGTTCCTGAGATTAGCGCGTTCAAACAAACAAACTCTGTCTCTTTATAATATTATTAAGTATAATTACTAGTACTTACATTAAACCTCAGCACATCTGTAGCAGTGTGATGTATTAAATGGTCGTGCTCGTCCTCAGCATTTCCAATCTGCAAAAGAAATAAAGAAATATATAATATAAATAAGTAAATAAATATGTTGGGACATTACCACACAGCACCATTTAGTTTCATCGTAAGCTACGAGGATTGTGTTATGGATACCAGATAGTTGACACACTATACATATATAACTTTTAAATACATACATATTATGATATCATAAATATAAACACCCATGGCTGGAGTACAAACATTCGTGCTCATCACACAAATGAATGCCCCCAGCGGGACTCGAACCCGCGACGAATACAAAAAAAACAGTGAAGTTTGAGTGGGCATCGCGCAAAAAAGGTTCCGTGTCGCTTTATTTAGTTACGTGTTCTATGGTTATTAAAAAAATTAGGGTTTCGTATTAAACAGGTTGAAACACTAAGATCCAGATCACACTTTGCCAGTTTTTATTTGTCTTTTTCTTTATATAATTATCTATAAATAATATAATATTATTTATTGTAATCATTTTACTTAGTTTAAGACGTAACAACTTCGTTTAAACGTTATATGCGATTCAAACATCATAATTCAATTGAAAAGATTTTCAAGTCAGTCAAGTGCGAGTCGGACTCGCACACGAAGGGTTCCGTACCATAATCGTTTTTTTTTTCTGATTTATCAATATCTTGGTATTTGTTAATAAAATATACGTAATAATAAGCATTATCACCAAATTTCAATTTCATGGCTCAATGGGAAGTTAAAAAATTCTTCAGAACAAAATTTTGTAAAAAAAAGCTGACTTTGGTGGCTTCTCATTCCTTTATTTTGTTTGAATTGAGAAATTGCCTGTGTGTAAATTAGGCTTTATTATTTTTTTAAAAGTAATAACATGTATTAGAGACTATTATAAAATACATATAACAATACAAAATACAGTATTTATTTATTTTCAACGAGCTTTAAACAATGATACTCCACTGGATGGGGTAGATCAAAATTCTCTTTTTTCGCTTTCGCGCCCCTTTAGCTATACGGGAGCTACCTTAAAAACATTTAAAAATTTTTTTTTTTTTGAAAATTGGAAGACTGTAGTCTAACCGTTTGGCTATAAAATCTGCGTGACAGACGGACACGTGAGTGACAGCAATAGGGTTCCGTTTGGACCCTCGGGTACGGAACCCTAGAAAGAAAATGCATGGAGAAGTTATTCTAAAAAAACAAATAGTACCTCATAAATAACTCCACACTCGGTACACTGCGTGGCGCCAAACCTTTTCTGTCCGGCATCTATTACATACTGATTATTCCCCGTCTTCAGTAAGAATTTCTTGGTTTTGTCCACTGTAAAAGAAATACATTATATAAACATTATACATTTTTTTACTTTATTTGATGGACTGAAATAAAAAAAAAACTATTTCTTCTTTAAGCTAATGTATTTCTTCTTAGTCGTTCACTCTTGAAAGAGTTGTTGTGGTCATGTCTCGGTCGAGTCTAGCTAATGCAAATAGCTAAAGTATAATCATTACATATTATAAGGTAGCGACTCACCCTCGCTTCGCTCGGGTTCGTCCTAAGTTTGCTTCCCAAAACATACTTTTTTTTAATTTTTTTTTCGTGGAACTCTATTTTTTTTTCTAAAATAAAAGTAGCCAAGTTACTCCTTATAACATCAGCTATCTGCCAGTGAAAGTCCCGTCAGAAACGGTCCAACCGTTTCAGAGATTAGCCCGAACAAACAGACAGACAAAAAATGTTGTTTTGGTATATGTACCGTGTATACATCTATATGCATTTAGTAAAAAGCGGTTATTTTAATATTACAAACAGACCCTCCAATTTTATTTATCTGTATAGATTAAAGACCTCGCCGCATTAAGTTTGCGTTTGTTCAGGCAAATTCAGAAATAACTGTACCTACACATTTTCATACAGTTTTATCTAATAGAAAGAGGAAATATCTAAGAAGGTTATGAGCTATGAACATTTCGCGGAAATAGCTATCGTTATAATTATTATATAACTAGCGACTCACCCTTGTCCCACTCGGGTTCGTCCCTACTTACGTTTTAACATTTAGTATAGATTTCTCAGAGACGAGTTATTTTCTCACAGTAAAAATTATCCTATATATTGACCCGAATAACCAGCTATCATCCTACCAAATTTCATCAAAATCCCTCCAGTGGATTTTCCGCGATGCGGTAAAAGACAGAGAAACAGACAAAAATATTTAACGTTCATATTCAACTTAGAATTACATTTTATTAAATGTATACTATTTTTTTATAAGGGATAGCAACCAAACACGATTATTGTGTACTATAAAATCAGGTTATGATATGATTATTACTTGATCATTATCAGTTTTCCATAATCATCCAGATATTATTATCAAAAAACGATATCAAATAATAATCATAAATGTCGAATACTCGTTATACCTATCTATATCTATACAGATAAACAAAATTGGAGTGTCTGTTTGTAATATTAAAATAACCGCTTTTTACTAAATGCATGTGGATGTATACACGGTACACATACCAAAAAAACATTTTTTACAATTTTTGTGTCTGTCTGTTTGTTCCAGCTAATTTCAGAAACTGCTGGACCGATTTTGTCGGGACTTTCACTGGCAGATAGCTGATGTAATAAGGAGTAACTTAGGCTATTTTTATTTAAAAAAAAAAAATAGTATTCCACGAAAAAAAAAATTAAAACCAAAAAAAAATTAATGAAAAAAACTTTGTTTTGGGAAGCAACCTAGGGACAAACCCGAGCGAAGATAAGTCGCTAGTTATATATAAAAATCGATGCATGAATGTTTGCTATGGACTCCAAAACGGCTGGAGCGTTTTTGATGAAATTTTCAGGCAATCTTCAGATTAGCCTAGTGGGTGATCCTGAGTTTGGCAGCGATCGGATTAACAGAAGGGAAGAGCAACACTCGTTTGAACGCGGGCGGAGCCGTGAGCAATGCTAGTTATATATATTCAATAAATTTTCTAAATAGGAAATAATATTTAAATATTTGAAAACACTTGAAATATTCTTACCTTTAGCAGTGCTCGGAGAACTGATGCCAGCGTTAGGTTTACTGAATATTGGGAATAACTTTTGCGGTTTGTCACTCGCTTCATCCGGGACTGGTGTTTCTTCTGCAACACAATAATTTGTTATTAAATAATATCATTATATATGTACACTAACGACTCACCCTCACTTCGCTTCGGGTTCGTCCCAGACAAAAACAAATCTATCCCACGGGAACCGTACATTTTCCCGGGATGATATATACATATAATATAGCCTTCCTCAGTTAACGGGCTTTTTAATGCAAAAATAATTTTTCAAATCGGATTAGTGGTTACTGAGATTAGCGCGTTCAACCAAACAAACAAACAAACTCTTCAGCTTTATAATATTATAAGTATAGATAATAAAATTTATAACAATCTTATTTCAAAGTGATTTACACATTTATAATTGAACTTAATTATGCAAAATGAATCCAGCCCATAAAAACCGTTTTTTGAGTTACTGTCATAAATGACACCTACATATCTATACTAATATTATCTATACTAATATTATAAAGCTGAAGAGTTTGTTTGTTTGGTTGAACGCGCTCTGAGGAACTACTAATCTGATTTAAAAAATTGTTCTTGTATTAGAAAGCCCGTTAACTAAGAAAGGCTATAGACTATATATTATCCCGGAAAAAGCTACGGTTTCCGTGGGATAGATATGTTTTTGTCTAAGAACGAAACGAAGCGAGGGTGAGCAGCTATCAACTTATTTACAGAAAGTAGATAAAATACCCAATATTTAAGAGGAATTAAAAAAAAAACTACTAAAACACCTATTTTCTCAAAGGCAAGTTTTTGTGGTTGGATCTATTCTGCATTACTACGTCCAATTAATAGAAAGAAATGATATCATTTTACTCTCATTTATTTAGTTAATAATTTAACATTAGTTAAAAAAAAAATGACAACTAGATTAGGGATAGAAGAAAAACTTGTAATCAAGTTTGGAGGGATAAGACACTATGTTCTCTCCCTTTCTCTCTTTGCTAAGAAGAAAAGGATGTAAAATATAAAAAAAACTATCCAATTACCTGTAACAGGTATGGTCTCAGTGGAAGCAAGCACTGCATTCGCGTCGATGTTGTTGGACTGCGCCATTTGTAATATTTGTTCATCTAACATTTTAAGTTCCCTTTCTATTTCATCCAAATCGGGAATTTCTTTTTGACCTAATAAATAAAATAAACAAAATAATGCAAAACCAACATACAAAAAAAAAAAAAATAAAAATAAATATAACAATGGATGAATAATAAATCTAATTATTAGTTTGGTAAAAATACAAAATAATAAAATATCTATACAAATAAATAAAAAAGTTTAAAGATAACAGCTTTTTATCAAATGCCCTTGTTAGTATATATGGTAGCTAGAAAAAAAAAAAAAAAAAAACAATTTTTAAAATTTTAGTTTGTTTGTTTAGATAATTTCCAAAAGGGCTAGACCAATTTTGACGTGACTTTCACTGGTAGATAGCTGATGTTATAAGGAGTAACTTAGGCTACTTTTATTTTGGAAAAAGAATTAGGGTTCCACGCAAAAAATTAAAACCTTTGAAATTGTAAACAAAATCCGCGAATCTAGGGACGCACCCGAACGAAGCCAGGGATAAGTCACTAGTTTTTAATAATATTCATACACAAAGAATTGCTTATTTAATTATTACTATATACATGATACATACCAGGTGCAATATCGCCATCCACAAATATATAACCTCCTTCAACTGGTAGAAACTGGCCGCTTTTGGGCATAACTCCATGACTTGCACTGTGACCTTCCTCCATTGAAACATCTTGAACACCATTTTGTGCAAAATTTTCCAAATTTTCTGGTCTTGCATTTTCCATCACATTATTAATAAAAACAACACTTTCTGGAATATCAGCTATTATATGATTTGTAACAACATTTTCTGGTATATCTTTCGGAGGCAAGTTAATAGATTGGGTTCCCAATTCCACAATAACACTCTCCGAGTCCTGTGGCTTTATGGTGTTATCGGAGACAGGTATAGCAGTTACCGGCTGGAATATTTGACTGGTAGCTTCAATAACATTGCTGTTAAAGCACGGCACCTCTTGACGAGGCTTAGTGTAAATGAGTTCCGATTCGGGTATTTCTTCTTCAGTCCATTGACTAAGTAAGGCTTCAATTGTTTGTTTTTCTTTGTCAAAAGGATCGTTTTTTTCTAGAAAAGAATGATTTTTTAAAGTTTTTTTTTATTTATACCTACTTCTACTATCATTTCTTGTAAGTCTATTTGAGTAAAATATATCATGATTTATATTATTTGGACTATTTAAGTCATATATAAGCAGTGTTCTAAAAAACAAAATGGTTGTTTTCAAAGTTTTAGTAAAAACTTTAAATAAAATGAGTTTTACTTACCATCAGCAGAAGATTGGCTCAAAATTGAAGCATCTTTGTCCAATATTTTTTCAGATGTCTGGGATGAGATGCTGGTATTTAGTACACTAGGTGCCGAACTATTAAGGTTTTTCATGATAGGTTTAGACTTAGTCATTTTGGGTTTCCGAATCCTATGTTTCACACCCATATTGATTTGACCTGGTTTCCTCTTGGATCTATTGGAATGAGAAACTAGGGGCCGCCGTCGATTACTGTTAGACACTTCAATTGCCTTAGATATCTTAGCAGATATGTTAGTGTTTAATTCAGGGTTAGATTTGCCATAAAATGATTTTGTTGATAAAATTTCTTTCAACCTATCACTGTTGAACAGTGAGAGTCTAGCTTTAGGAGCTACGCTGGTTTCTAATCTCGGATGTTTTGATATTGGACCAGAATCAGTCATGTCTTCGTAATGGAGTCTTTTATGACTTTTTTCACTGTCACAAGCAGATTCAGGACTTTCACCTATTTCTATGACAGATCTACGGTTGTGACCCAATTTGGGTGGAGATTTGTTCTCGGAAGTATTATGGGGTGTCTTAAGCAATTGAGTAGGAGATATGTAGCTGCTCATGTCCATCTTAGTAAGGCAGACTATGGCATTCTTCATGGGTGATACATTTTTTTTTTGTTCAACTAATACACCTTTGAAACTTTGCAGTTTAGGTGTCATTTTTTGTTTTCTATTGGACCTCCTTAGAAATTTGGTTGGGGTGTTTTCTTTGGAATCTGTACCAGAATCAGTGTCGAAATTTAAATCTTTAAGAGAACTACTGCAACTTTCTGTGTCAGCTATGAGACTGGCAAGGCTTTTGCGAGCCTTGCTGGAAGTCGAAGAAGTTGTGTGCACACTTGCACAAGAATGAGTGGAAGATGGGGTCCCCGGGTGATTTTGTAAGTGAGGGGTTGCAGGTGTGGACAGAGAACATCTAGTTTCAGGGCACGAATATCTTGTTTGATATTTTTTAAGAGTAAATGGTGATTTAATAAAATTCTTCAAGTCTTGAGTTTCTCGCAGCTTTTTTGTGTGGCTTCTAGTTTCATCTATATTAAAAGTGAAAAAAAAAAGTAATTAAATGTTATTTCATAAGAAAATACCTAGTGATAAAAGTTTAAATTTAAAATGCATTATACTCTACAGTCCAATTTTAATCAAGGATCTTCAAACATTAACTTTTAAAATTGTATGTATCAATTAAACTAATTATATGATTTAAGATATTTTAAATAAATAAAATATATAATTAAGATTGATTTGGAAATAAATACTCTAAAGTTTCAACTGATAATAAACATACTAAATTATGTCAGACAACAAAGTTTGACATAAAAATTTGTGCTTAGCCTTAAAGATCTTATTTTATTGAATTGTGAGTCTTAAAACATTGCAACTGTTCAAATTAACTCTACAAAGATAATATGTAAACAACAATTAAGCAAACACTTACGCCAAAGCGTCCTCTCTGGGGTCTTTGGAAAGTTTGGATCAGTCTCATCTCCAGAACTTGAATCCAGAGTGCTGATAATGCCTAAGTCACAGTCACTATCACTCTCGCTATCAACAACTGGAAGCCTTCTGTGTTTCGTAAGCGAATCTCTAGATGCTTCGTTTTCCGCCAAGAATAACCCCTTTTTCCGCTCTGACATTTTCGGAGTATGATTGTGCGGCGTACGGAAAGAACGTCGTGGTGTTGTCGCAGCCATGTCCATTGTTAATTTTAAAATAAAACAAGTCCCTTATCGGTTACAAGTATTGAAGCACATGAATCAAATTAAGTAGCACCTGCCTAGGGCGCGTACTCGTTAACTGGTTTAAGTAAATCACCAACAGAATAACACGGCATTTTCTATCGAACGTACTAAATATTATGTTTTGAGACACTATTATGTGAAATATATGAAGTTTTACAAAGAAATGTTTCAAAAAACTAGTTACAAAAACTTTTATCTAGCGTTTGCCAGCAACCATTGTCCATATTGTTTGGCGCGTAAACATCTGTCACTAAAAGTGTTGCTAGTGTCAACAAAAAGTAGAAAAGCGGTATCAAATAAATTCATATTTCATAAGTTCGATGGACGATGGAGCTGGAATGAATATCACAAATCTAATGTATTAATTTGACGACACGTTTAGCTGTTTGTAGTGACCCTACTTGCTGTGCCAGCGGTCGCGGGTTCGAGTCCCGCTGGGGGCACTCATTTGTGTGATTGTGTGAGCACGAATGTTTGTAATCCAGTCATTATATTTATAATATGTGTGTATTTTAAAGTTACATAATATGTATAGTGTATATCAGCTATCTGTTATCCATAACACAAGTCACGAAGTTTACCAATTACCATGGAACTAGATGGTGCTGTGTTAATGTCCCGACATTAAAAAAATGGATGGTATTTTTATTCATCGACCATATTTTGTACAAAATTGTAAGCTAAATATACGCGTGAAATATATATATATATATATATATATATATATATATATATATATATATATATATATATATTTAAATTAATTAATTAAACAGTTGTTTCATTTCGATCATGATGTTACTTGAGTACATTCTGATTATAGTTTGTATTTTTATTTCGAACCATACCATGCCTCTGCTATTATACTTAGAGTATACATAAGTTAATTATAAGAACGAGGTCTAAGTCTGATGGTTATATAATTTTGGATCTAATTTCATAATAAAAATATATGTGTATGGCCTTATGTTACAAATTCCGTAACTATATAATATATTGTTATTAACTTTTAGCCTTGCCTTCGCTCGGGTTTTTCATCAACTAAAATTATAGTTTCTAATAGAGATTTTATCACTACCTCTATTAGTTACATTTCGAGAAATTTATAAGTTATCTATCTCATAATACTTTAAAAGTTGTCAATGTTTTACTACCCGACTGCGCCAGAAAAAGGTTTTTCGAGTGTATGTATAATGTTTATTTCTTTGGCACGTTCTGTAGTTTAAACGGCTTGATGGATTTTAGTTTGAGAGATGTCGTTAGATTCATCTTAACTGTGAGAGTGACACTGGGATATCAAAATAATAAAAATTTAAATGGCCGATTTTTGGCGCTATATTGTTTCCAAAAAAATTTTTCTCTCAAAACCTATCAAGTGGGGTATCAAAATAATGGGTTTCATATAATGGTTTACAAAAATATACAAAACTTATATGTTTAAATGTAATTTAGAAAAAAATATTTACAAAAATAAAAAACCCGACTGCATAAAGAGCGAACTAAAAACTTAAAATAAGTTGACGAAGGAACATAGTGTAGTCGGAGACACACACACACAGCTATTACTAAACATGAACATATGTATATTTCTGACTGTATAATACTGTTCCTTTGTCAACTTGTTTTTAACCGACTTCCAAAAAGGAGGAGGTTCTCAATTCGTCGGAATCTTTTTTTTTTTTTTTTTTTTTTTTTTTTTTTTATGTATGTTCACGGATTTCTCGAAGACGGCTGAACCGATTTGGAAAATTTTTTTTTTGTTTCAAAGAGTATTCTTCCCCGGTGGTCCCATATAAATTTTATCGAAATCGGTCAAGCGGTTTTTAAATAAATGGCTTAATCGAATATTCTTTTTTTATTATATATGTTCACGGATTACTCGAAGACGGCTGAACCGATTTAGAAAATTCTTTTTTTGTTTCAAAGGGTATTCTTCCCCGGTGGTCCCATATAAATTTTATCGAAATCGGTCAAGCGGTTTTTAAATAAATGGCTTAATCGAATATTTTTTTTTAATTATGTATGTTCACGGATTACTCGAAGACGGCTGAACCGATTTGGAAAATTCTTTTTTTGTTTCAAAGGGTATTCTTCCCCGGTGGTCCCATATAAATTTTATCGAAATCGGTCAAGCGGTTTTTAAATAAATAGCTAAATCAAATATGTTTTTATTAATAACAATCTTTCTTCTTATAAATTACAAATTACCTGCTTATTACGTCTACACTAAAAATGGAAAAATAAAAACTTTTTAAAAAAAAATAAAAACCGACTTCCAGGCACTGAAAAGTAAAAAATAACTAAACAGGGGTTTTCATTTAGAATAGATACTTAATCAGATATTTTCGAAGTCGGTGCCAGCCAATACAAATCAAAGCACACCGACTTCGAAAATATCTGATTAAGTATCTATTCTAAATGAAAACCCCTGTTTAGTTATTTTTTACTTTTCAGTGCCTGGAAGTCGGTTTTTATTTTTTTTTAATCATCTTTTTAGTTCACTTTTTACTCGATTGTGCGACGCGAAGGAGGGTAATGTGTTTATCAGTCTATGTATGTATGTTTTCATCTTTTTAGTTAGCTTTTATTATTAATGTTTTGGTTTTGTAAGTGATTTATCCATTTATATATAATATCTTATTCAGCCGAACAAGATATTATTTATGCACAGTTGGAATACTACAAATAAAAAAGCGGTCAAGTGCGAGTCGGACTCGCACACGAAAGGTTTTGTACCGTTATCGATTTTTTTTAATTTGCATAGCAGCCTTTTTGAAATTCGCCATCTTGGTTTTTTAATATTTATTGTTTTAGCCCCAAAAGAAATATACTCTGTGAAAATCTCAACTCTACTTATTTCAGTTCATGAGATACAGCCCTCTAACAGCTGGACAGACCTTTGGAGGCTTACTAATAGGCTTTTGTTGGCACCCTTCGGGTATGTAACCCTAAAAATGATCTTTGATTGATTTATCTAAAACCACCATAGTGAACCTTATTACTGATATAATATAGAATATATTATTTTTATTTAGAATAATCAGTAATAATGTGTTTGTTATGTTAGAAAAAAAACCCCATGAGCTGTCCAAATACTAAGTAGGTCTTAACTTACATGCATGCTGTAATTATATATATAAAGGAAAATAATACAAAACAATGAGTTTAAAAGTTTTTATTTAAAACTAAAGGAAAATAAAAAAATCTATAAAACATGTGGTCCCAAATGACAGTACATTTTGACCAATAATAAAATTTAGAAATTAAAAAAATAAATAGGTATGTACTCAAATTATTCAAACTCTGTAGGATAATGCAACCAATCAAAAATTATTAGCACCAAATTTTTTCTAAAATCAAAAATATATTTTTTTTCTGTACAGGAAACATTTTTAAAGACTTTTATATATAAATTAAAAAAAAAAAAACACTTCATATATTTTTAAATGCCACGGGAATGTTCTTTCAATTTTAATACTTTTACAAATAAAAAGAACAAAGTTATACTTTATATAGCAACACTGATTATATCGTTATTTTTTATTATTTTTACTTATAAATAATTTATAAGTCTTGTTTGCAGAATACCACTTAATCACATTATATTTAGTACTTAAATAGTTATTCATTCAAAGCTTAGAATGCAATAGAATAAAAGAAACAAAATACACTGAAGTAGACATGAAATTATATGAATAAAGTTACATTTTTTTGGAGAGTAACAAAAAATCTGAAGATTAAAAAGCTTACTTTTTCTTAACAATTCGAATAGACATCTTAAGATTGACAGACTGGCAAGGATTAACTTCAATATAACAAGATATTTAAATATTAATATACAACGCAATAATATTGACCATATTTTGTAATATAGTGAACTAATCACTAGGGTATAAGTTACTGCTAGGTGTTTTTATTTAAAATTTAATTTACACAATTGAAAAAGAAATTATAGTGATTATTTATTCAGTTGGCTTAAAACCTCTTACATATTTCTTAAGCATGTATCTTGTACTGTCATCATATTATAATATTATTGATTTAACTTTTTAGAATATATAACATATTTTATAATTAGTATTTCTAATATTTTTCATCAAACACCTAGCATAGCTTACAAGATGTTGATATGCCTGTCACAACCTTGAACTTCAGTCTACTTTCTAGGCTGTTGGATATTTGTAATAGGTTTGATATTAATATGAGCTGGAGGCTTAGGGCTGTGGGCAATTTGCGCAGCTTGAGGAGTGAAGTCTGCATTACCTCTATTTGGAGCTCCAGCAATTGATACAGGATTAGATGGGACTGGAGATGGCCCAGCAAGTCCAGTTAAATCTTCATATGGAACATCTTTCACATCTTTTGGGTGTGGCGTTTTGTGTTGAGTTATTCTCATACCACCTGCTTTGACTATGAAAATGACATGTTAGATAAGTTTCCTTAATTAAAAGAATTCAAAAATATGAAATAAATAATGTATAAAAGTAGTAAATTATAAATACACATGATAAACATCATTTGACCTTGAATGGACAACAACAATATTACCTATGGGCGCTAATCTGAAATAGTGATCAATTTCAAGGTTATCTACTTTTTTCCTCAAATTACCAGTTTCATGCAATTGCTCCAATTCGAGTTTACTATGCTTTGTGCTTTAAAACTTGTTTTTTATTTATATTTGTTATTAATTTACATAATTAATAAAAATGGCATTGTTGTATTTGAGTCTAAAAATAATAATAAACAAAGCATTATTTACCTGCAGGAGGATGACCAGCTTTTAGTTGAGAAGTTTCCTCAGGAGATGACATAGTTGTTTATGAATTATAAATGAAATAAAAAATAAATGGACTGGACGTAAAATCTGATAAGATTTGCGTAAATACAATATCTTAAAATGACAACGTGTAAGTACACAACAGTGACACAGGCGCAATGAATGTAGATTAAACAAAAACTAATACAGCAAAGTCATATAGAATAAAAAAAAATTCTTCGATTGGATACTTGCATTATGCTTAAGAATGGAGAAGATTTCTCGAAAGGAGGGCGCCACACGTATAGCCTATTTACATTTAATCTGAGGTTAAGCAATTTATTGTGATATCTCTTTAATAGATGGTTTTTTGCTTCTATTGTGTTTGCATTATACCTGTGTAATGTATTGCATCTGTAAGATAGAAAGCTGAAGAAAGAAAGGTCAGAGGTGCTCAGGTGCATTCTGCGGTGGTTCTGATTTACTGATGGATCAACACGCAGCCTAAATCGCTGATCATAGAAACGTGGAATTTGGAGGACGTATTCCTAATATAATGTAGGTATCCGATAAGAAAGGATTTTTCGAAATTCATCCCCTAAGTTGGTAAAATAGGGGATTAAAGATTATATGAAACTCTGTCATTCTTAATGTGAAATACACAGAAACTGGTGTCTAGCTTTAAAATAAAATATAAGAAACATTTGTTTTTTTTTCAAAATTTATCCTTTAAAAGGGTAAAAGGGGGTAATAAAGTTTATATGGATAAAGAATTATTTTTGATCAGAATTACTTGAAACTTGGTATTAATGCGCTTCAATATAATTAAATTAATAAAAGTGTTAGCATTTTTCGAAATTCAGTTCCATAAGGGGGTAAAATTGGGGATGAAGTTTGTGTGAAACTCTGTAATTAATAGGTAAAAAACTCACACGACGATTTAAGTTTTAAAATCACTTTCTGTAAAATGATGCCCACATAGCTTTAAATATAAAAATTCCAATTTTGGTCGTCTTATCGCTTAATAAATAAAATAATATTAATAAAATAAAAGCCCACAATTTCTTCAGTTTTGTCTTTTGGGAACAAATGATATCCATTTTCTTTGCATCCTGGTACTGCACAATTTGTCATTTTTATAAAATTTTAAATAAAATGGAAAAAATTCCATCCACGCTATAGAACTTTACAATAATATATTATATACTGAAAGCCATAGATCAGTAGAAAAAGGCAATTTTTTTCCCATTTTGTGATGTCTTTATTAGTAGACATTTTTTAGTAATTTGATAGGTTTTTGGACGACCATATCAAAGAAAATAATGAATTGTAAATAAGAATTGTACGAATAACGTAGTAGCCCATTTTCTTCTTCGTTACAAACTTGGCCTTATTTATTCATAACTAGCAGTACCCTGCAGCTTCGCCGGTGTTCAATTGTTGATATAGCACAAGTTTAATATATGGGACGCGGCCTCTGGAGGAGTGGGTGGTATTCTTGGATAGAAGAGATGATAGGGAGACTAAATACACATATAAAATATATTTTTTAGGAAATGATGGAGTCAAAAGTTACGGAGACCTAAAGTTACAAAATTATCATATTTTTTTCATACTTAAATAAGTCATTACTAAAGATAAACATACTATTAACGAATAGTAAACATCCTTTTTCGTGTACAATTCATACTATTATAACAATTAAGATGTTTTAGTTTTGATTTTTCAATAATTTTACTTAAAACAAAATATTTACTATGAACTGCACTTAAGCACTGCAGCCGCTGGTATTTGTAAAAATAGCAGGTTTTTTTAATAAAGTACTGAAACTTTTTTACTATTTTTTTCACAAAGAAACCAAATCAACTTTTTTTTTCGGATGTAACAGATAAAACAATGTAAGAAACTTAGCAACTGCGCAATTCAATTTGCCAACTCATGTTTATATGGAGATTTTTAACCCAAATTTTTCACTTTTCCGCACAATTTTTCAAACATTTCTTTCATATAAACCTTGTCCTGACAATTACAAACACAACAAAAAAGATAGCCAAATAGATGCAACCGATCTGAAGTAATTCGCTTACACACATTTGACAATTGATTTTTATTTATATAGATAATTCGATCAACAATACAACTTATCGAAATATACGCTCACTTTTCCAGTGAGCTGATATTTACTGAGACGGATTTCTGACGCCGACCCGATATCTAGTAGTATTGTTGATCCCTTCGATCAAGCGAGCGAAGCGTCTTTGCTTCAAATTTCAATATGGTAAAATTTGCTTCCTCTGTCAGGTTCTTGGTGTTTTTGGAACCGATCTGGACGAAATTTGATATACAGGTTTTACAACTTTAAAGTTTTATTATGCCATCTGGGATTTTTGATAGGAGGGATACTTCCTCCAAAAAGGGGCAAAAAGGGTGTTACTGGATATCTCCGTCTAGTGAGATCTGATTTTTATGGTTGTTTTTTTATTTGAAAGGTAGTAAAGTAAATTTAAGTTGGTCTCATAAAAAACTGGTGAAGATTCGGCGTGATGAGCAGAAAAGTTTTGAGGAGCTATAAGCTAGGTCTGTTCGCAGACTTCAACACCCTCAACGTGTGTTCACCTTGTCGTGGTGGGGACTCATTGGCGTTCGACAGTTTAGTCGGACGCGAAGCCAAGAAACGCAGGTAGGTGGCTCACTTCGGTGGGCGGTATACCATGTAGGTTGCTCCTGGTACTTCTCTGATAGCAGAGTGGACTGTGGAGCAACCCCATGGTTGTTGTGGTCTGCCGTCTGTTGCGGCAGACCTGCCGTTGGGGCGTCGTAGTTAAGTGCGTAAGCGATCCTGCGACGCCCCATTAAGACTTGGGAGGTTTTGTTGGGTTTAAGTATGCAGTACTGGCTTTTTTAGCCGGTGAGTCCCACATAACCACCTGTATGTCTACAGGTGGTATGCGTAAATGCATTTCCCAACATTACAAAAAAGAAGTCTGTTCGCAGAACTACTAGTATTAATTATTATATGTAGGCAGGTATAAGTTTTGTTTGTTTTTTCATGTCATTGTTCGCTGGTAGTTTATAGGTCGAAAGTGAGAAAGGCTAATTTATATTCCAGAATATTAAGTAGTAATTAATTTGACTCAAAAGTTATTTATAACCACTACTATATTTAATGTATGTTTTTTATTAAAATCAATGTTATATTTAGAGCTTTCTATTGATTATATAAACATATTATTTTGGAATAAGGTTTAAAACAGAATATTGGTTTATTAATATTTTTTGGTGTGGGAATCGAACCCGTTATCCTTATTACTATAGGTACAGGCCCACTGGGTGCGTAACATTTCTATACAGTTATAGGTAGTGCTTATCAATACATAATAATATATAGGTAGTATAAATAAGTAAAGATAATAGTTTTTATTTCCATGCTTTTAATTTTATTCTTCTTGGCGGAACAATTACATCGGTATCATCTGGCCCTGGCTTCATCATATCTTTTTGTATCTCTATCACCATCCTCAGCATAAAATTGACCATTTCGCAACAAGTTCCATCTCTTAATTTAGAAAAATCTCCATTCGGAAAGATTCTTCCATTGATTGTAACAGATTGATGTGTTAATGAAGCAATCAAACGTTTTATAATGTCAATTTTTTTATGTGCGGCTAGTGGTCTTAATCGAATAACAAAACGTAGCAGATATTCTATTAGCATTATATCTTCCTAAAATAAAAAAATAAAGTATGTAAATGGCATGTGATTGATAAATGCAATTGTAACCTGGTATATAATTGATACTAGCGGCTCACCCTCGCTTTGCTCGGGTTCGGCTTTAGAAAAACAAAACAAATCTATTCCACGGGAACCGTACATTTTTCCGGGATAAAATGTAGTCTATTTGGTATTCTTATGTATGAACTATATTATTCTAAAGTTTCATTATAATCCAATCAGTAGTTTTTGTGTACTAAGCTGTATAAATTACTATAGTTTTTTAACTATCCCACGGGAACGCTTTAATTTTCCGGGATGAAAAGTATCTAAAATATCCAACAGGCAAACAGACAACCCGACAGAGAAACAAAAAATTTGAAAAAAAAACTGAATTTGTTCTATTTCTTTTCTTACATCCCCCTGACTCGGTTATTAGCATTTTTTTTCTATGTACAGACATTCGACCTCTACAGTTTTATTATATGTATAGATAGTTATTTAGAATCTATCTAATTATTATAGTATAGATGCTATTATATTACATTATGGCTGAAAAGAATAATGTTTTTTTATTTGTACCATATCTAAAGAATTTATACATGAATCGACATGTTTACTTCTTCCAACGATAGTAGAAAGATCTTCTCGGTCTAGCACAGGTTGCTTCAAGCCTTCCAACCATTCAAACAATAATCCAGTTAATATTATTGGATCTTCCTGAAACATCAAATGTGTTACATTAATTGCAACACGGTGAATTTCTTATCTATAAAATGAGTTCATAAATTGTAGCATTTGTTATCTATAAGTGTCAACTGGTGATGCAACTGATAGCTTTAATCAAATTAAAATATGTATCAAATACCAATCAATGTTTTAAATAAAGCTTAAATCTTAAAATCTTTTCGGATTTATTTTGATTTTTGGTTTTTGACGTTTCGATACAAATCATGTTCATGGGACAGACCTGAGTTCTTTGTTTGTCCGATGTAGGACATGGATAAAGATCCATTAGAAGTCAGCTTAAGAAACATTTTGTTCCACCAGACTGCCCTATTTAAAAACTCCAATAGGATCCCATCAAAAGCGACAAAAGCCACATAGAAACCAATAAATATTAATTGGTTTGTATGTGGCTTTAATTTATTTATTTTATACAAAAATTTAAGATAATACAATTAGCGTCTTAAGTGTCCTCAAAAGAAGCGCACAATTAGAAATTGAATTGCGCTTTTTTCAAATCTTTTTTGTTCATTACTTTTCGGATGACAAAATTAAAATATACGTTGTTTCGGTTAAAAAAGTACTTTATGTGGTGTGCGTAAGTTCGAATTTGTGTTTAAACAATTAGAAATTTCGATTTTTTAATTTTATTCTTTTGTCTAACTTAACGTCACATGTCGACACCACTTTTTGAAGAGATATTTGTTAGGAAATGTGTATATATTTATCTTTTTATATATCAACTAGCGGCTAACCCTTGCTTCGCTCGGGTTCACCTCTAGAAAAACAAAAACAAATCTATCCCACGGGGACCGTATTTTTTCCGAGATAAAAAGTAGCCTATGTGTTATTCCAGACTATAATCTATCTCTGTGCAAATTTAATTCAGATCTGTTCAGCCGTTGTCGCGTGAAAGAGTAACAAACATCCATACATACATACTCACAAACTTTCAAATTTATAATATTAGTATGGATGGTTGGTAGACAGCAAATACATTATAACACTCCTGCACTATGTTTTGAGATTATTCTGTCCTAATTGCATGCCTTGACTGAAATTTGTTCTGAAAAACTTTATGTAATTTTAAGCATAATTTACCTCTTCATCTATTTTGGCCATAGCCTCCCTTCTCTGATTTATATCCGTGCGTACTTGCTTTAGGTATTTTAGTTTTTCATCTGGAAGACTTTGGTGATCAATTATAAAAGCCTGCAATTTTGATGGCAATTAAAAATACAGTAGTTACAGCATGGTCTTATATAACATTACACCTGCTATTATATAAAGAAATATTTAAAACTAGCATTGCCCGCGGCTCCGTCCGCATTCGGATGACCAAAAACCAAATTCTTAGGTTTTACATATTACTATACTCTTACATTGCAGTTTTTGTATTTTTTCTCAGAAATAAGATATTTTCCCACGGTAAAAAGTATCCTTTATGTTGACCCGGATAGCCAGCTATCACCATACCAAATTTCATCAAAATCTGTCCAGTAGTTTTCTCGTGATCGGTAACAGACAGACAGACAGACAGACAAAAATTATAAAAACTGTAGATTCGGCCTCTGTATCGATAATATAATGGCTATTTCAATAAGATTTTCCAAAAATATTTCATGTAGGTACAGATTCGACTCAGTTAGAATTTTATTATATGTATACGAAAGATTTAACGAGAATGACGTAAATTGACCAAAGATTTTGAGGAAAAAAAGAATTATTTTTACGTAATTATTAAATCATTATATAGGTAGGTACTTACTGGGAATTCTTATTTTCATTCAAACAGTACCTATGTTTTTTTTTGTCAAGTTGTTAGTTTAATTAATTCATGAGAAATAATTGTGTAAA
This sequence comes from Fabriciana adippe, assembly GCA_905404265.1. Lineage (NCBI taxonomy): Eukaryota > Metazoa > Arthropoda > Insecta > Lepidoptera > Nymphalidae > Fabriciana > Fabriciana adippe. The sequence goes on along the minus strand of FR990005.1, from coordinate 4,343,145 downwards.
TTATACAATCAAATCGTTATTTCTTAAAATTGAATTGTCTCTTGTATTTGAAGTCATGGTAAAAAAATCCGGACAAGTGCAAGTCGGACTCGCCCACCGAGGGTTCCGTACAAAGTTGGAAATCTGTTTACGGATTTCCTACAAAGTACGGAACCCTTAATGTTCAACTTTGCAAGCAAGGTCTTACAGCACAAATAAAGGGAAAATTCCGAAAAATAGAAAATGTTGAAAATGAAGGCAAATTTTGGTACTTACGAGTTTTCGTGAAAATCTAAATTTGCCCATATCTTTTTATCGTGTTGACTCAGGACCTTGATTTTTATACACCTAATAAGGACTATAGATCTCAATATCTGGTATAAATTTCAACTTGCTAGATCCACCCGTTCCTGAGAAAGTCGGAGGTGACACACGGACAGACAGAAGGACAGACGGACAAGAAAGTGATCTTTTAAGGGTTCCTTTTTTACCTTTTGAGGTACGGAACCCTAAAAATAGTATTCAAATTACCTCATGTACATGCAGAGCAGATATACTTCCGCCATTGCTGCTACCTGTGATTCTGCTCACTGATTCTAGATTTCTCTCTATATCTTCTTCGATTGGATCTCTCCACTCTACCATTGGTAGGGTTGAAGCTTGAGCTAAAAGTGCAGTATGAAAAAAAATGACGCCTAATTTTTGGTAAGTAAAACTAAAACGATAATCTATATAGATAAATAAAATTGGAGTGTCTGTTTGTAATATTAAAATAATCGCTTTTTACTGAATTCATATGGATGTAGGTATACACGGTACATATACAAAACAACTGTTTTACAGTTTTTGTTTGTCTGTCTGTCTGCCTGTCTGTGTGTCTGTCTGTCTGTTTGTTCCGGCTAATCTCTGATATGGCGGGACCGATTTTGAAGGAACTTTCACTGGCAGATAGCTGATGTAATAAGGAGTAACTTAGGCTACTTTTATTTTAGAAATTATTTTTTTCTTATAGGTACCGTATGTATATAATTCCATATGCATTTAGTATAAAGCTGTTATTATGACATTACAAACAGACACTTCAATTTTATCTGTATAGATAATCATCACAAAAATATACATACTTAGAACAATTTCTTCAGGAGTCCGAGGGTCAGGAGGACGGCCTTGTTTCAAATTGTATGCCAGGAAGGATATGTAAAACGGCCTGTTTCTTATTCTTAAGTCTAATCCTGCGCTTTGGTGACATCCACAAAGCTTAAGAAGACGTTCGCACAGACAGTACACAATCTGAAAGAAATTAAAAAAGCTTATTAGATATGGTACTGATATTCTATAACCTTTCTTTTGGACTTTACCGCAGTTGATTAAGTAATAAACAAACATAAAATCCACAACTTTTAAAACAATCATCTATTTATGAAGTAGTTGGGCTTAATTTGTCTCAATTTCAGACAGTTTCAGTTATTCAAGGTTATTTGCAAGTGCTTGAATTTATTGTAAATTTCAAAATTAAAGTTTTCAATGATCAGACAAAAATATAATACAAAACACAAACAATAAAGACAAATATAGCGTCGGCTTAAAGCTTTACAGTTCACTCTTATATTAAGACTAGCAGTACCCGCGGCTTCGCCCGCGTTTAAACTTCCCATATAAACATCAGTATTACAATAATGTATGGAAGTCTGCCCGATTTGATTGATCTGCCCGATTTGGTTGATATTTATGATTACTGCTCCGCTCTCTTGGATAGTAGCATGATAATATATAGCCTATAGCCTTCCTCAATAAATGGGCTATCTAATGCAAAAAGAATTTTTAAAATCGGATTAAGTAGTTGATGAGATTAGCGCGTTCAAACAAACAAACAATCAAAGAAACTATTAGTATAGATGATGGTTCATTTGATGCAGTAATTATAGCAAATAAACAAAAGTAACCTTTGGAAGCAGTCTAAACGCTCTTTCTTCTATCCCATGAAGCGTCACTCTTTGTCTATACAGAAATTGTCGGAGAGTGAATTCTGATGTTTTACGATCTTTGGTCAGCATTATTGGTTCCCTGGGAAATAAATGATTTTGAATTAAAAAACATTTGCAACGTATGTTGGTTAAAGTCATGATACTATTATATTTTACAAGACAATCTATCTAATGTATTTAAATGAGCAATTCTTGTATATTTAGATATTTATTTATTTATTTATCTACACCGGCGATCTCGAAAACAGCTCTAACGATTTCGCAGGGTACGTGGGGGTTTTCGGGAGCGAAAAATCGATCTAGATTAGTCTTATGTCTGGGAAAACGCGTGTTTTCGAGTTTTCATGCGGTTTTCTTTAGCATTATTCCAAGAAGAATATGGTTGATAATTTCTTACACTTAGGCGTAAGCATCGAATCATCGATCGAGTTCGAATCTCGAGCGGATACAAAGTTTTTACTTTTGTTTTTTTTTGCATTTATTCAAGTTTTTAATTTTAAATTGTACTTCTGGCCAAAAACTCCGAGCGAAGCTCGGTCGCCCAGGTTCTATATTTCAAATACAATAGTTATACAATACATAGGTACTCGTAGATGTTATCCTTTCACACGATTGAATACAATGTTTATCTAGTTCTATGCTAAATATTAAGTGATGCTGTATAGTTAATTACTACATTAAATTAGTTTCTTAAAGACACAAAAAATAAGGATTTTTTGTTTTCTTTACAATTAAGTTGTTTCTTATATATCTTTATATCTGAATTGACTTACGACTTTATACCTGGTACATTTTTACTATTGTTAGAGCGCAAAAGAAAATAATAATTTAAGCTTACTTAGAGCTAAAAACGATGGTTTGTGGCAGTAAATAATGCTCGAACTGCTGTACGCAAAGGATCTGCCCACTCATTTGGACAGACTTAGGTCTTTTCTTTCTCACTAAACGTATTGCATCGTTCGCTCGAATTCGCAGTGAGTAGACTAAGTAGCAAGCTATGAGGACACCTGTTCGGCCTAGACCTGTTAAAGTATGTCAAAAAATATAAAGTTATCCATATAAATAAAAATGAAATGCTGCTCGTTGGGGAAAACTTTTAACATGTTTTATCAATAGGTTTATATATCGTTTTTTTCTTCTAACACCTGTCAGCGACCAGAACTATTCATAACAAGTTAAAAAATCAAATAAAAATATTAAACGATATATAGATATCATCACTACATAGTATAAAACAAAGTCGCTTCTCGCTGTCCTCCTGTCCTTATATATGCTTAGATCTTTGAAACTATGCAACGGATTTTGATGCGTTTTTTTTTAAATATAGAGTGATTAAAGAGGAAGGTCTATATGTATAATACATGCATAATATAGTAGAGAAACACTGATAATTTTAGAGGTTTCTAATGGGATGTCGTAAATAAACACATTTTTTTGCGCTTACATTGCAAACGCTGGCTGAATCCTACGAGATAGACCAAAATAATGTACTATAGTATTGTACACCTTTAAAAGGTCTATAAAAAAGTCCGCGGTGGCATATGTCTATCTCTTAAGGACAACATATTATATCCATTTTACTATATCCAAGCTAGGGACGAACCCGAGCGAAGCGAGGGTGAGTCGCTAGTTAGATAATAAAAAGAAGCGTAGGTACTAGGTACTGCACTGTAGGACTTAGCTTAGATATTATTACGGACTACGTTGTTTCCCAATAATCTATCTATCTAGTAGTTTTTAACCGACTTCCAAAAGGAGGAGGTTATCAATTCGATTGGTATTTTTTTTTTATGTATGTACATCGATTACTCTGAGATTTATGATCCAATTTACGTGATTCTTCTTTTGTTTGATGCGGAATAGTTGCCATTTGGTCCTATAAATATTTAACATAGTTTGGCCTAGTAGTTTTCATTTTATGAAAAAAAAATAATAATATGAAAATTTTTGTTTACGTGGATGTAATTTTATGTATGTTCGCGGATTGCTTCGTCGTCCATGAACCGATTTTAATGATTCTTTTTTGTTTGAAAGGAGATATCTCAAGGGTGGTACCATAATAAGGAAACCAGCATCTGATGATGGGATCTTAGAGAAATCGAGGGGAATCTTCGAAATCGTAGTGGCGACTAGTGCGCTTGTTATTTTTTTTTTAATTCATTAAGTATTTTAAAGCACTATTTCGAAGTCGGTGCCAGCCAATACAAATCAAAGCACACCGATTTCGAAAATATCTGATTAGGTATCTATTCTAAATGAAAACCCCCGTTTGGTTATTTTTTACTTTTCTGTGCCTGGAAGTCGGTTTTTATTTTTTTTTTTTAATTTTTATCCTTACTAGCAATAGGAATGTAACATAATTATGTAATATTACGATGATTGTATCAATTTTCTATGTTTAGTACAAGCGACTCACCCTCGCTTCGCTCGGGTTCGTCCCTAGATACGAATATAGAATAGACTATATATATATATATATATATATATATATATATATATATATATATATATATATATATATATATATGCAATGTAAATACATAGGTTTTTTTAATAGAAATTAATACTGTATGTGTAATTAGTTTTTACATTACCGCAATTATAATTGCCATTTTTTTAAGTATTAAAATGGATATAGTGTATCATACTTAAGAGATAGACATATGTCATCGCGGACTTTTCACCATACGTTTATTTAGCGTTTTCATTGAAAATTCTTAGTCGGCTTATTTTTTTCCGACATCTCCAACAAATATTGTTATATTTTGGGCAATGTATAGAAAAACTTAACAAATTATATACTAAAACCTTCCTCTTAAATCACTCGCGTAGTTTTAAAGATCTAAGCATACATAGGGACAGACAGACAGCGGGAAGCGACTTTGTCTTAATTCTTATACTATGTAGTGAAGGAAAATTTCATATATTCGTAGATAAGTTATCTATTATTATTGACAGTAACCTTTACCTCCTACATGTACATTTTACACCTATTTACTTAATTAATATTAAATGAACAATTCTTGTTCATACATTTTATTTCGTATGACCCGGAAACGGCTCTAACGATTAAGATCAATTTTATATATAGTTAAGGTTTTGCTTTTTAAGTTTTTCTATAAAAGTGCATTTTCTGAAAAAATGTCGGTCGCCCAGGTATTATGTATTATAAAGAAATAAAGAACTGTATTGCCATGATATTGTCAACGTTAAATAAATCTATATATTAATCTATTATTTGAAAAAAAAATTAAAAAAATATCGGCCTTTCACGCAGGCCATTGACTTGATTTTTGCATAGTGAGAGTCTGTAAGTAGTATACATATCTATATTTATAACTAGCAACTCACCCTCGCTCCGCTCGGGTTCGTCCCTAGTTACGTTTTAACGTTTAGCTCAGAGATGAGATATTTTCCCGCGGTAAAAAGTATCCTATATGTAGACTCGGGTAACCAGCTATCGTTATACCAAATTTCATCAAAATCTGTCCAATGGTTTTCCTGTGATGCGGTAACAGACAGACAGACAGACAGACAAAAATTCTAAAAACTATAGATTTGGCTTCTGTATCGATAATAAAGTCTATTTCAATAAGATTTTCAAAAAAATATTTAATATTTAATTTTATTATATGTATAGATAGAAGCCAGATAGAGTTTTGAAGAAAAATCAACTTATTTATAACACAATACAACTAACATAAAAATAAAATTGCTTATTTTATTCATGACTGATCAAATCTAATATCTTGCGAAATTTTTGAAAGCAAACAATTAGATATATACCTACTGATTTTTGAGCTTTGGTGACGTGCATATAATATGAACTTGATAAAAGCTTAGGGGCATTAAGTTTAAAATCAAAGACGGACACTTTATTAAAAAATCATATTGTGTATAATCACTTATGTTGCTTATCGATATTTTATATCAGTAACAGTGTATCAAGTCTACCCGACAGGCACCTAGTTTGAACCCTTTGAATGTCAAAAATCGAGAGTAAATGGATTAAAATAAATAATAACAATAAAAACTATTAATATTTTTATTCAATTAAAGTCATTGTTTTATTCCACAATTTTTCTGCTAGAATGTCATTTTCAGCTAAACTTGATGGTTTTCTTATTTTACAGTCAACATAATATCCTCCGGTCGAATTTTCTAATTTCGGGGATACACATAGATGAATTATAGTTTGAGCTCCTTCAAGTGGTGTTTTGTAAACAAGATCAATAATCAAAAATAGTATTCGTTTTTTAAAGGTTGACATCCTATCAAAAATATTGGTTTTAACAAGTCCTGGGTGTACAGCATTGACAGTTACACCTTCGGGTAGTCTCTTAGCTAACTCCCTCGTCCACAACATGCCGCAAAGCTTTGTATTACAGTATCTTCTAAAGCCTTCTGAGGCTCTTGTAACATCTTCAAGTGAAAATTTAGCATAAGCATGTGCATACGAAGATACCACAACTATCCGACTTGGTTTTGCAACTTTCAGTTTATCAAGCAATAAATTTGTAAGATGAAATGGACCCACGTAGTTAATTTGCATCAGCAAGTCTATCCCGTCACTGTTTGTAGCGTTCTTTATAGCACCACTACCGGCGTTGTTAACCAAAATGTCCAAACGATCGAAATCCTTATTGAATTCTTCAGCGAATTTTTTAATGCTATCTTTAGATGCTAAATTCAGTTGTCGGAATTGTACATTTGTGTTGCCGGTAGCTGCTTTTATATCTGTAACAACTTTTTCAGATTTTTTAACATCCCTACTTGCGATTATGACTGTCGCACCTCTTCCAGCTAAATTTTTGGCTGTTTCCAAGCCGATACCAGAATTTCCTCCAGTGACAATGACAACTTTGCCGTCCAATCTTGTTTTGCACTTGCACACTCCTTTAAAAAGTTCTCCGAGTACAAAAACCCGGTATCCAATCGCTAATAATAATAATATTAGAAATATACTAAGAGAAACCTTGATAATAATGCTGATCGCAACAAAAAGTACAGGCCACATCGTTGCGTTGGTTATAAGTTTATACTAAATTGTATTCAGATTTGTGGAGACGCTTATTTGAATTACGTATACTATTATCATAATTAACTACTATTATTGTAATGAATTACATTATCAGACTAAAAAAAACATATAGAATAAGTCTAGCAAAATAAATTAATTAAAAATTAAACTGCTTAAGAGTTACTTACACGTACAATTTGTGTATTTTTATTAAGTTACTATATATCATGTTGGTGATCCTAATTAAATAAATAAATAAATAAAATGCTTGCCAGATTTTGTTGTTTTTGCTCCTACCTAATCTAGATTTATCGATGTTGCCGTAGTAATTGTTTACTTGAATAAAAGATTTTTAATAATAATCGTTATGGATTTTTTAATATTTTTTGAAAATAAACATATTATGAATAATAAGAACTTGACCTCATATTTAGTTCTATATAATTTTATTAATCCAAGACATTGATATACGTATAAAAGGGTTTTAGTATATCAATGGCTTGAGAGCTACAAATATTATACAGAGTATCACTCATCTAATGCTTCAACGAAGTAAGTATATTTTAATTATTTTTAAACTTGAGATTTAGAATGTTAATGTTTTTTTATATCGTAGTATCGATTAAATATATTATCGTAATTTTAAATGTCCCTATCGGTTAGAACTTCTAATTCATTAGTAAAATTATTTTTTAGCATTTAGTAAAATCCAACCAAAATTCATCGTGTGTTTTTCGCCGATCAGTGTGTACAATACCTAATTATTATTATTTCATATCCGTTGTAATTGATTCAGTTCGCGCCAAATCAAGTTCGACTTGGCCGCGACCAGTTACATAGTCTATGGCCACGCGGGCAACTTTTTGGGGGTTTCGAGGGTTCTAAGGGTAAGAACGGTTTATCTCGATTTCCGGCAAAACCATAAGTCCTATGGAAAAAAGTTAAATGGAAAAGTCGTAGGTAATAAAAAGATTTACAACTTTTGTATTTACACTTTTTTCACATAACCTCAAAATTTATGTGAAAATTCAAATTACCAAGTTTTTGGTTTTTATCTTTTACAAAAACAAAATTTTTCTCACGAAATTTGGTGCACACTAACTTTTTTATGTTCCAAACACATTGTAATTTTTTTGATTTAAAATATTTATTTTTTCACCTTATTTCGACTTAATATCGAAAAAGCACCCTAATTTTCATATATCACTGGGCTACCACTGCCTACAAACATGGAAATAAAATTGTTTATTTTATTCATGACTGATCAAATCTTCTAATATATTGCGAAATTTTTGAAAGCAAACATTGAGATATATACCTACTGATTTTTGAGCTTTGGTGACGTGCATATAATATGAACTTGATGAAAGCTTAGGAGCAATAAATTTAAATCAAATACAGACACTTTATTAAAAAATCCTTTTGTGTACACTTATGTTGCTTATGGATATTTTATATAATCAAAGGAACAGTGTACCAAGTTTACCCAACAGGCACCTAGTTTGAATGTCAAAAATCGAGAGTAAATGGATGAAAATAAATAATAACAATAAAAACTATTAATATTATTATTCAATTAAAGTCATTGTTTTATTCCACAATTTTTCTGCTAGAATGTCATTTTCAGCTAAACTTGATGGTTTTCTTATTTTACAGTCAACATAATATCCTCCGGTCGAATTTTCTAATTTCGGGGATACACATAGATGAATTATAGTTTGAGCTCCTTCAAGTGGTGTTTTGTAAACAAGATCAATAATCAAATATAGTATACGTTTTTTAAAGGTTGACAACCTATCAAAAAAATTGGTTTTAACGAGTCCTGGGTGCACAGCATTGACAGTTACACCTTCTGGCAGTCTCTTAGCTAACTCCCTAGTCCACAACATGCCGCAAAGCTTTGTATTACAGTATCTCACATAGTCATCTGAGGCTCTTGTAACATCTTCAAGTGAAAATTTGGCATAAGCATGTGCATACGAAGATACCACAACTATCCGACTTGGTTTTGCAACTTTTAGTTTATCAAGCAATAAATTTGTAAGATGAAATGGACCCACGTAGTTAATTTGCATCAGCAAGTCTATCCCGTCACTGTTTGTGGCGTTCTTTATAGCACCAGTACCGGCGTTGTTAGCCAAAATGTCCAAACGATCGAAATCCTTATTGAATTCTTCAGCGAATTTTTTAATGCTATCTTTAGATGCTAAATTCAGTTGTCGGAATTGTACATTTGTGTTGCCGGTAGCTGCTTTTATATCTGTAACAACTTTTTCAGATTTTTTAACATCCCTACTTGCGATTATGACCGTCGCGCCTCTTCCAGCTAAATTTTTGGCTGTTTCCAAGCCGATACCGGAATTTCCTCCAGTGACAATGACAACTTTGCCATCCAATCTTGTTTTGCACTTGCACACTCCTTTAAAAAATTCTCTGAGTACAAAAATCCGGAATCCAATCGCTAATAATAATAATATTAGAAATATACTAAGAAAAACTTTGATAATAATGCTGATCGCAACAAAAAGTACAGGCCACATCGTTCCGTTGGTTATAAGTTTATAATGAATTGTATTCAGATTTGTGGAGACGCTTATATGAATTACGTATACTATTATCATAATTAACTACTATTATTGTAATGAATTACATTATCAGACTAAAAAAAACATATAGAATGAGTTTAGCAAAAAAAATAAATTAAAAATTAAACTGCTTAAGAGTTACTTACAGTGATTAGCTTTTAACTTGTATTTATTTTATTTTTTTTTCTCATGATAGATATTGCTTTTTTTTTCTTTTCTTTCTTCATTTGTTTTAAGTAACTAATTATAATAGTGTCTTAAATATTAATATTTTAACATTGAAAATGTTTTTTTTTGTCGCTTCTGTATAGGCCCGATTTTCAGTGAAAGTGCGACATCGCCCTGGTGCCGTGACTTTTAGGACTACGTAACTGATTGGGATGTCAAAAGACGTGTCATGATAAGGGCTACAAAATGCAAAAAGAATTTTTGAATAAACTTAATTACTTTTTTTTTAAATCGAAATAGTGTGAAAAATGCGGTCGTTTTTCGCCCGGTTTCGCTCAGAAAATAATTTATATCTCGAAAACGAAATAAGATATCGAAAAAATGAAAAAAACCCCTAGAGATACGATTTTGGGCTACATTTAAAAAATCATTGGAGGTGCGTATCTTGGCTGGGTTATTCAGAAGTTGTACCTTTGTGACGCAGAGTTTACACCCGAAGAGCGCGTGAGCGTAATATTGATGGTGAATAAATTTATTAAATTATAATTAATTGAAATATTATAAATGCGAAAGTTTGGATGGATGTTTGTTACTCAATCATACCAGAACGGCTAAACGGACCTGGATGAAAAGCACAGGGATAGATTATAGTCTGGTATAGTAAATTGATTATTTTTTAACCCGAAAAAACATACGATTCCCGTGGGATAAATTTGTTTTTGTTTTACACAAAGCTAGCGATCGACTATCTATTCAATACTAACCGTTAAAATGTACCTAGGGACGAACCCGCGCGAGGCGAGGGTGAGTCGCTAGTCTGTATCTACATATATACTAAAATTCAGAGTCAAATCTATACACTAAATATTTTTTGGAAAATCTTATTGAAATAGTTATCATTATCGATACCGAGGCCGAATCTATGGTTTTTAGAAGTTTTGTCTGTCTGTCTGTCTTCGAACTGATATTAACTGGTTATCCGAGTCAACATATAGAATAATTTTTATTGCGGGAAAATATCTCATCTTTGAGAAATCTATGCTAACCATTAAAATGTATCTATACATATAATAAAATTCTGCGTCGAATCTGTACATTAAATATTTTTGGAAAATCTTATTGAAATATTCATTATTGTCGACACAGAGGCCGAATCTATAGTTTTTAGATTTTTTGTCTATCTGTCTGTCTGGGAACGCATCACGAGAAAAGCACTGGAAGTGGACAGATTTAGATGAAATTTGGTATGATGATAGCTGGTTATCCGAGTCAACTTAAGGATACTGTTTACTGCGAGCAAATATTTCATCTCTGAGAAATCTATACTAAACGTTAAAACATAACTAGAGACGAACCCGAGCGAAGCGAGGGTGAGTCGCTAGTATATATATAAAAGGCTTTGTCCTGACTGACTGACTGATGGATCAACGCACAGCCTAAACCACTGGTCGTAGAGACGTGTATTTTTGAAGAACTTATTCCTTATATGACGTAGGCATCGGATAAGAAAGGATTTTTCAAAATTCATCCCTTAAAGGGGTAAAAGAGGATACCAAAGTTTATCTGTGAAAAGAATTATTTAAAATCAGAATTACTTGAAACTTAGTATTAATGATCTTCAATTAAATTAAAAAAACATGTGTTTCTTTTTTTTTGTAATTCATCTCGTAAGGGGGTAAAAAAGGGGATGAAAATTTGTAATTTATTTGTATTAAAGTCTGTAATTTTTAATGTAAAATTCACGGAAAGTGGTATTTAGCTTTAAAATAAATAATTAAAATACGTATGTAATATGTATATTAGATTTTTTTCAAATTCATCCCTTAAAGGAGTAAAAGGGGATGGTAAGGTTTATATGGAGAACAAAGTGTTTGTTGATCAGAGTTATCTGAAACTTGGTATTAATTAACTTGGCTTTGTGAACGTGCTACACTGACCCCCAAAAACAACAATGCTACTGATTTTAATAACAAAAGTGATTTTGATTTCAATAACTTAAGTCCTTTGAAGGGTCAGAAATAGAATATAAATCTGTCGTTTCAGTGATGCAAATGGATGAAGCAGTTGACTATCGTGTAGAATTCCTTAACAGTATTCTATCCTTCTGAAGGTTGGCACACCTGTTATGAATAAGCCACCAAAGCTGTGTAATCGGATAAGACTGCTAGTAATCTATAAAAAAATATTGTGGCCACTGTGTTTGCTGGATGTACTCGAGAGGAATCAGTATTCATATCTTGAATAGTACTACTAATAACCTCTGACTATGGCTTTGAATTTAATCAATATATGTACATAATTCCTCCTTTAAATTTGTATTGCAATGATGAATTGAATTGAACTGAACTGCATTGAATTGAATTGAATTGAATTGAATGAAAATGATGAATGATTTAGAGATTTGCTTCTCACATGGTGCTTCTCACATGGACATTTTAACAGAACCCAGAACCAGACGGAACATCCACTAATGTGGTATACAAAGAAGCTTTTAATCAAATTTTAATTCTTCGGGTTCTCCTAGTAATTAATATTTTATAAATGATTTAATTCAATTCATTTGGCAGATTCATTTTCAATGTACCCGAAGGTCGTGGCAGACACGAGATCTGTGGATTTTTTTATAATTTATAGTACTGTTAATTTTTAATTTTTAAACGCTCCGTGTAACTGTTTATGCATGTCGTGGTTATCTATAAGTAAGACTTAAACCTCCTTCGTACAATTTGTGTATTTTTATTAAGTTACTATATATCATGTTGGTGATCCTAATTAAATAAATAAATAAAATGCTTGCCAGATTTTCTTGTTTTTGCTCCTACCTAATCTAGATTTATAGATGTTGCCGTAGTAATTGTTTACTTGAAATAAGGGATTTTTAATAATAATCGTTATGGATTTTATAATATTTTTTGAAAATAAACATGTTATGAATAATAAGAACTTGACCTCATATTTAGTTCTATATAATTTTATTAATCCAAGACATTGATATACGTATAAAAGGGTTTTAGTATATCAATGGCTTGAGAGCTACAAATATTATACAGAGTATCACTCATCTAATGCTTCAACGAAGTAAGTATATTTTAATTATTTTTAAACTTGAGATTTAGAATGTTAATGTTTTTTTATATCGTAGTATCGATTAAATATATTATCGTAATTTTAAATGTCCCTATCGGTTAGAACTTCTAATTCATTAGTAAAATTATTTTTTAGCATTTAGTAAAATCCAACCAAAATTCATCGTGTGTTTTTCGCCGATCAGTATGTACAATACCTAATTATTATTATTTCATATCCGTTGTAATTGATTCAGTTCGTGCCAAATCAAGTTCGACTTGGCCGTGACCAGTTACATAGTCTATGGCCACGCGGGCAACTTTTTGAATTTTAATTATATTTAACGAAATCTTATCGAAACAGTGACGGACAAACAACAACACAAAATACTATATTAAAGACATATTATTCGTTGATAAGGATTTTTAATATAAATTACTATTGATAATAATGATAGTTCCGTTGACGCCACTTAACAATTTTTTTATATACCTACATAGGTCATTGATTTACAAAAAAGCTCAAGATACACAATTAGCATCTCAAAAATGTCCTCAATAAGAAGCGCTCATTTCAAAATGTGCGCTTTTTCAAATCTCTTTAATTCGTCATTAGACCAGTGCCGATAATTTTTGAAACCAAAAAAATAATAGTAGGATGAAATCCATTGGAAAAGGAAGAGAATATAACAAAAATTATAGGAAAAATAATTTACGGGCGATCTGTGGTCGGGTATGGAAGAGGGGAGAGGGGGGGGGGGGGGTTAAGGCTAAAAAACGGTTTATCTCGATTTCCGGCAAAACTGTAAGTCCTATGGAAAAAAGTTAAATGGCAAATTTGTAGGTAATAAAAAGATCTACAACTTTTGTATTTACACTTTTTTCACTTAACCTCATAATTTATGTGAAAATTCAAATTACCAAGTTTTTGCTTTTTTATTTTTATCTTTTACAAAAACAAAATTTTTCTCACGAAATTTGGTGCAAACTTACTTTTTATATTCCAAACACATTGTAATTCTTTTGATTTAAAATATTTATTTTTTCACCTTATTTTGACTTAATATCGAAAAAGCACCCTAATTTTCATATATCACTGGGCTACCACTGCCTACAAACATGGAAATAAAATTGTTTATTTTATTCATGACTGATCAGATCTTCTTATATTTTGCGAAATTCTTGAAAGCAAACATTTAGATATATATACCTACTGATTTTTGAGCTTTGGTGACGTGCATATAATATGAACTTGATGAAAGCTTAGGAGCATTAAGATTAAATCAAAGACAGACACTTTATTAAAAAATCCTTTTGTATGTTGCTTATAGATATTTTATATAATCAAAGGAACAGTATACCAAGTCTACCCAACAGTCACCTAGTTTGAAAATTGAATTCGAGAGTAAATGGATAAAAATAAATAATAACAATAAAAACTATTAATATTAAATTAAGAAAGTATTATATTGATATTATTATTTAATTAAAGTCATTGTTTTATTCCACAATTTTTCTGCTAGAATGTCATTTTCAGCTAAACTTGATGGGTTTCTTATTTTACAGTCAACATAATATCCTCCGGTCGAATTTTCTAATTTCGGGGATACACATAGATGAATTATAGTTTGAGCTCCTTCAAGTGGTGTTTTGTAAACAAGATCAATAATCAAAAATAGTATTCGTTTTTTAAAGGTTGACATCCTATCAAAAATATTGGTTTTAACAAGTCCTGGGTGCACAGCATTGACAGTTACACCTTCGGGCAGTCTCTTAGCTAACTCCCTAGTCCACAACATGCCGCAAAGCTTTGTATTACAGTATCTCACATAGCCATCTGAGGCTCTTGTAACATCTTCAAGTGAAAATTTGGCATAAGCGTGTGTATACGAAGATACCACAACTATCCGACTTGGTTTTGCAACTTTTAGTTTATCAAGCAATAAATGAGTAAGATGAAATGGACCCACGTAGTTAATTTGCATCAGCAAGTCTATCCCGTCACTGGTTGTGGCGCTTTTTATAACACCAGTACCGGCGTTGTTAACCAAAATGTCCAAACGATCGAAATCCTTATTGAATTCTTCAGTGAATTTTTTAATGCTATCTTTAGATGCTAAATTCAGTTGTCGGAATTGTACATTTGTGTTGCCGGTAGCTGCTTTTATATCTGTAACAACTTTTTCAGATTTTTTAACATCCCTACTTGCGATTATGACTGTCGCGCCTCTTCCAGCTAAATTTTTGGCTGTTTCCAAGCCGATACCGGAATTTCCTCCAGTGACAATGACAACTTTGCCGTCCAATCTTGTTTTGCACTTGCACACTCCTTTAAAAAATTCTCTGAGTACAAAAACCCGCAATCCAATCGCTAATAATAATAATATTAGAAATATACTAAGAGAAACCTTGATAATAATGCTGATCGCAACAAAAAGTACAGGCCACATCGTTGCGTTGGTTATAAGTTTATACTAAATTGTATTCAGATTTGTGGAGACGCTTATTTGAATTACGTATACTATTATCATAATTAACTACTATTATTGTAATGAATTACATTCTCAGACTGAAAAAACATATAGAATGAGTCTAGCAAAAGAAATAAATTAAAAATTAAACTGATTAAGAGTTACTTACGGTGATAGCTTTAACTTGTATTTATTTTATTGCTAATATGTTTTTTTCTCATGATAGATATTGCTTTTTTTTTCTTTCTTCGTTTGTTTTAAGTAACTAATTATAATAGTCTCTAGAATAAATCCACCTTGCACCTCAAATTATAATACTATGGTAACTCTTTTACTGTTAAAGCTGTTAAGCTATGGAACATGCTCCCTCACAATATTCGCCATTCAAAATCGCTTGATATTTTTAAACGTCGTCTAACTAATTACTATCTTTATTTGTAGATATCGTGTATATATATATATATTTATATATATTTATATGTATGTATTTATTATATATGTACTTTTGTATGTATACGTATATATGTATTTATGTTCTATATATCTATTTATGTATATATTTGAGCATGTATATTGTGTATATATAATATTAATTGTACCGTCCTACTTACGATTTCATTAATCCTTTCACCAGAGGTTGTCTGGAAGAAATTGCTCATAGCAATAAGACCGCCTTTGCATGCCTTTTGATATCTTTCTTTTTTCTTTCATTTTATGTATCATCCTTGTGTGTGCAATAAAGTATTTATAAAATAAATAAATAAAATATAATAGTGTCTTAATTTTTTTTTTTATAATTTATAGTACTGTTAATTTTTAATTTTTAAACGCTCCGTGTAACTGTTTATGCATGTCGTGGTTATCTATAAGTATGATAACGGTTGGACTTAGACCTCCTTCGTACAATTTGTGTATTTTTATTAAGTTACTATATATTATGTTGGTGCTTGCCAGATTTTGTTGTTTTTGCTTCTACCTAATCTAGATTTCTCGATGTTGCCGTAGTAATTGTTTACTTGAAATAAGGGATTTTTAATAATAATCGTTATGGATTTTTTAATATTTTTTGAAAATAAACATATTACGAATAATAAGAACTTGACCTCATATTTAGTTCTATATAATTTTATTAATCCAAGACAGTGATATACGTATAAAAGGGTTTTAGTATATCAATGGCTTGAGAGCCACAAATATTATACAGAGTATCACTCATCTAATGCTTCAACGAAGTAAGTATATTTTAATTATTTTTAAATTTGAGATTTAGAATGTTAATGTTTTTTATATCGTAATATCGATTAAATATATTATCGTAATTTTAAATGTCCCTATCGGTTAGAACTTCTAATTCATTAGTAAAATTATTTTTTAGCATTTAGTAAAATCCAACCAAAATTCATCGTGTGTTTTTCGCCGATCAGTGTGTACAATACCTAATTATTATTATTTCATATCCGTTGTAATTGATTCAGTTCGCGCCAAATCAAGTTCGACTTGGCCGTGACCAGTTACATAGTCTATGGCCACGCGGGCAACTTTTTGAATTTTAATTATATTTAACGAAATCTTATCGAAACAGTGACAGACAAACAACAACACAAAGTACTATATTAAAGACATATTATACGTTGATAAGGATTTTTAATGTAAATTATTATTGATAATAATGATAGTTCCGTTAACGCCACTTAACAATTTTTTTATACACCTACATAGGTCATTGATTTACAAAAAACTCAAGATACACAATTAGCATCTCAAAAATGTCCTCAATAAGAAGCGCTCATTTCAAAATGTGCGCTTTTTGAAATCTCTATAATTCGTCATTAGACCAGTGTCGATAATTTTTGAAACCAAAAAAATAATTGTAGGATGAAATCCATTGGAAAAGGAAGAGAATATAACAAAAATTATAGGAAAAATGGTTTACGGGCGATCTGTGGTCGGGTATGGAAGAGGGGAGAGGGGGGGGGGGGGTGTTAAGGCTAAAAAACGGTTTATCTCGATTTCCGGCAAAACTATAAGTCCTATGGAAAAAAGTTAAATGGAAAAATTGTAGGTTATAAAAAGATCTATAACTTTTGTATTTACACTTTTTTAACATAACCTCAAAATTTATGTGAAAATTCAAATTACCGAGTTTTTGCTTTTTTATTTTTATCTTTCACAAAAACAAAATTTTTGTCACGAAATTTGGTGCAAACTTACTTTTTATGTTCCAAACACACTGTAATTTTTTTGATTTAAAATATTTATTTTTTCACCTTATTTTGACTTAATATCGAAAAAGCACCCTAATTTTCATATATCACTGGGCTACCACTGCCTACAAACATGGAAATAAAATTGTTTATTTTATTCATGACTGATCAAATCTTCTAATATTTTGCGAAATTCTTGAAAGCAAACATTTAGATATATACCTACTGATTTTTGAGCTTTGGTGACGTGCATATAATATGAACTTGATGAAAGCTTAGGGGCATTAAGTTTAAATCAAAGACAGACACTTTATTAAAAAATCCTTTTGATACACTTATGTTGCTTATGGATATTTTATATAATCAAAGGAACAGTGTACCAAGTCTACCCAACAGGCACCTAGTTTGAATGTCAAAAATCGAGAGTAAATGGATTAAAATAAACAATAACAATAAAAACTATTAATATTATTATTCAATTAAAGTCATTGTTTTATTCCACAATTTTTCTGCTAGAATGTCATTTTCAGCTAAACTTGATGGTTTTCTTATTTTACAGTCAACATAATATCCTCCGGTCGAATTTTCTAATTTCGGGGATACACATAGATGAATTATAGTTTGAGCTCCTTCAAGTGGTGTTTTGTAAACAAGATCAATAATCAAAAATAATATTCGTTTTTTAAAGGTTGATAACCAATTAAAAATATTGGTTTTAACGAGTCCTGGGTGCACAGCATTGACAGTTACACCTTCGGGTATTCTCTTAGCTAACTCCCTAGTCCACAACATGCCGCAAAGCTTTGTATTACAGTATCTCACATAGCCATCTGAGGCTCTTGTAACATCTTCAAGTGAAAATTTGGCATAAGCATGTGCATACGAAGATACCACAACTATCCGACTTGGTTTTGCAACTTTCAGTTTATCAAGCAATAAATGAGTAAGATGAAATGGACCCACGTAGTTAATTTGCATCAGCAAGTCTATCCCCTCACTGTTTGTAGCGCTCTTTATAGCACCAATACCGGCGTTGTTAACCAAAATGTCCAAACGATCGAAATCCTTATTGAATTCTTCAGCGAATTTTTTAATGCTATCTTTAGATGCCAAATTCAGTTGTCGGAATTGTACATTTGTGTTGCCAGTAGCTGCTTTTATATCTGTAACAACTTTTTCAGATTTTTTAACATCCCTACTTGCGATTATGACCGTCGCGCCTCTTCCAGCTAAATTTTTGGCTGTTTCCAAGCCGATACCGGAATTTCCTCCAGTGACAATGACAACTTTGCCGTCCAATCTTGTTTTGCACTTGCACACTCCTTTGAAAAATTCTCTGAGTACAAAAACCCGCAATCCAATCGCTAATAATAATAATATTATAAATATACTAAGAGAAACTTTGATAATAATGCTGATCGCAACAAAAAGTATAGGCCACATCGTTCCGTTAGTTATAAGTTTATACTGAATTGTATTTAAGTTTTGACATTTGTGGTTACTCTTATTTACATTACGTATACTATTATCATAATTAACTACTATTATTGTAATCTATACTAATATTATTATGGAGACGTAAAGTTTGTGCGTTTGTGATTTTGTGAAATTGTAGGGTGTAATCTTTGGATCTACCGAACCAATTTAGATCGGTAAGAAGATAGTTTGTGACCCTGTGATTTACAAAAACTCAAGATACACAATTAGCATCTAAAAATGTCATCAATAAGAAGCGCTCATTTCAAAATGTGCGCTTTTTCAAATCTCTTTAATTGTTCATTGCTTTTCGGATGACAAAATTAAAACGCACGTCGTTTTGTTCAAAAAAGTACTTTATGTGGTGTGCGTATTCGAATTTGTGTTTAGACAATTAGGACTTTTGATTTTTCAATTTTATTCTTTGGTTTGACTTAACGTCACATGTCGACGCCACTTTTTGAAGAGATATTTGTTAGGAAATGTGTATCTACGTTATTATACATCAATGATATTGAAAATACTCTGTAACACTCTTTAGTAATATTTATGTTGTTCTTAGTTACTTAAGATCGGATTATATGTTTTTATAAAAATAATAACTTATGATTATTGTTCACGGCTTCATGTGTTCTAAGAGGCTTCACTATGATGATATATTTAATTTGATAAAAAAATATAAATGAGGGGTCTATGGACCCCAGGTCGGAACGAAGCTCCTTTCGCTTTTTGGTAGATGTTTGCCATACAGTCATTATAATTTATATTATAAAATATCAAGTTGATAGAGTTCAATTGAAAAATTTACGATAAAATATATTAATTCTGTATAAAATAAATAATAATAAATGAAACACTGAATGATCTGGGATAATTAAGTTAATAACAAATAAAAATTGAACTGTATAAATCTTATTTTAATTATAATACTTTTTTAATTTTAGAAATAAACATTAATTATTTATTATAAAAATATAAACAAAAGTTAAAAAAGCTGAAGATAAGAGAGCCATCGAGTCTTTCGGCGCGCGGAAGAGCTGTGTGCGGATATGTATATAGTTCATACACGGCTGTAACTATAGCAAGAAGTGTCGAAAAAAAGTCTTATTACACTTTTCTCGGTTTCGCTCAGAGCGTGTAACGAGCGATAAGTAACTTCGTTCCAAAATATCATTTATTATTAATGTTGGATTACAGGATATCTAAAAGGTAGGATGGTAAAATGTCAGTATAAAATATGTATAAGAACTTTACTTACATGGGTACAATTAAGTCTCTAGTTTATTTAGGTAAAAGAGAGATCTTACCTGCATGACAATGAATCGCTACTCGGCCTTCTTGTAAAGCAAATGATAGAACCTTTGCCATATCTAATAATCCACTCAGAGTTGCCTCTCCATAGTCTGGCCAAGCGAAATTGTAGTAGTATACTGCGAAAATAATTACCAAGTGCATCAAATAAATAAATATAAATATGTTGGGACTGAGAATCTAGTTCCATTGTAAGCTACGAGGCCTGTGTTATGGATACCAGCTAGTTGATACACTACACATATATAACTTTAAATACATACATATTATAAATATAAACACCCATGACTGGAGTACAAACATTCGTGCTTATCACATAAATGAAGGCCCCTAGCGGGACTCGAACCCGCGACCACTGGCGCAGCAAGTAGGGTCACTACAAACTGAGCCAAACGTGTCGACAGATCTTACTCTTATTTAGAAAAGCACTCTCTCTCTCTACCACTATTATTTTAGCTAAGTTCTTAATATATTTTACGTTCAGATTTTAGGAGTAAGTAATTCTAATATTTTTATTTACATATATCTTAGTTTTAATTTTTTTATACATAAAATTACTTAAGATAACTTAAAGCCTATTTATTTTTAACGTTTTAATTATTTTGTATAAACGTAACGAACTATTTTGCTTATTAGCCTGCATTGGCTTTATTTCATATCGTTTTAAAATTGTTTTTTTTTTAATCAATTTTTTTTTTCTGTACAATTTTTTACTCTTTTTTTTAGTTTTTTTTTATATTAGTAGTGCATGTATGTAATTTTTCGGTCAGTGCTATGGACACCTGTAAGTGACTAACATACTAGAAATTGTGATTAAGAATGAATTTAAAATGTATTTGTGTGTTATGTTGTTGGTTTCCTTAATAAATAAAAAAAAGCAAACGTTGGCCAAGCCCTCTTGCACTTCACCAATGATTTTTTATTATTTTATATTTATATATGTATAATATAGGTATAGTATTTATGTATGTAGTTACAGTATTTATTTTGTATTTATTACATATTTGTATTTGTATTATACGTATATGTATAAATATATACTTTTTCTACAGTCTCTATATTTATTATTCGCGCTCCTTCTATTTTAGTACATTTTCCTACAAATAAAGGTTGCCTGGAAGAAATCGCTCTTTTAGCGATAAGGTCGCCTCTTGTACCTTCTTCTATATTTTTGTATATTTTCTTTCCTCTTTTTGGGTGTACAATAAAGAGTTATTCATTCATTCATTCATTGATTTTTTTTATTGGAATTGAATAAAATATATTTCAACTTACTATCATTAGCCATGAAAATATTGGGGTCATATGTGAATCCTGATTTGGTTAGTGAAGGTCCGCAACTCGCGTGCTCTCCAGGTGTTTGGAGGTTGATCACAGTTCGGATACCCCAGCTGAATAGAAAAAAACAGTACTATATAAAATTTGTAGAAAATTGTGTATTTATCCTTAAGTTTTATTTTTATAATAATTATTATTAAAAATGTTAAGTAAAGTCTTTAATATAATGTAAAGTCTTAAGAAGACTGAAGATATTTTTATAAAATACGAAGCATATTGTGTTCTCCTATAATTGTGAGTGCATATAGCTTAAGTTTTGTTAATGTATTAGTGTAAGTTTTTTTTTGTGTACTAACGTTGGAGATTCTAATAAAATATTTAAAAAAAAAAAATTAAAAAAAAAATAAAGACTTAATCGGACTATTATAAATGCTATAGATTGTATGTATGTTTGTATAAGTTTGTAACTTCGTCACACCGACGGATTTGAATTATATTAATACGCGATAAATGACCTGAAGTAACCGGAGTGATGTTAGATATACAGATAGACGTATCCGAGTAAAGTAAGGATAATTAAGTCGCTTGTTATAATATAGTTTTAAAATGACACTATCGTAGCATCGTTCCTCGCTCTGGGTCACTTTTTGTGACAAACATACTCGTATGTATATTCATTATTCATAAATTATGCTGACTAAGAAACAAATATAACTTTGTGATTTTATTTACTTCAGTACTAATGTCAATACAACTGTTGATCGAAGTAAATAATGTATAGAGCTGGACAATGTTACCGCTTTGTAACGTTTTCATAAGTTTTTACTTGTACTTTGATTTTTGATTCACCTTTTAAATCCCTAATAGAACTCAAAAAAAAATATTTATCAAAAAAAATGCTATTAAGAATCTTTTTATTTTTTTATTTTTTTTAGGTTGATGAAAGTAAATAAAAAAAAAGTTGATAAAAGGTAATAACCCATTTTAAACTTTCAACAAAATTTATGAATATGTATAATATGTAACTTGCGCTACGTGGCCTTTGTGCCATGTGGTAGAAATAAAATTCTCAACAATCATTCGCATACAAACAAGTACTGAAACAGTATAAGTTATGGTTAATGAGTTAAATAATAGAAATGTTAGCAAACAATTTTATAATATTAATAAGTCGATCCGTGTTTTAAAATAGGCCTTTTATGTCGCTGGTTGTTTGTAAAACTTTTTTTTAATGTTGGGAAAGGCATTAACACATATCACCTGTAGACATACAGGTGGTTATGTGGAGCTCACCCGTGGTAACGTGGTGGATTATGGCCTAATCCATATGGTTGCTCTTGGTACTTCTCTGACGGCAGAGTGGACCGTGGGAGCAACCTCACGGTTGTTGTAGTCTGCTTCGGCAGACCTGCCGTCGAGGTGCCCCATTAAGACGGGGGAGGTTTTGTTGGGTTTTAGTGGGTAGTACTGGCTTTTCTAGCCGGTGAGTCCCACATAACCACCTGTACATCTAAAGGTAGTATGTATTAATGCATAAAAAAAAGGATTTTTGCGTCACTAAGCAAAGTACGTCTGATTATGCACTAATTACTCGTCCTGTACCTATCCCTGACATCTATAGGCAACTAACCCACATGTCTGGGTGAGATGCCTATTTTCTATTATTTTTAAAAATCATTTTTTAATCTAGAATATATTGCACAATAGTTCCAAATTTAATCTGAATGGCATAAGTAAATATTGAATTAAAATAAACTATGCTTATTTTATGTAGTATCTTACACATATAATTAATATTGATCGTTTTTTAAAACTATAGGCAACTCTCCCGGACTTACCATATATAAATTATTACGTACATTGTTAATTCTCCCCATACAAAAGAAACATAAAATCATCATCTCCCTGCCCATTTCCCAGTCACTCGGGGTCGGCGCAGTACATCTTCCGTACTGCTGATAGGATTTGGCAAAAGTTTTACGACCGGCCGCCTCACGCCTGCCTGATATCAACCCTCCTTGGGAATGCTATTGTTTATTGCGGACATCTTGTAATATGCATATTCCATATTGTTTTCTTTTTAAACATTTTTTATATAATTATTCAAAGTTTTAATGTCATTTTCCGACATATCTATACATATAATAAAATTCTAACTAAGCCGAATCTGTACGTTAAAATATATTTTTTGGAAAATCTTATTGAAATAGACATTATTATCGATATAGAGGCCGAATCTATAATTTTTAGAATTGTTGTCTGTCTATTTGTTTGTTACTGCATCACGGAAAAACCACTGGAGGAATTTTGATGAAATTTGATATGATGATAGTTGGTTATCCGGGTCAGCATTTAGGATACTTTTTACTGCGGGAAAATATCTCATCTCTGAGAAATCTACACGGACGGAGCGGAACGAGGGAGAGTCGCTAATTTTGAAATAAATTTTAAACACTTATTAACTGCTTTTAAACATTCATTTAATTTTTTTTTTAATTTTGTTTTGACGTTGTCAATTTTTTTAAAGTTTTAAAGAAACATATATGTACATATATTTATTTTATTGTAAGGACGGTGAGCGGAGGTTAAATTGTTATCGAACCCTGAATGACCAATGTACAAAGTCACTTCATTCGAACGAAATACATACATAATTAATGAATAAGTAATGTAGCAATATTTTATTTTCATAGTATATTTTATACATTAAAATAAAATTACTAATTTTTCCTGTGATTTCGTATCTAATATATTTAAACGAGCAATTCTTGTATATTTATATATATATATATATATATATATATATATATATATATAGTATTTATTTATTTATCTACACCGGCGATCTCGGAAACGGCTCTAACGATTTCACTGTTTGGTTTATTGAAGGATCTAGATTAGTCTTATGTCTGGGAAAACGCGTGTTTTCGAGTTTTCATGCGGTTTTCTTTCGCATTATTCCACACAAAATATGGTTGATAATTTTGAGATTGACATTCACAGGTGTCCGGGTTCGAATCTCGGTCGGATACAAAGTTTTACTTTTGTTTTTTTTTTGTATTTATTCAAGTTTTTAGTTTTTTTTTATCTAAAAAAACACGATAGGACAAAAACGAATTCCGAGCAAAGCTTAGGTACTTTACTACTAAGTACTAGGTACATATGTATGTATAGTAGGTAATACCATAAAGTTAAATTATACAATAAAGTTCTTAATAACATTTTTTAATTTCTTTTCATTTATTGGCTTAAGGTAATGAATTTTATGAGTTTCCCACAAGCTGAGATCTTGAGTAGAGATATATTAATATAGTAGAATAAAAAAAGCTGAGTAAAAGAATTATTCGTTCGACAATGACTAAAAATTTTTTCAACAAAGTGCGTTTCTAATTTTTAATAAAAATATGTATTTTAGGGATGCCCCTAACCCTAAATTACTGACAAAATTTAATTTAAATATTTTTTTCTGCATTTTTATATTTCTCTTAATTATCAGAACCATTTCTTTGTGTAAACCGGTGATTCAATATAAACAGGGCCGGATTTAAGGGAGGGCAAGCGGGGCTGCAGCCCCGGGGCCTCCACAAGATAGGGGCCTCCACAAAAGAGATTTAATAAAAAAAAAAAAACTTTGACTGGTCGACAACTTTTTAGTTTTTATTTTTAACAAATATGATTGATTATACATATTATATAATTGTTTTTAAATATTAAAAACAATTTATCCATATTCGTTCACCGCAGTTCATCGCAGTCGGGTGAAAAGAAGTTATAGAGCGGTTATAATTCATTAATTATCACCGTTTTTTTTTCGCGTGAGTTTATTTATTTTATAATTTTTAGGTCTGCGATATTATCATCAAAGGCCAATGTTTTATAGGTATATTCACGTTTGTTAATTCAAATTTAAAATAAATTTTCTTCGATCCTTTTCTATTTTTGTTTTTTGTATTTTTGAGTGCTTGCACATAACTATATCTACTCCATAGGTTTAAGTAGTTAACTAAAGGTGAACAAAGAGCTCATGAGGATTTAACCTTTTATTATAAAAAAATTAACACATATTGTCAACTAGCGACTTACCCTCGCTTCGCTTGGGTGCGTCCCTAGGTACGCGGATTTTATTCACAATTTCATGGGTTTTAATTTTTTGCGCGGAACCCTGATTTTTTTTCTAAAATAAATGTATAATAGCTTAAATTACTCCTTAAACATCAGCTATCTTCCAGTGAAAGTTCCGTCAAAATCGGTCCAGCCGTTTCAGAGATTAGCCGGAACAAACAGACAAAAATTTTAAAAATTTAAACCTTATATGCATTTCATATTAATTTAGTAAAAAAACTGTTATTTTCACATTACAAACAGACATATAAATTTTATTTATCTGTTGGTATAGATAAAATAACTGCATTTTTTTTTGATTTCACCCACATTTAACCACAATCGAAACATAACTAAAATTGATTTAGACTTATACAAATTCATAGATAATATAATACTTAAATTGATGATGTATGTTACGTCTACGCGACGGCAGAATCTAGCTTAAGTGTAAAATACAATAAGAAATTATCACTCACAGGACTCACAGGAGCATATCTAAAAGATTAAACGCACAGTAGCATATCTAATAAGATTGTTAATTAGAAATTAAAAAAAACGAGGTTTTGTTCATAGTGTACCATTCGTCGGATAGCCATAGAAAAGAAAAGCTAAGGAACAATCAACCAACGAGAGTTTCATTTTGAAACCCTTAAATACAGTCCACCATATTTAAATTTAAAAGTTTCCATATGGTATATCCTGTTAAAACAAGTGAATAAGGTTTATTTATATGCTGTTGCTGATGTTATATAATAAAGATGTTTGCTTTTTATCCGACTGCGGCGAAACAGGGTTATGTGTTTAACCTGTATGTATGTCTGATTCTATGTTCATTCGTAATCACTAAATGGCTTAACCGATTTTGATCATTCATACGTAATTCGATAAGTATTGATAATGTGAGTGTCATAGGCTATATAGAATATAGATATTATTAAAATTCAAAATGGCGGATCCTAGGTGCCAATTTGTATATATTGAAAAAAAAAATCGTGCGAATAAATCGAGTGGGGTATCGAAATACAACTTATTAAGAGGCGATTACAGAAATATTTACAACTTACATGGAATTTAGAATAAAAAATTGTTAAATAAAACTAAAAATGTCTAACTCTCCGAAAAAGAAGAGAACAAATTGACGAAGGAGCATAGTATTATGCAGTCGCAGACATACATATACTATGTACCTACATGTTTTAGAATAGTTGCGTGTGTGTATGTCTCTGACTACAAAATAATAATAACATGATGTTCCTTCGTCAACTTGTTATCTTCTTTTTAGGTCGCTTTTTATGCAGTCGGTTTTTTATTTTTGTAAAAAAAAAAAATCTGGAGTGGTTGTGTGTATTGTCCATCAAAAATCTCCGTAGTTTTAGTAAAACAGTACTTATTAATATCTCAAAATTATTGGTGGCTATTCCAATATAAAAAATAGCTCTCCGGCTTCATCTAATTAGTTGATGGAACTAAAATGTAGTTTTAAATTATTTATTGATCAACTACCTATCTTAGTATATTTTATTTTATTAAAATAATGTATATTCTTTTACTAAAAAAGTAATTTTATCATAGATTATTTATGCTTACATTAAGTGTATATAATTATATGGACCATATATAATTTATATGGTAATTTTATTTATATGGGTAACTTAAGACTTCTATCCATAATAAAAAAGCATTAAAGTTCAGCAAAATCATCAACTATTTTTCGCCAAAAAATGCTCGCAAGGTTCCATCCATTAACGCTGTAATTTAATTTCGAATAATTCTTGTTTTTGACTATATCTACATATGTTTATTGAAAAAAAATTAATTTGTTTCGCAATAAATACTTAAATCACTTGATTAAAAAAATTGTTCATTTTATTCGGAAAATAATTAGGGGCCTCCACTCCGTTGTTGCCCCGGGGCCTCCACACCCCTAAATCCGGCCCTGAATATAAATTAATTGTTCTGTCATCGTACGATAATTTTGTTAGTACATTTGGTTTTAATATGTTTACATTATCTTCGTTTACAAATCAAATACCTCTAAGATTTTTATGAAATACTAGCGATTCACCCTCGTTTCGCTCGGGTTCATCCCTTGGTACATTTTAACAGTTAGTGTAGATTTCTCAGAGATGAGATATTTTCTCGCAATATAAAGTATTCTATATGTTGCCTCGGATAACCAGCTATCATTATACCAAATTTCATCAAAATCTATCCATTGGTTTTCTCGTGATGCGTTCCCATCCATGTTCCATGGTGAGATACGAGGCTTGTGGTATGGATACCAGATAGTTGATACACTATACATATTATATAACTTTAAATACATACATGTTATAAATATAAACACCCATGCTTGGAGTACAAACATTCATGCATATCGCACAAACGAATGCCTCCAGCGGGACTCGAACCCGCGACCGTTGGCACAGCAAGTAGGGTACTACACTACAAACTGAGCCAAACGTGTCGCCAAATACATACCTATTAATACATACAAATAAATACATAATACATACCTATGAAACTGTTGTATAATATTCCTAGCAGCGATACTCGCAGTACTGGGACGTGCCATCGCGAGGATGTCGTCGGTGACCCTGGAAATGATAGCTTATAGTCATAATTCAAGGGATATGAGTTTAACTGTTATACATTTTGAGGCAATATATAAACATGGAGGAAAACCATTTTAAAAGAAATGGCGATCTAAATTTGTAGACATTTCTACTTGTAGATTTGATTATTTTATATACGAATTTAAGATGTGAATTATATGTGTATTATACTAGCAACTCACCCTCGCTTCGCTTCGGGTTCATCCCTAGACAAAAAGAAATCTATCCCACGGGAACCGTACATTTTTCCGGCAAACTGACTTTTAACAAAAATTCTAAAAACTATAGATTCGGCCTCTGTATCGATAATAATGACTATTTCAATAAGATTTTCCAAAAAAATATTTAATGTACAGATTCGACTTAATATAATTATTTAAATTGCAGGTTTTAATTTACAACGTCGAAAGTTATAGGAGAATGCGGTGCCGTCTGTTTTCCCTTAGCCCAAGGTTTCAACACTTTATGCAGCTGCTAGGGAAGAAAGAATACGAAATAGGAATCTGAAAGAGGAGTTTTGTCCACAAGAATTTTCAGATTGTAGTTAGTAATGATAGTAATGAAGTTCCAGAAAGTGAACTATTTATTTATACTAGTATTATAAAGAGGTAAATTTTGTGAGTTTGTGAGGTTGTAGGGGGTAATTTCTGGATCTACTGAACCGATTTAGATGAAATTTTATCCTGGAAATCATCCCTAAAGGGGTTGAAAATGGGGATGAAAGTTTGTATTGGGAATCAACCTAGGGACGAACGAGGGTGAGTCGCTAATTATTTATATTCTGAATTTGGATATCACTATAACTTGGAGATTGTCGTTTATTTATGTCCAAAAGTTCATCCTCCTCATAAAAAGTTGGATAAAACAAAAAAAAAAGTTATAATAGTGTTTTTTTAAGGTTGACACTTATAGGTACTAGAATATTTTTTCTTGTGATTATTATTACTCTGCAAAATTCTAAATGTAATTATAAAAACACGTTCGTATTGTGTAGCGTGCGCTTATACCTCATTTATATTTTAGCGACGTGTATGAAATAATGGACAATATTATAATAAGTTAATGAACGAGTGGCTTAATGGCGGTCACGCGATAACTCTTTATGTTTTTATCCGTTGAGAATATTTTCGTTTTGGCCGGTAAGCTACTTAGCTTCCGTCAATTTAAATAAAGTTTTTTTTTTATTCGAAACTTAAAAAGTTCGCTATTAAGCATCTGTAACATCGGAAACAAAAAAGTTTAATAAAATGTATGTATTTCAGTTTTGATATTTTTTTTAAAGCTATTATTCTACTGTTAGTGGTTTTTTGAAGTGAAAACTTCTATAAGCAGGTTTGTCATGTAAGTCGTCACCGACATGGTCACGTGACGTGTTGACGCTAACACTCGGAGTGTCGATAGATGTCGAAACCAGATAGATGTAAACAGTTTTAATTTACAAATTTTAATTTAATATCAAACAATTAGTTTGAATGAACAAAAAAAAAACTGTTTCTTTATAGTTTTAACTTTTCTCTTCTGTCGGCAGTCCTCGTGACTACATTTTTTTATTTATTTCACCGTGAGAATTGACCATCAATTTATTATGACAAAAGTATTATGAAATTCGACCTTGCAATATGGCAAAAAAACACACACGAATAATGTGTTTTTTTTTTAATTTTACTCCATTGCTTACATAAAAATTTAATGAGCTTTTAATTTTTTTTATACAAAAAAAAATTAGGTGATAGGTACTTGATTCAACCTGATGAAACAAGAGTTATGTTAGTATATGCCAATATTCTCAAGTCTTACCAATCAGAATATAACCCTTGTATGGCAGTTCCACATTTTTGGGGTAGTTCGTACTGGCAACGAGATCCACCACAGAACAGCGCACATTGTAAAGCAGCGGGTGTGTTTGCTCGGACCCGCTCGCTTAACGTACTGTATATAGCTGATGGTGGCCGGTTGATCCGCCTGCGAGATTCACGGCTTCTGAAATAAATTTTTATCTATAATAATAATATATTACTATGGATTATGGCCTTCTCGTATTGAAGGGAGGCCCGTGCCCAGCAGTGGGACGTTGAAAAGAACTGAATGAGAGATAATGTATACAAGTGAAATACCGCTCTTACAGAATAATAACGAAATTGCAGAGAGTATGAAAGCTACATATTTGAGACTAGCTAGACAATCAAAACAAATCTATCCCACGGGAACCGTACATTTTTTCGGGATAGATAATAATCGATATATAGAAAATCGAGGGAGTAGATAGAAAGGATTTTTAGAAATTAACTCGTTCGATCGGGCGCATCAATTGTTAAAATTCGCAAAATCAATTGTTAAAATACATACCGGTGTGTATTTTAGCATTTGATTTCCCTTGATTTCCTAGAATTTTGCACGGAGGGGTTAAATTCAGTCCTCAAAAGGGTAAAAAAAGGGGTTGGAAATTTGTGTAAAAATCTTTTATTTTTAAACTGGGTAGGGGGCGAGCGGGTAAATGCTAATCATATTGTTTTCTTTATATTTCTTCTCTAAAGAGAATTCTGCATTCTTTTTGAAATTCTCGGTTTAGTAACTTCGGTGATAAGTAGGTCTTACTTTTTTATATCTATTAACATATTTTAATATTATTAATTTTTATAATCGTATTTCTTATAATGAGAATAGCGTGTGAATTGCGATACCTATTACGAGTATACGTTGATATATGTATTTTTTTAATTTAATAAAAATAAAAAATAAAAAATTTAATGTTTTTTTTTTGCTTGTGTAGATAGTTCCATAAAATTAAAATTAAAATTGATTTGTACATCTACGCTGTACGCTAGTCATTACATCATATTAGTTATATTATGTAGCCCCCTTACCTTCTTATATGTATCAGATTAACTAATAGCTGTTCTAGTACAGTGTTTCCCATTTGGTGAGTCGCGATCCGGTACCGGGGCATCAAAATAAAATACCGGGTCGCAACATTCCCGACATATTCGAGACAAGTCCGATAGCTTTTTTTATAGAAAGATTCATAGATTTTTGGTTATCTTGTCGTAAAAAATACACAAAATTAGTTAATCAAGCAATAACATTTTCATCATTTGCGACGAACTTGGATTCATTGGTAAAAAATAAGCAGCTCCTTACGTCGCACTAAATAGCCAATACCGAAATATAGTTTGGAAAGTTATTGGTATGAGGGTTATAACTATTGAGTGGGTCACGAAGGGGCAGTATGAAAATTACCGAGCCATGGCAGGGCAATATCTGGGAAACACTGTTCTAGTAGATTCAGAAAAAATAAGATGTAACACACAGATGCAGACTAACACGTGTAATCTTGTAAGGGCTTTTTGATTCAAGGTATAGAATCCTTAAAATATGGGATATATTTTTACTGACTTATATTATAAATGTGAAAATTTGTGACGATGTATGGATGTATGGACGTTTGTTACTCTTTCACGCAAAAATTACTGAATGAATTTTAATGAACTTTACAATATGATAGCTCATACATGAGAATAACGCAATGTTTACTTTTATCCCGGAAAAATGTGTGGTTCCCGTGGAATTTGTTTCTGTGTTCGTATATTTGGCGAACCCGAGCGAAGCGAGGGTGAGCCGCTAGTATTATGTACATATTATAAAGTTCATAGGCTAGGTAGGCAACAAATGTTGTTAAATGACTTAAATAATTTTACACAGAGAAGGCGTTAGAATAAAGAAACTACGTCAACGTTCAGATTTTTTTTATATTATGCTATACTAGCCACTCACCCTCGCTTCGCTTCGGGTTCGTCTCTAGACAAAAACAACTCTATCCCACGGGAACCGTACATTTTTCCGGGATGATATATAGCCTAAAGCCTTCCTCGATAAATGGACTATCCAAAACAAAAATAATTTTTCAATTCCATCCAGTAGTTCCTGAGATTAGCGCGTTCAACCAAACAAACAAACAAACAAACAATCAAACAAACTCTTCAGCTTTATAATATTAGTATAGATATGGTATAATTGGCTATTATGGTATAATTATAATATAATATATTTTATATTATAATATTTTAATTATTATATTATAATTATACTATTGTTTAGGTACTTTTAAAATCCATGCATATTTAGGTAGCTACAATAATAAAACTTCATTAGCGTTTCAAAATAATACTAAATATGCATACGATTCTATAAAGTAAAATTCTTTTAAACAGCAAATATGTGGCCAGCTAATGTGAATATAACGTGTAAATATTATTATGTAGAAAACCACAAAATAGTGAAGTCAAATGCAGGCATTTTTCTTTTCGTGACATTTATTAAAATTTTAATGTACCTACTAGTAGATTTATATTTCGTTTGAAGAAACTATGCGGTTATGGTAAAGAAAGTACTCAGAATATGGAGTTATAAAATATCATTTGATGCATGTTTTTATATTAACGTTTTAGGAATTATAATATTCAAGGAAATTCGGCTAGATCTAGATCGATCAGATCAGAATATAATATAGTACCTGGGCGGTCGAGCTTCGCTCGGAGATTTGGCCAAAAGTACAATTTTCTTGAAAACTCGAAAACACGCGTTTTCCTGGATATAAGACTAGTCTAGATTGATTTTTTGCCCCCGAAAACCGCCACACACCAAATTTCAGAGAAATCGTTAGAACCGTTTCCGAGATCGCCGGTATAAGTAAATATACAAGAATTGCTCGGTTAAGGTATTAAATATATTTATTTATTTCACATATATTTTCAGAGGATCAAAAGGAGGGGTTTTCTGAATTAACTTGATGCTGTTTGTTGCATACGACCCTCCTCGCTTTTTAGTCGTTTTTCTTACACCTCCCCTTTATTGTTCCAGGTGGTAGCGTATTCAGGTGTGATGCTCCTGGTATTGCAAGCAAGTAAGCGTATGCTATTATCAATACATTAAACTTCCCCGGCACTCTGACTTTGGGTTTGTCCGGGCTTATCTCTGAAATTAGGTACTGGACGGATTTCATCAATAGAAAAAGGATTTATCTTGAAAGAGCATGGAGTATAATTTGATATATTATGCGAAAATAAACTGTATGATAATATTTGTGAATTTACTCCAAAAAATCGTTCTTTCTGAAAGGTTCCCGTTCCGATAAATTAAAAAGGGATCTAAGGGACGCTAGTTAAATTATGGGTGGATCACTAGTTAAAATATAAAAAAGATATTTTTTAATTAATTCATTTTAGAATATACTAGAAAAATAACAAAATATATTAATAGGTATATTCTTTATAGCATATTAACAATGTAACATAGAGTGGCCAAAGGTCGCAATTGTCTATCTTTTAAACCTTAAAATTCACACAAAAAAAAACAAAACCATTATAACTTACCTGTCCAAAAAATGGAAGCGATGGAAGTTTATAAAATTTATACTAGATTTTCGGCGGTTCTTATTAAATATTATCTTAGACATGATTAAATTTTTCAAAACAAATTTTTACTCTATTGACATTGTTTACTTTAATTGAAACTATTAGATATTGACATATTAATTAAATCTATACTTAATATATATTCATATTATAAAGCTGAAGAGTTTGTTTGTTTGTTTGGTTGAACGCGCTAATCTCAGGAACTACTAATCCGATTTAAAAAAATCTTTTTGCATTGGATAGTCCGTTAACTGAGGAAGGCTATAGGCTATAAATCATCCCGGAAAAATGTACGGTTCCCATCGGATAGATTTGTTTTTGTCTAGGGACGAATCCAAAGCGAAGCTAGGATGAGTCGCTAGTATGTTTATATTAACTAACAGTAAAAAACGAATTTATTAAGTTTTGAAATAATACGGATACTTTTAAAATTAATAATGGAAAGCAATAAAGATGTAGAACACACGTAAGCTATTGTGACTTACTGGATTATATAAATCAGATACAAACTTTTCTGGCGATAAAAATCAAAGGTAATTAGGTCGTTGTTGGGCCCACGTAAGTATTGACCTAATATAAAGTAAACATAACACAAAAACATAGTTAAATAAGTATAAAATATTTTATATGATTAAATAATGATTTTGAATAATATTTCCTTAGATTTACACGAATATTTGACATTTTAAATAAACGCCTTTGAGATGTCTAAAACCTTTAGTCTCTCCCGTGACCATGATTGCTGCAAAGCATTCGAAACTTCGGGAACCAAAAATCAAAATAAATCCGCGAAAAAATCAGAAAAGATAGTTTTATTTATAATTTAGAAAATTTTATAAATTAGATGATATTATAAATGTTAATAGGGTTTCATAGGAAATTTATACACTAAGTAGTTTTCAGGCACGTTTTTTATAAGGAAGCATATATTTTAAGGCATTTTATGACACTTAAAGTACATATTTATAAAAAAAAAACAATATCATGTATGTACAAATGTCCGCAGTGAAGAAGAACCTTTTTTACACTGTCATTATAATGAGCGGTGAATAAATGAAAGCCTATGGTCAAAGTAACGTCAGCGAAACAAGATCTATATTGTTGAAGTAAAACTTCTTCACTCACGCTTGACTTGGGGGGTAAGCTGGTGAATGCGTTACGGAAATATGTACGTACGTTTTTTGCCATGGCAACCGTTGTTATTGTCTGACAAATGATATATAATATTATATTTTTTCCTTAAATAATATTCAATAAATATATGATTGTAATATGCCTAATATGCGTTATTTTAAGTATCTCACTTATTCTAGTTATTTAAAAAATAAATTGAATTTCATAAAGAGTACCGATAACCTACAGAAATTTTACTTCTTGCGCGTGTACGCATTCATACACGCACTCTTTAATTTTTTTTAAGGTTTATCATTTTTTTATATAATTTTTTACTTTTATAAATATTAGAGTTCGCAAAGAGGTCGAAATGCGACCATAATTATTATTTACTATATAAAAACTGCTTCGAATTTTTTTTATTGATAACACTAAAACTTGTCAATAGCTAGGTACTAAACAAAAAAAAATCGGTTGACAAACAGAGGAGAAAAAAATACTGAACTGTTTTGTCTTTGCCAATTTATATATAGATTTTTAGAAAATAGAAAGAAATAGGTATAATTAGTGGAGATAAAAAAAAAAGAATTGGCAAAAGAAACCGTGCAAGGGAATAAAACATTTAAGTTCTTTTTAAACATAAATAACTTTTAATTCGCACATATATATATATATATATGTCGTTTTAGATGTACTAGAAAGTGCATTTAAAACCTTATTTACAGTTTTAAAATGTCTTTTTATAATGACATGTAAAAATAAATATAACGTACACTGAAATAATGTAAAATCTAGCGTCTGTTTGTAATATTAAAATAACCGCTTTTTAGTAAACGCATATGGATGTATACACGGTACATATACCAAAACAACATTTTTTACAATTTTTGTCTGTCTGTTTGTCTGTCTGTCTGTCTGTTTGTTCCAGCTAATCTCTGAAACGGCTGGACCGATTTTGACGGGACTTTCACTGACAGATAGCTGATGTAGTAAGGAGTAACTTACCCCCATATTCTTAGTCGTAAACTCGAGATTTCCTCGACTCGACTCAACCTCACTAAGGTGGTTCGGTATTCATAGTTGTCATTTTGTCCCTTACCTCAACTATTCTCCTCGAGTAAGGTGAGGAAAACTTGAGGAGCGAACTGTCAAATGTAAGGTACCTCGCGATCTACCTTAAGGAAACCTCAAGACAATTCTTGACAAAAACAACGCGAGTTATTTCACATTTTATTATATTTTAAAGTTATTTTGGAGTTTAAAATGTCTTTTGAAGAGTTTATTGAGCATATCTACGATTATTATCTATCACGGCGCTATTTACGGGATGTAATCCTATGAAGTTCTATGATGAAAGTGAATTTAAAAATAGATTTCTCTTTATCAAAGATATGACGAGATTACTTTACTTTTGCCAATATTACTTCAAAACAATGGTGGTGACAACAGGCGTGGATTGCTAGATTGTAATGATATTTTATATGATAATTAAGTATACTGTGTAAATCTAGTTCAAATAAAATTATGTGCAATCTAATATAATTTCTTTAATAATAATATCTTTAATAATATAATATTCTTTGATAATTTTGGCTTTGCTTCTTCTTTCTTCATCTTATTGCAGAGAAGGAGTTCTTCGGTAGCATCTCTCTCAATTTCTATTTTTAAATATTTCTCTTCTGCAACCTTCACTAACAATGTTTGTTCAGCTATTTTAAGCTTATGTAGCTCTCCATTTCTTTTTTGTTTTATTTTATAATTTTCCCGTCTGATAGAAAAATCTTACTCGATTATTCTGGTCTCTATATTTCTTGATACTGAAATTAAAATAATGATTATAACATATCAACAAAACTGCCCTTTGATATCAAACATAATGATGGTATAATGCTACAAACTTATGTTCCTGTGCCAAAAATATGAAGTACCTAATGTGATAAAGTACACATATGAGATGATCACATTCAGTAGAACTGTTAAAATTTTTAGCACTATTAATATAGTGTGAACCATTTCAGAAATCTTAAATGCAATTACTCATATTCACAATGAAAAAAAAAATACAATTTAAATAAATATTAGCATTACTTAATATTATGTTCACTAGATTACATTACAATACATTATTGAGATCTGATTTTTAAATGTAATCAATTAAAATTAAATAACAGTTTGTAAAACCTAAGTAATTTATTAGAAAAGAATCAAATGTATGAATACTTCTTATATGTTATTTTTTACAAATATGAAATCTTAACAATAAAATTTTATATTTATGAAATCTATAAAGCTTTGTAAATTTACTTCTTATATATGCAAGAAATAAAGGCCTTTTTTTCATTTTTATTTATTGTTTATAATATAGTAGGTATGAATTTCAAAATTAATTACCTTGTGATGGGGCTGATGTACCAAAATCTGATATCTTGGACTGAAGAATGACGAAACATGTAGCAAACACCTTTTTTGTATATAAAACAACGACATAATACACTTATAACATTCTAAAACACTTTTTGCAAAATTTGGTTTGTTTACCTGTCTGAAGTACTTTAAACTAACCCAACTTTGACCTTTGATTGACCAAAAACGCCAAATCAAGATGACAACTACGGATTTTGTGTGTAACTATACACCTCAGACTAACAAAATCCTCCAGATAGTGACGTAATTCATGACGTTTTCCTCGACTCTCCCTCGACTCACACTCATTCGAGGGATTCTGAGATTTCCTCAAGATGATGTTTATGAATACCGATTTCGAGGATCCGTTGAGGCCTTCCTCGAGGATGCCTCAGTCGAGTTTGAGTCGAGGAAGTTTCGAGGTAAGAACTAAGAATATGGGTGTTAGGCTACTTTTATTTAAAAAAATGGGGTCCCACGAAAAAAAAATTAAAACCAAAAAAATTAATAAAAAAAAGTTTGTTTTGGGAAGCAACCTAGGGACGAACCCGAGCCAAGCGAGGGTGAGTCGTATAACATAAAATGAAATAAGGTAGTACTTTTTTTTTAATTATCCTTTTTTACCATCGCTACTTACTGCGAAGGGCAGCAATTTAGTAATGGTCGTACGTTGACAAGTTATTACGGTGTACCCTTTGTTGATTTTGAGTGTCAAAATATAATCGTTAACGTTATTTATGTTAAGCGTGAAACGTAAGCATTACATCATTAAAATATTATTATCTTTTCTCGTATGAAAATATGTCAGTCCAATAATTAATTATTTATCTATACAGATAAATAAAATTGGAGTGTCTGTTCGTAATATTGAAATAACCGCTTTTTACTAAATGCATAAGGATGTATACACGGTGTACCGTACCGACTTTTACTGGCAGATAGTTAATGTAATAAGGAGTAACTTAGCCTACTTTTATTTTAGAAAAAAAGGGTCCCACAAAAAAAATAATTAAAACCAATGAAAAATTGAATAATATCCGATTCAAATATGAAATTGTATATATACATTATATTTTTTCTATATTTCTTCTATTTAAACTATAAACTATAAATAATATACCTAGAGACGAACCCGAGCGAAGCAAGGGTGAGTCGCTAGTTATAACATAATATTTAATAATTTGTGGCATGTGTAATCGAAAATGGCAACTAAATTAGTGAAATGTTCAAGATGTAATCTATACATTCAACCCATGGATGTAGGAAATAGTGTATAGCGATGCAGAAAGATTAAAAAAAAAATAAAAACCGACTTCCAGGCACAGAAAAGTAAAAAATAACCAAACGGGGGTTTTCATTTAGAATAGATACCT
This sequence comes from Fabriciana adippe, assembly GCA_905404265.1. Lineage (NCBI taxonomy): Eukaryota > Metazoa > Arthropoda > Insecta > Lepidoptera > Nymphalidae > Fabriciana > Fabriciana adippe. The sequence goes on along the minus strand of FR990005.1, from coordinate 4,304,584 downwards.
AATCAGATATTTTCGAAGTCGGTGTGCTTTGATTTGTATTGACTGGCACCGACTTCGAAAATATCTGATTAGGTATCTATTCTAAATGAAAACCCCCGTTTGGTTATTTTTTACTTTTCTGTGCCTGGAAGTCGGTTTTTTTTTTAAGTTTTTATTTTTCCATTTTTGGTGTAGACGTAATAAGTAGGTAATATGTAAGAAGAAAGATTTTTAAAAATATATTCGATTAAGCCATTTATTCAGACCCCTAATGACACTCACAACCCATCTAGGTGTAAAGTTCTCATCCATACAAATTAATCAAGCCCAAACACCAGGTAATTGCTGTAAATCGTTGAGGAGTTTCCTCGACTGTCTTTCGGTTCCATCATCAGATCGACTCCAGACCTTAATTAAATAGTAGTGCTTTAAAATACTTAATGAAAAAAAATTAACAAGCGCACTAGTCGCCACTACGATTTTCAAAGGTTCCCCTCGATTTCTCTAAGATGCCATCATCAGATCCAGGTTTCCTTATTATGGTACCACCCTTGAGATATCTCCTTTCAAACAAAAAAAGAATCATTAAAATCGGTTCATGAACGACGAAGCAATCCGCGAACATACATAAAATTACATCCACGTAAACAAAAAATTTCATATTTTTTTTTCATAAAATAAAAACTACTGGGCCAAACTATGTTAAATTTTTATGGGACCACATGGCAACTATTCCGCATCAAACAAAAGAAGAATCACGTAAATCGGATCATAAATCTCAGAGTAATCGATGTACATACATAAAAAAAAATACCAATCGAATTGATAACCTCCTCCTTTTGGAAGTCGGTTAAAAAAAGTGCGAAGAAATGATAAGAAAACATATAAGAATAAGCATAATATGTAAAACAAAAAATAAATACAATATATAAACATATAAATATATATACACACTATATTTCTGTATATAATATATAAGTATAAATACATAAATACAAATATGTATTATTACTATTATTATTTTATTACCACTATTAAATTTAATTAAACAACTAATTAGTATGGATTATATATTAATATGAAATAAACACATATTATTTTTATTATATCTCATTATTTTATTTTTTAAACAAAAAAGGAAGATATAAATAACCTTAAACTTGCGATTAAGACACTTTTTCAACATCCACCATGTTGTAAAAAGCAATTCCGCGTATTTTATGTGTTTTTTGGGGCTACTATTGTATGTTAAATTGAAATTAAATACATAGAAGATTAAAGGAGATTAAATTAAAATTAAAATTCATTATATATAACTAACTAACGTTATTTTTATACATGTATGTGGACGTATTTAAAAAATAGAGGTACGCAAGTACTATGTAGCGTGACCACATTATTTATACACTTGTAGCGATGTAGGTAATTGTCACGCAGACATCAAATTGTTTTCTTTGACGCACTGTAGCTAACAAAAGTATTACATGGATATAGAAAAGAATATACGTATTAAATATTTTGCAGTTTTTGAACGCTTGGCATATGAATAGTGTAGTAATTTATAAAGCAACAGAGTTGACTGTAATAAAGAGTTAATCTTAATTTTTTTGTTGAAAAGTCAAACTCGAGTTTCAGTGCAGAATTTTTATTTATCATAGCGACTCACCGTCGCTTCGCTTCGGGTTCGTCCCTAGACAAAAACAAATCTATCCCACGGAAATCGTACATTTTTCTGGGAAGATATATATTCTATAGCCTTTGTCAGTCAACGGGCTATCTAATGCAAAAAGAATTTTTCAAATCGGATTAGTAGTTCCTGACATTTGCGCCTTCAACCAAACAAACAAACTCTTCAGCTTTATAATATTAGTATAGATTAAACATCATTAGGTTTTAATTTAATCAAAAGTTGAATTAAGCAGGGTTTATGTTTAGTGGTTAGAGTATTTATTTATTTAGTAAAGTGGATACCCCTTTATTTATTTTTTTATTATAATAAAACGCTTTATGTTAAAGATTTTTATTTATATTCATTTTAAGTTACACAAAATAAACTCTCTCTACGCCCCCTAGGGAGAGAGGGTGGACGGGGGGAAGGGGGGGGGGAGCCTGGTTGGAAACTTCTGACTTACATGATGGCCGATGGGAGAGCCTGTTTGTTTCCAAGCCCTGTATTAAACATACACCATATTGTGTAATATACGAAAGCTACACACATAATATTATATTAATATGGCTATAAAATATGCAATAATTAATGCAAAACGTATATTTTCTTTGCTGTGTAATTAAAATAAATGACTCTATGCATAACAAATGAACAGTGAAAATTAAGAAACGCTTTTAACCTTTTAGGCTTGATTCAAACAATCGTCATAATTAATCTATACATATTATAAAATTGTAACTAAGCCGAATCTGTACATTAAATATTTTTTGGAAAATCTTATTGAAATAGATATTATTATCGATACAGAGGCCGAATCTACAGGTTTTAGAATTTTTGTCTGTCTGTCTGTCTGTCTGTCTGTCTGTCTGTTACCGCATCACGGAAAAACCACTGGACAGATTTTGATGAAATTTGGTATGATGATAGCTGGATATCCGGGTCAACATATAGGATACTTTTTACTGCGGGAAAATATTTCATCTCTGAGCTAAACATTAAAACATTACTAGGGACGAACCCGAGCGAAGCGAGGGTGAGTTGCTAGTATGAAAATATTTTTTACAGGCCATTGAGATATTTTGAAAAGGTACCGTGTTTTAATTAAGACAACGATCAACTTTTTTTATTTTTATTTTTTATCTATACTTAATATTATAAAGCTGAAGAGTTTGTTTGTTTGTTTGGTTGAACGCGCTAATCTCAAGAAATACTGGATGGAATTGAAAAATACTTTTTGTGTTGGATAGTCCATTTATCGGCCAAAGCTTTAGGCTATATATCATCCTGGAAAAATGTACGGTTCCCATGGGATAGAGTTGTTTTTGTCTAGAGACGAACCCGAAGCGAAGCGAGAGTGAGTCGCTAGCCATTAATATTTGGAGGCTGTTCACAAAAAACGTAAAAATCCTCCTTATTTTAAGGAGGATTTTTAATAACTAGTAGGAGAAATTATCACATTTTCTGCATATAATACTAACATAACCACGGAATAGGTAAATATCTATTCTGTGAACATAACGCACATAAGCCTGAAACCAACAATTCCTTCATTATTGTGAATGTATTTCGTGGACTTTCAAATCCCCTTTTGTAAATTATATCGATGCCCTAACATGAATATCTATCTATATAAATAAAAATGAATCACCGAAATGTATGTACGCGCATAACTTCCGAACGACTGCAACAAATTGGATAATTTTTTTTTTGTGTTTGTTATTGTCAGGACAAGTTTTGTATAGAAGAAAATTAAAAGATTTTTTTTTACTAAAATAAGTTTTTTTTTTAAATCTCATAATATGAAAAGTGAGGGAGTGAAATAGTGTTTATCCCGGAAATCATCCTTTAAGGGGGTGAGAATGGGGATGAAAGTTTGTATGGGGAAGCAAGCTAAGGACGAACCCGAGCGAATCTAAGGCGAGTCGCTAGTAATTAAATAAATTTAGTACATAAAATCGTTACAACATAGACATAAAAGTAGTTAGTAGCTTCCCTAAAAATAACATATAGTTTTTCATCGTTATAACATAATCTGTTAATGGAATTTCGCTGAAAATGTGAACCGAAGGCTAAAATTAGCTGTTATAAAACTTTACCGCGCATATTCCGAGGTTCTTTTATCTTGATTTCGGTTATAAATTCTATTATTAGGGTGCTTAAAGGCCTCGAGGACATTTATAGATTTATGATGATAATTAGTTTTATGTGAAGCATTTCTCCATTTCTACTACGTTTTTATTATTATGTTTTTTAAATAAGTCAATATACTAGTACCTACGAAAAACTTAAAGAAAATAAATGTTTAAATAATTGAAACGTATTTAAAACTAGGGGCTCAGCCTCGCTTCGCTCGGGTTCGTCCGACCGCACCCAAATCAGTTAAGCCGTTTCTATTATTAGCGCACATAAACGCACAGACAAACAGACAAACATTCTAAAAATCATTGTTTTGTGTTCTATTGCGTTAATAAAGACCCTGAATAATAGTTTTTTTCAAATATCTTCCATGTACATACAGCGATTAGTTACAATTTTATTATATGTATAGTTTTAGTATATATATATAATAAAATAATCATAGATAATGCATGCAGTATGTTTCAGTATAATTAAACAATTTTATGTGGTTTCAAGATATTTTTAGGAAAGCCTTTTATAACTATTTAAAAAAAGGAAATTAAATAGGATGATAAAATATGTGTATTATGTATGTTAGATTGAATTATTTTTTTTTTTAATAATTACTTATACTTAGTATGAAAATTTGTTTATTTTAAGATGTTTAATCAATTTAACTTTAACAAAATAATCAATACGCACATTATATTGTTTTTGTAACCGTGTGAATGTGTATGTAATAAAACCGACTTGATAACGAACATATGAGAACATTACATTTATTCTCAACTAGCGACTCACCCTCGCTTCGCTCAGGTTCGTCCTAAACTTGCTTCTGCATACAAATTTTTATCTCCCTTAAGGGATGATTTCCGAGATAAAAACTATTTCACTCACTCACTTTTCATATCATGAGATTTAAAAAAATCTTATTTTAGTAAAACTTTTTTTTCTTAATTCTCTTCTATACAAAATTTGTCCTGACAATGACAAACACAAAAAAAAAAAACAATTATCCAATTTGGTTCAGTCGTTCGGAAGCTTGGCGCGTACATACATTTCGGTGATACATTTTTTTTTAATATAGATTTGATTTTCGTTTAATACAATAGTTAAAACCTTAAAAGCTGTTGCGTTTTTACACGTAATAATACCTAAAATATCTATATACATATAATAACACTGTAGAGGTCGAATGTCTGTACATAGAACCGTGTCAGGAGGATGTAAGAAGAACAATAGAACAAATCCAGTTTTCTTTCAATTTTTTTTGTTTCTCTGTCTGTTTGTATGTTTACCCGCTTGTCTGTTCGTGCGAGCTAATCTCCGAAACTGTTGGACCGTTTTAAATGAAATATTGCATGGTGGTGCCTTATATCCTCGGTCAACATTTTAGATATTTTTCATCCCGGAAAATTAAAGAGTTCCCGTGGGATAGTTAAAAAACTATAGTAATTTACACAGCTTAGTACACAAAAACTACTGATTGGATTTTAATGAAACTACTATAATATAGTTCATACATCAGAATAACTAATAGACTACTTTTTATCCCGGAAAAATGTACGGTTCCCGTGGGATCGAAATAAAAATGTTAAATGTCAAACTAACTTACCGAGTTTTACTTTCAGGTGCGACTCGCCTTAGCCGTCGTCTGCAAAAGCGTGCTGCGCGCACGCAACCGAGCCTCTCCCACAAAGGGCACGTGCTTTCACGTGCATTCGTTTCTTCTGGCATATTGCCGTTCATATTCTTGATATTATATTAGAATTTTAATTTAATGTAGTAAAAATTTTATATCGCACTTAATGTCTGTAAAAATATAACAATATTTAAATAATCTATATTAATAATATTATAAAGCTGAAGAGTTTGTTTGTTTGTTTGGTTGAACGCGCTAATCTCAGGAAGTACTAATCCGATTTGAAAAATCTTTTTGCATTAGATAGTCCGTTAACTGAGGAAGGCTATAAGGCTATATATCATCCCGGAAAAATATATGGTTCCCGTGGGATAGATTTGTTTTTGTCTAGGGACGAACCCAAAGCGAAGCAAGGGTGAGTCGTTAGTAATGTATAACTTCCGAAAGTTTCTCCTTGTTGTGGTGGGGTCTACAAAGGCACTTGAGAGGTGGCCCATCTCGATGGGCGGTATAATTTGCGGGTTGCTCCTGGTACTTTTCTAATAGCAGAGTAGACCGTGAGAGCATCTCTTAGTTGTTGTGGACGGGGGGAGCTTTATCACACAAAAGACATTCACCCAAATTGTATATTTCTTTCTATTTTAAAGTCGGATAAAGGGAAAATAAAAATAAATATTGAATTTATTGGTAAGTAAACACATCTATAGCACATTGTGATATCCATGTTATACGAGCATGATTGAACAAAAACTAGGGCGGCACAATTCTAACTATTTAATAACAAAGGGTACGTTTCTTATGACATGTTCAATGCTGAACTTGTACAGTTCTACATAGATATATCAAATAAATATTTAATCTGGATAAATATTATAAATGTGTGAGTATGGATGTTTGTTACTCTTTCACGCCAGAACGGCTGAACGGATTTGTATGAAATTTGGCACAGAGATAGATTATAGTTTGGAATAACACATACTTTTTATCCCGGGAAATTGTATGGTTCCCGTGGGATAGGTTTGTTTTTTTTTTTCTAGGAGCGTAGCCAGCGTGAGAGAGAGTAAGCCGCCAGTATAATATATTTTAGTAATTAAGTTTATTTTAATTTCATACTAGCGGCGATGGTTTAGGAACACATAAAAGACAAACGTTTAAAAAAATAATCTTTTTTTTGCGCTATGAACTTTTACAGGCGTGTACAGAGTTTCATAACAATCGAATCAATGATTCTTAAATGCATAGAGGACAAACATGGAAAATTCAGTTTTATTTATGTAGATTTAATTTTATTAAGTAATAATTTTTATTACAATAAGTATTCTAAGGACATATTTTGATTTGACTTGATTAACCCTGTCCTCTCAATAGACGATCGAGTCCACGATCACGGTTCGTCACAACGACTTATTTGATCTTAGCAAGTATGAAAAGCTCTGGAAAGCTTATATGTATGGTAAAAATATGGTTTTAACTATAAAAACTTTTGTAGAGCTTTTGAATTAAAATTCTTCAAATAAATGTAGACATATAAATGATTTATGTTGTATTACACATCGTAAGTGTACCTAATTTAATTAATACTAGGTCATTGCAGTTTCTTAGAATAGTAGAGTCGATATCGATTTGGTATAACTTATAAATTAATAGAGATAAACAGATATTGTTGTAAACCTATACGTAAGTACTGGCTTGTTAGTATTAACGAAGATTTTAAAGGTGGCTGGTGGTTACAAGATACAATTTAATTTTATACCTGCTAGTAAAATATCTGAATGTACTTTCAAGTTGCAAGTTTATTAAGCCCACAGTGGTATTTTTTGAAAAAAATATCTATACAGATAAATAAAATTGAAGTGTCTGTTTGTAATGTCAAAATAACAGCTTTATACTAAATGCATATGGAGTTATATACGGTACTTATAAGAAAAACACAATTTTTAAAATTTTTGTCTGTCTGTCTGTCTGTTGGTTCCGGCTAATCTCCGAAACGGCTGGACCAATTTTATCGAGACTTTCAGTGGCAGAGAGCTGATATTATAAGGAGTAACTTAGGCTACGTTAAAGTTAAATTCAAATAAAGCTATAATCTTACTCTAAAATTAGTCACCTAAACTTATTGTGTTTTATAGTTTAATAAAATTATTATATACCTTCAGTGTCTGTCTGTCTGTTTCAGGCGACTTTACTATAATATATTTAAAAAGAGTATGAAAAGTATAATACTATTTATTAATTTCTCTTTAACTGTTATTACATAAATAAGTAGTTTTAATAATTTAAATATATTTTTTTTAATTAAATATATAAAAAATAAATATTGCTTAAGGAAACTAGAAAGTTACGATATGTTTCAGTGTTGAGAGGTTTTTTCTTTCTACCTTTTTTTACTAAAATTTTAATTCATGTTAAATCTTATTTTTTAATGAAATAATAAAAAAATCGTTGTCACAGACGAATTTTTGAAAACATACTGTTATTAACCGACGAAAAAAAGGAGGCAAGTTCTCAATTCGACACGTATATTTTTTTTATCAATATAATATGACTTAAAAATGTATTAGTTATATAGATATATATTTTTTGTGATTTTACTTATTTTAATTATTTACCTATTAATTTTACTTGTGTGATGTTTAATACACTATTTCACCTACCAATTTTGAATTTTTACTTTTGAATAGTTAAAAAAATGTCCTACTCAAAGAAAAAAAAATATAGCACTGAATCAAACTATTTTATAACTAAAACTATTTTTTTCTTAGTTTTTTCTCATAAAATACGTTTTCTTTTAAATGCTTTCTTAGTTCATTACGGTACGGGGTTAGTCCTTGCGATCGCGTCGAGCGCGAGTCCGTAACTAATAAATATCGACTATACAAAGGGTGTTTACCCTTTTCCAGCGATATAGAATTTTTTGCTTCTCATACGAACTGATATTTGCTTACATTTGATTAAGAAAAAATAGTTCCCAATGCCGTTAATGTAAGAGAAACCCATGAATGTTATTATTTAGAAAAAGTATGGGAAAATTGAAATAGTGCGATTTAATAAATAATTAATTTCTAATAATATTGTTTGCTGCTTTTTTTTATTTGTAATTTAATTAACGGCTTAGATCTTTTAATACGTGTATGATCGTATGGAGTTATGTTTTTAGGTACAGGAAAAGAACAGCGAATGTCACAATCTTTGTTTTTTTTTTTTACTGGTAACGAATCTATGTCTGTGGTAGTTTCATTCCCAACCACTGGATTTTATAAATACTCAACGGATGTCGCTAAAAATATTTATCTATGCCCAAAGCGAAAAGAACATGGAATGTCTATGACATACCGGTAAAGAATGGGCTTCTCCAAAAATATACATAGTAAAATGTTACTGCGTACTTTGATCTCAATAAAAATAATATATTTCTAAACTTTGAATAGTTTTTTTCTCACAAACTATTCATTAGGACATTCCCTGTTCTTCGCCTGTACTCTTCATATGCTGAATGTATTTTCAGACATACCCTCCTTCCTTCCTTCAACCAGAACATTCGGAAAATATTAAACTAATGTTAAACATCAGCTCGTCTTTTCTGAAATATAATCACATAATGAGTTTCTCAGTTTTTATGTATTTGATGATATTTTATGCCCTTAAAAATTTATTTGTAAGAGTTAAGTTTGTCTAGTGGCTAGCTGCTAGCATTTACGGGTGCTGATTATAAGGTCCTGGGTTAGAATCTCGTGTCGGGTTAAAACAGGTACTAAGTTTTACTGCCATTAGCAGTTCAGAGTTGGGAAATTCCCGTGCCTCATAGAGCACATCAAGCCACCGATCATAATTATGTTGGGACTTTAACACACAGCACCATCTAGTTCCACGGTAAGCTACGAGGCCTCTGTTATGGATACCAGATAGTTGATACACTACACATATATTAACTTTAAATACATACATATTGGAAATATAAACACCCATCCATGACTGGAGTACAAACATTCGTGTTCATCACACAAATGAATGCCCGCAGCGGGACTCGAATCCGCGACCTTTGGAACAGCAAGTAGAGTAACTACAAACTAGCCAAAGGTGTCGATCATAAACCTTATCTCTCACTGGTCGTGTTGAATTGTCCTCCGATCTGAATATGAGAGTTAAAAGAATAAGTATATAATTTTGCGTATACCTTGTGCACTGTAATACGTCCCCAGAAATTGGCAGTTGGCAAGGTCTCCTATGTCTATCTGCGAGGTTCTCAAGATATTAATCAAACAAATATCACCAAACAGGTCTCAAAATTTAGCCATGAAAGCAAAGGAGACAGTTACGAGTATTTATGTTACTCAAGAATACTAGCGACTTATCTTAAATTCGCTTTGTGTTTGTGCTTAGACAAAAACAAATCAATCCTATGGGAATTGAACATTTTTGTGGAATAAAATGTAACCTATGTGCTATAATCTATCTCTGTGCCAAATTTCATGCAGATCCGTTCAGCCGTTCGGGCGTGAAAAAGTAACAAACAACCATCCATCCTCATAAACTTTCACATTTATAATATTAGTATGGATAAGTAGGATGTAAGTACAGTCAAAAACACATTGTATAATAAAACTTTTTATTTATATAAAAAGTATAAAAAATATGTTTATAAATTGTAATATACTTACATTTCTAATAAATAATAGTTTCTGGAATAAGCTAACTCGACAGGGATTTTTTGCGATTACAAAATAATGTAATGGCGGGGATGACATTATAAAAAACTTGGTGGAAGTATACATTTTTATTTATTTAAAGCTTAATTAAAAAAGTAACATATTATTGATTTTCATAACATTGTATGTATTTAGCCCTTTTTAACGTCCCACTGCTGGGCACGGGCCTCCCTGCAATACAAGGGGAATCACGCCATAGTCCACCATGCTGGCCAAGTGCGGGTTGACGGATAACATTAGTCTTTTATTTTTTCAATCTGTTATTAAGCTTATGTATGGTTTAATCTCAATCAAGGTAATTCTTTTGAATTATCAATCCCCTTACAAAGTCGATATAAGATAGTTTTATCATAAAATGATATAGTGTTAAACATTTTAAATAAAACTATGTTTTGGGATTTTTTCGCGAAATTTATTTTTATTTTTGGTCAGAAACAGGAACCGAAGGAAAATTCGAAAACATAGTTTTATTTAAAATGACCAATATTGGCGTAAATCTAAGAAAGTATTAATTTTAAATACTTATAAAATTATACATATATTAATATCCTTTCATATAAAACATGTCAAGACATACTCGTGTAAATAACTTAGGAGCGCATGCATTTATTCTTCTTGGTAATGGGGTCGAGCTTGCACACTTCGAAAGGACTACACTTATGATTGTTGCAGTAGATGCCGGCACCCGCTGTAATAATAAACATATTAGGATGATTATAACATCCCACTAGGTACAGGACCCCATAAAGCATGGGGGAGTTGGTCATGGTCTATAATGTTTAAATACGTTTTTAAAAACTAGTTTAATTAAGTTAAACATGCTTATAATCAATATATTCATCTAATATTATAAATGTGAAAGTAACTATGTGAGTCTCAGTCTGTCTGTCTGTCTATTACCTTTCCACACCTAAACCGCTAAACCAATTTTGATGAGTTTTGGTATAGAGATGAATGGGACATTGAAAATGGACACAGGCTTATTTTTGTCATAAAAATAAAACTTGTAGGGGGTCGAAATAGTGGTTGAAAGTTTCTATTGGGAACTAATCATTTCTCAAATTAATATCATATAATTTTAGTTAGCATTCCACGCAAAATATAGTCGCTAATTTCGTAGTCAAGCGGCCGAGACGCAAGATTGAGAATCACAGATGTCCGGGTTCGAATCCCAGTCAGGTACAAAGTTTTTACTTTTGTTTGTGTTTTTTGTATTTATTCAAGTTTTTAGTTCTTTTGTTTTTAAACCAAACTAAAAAGAAAATTGTAGTTTTGGCCAAAAACTAGATTATCATCTAAAAAATACGATATAACAAAAAAGAACTCCGAGCGAAGCTCGGTCGCCCAGGTAGGTACTATAGATAAACTGTGTAATGTAATAATCAGTAAAAAGTAATATCCATAACATGGGGTCGCATAAAAAAAAACATAACCTGCCACCATTGGGAGTCCGTCACATTGGTTTTAGAGTGAAGTTTGTAAAATATTTAACGTACAACTTGATCCCATGCTCTTAATTTGATTTCTGACAGTAGTTACACTTTTAGATTAAGTTAAAATATATAAATAAAATAAAATAAATATATTGGGACATTAACACACAGCACCATCTAGTTCCATGGTAAGCTTCGAGGCTTGTGTTATGGATACCAGATAGTTGATACACTACACATATATAACTTTAAATACATACATATTATAAATATAAACACCCATGACTGGAGGACAAATATTCATATTAACCACACAAATGAATGCCCCCAGCGGGACTCGAACCCGCGACCGTTGGCACAGCAAGTAGGATCACTACAAACTGCGCCAAACGTGTCGTCTAACTAGAACTTACACTGCGAATGTGACTTGTCTTTTCCGTTATTGGAGCCACCGAAAGTTGCCAGGTCTACACAGGACTTCGCGTTGCATGAGTTAGGGCAGCACATTTTGCCGTTACTGCATTCATAATTTTGCACGCATTTTGGACTGCAACCGTAGATTTTTGATGGTATAGGACAGCTACCCGTTCCTGAAATTTAAAAATGTCTGTTTTATTGATTGATTTCAAACATGGAGGATCATATTTGAAAAGAATTTTATGTTCTATAACATTTTAATACAAATTTTATCTATACAGATAAACAAAATTGAAGTGTCAAAATAACAGCTTTATACCGGTTAATCTCCGGCTGGACCAATTTTAATGGGACTTTCACTGGCAGATAGCTAATATTATAAGAAGTAACTTAGGCCACTTTTATTTTAGAAAAAGAATTAGGGTTTCGCTCAAAAAAAATTAAAACGTACCCAGGGACGTACCTGAGCGAAACGAGGGTAAGTCGCTAGTTTGAAATAACATTAACTATATACAAAATAATTGTGTTTTATTACGAAACATATACATTTAGATTTCGAGTACTATAAATTGCCTAAATATTTCAAGTTTAAAGTTGAATCCCCTTAAGTATGACGAAAGTATTAAATCATTTTAATACTATAATAATAATAAAGTTAAGGTACGAGTTATTTACCAGCTTCAGTACTGCCAATGATGAAGATCACGGCGAAGAGAGAGAGCACAACTGTCATCGAACCTGAAATTAAATGGAATAAAATATAATAAATTGTATTGTATTGTATTCAGCCCACCACGCTGGCCCACTGCGGGTTGGCGGCTTGCACATGTCTTTTGGCTATGTTCTCTCAGACATGCAGGTTTTCTCACGATGTTTTCCTTTATCGTAAGACAAATTGAAGTCATGTTGGAAATGCTCATGAAGATATCAGAGGTTGGAGATCCGGGATTTGAAAATTGAACCCGCTTTTTCGGTTTTCCAAGCGAGCACTTTACCACTTGGCTTTTCTTCTTTAAATAAAAGTACCATTATAATAAAAACATTTTTTTGGGCTCTTCTCACCAGAAATACCTTCCGAGCCGGCGGTAGCTTCTTCACGGACTGGCTACACTGACGCTTTTTAAATTAATGTGACGATTTAAAAATGCTTGTATAAGTTTAATTGAATAAAGTTTCATTTTATTTCATTTTTTAGGGTTCCGTACCTCAAAAGGTAAAAAAAGGAACCCTTATAAGATCACTCTCTTGTCCGTCTGTCCGTCTGTCTGTCCGTGAGTCATCACCGATTTTCTCAGGAACGGGTAGACCTAGCAAGTTCAAATTTATATCAGATACTGAAGTCTATAGTCTCTATTAGGTGTATAAAAATCAAGGTCCTTAGTCAATACGATAAAAAGATATGGGCAAATTTAGATTTTCGTGAAAACTTGTAAGTACCAAAATTTACCTTAATTTTCAACTTTTTTTATTTTTCGGAATTTTCCCTTTACTTGTGCTGTAAGACCTTGCTTTTATTCATTTTTTTTTAAATTAAAAAAGGTTTTGGGTCGAAAACCTATATGGTAGTTCCCGTTGACCTAGAATCACGAAATTTGGCAAAAAGCATGGTCTTACAGCACAAATAAAGGAAAAATACCAAAAAATAAAAAAGTTGAAAATTAAAATTAAGCAGATTTCCTACAAAGTACGAAACCCTCGGTAGGCGAGTCCGAATCGCACTTGTCCGGATTTTTTCATGGGTCATGTTTATGGTTGCTTAACGTATGTGAAAGCTAGTTCTAAATATTTATTACTTGAGCAATGGTATGCATTATATTTTAAAGTAAAGGAATAATAGGGAAATACCCTGAAAAAAATCTTATTTATATGTACATGTTAAAGTTTATCAAATTAACCTTCGTCACTTGAGTCATTGTAAGATTAATATTTATTGCCGCCATAGGTTAAGTATCCAAGGTTACATTTATTGCAGATATACCTAAGAAGAAATCTTTTAATTGCATAGAAAAAACTTCGTATGACCTAGTCCTTATTAGATCACTCGCTTGTTTTATTCGTCTATCATCTTTGAATGATTCCAAACGATTAGAAGAAAAAAGTTTTTATACAATAATTTTTATGCAATAACTTAGACTTTCAGAAGTTATAGAGGAATTTACAATTTTGAGAGGTTATTCTGTTTTAAAAGTAATTGTCACACATTTCCCTTCCAGGAATCTTAAGACAGTTGGAGACATTATTATAATTATTCATACGTTTTCCACTCGTAACCTATAAAAGCCAACGTATATCCCTATTGAAAAACTCCAATAAATATTTATTGGTTTCTATGTAGCTTTTGTCGCTTTTGATGAGATCCTATTGGAGTTTTTCAATAGGGATACTAGTATCTTACTGTTTTGTTGAGATTACACGTACGTATATAGGTAACTACATTATCTATAGGTATATAAGTATATCTTATATTGAAAAATAATGTCTGTTGTCATTAAACTAGTTCGTTAATTTCGCTCTACTATTTGAACTAACCTACCTCATTACATATAATATATATGTATTATCAGAATTGACGTAGTTTCCAAAATGACACATGATTAAATATAAAAAATATGTTTAAACGCTGAATTGATTAGAGTAATGAAATGATTTTTTTTCTGAATGTATAGTGTTGTTGGCCCTATAGGCCTTGACAGCGTCACCGGGCTTTTGTGGTGGACAGAAGGTCCTACCTAGAATATCGTTCCGTAAGGGTACTCCTGCGAGGTTCAGACCACGGCTTACGAAACTATCGGTTGGAGGTCTTGCTGTATAGGTGACGGCTTAAAATACTCTGAAGGAGTTATACCACGTTCACACTCCGAAGCGTGATCGGGCCGTGACATACAAGGGACCTCGTCCTCGCCGGCGAGAGTGGTGAGTGTGTATTGTGTCGGTGTATGTTTCTATAGATAGTATTAGCTAGAGTAATCCTATCATCTAGGTCGGTCTGTACGTCTTTTGGTTGTCTGTGTCTGTCTGTAATGTCATCTACTGGGTCATAGTTGGCCGTGTTGACTAATAACTGGTTGGTATGTTGTGATAATTTTAAGAAGTAGAACTTAGTGGATGTTGTTTTCATATAGTCCCTAATGGACTCTAACTGCAGGCCAAACATGAAATGGTAGCATATCCATAAGAGGTGGAATAACTTTTGAAGTTAT
Source organism: Fabriciana adippe (assembly GCA_905404265.1). Taxonomy (NCBI): domain Eukaryota; kingdom Metazoa; phylum Arthropoda; class Insecta; order Lepidoptera; family Nymphalidae; genus Fabriciana; species Fabriciana adippe. Next base: position 4,289,420 of record FR990005.1, on the reverse strand, counting down.
TTTCGATCCATATATGTATGTTTTACGTAAAATATCTAGTATGGCAGTCTTTTCCTATACTCTTTGTACGTATGTAAAGTGGCTCAAACTGTATCTTAGATAAGTCCTAACCAATTAAAATAAATTCACATTAAATCTAGCCAGCGAAATCCAGCTACTCAAGAGTTATGTATGTTATTAGCACGTCAATAGAAAATTTCTAAATCTATGTATAAATTCGGAATTGAGAACAACTTTGTCGTAAAAGTCTAAACACTTGTTGTTCTTATATTTCTAGGTAGGTATTACGTAGTCTCTAACTCGTATTTTACCCAACTGCGACGAAGCCAAAAAGCGAAGTTATGTATTTGACATACATATACATGTATGTACGTATGTCCGATCCCACGTACCTAATTACTAAACAACTTATCCGATTGCAATGAATTAGGTACCTATACCACGGTAATGTTTAAACATTACCATGCCTATACGTCGTTAAATTCGTCTTGATAATGATGACCGCGAGTGTGTCATTAAATACATCTATACATATAATAAAACTGTAGAGGTCGAATGTCTGTACATAGAAAAAAAAAATCTGAAAACCGAGTCAGGGGGATGTAAGAAGAGAAATAGAACAAATCCAAATTTTTTACAATTTTTTTGTTTCTATGTATGTCTGTTTGTTTGTACGGCCTAATCTCCGAAACTGTTGGACCGATTTAAATGAAATTTCGTATGGTGGTATTTTATATCTCCGGTCAACATCTTAGATATTTTTCATCCCAGAAAATTAAAGAGTTCCCGTGGGATAGTTAAAAAACTATCGTAACTTACTAACTATATAAATGTCTCGTGTCACGGTGTTTGTGGTCGCGCTCTTCCGAAACGTAAATAGGGACGAACCCGAGCGAAGCGAGGGTGACCCGCTAGTTAAAAATATAAAAAATATCTATTGATTTAGATTAGGGTTTAATTTAAGCGTCTTTAATTTTTTATTCTTTCAAGCTAAGGAGTAATTTGGTTTTCATAATTTTAGTTCGTTTTTAACGCAGCTGAGTTACATTATTCTTGTAATTGCTTTTAATCATATCATCTATTTAAATACAAATGACTTCAAACATTTTATGTCTACAGGATAACAAGACATTTTTTTGTGATGATGAAAATATAGGTTTTACTATTGTTTCTTTAGCTTTATGTTACATAACAATTCTTACTTATATCACAGATCATATTATACTATACTATTATTAATATTATAGCATTATATGATCTGTGCTAATATTCGGGTTAGGATGTAGAACTTATATGTACGTATATGATCTATCTGTTTATAAAATAAGAAGAATAAAGGAAAAGATTGAAAAATAACTAAATAACAAAGACAAGGAAAAAATATATTAGAAACTTTATTTTATGTATATATATATATATGTACTCGTATATGATAATTTAGAGATTTTTCCTCGCTTTGCTCGTGTGAGTTTTGGTGCCTCTAGTATTTATAACACTATAGGTATATCTATCCTATAGGCATCATTGCCTTTTGGCAATCTTTATAACTAACCAATATGTTATTTCAGATCATCATAGTTAATAATCTTTTGTATATTAAACTACGTTCCATCCCGTGTAGCTAACGTACAAATTTCTCATTTAGCAGAATAAGAGTAGTTTGATTATGTCGGCAATAACAAACAACAACATTGTAACTTAGAATTGCAGCTATTTTTAATTATTTTTAACTTTTAGTATAGATTTCTCAGAGATAAGATATTTTCTCGCAATAAAAAGTATCCTATATATTGACCCGGATAATCAGCTATCATCAAACCAAATTTCATCAAAACCTGTCCAGTGGGTTTCTCGTGATGTGATTCTGTGACAGACAGACAAAAATTGTAAAATCTATAGATTCGGCCTCTGTATCGATAATATTGACTATTTCAATAAGATTTTCCAAAAAATATTTAATGTACAGATTCTACTCAGAATTTTATTATATGTATAGATTTTAAATGTAATATGAGAAATTAAAATTCTATTATTAAATTATCTCAATACGTGCTACAATGTTCTTCCTTGCAAGTGTTTTTATCTCACTTTCTAAAAGATTTTTAATTTAAATCTATGATTTTGCTTCTTAGACTTAGGTCATTGGGTTGTATAATAAAGATATGTAATGATTTTAAACAAGTTTCTAGACTAGAATTTAATGACAACGCCCAGTTATTAGCGCTATATAGGTATTATTATATTTTGATACTTATGTAATAACTAGCAGAACCCGCGGCTACGCCCGCGTTCAATATACGAGTACAAAAAAAACTTTTTGACTTTATGTTATATAGCGACTCCCCCTTGCTCCGCTTGGGTTCGTCCCTCGTTACGTTTTAGCGTTTAGTATAAGATTTCTAAGAGATGAGATATTTTTCAGCAGTAAAAAGTATCTTATATGTTGACCCGGATAACCAGCTATCATCATACCAAATTTCATTAAAATCTGTTCAGTGGTTTTCTTGTGATGCGGTAACAGACAGACAGACAAACAGACAAAAATTCTAAAAGCTATAGGTTCGGCTTCTGTATGGTAATAATGTCTATTTCGATAAGATTTTCTAAAAAATATTTAATGTACAGATTCGGCTTGGTTACAATTTTATTATATGTATAGATAATACAAAATATATACTTATTGGAAAAAAATTTCTTGGAAAAAAATTAGTTTAGTATTCACAAGGACATTACTTATTTTAATTGTAATTTCGAATGGCGGAGAATTGAGAAGAATGTTTCTAGTAAACTCTCTCTCTTTCTATAAGGAAAATAGTGGTATGCAATGCCTACTAAAAATCTCTATGTAGTATATATAGAGATTTTAAATAAATTAGTTACCTAAACAGCATTACCTCGTTTTTTATTGGATTCAAATGTTTACGTTTTTTACAGTGTTCAACTATCTTACAACTACTTACCTATACAGATAAATAAAATTGGAGTGTCTGTTTGTAATATTAAAATAACCGCTTTTTACTAAATGCATATATAGTATACACGGTACATATACCGAAATAACATTTTTCACAATTTTTGTTTGTTTGTTTGTCTGTCTGTCTCACTGACTTTCACTGGCAGATAGCTAATGTAATAAGGAGTAGCTTAGGCTATTTTTATTTTAGAAAAAGTAGGGTCCCACAAAAAACAATTAAACCAAATTAATTAATTAAACTGTTTTGTTTTGGGGAGCAACCTAGGGACGAACCCGAGCGAAACGAGGGTGAGTCGCTAGTATTTTAATAATTTTAATATGTTTTAATGAAATAAAGATGATATGTAGGTCCATTATGATTTCAGAAAAAAATCAAATAAAAAAAGGTTGGTTTAATTATATTTAAAGTGACTTTGTGCCTTTTTAGATAAAAAAAAGTTTGAAAGTCCTAATTATTGAAAAAACCTTCACAATTAAACTGTAGATACATTTATATACTCCCTTGCTTTTCTAAGATTAGTTTATCTATACAGATAAATAAAATGTCTGTGTGAAGTGTCTGTTTGTAATGTCAAAATAACAGCATTATACTAAATGCATATGAAATTATATATGTACGGTACTTATAAGAAAAACATTTTTAATTTTTTTTCTCTCTGTCTGTTTGTTCCGCTTAATCTCCGAAACGACTGGACCAATTTTAACAGGACTTTCACTGGCAGATAGCTGATATTATAAGGAGTAACTTAGGATACTTTTTAACCGACTTCCAAAAGGAGGAGGTTATATTTTAGTAAAAGAATTAGGGTTTCGCTCAAAAAAATTAAAACGTACCCAGGGACGCACCCAAGCGAAACGAGGGTAAGTTGCTAGTTTTTACATAAAATTGTAGATAAATCAATCCTATTCGATGTTCTTGCTTGAATAATACCTACCTAATAACTACAAGGTAGATTCGTCATATTTCATGGAGCTCAATTCACTATATTATGATGTGACGCAACGCATAAACTGTTTGTTCCTTTCCTTTAAACTGATTAAGGGAATAAAATGGCATAGGAATTGTGGTTATGTGGTCATCATTGTTAATATTTGTAGACAAAGAAAAATAAATATTTTTTAATGCATAATTTCATTTTCAAAAAAAAAAAGTACGAGAAATAAACCTGTTCTCCTGTCCTGTCCTAGGTACGTTTTAATTTTTTTGAGCAGAATCCGAATTCTTTTGCTAAAATAAGAGTAGCCTAAGTTACTCCTTATAACATCAGCTATTTGCTAGTGAAAGTCCTGCCAAATTCAGACCAGTCGTATCGGAGATTAGCCGGAACAAACAGACAGACACAAGAAAATCTATTCCTATAAGTACCATAATATATAATATCATAATATGCATTTAGTAAAAAGCTCTTATTTTGTCATAACAAACAGCACTTCAATTTTATTTATCTGTATAGATTATAAATTTTATTTAAAAAAAAAGCAGACAGAAAAATAATACAAACTACTCAGAACAGGTAAACGTATATCTATTTATACCTAAAAAATGAAACTCACAGGCGACATGAATATACGCTGTAGGTATTCAAAGATTATAACATGCGAATATTTTATTTGAATGATGGCATTGTAAGAGAGAACTTATCCTTGACATGAATTGAGATGAAATAAAAATTGATTGGATTATCCGGTTCAACAAACTACTGACTTGAGAGCATTCTTAAATCGAATGATAGTAAAATTTAAAGTTGTCTTTTCGAATGCATTTGACGCCTAGAGATTGTTTGTAGATATTTAAAAAGTTTGGCAATTTTATTCATTTTTAACATATCGCAACTTGGAAAATAAGAAAAACTAATATTAAGTACATTTGGCGTATTTCTTATTAAAAGATTGACTCTACCACCATATTGCATAACTCTACCTGAAAAAGTGGAATTTTAATGTACCTTGGGCTACAATGATGAGCACCAAGAAGGGATTTTTAAAAACTTTGAAGCTTAGTGATATAAAAAAGTTTTATCGAAATTACTATTGCTAATACATAAAAATGAGGTAGTTCTCAAATAATTTTGAACAGATTTTTTACTAATCCGATAGTAAAGTAAGCTTTAATATGTTAGCACCTGTATGTCTGTAGGTGGTGTGTAAATGCTTTTACCAACATAAAAAAAAGGAGATAGAGATAGGGAATTCAATTTTGTTAATATGTTTTGTGAACAATAGCTTAATAAAGAACAAAATGTTAAACGAAAGATAAAATAATTTTTAATATATTTCATTGGAATATCAATCGTTAGAAGTTTCTACAAAAAATACCTACTGATTCTAGTAAGACTTACTCAAAATCGAGAATCAAGTAAGCATACATACCCATTGTTTGTTTTTCTCCAATATGTGAAGTGATTGTGAATGACTACCGCTCTACTTGACCGCCCTCGCAATACTGGTTATAAGTTGACGCTCTCCATATAATATACCTGCACAAGTAAAGTACCTGTTTTACAAATGTTAGCCTATATTACTCGAACATTAATAGGATTTATAAAAATATTCATGGCATAGATTCAATCAATACCGATTATATATTTGCCGAAATTAAACATTAATATCTATGTATATAAAAGGCAAAAGTGATTGACTGATGTATCAACGCACAAGGCTAGAAAATTGAAATTTCGCACACGTATTCCTCATATGACGAAGGCATCCACTAAGGAAGGATTTTTCAAAATTCAACCCCCAAGGGGGTGAAATAGGAGATAAAAGTTTGTATGAAACTTTTTATTCTTGGACATATTTTCATGAAATTTCGTATTTTTTGGAGTTTGATCGCGAGCGAAGCCGCAAATTCTGCTAGTTTACAATACAATAATAATTACAATTCGTTCTAACTTAGAATTTATTTTACCAGTACAAATCAACGTTAAAGATGTCTATGTGTCTCGAGTTAGTAAACTTTCTTCTCTCATCTCTACCAACGGTCAGCGAAATATGATAGTTTTAGAGAAGTATGTTGGCTTGGAAACCAACTATCCCTTGAAATGCAGAGAAGAGCAAATCAGACCGGCCTGTACCCGACGCTCCTAATACCTTGATGAATTCAATTTTTTGCACTAGCAAGAGTGATTGTCCTGGAATATCCCTGTTGAAAAATTCCAATAGGATCCCAAAGCGACAAAAGCCACATAGAAACCAATAAATATTTATTTTAGAGTTTTTAAATTTTAGAGTTTTTAAATTTTAGAGTTTTTAAATAGGGATGCAGCTGCCGAAAAACTGGCATTAGTCTTCTCTGTAACTTAGCTTATGGCATTATTGCCACTTTAGGACTCTATCGTATTTATCGTTTTTGATGATTAATGCCGATCATTATTATATTAAAAACATCGATTTAATTCAAAAAATATTATTTAAGACTAGCGACTTACTTCGCTTAGCTCGGGTGCGTCATTAGACCCTAGGTACGCGGATTTTGTTCACAATTTCATGGGTTTAAGTTTTTGCGCGCAACCCTGTTTCTTCTTCCAAAATAAAAGCCTGTCAGTGAGAGTCCCATCAAAATAGGTCCAGCTGTTTCGAAGATTAGCCGGAACAAACAGACAGAGAGACAGACAGATAAAAAAATTTCATTTTCAATTTTATATCTCAGAAACGGTGACGTTTAGGAGAAAAATTATAAAAATATTTTTTATAGATAATTGCATAATCTACAATTTTAGTCTGATCTATTTTTATCATAAAATTTACCGTTTGGCTAAAAAACGCAAAAATCCAATATTTGCCTACTTTGACCTTGAATAACTTTTTTTGCAAGTGTGGGATCGATGGGGCCTTTTTACATTTCATTTATAATGATGTTCCGAACATTTGTACCAATTTTCAGCTTTAAGCGAATTTTTGTACTTTGACATGTCTACTTTGAGCGGACTACAGGTCCAAGTTCCAACACGTAGTGGTTCAAGTTTGTTTAATGTGACGCATCAGGCGGGATCCATCTCTAAGTTAACTATAGGAATTGCCCAAAGATGGCCTCCGGCTAATGCGTAGTGACTATAAAAAATATGGAAAACTAAATAAGGTTATAGAATGGAGTTTGGATGGACTAAAATGGGGCTCGCTTCCCACTAGATGGGCCCCGACAAAGCGGCATAGTGCCTTGGGCGCAACATCGGCGTGGTCAACTAAGGGTGTTGATATGTGTGCACAGGTTTAACCATAGCAAGAGTGCGCTCGTGAGCGGGTTTCCCCGTTATTACGCAGATTGTGCACTTCCACCCTTTCGAGCATTTGGCTCTTGCGCTCCACTCTGGACGGCCAATGAAAGCAAGACAGAGGCGGGGGACAGATGTTGTTTTTCCCGGGAGATCTTAGGTCCGTGGTGTCGCCACTCACCAACAGCTCGCCATTAGCTGCTCTGCGGGCTTATTATTATTGTTATTATTATAGCTTTGCGCCTGTTTACAATAAAGAGCAATTTAATTATAGAGAGAAATAATTTCATTCGGCAGTCGAAAGTTTATACCATCTAATATGTTTACAGTTATACAATTCGGTGCATACGTTACACACTACAAGAGACAGTTTGTGTACAAAAAAAAACTAAGGTTTTTTGAGTTAGTACAGTATTTTTTGCTGTTATAATTTACTAACGACTCACACTCGCTTCGCTCGGGTTCGTCCCTCGTTACGTTTTCCGGCGACCGGCAGTAAAAAGTATCATCATAACCAGCTATCATCGTACCTAATTTCATCAAAATCTCTCCAGTGTTTTCTCCGTGATGCGCTCACAGGCAGACAGATAGACAGACAGACAAAAATTCTAAAAACTATAGATACGGCCTCTGTATCGATAATAATGTCTATTTCAATAAGATTTTCCAAAAAAATATTTAATGTACAGATTCGGCTTAGTTACAATTTTATTATATTATACGAGTATGTATAGATAAAAGACTTTCTTACGATTTCATTGAATTGTTAAAAACACGTTCCACTCAATATTTAAAAAAAATATCTAAGTTTCTTAATTGTCTATGCTTCTGCTTTTTTTTATGCGCGTCCGCCTCTATCCATAGACTAACAAGTTAATTCAAAAATTTCGGTTTGTTGTTATGTCAAACTTTCAACGGGTGAATTAAATGTGTTGATCGTTTTGATGAAATAGTAATCACTTTGGAATTTATCAAACAATCATATTTTAGTTAGATCCGTTATGGTGTTTTAGTGGTTTGTGTATGTGGTTTCACTTTAATTCAATTTCCAAAAATGGATCCTTTCACTCAGGTAGGTTTAGAACAAGTTTAACTTTAACGGCTTCTGCGCTTCTGCTTTTTAACTAAAACATAATTTAATAATATAAAATGTAATATTACAGCGAATGTTAGAAAGGGCTCGAGCAAGACAAGAGAAAATAGATCAAAAGCTCGCCAATTCTGGACAAGCCGTGCCAAAGCGGAAACCGTTGACCGAGAACATAATTAAAAATGGATCACCTATTAAATCACCTATAAAAAATTCAAGAGAATCAATATCATCACCTAAAAAATCAATAGAACCCACTTGTGATAAGTCAGTTAATAAAAAAGTTATTCAAAAATGTGACCAAATTTCGAGGGCGTCTCCTCAAAAACCGCGTAACGATATTATAGTTACTAAAAAGGAATTTAAAAGTCCAAAAACCAGTCTAAATAGACGCAACTCTGATGTGTCTGTGGAAATAAATATTTCCCATAGGAATGACATTCAAATTGAAGTTCAAGTTGAAGAAAGAGATGCTCCTATCAGTATTGTTTATGATGCTTCAGCGGATAGTGGCAGCAATGTTATTATCAAAGAAATTGAAGGTCAGTAAAAGTGTATTGATAAGTATGATTAAAATTAAATCTTAAATTTTAACTTTAAATAACTACATTCATTAAAGTTTAATTGTAATAAAAGCTTCTAAATTATTGTGTACGGAGCTCTTGGATCTGGCTAATAAACATTTTTTTAAATATATCAAAGTTTATAATCCATCATTCTGTCTGTCTAAAACAATTACATTAATTCTTTAAAAATTTCCCGAAACACAAAAAAAAATTATGAAATATTAAAAATAAATATTAGAATAAAAAAGTAGATAAAGCTGTAGACAAAGTTTATTTTATTTTCCTATAAGTAGGTAATAATAGCTTTCCTATCTCATAAAAATCATATTTATTTATTCAAAGGTCAATAACACAAATGGCTAAACAAACATTTTCCTGTGTATTTTGTGTATTAGTCATGTTAGATAATATTCAGAGAATTAATGTAAATGGTGTTTGTTCACTTTAAAGCTTAAATTGTAATTAAGTCGTAAGTATGATCATTTGTTCTGCTGCTTTTTGTATAAAGTTGTGTGTTGGATTTGGTTCTTTGTTTATTGTGGTAGTTTAAAATTATTGTATACATTTTATTCGCGTAAATCTAAGAAAGTATTATGTATACATTTTGTTATTCTTATTGTATTTATTGATTATAATATAATAGTAATAGTATATGTATAAATATTTTTATTTTATATTTCCAGATGAGACCCCAAAGCTAGGAAGGAAAGCAATTGCAATGGATGATCAGAAAAATGAGAAGTCAGCACTGCGACACAACTTTAAATCAAGATTAGATAGACTCGGGAACTTATATTCTGGTAAGCATGAAGATACTGTTTTAATGTATAACAAATAAGGTGCATATAGTGATGAATATCAATTAAAGGGATCTTGAACTAGTTTTATATTGTAATCTATACTATATAATATCATAAAGCTGAAGAGTGTATGTTTGTTTGTTTGGTTGAATGCGCTAATCTCAGGAACTACTAATACGATTTGAGAAATTCTTTTTGCATTAGAAAAATGTACGGTTCCCGTGGGGTAGATTTGTTTTTGTCTAGGGACAAATCCTTTAGGGTGAGTCGCTAGTTTTTAATAAAACTTTAGAAAACAAAACTACTCAGCTATTTTGAGAATGAGGCGTCATATAAAACCTGTTTGTTTTATATCTGGTCCAATAAGAATATTAATTGCTATAATTATTTTAAGTTTTAAGATTATTTAAATAACTAACTAGCTTACAATATGCAATCACAATTTGTTGTACATCCCTTGTAGATAACCAAAATAGATAAAATTGTGTTGTAAACGGAGCCTGATGAAATTAAATTTTGTCCAAGGCTTTGCTTATGTTATTAGTTAAGTTTTAAAAATATTTTAACTTGTGTTTGTTAAAATGTTTTGAATATATTTTATCTCCTGTAATGAGATATCTTTTCCTAATTGAAACTTAAATCTATTGCGCAGATATAGTGGTAATCTTTACTTATATATTAAATGTGAAAGTTTGTGAGTATGGATGTCTGGATGTTTGTTACTCTTTCACGCCAGAACGGCTGAACGGATCTGGATGAAATTTGGCACAAAGATAGATTATAGTCTGGAATAACACCTAGGCTTTGACTTTTTATCCCAAAAAATGTACTGTTCCAGTGGGATAGATTTCTTTTTGTTTTCCTAGAGGCGAACCCGAGCTAAGCGAAGGTGAGCCGCTAGTAAGTAATAAACATACTCAAACTTTCTTATTTAATATTCATTGCTTGCGATTAGTATGACACGTAATTCATTTATCAGCAGGGTTGTGAATGCCATTTTTGCCAAGATTTGACACACTTAATTAGGCATTTCAATATTTTTAGAAAACTACTTTATAAATGTATAAATCATGTTTTATAATTTATATTTATGTGTAGTAAATTTTTTCATATAAACTTTGAACTGGTGCTTATTTCATGTTGAAAATAATGGGGTTGTCTGGTGGAGATCACTAATTAGTCTGAGACTGTCCTATGAGTCTATGGGTATGTCCTATGTGGGATGATATTCCACACTTATAAAACTTCCCATGTACCCACTATTTGCAACTTAGTGCAATGGAATTATTTATATATCTGTACATGCTATGCTTTTAAATTATCTATTAAATCAAATCTATGACCTCCTCAAACCAGTTCTTTGCTACAAAATTCATCTTACTACTATCTATTGTTAATTATCATCTTAAATACAGGTTATATTTTCTTAATTACAGATAAACCACAGCTATCATCGCCCATACATCGCACAGAACAAGAGTTCACATCTGAAACTCCACCTCTGGTTCCTGAGGTTCGGAAACAAAAACCTGGTGGTAAAAAGTTTGGAAGACTGGCGGCTCTTGCTGACGAAATTAATAATTGGGAGGATGATCTCTCACATCATACTTTTGTAAGTGAAATAAATATTTTTAAAGAAATATGTTATTTTTTATATTTGCAAATTATATTTGTTTTGTTTGTTTGTTTTAATAATTGAAATAGATACATATTTAAAAACTACCGATTCAATTAGGTATGTTTTAACGGTTAGCATGGAATAGAAAACCTGTAAAAAATAAAAAAATAAAATCTATCCCGTGGGAACCATACTTTTTTCCGGGATGAAGAGTAATTTATGTGCTATTCCAGACTATAATGTATCTCTGTGCCAAATTTCATCCAGATCCTTTCTGTCGTTATGGCGTGATTGAGTGACAAACATCCATCCATCCAAACTTTCGCATTTATAATATTTATGGGATAATGGGGTGGTTTTTTCTTTCAAGAATGTATAAATAATTAAATGTTTACTACTGCTTTTTGCAGCAACCAGAACCAAAGAAAACTTCTACTAAGAAAAAGGAAGAAAAATTGGATGCATCCACTCTAGAGGTGTCCATACACTCTTTAAAGGATATCAACAAAGTTTTACAAAGTTCCTGCAAATCTGATAAGGTACATAGATTTTATTGATTAAGTTTTTTTGAAGTACGAGTAAAACCTCTTTAGACGTGGCTGAGTCGCAGAAGTGAGCGTCAAATAATTATTTAAAAAAAAACGTGTGTGTGTACTTTTATGTACGCACGTAAGAAGTTATACATCTTTGGCGTCACAGGACAAAAATAGCTAAAGATTTCATATCGTATGTCACAACTCTCTGTAAAAGGAATGCAGCTAACTTCATCATGTCGCTTTTTGGCTGTCGGTGTGCGCGCGCATCCTAACAATTTTATTCATAATTTTTTTTCAAATGTGCGAAAAGAAGTATAACTTCAATAGTTTCATAAAAATTATTACTTATAAAATAAAATTTTGTTGCTAATAATTTTATAAAAATTATTATATCTATATTTTGATTTGTTTTAATATAATTACGGTATCTATGGTATCCAAAGAAGTTTTACTTCAACCGCGCGTAAAGGTCCCCCCTCCCCGCCCCGCCCCCCCCCTCGTCCCCAAAATGAAGCCCCCACAAAACGTGTTGTTAGTTTGACTGTGGGTTAACATTTAATTTGTATTTTGAAATAAGTTTCGCCTAAGACTTAGTTTCGAATTAGTTATTTTAATCTATAATTATTGGTAAAGTTGTAGCACGTTTGCACATATACTGTCTGAGAGGTGGCGCTAAAGCAAAGAGGCCAGGAGAAGTAACACGATTGATGTCGTAAAATATGTCCTGGCTTTTATTTGTGTCTATGTGGCTTTTGTCGCTTTTGATGAGATCCCATTGGAGTTTTTAAATAGGGATGTTATCTCGAGAAAATCAGTCTTTTTTTTTTAAATTATATGTACACTAAACTAACTTAAGCTACTAATTATGTATGTCCAGAAATAAAATCTAGACCGCTCTTAGTTAAAGCTGTCTATCTCACTAAGACCAGCCATCTACGTAGGAGATATTATAGTGTACAAGTGTGTAAGGCATGCCTAAAATAAAAGTGGAAGTTCGTAGTTTGCCAATACAGAACGCGCCTGACTAATCACCCTAACATCCTAGCACACCAACTCCTGGATGATAAATGACTAAGACGTCTCAAAAGAAAAACTATACTAGACCTAGCATTATAATTCTAGCCTAAAAAATGAATGAGCTTAGATCCTAATTAGGATCGGCTTCACATGACAGCAATCTCTCAACAAAGCTTGTAGTTAAAAGACTGATCGCAAATTATACTACGAACAAAAAAGTGTGAAAGGGTCGTTCATACAAGTACATACATTGTATTCTATTCAGTCTCAGCCCTTAGGGATGATTTTCTCTCTCGCGGTGAGACATAGTACTACAATGGTGATTTGCCAACTACCTTCTGCTAATGTTAATTTTTTGAGAGAAAATGGTCCGACTCAGGAATGAATTCGCCACCCCAAAATCTGCATATAAATATGCTAGTTATTAGATAAACTGCCTCAGTGGTCTAATATTTAGCGTGTGTCGCTGATTCGGAGGTCCTGAGTTCGAATCTCTGAATGGACCAAGTTCAGTTATTGAGTATTTCAGATTTCTGTTAAGACATTCTTAGTTAAAGCCCGTATTTGGGAAGTTGGCGGTGTTTCACTCCCGTGCATCGGAGAGCATGTAAAGCCGTCGGTCCTGCGGCTTAAGGCCAAGGTCCACACTTCCCCAGAAGACATATATCTTTTGTTAGGGCTCGGTAACAGTAACAAACATTCATACAAACTTTTGCATTTATAATATTAGTAGTATTGACGATATAGTATAGTATTATAGTATAGATTGTTGAATTTGAATTTACTATTGTTGGTAATAATTTAAATTTTTGTCCGAAGAAAACGGTTAACTCGAACACCTTCAAGAAACCAGTGAACGAGTGTCAGCGGTTAGAGAAACAAATTGTTGCAGAATTGGTAAGTGATAGATTATATAAGAAATCATTAATAATAAAATTTATTGCAGTTACATTTTTAAATATATTTCTTATAGAAAACTATAGACAAAAATATTTCTGGTTTTTTTGTTTTCTTTTTTTTTTTTTATTTGAAGTTAATTTTTATTGACATGAGAATAATCATTCTTATTGAATGCGAAGAATTGCACTGGATGAATTTTATAGACAGTTCTTTTCTGTTGTTGATGGGAAATTATTCCAAATTAATTTTATTAAAAAATATGAAAGGTAAGTTTGTTCATAAATAATATAATTGATATATTTTATAAATTATAATATACCTTTTTTTCTCCTTCAATAAGACGGAGCCTATGCATAAAGGAGCTTAGTCTATGGTCAAGCGTACATTATATATCAAATATATAAACAAATAATTAGGTATTGCAAATTCTTTTTTACAAGCTTATTACATGTTCTTTTTATTATTTTATTATATTTTTAAAGTGAAAACTTCTATAGGCAGGTTTGGATGGGGAGTAAATTCATGTAAGTCGTCATCGACATGGTCACGTGACGTGTTGACGCTAACACTCAGAGTGCCGGTAGATGTCGAAACCAGATAAATGTGAACAGTTTTAATTTACAAATTTTAATTTTATATCAAACAATTAGTTTGAATATCCAAAAATAACAACTGTTTGTTTATAGTTTTAAGTTTTCACTTCTGTCGGCAGTCCCCATGACTGCTTTTTTTTATATTCACCTCTCTTAAACGTAGGTCAGACTGGAACAAGAGCTATATATGGCAATACCTATACTGTCGTGAAGACAGTCTAACAGACATGTTGACCTTGTAAAATACATATGGCTAGTACAAAACTAAAGATATTGTGGAAATGAAATATTCTAACTACGGATAAAACGTTCAGAGACGTCATTCATTTCAATTTTCTTTTTAATGTTTTCAAAATGTTTACTAATTGAGTAAAAAAGGGGTGTTATTTTTTTTTTCTAAGCTAATGAGCAATAGATATTGTAAAATATGAGCTTGACTAAACACTAATGTTAATTAAATTTAAAAGAAGGCGGGTCTAAAGTGTCTCGACTTGATTTGCATATCGATACCTTAATTCGTAAACCAGCCAACTCTACATTCCGACAAAAATATTTTTTGGTTTAGATTGTTCGCAACAGTAATTCAGTAGGATTATTTTAGTAGGATTTTACAGCTTTTTACAGATTTTACAGCAGTCAAGAAAAAAAAAACAGCTTACGATATTATCTACCAACGATATTTTAGACTTTTAATAAGTAGTGTACAAAAAATATTATAAAGTTTTAAGTGTCGCCTGAAAAATTTGCTCATATGGAGTTAGTTGATTTGCGAATTAATTATGCAAAAATAGTTAAACTGTGCTTAAATTAAAATGTTTTAAAAAGCCACGTTACGAAAGCTAGGAAGCTAAGCTTTTACTTTGTATTCTCCTTCTCCTTTGCACGTAGGCTCCGTCGATTATTTATATCAATCTATGGTAGTATTTTAATAAATATGTGTTTTGTATAGCACGTTCTTTTAAGTTCCTTCTTTGCACTTTGTTCTTTTTTTTACTTTTTTTCTACTAAGATTGGTCCATAAATGTCTTTCTATATTTTTATTATTAATATTTATTATAAATTTGTATGTATATGCATATATACCTATATATTATATATGTATATATTGTTATTAACGTGTTCCTACGACTGGGCAAAGGGTGGCGGTTTATTTATTGGTTCTAACTTTATAAATTATACAGGGTGTTGGGTAATGAATAATTTCTATTTTGAAGTGACGAAGTTGCATCATTTTTTTTAGAGCAAAATACAAATATCGCGTATGTATAGTATGTTTTATAAAGAACGTGTTATGTTTAATATAACGGTCTCATTTTTAATATAAGAGATTAAAGAAATTAATTTTTCCTCTCAACTTAAATTCAAAATTGCTTTGAATTCTATAGAATTCGGGTCGACTTAGTTGTTAGGATACCTAATAACTTGATATCTTTACGTGAAAGATAATGAAAGTTTGTATTAAAATTCATTGATTTTTACAGACAAAGCTACGGATATTTACTAGTATTAAAATGTTCATTCTAAATAATTTGTTTATTATGAAACCCCGAACGAATCTTCCTCAGCTGAGTTTGGCGCCGGTTTACGAACGTATCACTATACGCAACGCGTACGACGCGACCTTTGCTAACATGTTTTACTACTTGACTAAGAACAGCGGCATATGTAGAATGGCATTAAAATAATTACGGCTGAACATATTGCATAGGATAGAATGTTTTTATTTAATCAATATATATTTAAAACAAATCTATCCCACGGGAACTGTACATTTTTTCAGGATGATATATAGCATATAGCTTTCCTCAGTTAACGGGCTATCTAATGCAAATAGAATTTTTCAAATCGGATTAGTAGTTCCTGAGATTAGCGCGTTCAACCAAAGAAACAAACAAACTCTTCAGCTTTATAATATTAGTATAGATAAGCTGATCCGACAGACGTTGCTTGTTGTTGAAATTTCAATGTTTGGGATCTTTCAATGAATACAAAAATCCTATAGATAAAAACACTTAGTTTTTCCCGATTTTCCTAACGTTCCGTACAACTTTTACATTTTTTCACCCTAAAAATCTTATTACAAATATTAATTACTATAATATTTGGTAAATCAATCAAACCGTTCTCAATAGATGCGCTTAGCAGCGAACTACATTTCATGTTGATTTCCCATAGACGATTGTTTTAGGAATTTTTGATAACGAAACGATACTTTTTATATGTATTCGCTTGTTTGTTACGGCGTAACATCTAAAACGTGACTAATATAAATAGTATAACAAATGTGAACTCAATATGTGGCGCTGTTATCTAATTCTTACTAAATGTTAAAAGGGCAGGATGTGACAGGTAGATCTATTTATTTATTTATTTATTTATTTATTTATTTATTTATACGGATCTCCAACAGTATACATAATTTAACATTTACAATATACTTAAATCTAATTTATATTTTTATGTATTACCAATTATAGGAGAACACATCATTCGCCAAAAAACAGTGTTTTATAACGCCTAAAAGTACAAATAAAAACACAAAAAAAAATGAATACAATTAAAAAAAAAAACAGGATAACAACAATTAAATTAACTTAACATTTACTTAAAAAAAAAGACTAAAAAAAAAAGACTAAAACCTATAAAAAACACTTTTCACATTTTTTTGTAAATTGTAAGAACCCGTCACAACCAATGTCCAAAGATGCTTTGCGCTTTACGCAGTTATTGTATGAACGTGTAATACGCGATAACGGAGCATTACTACCTAATTTCGTTCTATATCTATAAGTTGTGAATAATGGACATGGGTAGCGAGGTGGTCTTCTAGGAACATTAATGTTGAGCCTCTCTAACAGCCTCTCATCATCGATTTTACCATTAACGATATTATATAAGAGCTTAAGTTCAAGAATAGATCTACGTGTAACTAATGGCTTCATTTTGAATAAAGTAAGTTTGTTCTCATATGATTCAGAAAGTCCTGTAGTTTTGAAGCGGAATATCAGGTGTTTAATCAATTTCTTTTGAACTCGTTCAACCCTAGTAATAAATGTTTTAGAAGTAGGAGACCAAACCTGACAACAGTACTCCAATTTGCTCCTGACCATGCTGTTATATAATTGTATAACAGTTGAAGCTTTTTTAAAGTCTCTGGACTGTCTTAGTACAAAACCGAGTGATTTAAATGCAGCAGTTACTATTGAGTTTATATGTTTATCAAACCTAAGTTGGCTATCAAAAATAACTCCCAAATCCCGAATCTGGTCAGTATTTTTTAATATTGTGTTCATAATATTATATGAACTCATAATTGGGTGTTTTTTCCTTGTAAATTTAATAAAACTACATTTGTTGGGGTTGAGTGACATGCCATTCAGGTTACACCATTCAACGAGTCTATCAAGGTTAGCTTGAAGATCATTTATATCAGACTTTTGCCTTATTACTTTAGCTATTTTGATGTCATCAGCAAACATATATACGTGACAATTGTTAAATACTCTTGCTATGTCATTAATAAATATAATAAAAAAGAGAGGCCCCAAATTTGATCCCTGTGGTACCCCAGAAAGGGCCTGAAAGCTATCGGATTTTTCCCCATCAATTACAACTTTACATTGACGATTGTGAAGATAACTTTTGCACCAAGACAATAAAGAATCAGATACTCCAAACAAAGATAGTTTTCCTATAAGAAGCGTGTGATCAACCATGTCAAATGCCTTAGAAAAATCAGTGTAAATAGCATCCACTTGCATATTCATATCCACTGCATCAACAAGATCAGAAACATAATTAAGTAAATTTGTATTTGTGGATCTCCCGGGCATAAACCCATGTTGATAGGATGAAATATGGCATTTGACATGGTTAAAAATAAATGGATGTACGAGTGATTCGAAAATCTTCGACATAGTCGACAGGATCGATATAGGCCGGTAGTTACACACTGATTCTTTATTGCCATCTTTAAATATGGGGACTAACCTTGCCTCCTTCCACTTATCAGGAAACCTACCCTTTGCTAGAGATGTATTAAAGATAAGGTATAATGGATATGACAGAGACTCAGCACAGTTGATCAAGAAAATCGGAGGAATATCATCAGGCCCAGCACCCTGACCTCTAACAAGTCTTTTTATTTTAGATAGGACATTACTCTGGGAAATGTGTATATGAGATATTTCAGGAAGCTGCTCATGTAAGTCGGGCAAATTAACCTTAGTCACTGAAGTATTATAAACACTGGCAAAATGTGTAGCAAATAGGTTGCAAGTCTCTTTTTTATTATTTGATTTCTTTTGGCCTAAACACATTGAAGACGGATAGCCGAAAGATCCTTTACGTTTATTAGTGAGATGCGTCCAAAAATATTTAGGATTTTTACCAATTTCGAATTCAATATTAGAAATATAGTTCTCATAACAATCCTTAGTTAATTTTTCACAGTCAGATCTAAGATATTGAAATTCAACAAGGTCTAGAGGGTTTCTATACAGTTTGTATCTGCTATGATATTTTTGTTTTTGTTTAAGAAGATATATAAGATGAGAGTTAAACCATACAGGATGCCTATTGCCACATTTTTTACTAAAAGGAATGTAACGTTTTATAAGATTGTATAAGATTTGGTAAAATTTGTCCACCATTTCATTAATATTATCATAGAATAGGAGCTCTTTATCCCAAGATATCTTATTTAAAGCTTCAGTAATTTGTTTATAGTCACCCTTAAAGAAATTTAATTTGTGAGATAGTGTTTTCTGCTTATTGCGGCTTACTGTCGCTGCTATGGAAATCTCCAATGGAGGATGATGAGAATCTATGCTGCGTATTGGATTGGGGCAATGATTGATTTTTATTATTTCCGAATTACACATTAACAAGTCTAAAATTTTGTTATTACTATTTAAAACATAATTGAATTGCTTTAAGTCATTCAATTCCATAAAGTCTAAAATAAGGTTGTGTACATTATTGTTAATATTTAGAACCGGTAAGAGATATGTACCCGCGCCATGAACTTGCCAACTTGCATTAGAGATATTAAAGTCACCAGCTATTAATGTGTACTTTGTGGGATGTTCATCAATAATTCTATTAGCATTATCAATAAAAGCTTTTAGTGTGATTTGATTAAGGGGAGGTGGTAAATATACAGTACAAATTTTAAGAAATTCACAATGCTTACCCATTGCTATTTTAACATTTATCCAAAGATCTTCACATTCACTACTATCGCTTGTTATTTTAAAAGAAGTAAATTTATTTGCAACGGCTATAAGAACACCTCCTCCAAGTCTATTATTTATTCGATCTTTTCTATACACAACGTATCTGTTATCAAAAATTTCAGAATCATATATTGTATTATTCAGCCATGTTTCAGTAAATATTATAATATCGAAATTATTACTATGAATGTTTAGTGACACATCTTTAATATTAGTTCGTAGTCCTCTGACATTCTGATAATAACAGGATATACTATCGAATGTTATTTAAACAATACCATCACATATATGTGTATATATTAGCCTATTTGAGTTATTTAAATTTTATAATAGACTGTTAAGAGACTCAACATTCTTAATATATTTATGCTCAGCTGATTCGTGTTTGCGTACATATACGCGTCCCGCCTTAATCCACACAAATTTGTAGCCTTTTTCTTTGGCTTTTAGACGAGTAGCAGCGTGAAGAGATTTCAAAGCGGGAGATAAATGTTCCACGACGTAGATAGGTTGTCGATCACCAGCTATTCCGAGATGACTTGTGTTGAGTTTCTCACTTTTGTCTTTCGTTTTTTTGTTGAACGATATTGTAGAAGCCAAAAATCCATCACGGATTCTAGGACTTGAAAATTTCACGAGAACAGATCGTGGCCTAGTGCTAGATTTATCCATTTTAGAAATTCTGGTACATAGATGAATGTCAGTTTCATTTAACTGATAATTCGTAACATTTGCTATTTGTTTAATAACCGTGACTAGATTTTCTGACTTGTGTTCAGGTATGCAGTGTAACTCCACATTAGTAGTTCTCGAATGTTGCTCAATTTGAACCAATCTGGAACTGAGATCTGTGACAGTTTTTTTAAGATCTCTATTTTCAGCGTCCAACTTCCTTAACGACTCAAATTTATTATTGACATCCAGTCTTATTTGCTCATATTTTTCTTCAATAAAATTTAAAGCCAACGTTACTTGCTCTATTTGCTCAATAAAATCTTTATTTTTGGCGTCCAAATTCCTGAAAAGACTTGCTTGGAAGTCAGCTAGCACCGATTTCATTTCATCCCTTACTAAAGACTTTATTTCATCCTTGGATAAATTACATGTCGTACTATTAAGTTTATCAAAAACTTTTGGCTCCAACGATGCTGGGATCAGGTTCAAGTCTTCATTCAATGGGTTAGTCAGATTTTCATTACGCCGATGTTCTCTATTTTTATTACGATTGGTAACATTAGAAGAAACCGGAAGTGAGAGGGCATGCGAGGTATTTATTGTACCACCACGTAGAGGTGTATTTGTGTTGTCTCGTTTAGGTATTTTACTTAGGCATGCTTGACACATCCAACTATTTTTATGTTCTTTATTCATTTGACTAAATTTTTTTGGCGTTAAATTAGCGCATAAAAGATCATAATAATCATTGCATTTGTGACATATTAAATAGTCCTTTCTTAAAAGTTCACAACAACCTGCACACTTTTTTGCCGTATTCATTGTTAGTATAAAAAGAATCGCACTGTTATTGTAACGTCTTATGGCTCAAAGTATGCAAACAAATTCGCACTATCTATCGATATAGGGATTTTATGACAATTGACTGTATCCAATTCTCTTAATCTTTACAGTCCTCTTCATATACAATAATAATTTTAAATAACGCTATCTTTTCGGATATTTTCGCGGATTTATTTACATTTTTGGTTCCCAACGGACGTTTCGAATGCTTAACAGAAATCATGGCCACGGGAGAGATTAAGGCTTTGGACGTCTCAAAGGTTTGTTTGGTTGTTACAGACAGCACCTTTTGAGGGTATGAAAAGATAGTTTTATTTAAAATGTTAAATTCGCGTAAATCCAAAAAAGTATTACATTAATAATGTAAATCAAACTAGATATTGTTAACTGCACTTGTGCCCTTTTAAAAAAATAATAATTATGAAAAATATTAAACTAGTTGCAAAAATGTATAAAAATAATGTACATTGTCCCATACAATATAGTCCAATCTATTCCAAAGTCCTCCTAATCCTTATGTATTCCACGTGCTGTAGACAATTTAGATGCGCGTGCGCCGCATATCAACTAGCGATGTGTAGGCTAATCTAAATTACGTATCTTCCATTTGCATACACCAAAATGGTTTACACTTTTGTTTTCAATACCATTGTGCTTTAGATTCAAAGAGAACTCATGTTTTCTATGCTTGTGTCAAACTTGGTTGTGACAGTTACGGTTTCGATGGTATGAGGTGAAACGGTGTTTAAATGGAACCCATATTTCGTCATATTGAATGTCGGTAAATTTTTTTTAGATAGTGTTGTAGGACGCTAGATATAACGGACCCTGGACGTTGTCTGAAACTATATTTTCGTACTTTGTCGCGGTTTTATTTTATGTTTTGTGTCCTGACGTTTCGAATGCTTTACAACAAACATGGTCACGGGAGAGACTAATTTAAGGTTTTATACTTTTCAATATTTATTATATAATTGTTACAGACAGTATCCACCTATTTTCCGGGATGAAAAGTATCCAAAATGTTGACCGAGGATATAAGGTACCACCATGCAAAATTTCATTTAAATCGGCCCAACTGTTTCGGAGATTAGCCCGTACAAACAGACAAACAGACAGACAGAGAAACAAAAAATTTGAAAAAAAATCTGGATTTGTTCTATTTCTCTTCTTACATCCCCCTGATTTAGTTTTTAGCATTTTTTTATATGTACAGACATTTGACCTCTACAGTTTTATTATATGTATAAATAGTTTTTAAAAACACTCTATCGACCATCTGCGTTTTATGAGACTTGTCTGAATAAATCAAGCGAAGTAAAACTCAAAGGTACTATTAGACATTAAAAAGTTCCAATATCCACCTTCTGGTTTGATCATCAGATGGTGTCAATAATATTATATTATTTTCTCGATTTTACATATAAAAATACGAATCAATACGACAATTGGACGTAGTTATGCAAAACGGATCCAGCCCACGAAAACCGTTTTTTGAGTTACTGTCATAAATGACACCTACATATATACAGAAAGTAGATAAAATACAATATTTTTATTTTATTATATAATTTATTATTTATCTTATTATGCAATATTTAAGAGGATTTTCAAAAAACTTGTAATTTTGATATAGATAGTAGATACCAATTTTACTAAAACTCCTATTTTCTCAATCTCTCTTTGTGGTTGGTTCTATTTTGCATAACTACGTCCAATTAGAAATAGATAAAATCAAGAAGATTTAACCCAAAAAAAAAAAAAGATGAATATTGTACCTAACCACGTTGCAATAGTATTTCAATCTGATATTTTGTGACCCACGTCTTTTATAGCGCTTCGTTTTGACAACTTAAGACCATATAAAGACTTTAAGAGCATTTTTTTGTTTTACATTTTATAAGGCCTTGGGACCTTGTTTGGTTACTGCGGACTGTAATGGTTTTTTTCTTTTGTTATAAATCTTAGTGCAGGTAATATTCTTTTAAAGTGTTCTTAAGTTACTTTGAACTTAGATTAAAGTACATTAGGTAATAATTAATACTGGAAAAAGTAAATTTGGTAACAACCTATGGTGTTTTTTATAAAATGTGCTATCGGTATAGAGTAAACAAGAACGACGTCTTCTAATCCTCAGCTATCGATAAGCTATTAATTTTAATCGTTTTTTTTTAATAAATGGTACCGTTGTAATGGTTTCAATGAATGGGTATAGTGATGTATTTCATTTGAGATCATAAAATATAAATATGTTGGGACATTAACACACAGCACCATCTAGTTCCATAGTAAGCTACGGAGCTTGTGTTATGGATAACAGATAGTTGATACACTACACATATATAACTTTAAATACATACATATTATAAATATATTCGTGCTCATCACACAAATGAATGCCCCCAGCTGGACTCGAACCCGCGACCGCTGGCACAGACAGTACAAGTGGTCACTACAAACAGAGTCAAACGTGCCGTCAAAAATATAAACCTATACCAGACACTATCAATAACAAGAACTTCTATTCCAGTTTAACACCATTTCTCGTAATCGAATGAAAACAAAAGCTTGTCTATTACGTAACCGATATATCCGAATTACAGCTAAAATCGATTTTTTGTTGTTGACTAACCGTATTTCACTGTTTCCGTCTTTATGATACTACTAAAATCTCCGATTTGGGTGGTCTGAGGCACTAATTTTGTTGAGCGATAAAAGGTAATTTTACCTTCCTGCAACTATACTAGTAACACTGCTGACATTTGTGACGTTTTTTTTTTTTTTTTTATAAACACTTTGAACAAAGGCATTTTATTGAACTGATCAAATCTTTATATTATTTTGTAATTTAATAATTTTGTTAGTATCTATGAGGAAAATATAGGTGCATAACCGCAGGTTTCATTTACTGATAAATATTTTTTTCGATATCTAATGGTCTTGATTCTAATAATTAAATGGCAGTGTTTAATATGATTTGGTACAGATGTCTTATTATCTATATTAATATTATGAAGAGGTAAAGTTTGTGAATTTGTGAGGTTGTAGGGGATAATCTCTGGATCTACTGAAGCGATTTAGATGAAATTTGGTAAGAAGATGGTTTAAGACCATTTTTCCCGGAAATCATCCCTTAAGGAGGTGAAAATGGGAATTAAAGTTTATATGGGGAATCAACTTAGGGACGAACCCGAGCGAAGCGAGGGTGAGTCGCTAGTTTATACATATAAATAAAATTGAAGTGTCTGTCTGTACCTATTTCAAAATAAATATGTTTTCTCAAGTACATAGAGTTATTTACGTGATATCAGTATTGATGATGAGACATTAGGAGGACCACTATTCTATGTCAAATTGATAAAGATTAAATAATTAAATTAAGGGCCTAATTTTTTGCTATAAAATATTTTTATAGTACCTCGAACGCGAGTCGTAAACTCCACCGTCCTTTAACTCTTCAGTACTATAAAGCATTCTCGTATGCGCACGAGTGCTTCTTTTGTTTGTAGGTAGGTACTTGAATCACGAATATATTTTACGATTTCGCCAAGTATAGTTTTCATTTGAGAATTGAGATTCCTTTAAAAGTCCATTGTTTCCAATGTTACGGTACTGTTTATGGTTTTTGAAGATTTCGGGTCGTAAAAAAAGATTTTGTTGTATTTTTGTTTGAGAACTTTACCAGCGGTTGTGAAAATTAGTAAGCATTCTTTTATATGTATTTTTGTAGTGCGTTTTTTATGTCTTTTTCGACCAGTGACTATGTTCTATTTTTTTAATTCAGAGAGAGAGAGAGAGAGAGAGAGAGAGAGAGAGAGAGAGAGAGAGAGAGAGAGAGAGAGAGAGAGAGAATATTTGGCTTTAAACTACTATATATTAGCGATTGAAATTTAAAATCATAATAACAAGTTATATAGTGTAGTATAGTGTAATATAGAGCATGCATAAAATATAGTAGGGGAGACCGGGGCTGGTTGACCAAGTTTCAGCTTAAAGGTTTCTATTTCTATTTCTTTAGAGTATATTAATTTAAAAACGGGTTCAGTTCATAGATTAACTATTAAGCTTTGCAAAAAAGTTGCAAAAAGCACGTTATTCATTATGATTTAGAGTACAGGCCAGTTTTTGTAGAATAGGAAAAACTGGTCAACCTACCCCATGCTTGGGGTAGGTTGACTATTCACCTGGGGTAAGTTGACCTATGAAGTTGTAAGGGCAAAATCTACGAGGAAATAGGATAAAAGACACAAAAATGTATTACTCATTTTTTTTATTGAAACCAAGGCGATCTTCCGCCATATCAATTAAACACAATAAAATTCAAATTATAAGAATAAACAATCAGACATTTAAACATTAGGCAATTTGAGTACCTAAAAATAAACAAAGTTTTTTCACAAAACACAAAATACTTTCTCATTAAGTATTTAAAACAAAATGAAATAATTTCTTGCAAACTTTAACCATTTGGTAACAAATTATCATATCTATCTAATATATATTCTAATATATATATAAATATATATATATTTGTGTATATGTTATAGGTATATTATTTTATTAATAAAATAAATTATTTTGAGATCATACTATCCAATTAGTCTTCTAAATCGGAGGTGCAATTTTTGCATTCATAGAACAATATGTTCCCGTTTACAAATTTTGTGTATGCTCGCGACTTGCACACAGTGCACTGAACCCATTCTTCTCCAAAAATACTGGAGCGATAAGATTCAGTGCACTCCATACAAAATGTTTCATCCACATCACTTTTCTATTACATCTTTGGATGTACTCCCTCTATTAGTCTTTCTTTTGTATGTTCGCATGGTCCTGAAACAATATCCATAATATCATGTTGCTGGTTGACCAGGTGGTCAACCAACCCCCTTATACATTAGTCTACTAGCCCCGAACCACTTTTTAACTTTTAACCACATTCCATAACCTCAAAACTGCGACGAAATCAAATAAAATAATACATAAAAGAAAGAACATGAATCAAACATTCGTTATAAACTCTTTGACAATCAATAACCATGAATAAATAGGCGTTATTACAAATAATATTACGACAAAAAAAATTACTTACGTGTGTTGTTTTTCAATATTACGTTCCTTCTCTCAAACGACGTGCGTGCGCGACGCCGCGTTCCCGGTGGCGAAGCGGGGGGAGGTGACGGTCTTTCGTGTCTCACTGGTTAGCTGAAGGCTATTGCCTCGGACGAGTTTTTGATAGTTAGTCAACCTACCCCTATAGTCAACTAGCCCCGGTCTCCCCTACCTGGGCGACCGAGCGTCGCGGTCGCTCGGAGTTCTCTTTTTGTTATATCGTATTTTTTAGATAAAACAAATCAAAACTTGGATAAATACAAAAAAAAAAAAACAAAAGTAAAAAGTAACCGATCTAGATCCGAACTCGGACACCTGTGTTTGTTAATCTTGCACCTTGGTCGCTTGACTACGATGCTTATGCCTAAGAATGCGAAAAAAAACCGCATGAAAACTCGAAAACACGCGTTTTCCCAGACATAAGACTAATCTGGATCGATTTTTCGCCTCCGAAAACCCCCACATATCAAATTTCAGCGAAATCGTTAGAGCCGTTTCCGAGATCGCTGGTATAAATAAATAAATATATAAATATACAAGAATTGCTCTTTTAAATATTTTAAAATATATGTATATGTATATTTTAAATAATGATGGACTTCATCATTTAAGTTGTAAAAACGTATTTTATCGTATTTGATAAAACGACATCAGCTGACGTAGTGATGCGTCCCACATCTCAGTTACGTGTCATTCGTTACGTAAACCGACGTAAACCATCTGTCCCACTTACGGGCCCACATCATATTTATAAAATGACGAACTTCAACCCACTTGACTAGTGTGTAAACAAATAAGACGACGAGTTATTGAATGAGCGTTAATATAATATGAATATCGTTAAAATCTTAATTTATTTATTGATGATGAGTAAGATAAATGAAAACTTATTAATATATAATAACTAGCAGAACCCGCGGCTTCGTCCGCGTTCAACCTACAAAAAAAAAACCCCTTTGGCTTTATGTTATACAGCGATTCACCCTCGCTTCGCTGGGGGGGTCGTCGTTATGTATAAATATAATATTGTTCATACAAAAATACTAAAATCTCGATAAAAAAATACGGAGGAGGAAGAGGGGGGGGGGGGGGGTACTGTGGGAGGGTGAAAAATACTTTACGACCTTTTCTCATACCTACCAAATATACAAATTTAAATTCATTAAAATCGGTCGAGCCCTTTCGAAGGAGCGCGACCACA
This sequence comes from Fabriciana adippe, assembly GCA_905404265.1. NCBI lineage: Eukaryota > Metazoa > Arthropoda > Insecta > Lepidoptera > Nymphalidae > Fabriciana > Fabriciana adippe. Next base: position 4,262,047 of record FR990005.1, on the reverse strand, counting down.
AACACCGTGACGTGACAAGATATTTGTATATTAGATCTAGACTCTTTTAAACTGGTTATTTTGTCCCACTGTTGGGCATATGCTTTCCCTCATAACGAGGTTTAGGCCACAGTGTACACAAGTGTAGCCAAATGCGGGTACTGTTATGCTAATATTATTGTTGTATAATGTATGACAGTTGGATATATGTACATATTATTATGATTAACAAATATGCGCGTCAAACATGACGACACGTTTGGCTCAGTTTGTAGTGACCCTACTTGCTGTGCCAGCGGTCGCGGGTTCGAGACCCGCTGGGGGCATTCATTTGTGTGATGAACACGAATGTTTGTACTCCAGTCATGGGTGTTTATATTTATAATATGTATGTATTTAAAGTTTCGACTGCCTCGGTGGTGTAGTGGCTAGCATGTACGGCTGCACATCCTGAGGTCCTGGGTTCAAGTCCCGGGTCGGGCCAAGTTTAGTTATTGAGTCTTTCTGTATAGTAAGCCTCAGTAACAGCCCGGAGTTGGGAAGTTGGCGGTGTTTCACCCCCGTGCCTCGGAGAGCACGTAAAGCCGTCGGTCCTGCGCCTTAACTCTCACCGGTCGTGTCGAGTAGTCGTCCCACCGGAGTATGAGAGTGACGGGAATAGGGAGTGCACTTGTGTCTGCGCGTACACTTGTGCACTATAATATCTCCTGCGCAGTTGGCTAGTCTCAATGAGATTGGCCGCCGTGGCCGGAAACGGTCAGGAGGACATTATTATTATTTAAAGTTATATATGTGTAGTGTATCAACTATCTGGTATCCATAACACAGGCCTCGTAGCTTACCATGGAACTAGATGGTGCTGTGTGTTAATGTCCCAACATATTTATTATTATTTATTATTATGCGCGCATGTGCAGCGTGGTTATTATCATCAATCAAGCGGCAATGCCATGTGGTGGGCGTCACGGATCATGGAAACCGTATTTTCTGTATTGTGTCTTTATATAATAGTTTTACATTGAATTTCATTTTTATACTACTTATAAGAAACTATAACGGTTAGAATAAATTGATATGATACTTGAGATGAAAATATGAGAAAACTAGTGACCCATTACTAATGTTTTTACGAAAGCTGCGTCAAAATTATGCACATATAGTCTAAAACGTTTTTAGATAATCAATCCCTCTCTATTGGTACAGTAGTTTATGAGATTAGCCCAAACAAGCATAAATACAACCTGTTTAGTTAAAATTTCACTTTCTTTATTTGTGGCTATAGGATATGTTAACCTATGTCGAAAAACGCATAAAATGCTCATTTACATATGTTTAAATTCCATTATAGACAAAATCTACATTTTGTGTCAACTCATTTTCTGTCAATATTACTCTATGATTATTTGAATAGGTCGTTAGTGTAATGCGGGTAGCGATGGTCCGTTTATCTCAATACTTCTGACCTCCGCACAATTGTGCCATTGGTGTCATTGTCATAAACCCTTTGACAAGTTTTTAAAATTACAATACGTTTCTCATATAATAATAAAATGGCCTACATAACTTAAGTTTTTTTTTAATTATACTTAATACAATGTGTATTTGTTTTAAGAAAATAGCTAGTCTATGTTACATAAATGTGCTGTAGCTTTCTGTTAGTTAAGGTTTTTTTATAGTCGACTAGCGACTCACCCTCGCTTCGCTCGGGTTCGTCCCTAGCTTGCTTCCCCATACAAAGTTTCATCCCCATTCTCACCCCCTTAAGGGATGATTTCCGGGATAAAAACTATTTCACTCACTCACTTTTCATATCATGAGATTTAAAAAAAATCTTATTTTATAAAAAAAAAACTTTTAATTTTCTTCTATATAAAACTTGTCCTGATAATAACAAACAAAAAAAAAAGAATTGTCCAATTTGGTGCAGTCGATCGGAAGTTATGCGCGTACATACATTTCGGTGATTCATTTTTATTTACATAGATTAAATTATTTTATAAACGAGTTTTCTCCTATGAAAAAAAATAATAGATTATTATATACTTAGTTCCACCTTTTCTGTAGTATGTCTCTTTTCCTTTTGCCTTCCCTGGGACAATTAAATGGTGGGATGATGATATAAGAGAATTGGCAAAGTGAGAAATTCTAAAAATCATTGTTTCGGGTTCTATTGCGTTAATAAGGATCGCCATAATAGTTTTTCTGAAATATCTTCATTGAACCGACAGTGATCAGTTAGTTACAATTTTATTATATGTATATACTATAGAGATAATTCAGGAGATTCCTTCGTTCTTGAAGTCGCTAGAAAAAGTCTGAATCGATAATGTCGTCGTATTAATTTTACTATTGAATAAAAGTAGCCTAAGTTACTCCTTATAATATCAGCGATCTGCCAGTGAAAGTCCCGTTAAAATTGGTCCAGCCGATTCAGAGATTAGCCGGAACAAACAGACAGACAGACACAAAAATTTTAAAAATTGTTTTTTTCTTATAAGTACCGTATATAATTCCACTAACTGCCTCGGTGGTGTAGTGGCTAGCATGTACGGCTGCACATCCTGAGGTCCTGGGTTCGAGTCCCGGGTCGGGCCAAGTTTAGTTATTGAGTCTTTCTGTATAGTAAGCCTCAGTAACAGCCCGGAGTTGGGAAGTTGGCGGTGTTTCACCCCCGTGCCTCGGAGAGCACGTAAAGCCGTCGGTCCTGCGCCTTAACTCTCACCGGTCGTGTCGAGTAGTCGTCCCACCGGAGTATGAGAGTGACAGGAATAGAGAGTGCACTTGTGTCTGCGCGTACATTTGTGCACTATAATATCTCCTGCGCAGTTGGCTAGTCTCAATGAGATTGGCCGCCGTGGCCGGAATCGGTCAGGAGGACATTATTAATTCCATATGCATTTAGTATAAAGCTGTTATTTTGATATTACAAACAGATACTTCAACTTTATTTATCTGTAAAGATTGTAAATATGCTAAGAAAGTTATGTACATGGTAACATACTCGTAAGCTGTTTATATATATATATATATATATATATATATATATATATATATATATATATATATATATACTCACCCTCGCTCCGCTCGGGTTCGTCCCTAGTTACGTTTTAACGTTTAGCTCAGAGATGAGATATTTTCCCGCAGTAAAAAGTATCCTATATGTTGACCTGGATAACCAGCTATCATCGTACCAAATTTCATCAAAATCTGTCCAGTGGTTTTCTCGTGATGCGGTAACAGACAGACAGACAGACAGACAGACAGACAGACAGACAGACAGACAGACAGACGAAAATTCTAAAAACTATAGATTTGGCTTCTGTATCGATGATAAAGTCTATTTCAATAAGATTTTCTAAAAAATATATAATGCACAGATTCGGCTTAGTTACAATTTTATTATATGTATAGATATATTCTATACATATAATAAAATTCTAACTAAGTTGAATCTGTACATTAAATATTTATTGGAAAATCTTATTAAAATAGACATTATTATCGGTATAGAGGCCGAATCTATAGTTTTTAGAATTTTTGTCTGTCTGTCTGTCTGTCTGTCTGTTACCGCATCACGGGAAAACCACTGGACAGATTTTGATAAAATTTGGTATGATGATAGCTGGTTATCCGGGTCAACATATAGGGTACTTTTTACTGCGGGAAAATATCTCATCTCTGAGAAATCTATACTAAATTTAAAACGTAAGTAGAGACGAACCCGAGCGGAGCAAGGATGAGCGCTAGTAGGCTATAATATATTATATGCTTATTAGGTCAATCATAATAAAGGTTGTCTATAAAAACTATATTTTTTATTGCTTTATATACGATTTATGGAAACCATAAGTCGAGCCAGAACTAACCGAGCGTACAATATCGATTCCACGAAGTAGTAACATACTAATAGGATTTTCTGTTTGACCGATTTTAAGATTAAATATTATATTATTAATTAGTTATTCTGTTGTCTAATTAGCTGTTATTGAAAAACAAAAATGTCTCGGTGGTGTTGTGGCTAGCATGTACGGCTGTTCACGCGGAGGTCCTGGGTTCGAGTCCCGGGTCGGGCCAAGCTTAGTTCTTGAGTCTTTCTGTATAGTAAGCCTCAGTAACAGCCCGTAGTTGGGAAGTTGGCGGTGTTTCACCTCGGAGAGCACGTAAAGCCGTCGGTCCTGCTCCTTAACTCTCACCGGTCGTGTCTCGTGTCGTCCCACCGGAGTATGAGAGTGACGGGGATAGAGAGTGCACTTGTGTCTGAGCGTACACTTGTGCACTATAATATCTCCTGCGCAGTTGGCTAGTCTCAATGAGATTGGCCGTCGTAGCCGGAATCGGTCAGGAGGACATTATTATTATTATAGAAAAACAAAGGTATAAAGTCATAAGCGTTTATTTATAAATACCTGTAATATTATATGTTAGGTATTTGAGGTTTCTTGCTGAAACCACTGCATTGATAAGTCTATGCTGACGAGGACATATGTAGTAGTCGGGACATAATAATAAAGTGGTATGATTTTCAATAATAGAGTCGTAATTTATATTTTGATTTAATTTTTTTATATAGGGGTGTTTTTGGGGACGGGTTTCAATGGTGCCTTTTTAACATGATTTATTTATCTATTCAAAATTATGGAGTTTATTTTTTAACCTACACACTTCCAATTGCTTTATCGATTTAAAAACAATATCTTGTATCTAATTTATACTTTATTGCATCAACAATAAAAGGATAATATAACATATTGTGTTGTCTGAGAAAATACATTAGGCGTGCAAAGGCGTTTTTATTGATTAAATAAGACGGAAACGGGACAGTTTTATCATAATATAGGTAAAGAAAGAAAAAAATATGTATCAAATAATAAAATTAGTAAGTTTATAATGAGAAATCCTGGTGACAAAACAATAACCTAATATTTTGATCATTAAGCTGATCTGATGATACGGGAGGACGTGGATATTGATACTCCTCAATGGCTACGAGACAGTTAACTACGATTTTGAACTCGGGTTCATCGTTAGTTACTTTTTAACGTTTAGCTCAGAGATGATATATGTATTTTCCCGCAGTAAAAATTATTTGTATTATCATACAATATTTCATCAAAATCTGTCCAGTGGTTTTTTCGTGATGCGGTCACAGAAACAGACAGACATACAGACAGACAAACAAACAGACAGACAGACAAAAATTTTAAAAACTATTGATTCGGACCGCGTATCGATAATAATGTCTACTTCAATAAGATTTTCCAAAAAATATTGAATGTACAGTTTCGGCTTCGTTACAATTTTATTATATGTATCAATTTTTAGTTTTTTTTTAATGAATTATTTGTCATCGCATTTTATATTATCTTGTATATCTTTATAATTAAAATCAAAACCCCACAAAGTTCATGCACTCTGAAGTAATAGCTTAGTGAAGTGCAATCGTTGAACTTTTTACCCGCATTCCGCTGCCCGTTATCCTATTATGGCGTATCTCGACGGATGGATTGTTTGCATTAACCAACGCTCTCCATGGATTGTTGTATTGATCTGTGAATCCTTTGTTAGGTTAGATTTAAATAAAAAAGATAATATATGTAATGTTTTTTATATCACTTCTTACGTTAAAAAAGTTGATTGAACTATTAGCGACTTGTTTCGCCTGAGTGTGTCCCAAGATGCCTGATAGTAATTGTGTTGCTACAGGTCATAGTCTATATTTATACTAAACTAGCAAGTCACCCTCGTTCCGCTCGGGTTTTTCCCTAGTTATGTTTTAACGTTTAGCCTCAGAGATGAGATATTTTCTCGCAGTAAAAAGTATCCTATATGTTGACCTGGGTAACCAGCTATCATCATACCAAATTTCATCAAAATTTGTCCAGTGGGTTTCCCGTGATGCGGTAACAGACAGACAGACAGACAAAAATCTAAAACTATATATTTGGCATCTGTATCGATAATAAAGTCTATTTCAATAAGATTATCCAAAAAATATTTAATGTACAGATTCGGCTTAGTTACAATTTTATTTAACATATAAATTTCATCAAAATCTGTCCAGCCGTTAGAACGTATAAAACTACCGCATTCTGTTTTGTTGCTATTCTTAATATATTTAACACAAGAGTAAAGTGTAACTTTATAGTATTATTAACCTTTTTGAAATATTTTCAAAACTAGCCTTTGTTGGCTCCCTCCGTGTAGTTTACATCTACACTTATTAATATTATAAAGAGGCAGTTTATTTTTGTTTGAGTGTTTGTTTGTTTGTTTGTTTGTTTGTTTGTTTGTTTGTTTGTTTGTTTGTTTGAACGCGCTAATTTCAGGAACTACTAATCCGGTTTGAAAAATTCTTTCCATTAGATAACCTGTTTATTGAGGAAGGTTATAGGCTACATATCATCCCGGAAAAATGTACGCTTCCTGTAGGATAGGTTTGTTTTCATCTAGCGATGAAGCGAAGCGAGGGTGAGTCGTTAGTGTAGTATAATATAATAGCTCTAATCCTAAGAGTCTACGCGTGATGTTAGATAGGTACCTACCTTGTAAAAACCTTTCTCAATATATCCATACATCCATACATATTTATAAATGCGAAAATAAGTATGTCTGTCTGTGTTAGTTAATACTCTTAATGTAAACTAACTGTCTGTCATCTTTTCACGCTTAAACCGCTGAATAGATTTCGATAAAATTTGGGATGGACAGACTGTCTTTGATCCCCGTCCCACTTACAACGCGATCAAAGCCGCGTGCAAAAATTAGGATATAAAATGCAAAAAACAAATTGATCTGGTAATTTCATATGTTAGCGCATTGAGAGCAGACAAAATAATCTTCACTCTATAGCCTTATCAATTAGTGCCCTAGATTTTTATAAATAATCTCAAAATCGAAAAGCAATTATTTTTACAGCATCCGTTACAACTTCTAACATCTAATAACTGCAAAACTGTCGTATCTTATATAGTTTATCGCTCAATAAAACAATTTCCTCCCTGATGCAACACATTTTTCACTTGCATCATAATAAGAAGATGATTATGCCACACAGCTTCGCATTATGGCGTCTTCGAGTGGTTCCATTTGACAGGCACGTAATCTTAGGCGGTTTTCTGCGCATAATAATATTAGAAACTAGTGACTCACCCTTGCTTCGCTTTGGGTTCGTCCCTAGACAAAAACAAATCTATCCCACGGGAACCGTACATTTTCCGGGATGATATATAGCCTATAACCTTCCTCAGTTAACGGGCTATCTAATGCAAAAAGAATTTTTCAAATCGGATTAGTAGTTCCTGAGATTAGCGCGTTCAAATAAACAAACTCTTCAGCTTTATAATATTAGTATAGATGCAGAGGTTTGTGAGTGTATTTGTCATTTCTTCCGGCTGTAACAGCTCTAGAGATTTAAATGAAATTAAAAATAGGAATACATACTTTATAATATTTTCTTAGATTTACGCGAACATTTGTCATTTTTAAATAAAACTATTTTTGCGGATTTTTATAATATCATTAATAATATTTAATATACAACTAGAAAATTTATTAAAATTATAAACATTGTTTAAAATTAACAAATATTGTTAGGTACCATTTGGTGCCCGTTTTCTTATTTATGAAAATCGTTGCACTAATACTTTTATGTGTAGGTGCTGACTAATGATTAAGGTCAAGGGTGGTTTCATATAAGTTTCAAGAAAAGAAAACCTCTTGTAACGGTTAAATAATGACATTCAAAGTGATTTTGAAGTTGGTGTAACTTTTAAATTAAAAATTATTATTTACTAGCGATTCATCCTCGCTTCGCTTCGAGTTCGTCCCTAGACAAAAACAAATCTATCCTACGGGAACCGTACATTTTCTCAAGATGATATATAGCCTATAGCCTTCCTCAGTTAACGGGCTATCTAATGCAAAAAGAATTTTTCAAATCGGATTAGTAGTTCCTGAGATTAGCGCGTTCAAATAAACAAACAAACTCTTCAGCTTTATAATATTAGCATAGATTATAATTATTCTAAAAATATTCTATGTGTAATTGTAACACTTTTGTTAGGTATATGCAAAGATATTTTTATAATATAAAATTTATATGTGCGATGTCTAATGAAGCTTACAACACGATGTCTGACTGTTGCATTTCCCAGCGTAACAGTGCGTTGAACTTGGTTTTTGCGAATCGGTTGCCGGTCGCGTAGTTTTTTATCTTGATGCTGAGAAACCGTCCCTGTTTGAGAGTGCATCGAACTCAATATTATCGGTTTTTAATTAATATAATATTCAGTGTGATGTATTTTGATTATATTCTGGTAAACGTTGTTCGTATAAATTGTCGAGTAAAAATCCATACTTATTAATATTATAAATGTGAAAGTGTGTTTGTTTCTTAGTTTGTTTGTCCTTCTTTCACGGATTGGCGTGATTTTTTGTGTGGAGATAGCTGGGGGGCTGGAGAGTGACATAGGCTTTTTTAGCGCGGGAAACTATCTCATTTCCACGGGAGAACTTGCTATTAATGCTCTTCAATACAGTTAAATAAATACGTATTTTAGCATTTTTCGAAATTCATCCCATAAGGAAGATAAAATACAGGATGAAAGTTTGCATGAAACCTATCTTTTTTAGAGTTTTTTTTGTAGTTTTAGTGCAAACGAAGCCGCGGGTTTTGCTAGTGAGATATAAAAGTGGAATTAGTAATAAAAAAAATATCTTTTAAACTAGCGACTTCCTCTCGCTTTGCTCGGATGCGTCCCTATGAGCCTAACTGTAGCCTACTGTGTTTCTCCAGGTAAATAGTCTATCTGTGTACTAAATTTCATCCAAATCGGTCCAGCCGTTTTCGCCTGAAGGAGTAACAAACATACGCGCACACAAATACGTATATAAACTTTTGCATTTATAATCGCAACTTTAATTAGCGAATAAGTACATTTATAATGTCAGGTGCGTAATTTTATAATTACTATTTTAAACAATAGGATTAGAATTGTTTCATAAAAAATAATTACACGCCTATCGTACCGATTATATTTGCAACTAGCGACTTACCCTCGCTTCGCTCGGGTGTGTCTCTAGGTACGTTTTAATTTTTTTGAGTGAAACTCTAATTCTTTGCTCTAAAATAAATGTAGTCTAAGTTACTTCTTATAATATCATTTCCAGCTAATATCGTTTCAGAGATTAGCTGGAACAAATAGACAGACAGACAGACAAAAATTTTAAAAATTGTGTTTTTCTTATAAGTACCGTATATAATTTAATATGTATTTAGTATAAAGCTGTTGTTTTGACATTACAAACAGACGCTTCAATTTTATTTATCTGTATAGATAAATGATATAATATTTTAAATAAAATTATCTTTTCAGATTTTTTTTTGCGGATTTATTTTGATTTTAGTTTCTCGACGCGACGTTTCGAATTCTTTATAGTAATCATGCTCACGGAAGAGAGGTCGAAACGTCGGGAACTAAAAATCAAAATAATTCCGTGACAAAATCCGAAAAGATAGTTTTATTTAAAATGTCAAATATTTGCGTAAATCTAAGAAAGCATTATAACATTGTTAAAAATTAATTCTAAAGTAGTTTTTTTCCGCGGCTCTGTTCCCTTGGACTATAATAAGAGCCATGCCCCAGGATGTAAGCTACCCCCCATTCTCAATTTCATTCAAATCGATTCAGTTTTTACATCTGTAGTAGTATGAATAATTATCAGACTCACTCAAAAAACTCAGCATTTCAAATATGGATGTGATGAAAATATTTAAATATGCATTATTAACAATTTTCAAGCGGTAATATAATATCCTTTGTCATTTTTTACTAAGGGAGTGAAAAGCCCTTAATCGAAGAAGCGCCTCGACCCTTATTGGTCTATATTGTATCGATACAAGTATCGAGTATCGTTGACATATTTAAAAAGTGGATGTTATTCAAGTTTTCAAAAAAGCTACAGTAATATAAATATAAAATAATTATTTTTTTGTTTGTTTAAACGCACTAATTTTGACGACACGTTTGGTTGAGTTTGTAGTGACCCTACTTGCTGTGCCAGCGGTCGCGGGTTCAAGTCCCGCTGGGGGCATTCATTTGTGTGATGAGCATGAATGTTTGTATTCCAGTCATGGATGTTTATATTTATAATATGTATGTATTTAAAGTTACATATGTGTAATGTATCAACTATCTGGTATCCATAACACAAGCCTCGTAGCTTACCATGGAACTAGATGCTGCTGTGTGTTAATGTCCCAACATATTTATTATTATTATTATATATTTACTAATAATAAATCAATTACGCGAGCAGCGCCGCGGGTATAAGCTAGTCCTGTAATAAAACGAAACTGTGAACTTTTTACTTATTATCTTAATGTATAAACTAACACTATACCATGAAGTTATTGACCCAACATTTTAGGGTATGTCTATCATAATCTTCGTAGCGTCACTTTAAAAACGATTGATTAATAAACACGTGTTAGCTTAGATGCTATGGGGGCTTAAACGTCAAAGGAGTACGAAATCTAGTAAGATAATTTATTTTTCAATTACAATTTACACGTGTAAAGGATTTTTTTAATTTTTTTTTATACTAGGGACTTACCCTTGCTTCACTCGGGTCCTTGGGTGTCTTTTGTAATAATATTTAGGTAGTGTCACCTTTTGGTATATTTTAAATTTGGGAAATTCTACCAGGGTTAACCCTGGCAGAATCGAAACCGCAACCTCCGGTATAGTTGATAGTGTCAGTCGTTACTGCGTAATAATGCTATATAATTATATATATATATATATATATATATATATATATATATATATATATATATATGCCTGAGTATGTATATATATATATTTATACATACTCAGGCATAGGTATTCATTTACAAGTTAAAGTAATCCTTAGTAATCTATACTAATACTCACTAATATTATAAAGAGGCAGAGATTGTTTGTTTGTTTGAACGCGCTAATCTCAGGAACTACTAATTCGATTTGGAAAATTCTTTTTGTATTAGGTATCCCATTTATTGAAGAAGGCTATATATCACCGTGTTACTCTACACACACACTAACCGTTAAAATTTACCTAGGGATGAAACCGAGCGAAGCAAAGTGAGTCGCTAGTGTGTATTCTATGAGGACTAGCTAATGTAAAAATTGAATGGTTTTAATAGAATACATATTGAACTATTACAAAAAGAAACTGGCTTTACAGAAGCGAGAACGAGATACTATTAATGTCTATAAGTAAAAAGTGAAGTACCTATATATTTTTTCTCACTTACGCCTAACATGTAACTTGACCTCGCATAAGTTGGTTTTGATTCGGTTAAATGCTAAATGATTGCGTGTTTTTAATTAGTCAGCCGCAAGGACGTTTGTTCTTTCAGAGAATATGGCGAAATGCATAATATCTAGCGATTTTTAGAGATAACATTAGGGTCATATAAAAATTGTACAGATGTGCTGTGCAGATAGACGACACGTTTGGCTCGGTTTGTAGTGACCCTACTTGCTGTGCCAGCTGTCGCAGGTTCGAGTCCCGCTGGGGGCATTCATTTGTGTGATGAGCACGAATGTTTGCACTCCAGTCATGGGTGTTTATATTTATAATGTGTATGTATTTAAAGTTATATATTATGTGTAGTGTATCAACTATCTGGTATCCATAACACAAGCCTCGTAGCTTACCATGGAACTAGATGGTGCTGTGTATTAATGTCCCAACATATTTATTTATTTACCTATATTGTGAAATAAGCAGGTCGTATTTGCGCTAGGCGATTAGACGGTTGATATTAAAACGTCATTATAATAAAAGACTCTAGTAAAGCTGTGCGGCGGGCTTGTGTAACAGGACAACTTTAGTTTAGTCTATCGGATGCATAATCAATTAACGAGTATTAATAAGAAGACTAGCGGCTCATCCTTGCTTCGCTCGGGTTCGCCTCTAAGAAAACAAAAACAAATCTATCCCACGGGAACCGTACATTTTTCCGGGATAAAAAGTAGCCTATGTGTTATCTATCTCTGTGCCAAATTTACATTCATACATTCATACTCACAAACTTTCACATTTATAATATTAGTATAGATAAAAAAACGTTATATAGTCGACGATGTAAGAGGTATCCATTATATTTAGTTATAGATCATTTATCATCAAGATTTATCGGACTACAATGATTATAATTGCGATGGTGATTGCAGTTTATGTGTGTCTATATATTTGTTAATCCTCGCTGGAACGGTTCATACGTCTGTCTGTATTTGGATAAAATTTAGTGTACCTACAGATAGAATATGATGACCTGGACCTATAACGTATTGTTTGTTTGTTTGTTTGTTTGTTTGTTTGTTTGGATCTAAGAATGTATCCGAGCGAAGTGCTATTTTTATGTGAAGTGTATTTTATACTTTTCTGAGCTATTATGAATATTTTATAAAGCAAAGTAACCTTGTATATAAAGTGCCACTAGGAAAATATCTTCGCACTAATTGCATCTAAAAGGTTATTTATTATATAAATATCGATGGGTCTTCGATATTTTTTTAAACTACTACTAAAACCAGTAATAATCTTTAATAGGTACACTTATGTTATGATTGTGTGTACGCTTAAAAAGAGCACATAAATGCTTTGTAATCATGAGTCATTGTTTTTATTATTTTGCTAGCTACTTTTTGCTTTGACAACCGAAAAATATTATATCAAATACATACTTTGTCACCCTTTTTCGCTTCTTTAAGAGTAGAATTAAAAAAAAATCTTTCATAATTATAACCTTAAAAACAGAAACAAATCTATCCCACGGGAACCGTACATTTTTCCAGGATAAAAAGTAGCCTATGTGTTATTCCAGACTATAATCTATCTCTGTGCTAAATTTTATCCAGATCCGTTAAGCCGTTCTGGGGTGATCGAGTTACAAACATCCATCTACACTTACATTTACGTTATTAGTAAGGCCAGTATTATGGGTAGTGTTGAGATATAGATGATAATTTACTGTTTTTTTTACTTAAGTTAAGAAGCCTTCTTGGAACATTTAAAAACAAAATTTCGTTAACTGTCAATTTGAATCATTCACTCCTTTGTATTAGTAAAGAACACGAAACAATGTTCTTTGTGCTAATTACGTACTTATATTCATACATTAGCCGGATTGTTGTCATCCTTATGCACTTGGAATAGAGTCTACATTGTACTAAAATAATCAGCTGTTCGGTTACTACAAACTACGCCGGTCTTTGTGTCAAACCGAGACGTATTTGGTAACGCTCTGTTTGCTACTAGAAATAATGAAAACAAATAATGCTTCTTCCGCTTTTGATTCTTAACAGTTTTATTTGTACTTAAGTTAATTTATATACCTTTTAAATTATTGTGTAATATTAAAAGAAATATATTTTGTGAAATAAAATTTTAAATATAATAATAGTAATACTGATGATGAATGAGACAACGTCCTCATTAACTGAAAAATTAAACTTCATAAAAACATAGTCGTACGAAACTGCAACGTCCCGCGTGCGCGTCAAAATAATTATTATCGGCGGCCGGTTTCCGCACGTGTGGCACCGGGTTGTACGGCAGTTGACTGTGCGACGCCTCCCGAGGCTCACGCACGCCGCACGGACAGACGGCATTTCAATCCCTACAAGTTCCCTGCTCTCCTGACCTAACTAATTGCGTAACGTAACGTCATGATGCAACTTCGTCACTAACCCACAAACGATCTCGATATCAACAAACACGTGCTCACCCCGCGGTGACCGCCGCCCTTGTCCAATCCTAGGAGGACGAGGGGTACCGCCGCGTCTCCGCCACCCAATCGCGGCTCGTTTACGAATTCAACCCGACGAAACGCGAAAATAACCGACAGGAGCCGAAAAGTGCGGCAACCCCCAGTGCAGTTACAGCCCCAAACATGGCGACTATGGTCGTCTCACCGGCGACGGTCACAAAAAAACCGTCAATAAAAAAATACCGCGCACCCACTCCACCCAGCAAAATACTGGACGAAAATTGTGAAAGTGATAAGGACAAAGAGAACAATGTGGTCGAACGGGAAGAGAACGACAACGACGAGTGTATACAAACAAAGCAAGATGACAAACCGGTGTCGGAAGGCTCGCCGGCTATTCGGCGACTCGGGCCGCGATTGAACGGCAATGTAGATAGAAGTTCAGTCCTTTCTAAAGCGGCTATGTTTGAAGCGGGAAGTCCTAGGTCCAAGGAGAAGGATCCCGCGGAAATGTCATTGAGGGAACGTAAAGCTTTGTTTGAAAAGAATAAGGGTGCCGCGATTGTGCCCAAGGCGCCCTTCGGACTCGCACCCTCCGTTAAAACGCTTCACGGAGATTCTAAAGGTAAGTTCTATTTTATTTATATTCAGTGCCAAATGGTAAACAGACCTCTTCTTGAATTTTGTCTTTGTTTTTTTCTAAATATTTCTAAGGTAGTGGAAAGTTTTTGTTGTTTGACACACAAGTAGACATTTTTTGCATTCCATTCAGGTATCTCTAGTTGGACCACAAACCTTTTTTAATATATCACTATTTAAGGATGCGTTATTTTTAGAATAATACAACAAATATTTGTTTTTATTTTTTGTACGTTATTAATCGAAGTTAGTCTGTCTGTTCATAATTATGGGGAAAATTTATATAAATTACTTTAAATCTTGGATTTACCCATGCATTATTTGTGCATATTAATTATAAAACACTAGGACTGAAAACTCGATATGCATACGTCAAACGAAACATTTGTTTCCTCATAATGACCGTTATACCGTTATCAGTTTTAGCCTAATAAGAAACGAATTATACGTGTGTGATGAACTGTAATCAAGTTCGGCTACTTAAAGTTGTTACTATTAAAATTTAAATATGGCACAGAAAACTATAATTTTGGATTGGTAATAATTTGTGTTACGTTACATATATAACGTAGTTAGACTACTTTTGACACAAAATACATATTGTGGCATTGTAAACAAACAACATGATAGATCATTTTTTTATATTAAGCTTAGATTAGAAAGGTATTTCGTGGATTTTTTCTTTAACCACTTAATGGATTTTCAACATTGTGTACTTAATATATATAAGTTATCTTTACTAATTAGTCTATAATTCTTATCCAAATAATATACTATACTAGCGGCTCGCCCTCGCTTCGCTTCGGGTTCGTCTCAAGAAAAAAACTAATTATCCCACAGAAACCGTACATTTTTTTCGAGATGATATATAGCCTATAGCCTTCCTCAATAAACGGGCTGTCTAATGCAAAAAGAATTTTTCAAATCGAATTAGTAGTTCCTGAGATTAGCGCGTTCAAACCAACAAACTCTGTCTCTTTATAATATTAGTATTAGAATTTTAAAAATATGCAAAATTTTTAATTTCTAAAGCTTACTAAGTTTCTTTAGTTGTATTCATTTCGCGCATATCTGTTTTGGTCATATCGCAAGGTGCATAATAATCAATACAACGCGGCTTTAATGTAGCTGTCTCAGCATCCGGACTCACAGATCTGGTTATCTAAATTTGTGCCACCCATCGGTTGAGACCTAGATTTAAAGAAAAAAAAAATATATACAAGGTTATATGTATAAGTAGCTACGAAAGTAAATATTAAACAGTTTGAAATTATAAAATTTCGTCAAAGGAAGTTTCAATGGTTTTTACAATTTTTGCAAATATTAATATATAATGAAATGATATAATCTCACAGCATCTTAATTTACGCATAATGAGTTTTTTTTAATAACAAAATAGGGTCATTGATCTCTGTCTGGTTAAAGGTTACTCTCTAAATTGCCCTTGTTTGAAATTTTGGCATCTTTTCAAGGAAAATTCATTACATTTAAAAAGTATAGCTTTCTACTTGTAATTACAGCTTATTTTTCTAAAAATAGCGTTTTTTTAGGGTTCCGTACCCAAAGGATAAAACGGGACTCTATTACTAAGACTTCGCTGACCGTTCGTCTGTTTGTCTGTCTGTCCGTCTATCACCAGGCTGTATCTCATGAATCGTGATAGTTAGACATTTGAAATTTTCACAGATGATGTATTTCTGTTGCCGCTATAACAACAAATACTAAAAAACAATAAAATAAATATTTAAGGGGTCTCCCATACAACAAACGTGATTTTTTTCGCTCGTTTTTGCTCGATATCGATAACGGCAACAGGTATACGCTTGAAATATTCACAGAATATTTAGTTATATATTCATTTAAAAAATAATTAAATTATAATAAAACAAATATTTAAGGGGTTACCATATAACAGACATGATTTTTTTGCCGTTTTTATAGATAATGGTACGGAACCCTTCGTGCGCGAGTCCTACTCGCACTTGGCCGGTTTTTTCATGTAATATTAAAATATTACTACGGGTCTTAGTAACAATAAAAGTATGTTAGACTTTAGCAACCGTCTGGCTAATTTAAACACAGGTCATTGCATATATCAACATAAAAAGTTCACGATTCGCACTACACGCTTAGAACTTGATTGCCTTAGCGACACGTATGACCTAAAACATAAACTTTAAAGATCGAGTTTTAAAATACATGTTCTAGACGTGTTGAGATGAAATTAATATATCGAAATAAATTAAGACTTTTTTTTTTTCTTTAGACATTTAGCTGCTCCTTTGTTTGAAATTATTCTGTATTAGGTCTTTGTAGCAGTGTGGAGTTGTCCATTGACCACTCTCACTTATTTTATTGGGAATTGATTTTTTAGAGTTGGGACACTGTTCCTTCTCAGTCTTGTGTACACAATACTTCCAGATCCCGCCAAATCAGCAGCCAGGGAGTTGACATGTTTGGTTAGTTTATTCTGATAGTTTTGACTACGGGCAGCGATTACTTGTTTAACAGTTATGAGCTTAAGATCTTGCAGAATGTATTTATTATGTATGCATTTAATTTATTTTGGTTTGAAACCTTTCCATTATGTCAATATTGCTATAAATTAAGACTGACACGATTTATTTGAAAATATCCAAAAAAATATTATAAAATATATATAATTTCATTGGATTTCGCAATTTAAAGGTTACTTGTTATCTTTGTTTCAAGGCGTGGGGCATTTGTAAAACTTCACCTATTAAAGGCTTAGTTTTCTGATAATCATTTTTGTTGTTATGCTGACTAAATAAAACTTTAAAGAATAACAGTCGTAAATATTCATTGTATAAGCTAGTTATACAAAAAATATATAAAAAAGTTAGGGTGTGCGCTATTCACGCTGGCTTTGCTCGGGTTCATCTCTAGGTACGTTTTAACGGTTAGTATGGTATAGATAGACTACATATTGTATATACATAGGTACTAAATAAACAGTTCTGAACTTTTCTATGTTTTAGCTGTTTTTTTAAGTTTTCCCTATCTTTTTTTACTTAAACTACCCCTAACACACCCCCCTCAAAACGGAAAAGGAATTATTCAAATCGCTCCAGCTGTTTTTGAATTTTAGCGAGACTAACGAACGGCAATTGATTTTTATATATATGTATATAGATAATAGATATAGGTACATGCTTTTCTTTGTTTTTCTGTGGCCAGTTGTAAGAAAAATGAAGATGAATTTTATTTAGTCGATTGTTAATCACATCGAGTAAAAAAGTTTACAATTCATACAGACTCTGTAGGATGTAGTGTAAAGGTAAACAGCCATTTATAGATGCAAAACGTCGAAATATTAGAACTTTTGAAACAATTTAGCTTTTACACATTGTAAGCTTTAGTAACTGTAACTGCCTCGGTGGTGTAGTGGCTAGCATGTACGGCTGCACATCCTGAGGTCCTGGGTTCGAGTCCCGGGTCGGGCCAAGTTTAGTTATTGAGTCTTTCTGAATAGTAAGCGTCAGTAACAGCCCGGAGTTGGGAAGTTGGCGGTGTTTCACCCCCGTGCCTCGGAGAGCACGTAAAGCCGTCGGTCCTACGCCTTAACTCTCACCGGTCGTGTCGAGTAGTCGTCCCACCGGAGTATGAGAGTGACAGGAATAGGGAGTGCACTTGTGTCTGCGCGTACACTTGTGCACTATAATATCTCCTGCGCAGTTGGCTAGTCTCAATGAGATTGGCCGCCGTGGCCGGAAACGGTCAGGAGGACATTATTATTATTATTATTATTAAAGCTTCCATACGTCGCAAAATATATTATTTTATTCCTAAATAAAGATTATAAAATATTTAAGGATAAAGTAACTGCTATCATTAGAACGCGTTAGAATAGGGGAGATTCGACGTCACCATGGTGACTGTTTTGTTTATTTTGGCCCAACTGTCTCTACTCAGTGGTCCAGTTATTTTAAGCTACTATCGTGAGTAAAATTATTGTAACTACTAGCGTTTTCCCGCGGCTCCGTCCGTGTATAATTGTTTTCATCATCATCATCATCATCAGCCTCTATCCGTCCACTGCTGGACATAGGCCTCTCCAAATGCACGCCACTTTGTTCTACCTTCGGCTTCTCGCATCCAGCTCCTGCCAGCCGTCTTGCGTATATCGTCACTCCACCGTGCCTGTGGACGCCCTCTATCCCGTTTGCCAGTTTATAATTGTTTTATCTATACTAATATTATAAAGAGGAAAGATTTTTTTGTTTGTTTGTGCTGAATAGGCTCTGAAAGTACTGAACCGATTTAGATGAAATTTGGTAAGAAGATAGTTTGAGAGTCTGGGGAGGGTATAGGATAATTTTTATTCCGGATGTCATCTCTTAAGGGGGTGAAAATGGGGATGAAAGTTTGTATGGGGAAGCGACCTAGGGACGAACCCTAGCGAATCGAGGGTGAGTCGCTAGTAAATTAACATATCTATTAATTATAGCCCGTGTTCCTCTTTATGTATAAGCTGTATTACTATAAAGTTTCATCAATATCCGTTCAGTAGATTTTGCGTGAGAGATTAATAAACGTAGATCGTTTAAAATATAGTTAGTGCTTTTCTTGTACAATATTCATCGTATAATGTAAAGGTTGGAGGCAATAATTAAATTTAAATACAGGCGAATTAACAATAAGTAAACCACGTAAGCACTACTTTAAAGTATATTGTTTCAGAATTCACGGAATTTGACTTTGAATTTATGATTCCTATTATGTTAAAACAAACGAAAAACAGTTCATATTTATTGATGTTTCACAATCGATTCCGGGTAATTGTTAGTTGTTAGTAGAAAATATAATACTATTTTTATTTTAAAAGGAAAATAGAGATAGCAAGATACATCATTTTACTTTATTTGTTTAATCTGATATTTTATAAGTTGTAAATAATCCCCCTGTATATAGCCCGTATATTCGTATTCAGCCCTTTTTAACGTCCCACAGCTGGGCATAGGCCTTCTTTCAATATGAAGGGGGGCAGGTCATAGTCCACCACGCTGGTCAAGTGCAGGGTAGCGGACTGAACATGTTATTCGAAAATTTACTAGGTTCTCTCAAACGTGCAGGTTTCCTTACAATGTCTTACTTCACCGTAAGACAAGTGGTAATCACGTAAGAAATGATTCGCACATGAAAATATCAGAGGTGCGAGACCCGGGATTTGAACCTGCTTCACTCGGTTACGTCGGACATAGCCCCTATATACTAGATATAATTATTATTTATATGTGTATATAGATAAATAATTGCAACATATTGTAATATATAGTAGATATATGAATAATTTATAAATTAATATTTTAAATTCTCTTTGCAATTGCTTTTATTATAAATCAATGCTAATGAATATTTAGAAAATAATTATATATATAGGCAGATCCATATTTTCCTTAAAAATATAGTATTAAGAAAGAAAAATTCCGTCTTGATCGAATCTCTTAAGTTTTATAAAAACTGAGGTATGAATTTTCGAAAATGACTAAAAAATCTACTTTTTTTCAAATTTCAAAAAATTCTCCAGCAGCTGGATTAAATCGTATCAAGCTGAAATTTTCAGGATCTTCTCCTTTTCTAACCTTCTTTCGAAAAAAATATCAGCGTCTAAATCGGTGATCCATGCGCGCACACTTTTGTCGAAAAGTAATGGATCTGCCCATATATATATATATATATATATATAGAAAAATATATACCATTTATTATGGTTAGTTATACGTTAGTGAAATAAGTAGTTGAAAAGAAACTATACGAAAACTATGTTATAATTGAATCTAATCGGACGTAATCCTTGCTCCATAAACCTATAATTCCTAATAGGCGTAGAACTAGCTCTAATGCTCGTGTTCCATAGTTATGTATTGAATTTACGTAGTTAACAAGCGGTGTCACTTACACCGCAGCCATTTGTGCTGTATAATTATAACTTGGGTATTGTTTACTTGTTTTGTACATAATTATCATTATCGCGATCATTAAGAGATGTGTGGCATGTGTGTGATGTGTCTACTCGGGTTCGATTCTCGTGCGGAGGATTATTTTCTAATTTTCTTATCACACTACTATTGTATACTAGCCTAACTAATAGACAAACAAAAACAAATGTATCCCACGGGAACCGTACCTTTTTCTGTGTTATTCTGATGCATGAACCGTATTATTGTAAAGTTTAATTAAAATCCAATTTAATTGAACTTTACAATAATAGTAGATTTTTTTGTATGTATGTATTGTATTCAGCCCTTTTTAACGTCCTACTGCTGGGCACGGGCCTTCCTTCAATACGAGGGGAATCAGGCCATAGTCTACCACGCTGGCCAAGTGCGGATTGGCGGACTTCACGTGTCTTTCAAAAACTTCCTAGGTTTTCTCAAACGTGCAGGTTTCCTCACGATGTTTTCCTTTACCGTAAGACAAGTGGTAATTATGTTAGAAAAGGTTCGCACGTGAAAATATCAGATGTACAAGACCCGGGATTTGAACCCGATTCACTCGGTTTCCCAAGCGAGCGCATTACCACTGGGCTACCACTGCCTATGCCTATGGTCTGATCCTATCTGGCAGTAAATTTCAATCATAGTAATAAATGTTATATTCATCATACATTTTACATTTAATGCACCAGGGGATTTCCTGTAACAAACTACGTATTGGCGCTATTTGTTTAATGTGTTATTAATGGTCTCGAATGTAAACATTTACATTTCTGTGCGTCCAAAGCGCTATTATTTACGTTACATCTATCACTGCTTTCGTTTGTTTGGTTTATAGCACCCGTACATGAGATTCATTTTAATACTATTATTGTAGACTAGCGATTTACCCTTGCTTCGTTCGGGTTCGTCCCTTGGTACGTTTTAACAGTTAGTATAGATTTCTCAGAGGTGAGATATTTTCCCGCAGTAAAAAGTATTCTAATGTTGACCCGGATAACCATTATCCATAGCTATCATTATACCAAATTTAATCTAAATCTGTCTAGCGGTTTTCTCGTGATGCGTTTCCAGACAGACAGACAAAAAAGTTCTACAAACTAGATTCGTCTTCTGTATCGATATTAATGCCTATTTCAATAAGATTTAAAAAAAAATATTTTAAATACAGATACGACTCTGTTAGAATTTTATTATATGTACATATAGATAGATTGCTACAGATCCACCTTTACAAACTAATTTTACTTTGTCTTATTACTATATTTCTTATAAGTGCACTAAGAAATGAAAGAAGATAAGGAAATGTAAGTTTCTTTCCTTATTTTTGAGATCACGGATGTGTTTGTTTTTATTCATTAGGTTTTTAATTTTTATATATGGAAAAGGTATGGTTTTTGAACATAAAAAGGAGACTCAATTTTGGTTTTGTGAGCATATAACGCGATTGATCGCTAATTGTGACCCAATTATCATATTTTTTAATGCATGGGTAGTAATTTGAAGCAAAATCCATCCCTGGAGGTTTTGATGTGATTGAAAACGCAAATATATTCAAGTTATTGTAAATCGATATTCTTCTTCTTAGTAATCGATTCTTTGAC
Source organism: Fabriciana adippe (assembly GCA_905404265.1). NCBI lineage: Eukaryota > Metazoa > Arthropoda > Insecta > Lepidoptera > Nymphalidae > Fabriciana > Fabriciana adippe. Next base: position 4,240,106 of record FR990005.1, on the reverse strand, counting down.
ATTTTTGTTTATTAAAATGTCAGAAAAAATATTCGAGTTACGTCTTCACTTAGAGCTTTCTACTTTCTATAAGAAAAGAATATGGATACCTAATAATGCTTAGCACTTGTTCGGTGAAATGTAAATAATTTGCATGCCCTTATATGGGGTGCGATACTTTGAGGTTGCCATGCTTAAGAAAGTTAAATTCAGATATTCAGAAATATGTACGGATTGATTCAGTCCAGTTCCAAAAAAAAAAAACGCAATTTTATTTACCTTAATTTAAACAGTTTACTTAAATTTTGTAATACTTTAATACTTTCTTAGATTTACGCGAATATTTGACATTTTAAATAAAACTATCTTTTTGGATTATTTCGCGGATTTACTTTGATTTATAGGGTTCCGTACCCAAAGGGTGAAACGGGACCCTATTATTAAGACTCCGCTGTCCGTCCATCAGGTCTGTCTGTCCGTCTGTCACCAGGCTGTATCTCATGAACCGTGATAGTTAGTTGAAATTTTCACAGATGATGTTTTTCTGTTGCCGCTATAACATAAAATACTAAAAAACACAATAAAATAAATATTTAAGGGGGCTCCCATACCACAGACATGATTTTTTAGCCGTTTTTATAGATAATGGTACGGAATCCTTCGTGCGCGAGTCCGACTCGCACTTGGCCTGTTTTTTTAGTTCAAGACGTTTCGAATGCTTTACAGCAACACAGGTCACGGGGGAGACTCCCGTGAAAAGATAGTTTTATTTAAAATATTAAAACTCACCATAAAAAAATTGTCATCACGAAATGATGTTCAGTTTATGATATTTCAGTTTATGCAAAGGTATTGTTACTGTCATCAGATAACAGTCACCGGAACATTTATTATAATAAGTATTGTTTGGTAATTATATTTTAAAAAACAATAGAAAAATATCATAACAATGTAGTCTAATTTTTTACTGTGAAAATTTCAATACAAGACAATTTAAAAAAATATTAAACTTTATGTTGCATGTCTAGTATAGCATTGTTGCTTATCTATACTTAATATTATAAAGCTAAAGAGTTTGTTTGTTTGTTTGTTAGTTTGTTTGTTTGTTTGGTTGAACGCGCTAATCTCAGGAACAACTAATCCGATTTGAAAAATTCTTTTTGCATTAGATAGCCCGTTAGCTGAGGAAGGCTATAGGCTCTATATCATCCCGGAAAAATGCACGGTTCCCGTGGGATAGAGTCCTTTTTGTCTAGGGACGAACCCGAAGCGAAGCGAGGGTGAGTCGCTAGTTGTAGTATAATTGAAAAAAATACATATGTACGTGAAAATATTTAAAAAATGTAAATAGGTTACTAACTCGGTTAGGTTTTCTTCCTTAAAGTGTAGCAACCCTAAGCAATGACGTTCAAAATAATAACGGTGTCGCCACAGCAAGTTGTCGATTTTGTTTGCTTTCAAGTGTGTCACATGGACTGTGATTTGCGAATATTAACTGTTTGACACACATACCGAGTTAACGATGATCTGTTCGAAATTTAGTTTCTCTTTATTTTTAGTACTTACCTTCTTTTTAATTCGTACCTACCTAGTACATTCTTCATATATACATGTTTATAATAAAAGTGTAACTGATCGCTGTCTGTACGTGAAAGATATTTGAGAAAAACTATTGGTGGTCTTTATCAACGCAATAGAACCCAAAATAACGATGACTGTTTGTCTGTTTGTTTGTGCGCGCTAATCTCAGAAACGGCTTAACCAATTTGGATGCGGTTTTCACTAATGTATTGTGCTAAGCTTCACTTAATATTTAGTATTTGTTTTATTTCAATTGGTTTAGAAATAAAAAAGTTATGTCAATGTAAAGAATCACTAAGGGACGAACCCGAGTGAAGCTAGAGTGAGTCACTAGTCTATAATATATTTAGGAGTTATGTTAAATGCTTCTACATTCTACAACCACTTTTGATATACGATAGCTTGAAGACATGTGTTAACTTATTACACTAATAAATAAAAGATTTTAAAAAATACCATTCGAATTGAGAACCTCCTCCTTTTGAAGTCGGTTAAAAATGTAAATTATAACATTGTATATGACATATGTATATGTAAAACTAACAACTATCTATCATATTATGATTATATGTTACTTTGAAATTATTAATTTTAAAGACATTCAGGTTTTTCTTTCAATAATAATAACGTCAAGTAGGTTCTCTATGAGAATAGGCTTTAACAGATCTCACGTATATCTTTTTACTTATTTGTGAAACAATAGCTAGAATAAGTACCTATTGTGCTCGTTTTGTAGGTACTTTAGACACTAAGGACAGAAAATAATCTAGAATCTTTATGTAGACCATTTAAAAAGATTATGTCTCCAAGATTTTGTCTAGATTTAAAGGTATTGTTCAAATCGAACTCCAATTTCGTGTCGAAATTTTACGAATGCATTGCAATATACGTATACATTTTAATGCATATTAAATGTATTTATAACGATATTAGGACTAAACCTAAATGGACATAATAATAAATTATGAAAAAAATAATATTGCCCGTACTTGTTATATTGTTGATCCAAGATATATCAGCTTGATGCCGAATTTCACTCCTACTTATACAATAATTACTGTCAAAACTTGCATTGATCATACAAAGTTTAGTTCCAATTTGGTTCAGATAAAGTTCATCTTGGGAAAAGATTAAAAAAATAATATATTATAGATTTAAAATATACTAGCGGCTCATCCTCGCTTCGCTTGGGTTCGCCTCTAGGAAAACAAAAACAAATCTATCCCACGGGAACCGTACATTTTTCCGGGATAAAATGTAGCCTATGGGTTATTTCAAACTATAATTTATCTCTGTGCCAAATTTCATCCAGATTGACCAGCCCTTCTGGTGTGGAAGAGTAACAAACATCCATACTCACAAACTTTCACATTTATAATACCAGTATAGACTCGTACTTCAAATTTTAAGCAGTATGAAGCTGAAACTTTCAATACTTATTTTCGTCCTCATTCATAAGAATTATGTTACGGGGTAACTAGGGCGGTGTAGGCTTTTGTTTTTCTAGACAAATGATCTTGCGTAAGAATTGGTACAGTGAAGATGAGTATAGGTTTCTGCGGCGAATCGATTATCTTGGTCGATACATCACTTCAGTAAAACTTACATTTTGTAAATTAAAGTGGAATATCGATTTTAACACTCAGAATAGAACGATGTCGATATTTCTTAGATTTACGTGAATATTTGACAATTGAAATAAAACTATCTCTTTGGATTTATTTGATTTTTGGCTTCCGACGTCTCGAATGCTTTATAGCGGCAGAGTTCACCTGAGACCACGATGGCTGTAAAGCATTCCAAACGTCAGTAACCAAAAATCGCAATATCTATGTTTTTTTTTTTAATGTTAAATAACTATGTCAAGTGAGGAATGCATCAATTAGTTCTTATAATACGTAATATAAGCGGAATGAAGTATTAATACTGGCATGATCAATTGCTATAAACGCTGGAAAATATACATAAAAAATACTGCTAAAAAATCTGAAAAAGTCAGATTTATCTATACAGATGAATAAAATTGGAGATTTATCTATACAGATGAATAAAATTGGAGTGTCTGTTTGTAATATTAAAATAACCGCTTTTTATGGCGGGGCTACATTAGCGGGATACGGCGAATATTCGTGTTATCGCGACAAGTGTGGCCGAGTAGTTCGGCACATCGCGTAGTATTCGGGCGATGAAAATGCTTATCGCGGCACTGTCGGTAAACTGGCGCACATCAAAGGGTTTTAGCGCGACAATATTTGTTTGCGTGGCTACACTTCGCCATTTCAGTTGCAGTCCAGACTTTGAGCGGAGCGGACGCGAGTGTGATATTTTGGCGGGAAAGTGACGACGCAACTAAAGTATGGACTGGAGCAATGAAAAAGTATTGGAGTTTATTCAATTTTTTGAAACGGAGAGTTTAATATGGGATCCTCGTAACCCCGACCACAAAAAGAAAAATTTAGTATTTGATGCGTGGGTTAGAATTAAAAATAAGCTTAAGGTTAATATAATAAGGTTTTTATGTATAGTAGTCATCCACCATTTCCTCTTTCTTCTCTTTTTTGCTTTTTAATGTTTTGCAAATGGTACTCGCACAATAATAAATAATAATTTGCCGACATACAATACAACGCCACATCCTCCATTTTACTTTGCAATAATTATCGCCTACATCGGCCGCGAAACAGGCGAACACGTTGACTGCTTATATGTAGACAAGAACATCGCGAATACCCGTACACGATGTTTTTATCGCGCCAGCGCGACACGAATATTCGCGCGCTAATGTAGACCCGCCATTACTAAATGCATATGGATGTATACGCGGTACATATACCAAAACAACATTTTTTACAATCTTTGTCTGTCGGCCGGACCGATTTTGACGGGACTTTCACTGGAAGATAGCTGATGCTATAAGAAGTAACTAAGGCTACTTTTATTTTAGAAAAAGAATAGGGTCCCACAAAAAAAAGCTAAATTAATTAATTAATTTTGTTTTGGGAAGCAACCAATAAAATAGAAAAATTTAGCTTTATCTTATTTTAATTTTTCTAATAACGATTATTTTTGATATATTGAAAAAAACTGTAGAAATAACGTTATTGGTATACTTTACAACGTAATTGTCACGTTTTTATTGAGGCCAAATACAGCATGGTTTTATCATATAAGAATATAAACAAAGTATGATTCAAAAACACTGGTACGAAGAAACTAGTTCATTTGCTTAGCGAATGGTAAAACACGGTCATTAAGACGTTGTCAACGTGTAATTTTAGAGATATTATCTATTTTTCACATAGACTTCATTATCTATTTTTCACATAGACAAAGGGACCCAAATACGAGTAACTTCAATTGTCAAACAATTGAAGTTTCCCATATTTGGGTCCCTTTGATTTAGAGAGATTGTTTCTAGTTTGTCATTAGTATGGATAGAATTATGGGTATACGAGTATTTCCTGTACTTAATTTTAACCTATGTTTATCTCATGGCTAAATTATATCTTCTTATGGAAATGCTAAAATAGGTTTGTATAAATAAATAAATATGTTGGGACATTAACACACGGCACCATCTAGTTCCATGGTAAGCTACGAGGCTTGTGCTATGGATACCAGATCGTTGAAAAACTACATATATAATTTTAAATACATATTATAAATATAAACACCCATGACTGGAGTACAAACATTCGTGCTCATCACATAAATGAATGCCTCCAGCGGGACTCGAACCCGCGACCGCTGGCACAGGAAGTAGGGTCACTACAAACTGAACCAAACGTGTCGTCAAATGAAAATCAAATGAATGAAAAATTTATGAAGGGAAATATCCGTAGAAGTAAGTAGTGACCCAATTATTAACATTTCAACATCGGCCATGTAGAATAAGAGTTTTCCCTCTTCTCTAAACGAACGCAGAGAGGTCGTAAGAACTCTTGAATGTCATCAAGGCTAAGGGTTCTCTATAATATGAGGTAGAGATGTGCCAACTCGGAAAAAATATGACTCGATTTAACTCGAATTGAAATTCACATAACTCGAATTGAACTCGAGTTACATAACTCGAGTTAACTGGATGAAAATTGAAGTGAATGATTTGTTTGGTTTAAATCAATGTAATGACTCAACTCCGCAACAATATTGAAAAAAATGATACAGATTCGTAATAAATATGTATTGGGAGTCTAGTGCCGTTTACATCAAGCGAGTGAGCATTCTTAGAATGTTCTACAGTGTTCACAACCTGAAGTCAGGCAATTATCGTACCTAGGGCCGTAAAATTATCGTCCATGGATCAAAATTATCGTACATCCGGTCATCTGAACGGTCGAACGGTCAGCGACCTGAATGTGTTTACACCTAGAACAGGCGGAAGAGCAAAAAAAAAAAACACCCAATTTTCATGTTTCCCCTTATTACAAATTCTAAATACTTAAAATCCATAAGGAAACTATTTTCTTTCTAAAACATTACTTAATCCTGACAAAAATTTTAACCCATCCCACCTGCACAAATTATCGTACATTTGCAATGTATTATCGTACATCGTACGCAGTCATGAAATTATTGTACATGTACGATAATTATCGTACGGTTGCGAACACTGATGTTCTATAGAATCTTTGTGAACGCAGAGAGATCAACGAAAGAATGCTCTGTCTCTGTTTACATTAAAAGAATTTGATAGGGTGGGGATAGAATGAGCATTCGCTCGTTTGATGTAAATCGGCCTTAAGAATGCCTAATTCGAGTCAGAGAGAATTCAACTCGAGTTAATTCGAGTTAAGCCCAACTCGAGTTAACTCGAGTTAGTAAATCGAGTTGACACATCTTTAATATGAGGTACCGTGACAGTGAAGGCGGGTCCGGCTTATGTCGGATCGTCGCAGTATCCGAAATCGATTTTACAACGTCCAATTGTGATAATACTGCTGGGTTTTAGTGGGCTCTAGGTCCAGACCTAGAGTCCATTTAAGATTAGACTGGCACTCATACTAAGGACAGGAAACAGGTGGTAAAAGTAATTACATTTTCCAGAGATAAAAAATATTCCCTTAGTAGTATAGGGTATTTTTTAGGGTTGCAGCCCTCGAGTAAATATTTTTTAATTAGTTTTTTTTTTTTTTTTGATGTACTCGTACCATAGTAATATACGTTTAGCTTATATAATAACATCGTACCCACTAGTTACAGCCAAGGTTGACTCGCCAGATGGCCCTTGTAGGGCAGGTTCGCTTATAAGGCCCTTTTTGTGCTATATCAATAAAAATCAATTGCTGTATAATGCAGTAAAGCTAATATAATACGTACCGATTGTATTGTTTGATAATTTTATAATTGTTCTTCTATCACGAGGTATAGTTTTTAAGTATTCATTACCGTTTTTATTCTTACATCTATTTTTATGACTCTTGATGAATATTAAACTTATGTAAGACAGGTGTATGAATAATTTATAAACTAGTTATCTTACTTCATACTAATATTATAAATGTGAAAGTTTAGATGGATGTTTGGATGTTTGTTACCCAATCACGCCAGAACGATATTTTTATGTGTGAATCATTTCCAATACGATTACCAATTGTCTTACGGTGAAGGAAAACATCGTGAGGAAACCTGCATGTTTGAGAGAACCTAGCAAGTTTTCGAAAGACATGTAAAGTCCGTCAACTTGTACTTGGCCAGCATGGTGGACTATGGCCTGATTCCCCTTCGTATTGAAGAGAAGTCATGCCCAGCTGTGGGACATTATACATATGATAATACGTAATTTATTCGGATTTTTTAATGCTACAATAGAGTAAGATGTTAGAAAAAATGGCGATGTGACGCTTGCGCGTTGCGTAATGGAGATCAGTATCTTGGCTAGACGTCGCAAGGTCTAAAGCAATCCAAGACTAGGCCTGTGTTAAAATATTTCACTATAGTAAAAGAAAGTATTAGTTTCGATGGAAAGGAAGTTCTGAGAAATATTGAGTCATTGTATTTCCCCTATCGAAATGAAGCCTGTATATATTAAAAACCATCAGATTACACTGATTTTGCAGAAGGAAAATCTATACCTATAAGGTTTTAATATCCTGTCTGTCGAATTATGTTCTTTTTTATTGAGTAGATATAATATGTTAATGTAGTTTTAGCAATTTATTAAAATTTGAATATCTACAAGTTTTATCGTCGCAATTAAATGAGAGTACCTGGGCGATTAAGCTTCGCTCGGAGTTCTTTTTTTGTTATATCGTATTTTTTAGATAAAAAAAAAAAACTAAAAACCTGAATAAAATACAAAAAAAAAAAAACAAAAGTTAAAACTTTGTGTCTCGACCGGGATTGGATCCCAGACATATGTTCTCTATGTCTATAAGCGAATAATGCGAAAGAAAGCCGCATTTAAACTCGAAAATGCGCGTTTTCCCAGACATAAGACTAATCTAGATCGATTTTTCACCCCCAAAGACCCCCATATACCAAATTTCAGCGAAATCGTCAGAGCCGTTTCCGAGATCGCCGGTATAAATAAATAAATATAAAAATATACAAGAATAGCTCGTTTAAATATATTTAGATTTCGTATGGTATGGTGACCTTCTAATTTTATAATACGCCTTAGAATAAATGCGGAGTTTGTGATCATTTTTTTTTAGCAAATCGCCGTCATGAATAAAAACAAATTACAATACAATTCATTATAAAGTACTCGGTCATCGGAACTGTACGGTTCCGAAAAGCTGGCGTGTGCGATCAACCGTGTAAATATTGAGTTCAACTGAATGGCGGGTGTGGTTTAAACCTTAACTAGCTAGAGAATGCGGGGTTGCTCACTTATAATGTTAGTATGAGAAGAAATAAAATAAAACTGGGAATTATACGGCCACATTCCCATAAAAACTCTATTTTAACATTAACATATACATATAAATGAAATACTATCCCTAAATAATTTTTTTGTAATTTCCTAATATCCCATCGGCTATTTCATGTATTAAGACAAAAAGTACCTAAATTGTCTTTTTAAAGGTATAATACTGAATTCAAAATAATTTCTAGTGGTCAAAATTCTACCATGATTATAATTGAAAAATCGAGGAAAACATATATGAATAGAATATACTTATCTAAATAAAAACACTAACTGTTTTTAAAAGATTTTTTGTTAAAACTATAAGCTGATCAATAGCTATTGAACAAAAAAAATCTATTGGCAAACAGAAGTGAAAATGGTACAGAACTGTTTTATCTTTGTTTATATATATATGTATATGTGTATATATATATATATATATATATATATATATATATATATATATACATATGTATAACCGAATAAGTAGGTACCCTCTGATCTTTGAAATCCGATAAAAAATAAAATTAAATTAAAAAGGACAAATCAACAAACATACATTTGCATTAATGTATTAAATAAGAATGATCGCATCTTAGAATTATAACTTTAAATAAATACACTGAACTAAGATTACATCACCGTAAAAGTAAGATAGTAAGTACTAGAGACTCACCCTCGCTCCGCTCGGGTTCGTCCCTACTTACGTTTTAACGTTTAGTATAGATTTCTCAGAGATATTTTCCCGCAGTAAAAAGTATCCTATATGTTGACCCGGATATCCAGCTATCACCATACCAAATTTCATCAAAATCCCTCCAGTGGTTTTTCTGTGATGCGGTAACAGACAGACAGACAGACAGACAGACAAATATTCTAAAAACTATAGATACGGCCTCTGCATCGATAATAATGTCTATTTCAATAAGATTTTCCAAAAAATATTTAATGTACAGATTCGGCTTAGTTAGAATTTTATAATATGCATAGGTTTAATTAAATAATTGTTATGTATACATACTTATTGTTGTTTTAATACATTATGTAAATTATATTTTGAAGAAAACATTGTATGCGTGCAAAAAATTAAGCTTAAGCCTTGTTTTACACACGCAATGTACATTGTACATGTATCATCATGTATGTATGTACATATATTACATCTATCGTTGAACATGAAAAATCTACATGATTCTCTCTGCAATGTCGCTTATAAAAAAATATACAAAATATATTCTACTAGCGGCTCACCATTGCTTCGCTCGGGTTCGTCCGTAGGTTGATTCCCCATACAAAATTTCATCCCCATTTTCACCCCCTTAAAGGATGATTTCCGGAATAAAAAATACCCTATGTCCTTCCCAGGGTCTGAAACTATCTTCTTACCAAATTTCATCTAATTCGTTTCAGTAGTTTTTGAGTTTATTCGTTACAAACATACAAAAATACAAATATTACCTCTTTATAATAGTAGTGTAGATTTATGTAAATATCATTATCGTACGTAAGTTAGTGCCACTTCTAACGCTTACTCTATGATTATATTGACAGATGTTTGTGACCGATGGTTGGCGATCCGTGCCATTTCGTCCGCGACGTTCGGTAAAGCTGATCGTGAATTCCTTTAGTTTTTTGTTACTTTAGTCGTAGCCGGTACTCGTCTTTATATCTAGTGTACTTTGTGACGATATACAGGGTGTTTCACAGGTCTACCCATTGCGTCTGATTAATATTTTTGGTAGGAATTCGTGAGTAAATTTGATATATTTTTTGTGAAAAACACGGAAAAAATGTTATGTAAAGTATGCGTTGTATTAACTTGTTTTTAATGTATGTAAATATATATTTTTATAACAGACTAAACAAAAAATGAAATATTTTATATACCTAATATGTTCTTAAATAACTTATGAGACACGTAATTTTAATTTTTATATATTGCTATTTATTCAGTACGTGACTGCATTTCATAATCACCTGTCAACGTTTATTTTTTACTACCAACAATATAAAGATAATTATGCGGTTTCCCTAATGGCGGCATTCCTAGAGATAACCTAGATTGCCTTATTTTTGCGTTTCACTGTACTTTTAGTACATATATTTTAGTCATTAAACGTTCAAGCAAATGTTTTTTCAGTCCAAAATTTTTCATAATCAATATTTGAAATACTTTAAAGGCTTATTCATATAAATAGGTATAAGGAGCTTTTTTAACACTTCCAATTAAGTGTCAATTCTAACTGTAATTGATTTAAATTTTTGATCGATGATTATAAGTAACATGACTATCACTTTACAGAATAAATTATCATCTTCAAATAGCACACCTTAAATATAAAATATATAGATTCATAGGGGTCTTTAACATCAGGAGTAAATAAAAAAACCAGTTAGACAACCTATAATGCATCACAAAAACCATTGGCACTGAATTTAGTTAGATGTTTGAACGTTGACCCTTAATATTTATAAGATTCTGTTTTCAGACAAAAAGCAAGTCCAAAAAACACCAAAAGGCACACCTGAGAAAAATTCTAGGACCAACTCTAAGGATAGCTTGGCCGAGGACAATATAAGTCAAAGCTCTTTCGGTGGAGGTATAAAAGGAAAGCTCGCTGCACTTTTCAATAAGGAGCAAACGATAAGCGAGACAACAATAGCGAATAAGTTTAAGCAAGAAAGAGAAAGAGAGATGGAGATGCTTCAGAACAGATTCCATTATAAGGTAAGACCTGATTTCTTTTTTTCACTAAATAAATAGGACTTCCACAAGCTTTAAGCTGTCACATGTCACACCATCATATAGGCGATAGTTGAAAGACTGTAAGAACTTTTATTTTTTTCGCAAAGTTTCTGTCCCAAGTTCTAGTTTCATTTTTAGTTCTGGTTAGCTTTTACTTTAAATATTTGCCTTTTTATTAATGGATCTAATTAAGTTAATTTTATATGTTCATTAACAGCATGTACGGTTTCTTGCATTAATAACCCAAAAAAAAAACAGCCTTGTGTAATAGGGAAATGATTCATTAGATTTCATCGTACTCTTTTGTTTTGGAAAACACGCAGGTGGTTCTTAAGATTATTTATACATATATCCTTAACATATTTTATCCTTATTTATATAAGGATTTTTATTTACCTATATTATGTGCGTAAAAGCCCATGCGCCGAATTTTGTATACCTATTTGAATAATTAAAAAAATATTAACTACATTTAAGTTAAAAGATTAAACCTTATCTATACTTAATATAATATTATAAAGCTGAAGGAGTTTGTTTGTTTGGTTGAACGCGCTAATCTCAGGAACTACTCATCCGATTTGAAAAATTCTCTTTGCATTAGATAGTCCGTTAACTGATGAAGGCTATAGGCTATATATCATCCCGGAAAAATGTATGGTTCCCGTAGGATAGATTTGTTTTTGTCTAGGGACGAACCCGAAGTGAAGCGAGGGTGAGTCGCTAGTATTCTTTATAGATATATGCAAAGACAAACAGACCTATCTCTCCTCTGTCCGATTTTCTTTTTTTTTGCTTTGTAGCTATTACAAGCTTTAGGGTTATCAATATAAAATTTTTTGGAATCAGCTTTTTTTTATATTAAGGTCGAATTTCGAACACTAGACAAACACTAGTATGTCATATTTTGACGCCTAAGCTATTATAAATGTTGTTCATACTAAATACATACATGTATATACGCAAATTCAAACAATATGGTGGTACCTATTTCATAATAAATAATTTTTTTAACAAATCTTAACTCTAATTTTAAATCACTTCAATAAACTCGTCTCATATGCCTTTACACACATAGGAATGTGCACAGATAGATATATAAGTGATCCTGAAAGAGTTTTTATTCATTGAATGTGTGCTTCCTTAAAATACAAACAAAATGTGAAACTGTCGAAATTAAATAAACTAGGGAGTGAAATTCAATCATAATTATCTTTAGAAAGCCTATATGAATAGAATTTACTTACCTATATAAAAATGTAAGTGTTTCCAAAATTATTTTATTGATAACACTGATGCTCGTCAATAGCTACTACTACTAAAAAAAAAAAACGGTTGACAAACAGAGACGAAAAAGGTACTAAACTGTTTTGTCTTTGTCTATTTATACATACATGTATAAATAAAACATAATTCCCTATTAATACAATATATGTACTTATCAAATACTGAAGAGTATGTACAGAGGAACATTTCAATTTCTTCACAAACACAGCGCCCTTTTCGAGCTATTCTCGTCGCCATTCCAGAATTTCTGTCCTGTTTTGTTTTTACAGGGTTAAGTACACTTACCTTGCATTTGTGACCCGGTTTTATTCTTTTAAACAAATATGTATGTATGGTCTGCATAAAAAACGCCCTTAATTTTTTTTTAATACTAATGACATAGCTTTGCTTCGCTCGAAGTTAATTAAAGTAAAAAGAAAAACTTTTTTTATGCTTTCTGCAAACACATTTTTATGGGAAACAATAGCTTATAGCACTCAGTAGTAATGCAGCTTCCTATTAGTGAAAGAATTTTCATCGGATTTCAAAAATCGGATCAGTAGTTTCAGAGATTACTCTCTACATCCAAACTTACAAATTTTACAAGAGGTAAATAATATTAGTTTAGATGTTGATATAACTTTAAAATGTATGAATAAAGAGTGTCAGTCATACATAGATATAATTAAACTAGCTACTCACTATGGAATATTTAAACTATATATTATATTATGATATATAGTCTATAGCCTTTCTCAATAAACGGGCTATCTAATGCAAAAAGAATTTTTCTAATCGGATTAGCGCGATCAAACAATTAAACAAACAAACAAACTCTGCCTCTTTATAATATTAAGTATAGGTATGCATAGATTCTCCTTTGTAAATACATTCTAACTTTTGTCCCTATATTGTAAAATCAGATAACCCCTTACGATACAAAGTTTCGTTAGTTAAACCTACTATTGCTTAACAAATCTTGCTTTCTCACATAAATATTTGTGTTGGCCATACCATTTACTGCGGTTTGCCCTAGGTGTTGGGAATGCAACACAGTAGTCGTTAATACCCGTTAGTTGTGGTTTCAGTGATGAATGTATGCCTCTATTTGAGGATACCTCTGTATGTATAAATCTGTGTCAATTCCCATATTACGTACGTAACATACGTACGTACATCTGATTTTAGTTAATTATATCGGTATTAATATTATAAATGTCAAAGTAATTCTATCGGTCTGTATGTTGTTATCTTTTTGAGGTGAACAGATGATTCATGAAATTTGGCAACGTAGATTCAGATTGCATCCTAATAGGCGTGTAGGTTACCTTTCATCCTTGCCCGACTCAGCATACGAGTATAGCCGCTCGCAAAAACTACTAAAATATAATTGTCCTGTTAATTTATTCAATTTATACTCGCATTTGGTGCAGACAGAACTTAGTCCACTCTAAGTTTTAATTTAGGAAACTCGATGATGCTCTTTAATTTTATACGAGCATAGAACTTGCGACCTTTGACTTATAAACTATTGACACACTGACAATAAATCACACGGTTATTATCAGCATTAGCATATTTATATAAAAATAACTTAGTAATACTAAGTTATTATATAAGAAAGCCAAAAGGTATAAGAGCCCACTCTCGTTAACTAAACGTGTTAATTTTAACACTTTCTATAGAAGTTACCCTTTCCCATGTACTATTTTTGAATAAGAGAAATCTGTTTCATAATGCATAGCAATTGTACAAATTGTATTTCTTCATACAATATTGGATATTATTACAAAACGTACATTTTCACATTGATATAACGTATAGATAAATCTAAGGAAGCCTTAATCCAATACTACGTTGACATGTAGCAGCTTATTTTTTTTCCGTTTTTTTTTCCGTTTTTCCGTTTTATTTTACATAAATATATAAAATACGCTTGTAAAGTCGGCTCTAAGTTATAGACAATCAAATTTATTTTTAGACATTTTTTATTATTTTTTAAATAAAACTTAACGAATAAAATTTATTCAGTCTCTAATATTATTGAAAGAAAAATGAAATAAACATTTAGATTAATACTGATTGAAATTCCATACAAAAATGTCAAATTCACTTACATTTTTGTTTAATAATTCATCGATTTGGTTTGCAAATATTGATTTAAACTATATTTTTGTAAAAGTCATTTTTTTATTGCAAACCTTTTTTTAATATTGTGATGTTTTCAAATATTTACAGTTATTGAAGAATTTTAAAAACAAAGAAAGTTAGGCTTATTATTATTTATTACCCATACTTTTTGTAGGACTGAACACAGCTTAAATAAACAAACGGACTAAATATTTCAAAATGTTACCTATACACATTGTGTATTTATATAGTGTGTAGAGGTCTACATATTGTGTATATTTATACATATGTATATAATAGTTAAGTTATTAGTATAATATTAATAACATTAGAAAAAATATATGATTAATTTTCTTCTTTTTTTGTCTCCAGCCTCCTCCAACAGCACAAAAACCTGACCATGAATCTGATGATGACCAGAGCGAACACGAAAATGAGAAAGCACCTTTAATGGGAAGTACAACGAGCTTGTCTCAAACTAATAAGAAACCGGAGATCATTGCCAATGTACCAAAAATCGTTGAGGCGAAATCTGAGACGAAAGATAAGGAGGCTGAGCATGACAAAGTTGTTGGTGCACAACCTGTTAAACGAAGAAGTAAGTAGTTACTAATATTAAAAATGGCAAATATATTTGGTGGTTTTTTCAAATCCCTACGGATTAACGTACATATATTTCATATATTTCATATAATAATAATATTGTCCTTCTGACATCTGCACAGGAGATATTATAATGCACATTTGTGTGAACAAAAATAAATATAATACCGCTAACCTTTCAAATCTGGGCTGCTACTAGAATTTCTTAAAAGAATAACCCAATAGCTCTACTTGGCCCGTCCCGGAACTCGAATCCAGGACCTCCGGACCTCCGGAGCTTGTTCGTATATGATAGAATTTAACTTTGTAATATCATTCTTATATTTAATTCTACAAACATTAAAAAAGTTATTGTTGTTTGAACCAATATTTAATTCGACTGTAGGTAAAATGATGGGAGAGCTGGTGAACATTTTAGGGTAGGTTCTTGAGGCACTAACAGAAAATTTTGTTATTGTCCTTGATGGAACCCTAAATAAGATAATCGAGGTATGGCTGACGGGTAGTGGCACCCTAGCAACCCTTGAATTTTTTTTAAGGGAAATTTCTTTATTAAAAAAAAAATGAGGCGTTTTGAAATTTTTATATCCTTAAGAGATATAATAAACTATCCATAAAAAAAAATAATTAAAATCTAATCTCGACTTGTGAAGAAATCGTGTAACATACACTAACTAAATTGTGTAAATTATATCCAAATTTAAATACTTCATCTTTTTTTAAGTCGGTAAAAATAGACATAAGAAATATTTGTTTTTTTTTTAAATATTTGAAAAATTTGAAAGAAATCACGACACGTTTGGCTCAGTTTGTAGTGACCCTACTTGCTGTGCCAGCGGTCGCGGGTTCGAGTCCCGCTGGGGGCATTTATTTGTGTGATAAGCACGAATGTTTGTACTCCAGTCAGTGTATCAACTATCTGGTATCCATAACACAGGCCTCGTAGCTTACCATGGAACTAGACGGTGCCGTGTGTTAATGTCCTAACATATTTATATTTATTTATTGATAAAAAATTATTACTTTACAGGTTCCCAAGATTCGCCAGTAGTTTTGTCTGTATTGGAAGATGTGAAAAGGATAAAAGTTAACAGTAATTCAAAGGAAAATGGCACGATTGTGCAACAGCCAGGGCTGTATCCACACTTGTCTGATATCGAGACTGACAATTCGAATACTCAGGAGGAGTACTCAGACTGCGGTGGATCTAGGTGTGGGCACTATGCTTTAGAATGTGTTTTCTTCTTTTTATGTATTTGAAATTATTTTGTTCTTATATTTGGTAAAGATTGTTGGAACTAAGCAAAGGGTTCTCTCAGTTGGTCTAGATCTTGCCCTTAAAATAACAATATCGTGCGCCATATTGTATTTTTTTCTTTTTTAAAAGAAATTGTTGTTACTAGTATAAGTGGGGACTTATACAGGATATTTAATATTTACATTTATTTTATTTTTAATCTATATAGCTTACATTATTCTAAGTTATTCTAAATTGAACGTTAGGTGATATATACTAAGTAATATGTGGTTAACGATTTTCCTCGATAAATGTCTGCATAATTTAAATATAATAATCATAAACAGTTGTTATTTTAAATACAAAGTTTTTTAACACAGTACAATATTACTTAGGTAATTTTTGACATATATCAACAAAATACAGCTATAGTAAACTTATCTCCCATAAATATAGGTAGGTAGATACTAGATAGGTATGTTAGGTATTGCAAATGGAAATGGTTACATTGAAACCGACTTAGGTCCTGACTATAAACGATTCTAGGTCTTATATGATGAAATCAAGGCTGATATTATATGTTTGTGGATGGTATCATACAAGTATTATATATACGAAAGTTTGTATGTGTGTATGCGTGTGTGTAATGTGTATGTTTGTTTCACCTTCAAGCTAAAACGGTTGGATGGATTCGGATGAAATTTGTATTCAGCTCTTTTTGACGTCAGGCCATAGTTCACTACGCTGGCCAAGTGCGGGTTGGCGCACTTCACATGTCTTTCGAAAACTTGTTAGGTTGTCTCAGACATGCAGGTTTCCTCACGATGTTTTCCTTCACCGTAAGACAACTGGTAATCAAGTTAGAAAAGATTCGCACATGAAAATATCAGAGGTACGAGAGCTAGGATTTGAGCCCACTTCAGTCGGTTACCTAAACGAGCGCGTTACCACTGAGCTACCACTGCCTTAATGATGAAATTTATTACACAGAATATCTTTGTAATACCTGGAGTATATATAGTTAGTAAAAAAAAAAATATCAAACGGTAGTGTCGCCTATATATAATACTAGCGACTCACCCTCGCTCCGCTCGGGTTCGTCCCTGCTTACGTTTTAACGTTTAATATAAATTTCTCAGAGATGAGATATTTTTCCGCAGTAAAAAGTATTCTATATGTTGACCCGGATAATCAGCTATCGTAATACCAAATTTCATCAAAATCCCTCTAGTGGTTTTTCCGTGATGCGGTAATAGACAAACAAACAGACAAAAATTCTAATACTATAGATTCGGCCTCTGTATCGATAATAATGTCTATTTCAATAAGATTTTCCAAAAGAATATTTAATGTACAGATTCGGCTTAGTTACAATTTTATTATAGGTATAGATTATAATAGAAAACGCACCTACGACGCGTTCGAGCGAGACGAAAGTAAATCCCTAGTAATCAATATGTTATGCATATCAATGTCAATTTGAAAAAAAAAACACAGTGCCTAAGGATGATTGACTTAGTTTATGCATGGTTAGTATTGTATGGAATTGTTTAGTGCTTTTTTTTTAATGTTGTGTTTGACGTTTATAGTTTTTTTTGAACGAGTACAGATTAAATAGCAGAATACACAGAATGACATACCTACTTACATATGTGTTTGTAAAGTGTTTTTTAGATAGAGATAGAATAATCCATTATACCATATCTAAAGTTTAAAATAGTTGAAACTAGGTCTTCTAGATTCATAGATATCGATTGAGGTTAATCACTCAGATCTCATACTTAACATTAAAACATAAATACTTTAGAAACCTACGTTTATCCTTATTGCGACGTGACTCATAAGGAAATATATACAAAGTTATAGCTTCGTATGAAAAAATTACTTGTATTTAAAAACTTTGTGTGATTAATATCAGCGTGTTAGAACCTATGACAATGGAATCGATAGGAAACACTCTAACCACAATGCCATAGGGGTTTTTTATGGTTAGGATAACTTTTACTAAACAATTTTCTAAGCATATTTCTGCTATATTGATATAATATTCCATATCTTCCACCTACTTAATATAGTATATAAGAAATCTTGTTAAGTAACTTATTTAGTATGTAGAAATTGCTATTGCAAAATTTTTTTTTGATAGAACGATGAAGTTGCAGATTTTTGTATGATCCTAATTATTATTTTTGGTTATGTCATTCTTCTAATATTAGGCCCTCACCGATTCCGCTGAGTTATAACTGTGTTTATATCACAGATGGAAGTTGTTATTAAAATTTAGACTATAGTTCAGGCTTGTTTATCTTTCAAGTAAATCAAATAATTACAAAAAAAACGTTTACTTTCAACGAGAGAGACCAAAAATCAATGTAATATACTTTCTCATTCTTACAATTTTTTTTTATATTGGATATAAGTACATTTGTTTTTACTTTTTAGTGGCGTATAAATAACCAGTGCAAAACCAATGGTCTACAAAAATCTGCTTTATAACATAGTCAATAAGGACTAAAACTATACTTATCAATTATTAATATTATATAAGACTGTAATGTTGCCTGTTAGTTTAGATGTTTTGTACATAAGATTACTAGCTAGGTACTTAATGTATAGACTGCTTCTAACGGAAATAACATAATTATTACAATTTTACATAAACATTTCCTGTTTGTAAATCAAGTCAATTGAGTGTCCCTAATTATTTTAATATAATGGTAGAAATATTTACTGCTCTTTCGAAATTTGAGTAGGTATTTGATGTTTTGTCACTTTATGACTTTAGTGGAAATTCCTGAGTAAATTTAGATATTGTTTGAGTACTCTTTGAAAAATTTAACCTGTTGAGGATCGCGGGCATAACGGTGTGCCAGTTAACAATTAATTTCTTAGGAATTATCCAGGAGGCGTTAAAATGAATCTCCGTAAAATTAAAAAGTATTTGCGGTATGACATACGAGCAGGTTACCAAATTTTCTTTATATTTTCTAATAGAAAATTTAAATAGTAGACTCGCCGAATAGCACAAATTTACTAAACTTGTTATGTTTTAATTAAATCATACCATACATATATATCTTAAATATAGTTCTTGGTAAAGCATAACCTTTTTAGAAATTGATTAAAAAAAAACAATAAACAGAGTAACTTTAAATGGGTCACTCAAATTATTATGCCAGATATTGTTGCTTTTGCGTTTTGAAAAAAGTTAAAACAACACGACTTTTGGAGTTTTGCATAAATTGTTTTAAAATCTTTGAATATAGGATTATTTCCGTTATATGAAAATATATACGAAAAAATCTATCATGCTTGCTGACTTGATTTTGAGAATTTTTAATGGATCAGCCTGTATACTATTTAGTATAAACACGTAGTAATATACATTATTAACTTAATCTTCTTAAAAGCCTCTACTCGACATTTTAATATACATTTATAGATTGTATTCAGCCCTTTTTAACGTCCCACTGCTGGGCGCGGGCCTCCCTTCAGTACGAGGGGAATCAGGCCTTAGTCCATCACGCTGGCCAAGTGCGGATTGGCGGAAACATTTATAGATTAAGAATAATATTTATTTTTGTCAATATGAACTTATTCATATTTTGACGCGTTTTCATTGTTTTTGTGCCAAATATACAAAAATGCCATAAATTTCAACGCAATTTCTTGATGTATACGACGATTTGGTAGTAATATAATAATTTATTATGTCGTAGAATAACCCTTTAACAAAAAAAATTCTTTTCCAGGTTATATTTTAAGTTATTGTCTGTGATAATAGAAAAGTTTTCTATCAGATTTTGTAATAATAAACTATTGAAAATAAAATGTATTTCATTCTCACAATGCTGTTTACATTTCCAGGGTTCTTAGTGTGCAATGGATTGGTTGAATTTATTAAAGTATTACGTTCATTTCGCCTTATGTTTTCTATATGACTCGCCTTCGCTATATTGTGAGTTTAACTTAAGTTAAAAACCTTTTAGTAACTAACTCATAGTATAATTTCCATAGGAATCGCCGTTATCGTTATTAAAAAAATGTCGGAAATTAGTCGGTCTGTTGTTGTGTCAAAGTAGGACAGCCTAACAGACAATTTAGCTATATTTAATTATTTTTATACGTAAGTATATGAGACATGTATTATATAGACAGAAAATTCATATAATAGCAAAATGATATTGATGTCTTGGCCGATTTCGACTAGGGACGTTATGGATATGAAATTTCGGATCTTGATATATATATATATATTGGCTTATGTTTGCGTAAATGAAACGCTGATTCTTGCTGTTTCCTTATTTGAATTATTTTGAATTAAAATACTTAAAAATTAGATAAAACAATATTAAGAAATAAATAATGCAGGGAATTTGACATATGAAGTAATTTTTTTTTACTAAAATTTAAAATAATTTTTTGAACTTTTTCCTGCTTCTAATTACCATATAAGTACCAAATAACATTTTTTTTAACAACTTGATTCTGATGAAAATTGATTGTTGTTAAATATATATTGTATTTTCTGGTATTAAATAAAAAAAAAACTGATTTTACATTTGATGAAACAGTCATTTGGAAACCATAAGTATGACAAATGAAGACCTCTTAATGATGACGAAATCTGGTGCAATAGTGTAGATATGGCGTCAGAGGAAAATAAGCTACTAGTAAGTGGCTATCGTTAAATCATTATATATCATTAGGTATAATTTATAAAAAATGTAGCAGTTTTGATGTTAGGACTTGACATACATACATATACATTATACATTACTAGTGACTCACCCACGCTCTGTTCGGGTTCGTTCCTATATTTTAAGATTAGTATAGATTTCTCAGAGATATTTTCCCGCAGTAAAAAGTATCCTATATGTTGACCCGGATAACCAGCTATCATCATACGAAATTTCATCAAAATCCCTCCAGTAGTTTTTCCGTGATGCGGTCACAGACAGACAGACAAAAATTCAAAAAACTATAGATTCGGCCTCTGTATCCATAATATTGTCTATTTCAATAAGATTTTTAAAAAAATATTTAATGTACAGATTCGGTTTAGTTACAATTTTATTATATGTATAGATAGGGTAACATATTAGTTTTGGTAACAAAATCGGCAAATCAAAATTGCAACCTTTGCTTAGAAGTATGTATTTAGATTGAATACCTAATGATCGTGACCAATGAAAAATGAAAAGCTCGATTGAAACTCAGTTTATTTTTAAAACAAACTGTTAATGTATGGAACATTTAATCGATACCCGTTTTTCTAAACACGAATCGTTTTTAACATTTTTAAAATAATGTGTTAACAAAAATACAAACACATCGTTGATATCGCTTTTATAATATATCTAAAATATACCAGTGAAATTAATAAAAAATACTGTAAAAATTCTAGCCGTTAAATACTGTTATCTATATAAGTTAATTTTATTTTTTTTTGCTAACGATACAATGCATAGTGTCAATGACTCTGGTTAGTGAAAGGGGTGAAAAATGTTTTCTACCACTAAAAATATTTATGACATCTTTGTTAGACAAAATGCATCACGCAACCACTTTACGTTACAAGGAGAAGTATGTTGAGATAATTAAGAATTTATAATGAGTTTATTGTTAAACTACGCTAAGACACCACACCTTTGAACTCGACAATCATTGAAAAAGTTAACATGCGTTCTTATCTATACATATATAGTAATAAAATCGTTGTTTGTGTCTGTTTGTTTTTCCGCTTACTTCTTCTAAACCATGCAACGGATTATACGGTTTTCACTAATAGGAAGAGCAATAAACGAAGGTTTGTGTATATAATCGTGTAAAAATATTTTTTACAAAATGGCCGAGCCTAGACGATGTTTTGTCAAAAAAACTGTTTTCGTATGATTAGATACATGTCTAACGCAGGCTTCATACACTCACAATAACTATTTCATCTGTATAAAACCTACAGAGTGAGGTTAAGTCGCTAGTCTATATAAGTATATATAAAATATTAAAAAATGTTAGTCTGTTCATATCAAGTGGAAATTGACATAATATCTTCTTAGATTTACGCAAATACTTGACATTTTAAATAAAACGGAGAGACTCTCCTATGTCTATGATCGCTATTTAAGCATTCGGCAACCAAAAATCTATATAAATCAGCGAAAAAATCCGAAAAGATAGTTTATTTTTATTTAAATTGTCTTACCTAGCGACGATAAATATCACGAATGGTGTATCTAAAATAACGATGGATAATAGATATAGATTTTTGGCATTCAGTTCATTTGCTAATGGACCTAAAGTATTATTTATTAGAATTAAAATATTAGCTGTTTGTTTTTTATTACAAAACTAGCGACTCAACCTCGCTTCGCTCGGGTTCGTCCCTAACCGATTTTTTAGGTTGACATAACTTTTTTATTTATAAACCGATTAAAATAAAACAAAAACCAAATGTTAAGTGAAGCTTACCATAATACATTAGTGAAAACTGCATCCAAATCGGTTGAGCCGTTTCTGAAATTAGAGCGCACAAACACACAGACAAACAGACAAAATTTCTAAAAATCATTGTTTTGGGTTCTATTGCATTAATAAGACCCCCAATTATAGTTTTTCTCAAATATCTTCTATGTACAGACAGCGATCAGTTACACTTATTATATATAAGATGCTATTACGTTCAAGGATACGGTTAGAACGAAGAACGTCGTGGTTAAAACGGTATACGGCTTTACGGTTACCACACAAGGTAGCACTTCAGACATGGAAAACATATCCTTTATATAATATTGGCTTTTCGCTCGTAGCGCATTACAATGTTGATCTGTAAGAGAATAGTATGGTGAAGGCTATTTGATTGATTTAAATAGATATATAACACAAATGTATATTAAATAATTATAAGTGAAATAGAAGGACACTACTCCGATTCTGCCGCTGAATCAAAATGACTTCTATTGGGCAAAACTAGCCCTCTTATCACAGCTAGAAGTCATATGCATTGTCTTTTAAGAAATATTTGGGTTTTTTTATAGAAATATATTCATAGAATCATAATAAAGTCATTGTAAATGCGAATATATATGTGTGATGGTACTTGATTGCTGATTTACTCTGAAACGGCTACACGAACTTGGATGAGTACACATACAGAATATGACTTGGATTTAGACAGGCTGTTAGGTATCTAGATAGATCCGAGCTAGGCGATGTTAAGGCGCTTATAATAATGTAATATTCGCAAAAAACGCAAGCACATTGTAGGACGTAATATTATTATTAATACTCTTTATTGTACACGCACAAAAGTAAGAAAAATCGATTTAGGACTATGTACAAGAAACGGCCTTATCGCTAAAACAGCGATCTCTTACAGACATCCTTAAGGTGGATTTGGCAAACTGTAAGAGGAAAGGGGTGTGAATAATATAGTTTTTAGATAAACAAAGAGAATAATTCATTTGAAAAAATAGTATAGCAGTAGGTACAGTTGCGGTGACGGACATAGTACGAGTATGGTAGTATGTTAGCTGAGTTTCTTAATATTACTAAGTTTTATTGAAGTTGAATGTTTTTTACTTAATTACTACAGTAATATAAGCTTTCCGCTTTAATTTAACTTGTATCCAATTAATTATCTATCAAAAAATAATCTTATTATATTATATAAAAGGCAAAAGTGATTGACTGATGTTTCAACGCACAGGCCAAACCCTTAAGGCTAGCAAATTGAAATTTTGCACACGTATTCCTCTTATGACGTAGGCATCCACTAAGGAAGAATTTTTCAAAATTGAACCCCCAAGGGGGTCAAGTAGGGGATAAAAGTTTGTATGAAACCCTATTCCTTGGACATATTTGCATAAAATTTCGTATTTTTCGTAGTTTGATCGGGAGCGAAGCTGCGAGTTCTGCTAGTTTATTATAAATTTTCTAACAGAAGTAAGGGTGAAATACTAGTGCTATGTCGCTACTACTATACGTAAAAAATCTGAACGCACACTGAGAACCCATTGTAAAACTGCATTGTATGGAGAATGATTTAATATTGTTATATTCCACGATGGTAAAACATTGATTACTTGCAGTGTAATAAAATTTTATATATTTTTATTTTTAGTACTGAAGACATACCGGAAAAATTGAATAAATCTGAAAATTGGGCGGAGACTTCATTTGGAAGGGAGGTTATGAATGTAAGTTTAGTTATTATTTTCTCTCTAGTAATTTTTGACCTATTAAAAAAAAGAGGAGGTGTTTTATTAGGTTTTTTTTTGTATGTTAAGTCTTGCATTCATGATTTGGAAATCATCTTGTTGGTATTTCAAAATTCAAATTCTGTACCTAAATAAAAAATAAAAAAAAATCATTTAAGTGTACAATTATAACTTCAAAAGTGATTTTGAAGTTTGTATACCTACCTTTTTGATGTAACCTTATTTTAAAGATTCCCTAAATATTTTAATTATCTATAAGTAATACTTTTATAATGCTTTCTATAACATTAGTCTCTCCCATGACCATAATTGCTAAAAACTAATCCGCGAAATAATCTAAAAAGATAGTTTTATTTGAAACTAGCGACTTACCCCCGCTTCGCTCGGGTGCGTCCCTAGGTACAAATAAAAGTAGCCTAAGTTACTCCTTATAATATTAGCTATCTGCCAGTAAAAGTCCCGTTAAAATGGGTCCAGCTGATTAGCCGTAACAAGCAGACAGACAGACTGACAAAAATTTAAAAATTGTGTTTTTCTTTTAAGTACCTTATATAATTCCATATGCATTTAGTATAAAGCTGTTATTTTGACATTACAAACAGACGCTTTAATTTTATTTATCTGTATAGATGTATATAAGTAATTAAAACATGTGTTTTTAACGCGAAAAGTACATTAAGTCATGTTAATTTGCTAAGCTAAACTATCGTGTTCTTGAGTGAAATTCTTCCTTCCTTTCTGTTGTAGGTGGTTAAAAAAAATAATACAAGCTACAAGAAAGCAGTACAAAGTGACTCAGACGAATCAGGCAGTGCATGTGACAGTGAACTAGATGAACTATTGGATGAGGCTTTAGAAGAGGAAGGTCCGACGCCGCCCAAAGTTAATAAGGTGAATGAGGTAACAGTCTATATAAGATATACACTCGATATGTTTTTTGTTTTTTTTTTTTTGTAAGTAAAACTTCTTTACGCATGCTTGACTTGGGAAGTGAGCTGGTGCATGCGTGACGAGAGCGTTACGAAAAGTGTGATCGGGCAAGGCGAAAGTTTGTTGCCATGATAACCGTCGTTATTGTCTAACAAATGATATATAATATTATATTCTTTCCTTAAATGATATTCTATAAATATATGATTGTGATATGCCTAATATGCATTATTTTTAGTATCTCACCTATCCTAATTATTTAAAACATAAATTGAATTTCATAAAGAGTACCGATAACCTACAGAAGTTGTACTTCTTGCGTGTGTACACATTCATACACGCACTCTTTAATTTTATATTTTTATTTTGTACCATGTTGTCAATATTTTCAATCCAAAATAGAAAAATAAATAAATCAAGCTAAGTGTGTTGGATTTTTTTTATTAAGAGATTCCCAGCAGCAGCTTAACGCTATATAATACAAACTGATATGTATTTTATTGTCATTCAGTATTGAAATATACGAAAAATAATTAAAAAAGGGCGTTCTAATATAATGGCCAAACATAATAACACTGCAAAAGCCTTTAAGCAAAATCGAATTTTATACACTTGGCCATAATATTAGCACGCTTACAGCACGGCAGCCTTTCGTCATCGAGTTTCGTGTACCAGGATAAGGCGTTCAAGTCTCCGCTGAAGAGCCAAGGGTCTTCCAGGCCTGACAAGGGCAACGAACTGGTGCACAGCGTTAGCTTCTACAGACGTATGCAAGCTGTGAGTTATTGTATTATATAGCTTTTTTTTGTTTGGGTGATTGGCAATTTTAAAGGGATATTTACTGTTTTTTTTTCTTACTATAAATATGAAGGTTTTTGCAGTAGTGTCGAAATTGGGAGACCGCAAATAGTAATAAAAAAAGCCCTTTTTTAGATTTACATGAATATTTGATATTTTAATATTTTTTTTCATAATTTTATTTACGAGTAAGTTGTAAATAACGATGTAAAAATGTATTTATAATAAGGTAAAAATTGTATTTATATTCCCACAGTCATCAAACCCGACAACCCCCCTGCGTGTAATACGCCATACGTCGCCGGAACGAGAAGTGCCCCCCACCCCCGAACCCACCACAAGCGTGACCACCGTCCGTCAGCGCATCAAGGAGTTGCAGAACGAGATATCTAAACAGCAGACTGTTATATCACAGGTAAGGAGTTACTGTAGTCAACTAATCCACACATTCACTATTATATTACAGTCTACTTAAGACGTACAACGAACTCGTCTGGACAGGACAATGGTGGGTGGAGGGGGAGATGTGGAAAGGCTCATCCGATTGTCTAAGTACTGTTATATGATAATCGGGAGACTGCTTTAGGGTTGACAAGTTTAATTTGCCACGAGATGGTAATACACTTTTTCTTACACAGCTACACTTACACTTTTCAGCTTTTACTTTGAAACCGTTTACCGGGAAAATTGATATTTTTTGAGAACCCTTGCAGGACTTGACTTGAGTGGCGGAATTTCTGTTAAAATAAATCATTAATATAATCTATACTAATATTATAAAGAGGTAAATTTTGTGAGTTTGTGAATTTGCGAGTTCTCTATATCTACTGAACCTATTTAGATGAAAATTGGTAAGAAGATAGTTTGAGACCCTGGGAAGGACATAGGATACTTTTTGTCTCGGAAATCATCCCTCAAGGGGGTGAAAATAGGGATGAAAGTTTGTACGGGGAATCAAAATAGGGACGAACCCGAGCGAAGCGAGGGTGAGTCGCTAGTAACTAATAAACGAATAGTGGTTAAAATTAAGATCAAAAGCAACCTAAGTGGTATAACATTGTAATTGTTTAACATTAAACAATTATAAGTCACTACATGCCATTTACTTACTAATCCTGAGTAACCACAACTCGTTCTGTCCACAGGCTAGCCAAGCTTTGAACCTATGTGCTGCTACTATAGAGTTCAGCGGATCTACGGAGCAAGCAGAAGGAGAAAGACTGCTGTTATTGGCAAGTAAGTATAGATATAATATGTGGAGTGTTGTTCTATTACGACCATTTTAATCTGATAGCTGATAATGATTACTCAAATAATTTGTACTAGTTTTTTCCGTAATATAATTTACATAGTTTTATATAATGGTTAAATTACGTTTATAGGAATTTAGAAATAATCGAAAATATCTGATTAGGTATCTATTCTAAATGAAAACCCGTGTTTAGTTATTTTTTACTTTTCAGTGCCTGGAAGTCGGTTTTTTTAAAGTTTTTATAAAAATTAAATAGATTCTTACAAGCGTGATTTCTTTATGATGGAATAATTATTACTTTTTAAGTTATTTTGAAATTATAAAAATATTTATACTAACTAGCGACATACTATTCGCGTCTCTAGCTGCCTAACAGTAGCCTATGTGTAACTTCAGCTCATAATCCATCTGTACACTAAATTTCTTCGAAGACTTCCATCTCTTTCACACGCTCACATACAAACGCACAAACTTTCTCATTTACAATACTAAGTATCTGGGTTACTAAGCTTCGCTCGGAGTTCTTTTTTGTTTATATTATTTTTTAAATAATAAAAAAAAAACTTAAAACTTGAATAAATACAAAAAGAAAAAAACAAAAACTTTTTATCCGATCGGGATTCGAACACGGACACCTGTGATTGTCAATCTTGCACCTGGGCCGCTAGACCACGATGCTTATACCCGAGCGTAAGAAATTATCGACTATATTTTGCGTGGAGTAATCCAAATGAAAACTTACCCAGACATAAGAATAATTTACATCGATTTTTCGCCCCCGAAAACCTCCACATACCAAAGAGCATGGCGGGATAAGCATGGGGTAGCGGCCCCAGCGGCAATTTCAACTGCCAATTTTTTTGTACGATGGTCTTACGGAGTACAACTTACCTGTAAAATATTATTTAAAAATATGCATTAGTTTTCGAGAAAATCAAAAAAATATTTTTTTTTGAAAAATAATTTTTTTTCGTCAATAGTTATGAATACATCAATGTCCATGATATATGTTGTACATAACTCAGAGAGACAACATATCATGATATTTATGTCAAAAAATCTCGAGATAATAGTAAAAAAAAATTTTTTTGAAATTTTTGAAAAATTAATTTCATGCTTTCTAAGCCTGATACACCTACGAAATTTTCACTAAAAAACACCTTGATCATAACCTACAACATATATTTGGGTCCAAATTTTTACGTGGGTGGAAGGGTGATTTCTTTTTTTGTAACCAAGTGTCACCTGTAGGTGACAGTTGTTTATAAATTTTTTTTAGACCACATTGCATTTTTCTTTTTCATATAATTTCTTTATTGATGCAAAGCCAATAAGTAATAGTATATAATTTAAATTTCTGGAAACAGTGAGAATACGTTATCTGTCAAAGTTATTCAGTTGTTTCGCGCGTAATTGGAGTTTTCTTACTTTGAATATAACTTGAGAAAAATATGCGCAGACCGTAAATATTGTCTTTTTTCCTATTGTATTTCATAAATAAATATCTAAAGTATAATTTAAATGTATCTTTAGATAAAAATAATATACACCATGATTACTACAATAACCAAAATATGAGTGTTGTAACTACTTCTTATACTACTTATTACAATTCAATGTACTTGGTGTTTGCACGGATTTTGTTTACTGTCAGCCTTATTGCTCTCTGTGGGAATGATCTTATGCCTTACATATTGATCTTGGATGAGATTTCCGAGGAGTTGCACGCTGGAGGGGATCCAGGCGACATTATTTTGTTTCCTTCGGATGACGGTGTGGTAACCGATGAAGGTAGTGAAGATGAAAATGAGGCTAACATTCTGTATCTGCCTAGGGTAGGGAAGGGTGATTTCTTTTTTTTTTTAATTGGAAAACAAAAAGGTCAGTAAGAAAAAAAACATATAAAAATTAAAAAAGAATCTATCAATACATGTATGTGAACTATTTTTTTTTTCAATGACTATAGAAATTTTTTCTCATTTAGACAATAATTAAATAACAAAAATCACTTTTTTATTGATTTTTTTTTTGTTTAACAAAATAATTCAACGAGAGTTCTTAACGTCATTATTTTCGTATTACTTACGCGAATTCTTAAGTTTTTACACAGTGTTTTAGAATTTAATGATTATAAACACATACGATAAAAATCAATAATTTCAAAATATGCATTTTATGGTACAAGTACAAAGTGAACCCAATGTCAAGTGCTAAAGAAGAATGCGTAACGATCATCTTGAGTGGATTATTCATATCTAGTATACGTACTATTAAATTTTTTTTAACGTGTCGAGACAGGATTAAACATTAGTTTTTTTAAAAGAATTTTTATTTATTTAGCTTTGTAAAGTATTCGCGAACTTTTTCGAAATGATCGTGTGATGATAATGAAGTACTGTACATAAAGATGAAGATATTGCTGAATCTCGAAAAATCTGTTTCGTCGCATACTGGAAGCTACTGGCTCATTGTGGGTATCATTCTTTACTTTGCAGATCATTATCATACATTTATCATCACACACTAATTTCATCGGTTGTTACATGTAGAGTGTGATTTCCCTGTAAAGCGTACAAATTGCTCGTATCAGCTATAAACTTTATATTTTCGTCACTATAGAGCGATTGGAAACATTTAACGGCCGTCATGTCTTCCTGTAAGTTTACAAAGACTTCTTCATCACAGTCTCCTTTACCGCAAGCAGTAAACGAAGTGTTAGAGTACCGTTTTGTTATGGTATTTTCATTTTTTCTTCTTCAACTTCATCATTTTCTTCCTCCTCTTGATAGAGAAAATTTTCCCTAGAGACAGAAGGTTTACTTTGTACTTCTACTTGAGACCGAAGCATGCGACTAGGCAGATACAGAACGTTAGCTTCGTCATCCGGAGGAAACAAAATAATGTCACCTGGATCCTCCCCAGCGTGCAATTCCTTGGAAATCTCATCCAAGGTCAATATGTAAGGCATAAGATCATCCCCACAAAGAGCAATAAGGCTGACAGTAAACAAAATCCGTGCAAACACCAAGTACATTGAATTGTAATAAGTAGTATAAGAAGTAGTTACAACACTCATATTTTGGTTATTGTAGTAATCATGGTGTATATTATTTTTATCTAAAGATACATTTAAATTATACTTTAGATATTTATTTATGAAATACAATAGGAAAAAAAAACAATATTTACGGTCTGCGCATATTTTTCTCAAGTTATATTCAAAGTAAGAAAACTCCAATTACGCGCGAAACAACTGAATAACTTTGACAGATAACGTATTCTCACTGTTTCCAGAAATTTAAATTATATACTATTACTTATTGGCTTTGCATCAATAAAGAAATTATATGAAAAAGAAAAATGCAATGTGGTCTAAAAAAAATTTATAAACAACTGTCACCTACAGGTGACACTTGGTTACAAAAAAAGAAATCACCCTTCCACCCACGTAAAAATTTGGACCCAAATATATGTTGTAGGTTATGATCAAGGTGTTTTTTAGTGAAAATTTCGTAGGTGTATCAGGCTTAGAAAGCATGAAATTAATTTTTCAAAAATTTCAAAAAAATTTTTTTTTACTATTATCTCGAGATTTTTTGACATAAATATCATGATATGTTGTCTCTCTGAGTTATGTACAACATATATCATGGACATTGATGTATTCATAACTATTGACGAAAAAAAATTATTTTTCAAAAAAAATATTTTTTTGATTTTCTCGAAAACTAATGCATATTTTTAAATAATATTTTACAGGTAAGTTGTACTCCGTAAGACCATCGTACAAAAAAATTTGAGTTGAAATTGCCGCTGGGGCCGCTACCCCATGCTTATCCCGCCATGCTCTTTCAGGGAAATCGTTAGAGCCGTTTTCGAGATCGCTGGTAGAAATAAATATACAAGAATTGCTCGTTTAAATATATTAGATAACTAACCCTAACCAAATCACAAAGTTTCATCGTTGAATGTCCAGCTCACCGCCGCCAGGCCTGCTTGCACGAGGTGCAGAGGCTGCAGGTGGAGGGCGCGGGCGCCGCCGCCACGGCCGGCATGGCCACGCTGCACATGCACAGCCTCAGGGTTCCCCTGCGGAGGGAGTACGTTAGACAGTTGAATGCTGGTGAGTTGACGTAACCTTACTGGTACACAGTGTTACCGCTGGTAATATAGTGTTACTGGTGGTTATATAGTGTTACTGCGGGTTGTTAACCTCTTAAGACCTAAATTAAAATTAAACAAGTAGGTAAGTATTTCATGCGCTTTTTGAGTTCATTTAGGTTAAAATAAAATTCATGATTTGTTTTTAAATTTTTTATTTTACTAAAAAGTTAAAAAAAAAATTGGTACACATATGTGCACTTAGGGTTTCAAGGACCAAAGTGTATGTTAGTGTGATAATTCTCAAAACAATTATTCTTCAAAACACACAAGTACATGTTACATTTTACACACATGGTGCGGCAGCGTGAGGAACATCTCGGTTGTCTACATTTAGACGCGAACTTAGACTCTACGTAACGCGGTAGGTGCCCCACATTGTCTAAACTTCTGGTATCGGTTGTGATATGACCGGCCGATGTTTCTTTGCAGGAGGTCTAGTGCAGATCTCTCCTCTTTCAGTAGGGCTGGGACTGGGTATACTTGTGGAGCTGGAGTCGCGGCTGGGTCTTGAAGAGGTGCCAGGGCCTACGAAATGAGGATAAATTCGCCCACCATCATATTTTATCATCGCCTTGGCTAAATTGATCCTATATTGCAGTAATCCAAGCTTATCCTTGGGCGGAATTTCTTCTTCCGTGCAGCAGCGTGTGTACATTATCCAGCAGTTCACGGCTACTAAATCTAAAAAATGACAGAAGGCGCGCACCGTCCATTTCTTCGTTCGCATCGCGCTCCGATATTACGCTATCAATCTGTCGCACAAATCTATCCCGCCCATACAGGTGTTATAATTTTTTATAACAGCTGGTTCATTGACATCAATCTTCCGTTTCTGGACTTTGCACCAACGCTTGCACGTACCTGCAGGCGCACTCCCTATACATGTAGAGAGCATTGTTACAGCTTTTGTATCCTTCCATTTTAGAATACATATATTATCGTCACTTCTTACTTTTTCATCCCATTCACCTCTTGCTAATTGCTTATCTGTCTTCAATTTACTTGCAACTGTTCCAATTCTATTTGTCATAACTGTCCTTGTTAGATAGATCTTTTTGTCGCTTTGATTTAAATGCTCAGCCAGTTTCAGACTCGTGAAAAATCGATCGGTGTACAGAACACAATTGCTGTCAATCGTGCGGCAAAGAGTTTGTACAATACCGGCACCCAGTCCAAGATTTTGCATAACTTTTTGAGGAACAGTATCCTTACCAACATAAATCTCAAAGTCAAGTACCAGGCCATCCCGAGCAGCCAGCACAAAGTTTTTGAGGCCAAGTGGATTTGGTGGTGGTTTAGACGGCACGTATTGACGGTACTCGCAACGCCCGGAAAAGGGGATCATTTGCTCATCTATCGACATATGTTTGGACCGTGGTAATGTATGACATTTTTTCAGGATAGGCTCTATGACAGGTCGTATTTTCCATAATTTATCAAAGCTATTGGGATGGTCTGCATTTGCAAAGTGAATAAAATTGCGAAGCTCAAAAAATCTATCCCGGGTCATCGCATCTCTAATAACCGGCACGCATAGATCTCTATTCCAGTAAAGCTTACCCTGAGGATATTTCAGAGTACCCATCATCAATAGTATACCGGTGAAACGAATCAATTCAATAGAATTAGTATTAACTGACCGAAGATCACGCTTTTGTGCCGAATACAAATTAGTTTGCTCGGCCACTAAGTCCCAAAAATCTTGCTCCATATATTCGAAAAAAGAGTACAGTGTATTTATGGCTGAAGTGCCCTGGGAAATTAATTCGTCATCCGCTACATCTGGACCTCGGCAAGACATCTCTTTTATACGCCAAAACAACCGTGATGTACTTTGAACCACCTCTTCCGTTTGTTGTTCAGACGGCCCCTCCTCTTCAACTTCCTCAGATTCCTCTGGCTGCTGAAGATCTCGAAGGACTTCTGGAGGCAAATGCACGTCGTCGTCATCATTTTCTGAGAAGTCAATATCGCTATCATTCAACAATTTCTCTATTTGTTCGTCATTTAACTCCATTCTGAAACATAAAAAAAAAACAATATTAGATACTGAGGTACACATATGTGTAAGAGAAAATATCGAAGTAATACTAGTACAAAAAACAAAAATAAATTGAAACTTACCTTTTCACACGTTGCTCCAGATATTCGATAATAGAAATACACCAAACTTTCGTTATAAACTTCGTAATAAAATTTTTAAATAATTTTACAATAAAAAAAGCGGAGGCGATTGAAAAAAAATTCTAACTGTTAAATTCAAACAAAAAATGTCAAAGTTCATCTCGTCCGCATACGCCATCTATGGTATTTGTGTAAAGCACAATAGATTTAAAAATATGTTTTAGTGTTCGTTGAAGTCAATAGATGTCGTTACATACCAGTTTTTCCGTAATAAATTAAGGTGCACATATGTGTACCTGTGGTCTTAAGAGGCTAAAGATGCTACTGGTTATACAGCTGGAAGAAATAATTGGGATGTGGAAGAAAAAAGAACTTAAATATTGAAGTTATCAACATTTATTCAAAGGAAACATTTTTTAATTTTCTATTTAAAGAAATAATAATAAGTACATTTTTTTTAAATAAACGCAGTTATTATTATTTTTTAAAATAAAGTTTTTTTTAGTATATCTTGATAACTTCAATATTTATAGTATTTTTCTTCCATGTCCCATCGATTTGTTCCATGTATAGTGTTACTGCTGGTTACTAGCGAGACCCGTTCTTAAATATCATAACATGCAAGTCATTTTTTTTTTCGTTTTCTAATATCTCCTGAATTATATTACCAAATTACATACTGCAAATGATAAATTTTATATAGTTTACGTAATATCTGTATTATTGTTTGTTTAAATACGTTTTGAAGTATGACCATTGGATACTTATGCGGTATTAAACCGTATTATCTCTTATTGTTAAGTAGAAATGGTCTAAAAAAAATTTACCATGACGTATCTTATAAATGTATGTATGTATTCAGCCCTTTTTAACGTCCCACTGCTGGGCATGGGCCTCCCTTCAGTACTAGGGGGATGAGGCCATAGTCCACATGTCTTTCAAAAACTTGCTAGGTTTTCTCAAACATGCAGGTTTCCTCACGATGTTTTCCTTCACCGTAATTATATTTTATATTTTATAAATATAGTTTTATAATTATTATTTCGCCAACAGATGGCGCAGTAGGTCACCATGCGGTATGCCTTCTCAAGTGCCGCGACCGGGTTCTCGCCACCAGTATGCAATTGACCAAACCGACCGCGCCTCTGCACTTCCCAGACGAGATACGTATGGACGGACTGACTAGCGATTTTAAGGTATTATTTATATGTGGTATACTATATTATATGGTACGTTTTAACGGTTAGTATGAAATACAAATCTTTGAATTTCTCGGCTTTTCTGTACTATAATATGCATGTATTATATATACATATAAATGTTCCTCTTGGATCACTCT
This sequence comes from Fabriciana adippe, assembly GCA_905404265.1. Lineage (NCBI taxonomy): Eukaryota > Metazoa > Arthropoda > Insecta > Lepidoptera > Nymphalidae > Fabriciana > Fabriciana adippe. The sequence continues at coordinate 4,204,891 of FR990005.1, read as the reverse complement.
ATCTATTAAAAAAAACCGCATCAAAATCCGTTGCGTAGTTTTAAAGATCTAAGCATACATAGGGACAGACAGCGGGAAGCGACTTTGTTTTATATTATGTAGTGATACGATTAAAAATGTATATTAGAGTCCTTAGGTATATACACTAGCCCTTTTTTGTGGCTTACATCTTATTATTGAAAAATAACAGATTTTAGACCGTTTAGACGTTGAAATTCCATAAAATCTTACTTAGCATTGCAATTGCAAACAATTTTGTAGCTTGTACCTATATATTTAGGGTCTCTGCCCACTACACCGTCTCATACCATGACCGTGCTATGAACGTATCCGGCACGGAAACGAGCACGGCACGGACTACTATGCCCACTAGACCGAATCAACAGCGTATCATGCCCGTACATAACGGTTATAGTGACCGTAGCATCCGCGTATCAACCGCGTATCAACCGGCAAAATATTCTCGCCGACAATTGTTGACGCTCCGTGCACGGCACGCGACGGTGCCGGTCGGTGACGGAACGGTCTAGTGGGCAGAGTCTCATACATTTCAATACAAAGAATATTTTTTTGCCTGACACGCTCCTAGCACGATCATGGTATGAGACGGGGTAGTGGGCAGACTCCTTTACACGAACTAAAATTTTATGGCGAAGTCTTATTTTTCATTCGGCTGGTTGCTTTTTGATATATGTACCTATGCATGAGTGTTTAGAGACTAAAAATAGTATAATATATGAAACTCATCAACAGCAAAAAAGAAAGATAAACCGATTATTCGACATTCGATAATTGACAGAAAATAATTACAAAATTTTAAATAATATGGTACTTTATAAGGTCTATTCACTTTCCAGGTGACAGTAGAGATCTATCTCTTGCAAGCTTCCAAGGAGGTTCTGCCGCATGACGTTAAATATCACATCTCTAACAAAAAGGTATACAGTTTTTTTTTTTATTTAATATTTTACTAGAGACTCACTCTCGATTCGCTTTGGGTTAGTCCCCGGTCAAAAAAAGTCTATCCTACAGGAACCGTACATTTTTTCGGGATAACAAGTGACGTATGTGCTATTCCAGACTGTAATCTATCTCTGTGCCAAATTTCATCCAGATACGTTCAGACCTTCTGGCGTGATTGAGTAACAAACATCCATCCATCCTCACAAACTTTCACATTTATAATTTTAGTATGAATTGAAAATACTACTAGCAAATAGATTTATTTATATTGTCATGACGCTCGTCCAATAACCGAAACATAACAAATAACTATCTATCTATATTCTATATCTATGAAAGATATCTATCTATGTATATCGATCTATATCTGTATCGTGGCCAGATCGATTACGAACTATTTTACTATATGATCGTGCAAAGTCGTGAGTTTAGCTGTTCAATGATTACATCGTCTAATATTACTTATTCATTGATCTGGCTAGACCACGTTATGATGTAGACCGGGAGTATTGTTTTATACATTGATATATAGAAACGTAGATACACATTTCCTAACAAATATCTCTTCAAAAAGTGGTGTCGACATGTGACGTTAAGTCAGACCCAAGGAATAAAATTAAAAAATCGGAATGTCTAAACACAAATTCGAACTTACGCACACCACATAAAGTATTTTTTTAAACGAAACAACGTGCGTTTTAGTTTTGCCATCTGAAAAGCAATGAACAAATGAGATTTGAAAGAGTGCATAATTTTGAATTATGTGCTTTTCCTTGAGGACACTTTTGAGACTCTAATTGTGTGTCTTGAGTTTTTGTATATCAATGGTTTTATATCTGGAAATTCCACCATTTTATGAAATGGTCGAATATATCATGATAATCAATAATAAATATATTAGGACATATAATAATAAATAATAGATATATTGAGACGTCAGCACACAGCACCATCTAGTTCTATGGTAAACTACGAAGCTTGTGTTATGGATACCGGATAGTCGATACACTACACATATATAACTTTAAATACATACATTATATAAATATATACACCCGTGACTGGAATACAAACATTCGTGCTTATCACACAATGCCTCCAGCGGGACTCGAACCCGTGACCGCTGGCACATCAAGTAGGGTCACTACAAACTGAGCCAAACGTGTCGTGTCGCATATATATTTACATATGTAACCTTTTTTCCAGGGTAATTCAAAGCTTTTAACCCCCAAATCGAAAGTATCAGAGTTGAAAGCCCCGCGAGTGCAGAGCCCGGCCGGCCCTATGGCGGTCCGCAGCCCACAGTTCCAGCTGCATGGATATTGCATATTTGCATTGCCTCAGGCTACACGCAAGAGCTTCACTTTGAATAAGGTAGTTATATATATTTAATATAATACTTAGATTTATACGAATATTTGACATGTCTAACTATCTTATCAAACTAAAACTATCTTATCAAAAGTCAAGTTTATTTATTTATTTATTTATTTATTTACTAGCGACTCACGCTCGCTTCGCTCGCGGTTGTCTCTAGGTATGTTTTCACGGTTAACTATGTTTATATATAAATAGGAGCTTGCTACTCCTAAGATATTCATTTATTTAAATTATATAGTGATTTACCCTCGCTTTGCTCGGGTGCGTACGCCGTACGCGGATTTTGTTCACAATTTCATGCGTTTTAATTTTTTTTCGCGGAACCCTGATTCTTTTTCTAAAATAAAAGTAGCCTAAGTTACTCCTTATAGCATCAGCTATCTGCCAGTGAAAGTCCCGTCAAAATCGGTCCAGCCGTTTCGGAGATTAGCCGGAACAAACAGACAGACAGACAGACAGACAAAAATTGTAAAAAATGTTGTTTTGATATATGTACCATGTATACATGCATATGCATTTAGTAAAAAGCGGTTATTTTAATATTACAAACAGACACTCCAATTTTATTTATCTGTATAGATTTATTTAATAAGGATCACCAACATGATATACAGAAACTTAACAAAAATACACAAATTGTACAAAGGAGGTCTAAATCCAACTGTTATCATACTTATAGGTAACCACGACATGCAAAAACAGTTACACGGAACATTTAAAAATTGAATTTAGCAGTACTTTAAATTATAAAGAAAAAAAATTAAAACACTGCGAGTATTATAATTAGTAATAAGTTATATATTTAATATTTAAATTTAAATATTTATTTATTTATTTATACTTTATTGTACAACACAGTCATGAATTAAATACAGTGTACAAAATATAAAAAAAAAAACAAAAGTGTGCACAAAAGGCGACCTTATCGCTAATTAGCGATATTAGGTTAGGAAATATAGAAACGTTTTATATGAACAGGCAAACTATTCTAGAGTTTAGTTGCTTGTATAGAGTAGAAGTACTCAAAGAATTTACTTAAATGTACAGGTATTCTTAGCATCAAATCCTACGGATACAATTTAATGTACTGTGATAAAACACTAAGGCGTCTGCTCGCTTTTCGGTCTTTTGTGACAGTTTCGTCTGAAAAATAAGAGGTCATAGGTTGCTCTATTTCCACTATTGCTGCGTGCTAAGTGTAAGAAAGGCATATACTGTAAACTCATATTCGAATTTATAATGTTTAAAGTGTTTAGTGCAACTGCACATTTTTCTTAATAAAAGCACACGATAGTTTATTTATTATATTATATTGAAGTCTGTTCGCGCTTGGCTAGCAAGAACGCCTTGTGTGCTAAATCATTAAGTTCACGTCATTATATAATCAAGTGTTTTTAAGGTTTATAAAAAAACTATACATTGTTTTGGTCCTTTGGGCCGGATACAATTGTGTTGTTTATATGTACGTCTCCTTTCATTGTCACCATCGATCTAAAAAGTACTAGATGCACAATCCCATGCAAAAGTTCTCTTAAAACTGTCACCAATTGTGTTTAGGTTATTATTCTAGTTGAAATAAATATACAACAATGTATATTGAACCTTAAATGCAATGCCTAAAGTTGTTTTCACTAAAAAAAATCAAAAGCGCGCTCAAATGTTTAAATGAGTGCACATTCCGTGAGGACATTGTCGCTGATTGTGTATCTAGTAATTTTTTGATCGACGATTGTCACATACAAATCTATGTACATTATCTTCCAGGTGCCACACGCGAGCCCTCTAGAAGGTTCCATCAACGTGGAGATCCGTGCTCGCGTGGTGGTGCCTCCGCCCGAGCCTCACGCCGCCTTCCTCACGGCCTTCGACGATGTATCGGGGCTCGGCGCTTGGCACCGGCGCTGGTTCCGCCTGCAGCCCCCAAGGCTGGCCTACTGGAAGTACCCGGATGATGTACAGAAGAAGGTAGTAATGATTATTCAGTTATACTGAAGATACAGTGGTAGACCAGTGGTAATGCACTCGATTGGGAAATCGAGTGAAGCGGGTTCAAATCCGGGGTCTTGCATTTCTGGTATTTACATGTACTAATCATTTCAAGACGTGAACAGTGAAGTCTGTCACTTGGCCACCCGCACTTGGGCAGTGTGGTGGACTATGGCATGGGACGTTAAAATAGGCTGAATACATACAATTACTATCTGATCTCTCGACACACTGCCGCCCTTTTTATATTTATAAACAAGAAGCTTTCTAGTATTCGAAATTTCGGGTCTTTTCTAGTAGTTTCAATTCCTTTTTGGAAAATGTTTTTGTCCCTTTCTTAAATGCGGCAATTTATAATTAAACGGTGACAATCAAAGCTTAGATTTATCAGGTCATATCCCATCATGGTCAAGTGCAGGTTGGTTGGTTGATATACCTTTTGGAAACTAGTTAAGTCTTCTTAGACATGCAATTTTTGTTGCGAGTGGTCATGGTTAAAAATTATTCGCATTTTTAATACAATTCCTTTAAAAAAAAGCAGTCATGAGGACTGTCTACAGAAGTGAAAATTTAAAACTATAAACAAACATTTGTAAATTAAAACTGTTCACATTTATCTGGTTTCGACATCTATCGGCACTCTTGAGTGTTAGCGTTAACACGTCACGTGACCATGTCGATGACAACTTACATGAATTTACTCCCCATCCGAACCTACCTATAGAAGTTTTCACTTCAAAAATTAAAAAAAATACAATACATTTTCAGATGCCAATCGGTGACATTGACCTGACAACAGTAACATCTGACAGAGCAATCAGAGCACCACGTGACCTGTGCGCGAGACCTAACACGATCCTTCTAGAATCTTCCGTACCAGCCGGCCTGATAGTGCCTGACAGCGGTTCTTTAGTCTACGTAAAGGGACCTGATGGAACTGTCAGACGGAGACACCTCCTGGCAGCAGATACTCCTAAAGATAGGGATGTCTGGTTGGATAAACTCAATAGTGCTTTGGAGTATGTGAGGTGTACCGGGATTGATGAAGATTAGGTTAAAGGTTGATACGAAGCCAAGTGGACTTATATAACTAAAATACTATATTAAATAATTTCACAACTCGTCAAATGTTAGTGTCAATATACACTAATATTATAAAGAGGTAAAGTTTGTAAGTTTGTATGTAGGGGATAATCTCTGAAACTACTGATCCAATTTTGAAAATTTTTAATACGAATAGGCTATTTTTTATACTGAAAAATATTTTTTTGTTATAAATCATACTAACTTTAAATGAGATCGGAAAATAATAACTGGCCGTTGCTTTTTTGCTGTTTAAAATAAAGCAATAAAATATATGGGAATAAAAAAAAAGACTTCTAGGGATGTATCCGAGTGAAACGAAAACTCCCTAGTATGAATTATAAAATATTATGCAGTACTTAAAGATTTTAAATATTTAATATATATGTATATGAGGAACGTTTGCTTTCATTAAAGTTTTATCACAATCGGGTGATTGGTTTATAAAGGTAGACGTTATAAACGTATATTTTATTTTTAACCGACTTCCAAAAAGGAGGTTCTATGTTCGTCTGTATGTATCTTTTAATGTATTAATATCTCTAAGAGTTGGACCACTTTTGCTCAGACAGCCTCGTATATAATGTAGCTTTATATGAAAATAGCATTACTCAAGAGTTTCAGATTAGGAAAATTAAGGGTTTGGATGATATTAGAAATAAAATAAATTTTAACTTAATAGTGCATAAGTTATTTTAGTTACTAACACTTTAAATGCGTCATGCGTTTCGTTTTGTTCATTATTTCTAATTCTCTTTATAACTGAATTACAATTATGTTAATTTACTGTATCTCGTAGCTTAATTTTGACTTAAATCTAGTTCTTTCCGGACAAGATATAGAAACCAGAAGTCTGTATTTTTTTTATATAATAATTACACTACGGGACTTAAACGCGTGAATTCGTTAGTGGCTATATACCTTATTCCCGCAGTCGTGACCACGACTTTTTTTATGTTGGGAAATGGATTTACGTATACCACCTGTAGACGTACAGGTGGTTATGTGAGACTCACGGGCTAGAAAAACCAGTACTACCCACTAAAACCCTACAAAAACTCTTCCGTCTTAATGGAGCGTCACAGGATCGCTTACACACTCAACTACGACGCCCCGACGGCAGGTCTGCCGAAGCAGACCACAACAACCATGGGGTTGCTCCACAGTCCACTCTGCTATCAGAAAAGTACCAGCAGCAACCCGCACGGTACACCGCCCACCGAAGTGGGCCACCTCCCTGTGCGTTTCTTGGCTTCACACCCGACTGAATTGTCGGACGTTAATGACACCCCCTCCCCACCACGAGCCGTGACCACGACTGGTGCAACCTAGTCGAAACGTCGAGAATAAGGTATAAGTTCCGTAGTGTAATAATTATATAATTATGGAACGCCAAAATTTAAAAGTTATATATTCTTTATTAGATTTATGAGAATATTTGACATTTTCAATAAACTTATCTTTTCGGATATTTTTTTTTACGGATTTATTTTGGTTTTTAGTTCCCGAAGCGACGTTTCGAATGCTTTATAGCAATCATGGACATGGGAGAGTGTCTTCGAAGAAATCCGAAAAGATACTTTTATTTAAAATTATATATATTTTATCAACAATAATATCACTGTCTAAATCGTTTGCGATTATCACCACAGACAAATTGACAGATGAAATGATGAATGTTTTGAAATCATAATTACAGTCAATATTATACTCCAGTTTTATTTATATTTGTTTTCAATCTTTATGGTCGAATAGAAGAAGAAAAACAAAATATTTCATAACAATATGTATTAATTTTGGCTCATCATAATGAATGTATTTATTATTATTATTAATTTTAAGATTTTTCATTCTAAATGTAATTTTTACGAATTATTTTAATAATTATTCTAACAAATTAATTTGCTAGAGTATTTAGTTGTATAATAATATCATATAAAATTGACAATTAAAGTAATATTTTATTCTTAATATTTAACATTACCGCCTAGTACCAAACTACGTTTAGGACATGAGCAAAATTGCCAAGTCTTTAAATGCATTTTTTTCTGTACGGACATTCAATTTTATCAAAATTATAGATTAGGGGTCATTCAAATATTACGTAAGAAGGATTTTCAGTAATTATTAACCCCTCACTCCCCATTGTCAGCAAAACTAAGCAATGCTCTTACTCCCCCCTCCTATGCTTATGTAATTACATTACGTCTCAATTATTTCAGTGAATCCCTGAACATGCTTTTCGCTTTTGAGCATTGATAAGAAGGGTTGTTATGTGTGTTCTTAAAACATTTATTTAAAAAATCGAAATCTACTAAAATAAATAAATATTGTTGACGTAATCATCACCCAAACCCACTCCCCCTCCTCCCCCCTTCCAGATGTCACCAAAAATAAGCAAAGTAAAGACCTCACTCCCCTCCCCGCCCTCCTTTTGTGCTTGCGTAATACTTGAATGGCCCCTTGGTTACAAATGTGTTTCAATCATATATTTTATTCTTACAATTATTTATATCCATAGGAAATGATATGACAGTAGTTTGATATAAACTGATAACGACACAGGAAAGATAATATTCTCTAATCGCTATTGCTTATAAAAAGCTAAAATTATTGGAAACTATTATTTCTAAGCGTTTCATATATAGATACCTTAATTGGCAAACCAGTTAACTCCATATGAGCAAATTTTTCAGGCGACACTTAAAACTTTAGAATATTTTTTGTACATCTAAATATAATATATAATATTTAATAAATATAATATACTAGCGACTCACCCTCGCTTCGCTAGAGTTCGTCCCTAGGTACGTTTTAACGGTTAGCGATTCCCATACAAAATAAACAGTTCAGAATTTTTTTTGATTTTCCAGCTGTTTTTTTTTTGTTTTTGCTAAATTTTTTTTATATTTAAACCACCCCTAACACACCCCCAAGAAAAAAAAGAATCATTCAAATCGGTCCAGCCGTTTTTGAGTTTTAGCGAGACTAACGAACAGCAACTTATTTTTATATATATATAGATAATATCTAAAATACCGTTGGTACATAATATCGTAAGCTGTTATTTTTGATACTGTAGAATCCTACTAAAATAATACTACTGAATTACTGTTTCGTACAATCTAAAACAAAAAAAAATATTTTTTGACGGAATGTGGAGTCGGCTGGTTTGCCAATTAAGGTATCGATATGTATTTTACAGTTTTCTATTAGCAAAGAGAAAGAGAAAACGAAAATCGAGACTTTCTACTTCTTTTTCACTGTCATGTACAGTTTTGCACGTCACTTTTTTACAAATTTACCATGGTGTCTTCTCCATTAGGTATATTATGATAATGATAAGCAAACACCTTAAATATTGACCATGATATCACTATCGTTAGAAGAAATTATATATGATGTATAGAAAATAGGAATATCACGATATGTCACGTGATCAGAATATGTTACTTTCCACATGTTTTCTTCTAGAAATATCGAATGTAAAGTCATCTTATCTAGGGGAAGGGGAAGAGAAGGGGAGTTGTTTAATGGTCTATTTTTAAAGGATATTGTAACAGTGCAAGTTGCGCGCTATTAGTAGTTGAAACAAGTTACTATACGTGTCAACTTTCCCACACCTACCCTCTTTTTGTTTACATGTTTGCATACAAAATCATATATGATATTCATTGATATATAATAACATAGATACACATTTCCTAACAAATATCTCTTCAAAAAGTGGCGTCGACATGTGACGTTAAGTCAAACCAAAGAAAATTAAAAAATCTAAAGCTCTAATTGTCTAAACACAAATTCGAACTTACGCACACCACATAAAATACTTTTTTAAACAACGTGCCTTTTTAATTTTTTCATCCAAAAAGCAATGAACAAAAGAGATTTGAAAAAGGCGCAATTCAATTGTGTATTTTAAGTTTTTGTATATCAATTGTGACATTGGATAAGTTAATTGTGCTCAACCCTGTTTAAAAACTCCAATAGGATCCCATCAAAAGCGACAAAAGCCACATAGAAACCAATAAATATTTATCGGTCTCTATGTGGCTTATGTCGCTTTTGATGGGATCCTATTGGAGTTTTTCAACAGAGAATTGGCAAGTCTAAATAAGTCACAAAAATAAAGAATGAAATTGTTTTATCCCGATTTTTTTCTTACTATTATTTGTTTTAGTTATGATATTGTCAATTCATGTTACTTTATAGGAATATGTTTTTAATTATTTTACCATAATTGTAATGTATGCAATAATCGTGTGATGGTTGTCCGCTGTACAATGTACATAAAATCAATTTATTTTAATAATAAATTACTGTAATGCATATTGCTTTTTATTATTTTAAATCTGAATTATGATTTAAAATATCTTCCTTATATCTTTCTAACTTAAAACTACAATTATTTGTATTGTTTTTTATTCACTAGCGACTTACCCTCGCTTCGCTCGAGTGCGTAATTTTTTCGAGCGAAAACCTATTTTTTTTTTCTAAAATAAAAGTAGCCTAAGTTACTCCTTATAATATCAGCTATCTGCCAGTGACAGTCCCGTTAAAATTGGTCCAGTCGTTTCGGTAATTAGCGGGAATAAACGTCTGTTTATTCCGGCTGACACAAAAATTTTAAAAATTGTGTTTCTCTTATAAGTACCGTATATAATTCCATATGCATTTAGTATAAAGCTGTTATTTTGGCATTACAAACAGACACTTCAATTTTATTTATCTGTATAGATTATGTCCAGATCATTCAAAGGAACTTAGTGTTAAGTTAAATCTTTAGTGCTAACTTTTGATTGATTTCAAAAAAGAAAAGTTTACTCAATTCGGGCGTGTTTTTTGTTTGTATGTTATACGATACCTTCTCTAATTGTCAACTGCCTCTTATCTTGTAATTGCGGCTGCACATCCAGAGGTCCTGGGTTCGAGTCCTGGGTCGGGCCAAGCTTAGTTATTGATTCTGTATAGTAAGCCTCTGTAACAAGTGGGGTGTTGGCGGTGTTTCACCCCCGTGCCTCGGAGAGCACGTAAAGCCGTCGGTCCTGCGCCTTAACTCTCACCGGTCGTGTCGAATAGTCGTCCCACCGGAGTATGAGAGTGACAGGAATAGAGAGTGCACTTGTGTCTGCGCGTACATTTGTGTACTATAATAACTCTGCGCAGTTGGCTATACTCTGTTTACGGAGTGAACCATGCAAAGCGCCTTCTCTGTCCCACAGCATACAAACTGATAAGGACAGAAAATCTAACTTCGCCCACTAACACTTGCTACTGGTTTGAAATCATAGGGCTCATTCATGGTGCTAATGCTTTAGTGAGGAATTATTATTTAATAATTTATAATAAAATAAAGTCAACATACAAATAAAATCAACATTAAAATAAAATTAACTTTAAATAGTTATTTACATTATCAATTTTCACTTTACGTCGTATCACTGTCATCTACATTGATAATAAATCAGGTAACTACACGAGAGATGTCTGAACGGTACGGAATGCAACGACGGACTAATTATGACTCGCATTGTGATCGCGGCCTAAGCGTCTTATCTGCAACTAATCATGTGGAAGCGCAAAATCTCAGTGCTTGGTTCATTCGGCGAATACAGAATAGTCTCAATGAGATTGGCCGCCGCGTCGTGGCTGAAATCGGTCAAGGGGACATATTTACATACCGAAGAGATAAAATATTTTTGAAAATCCATTAGTTTTGAAGGCTTTTGTTAACGTACCGATGGCATTTTTGAAATAAATAATTTACAAGAACGATACAAATGTAGATAAGTAGCTAAGTAACTAGAATGATTTTATGATAAAGTAAAAATCCTGTCATTTTTTATGTTTTATAGCATTTTTCTGCACATGTCTCCATTGTTTGCATCATAATGCGATAATGGACCTTTTCCACATATTTTTAAATAGAAATTAGGTGATGTATTCAATTATCTAATTGAGGCAGGGTTCTGAAGTAGTCCCCCCCAACGTGCGTTCACCTTGTCGCGGTGGGGGCGCTCAGTAGTTCCCGGCATTCCAGCGAGGCGCGAACCCAAGAAACGCACGGGAAAGTGGCCCATCTCGGTGGGCGGTGTGCCATGCGGGTTGCTTCTGGTACTTCTCTGATAGCAGAGTGGACTGTGGAGCAACCCCATGTTTGTTGTGGTCTGCTGGTCGTGGTTGAATGCGTAAGCGAATGTACAACTCCCCATTAAGACAGGGGAGGTTCCGTTGGGTTTTAGTGGGTAGTACTAGTTTTGCCAGTAAGTCCCACACTTCGTGCCTTAATACATTTCCCAACGTTAAAAAAAAGGGTTCTGAAGCAGTCGAAGATTGAAATTATTTCGGCGCAGACATAATAATATGTAGGTATACCGTTCTTCTATCTCTGTCACAGCTGCTTCGAGTGTATGAATTTGTTCGATAGTTAAAACATTTATTTATGTAACTCGACAGCTGAATCCGCGAAAATTACATTTGCGAATTCATATGTAGAGTTTCATGACAGTTCTTACAGAATATACCCTACAGTTCTCTATAATCTTTGGAAATCGGTAAAGTAGACGGAGGACAAGTAAAAGTTGCCATTTGCTGCCCTTGATACTTCCATTTGTGAGAGTTCACACCTCTTATATATCTTAATAAAAGTGTAACTGATCGCTGTCTGTACATGGAAGATATTTGAGAATAACTGTTATTGGGGGTCTTTATTAACGTAATAGAATCCAAAACAATGATTTTTAGAATTTTTGTCTGTTTGTTTGTGCGCTGATCTCAGAAACGGCTTAACCGGATTTGCGGTTTCGATTCGATTGATTGTGCGGTTCTCACTAATGTATTGTGGTAAGCCTCACTTAGCGTTTAGTATTTGTCTTATTTCAATCGCCGAATCGGTTCATAAATAAAAAAGTTATGTCAATTTAAAGAATCATCTAGGGACGAACCCGATCGAAGCGATCGGGGCATATAGCAGTTTCGTGACTCGGTCATGAGATTACGAGAAAAGATGAAAAGAGTAGGTACTACTGAAACAGAATTTAGATAGTGTTTAAAAACAAATAGAATATATATAGAAGTAAATTAAATAAAAAGAAAAACAATTTGTGACTTTCAGGCATGCCAGTTAAGCACAGTAAATCTATACTAATATTATAAAGCTGAAGAGTTTGTTTGTTTGTTTGATTGAACGCGCTACTAATCCGATTTGAAAAATTCTTTTTGTATTGGATAGCCCATTAACTGAGGAAGGCTATAAGTATATATATCATCCCGGAAAAATGTACGGTTCCCGTGGTATAGATTTGTTTTTGTCTAGGGACGAACCCGAGCGAAGCGAGGGTGAGTCGCTAGTAAGTAAATATGATAAATTGAAAATGGACACAAAACTCATGTAATATTTCGTAGTATGTAACATTTTGCGGTTCTTTAAAATGCACATTGCTCAAATTCTAAGTTAATAAATTATTTTAATGGTAATACTTAATGTACTGAATTCCGATAGAAATATAAATAGAAATACAGAAACGATAATAAATCAGTTGAAAACTAGCAATATGTGGTTTAACATGTGTCTTTTTGTGACGTTGATCGCGGCGCACTGCGAAGGACAAACAGGTTTTTCATTTACATATTACTAGCGACTCACCCTCGCTTTGCTCGAGTTCATCCCTAGTTACGTTTTAACGTTTAATATAGACATAGTATATTATCCTTAAGAGATAGACATATGCCATCGCGGACTTTTCTGTAGACCTATATAAGATACACAATTCCATTATACATTATTTCGTTATATCTCCAGGGGTTTAGCGTTTTCGTTGAGAGCTCCCAGACGGCTATTTTTTTCCGACACCTCCAACAAATATCGTTATATTTTAGCCAATGTATACAAACACTTAACAAATTATATACTAAAAACTTCCTCGAGAACGACTCTATCCATCGGTGAAAATAGCATGAAAATCGGTGCATAGCTCATGTTGTTTGGGGCCTGGGGGCTGTCCCTGAGGCCTGAACCCTGTCGATAGTCAATACCAATACTTTTGAAAAGATTTAAGATTTAATACAGTACTTGAATAGATTTTTATCTATAATAATTTAATAGATATGTCACTATTTATTGTACTTTTTATCCCAGAGATCCGAAGGGTTCCTCCGGAATCAGGAAGGTAGTTTTATGAAGATTTACTTTCTGTATGAAAGCACTAATCAGTGATCATGGAATCTTTAGTAGGTACATAATTATTATATTAAAATTCTAACCGAGTTGAATCTGTACATTAAATATTTTTGGATAATCATATTTCATAGTCATTATTGTCGATACAGAGGCCAAAACTATAGTTTTTAGAATTTTTGTGAGTCTGCTGTCTGTTTATATGGGAACGCATCACGAAAGAAACACGAAAGATTTTGATATTTGGTATGATGATAGCTGGTTATCCGGGTCAACATATAGGATACTTTTTACTGCGGAAAAATATCTCATCTCTGAGAAATTTATTCTAAACGTTAAAACGTAACTAGGGACTGGAGTTATCGTCTGTAAAATTTAGATAGAAGTTTCTAGGTAATTTTGTGCTCAAGCTTTAAATAGTTGCAAACTTATATACTTCTAAAGTCTTAAACATTGTTAATATGAGGAAAAATGAAAATTACACATATATTGGTTTATGGGGATCCACCGTTACAGTTAGTTAATTGAAAGTTATCTAAGGTCGATAATTATAAATGTTAATTTACCTATCATCTCTGTAGTCTAAAATTCTTTTCTTTCAGTGCAGAATAACAAACAGAAGCTGGTATATGGTGGTTCACTATTGTCAATTACTGAAGCTCCATACATGGCTCAGTATCATGGGAATTGCTCTTACTGTGGCGCCAGTATTATTCATAAAGATTTTGTTATATCCGCAGCTCACTGTTATAGGTAGGTTTTTAATTGTTAGAAGATTGTAAATGTAAAGTAGATAAATAGATAGATAAATACTTTAGTGCACACACAAAAGGCAGTGGTAGCCCAGTGGTAACGCGCTCGTTTGGGAAACCGAGTGAAGCGGGTTCAAATTCCAGGTCTCGCACCTCTGATATTTTCATGTGCAAATCATTTCTAACATGGTTACCACTTGCCTTAAGGTGAAGGAAAACATCGTGAGGAAACCTGCATGTCTGAGAAAACCTTCCGCCAATCTACAATACATATACACAAAATACATACACACAAAAGAAGATTACAGAAGATGAAAGGAAAAATAACAAAAAGGCATGCAATGGCGATCATATTGCTATGAGCAATCTCTTACAGACAACCTTTGGTGAAAGGATCAAAGAAACCGTAGACGGGACGGTACAATTAATACTAAATACGACAATGATAAACTACGTTTACTTACTTACTTATATATATATATATATATATATATATATATGTATATATGTTAGTTTTTAAGGTATATATATATGTTATGGGCCTCTGATTACATATTTAAGATCTTTTTGTAAATATTGCCTGAAATAAATGATTAAATTAATATATATATATATATATATATATATATATATATATATATATATATATATCGTCGGCGTAGGTGGAAAACTAAATAACTTAGATTTTAGCCAAATTGACATTTAATCATTTTCGTAACACCCAAAAAATGCCACATATACTACTCTAACAAGCATTTTCATAACTTGTCCCGTTTCAGAAATATAACCATTTTTGTATTCCAAATGGTAAAGTAAATATGTTAAAACAGTAACGTAGAATGAGACGTAAAGTGTATAAAATTAACGACAGTAACATTTTCCTTTATTTATGGGTTATGCCAAAAAGTTGGAAAAAAATCAGTAAATCGCGATTTTCTCCAAACTAGAAAATTTGAGTTATTTAGTTCTCCACCTACGCCGACGATATATATATATATATATTACATAAATAAACATAAATATATACTTACATCTATACATATTATAAAATTGTAACTAAGCCGAATCTGTACATTAAATATTTTTTGGAAAATCTTATTGAAATAGACTTTATTATCGATACATAAGCCAAATCTATAGTTTTTAGAATTTTTGTCTGTCTGTCTGTCTGTCTGTCTGTCTGTCTGTCTGTCTGTCTGTCTGTTACCGCATCACGGGAAAACCACTGGATAGATTTTGATGAAATTTTGTATGATGATAGCTGGTTATCCGGGTCAACATATAGGATACTTTTTACTGCGGCAAAATATCTCATTTCTGAGCTAAACGTAAGAACGTAACTAGGAACGAACCCGAGCGGAGCGAGGGTGAGTTGCTAGTGTAATATAAAAATATATACTCAATAGTTAAAAAGTAATAAAATAGTATTTTAAATTTTGAATTCGTAGGCTTTTCACTTTTGTGAGATAAACATAACATTGCCATTGGCCAACTTCGCAACTCCGGGCTATTACTGAGAATATCTAAAGTGTAAAGGGATGTATTCAGTGTGTACATACTTTACCAGGTACCTATACACGCTTTAGAGTTTAGAATGACGGTTTTCGGGAGCGAAAAATCGATCTAGATTAGTGTTATATCTTGGAAAACGCGTGTTTTCAAGTTTTAAATTTTAACGCGATATTCTTTCGCATTATTCCGTGCAAAATGTGGTCGATAATTTTTACACTCAGGCATAAGCATCGTGGTCAAGCGGCCAAGGTGCAAGATTGACAATCATAGGTGTCCGGGTTCGAATCAATACAAATATTTTACTTTTGTTTTTTTTCGTATTAATTCAAGTTTTTAGTTTTTTTTATCTAAAAAATACGATATCAAAGCTCGGTCGCCCAGGTACTGTTGAATAACTAAGCCAATCTCGCTATCACGTGTGCATGTTAAATGAAACAACTTTTTCGCGTTTTATTTTGTTTTTTTGTTTTCGATCTTTCAAATGCTCTTAACTGCCTCGATAGTCTACCTACTGAATAGCAAGTACGATTGTAAACACGGAGATCCTGGGTTCGAGGCCCGAGTCGGAGAGGCGCAGTTACTGAGATTTTCTAATGTCTTGGTGAATATATAAAAATAAAAATATATTTAAAACTAGGCCACTGGTGGCTAGAGCTTTAGATCAGCGGTCGGCAACCTTTTAGCAGGCAGGGGCCACAAGGTGGCTATACCTGGTAAAGGCGGGCCGCACTTGTGAGAGCAAAAAAAAAAAAAAAACGACAACCAATTTCTAAAATGACTCTTAAATGCTTATCTATGAGACGAGGAACATTTTCATTTTTTCGGTAATTACAAATTCAAAATACCTTAAAAAAAACATTAAAACTTTTCTTTATAAAACAGTCATGGGCCGCGGGCCGCACGGAGGCACCTCGCGGGCCGCGGGTTGCCGACCGCTGCTTTAGATGACTAAGTAAATCATCAGACTGATTATGAAGACGACTGAATAATTAATCTGAAAAAAGGTCGATAGAAAGTCTGCAGTGTGCAGCAACCAATATGTCTTTTTTGTGATATAAATTATTTTTCAGGCCAGGGATAAAAAAATACGTACTAGTTGGATCAAGTGAAATATCAAAAGGGCAAAGGTATGATGTACTAAATACAATTGTCCATCCAGAGTATGGTAGTAGAGTGTCAATTAATAATGATGTAATCGTGATAATGCTAAGTAAATCATTGCAATTCAGTGATAGAGTGCGTCCTATACAGATGGCGCCAAAAACCTTGTCTTTGAGTTCTGGTGACATGTTGACGTCTATGGGCTTTGGAAAAACTGAGGTACTTATTACTATACATTGGGGTGGAGCGTAAAAAAATTTTGTTTTATTTTTCTTAGCTTGGGGGTAAAATTGTAGCTTATAAAGAACAAAATGTTTGAAAAAAATATATTTAACATTTTGAGATGGTCCACTGATTTATAAATTAATTAATTTAAATTTTTGGTGTGAATGGAAAAATTTTTTTTCGACTGATCTTCTTTGAAAACATTCAAGAATTGACGAATTTACTCATTTTCTCCCCAAATCTCACTGTAAAATTAAATCATTGCAATTTAAAAAAAAAGTTGAAAAAAATAACATATTACTTTTTTGTATCACTTATTTATTATTTTATTTGAATTCGGATACTCGGCAAATATCTATCTGTATTAATTGTAATTGTTAGTCAAGGCAGATATAAAGTTGACCTTCAGAAATTAAGCAAGTGGGGGCGGGGGATATTGCAAAGGAATTAAAAAAAACTTCTATATACTTCTATCATATCATATCTTCTCATCCTCGCTTCGCTCGGGTTCGCCCCTAGATTTTTTATATTGAAATAACTTTTTTATTTAGGAACCGATTGAAATAAAACAAATACTAATTGTTAAGTGAAGCTTACCACAATACATTAGTGGAAACCGCACCCAAATCGGTTAAGCCGTTTCTTAGATTAGCGCGCGCAAACGCACAGACAAACAGACAAAAAAACTTAAATTCATTGTTTTGGATTCTATTACGTTAATAAAGATCCCCAATAGTAGTTTTTCTCAAATATCTTCCATGTACAGACAGCGATCAGTTACAATTTTATTATATGTATAGAAAAGTCTATAGATTACGTAACGGGCGTTAAGGCGTACGGTTGGCCATCCACTAAATCTGGTTCTGTTGTTATTACACTTATATTTAAATAAATATATTTGAATATTAGTGTATCAACAACAGCTTGGCTCAGTTTGTAGTGACCCTATTTGCTGTGCCACCGGTCGCGGGTTCGAGTCCCGGAGTACTGTAATGAATGTTTATATTTATAAAATGAATGTATTTAAAGTTTTATATGTGTAGTGTATCAACTAACTGGTATCCATAATACAAACGAGCTTTCCATGGAACTAGATGGTGCCGTGTGTTAATGTCCCAACATATATATTTTTTTATTTTAGCATTTTCCCATTTCTGAAATTTTACTCAAAGTAGATCTGCCATATGTCACAAATAAAGATTGTAATGAACTAGGGAAGGATTTTATGAAGAGTGTCACTGAAGAAATGTTATGTGCAGGAGGAGTAGAGGGACAGGATACGTGTTTTGTAAGTATAATATTTAAACAAATTTCATATTAACTTACAGGTTAATTAAATTTTAGCGAAATTATTTTAAAATTAGCTCCATAAATCATAGAATGTACAAATAGATAATGGAGATATTAAATAAATAAAATTGTATTATATTGTTACGAGATTAGATTTTGGGATCAAAAATTAAAGCACTTGTAAGTTTATTACTAAGTATTTGTGTCTGGAAGACAAAGCATTGGTAGTGGATTATATTATTGTTTTATTTCAAAATGAAATTCATAAAAGTTGTTCGACGACGTTTTATGATAGCACACTGTCTGTCTATTGAAGTTATAAGGTCCAATGAATATTTGAAACTAGTTTGGTCAGTACAAGCCAAAAACTTTCGGCTTAGTAAATATTCTTTGAAATTTGGCTCTTTCTGAACAAAAATAGTTCCTTTTTGATGCAATTAACAACATATCAAAACTTTTTCATTCGTCTTATGCTGATATAATAATACATTCTTAATTCTGATGTTTCTAGCGTCCTTATTGACAATTAGCGACTTACCCTCGCTTCGCTCGGGTTCGTCCCTGGGTTGCTTCCATTTTCACCCCCTTAAGGGATGATTTCCGGGATAAAAGCTATCCCATATTCTTCCCAGGGTCTCAAACTATCTTCTTACCAAATTTCATTTAAATTGGTTCAGTAGTTTCGGAGCTTATTCGATGCAAACAAACAAACAAACTAACAAAAAAATCTTTCCTCTTTATAATATTAGTATAGATGATGCTCCCTTTCTGAGTCAGAATATCAGTGATTTTCGTCCTAAACAAATAGGCCCTTTTTCTATAAATGTATAAATTAAAATATATATAAATATAAACCGGTTTAAGATTTACGTTTGAAGTATTAGTAGTTATCTATGTCTAAAGTAGGGCAGCGTATTTGAAATTTCGTGCAAAGATTTCTTCACACAAAATTTGAAACAAGCTTCCTATAAACTTGTCAAATTCCGTTTCTAGTAAGCTGTGACAGGCTCAAACATATCTGAAAAAGTATTTATTGTAAACCCTAGCTCACCCTAGATTCACTCGGATTCGCCTCTAGAAAAACAAAAACAAGTCTATCCAACGGGAACTGTATATTTTCCGGGATAAAAAGTAGCCCATGTATTATTTCAGACTATAGTCTATCTCCGTGCCAAATTTCATTCAGATCCGTTCGACCGTTTTGGCGTGATTGAGTAACAAACATCCATCCAAACATCTATGTAAACATTTATAATATTAGTAAGATAAAAAACCCTGTCCAATAATATTGACTGTCTGAAAGTCGGTTCACATCTTCTTTTTTTAAATTTTATGGTCTTTTAATTTTATTCTATCATCTTAACTCCTGATTACAATCTAATAAAAATAATAAAAAAATAATAATTTAAAAAGTATTTAATTTTAAATTATTTTTACTAAATTTTTATAAATAACTAGCAACTCACCTTCGCTCCGCTCGCGTTCGTCCCTAGTTACATTTTAATGTTTAGCTCAGAGATTCGATATTTTCCCGCAGTAAAAAGTATCCTATATATTAACCCGGATAACCAGCTATCGTCATACCAAATTTCACCAAAATCTGTCTAGTGGTTTTCTCGTGATACGGTAACAGACAGACAGACGGACAAAAATTCTAAAAACTATAGATTCGGCCTCTCTATCGATAATAATGTCTATTTCAATAAGATTTTCCAAAAAATATTTAATGTACAGATTCAGCTTAGTTACAATTTTATTAGTATATGTATAGATTAAAAGATGTAAAAATAATTTGTTCATAAAGTCTTTTTTCTTCATAGGGCGACAGTGGCGGCCCACTGGTTTACAACGGATCACTTGTGGGAATAGTATCCTTTAGTATGAGCGATTGCTGTGGAACAAAATACCCCGGAGTATACACTCGAGTCTCCGCAGTCCGAGACTTCATTGATACAACTATAGATGAATTAAGTGAATCTTAATGGATTTATATGTTTATAACAATCAATAAAATATGTTGGTAAAAGTGGTACAAAAACATATATTATATAATGTAAGTTATTGGAATGTTCTTTTTAAGGAATAAAATAATTTCATGATTAAACTTTTGTTTTTGTTTCCTTAATTATATTTTTAACAGCAGAAGTTTTATTTATAAGTAGCTTATTAAGTTTTTAACCGCCGATGCAAACAGAGGGAAACCTTATAGAATCTCATGTATGTACTAGTATTATATATATATTCCCGCAGTAAAGTATCCTACATGTTGACCCGGATAACCAGCTATCATCATATCAAATTTCATCAAAATCTGTGCAGTGGTTTTCTCGTGATGCATTCCAAGACAGACAGACAGACAAAAATTCTAAAAACTATAGCTTCGGCCTCTATATCCACAATAATGACTATTTCAATAAGATTTTCCAAAAAATATTTTAATGTACAGATTTAACTCGGTTAGAATTTTAATATATGTATATTGTAAAGATCAAATTAGTTTTAATTTTGTTTTTATATTTGTATTTATGTACTTAATTGAAAAAAAAGTGTATTCATGTACAAATTATTATAAATAATTGTGGGACATTGAAACACCAACTAAGGAATATACTTATACAAGCGACTCACCCTCGCTTCGCTCAGGTTCGTCCTTAGCTTGCTTCCTCATACAAACTTTCATCCCCATTTTCAACCCCTTAAGGGATGGTTTCCAGAATAAATATGGCTTCACCAAAGGTAAATCTACATCTGATGCGGGTGCTGCGCTTCTTAGGCACATTTACGATGCATGGGAGAAATCGCAGAATGCTATTGGTGTATTTTGCGATTTGTCTAAAGCTTTTGATTGTGTAGATCATCAAACACTTTTGCTTAAACTAAATCGTTATGGAATTCAGGGTGCTGCGTTTAATCTTGTTGCTTCGTACCTCAATCAGAGAATCCAGAGGGTTGATGTAAATAATGTAAAATCTTCTGGATCTCTACTAAAAATGGGTGTTCCACAAGGATCTATTCTTGGCCCTTTTTTATTCTTAATATATATTAATGATTTACCTTTCTGCATAAATAAATTATGCGATATTGTACTCTTTGCTGATGATACCTCCTTAATTTTTAAAGTTGAGCGTAGTAAACCTAATTATGAAGAAATCTTATTATATTATTCTTATGAAGAACTCTTTTAATTTTCCCGTGAATCTGAAAGCTTGAATAAATATAATCGATCCACGGATCAGCTACGGGAAAGCTTCCTGTAGACCCGTAGTCATTTCGAAACAATAAAATTAATTCGTTTTAATCGCGATGGGCTTTGGCTTGCACAAATAAAACTTCGTTATTCTATTTTAATAGATGTATTTCTATTGTATTTTTTAATTATATTAACTTAAACTTTTCTATCTTATATAATAATGGTCAATTTCAACAAGAAGTGGTTTCACTGATATTATGGTGAGACACTAAAATCACCGCGGTATAAGGGACGCAGTGGTAGCCTAGTGGTAACACGCTCGATTGGGAAACCGAGTGAAGCGAGTTCAAATCCCGAGTCTCGCACTTCTCACGAGTCTTTCATGCGTTAATAATTTCCAACATGATTACCACTTGTCTTAACGGTGAAGGAAAACATCGTGAGGAAATCTGCATGTCTGAGAGAACCTAGCAAGTTTTCGAAAGACATGTGAAGTCCGCCAATCCGCACTTGGCCAGCGTGGTGGACTATGGCCTGATCCCCCTCATACTGGAGGGATGCCCGTGCTCAGCAGTGGGACGTTAAAAAGGGCTGAATACATACATACAATAAGCGACGTACTAAACTCATTAAAAATAGTCTAGATGGGTCCAGCCAATAAATAACTTAAATATATTTTATAAAGTTTGAAAGTAATAAGTATTAAGCGCTAATTATTTTATATGTTGGGTTATTTAAATATTTTACGATTAATGTTCGTTAGTCGAAATTTGACCACAATCATTATTGAAAATTTGAGGAAAACATATATGAATAGAATTTACCTATTTAAATAAAAAATAACCTAACTGTTACAATTTTTTTTATTAAAAAAATTTAAGCGTCAATAGGTATTAAACTAAAAAAAGAAAATCATATGAAAAACGGTTAACAGAGAAAAAGGTACTGCACTGCTTGTCTCCGTCTATTTTATATATTATAGATTACGATCACCTACCTTGAAATAGGTGTGTAAATAATACAAACTTGTCATGTAAAGGCAGCAAGGTGCTGAAACGTACTGTACCTCGCCTAGTATAAGCCTCGCAAAGTGATTTTCGCTAATCACTAAGTCAAGATGGCACCAAAATATTCGAATAATCCGAATATAACAACAGGCTGAATATCAGGCCATCCGGCCTCACAGCTCGATGGATAGTCGATATCCGGTCAAACAACTATAAATTTCACTAGCTTTTTTATATAAAAATGTAAAAAAAATCCACAGATCTCGTGTCTGCCACGACCTTCGGGTACATTGAAAATGAATCTGCCAAATGAATTAAATTAAATTATTTTTAACATATTAATTACTAGGAGAACACGAAGAATTAAAATTTGATAAAGAGCTTCTTTGTATACCACATTATTGGAAGTTCCGTCTGGTTCTGGGTTCTGTTAAAATGTCCATGTGAGAAGCAAATCTCTAAAGTCTATACCTGCTACTTTTAACAACTGGCCCTGACATTTATTAATACTCATTGCAATACAAATTTTAAGGAGGAATTATGATAGTTTAAATTCGAAGCCATAGTAAAAGGTTATCAGTGGTATTATTCGAGGTATGAATACTGATTCCCCTCGAGTACATCCAGCAAATACAGTGGCCACAATAAATTTTTAAAGATTACTAGCAGTCTTATCCGAATACACAGCTTTGGTGGCTTATTCATAACAGGGCCTCAAGTCTGCTATTTTACATGAATTGTCATTATGGAACAATGCAATTTTAATTCAATTACCATTGGTCCAAAATTTCGTAGTCTACTAAATTTACAACGGTCGATCATTGGTCTTGTCATTGGATTGTAGTTGAATTGTAGTTGGCTTGTAGTGGAAAGGGAATCGGTATTGCCATTAGTTCAAAAAGCGTTCGCCGAAATGAGTTTTAGGCTAGGTTCGATTATATAAGTTATCAATTTATATTTTAAAGACTAAGCATTATGTAAAATGATCATAAAAAGCTAAAAAGATAAATTTTAAGTGTAATCTAAAAAATAAAACGTCCAAAATAAATAAGTTTCATCTGTAACTGTTGCATTGACATTAAATGTCTATATCATTTGATAGGTCAATTTGTTCGTGGTCGCGTAAAAATCCTCAATTATGGTCCTATTGGACCAAATTTCTGCATTGCTGGACTTCTTGGAGAGCCAGCCCGAGCTAGCACTCGGCCACTATAATCGTAGCATCGAAGGACGCAGCCTAGCGAAGTGGCGTTGGGTGGAGTGCGCCCAAATTTTAAGTAACTAAGAATCAAACATACAAACTTTCACCTTTGTCATATTAGGAGGATTCTAATAATAATAATAATATTATAAGCCTTTATTCAGACATGGTTTACAATAAAGATTACGGAAGGACTTTTGAAAGAGGAATTAATAATATCTATATATTTTTGGGGTAGGGGGGGTTGGTAGGGGGTGTAAATCACCCCCCAAAAAATACAAGTTAATAGGATGCATATTTTTTTATGAATTTTTAAAAATCTTATTTTGAGGTTATGTTTTGTTAAGTGTGTACTTCGATTTTGCGTGAAATTTGATCTTTCTAGTGTTCTAGTTTTATAACATTTAGTGTTATGAAAACTGTTCTAACCTAACCTAACCAAAATCTGATGATAATTACCTAAGTTGTAACCTAACCTAACCACAAACTTCTTACCTAACTAGTCAAAATTAATGACTTATTAAACCAAATAAAACATTAAGAATCTTCAAATAAAAATTAAAAAGTGCGTCAACTTATTATTTACAAAATTAAAACGCATAATTAAGTTCCTAAAATGGCAACATTTCTGTCTTAAAAATCAAAACGCATAATTAAAATTCCCTAAAATAGCAACACTACTGTCAAAATTACGTCAAAAGCAATAAAATAATGCAGATTGAGGTTATATTTATCAAACTTTGATATTTTTTATTTCCGAAAGTATTTACCCTATTAAGTTGAAACTTAGTGGGTTTACTTAAAATAATAAGTACTTTGCACAAAAAAAAAAATCAAGAGTCTACTACTAATTCCTCATTATAAAGTTGAGCCAAGATTACAAACTATATTCTAATGTTTTCTTTGTACACTTTTTACACAATATGTGTGACAATTTCCTTACTACGACATATTGATAAACTGGCTTTCACGAAGTAAAATTGTATACATAATTAGAAATAAAAATAATATACATAATTAGAAATCATTAATAATAATATTTTAATTAAAAGTCATTGACAAATTAATATAATTAATGAGAGATAATATGACTACTTCAAATTAATGTGGAATGTCTATTGATTTTACTTTTAAAATATATTAAGTAATATAGTTTAATACTGTATAGATGATGATGATGATGATGATGATGATGATGATGATGATGGTGGTGGTGGTGATGATGGTGATGATGATGATGGTGATGGTGATGATGATGATAATGATGATGATGACGACGACAACGACGATGATGATGATGATGACGACGACGATGATGATGATGATGACGATGATGATGACGATGACGATGACGATGACGACGACGACGACGACGACGACGACGACGACGACGACGACGACGACGACGACGACGATATAAATAGTTATTAGCCAGCGTTATTCATATAATAGGTATATTTTTTTCGTGAATTTCTCTGATGTTTTAATAGTTATTCTGCTATTCGGGGCGGAGACAAATCCAAGAAATCAAAGATCATAAAAATCAGTCCAGCCGTTCTTGAGTTATAAATAGTGTTACTAACCCGACTTCTTATGTGTACAACATGCTAAATGTATACAACATGCTAATGTCACGCGATTACTCAATGATAATAATTTAAATTTTAAGACTACATATGTGACTATTTTAACGGTTAGCATAGATTTCTCAAAAATGAGATATTTTCCCGCAATAAAAATTATTCTATATGTTGACTCGGATAACCAGCTAATATCAGTTCGAAGACAGACAGACAGACAAAACTTCTAAAAACTATAGATTCGGCCTCGGTATCGATAATGATAACTATTTCAATAAGATTTTCCAAAAATTATTTAATGTATAGATTTGACTCTGAATTTTAGTATATGTCTATACATATACTAAAATTCAGAGACTGGTTGATAGCTGGTTATCCGAGTCAACTTAAGGATACTTTTTACTGTTGAAAATAACATAACTTTATGCATAAGTTTAACATTGAAAATGTTTTTTTTGTCGCTTCGGTATAGGCCCGATTTTCAGCGAAAGTGCGACATCGCCCTGGTGTCGTGGCTTTTGGGACTACATGACTGATTGGGATGTCAAAAGACGCGTCATGACAAGGGCTACAAAATGCAAAAATTTTTTTTTAATAAACTCAATTACTTTTTTTTAAAATCGAAATAGTGTGAAAAATGCGGTCGTTTTTCGCCCGATTTCGCTCAAAAAATAATTCATATCTCGAAAACGAAATGAGATATCGAAAAAATGAAAAAAACCCCTAGAGATACGATCTTGGGCTACATTTAAAAAATCATTGGAGGTGCGTATCATGGCTGGGTTATTCAGAAGTTGTACCTTTGTGACGCAGAGTTTACGCCCGAAGAGCGCGTGAGCGCAATATTGATAGTGAATAAATATTTTGGAACGTGATTATATGTTTCAACGAAGTGATTCTTTATGTATAAATAAATATGTATTTAAACTAATAACTAACTAATATCTATACCAAGGACCGTAAAACCCGGGTTTAGAGTTAAGCCTAATAAAACGGTTACCCATTCAAAATGAATGTAGAAAAACCTTGTTACCCATTAAATGTGTAACCCACCTTCTAGCAAATGGAATGTGTTAATCATTTGTAATGATAGCCCTACTATAGAATTTACCCTATCGAAAGGGTTACCACATCGTTTTACGTGATTAACCCGAAACTTACTTTTCAACGGGTGATGAAGAAGGGGTGGGGGAATATACCTGTTTGTTTCAAAATTCGTGTGGTACTGCAAAATAATGTTAATTTAAAGTTTCATACTCCTAGCTGTGCACGTTTACTTATTAAAAGATACAATGAACCGTCGCAAACGTAAGTCTTTATTTTTTTCTTTTTATGATTATTGTATATTTTATTTAAAATTTTAGTGACGTTTTATATGTAGATAACTATTTTATACATTTACTTTTATTGTTAATTAATTTTAGAAAACCCTGAAATAGTACCAGAAACGGAGCCAAATGACGATGAAACCCAATGTGATAGCCCCCCTTCAAAAAAACGACTCAATGAAGGCGGTAATTAATATGCTTACATATATTAAAATCTTTGTTTTTCTCTTGATTTTTTTACTTTTTCAAAGGATAATAGCAGCCTCTTTCTCAAGTATTTAAAACCAGGCTACTATTATTAGTTCACGCCGGTTGTCTTCTATCAACCGACTTCCAAAAAGGAGGAGGTCCTCAATTCGACCGTATATATGATGATTTGATGCCATCATCAGATCCTGGTTTCCTTATCATGGTACCACCCTTGGGATATCTCTTTTCCAACAAAAAAAGAATCATCAAAATCGGTTCATAAACAACGGAGAAATCCGCGAACACACATAAAAAACATATATACGGTCGAATTGAGAACCTCCTCCTTTTAGAAGTCGGTTGAAAACCGGAAAAATAAAAATAAAAAAATAAAATAACAACCGACTTTCAGCCACTGAAAAGTAAAAAATAACTAAAGGGGGGTTTTTGTTTAGAATAGATACCTAATCAGATATTTTCGAAGTCGGTGCCAGCCAATACAAAGCACACTTCGAACGACTTCGAAAATATCTGATTAGGTATCTATTCTAAACGAAAACCCCCGTTTAGTTATTTTTTACTTTTCAGTGCCTGGAAGACGGTTTTTTTTTAAGTTTTTTATCTTTAAAGGTGTATCTTTTGAAGTGAATATTCGTGTATCCATTAAAACAATATACCACTATTAGTGATAAAATAAATAAAAAATCGAAATTGTTTCACAATTCTATTTTTCTTTAAAATAATAATATATTATCGGCTTAATAGAACATTCATCAAAATTCTAAACTTACCTACTAAAAAGAAAAAATAAATAAATGAGAATGTTCAGTGAGAGACATGCATACATATTATTATGTATATTATATAAACTATGTTTTTAAGGTCCAGGTTCTTAGCAATTACAAATTTTTGTTTTTATATGTTGCAGAATACCGAGCTGATGAAGTTTCCTATAATATATTTGAGCCAAACTCTCAAAATTTGGACCAATACAAGGATTACGAAGCCCGTGATACTTTAAAAACAATTGAATTTACTGAGAGCAGTACCCAAACGTATAGTAATGCCGAAGAAAACATTAAAAAGATGGAGTTTGCAAATAATGCTTTTGGAACATTCGTTGGGCTCGAATTGGCTAATGTACCGGTTCTGAAGAGGCGCTACGTTATGTACCAAATAATTAAAATTATCGAAAACAATTCATAAATGTTATGCATAAATTATTTTAAATTAAATTAGTATTCCACATATTTCTTAAAATAAAAAGACATAGCATTTACATAAGACTTTATTTTTTATTATTAATTAATTGTGTGTGCGTGTGCGTGTGTGTGTACGCGTCTGTGCGTGTGCGTGTGTGTGTACGCGTCTGTGTGTGTGCGTATGTGTCTGTATATGAGTGTGTGTGTGTGCATGAGTGCTTGTGTGTGCGCGTGTGTGCGTGTAAAGTAAGAGTAATGTTAAGAATGGGAGTCCAAGTTATCGTCATATAAATCGTAATTTGATCTTAAAAGCATTACATTTTGTAACAAGTGACCGTCCATGTTACTTCTTAAAGGAGATAAAATAAATTTTAATGATGAAAATAAACGTTCAACAGACACTTGAGTTGCAGATGCTGCTAAAACTGTATTAGCAACTGCAGCTATTGTAGAAGAAACAGTTCCTTTATTTGCCCAATCTTTAATAATATTTTCAGTTGGGGCTAATCTTGGTGCAAATCTTAATTCTTTCAATGTAATTTCAAAAGAAGAAGCTGTCTTTGAAAAGTGTAATCCTCTTTCATCTTCTGTTTGCTTTAATATTCTTTCTATGTCTGTAGTAAATGTCTGTGAACTAGAGGTATTTTGATTTTGGTCCATTAAATGGGGATCCTTATTGATAATATTTTCTTCGACTTGAGATTCTTTTATATGCTGTAGCTGTGTATAGGTCTCTTGGAGCAAAGATTGTGCTTTTGCACATTCCTCATCGGACAAAATGACGTTCAACCGTCCGTCTAAATATATATTTTCTAAAACTAAATTATTATTCAAAAGATTTTATTCTCTTTCCTTCATAGATTTAAGCAAATCTTGAGCAAAAGGTATAGAAAAAATTCCCATACGAGATTTGCACGTTAACCATATAATAAAAAAATCGCCAATAGTGATTTGTTTTTTTTTGTAAACTTAAAGTCGCTTCATTAATTGGTTTTAAACAAGTAATAGTTAATGAAAGTTCGTCCCAAAATTTTGTCGACAACAAATTAGCAATTTCAGAATTATTATCACATACCGATTTAAGAGCAAAGAGACGTTCCAACATATTATAAGTAGATGTCCAACGTGTTGTGCAATCAATGATGGGTTTTTTTAAATTAGATACTCTAAGAATATTTTTTATGGTGGGTCTACGTAAAATACGTACCACTTTTCTTGCCAATTCTATTATACTTTGTGTTTCAATGTTTACATTAATAGCGTCTCTTACTGCTAATTGCAGCGTATGCGCAGCACAAAGCATTACGCGAGGCTTATATTTATATGGTGGTATAGTGCTATTATTAATATGGTCTAAAAAAGAATTAATGTTTATAATATTTTCAAAGTCATGTAATTCTAATTCTTATGTGCGTTCATTTTCTTCCTCCATTTCCTCATCTTCACTTTTATCATCTGTGTCTTCGGAATATAACTTACAGCCTAGTAACGTAGTCATTTTTTTAAAATTCTTCCCGTTGTCCGTAGTTATGGAATATATTTGTGAAATGTCGATCATAAAATCATTTAAAATTTCGATTAACTTCTCTTTTAAAAAATCACCTGTTTGCCTTTCAATCGTTTCAACAATAGCTAAATTTCTAACTTTTATTTCTCCGTCTTTAACATATTGCATATTAATTCCTAAAAAATTTCTATCCACATACGTAGCGGAGTCTAGTTTAAGACTAATCATTTTATGTCTAACTTCTTTGCTTATTTTTAATTTGACTTCGTATGCTTTATCTATTACAAGTTTTTTAATGGATCCAATAGATATTTCGTGAGCGTTTGAGGGTGTTACCATTTTAATAATGTCTTGGAAAGCTTGGTCTTGTAAAATAGCAAAAGGTCTTCCATGAATGGTCACTAATTTAACACAATTGTGTTTTAATTGCTTAATTCGCTCTAAAGACACCTTTGATTGTGGCTTACTATTTTCTTTATTTATGGTCATAATACTCTTGTACTCATTATAATGTTTCAACGATAAATGATTTTTTAAATTAGTAGTATGTTTACCCTAAAACAAAAAAAAATAGATATAATAATAAAGCATATAGTTACTCCAAGTACATAATTAGTACACAGTTAATTTTATCCAAATCCTTCCAACCGTTTCAGCGAGAAGAAGTGACGAACATACACGCACACACATATGTAC
The DNA here is from genome assembly GCA_905404265.1 of Fabriciana adippe. NCBI lineage: Eukaryota > Metazoa > Arthropoda > Insecta > Lepidoptera > Nymphalidae > Fabriciana > Fabriciana adippe. The sequence goes on along the minus strand of FR990005.1, from coordinate 4,174,523 downwards.
TCACAAAGTACAAGCACATACATACACAATATTCATAAAAAACACGCCCACATTGTATTTTTAAATAAGTAGTGTAGGATCAAGGATGACAATAATAAAATTTCGAGACATTCCTTGCATATTTTCTTATATGTAGTGCTTTTGTAGCATCAACTTTATTTTATTTTATAATCGTCATTCGTCAGTACTTAGTCTATCCGTGTGCTACTACCGTGTACCACCGGCTCAGAAAGCAGTTCTACCGAGAAAAGCGTGAGAGAAACTCAACGTTTACTCGTTAAATATTAAATAATAAATTATATAATTTATAACTACAATTTACAATATTACAAATAATTCATAAGTAATCACTTTTTCATCAAAAGCGTGGAAAAAATATCAAAATTCGCGCCCTTTTTACTTTAAAAAAAAAATCTATTATAAATTAGTGAAATATATGAATTTCTTTCATTAAAACGCTCATATAAGTGCAACGTTAGTAGTAACCTGTTACTTTTGGTAGATAGTAAATGATTCATAAATAAATAATTATTAAATTTTAAATATAATAATTATGTAAGTTACCTTTAAATTATTTCCACATATCAAACATTTACTCTTCTTCTCGATGTTATCATAATTAAAGTATCGATGAACAGCATGATCTGTTTTAATTGGAGGCATTTTAAAGAAACAAGACTAAGAGCACTTTTCATGTCACTCGCGTGTTGTCGAATGAAATAAAATTGCATTTCTTCAGGCTTAGAGACCTATCACCTAAACAACAAAAGAAACATGTCCGTACACGTTAATACTCGTAAGTGTTTATTTGCCGCGTTTTGAAGTTTTCTATACTACACTCTATTATGTAATTTTTCTTAATTATTTTAGAGACTAAAATTGTACCACTGTATTTGTTAGAGAACACGTTATATATGGAGTAACCCATTATTTACTGGGTAACCTAATAGCTAACCCAAACCTATAGGGTTAACCCTATTAAACATATGATTTAATTAAGCCTTTTGACTGGGTAACCCTATGAAAAGGGTTTTTTGTTAAAACCCTTTAAAAATAACCAGGTTAAAACCCTTTAAAGGGTAACCAAATGGGTCCCTGATCTATACACATAATAAAACAGTAACTTAGCGAAATCTATACATGAAATATTTTTTTAAAACAATGACCGTAACCTATTGTGTACAGAATATATACCCCAAAACAATAGTTATTAAAATTTTTGTCTGTATGTCTGTTTGTCTGTTTGGGTGTGCACGTTTCATGCAAAAATTATGGAACCGATTTTAACAAAATTTTGTGTAGTGGTAACATATTACTCGGGTCATCTATATATACATAAAATGCTTTGTCCTGACTGACTGATCTATCAACGCACAGCCTGAACCGCTGGTCGTAGAAACGTAAAATTTGGAGGACATATTCCTTATACAATGTAGGCGTCCGCTAAGAAAGGATTCTTCGAAATTCATCCCCTACGGGGGTAAAATAGGGGATAAAAGATTGTATGAAACTCTGCCATTCTTAACGCCAAATGCACGGAAAATGGTATTTAGCTTTAAGATGAAAAATAAGAAATATATGCATAAGATTTTTTTCCAAATTCATCCCTTAAAAGGGTAAAAGGGGGTGATAAAGTTTATATGGGCAAACAATTATTTTTGATCAGAATTACTTGAAACTTGGTATTAATGCTCTTCAATACAATTAAATAAACATGTAATTTAGCATTTCTTAAAATTCATCCCATGAGGCTGTCAAATAGGGGATGAAAGTTTGTATGAAACTCTGTAATTGATGCACGGAAAACGGTATTTACCTTTAAAATGAAAACTAAAACAATACAGATATCATTTTTATTCGAAATTTATCCCTTAAAGGGGTAAAAGGGGGTTGTGCTGTTTATATGAGGAGAAATTTGTTTATGATCAGAATTACTTGAAACTTGGTATTAATGCTCTTCAATACAATTAAATAAACATGTATTGTAGATTTTATTTTAATTCAGCCCCTAAGTGGGTTAAACTGGGCGGTGAAGTTTGAGTTGTTGAATATATTTGAATAGAGTAACATGGCTCAAGTTCTCTGTAAGTGCACACTAACTGTGTGAGATATAAAGCAGAGAACGGAAATTATTCCGAAACCAAAGGAAAATTATGTATATTTTTTCGGCTGGCCACAGCAGCGACAACTATGACAGACCTAGAGCGCGAGAGAGAGAACCTAACCTATATATTTTGTGGTTGGTTTTTTTAGTGTAGACTAACTTAAGTGAATCTAGAGTTTTATTCTAGACATAATATTAAAAATTCGATATAACAACATATAAATCCAGCGAGCGTAGCCGCGGGCAAAAAGCTACAACAAAATAAGAATGGCACTTTATATACGTAACTTAAAAAAGAAGGAGAAGGAGGGATACTGTAAGCTTCAGGTGTACATAGCATTAGGTCTTTAAAAATAACGTAGATATTAGCCTGTTAGTATGTTAGTTTGAAAAACCCATATTAGCCAAATTACATGATTCTAAAGTCGTAAACATTTTATGGGATTGTATCATTGTACTTGCTTCCTCTAACTTTGGAAAGATGGAGTAGAAAAATGTACAAAAAATACAGGTAGTGCAGCTTGCTAAATACCTAAAGAGTACAATTACAAAATATATGCTTAATGTCTTTTAAGAATTACTGGATATTTTGAGTTACGATCGTTAAAATTAAATTTGTTTCCATATGTACTTTAACAAATAATAAAACTTACACACTAAACTTATTTTTGCAAGTAATAAAGTGTGTATTGCGAAATAGTTTATTTTTTTCGTAGTTTGATCGCGGGCGAAGCCGCGGGTTCTGCTAGTATATAATATAATTTAATTCCATTTATAAAATATTATAATTAATTGAAATATTATAAATGCAAAAGTTTGGATGGATGTTTGTTACTTAATCATACCAGAACGGCTGAACGGATCTGGAAGAAAAGCACAGGGATAGATTATAGTCCCGAAAAAACGTACGATTCCCGTGGGATAAATTTGTTATTGTTTTACACAAAGCAAGCGATCGACTATCTATTCAATACTAACCGTTAAAATGTACCTAGGGACGAACCCGCGCGATGCGAAGGTGAGTCGCTAGTCTGTAGGGATTGCAATCCGGAAAAACGGATCCGGTAATCCGGCGGATCCGGCATCATTAAACGTTCACCGGATCCGGTACCAATATACCGGATCCGGCGACCGGATCCGGTGCTCGCAATTTTTGGCAAAATAATGGAGATGTTGCATGTAGAAGCCCTATGCAGAAGAGATTCGACCCTGTTAAAGTTAGACTTTCGAAACAAGCGTCAATAATGCGGCGTTTATAGCGTTACCGATGCCGCGTAAGTTGACTGGTGTCAGTGACGCCTTGGTGACTTTGGATGGCCACGAAAGACGTCCACCATCGTATCGCGTTTGCCGCGCCCACCACATCTCGATAGCTCTTTCAAAAGTATTTCCGATAGTGTAATACCACTAGTAATCTCTGACTATGGCTTTGAATTTAATCTATCATAATTCCTCCTTAAAATTTGTAGTCCCAGTTGTTAAAATATTAGGTATGGACTTCAGAGATTTGATTCTCACAAGGACATATTAACAGAACCCAGAACCAGACGGAACATCCACTAATGTGGTATACAAAGAAGCTCTTTATCAAATTTTAATTCTTTGGGTTCTCCTAGTAATTAATATGCTACAAATGATTTGATTCAATTCATTTGGCAGATTCATTTTCAATGTACCCGAAGGTCGTGGCAGACACGAGATCAGTGGATTAACTGATACTAATACTGTATAGATTAGGCCATTAACTGGCCGGGCCATTAATTGGGCGGGCCATTAATTGGCCGGGCCATTAATTGGCCGGGCCATTAATTGTCAGGGCCATTAATTGGCCGGGCCATTAACTGGCCGGGCCATTAATTGGGCGGGCCATTAATTGGCCGGGCCATTGATTGGCCGGGCCATTGATTGGCCGGGCCATTGATTGGCCGGGCCATTGATTGGCCGGGCCATTGATTGGCCGGGCCATTGATTGGCCGGGCCATTAATTGGGCGGGCCATTAATTGGGCGGGCCATTAATTGGGCGGGCCATTAATTGGGCGGGCCATTGATTGGCCGGGCCATTAATTGGCCGGGCCATTGATTGGCCGGGCCATAATTTGGCCGGGCCATTGATTGGCCGGGCCATTAATTGGCCGGGCCATTAATTGGCCGGGCCATTAATTGTCAGGGCCATTAATTGGCCGGGCCATTAACTGGCCGGGCCATTAACTGGCCGGGCCATTAACTGGCCGGGCCATTAACTGGCCGGGCCATTAACTGGCCGGGCCATTAATTGGGCGGGCCATTAATTGGCCGGGCCATTGATTGGCCGGGCCATTGATTGGCCGGGCCATTGATTGGCCGGGCCATTAATTGGGCGGGCCATTAATTGGCCGGGCCATTGATTGGCCGGGCCATTAATTGGGCGGGCCATTAATTGGCCGGGCCATTAATTGACCGGGCCATTAATTGGCCGGGCCATTAATTGGGCGGGCCATTGATTGGGCGGGCCATTAATTGGGCGGGCCATTAATTGACCTGGCCATTAATTGACCGGATTACTAATTGACCGGGCTATTAATTGACTGGGTCACTAATTGACCGGGTCACTAATTGACCGGGTCACTAATTGACCGGCTCACTAATTGACCGGGTCACTAATTGACTGGGACACTAAAGGAACTGGGTCACTAATTGACTAAGTCACTAAGTTGCCGGGTCACTAAGGGACTTGGTCACTATGTTGTCGGGTCACTAATTGGCAGGATCACTAAGTGGTTAGGTCACTAAATGACTGGGTCTTTAATTTTCTGGGTCATTAAGGGATTGGGTCACTAAATGGTCGGGTCACTAATTGGCTAGTCACTGAGTGGCTGGGTCACTAATTGACTTGGTCACTAAGTGGGCGGGTCAATAAGTATCAGGGTCACTAAGTGACTGGGACTCTATTTGTCTAGGTCACTAAGTGACTGGGTCACTAATTAGCTGGGCCACTAATTGACTAGGTCACTATGTGGCTGAGTCACTAAGTGACTGCGTCACTAAGTAGCTGTGTCACTCAATTACTGGTTCACTAAGTCAATGGGTCTAGTATACGGGGTCTAGTGACTAGGTCACTAAGTGACTGAGTAAATAACTGACTGAGTGAACACTACTAACTAAGTTTAGACTAATTGAATGAGTAGATAAATGATTAGTCACTTAGATGTACACTTAGGTGTAGACTAAGTGACTAGTGTAGACTGACTAAGTGTAAACTAAGTGATAATAAATATACTATCGATATACACCCAATTCCGTTCTTGAAAATAATAATTACAAAATCTACTATGACCATGCTAAACCGATAAGACCATTCCTTGTAATAGACCAGATATTCAAGGCTTCAAGACAAAATAAACAAAATCGCATACATCATTGATATAGCTGTACCGTAATGAGTTAATGATAATTAATCTATTCAAAAAGCTGCAATTTTAAATACTTGTCGTAATCGTATAGTTAGAAAATTCATGCAGGATATGATAGATTCAGGATGTGACAAATAGGCCTATCTGTATAAAATAATTAATTATGACGTTTACTTGGTTCAGGCCCGTAATCTTTCAACAAATCTTCGTGCTCTTGTGAGTCTATAATTAAACGTTCGTTTTAATTGATCAAGCTAATGACCTCCGAATGGACGAAGTAAATGGTAGTGCAAAGCAAAGGCTTCGTCTCCAACAAACACAAACAGTAAATCGTAGTCAGTTCCAGGTAAAAGTGTTGCATCGGGTAGGTTTAATGTATTGTTTGTTAATTTATGCCAAAATGTGGTTTCTTTAACCACTGTATGCAGGCTTAATAATTCTGATGTGCTTACCATCTACCGCTCCTAAGCACAGCGGGAAGTCGGAAGATTCTTGAAAGGAGAATGGGCAACTTTGTATGGGATCCGTCCCCAGAGTGTATCAAGTTAAGACATATGTCATTTTAAAGATCAGAAGAATAGCTTCAATTTATTGTATGACACCAACACTAAGGCTCGTGCAGGAAAAGAACTATGAATCATTTAATTTTATTAAATTCGTGAAAGTAAAGCAGAATAATTTAGATTGTAAAATATTTTCACACATATTATTTTATATAGCATACCGTGCCGTTTGTGTTTACACACCTTTGCACATATTGCGACTTTTGCAGCCCTGTACAGGATAGCCGAATGAATAAATGAGGAAGAATTGAGCAGGTTACGATGGAACATTGTAGGTTTATGGGAAGTTCGAAGAGAGGCGTACAACTCGATAACACTCAAATCTGGTAACCTGTCCCATTTCCGGGTGACAGACAGTCCCAAGGTGGCGTCAGGTTTATCGTCAACAAGTCTCTTGTGATGGTTTGTACAGCTTGGTGACTATGTAAAGCTTGAACGTCTCCAACTGACTCCGACTGACAAAGTCCACGTTCCTACCAGTGCCACACCAAAACCCCGTAAGCTTATTAAGCTAAGTGTTCTTATTTTCCTCATCTTGAAATTATATGGTTATTTATACACTATTTTAACAATATATTTTATTGTGTTTTACTTAACTTATATAATATATATACTAGCGACTCACCCTCGCTTCGCTCGGGTTCGTCCCTAGCTTGCAGTAAATCACGATTGATCAGTTTTCGACCGGAGAGGAAAAATGATTAAATTACTAAAATGGCTATTAAAAAATAAGGGTTGATCGTAGAAGGGTGAAAATTGAGGATTGTATGTATTTTTGTATGTTGTATCATAAAAAAATAGAAATTAAAAATTTTGTCTAAAAAATAAAAATAAAAATTTAGGGGTGGACTACCCCTAACATTTAGGGGGATGAAAAATAGATGTTGGCCGATTCTCATAGATACTGGATAAGCACAAAAAATTTCATCAAAATCGGTCAAGCCGTTTCGGAGGAGTATGGCAACGAAAACTGTGACACGAGAATTTTATATATTAGATATATATATATATATATACATATATATATATATATATATATATATATATATATATATATATATATATATATTATACACTTATTTATTTATTTGTTTTGTGTGTGTATGAGTAAGATTACTCTGCCTCGACAACCTTGTCTGTTTGCCCTTTGTTGGCAAAGGCCTCCTCCAATTTTCTCCATAACTGTCTATCTCTAGCTAGTCTGGTCCATGTGCCATTTAATATAATTGTTAAATTTAGCATTGAGTGCCTCTGTAACTTGCCTCACAGCTCTTGACACAGTCTTCTGTGAGACATTGTGTAGATAGACACTCTGCTCAACTAAGGTCTGGTAAGGTCCAGATGCGTAAAATGCTAAGGCTATCAGAATCTGCAACAGAAATATGTAGGTATATATTACATTAATATCAACATCATATATTCTTAGACTATAGCTGTGCCTTTAGTGATAAGCAATGAAATTGAAGTTGTTTTCTAACCTTCGTCTCCGCCGATATTCCATCATTCCGACGTGGTCTTGGAATAAGTAGAGTTAGCTCCTCCACTAGCCCCCTTACAGTTTCCTTCCCAAGGCGAAATGTTTTCACAAATTCTACCTCGGAAATATCCTGAAAGGGGTCAATATTGCTCCTTAACAAGCAGCGGACGGCGATTTCTTCGCTCCAAACTTTATTCTGAACATTTTATTTAGGTTCACACACTTCACAACTTAAGAAAATACCAAACAAACACGGCTTTTATGCAATGACTGCACAATGGCACATCAATGATAGTTCAGTGGCATTCCAATTGTCATTAGAACTGTCAAAATATTAGCAGACTACGCAATAATTCGATCATTGACTTGTCATTATGTACGGGACTACCAATTATTTGCAAATGTGTCATTGGAGTGTCAGTGACACACCATCGGGAAACCATTGAATTAGTAGACTACCAAAATTGCAAAAAGTAGCAATTACGATGTCATTGATCGACAACTGTAACACCATTGCAATAGCAGACTTGAGGCCCAGGTGTGCCAACCTTCGGAAGGATTGAATACTGTTAAGGAATTCTACAGGATAGAGAACTGCTTCATCCATTTGCATCACTGAAACGACAGACCTATAATCTATATCTGACCCTTCAAAGGACTTAAGTTATTGAAATCAAAATCACTTTTGTTATTAAAATCAGTAGCATTGTTGTTTTTGGGGGTCAGTGTAGTACGTTCACAAGCCAAGTTCATTAATACCAAGTTTCAGATAACTCTGATCAATAAAGATTTTGTTCTCCATATAAACCTTACCATCCCGTTTTACTCCTTTAAGGAATAAATTTCAAAAAAATCTAATATACATATTTCATACGAATTTTAATTATTTATTTTAAAGCTAAATACCACTTTCCGTGCATTTTACATTAAAAATGAAAGTCTTTAATACAAATAAATTACAAATTTTCATCCCCTTTTTTACTCCCTTAGGGAATGAATTATAAAAAAAAATGAAACACATGTGTCTTTAATTGAATTGAAGATCCTTAATACTAAGTTTCAAGTAATTCTGATTTTAAATAATTTTTTTTCACAGATGAACTTTGGTATCCCCTTTTATCCCTTTAAGGGATGAATTTTGAAAAATCCTTTCTTATCCTCATAGTCATATAAGGAATAAGTTCTTCAAAAATACACGTCTCTACGACCAGTGGTTTAGGCTGTGCGTTGATCCATCAGTCAGTCAGGACAAAGCCTTTTATATATATACTAGCGACTCACCCTCGCTTCGCTCGGGTTCGTCTCTAGTTATATTTTAACGTCTAGTATAGATTTCTCAGAGATGAAATATTTGCCTGCAGTAAACAGTATCCTTAAGTTGATTCGGATAACAAGCTATCATCATACCAAATTTCATCTAAATCTGTCCAGTGCTTTTCTCGTGATGCGTTCCGAGACAGACAGATAGACAAAAATTCTAAAAACTATAGATTCGGCCTCTGTGTCGACAATAATGACTATTTCAATAAGTATTTCCAAAAATATTTAATTTACAGATTCGACACAGTTAGAATTTCATTATATGTGTAGATACATTTAAACGGTTAGCATAGATTTCTCAAAGATGAGATATTTTCCCGCAATAAAAATTATCCTATATGTTGACTCGGATAACCAGCTAATATCATACCAAATTTCATCAAAATCTGTCCAGCGGTTTTCTCGTGAGGCGTTCCCAGACAGACAGACAGACAAAACTTCTAAAAACTATAGATTCGGTCTCGGTATCGATAATGATGATTTCAATAAGATTTTGCAAAAAATATTTAATGTATAGATTTGACTCTGAATTTTAGTATATGTATAGATACAGACTAGCGACTCACCATCGCATCGCGCGGGTTCGTTCCTAGTTACGTTTTAAGGGTTAGTATTGAATAGATAGTCGATCGCTTGCTTTGTGTAAAACAAAAACAAATTTATCCCACGGGAATTATACGTTTTTTCGGGTTAAACAATAATCAATTTGCTATACCAGACTATAATCTATCTCTGTACTTTTCATCCAGATCCGTTCAGCCGTTCTGGTATGATTGAGTAACAAACATCCATCCAAACTTTCGCATTTATAATATTTCAATTAATTATAATATGTTATTAATGGGATTAAATTATTATATATATGACACGAGTAATAAGTTACCACTACACATAATTTAGTTAAAATCGGTTCCGTAATTTTTGCGTGAAACGTGCACACCCAAACAGACAAACAGACATACAGACAAAAATTTTAATAACTATTGTTTTGGGGTATATATTCTGTACACAATAGGTTACGGTCATTGTTTTAAAAAAATATTTCATGTATAGATTTCGCTAAGTTACTGTTTTATTATGTGTGTTTTATATTAGTTAGTTATTAGTTTAAATACATATTTATTTATACATAAAGAATCACTTCGTTGAAACATATAATCACGTTCCAAAATATTTATTCACTATCAATATTGCGCTCACGCGCTCTTCGGGCGTAAACTCTGCGTCACAAAGGTACAACTTCTGAATAACCCAGCCATGATACGCACCTCCAATGATTTTTTAAATGTAGCCCAAGATCGTATCTCTAGGGGTTTTTTTCATTTTTTCGATATCTCATTTCGTTTTCGAGATATGAATTATTTTTTGAGCGAAATCGGGCGAAAAACGACCGCATTTTTCACACTATTTCGATTTTAAAAAAAAGTAATTGAGTTTATTAAAAAAAAATTTTTGCATTTTGTAGCCCTTGTCATGACGCGTCTTTTGACATCCCAATCAGTCATGTAGTCCCAAAAGCCACGACACCAGGGCGATGTCGCACTTTCGCTGAAAATCGGGCCTATGCCGAAGCGACAAAAAAAACATTTTCAATGTTAAAAAAATTTAAATATATAAAAAAAAGGAAAAGAAAAGCTATGTAATCTTTTTTTTAAATCTAGTATGGTCTTGGAGAACATAGCCCGTGTACCAACAATATTGAAGACTTGGAGTCTGAAGTTATCATAATTTATCTTGCCGATGACAATCATCGGGGCTATTTGTGTTTATTAAATTAACAAATACTAGTGATCACCCCGTCGTCAAATTTCGAGCATAATTCATTAAGATGAACATTATTGGTTTTTATCTCAACGTTAGAAATATAATTTCTATATAACTTTCTTCTATCTCTCAGCGTGCCTCTTGGCTCTTACATTCGGCTGGATTGCCGAACGCTAATAAGCCCCTACTAACGCGACAAGGTAAATGCACATTGAGGGGGAAGCTTTTTATTAAAAACAATACCTGACAAATTATTTAACGTATTTTATTAATTAAAAATCAAAGTGTAAAAACCAAGGTGCATTTTTGTGACAAAAAATAATTAATAAATTTATTACTTATTCGTTTTAAACACGAAGTTTATTTCGAATTTGATTAACACGATATAGAATGTGTAATAAGAAGTTAGTAAAGAAAAACGAAACTTATGATGAGAAAATTATTTTATTCATAAAAATAAAGATTAGAATTATTGATTTTTTTTTGTTTTTAATTAAATTCCTTAACTATATTTTATTATTCCTAATTATTTAACAGGTTTTTCGTTTCTTCAAAAGCAAATTTTTATTATTGATCATTTTCACGATAGGCGAAGCGGAGCTCCTCACTTTATCCTTACACATTATTCAATTTATCAATAGTTGTATCAATGAAGTCCCGGACTGCTGAGACTCGAGTATAAACTGCAGGAAGTGAACTACCGCAACTATATCCAAATGAGACTATACCGACTAATAAGTTGTCATGGACTAGTGGACCACCACTATCACCCTGAAAAAAAAAGCATTTTCGTAACCATTCGTAATACGTTCGTATATCAGCAAGAGTCATGAAAGATAAAGAACCAGAAACCTAGGACATAATTCACAAATACAGTTAATAGGTGACTTCAGCTTGAAAGATTTACGCGAATATTTGCATTTTAAATACAACTATCTTTTCGGATTTTTTCGCGGACTGATTTTGATTTTTGGTTCCCGACGTTTTGAATACTTTACAGCAATTATGGCAACGGGAGAGACTAAGGTTAGAGATGCCCCCCCCCCCTCCCCCCCTCTCTTAACCCTATATAATTCCAAAAAATATATTTTCATTCAAGTGTCTGGAACCCAAGCTCGTATTAATATATTATTTGGACTTTATTGATTAGTAATTATAAAATATTGTCTATTTACTTTTTAACAAAATGACTAAAATCAAAAGTAAGAAAATAATATAATTTGGCAAAAAATCACATACTTTACAGGAATCCTCTCCAATAACTCCTCCTGCACACATCATCTGCTCCGTGATAGGCGACCGGTTGTTTTTTTCAAATATTTCATTACAATCTTTATCGGTGACATATGACACCTTCACGCTGAGTAAAATAGGTGATGTAGGTAATTTCTAAAATAAGAAAATGGGGACATTAATTGAAATATAAAATCACCATAAAAAGTTTACTACATACAGTTAAATCCTATAGAAATAACAATGACGTAATTTAATTTAAAGGAGCTGTTACCAACCCAACCAATTTCACAGAATGCTTAGTAACTATCTTTGAAAAAAAAGCTACAGTACAATTTTTAAAATAGAAATCTTCACTTCAACTAAGCATGGATCTACTATTGTTATAAAGATACTTAGAATAATTGATAATAAAATTGAAAACCTTACAAAAAGACTCATTTCATAATTACGTGCTAATCTCATCTAGCGCAAGCGAGCAACATTTCAATAATACTTTACTTTTATTTACCACTAGCGACTCACCCTCGCTTCGCTCGGGTTCGTCTCTAGGTACGTTTTACTGCTGAACTGAGCTGAACATTGATAAGTCAGTCAATGAGTCGCGAGTAGTGAATAAAAATAGTAATTGCGAATGTACCTTAGGTGATAGACAAATAATATTGCGAACTTTCCTGTATAACTTTTTAAGACCTACAATATTCTAGTACATTGTTTTGATATATCTCTTAAGGTTCAGCCAGCGTTAGCCATATAAATTTCTAAGGACGACTCGATAGAACCAGTCATTGCGTTTTCCCGCGGGAACGAAAAATGTACCTGTAGTGAAAGGTATCCCAAATGTTGAACCGAGTGATAAGCTATCACTATACAAAGTTTTGTTAAATTCGGTTCAGTACTTTTTGCGTGAAACGCGCACATCTATTTGACTAAGTCAGCTTTATTATAGGTATAGATAAGAATAGGTATTGCGAGTGTACCTTAAGAGATAGACATATACTGTTGTAGATTTTTCTGTTGACCTTTTCAAGACTTACAATTTTTTAGTACATTGTTTCGATGTATGTCTTAAGGTTTAGCCAGCGGAAGGTCTATAAGGAGGACTCGATAAAACCAGTTATTGCGATTTCCCGTGGGAAAGAAAGATTTTTCTGAAATAAAAGGTATCTTAAATGTTGACCCGGGTAATAATTTATCACTTCACCAAATTTCGTTGTAATCGGTTCATTACTTTTTGCGTGAAACGCGCACACACAAACAGACATACAGACAAACAGACAAACAGACAAACAGACAAAAATTTTAATAACTATTGTTTTGGGGTCTATATTGTATACATAATACGTTACATTCATTATTTTTAAAAAATATTTCATGTACAGATTTCGCTAAGTTACTGCTTTATTATAGTATAGATAACGTATAACAAAACAGTAATATTATTTAATAAAAATAGTTATAGCGAGTGTACTTTAGGAGATAGACATATATTGTTGAGAACTTTTCTGTAGAACTTTTTAAGACCTACAATATTCTAGTACATTGTTTTGATATATCTCTTAAGGTTCAGCCAGCGTTAGCCATATAAATTTCTAAGGACGACTCGATAGAACCAGTCATTGCGTTTTCCCGCGGGAACGAAAAATGTACCTGTAGTGAAAGGTATCCCAAATGTTGAACCGAGTGATAAGCTATCACTATACAAAGTTTTGTTAAATTCGGTTCAGTACTTTTTGCGTGAAACGCGCACATCTATTTGACTAAGTCAGCTTTATTATAGGTATAGATAAGAATAGGTATTGCGAGTGTACCTTAAGAGATAGACATATACTGTTGTAGATTTTTCTGTTGACCTTTTCAAGACTTACAATTTTTTAGTACATTGTTTCGATGTATGTCTTAAGGTTTAGCCAGCGGAAGGTCTATAAGGAGGACTCGATAAAACCAGTTATTGCGATTTCCCGTGGGAAAGAAAGATTTTTCTGAAATAAAAGGTATCTTAAATGTTGACCCGGGTAATAATTTATCACTTCACCAAATTTCGTTGTAATCGGTTCATTACTTTTTGCGTGAAACGCGCACACACAAACAGACATACAGACAAACAGACAAACAGACAAACAGACAAAAATTTTAATAACTATTGTTTTGGGGTCTATATTGTATACATAATACGTTACATTCATTATTTTTAAAAAATATTTCATGTACAGATTTCGCTAAGTTACTGCTTTATTATAGTATAGATAACGTATAACAAAACAGTAATATTATTTAATAAAAATAGTTATAGCGAGTGTACTTTAGGAGATAGACATATATTGTTGAGAACTTTTCTGTAGAACTTTTTAAGACCTACAATATTCTAGTACATTGTTTTGATATATCTCTTAAGGTTCAGCCAGCGTTAGCCATATAAATTTCTAAGGACGACTCGATAGAACCAGTCATTGCGTTTTCCCGCGGGAACGAAAAATGTACCTGTAGTGAAAGGTATCCCAAATGTTGAACCGAGTGATAAGCTATCACTATACAAAGTTTTGTTAAATTCGGTTCAGTACTTTTTGCGTGAAACGCGCACATCTATTTGACTAAGTCAGCTTTATTATAGGTATAGATAAGAATAGGTATTGCGAGTGTACCTTAAGAGATAGACATATACTGTTGTAGATTTTTCTGTTGACCTTTTCAAGACTTACAATTTTTTAGTACATTGTTTCGATGTATGTCTTAAGGTTTAGCCAGCGGAAGGTCTATAAGGAGGACTCGATAAAACCAGTTATTGCGATTTCCCGTGGGAAAGAAAGATTTTTCTGAAATAAAAGGTATCTTAAATGTTGACCCGGGTAATAATTTATCACTTCACCAAATTTCGTTGTAATCGGTTCATTACTTTTTGCGTGAAACGCGCACACACAAACAGACATACAGACAAACAGACAAACAGACAAACAGACAAAAATTTTAATAACTATTGTTTTGGGGTCTATATTGTATACATAATACGTTACATTCATTATTTTTAAAAAATATTTCATGTACAGATTTCGCTAAGTTACTGCTTTATTATAGTATAGATAACGTATAACAAAACAGTAATATTATTTAATAAAAATAGTTATAGCGAGTGTACTTTAGGAGATAGACATATATTGTTGAGAACTTTTCTGTAGAACTTTTTAAGACCTACAATATTCTAGTACATTGTTTTGATATATCTCTTAAGGTTCAGCCAGCGTTAGCCATATAAATTTCTAAGGACGACTCGATAGAACCAGTCATTGCGTTTTCCCGCGGGAACGAAAAATGTACCTGTAGTGAAAGGTATCCCAAATGTTGAACCGAGTGATAAGCTATCACTATACAAAGTTTTGTTAAATTCGGTTCAGTACTTTTTGCGTGAAACGCGCACATCTATTTGACTAAGTCAGCTTTATTATAGGTATAGATAAGAATAGGTATTGCGAGTGTACCTTAAGAGATAGACATATACTGTTGTAGATTTTTCTGTTGACCTTTTCAAGACTTACAATTTTTTAGTACATTGTTTCGATGTATGTCTTAAGGTTTAGCCAGCGGAAGGTCTATAAGGAGGACTCGATAAAACCAGTTATTGCGATTTCCCGTGGGAAAGAAAGATTTTTCTGAAATAAAAGGTATCTTAAATGTTGACCCGGGTAATAATTTATCACTTCACCAAATTTCGTTGTAATCGGTTCATTACTTTTTGCGTGAAACGCGCACACACAAACAGACAAACAGACAAACAGACAAACAGACAAAAATTTTAATAACTATTGTTTTGGGGTCTATATTGTATACATAATACGTTACATTCATTATTTTTAAAAAATATTTCATGTACAGATTTCGCTAAGTTACTGCTTTATTATAGTATAGATAACGTATAACAAAACAGTAATATTATTTAATAAAAATAGTTATAGCGAGTGTACTTTAGGAGATAGACATATATTGTTGAGAACTTTTCTGTAGAACTTTTTAAGACCTACAATATTCTAGTACATTGTTTTGATATATCTCTTAAGGTTCAGCCAGCGTTAGCCATATAAATTTCTAAGGACGACTCGATAGAACCAGTCATTGCGTTTTCCCGCGGGAACGAAAAATGTACCTGTAGTGAAAGGTATCCCAAATGTTGAACCGAGTGATAAGCTATCACTATACAAAGTTTTGTTAAATTCGGTTCAGTACTTTTTGCGTGAAACGCGCACATCTATTTGACTAAGTCAGCTTTATTATAGGTATAGATAAGAATAGGTATTGCGAGTGTACCTTAAGAGATAGACATATACTGTTGTAGATTTTTCTGTTGACCTTTTCAAGACTTACAATTTTTTAGTACATTGTTTCGATGTATGTCTTAAGGTTTAGCCAGCGGAAGGTCTATAAGGAGGACTCGATAAAACCAGTTATTGCGATTTCCCGTGGGAAAGAAAGATTTTTCTGAAATAAAAGGTATCTTAAATGTTGACCCGGGTAATAATTTATCACTTCACCAAATTTCGTTGTAATCGGTTCATTACTTTTTGCGTGAAACGCGCACACACAAACAGACATACAGACAAACAGACAAACAGACAAACAGACAAAAATTTTAATAACTATTGTTTTGGGGTCTATATTGTATACATAATACGTTACATTCATTATTTTTAAAAAATATTTCATGTACAGATTTCGCTAAGTTACTGCTTTATTATAGTATAGATAACGTATAACAAAACAGTAATATTATTTAATAAAAATAGTTATAGCGAGTGTACTTTAGGAGATAGACATATATTGTTGAGAACTTTTCTGTAGAACTTTTTAAGACCTACAATATTCTAGTACATTGTTTTGATATATCTCTTAAGGTTCAGCCAGCGTTAGCCATATAAATTTCTAAGGACGACTCGATAGAACCAGTCATTGCGTTTTCCCGCGGGAACGAAAAATGTACCTGTAGTGAAAGGTATCCCAAATGTTGAACCGAGTGATAAGCTATCACTATACAAAGTTTTGTTAAATTCGGTTCAGTACTTTTTGCGTGAAACGCGCACATCTATTTGACTAAGTCAGCTTTATTATAGGTATAGATAAGAATAGGTATTGCGAGTGTACCTTAAGAGATAGACATATACTGTTGTAGATTTTTCTGTTGACCTTTTCAAGACTTACAATTTTTTAGTACATTGTTTCGATGTATGTCTTAAGGTTTAGCCAGCGGAAGGTCTATAAGGAGGACTCGATAAAACCAGTTATTGCGATTTCCCGTGGGAAAGAAAGATTTTTCTGAAATAAAAGGTATCTTAAATGTTGACCCGGGTAATAATTTATCACTTCACCAAATTTCGTTGTAATCGGTTCATTACTTTTTGCGTGAAACGCGCACACACAAACAGACATACAGACAAACAGACAAACAGACAAACAGACAAAAATTTTAATAACTATTGTTTTGGGGTCTATATTGTATACATAATACGTTACATTCATTATTTTTAAAAAATATTTCATGTACAGATTTCGCTAAGTTACTGCTTTATTATAGTATAGATAACGTATAACAAAACAGTAATATTATTTAATAAAAATAGTTATAGCGAGTGTACTTTAGGAGATAGACATATATTGTTGAGAACTTTTCTGTAGAACTTTTTAAGACCTACAATATTCTAGTACATTGTTTTGATATATCTCTTAAGGTTCAGCCAGCGTTAGCCATATAAATTTCTAAGGACGACTCGATAGAACCAGTCATTGCGTTTTCCCGCGGGAACGAAAAATGTACCTGTAGTGAAAGGTATCCCAAATGTTGAACCGAGTGATAAGCTATCACTATACAAAGTTTTGTTAAATTCGGTTCAGTACTTTTTGCGTGAAACGCGCACATCTATTTGACTAAGTCAGCTTTATTATAGGTATAGATAAGAATAGGTATTGCGAGTGTACCTTAAGAGATAGACATATACTGTTGTAGATTTTTCTGTTGACCTTTTCAAGACTTACAATTTTTTAGTACATTGTTTCGATGTATGTCTTAAGGTTTAGCCAGCGGAAGGTCTATAAGGAGGACTCGATAAAACCAGTTATTGCGATTTCCCGTGGGAAAGAAAGATTTTTCTGAAATAAAAGGTATCTTAAATGTTGACCCGGGTAATAATTTATCACTTCACCAAATTTCGTTGTAATCGGTTCATTACTTTTTGCGTGAAACGCGCACACACAAACAGACATACAGACAAACAGACAAACAGACAAACAGACAAAAATTTTAATAACTATTGTTTTGGGGTCTATATTGTATACATAATACGTTACATTCATTATTTTTAAAAAATATTTCATGTACAGATTTCGCTAAGTTACTGCTTTATTATAGTATAGATAACGTATAACAAAACAGTAATATTATTTAATAAAAATAGTTATAGCGAGTGTACTTTAGGAGATAGACATATATTGTTGAGAACTTTTCTGTAGAACTTTTTAAGACCTACAATATTCTAGTACATTGTTTTGATATATCTCTTAAGGTTCAGCCAGCGTTAGCCATATAAATTTCTAAGGACGACTCGATAGAACCAGTCATTGCGTTTTCCCGCGGGAACGAAAAATGTACCTGTAGTGAAAGGTATCCCAAATGTTGAACCGAGTGATAAGCTATCACTATACAAAGTTTTGTTAAATTCGGTTCAGTACTTTTTGCGTGAAACGCGCACATCTATTTGACTAAGTCAGCTTTATTATAGGTATAGATAAGAATAGGTATTGCGAGTGTACCTTAAGAGATAGACATATACTGTTGTAGATTTTTCTGTTGACCTTTTCAAGACTTACAATTTTTTAGTACATTGTTTCGATGTATGTCTTAAGGTTTAGCCAGCGGAAGGTCTATAAGGAGGACTCGATAAAACCAGTTATTGCGATTTCCCGTGGGAAAGAAAGATTTTTCTGAAATAAAAGGTATCTTAAATGTTGACCCGGGTAATAATTTATCACTTCACCAAATTTCGTTGTAATCGGTTCATTACTTTTTGCGTGAAACGCGCACACACAAACAGACATACAGACAAACAGACAAACAGACAAACAGACAAACAGACAAAAATTTTAATAACTATTGTTTTGGGGTCTATATTGTATACATAATACGTTACATTCATTATTTTTAAAAAATATTTCATGTACAGATTTCGCTAAGTTACTGCTTTATTATAGTATAGATAACGTATAACAAAACAGTAATATTATTTAATAAAAATAGTTATAGCGAGTGTACTTTAGGAGATAGACATATATTGTTGAGAACTTTTCTGTAGAACTTTTTAAGACCTACAATATTCTAGTACATTGTTTTGATATATCTCTTAAGGTTCAGCCAGCGTTAGCCATATAAATTTCTAAGGACGACTCGATAGAACCAGTCATTGCGTTTTCCCGCGGGAACGAAAAATGTACCTGTAGTGAAAGGTATCCCAAATGTTGAACCGAGTGATAAGCTATCACTATACAAAGTTTTGTTAAATTCGGTTCAGTACTTTTTGCGTGAAACGCGCACATCTATTTGACTAAGTCAGCTTTATTATAGGTATAGATAAGAATAGGTATTGCGAGTGTACCTTAAGAGATAGACATATACTGTTGTAGATTTTTCTGTTGACCTTTTCAAGACTTACAATTTTTTAGTACATTGTTTCGATGTATGTCTTAAGGTTTAGCCAGCGGAAGGTCTATAAGGAGGACTCGATAAAACCAGTTATTGCGATTTCCCGTGGGAAAGAAAGATTTTTCTGAAATAAAAGGTATCTTAAATGTTGACCCGGGTAATAATTTATCACTTCACCAAATTTCGTTGTAATCGGTTCATTACTTTTTGCGTGAAACGCGCACACACAAACAGACATACAGACAAACAGACAAACAGACAAACAGACAAAAATTTTAATAACTATTGTTTTGGGGTCTATATTGTATACATAATACGTTACATTCATTATTTTTAAAAAATATTTCATGTACAGATTTCGCTAAGTTACTGCTTTATTATAGTATAGATAACGTATAACAAAACAGTAATATTATTTAATAAAAATAGTTATAGCGAGTGTACTTTAGGAGATAGACATATATTGTTGAGAACTTTTCTGTAGAACTTTTTAAGACCTACAATATTCTAGTACATTGTTTTGATATATCTCTTAAGGTTCAGCCAGCGTTAGCCATATAAATTTCTAAGGACGACTCGATAGAACCAGTCATTGCGTTTTCCCGCGGGAACGAAAAATGTACCTGTAGTGAAAGGTATCCCAAATGTTGAACCGAGTGATAAGCTATCACTATACAAAGTTTTGTTAAATTCGGTTCAGTACTTTTTGCGTGAAACGCGCACATCTATTTGACTAAGTCAGCTTTATTATAGGTATAGATAAGAATAGGTATTGCGAGTGTACCTTAAGAGATAGACATATACTGTTGTAGATTTTTCTGTTGACCTTTTCAAGACTTACAATTTTTTAGTACATTGTTTCGATGTATGTCTTAAGGTTTAGCCAGCGGAAGGTCTATAAGGAGGACTCGATAAAACCAGTTATTGCGATTTCCCGTGGGAAAGAAAGATTTTTCTGAAATAAAAGGTATCTTAAATGTTGACCCGGGTAATAATTTATCACTTCACCAAATTTCGTTGTAATCGGTTCATTACTTTTTGCGTGAAACGCGCACACACAAACAGACATACAGACAAACAGACAAACAGACAAACAGACAAACAGACAAAAATTTTAATAACTATTGTTTTGGGGTCTATATTGTATACATAATACGTTACATTCATTATTTTTAAAAAATATTTCATGTACAGATTTCGCTAAGTTACTGCTTTATTATAGTATAGACTATTAACGCTACCATAATGTAAAGAGAACTAAGGTTAAATACTACGAGTTATAATATCTATAATATACCTCGGTTCTTCCAAAGCCCATAGTCATCAACGTGTCACCAGAATTCAAAGCCAAGTTTCTTGGTGCCATCTCTATAGGCTTCACACTATCACTGAATTGCAATGGACTGCTTAGCATTATCACTGCTACATCATAATTGTGTTCAGTTTTTTTATCATATTCTGGATGGACAATTGTTTTTTTTATATCATAACGTTGTCCTTCGTTCACTTTATCTGAACCTACTAGTATATGTTGTTTTTGCTCTGGTCTAAAAAAATCAAACAGATAGGAAAGGTAACGTAGCATCTCACTTAGACATTTTATACCAACAAAAATTCATAACAATGATAGTTTCGCCCCTCTATATGAAAACATACAAAAATAAGTTTATAATAATTATATAATATATTTAAACGAGCAATTCTTGTATATGTATATCTTTATATATTTATTTATACCGGCGATCTCGGAAACGGCTCTAACGATTTTCCTGAAATTTGGTATGGGGGGGCTTTCCGGGGCGAAAAATCGATCTAGATTAGTCTCATGTCTGGGAAAATGCGTGTTTTCGAGTTTTCATGCGGTTTTCTTTTGCATTATTCTACGCAGAATATGTTCGATGTTTATGTTCGTATTTCTTACACTCAGGCATAAGCATCGTGGTCAAGCGACCAAGGTGCAAGATTAACATTATATGGATCATATTGGATATTGGATACAAAAGTCTACTTTTTTTTTGTATTTATCCAAGTTTTTAGTTTTTTTTTTTAATCTAAAAAATACGATATAACAAAAAAGAACACCGAGCGAAGCTCGGTCGCCAGGTACTATACTACTTATAAAACATACGCACATATAACAGTGTGCTGCGGAAACGACAAAATTTTTGTGAATAATGCTGGCGCCACAGATATTACTATCATTGAATAAATATTGCGCCATGTATGGAGCCTCAGTAATTGGCAAAGGTGAACCACCAAATATCAGCTTCTGTTTGTTATTCTGCACTGAAAGAAAATAATATAAGATCATTAGACTACGCGGGTGGCTTCGTATAAATTCATGTTTGTCTCGTAATAAGCATTTATGAAGTGACCTTAGATAACTTACGGCAGATCCCAATAAACGTATATCGCTATGGTTCTCCTTACTAGAGATTAGAATTTGACATAAGCTGCATTCTAATTATGATATAATTTCTGTCTCTAATAAGAAGAGCCACGGATAGATAGATTATTATTATTGGGATACGCCGTTGGTGATACTACATATAGCTGTTGCCCTTGACTTAGTCCGCGTGATTCAAAAAACTAAGTCTTTTGTGTGATGGTAGCACCAATCTCCTCATAACTTATAATATATCATAGCACAGATTATCTGGGCGTACACATCTTGGGGCTACAATGGATTAAAAAAAATCTTGTGATAAAACGTGAAAAAACAATGGTGTTTTAAAGATAGGTATCCTGTAAAGAAGCAATCAATTAAATACAGACTTGTGACGATGAAATACATAAATTGGACAAGCACGAGTAATGCTGACTCGCACGCCGCTCGTATGTTTTTTTTTTTGTTATGTTTGTTACCTCAGAACTTGGTCATTTATTGACCGATCTGGACAATTTTTATTTTCTTTGAAAGTGTACACTTCCAACTTAGTCCCATTTAAATTTGAAAATGAAATACCACCACTAAGGGTGGTAATATAGCTAATGAAAATTTTACCTACTTCTAATTGTCAGATTGACTTGAAACTTTGCAAGTGTTCCTATTTCCATTGATAGTGCAGTGGTTCGGTATCATCGACCTGATCTGATGGTAAGGCCAGAAGGTGGATAGGTGGAACTCTTCAACGACTAATAGTAGATATTTTGAGTTTGGGCTTATTTTGTTTCGTCTTCGTATAAAAATTGGCATCTAACCAACTTAAACGGCTTAAGCGAATATTTTATTAAACTACTTTTTTCTTACTTTGCTACTACTATGTCTACACTATAAAAGGGAAAAATAAAAACTTTCGAAGTCGGTTTTTATTTTTTTATTAATAAGTTTTTTTCATGCATGATGGGCTGAGGGTCACCCCTATTACTTTATTTTTCGTCATTTGACTACAGAATTATCTAACGGTTTTATATTTATAAGACACCTAAGCACCAAACAGCTGATAGCCATTCAATAGTATTCGAGTAAAATGATTGTGTTTTACATTCCCAGGCATAGCGGGATATTCTGCAGCAATGGCGCTAAAATATTATTGACCCATCGCATCAGAATTTATATATAACTAGCGACTAACCTATGCTTCACTCGGGTGCGTGCCTGGGTATGTCGTGGGTATTAGGTGAGTTAGAGCGGAACCCTAATTCTTTTTCTAAAATAAAATCGGCCTAAGTTACTCTTTAAAACATCAGCTATTTGCCAGTGGCACTCCCGTCAATATTGGTCCAGTCGTTTCGAAGATTAGCCGGAACAAACAGACAGACAGACAAAAATAAAAATGTATTTTTTTTCATATAAGTACGGTATATAATTTCGTAGGCATTTAGGAACAAGCTGTTTTTTTTTTGATATCACAAACTTTAACTGCCTCAATTATCTAATTGCTAGCATGTAATTACTTCATGATCAGTGATTTCCGTATAAATAACAATTTTCATAAAATATTATCTGTCAAATTTCGGAGGAAGCTTTTCGATCGGGACAAAAGTTCAATAGAAACAAAATTGTCTATTAAGAAATTATCATAACAAACAAGTAGGTAGGGGAAAACCTCTCTCTAGTATTGGTATCGACAAGGACAAGGCTCTACGCGACATAGATTATTTAACGATGTAAGCAGATAAAGGTTATAGGCAGTAATAAACCTAAAAATTAGGGATTAATGGAGCTACAAACATTGCTGAATCTCAAGTGATTTTCTTGATTATTCCTTGATAAAGACGGTCAAAACTGAGTTATCAAATTTACCAATTTTCATGGCGAACGGTTCAAATGTAAAGTACTGTAATTTTAACATTAGGAATAATAAATGAAAAATTAAAACACATGCAAATTACGTGGAAGTTAATAAAGAAAATGTAGCTCGTTCTTTTGTCGCTAGTTTTATAATAATAATAGATGTAAACCTGTGCCTCCTTCGCAGCGCGCCGCGAAGACCGCAACGAGAAGACAAATGTTATTAAACCACATGCTGCTACTGTCCTGTGTCCAACTGATGATCATAGCTTCTTTAGTCAGGTATTTATATTTTTATCGGAATCCAGTGCCACTACATTGAGTATAAGTATTAAAGTAATTTATTATCTAAGGATTTAAAAAATGTCCATTATAAAGAAGCATAAAATGTTACTACATAATATATGTTTAATTTTGTGTCCTTTTCCGTTTTATATATTTTTTTTATTTACCTATTTACTGTGTTCAACTAAAATAAATAAAAATCATAAATTAATAAATTAATTTAATAAAACACCACCAAAATTCTCTTCCTCTTCTTGTTCCTCTTTTCGTTATCTCATGACTAAGATCGTCAAGAAACTGCTATATTCAGGATTATTATTAATTAGACTAGCGACTCACCCTCGCTTCGCTCGGGTTCGTCCATAGCTTGCTTCCCAAGACAAAATTAATTAATTAATTTGGTTTTAATTTTTTTTCGTGTGACCCTATATTCTTTTCTAAAATATAAGTAGCCTAAGTTACTCCTTATTACATCAGCTATCTGCCAGTGAAAGTCCTGTCAAAATCGGTCTAGCCGTTTCAGAGATTAGCCGGAACAAACAGACAGACAGACAGACTAAAATTGTAAAAAATGTTGTTTTGGTATGTGTACCGTGTATACTACATCCACATGCATTTAGTAAAAAGGGGGTTTTTTAATATTACAAACAGACACTCCAATTTTATTTATCTGTATAGATTACCTCAGAAGTTAAATCTGTGAATTCTAACAAACAAGTATCATGAACAACAAATGCGGATTTTCATTTGTTTACAGACTACTTTACCGATGTGCGAAGATAATAGAAAACTGTATGAACTGTAGTAACTGAGTCAGATAAAATATGAAAACAAAAAAGCAAAATATAATAATAGTCCGACTAAAAATAGAGTGCGTAGAAGGATATGTATACTTAGGACAACTAATAGCACCAAAACAATAAACGTCCAAAGAACTGAACCGAAGAATACCCAACAGCTGGTCACGTTATTGGTCATTAAAAGAAATACTGAAGAGCCCATCCACACAAATATCAGGAAAACGGAAAATTTTCAATATGTGTATACGTTATGTTAAAATATAGATGCCAAACTTGGGCAATGACAAAACTTAACAGCCAAAGACTTCAAGTGTGGATATATTGTGTGTGGATAGTATGTATGGAATGGAGAGGAGTATGCTTAACATAAAATTGCATCTGCAGAGGATCTCAAAATTAGAGCAAACACTAAAGTAGCAGATGTTACTACTTACCACTAGAATAAAAGGAGACACAAGTGACACTAGATAGGACACATGATGATTTTCCAGAAAGACAAATGAACTAAAGAAGTAACTGCATGGTATTCAAGGAGCAGAAAGAAGTGCAGAGGAAGACAGGTGATGAGATGGGAAGACGACCTTCAATAGGGGTAAAGAAGAAATTCCCAAGATCGCATCGTAGTTGAGTGCGTAAGAGATCTTGCGACGCCCTAGCATTAGTTGGGTTAGTTTAGTAGATGGGTTTTAGAGAGAATTAGCAGCTTTTAGTATTTGACGATTTAGTACCTTTTCCTTTTTTTAATACATTTATTAGTCATTTTCGAAAATATCGCTATTAAGTAATCGTATCGCAAGTGTATCACGTAACTTCAGTAGTTGTAGTTCAGTAGTTGTGTTACGTCCATAAAGCACAAAAGAAAAGAAATAAAATTTAATTATTGTAAAAAAACGTAATATCCTAAAAATTTACATAATACTGTAAAAGTATGATAAATGAATGATTCATTTTAAACTTAAAATACTTGTCGCATTCTCTAGTTTATAGCATTTTTTTGCACATTATTTCCTTGTTTGCGACATTGCTATTATGGGATAATCTCTGCTGAATTTCAACCGACTTCTTCAAAAAGGAGGAGGTTTTTAATTCGGCTGTTTTTTGTGTTTGTTACCTCAGAACTCCGTCTTTTATTTACCGATATGAACTATCTTTGATTAGTTTGAAAGTGCATACTTCCAATTTGGTCCCATTTAAATTTGAAAAGAAAAATACCTCTAAGGGTGGGAAATAGCTAATGATGAATTTAATCTTCTTCTAATTGTCATATTGACTTGAAACTTTGCAAGTGTTTATATTTCCGTTGATAGTACAGTGATTTGGTATCGCCGACCTGATCTGATGGTAAGGTCAGAAGGTGGATAGGTGGAACTCGTTTACGGCTAATCTATACTAATATTATAAACAGGTAAAGTTTGTGAGTTTGTGAGGTTGTAGGGGGTAATCTCTGCAACCACAGAACCGATTTAGATTAAATGTGGTAACAAGATAGTTTGAGACCCTGGGAAGGACCTAGGATACTTTATGTCCCGGAAATCACGCTTTAAGGGGGTGAAAATAGGGATTAAAGTTTGCATGAAGAATCAATGAGGAGTCGCTAGTAGTAGATACTTTGAGTTTAAGCTTATTTTGTTTGATTTGACAGGCCCAACGCTGGAATTGGGTTTTAGAGAAGTTTATAATTTTTCCGTGACACTAAAAGCGAAGTTTAGTTTGTCAGTCTTCATATAAAAATTGGTAACAATGGAATCCGATAAAAGTATAAATAGCTTACTACAGAAGTGCTGATTATCAGTTGGACAGTAGCAACATGTGGTTTAACCTTTGTCTTCTTGTGGCGGTCTTCGCGGCGTACTGCGAAGGAGGGATAGGTTTTTTATATTTATTATTACAACTTATCTATTGGTTCGCTTCGCTTAAGCTCTTATTGAATTCTGTACCAAAAACTTTAAATATTATATTTTCTATCCTGCACAAAATCCTTCAATCTTTCTTTTCCTTTTCTATGATAAAAAGAAATTCCCGTTAAAATTAATTAAGCTCTTTTATATCAACTTGTAAGGCTGATATATTTCTCGCCTGAATCGTCTTTTCTCTAGCAGCAGCACCAAGGTATATCTTCATGTTTTGGTTTCAGGACTGTATAGCAAACAGAAGTTAATGGTTATGGCGGGTCACCTCTCAATATAACACAGGCTCCATACATGGCGCTATATTTCTCGGGAAACGGTATTTGCGGCGCCAGCATCATTCATAAAAAATTCGCTATTAGTGCATCACACTGTTATAAGTATGTATTTATATTAGTAACTAGCATTACCCGCGGCTCCGCCCGCGATCAAAAACCAAGATCTTAGGTTTTATACATTAGTATACTCTTACATATACCAATTTCATTGCGCACCGCATGATTGGTAAATAATGGCAGTGATTGACAATGCCAAAAAGGTTCCTCCGTTAATCTCATATTTGATTTAGTAATATTGCACTTTTTCTTTTA
Source organism: Fabriciana adippe (assembly GCA_905404265.1). Lineage (NCBI taxonomy): Eukaryota > Metazoa > Arthropoda > Insecta > Lepidoptera > Nymphalidae > Fabriciana > Fabriciana adippe. The sequence goes on along the minus strand of FR990005.1, from coordinate 4,147,181 downwards.
GCGATAACATTTATGTATGTCTATACTTCTGTTTTGTTTGTTTAGTTTTGGGTGATAAACTCTCAAACTACGGAATTAATTTAAATCATTTTTTACTAATAGCACAGTCTATAAAACAATACAGTCATCCAACGAAGCCGTCTAGACAGGGCAATCGTGCGGGGTGTGAGGGGTGAGACGCGGGTAGGCGAGCCCGAGCTGCATACATTTCTGCCGCCCGAATTAGTAAGCAGCTCGGGACACGACTTTAAGGGCTATCACGCGATTATTTTAATTTGTAAGCAAGTAAATTGGTTCATACTACCTGTGCTATATTATATATTTTTTGCTAAAATTATTTATTAGGATGAGGATTTTTTACATAATTAAGTTTAATAACAGAAATTTCAAATTCAGTAAATCTAGAAACCGAAAATATTTTTCCGTTGCCCATTTATGATAGGTGATTTGGAAATCTATTAATTACATTATATCATATAAAACTAACTTTGCTAAAAAATTGAAAATAATGATAAACTTATATATAACTAAATTCAATTTGACTTATGTTATTATTGTATATATATATATATATATATATATATATATATATATATATATATATATATATATTTATACATATAGTATGTTGTAATTTGCTAGATTTAATTTATTTTTATTATAACTTCATTTATTTCATTCTAATTATCTAGTTATTCATTAAATTAATTATAATGTCACATAGAAATATCCATTTAATCAAATCAAATAATTGTTAAACCAATTGTATATTATATTTTTTATTAAAGAAATAAAAGGCTTATTATTATTATTATTATATGAAATTTTGTAAAACTCTATTTGAATTTGCCTCCGCGAAATATCTTTTTGAATTCTTTGCTATGAAGAACTTCGATAAATAATAATAATATTATATTTTAATTAAATTACAAAAAAAAATACTGTAACAACCCTGCGTAATGCGAAGTACGCTACGCGGTGTCGGCTTTTCTTCAAACATCAAAGGCGATAGCCCACTGTTATTTTTTAGTACACTGTGCTAATAGATAGCTATACTAACAGACTCTATATTGCTAATAATGAATATTTTAATAAGATTTTTCGAAAAATATTGAATTTACGAATTCAGCTTAGTTACAATTTTATTATATGTATAGTTACTAATTTATAAAACCAAAAAGTTTTCTTTACTAATAATTTACACACGAGCGAAGCCGCGGGTGATTTAGTAGTAATTCTAATAAAATTGTAGAAAGGTCATATCTGTACATTTATTTTTTTGGAATTAAAACTACGTATTTTAAAAACACATGGCGACATCTATTGTCGAATATCTAATTAATACATAAATATATATTTATTAAAATAACTATTTTAATGGATAAAATAGCGCTATTGATAATTTGATTTTCAAGATAAGCTATTTTTAATAGATTTTACCATATTTAGTAAGTTACTTTGCTAAATTGTTTACAGATAGTATCATCGTGGTTTTGTTCCAAACAGTTTTTGTATTTTTACTCAGAAATGAGATATTTTCCCGCGGTAAAAAGTATCCTATATGTTGACCCGGATAACCAGCTATCATCATATCAAATTTCATTAAAATCCCTCCAGTGGTTTTTCTGTGATGCGGTAACAGATAGACAGACAGACAGACAAAAATTCTAAAAACTATAGATTCGGTCTCTGCATCGATAATAATGTCTATTTCAATAAGATTTTCCAAAAAAATTTTGATGTACAGATTCGGCTTAGTATAATTTTACCTACTTTTCTATACCTATGTATATACATTGTACATATATGTATACATTTATAGTCTCTTTTATACTTACCGTTAAAACGTACCTAGGGACAAACCCGAGCGAAGCGACAGTGAGTCGCCCGTATTTAAATAAAAAAATGCACAGATCTCGTGTCTGCCACGACCTTCGGGTACATTGAAAATGAATCTGCCAAATAAAATTTATAAAATATTAATTACTAGGAGAACCCAAAGAATTAAAATTTGATTAAAAGCTTCTTTGTATACCACATTAGTGGATGTTCCGTCTGGTTCTGGGTTCTGTTAAAATGTCCATGTGAGAAGCACCATTTGAGAAGCAAATCTCTAAATCATTCATCATTTTCATTCAATTCATTCAATTCAATTCAATTCAACTCCACTCCGTTCCGTTCCGTTCCGATCCGTTCCGTTCCGTTCCGTTCCGTTCCGTTCCGTTCCGTTCCGTTCCGTTCCGTTCGGTTCAGTTCGGTTCAGTTAGGTTCAGTTCGGTTCCATTCGGTTCCATTCGGTTCCTTTCGGTTCCATTAGGTTCCATTCGGTTCCATTCAGCCCCACTCGGTCCCATTCGGTTCCATTCGGTTCCATTCAGCCCCACTCGGTCCCATTCGGTTCAATTCAGTTCCATTCGGTCCCATTCGGTCCTATTCGGTCCCATTCGGATCCATTCAGTGCCATTCGGTTCCATTCGGGCCCATTCGGTTCCATTCGGTTCCATTCGGCCCCATTCGGTTCCATTCGGTTCCATTCAATTCCATTCCATTCAATTCAATTCAATTCAATTCAATTCATCATTCAACATTCATCATTGCAATACAAATTTTAAGGAGGAATTATGATAGATTAAATTCAAAGCCACAGTCAGATATGAATACTGATTCCCCTCGAGTACATCCAGCAAACACAGTGGCCACAATAATTTTTTATAGATTACTGGCAGTCTTATCCGATTACACAGCTTTGGTGGCTTATTCATAACAGGTGTGCCAACCTACAGAAGGATAGAATACTGTTAAGGAATTCTACAGGATAGTGAACTGCTTCATCCATTTGCATCACTGACATGACAGACCTATACTCTATTTCTGACCCTTCAAAGGACTTAAGTTATTGAAATCAAAATCACTTTTGTTATTAAAATCAGTAGCATTGTTGTTTTTGGGGGTCAGTGTAGCACGTTCACAAAGCCAAGTTAATTAATACCAAGTTTCAGATAACTCTGATCAATAGACATTTTGTTCTCCATATAAACCTTACCATCCCCTTTTACTCCTTTAAGGGATGAATTTGAAAAAAAATCTAATATACATATTACATACGTATTTTAATTATTTATTTTAAAGCTAAATACCACTTTCCGTGAATTTTACATTAAAAATTACAGACTTTAATACAAATAAATTACAAATTTTCATCCCCTTTTTTACCCCCTTACGAGATGAATTACAAAAAAAAGAAAGACATGTTTTTTTAATTTAATTGAAGATCATTAATACTAAGTTTCAAGTAATTCTGATTTTAAATAATTCTTTTCACAGATAAACTTTGGTATCCTCTTTTACCCCTTTAAGGGATGAATTTTGAAAAATACTTTCTTATCCGATGCCTACGTCATATAAGGAATAAGTTCTTCAAAAATACACGTCTCTACGACCAGTGGTTTAGGCTGTGCGTTGATCCATCAGTCAGTCAGGACAAAGCCTTTTATATATATACTAGCGACTAACCCTCGCTTCGCTCGGGTTCGTCCCTAGTCATGTTTTAATATCTAGTATAGATTTCTCAGAGATAAAATATTTTCCCGCAGTAAAAAGTATCCTGAAGTTGACTCGGATAACCAGCTATCATCATACCAAATTTCATCAAAATCTGTCCAGTGCTTTTATCGTGATGCGTTCCCAGACAGACAGATAGACAAAAAATCTAAAAACTATAGATTCGGCCTCTGTGTCGACAATAATGACTATTTCAATAAGATTTTCCAAAAATATTTAATGTACAGATTCGACGCAGAATTTTATTATATGTATAGATACATTTTAACGGTTAGCATAGATTTCTCAAAGATGAGATATTTTCCCGCAATAAAAATTATTCTATATGTTGACTCGGATAACCAGCTAATATCAGTTCGAAGACAGACAGACAGACAAAACTTCTAAAAACTATAGATTCGGCCTCGGTATCGATAATGATAATAACTATTTCAATAAGATTTTCCAAAAAATATTTAATGTATAGATTTGACTCTGAATTTTAGTATATGTCTATACATATACTAAAATTCAGAGACAGACTAGCGACTCGCCCTCGCATCGCGCGGGTTCGTCCCTAGGTACATTTTAACGGTTAGTATTGAATAGATAGTCGATCGCTAGCTTTGTGTAAAACAAAAACAAATTTATCCCACGGGAATCGTACGTTTTTTCGGGTTAAAAAATAATCAATTTGCTATACCAGACTATAATCTATCCCTGTGCTTTTCATCCAGGTCCGTTCAGCCGTTCTGGTATGATTGAGTAACAAACATCCATCCAAACTTTCGCATTTATAATATTTCAATTAATTATAATATTTTATTAATGGGATTAAATTATATTATAAATGACCCGAGTAATAAGTTATCACTACACAAAATTTAGTTAAAATCGGTTCCGTAATTTTTGGTGAAACACGCACACCCAAACAGACAAAAATTTTAATAACTATTGTTTTGGGGTATATATTCTGTACACAATAAGTTACAGTCATTGTTTTTAAAAAAATTTCATGTATAGATTTTGCTAAGTTACTGTTTTATTATGTGTATAGATATTAATTAGTTATTAGTTTAAATACATATTTATTTATGCATAAAGAATCACTTCGTTCAAACACATAATCATGTTTCAAAATATTTATTCACCATCAATATTACGCTCACGCGCTCTTCGGGTGTAAACTCTGCGTCACAAAGGTACAACTTCTGAATAACCCAGCCAAGATACGCACCTCCAATGATTTTTTAAATGTAGCCCAAAATCGTATCTCTAGGGGTTTTTTTTATTTTTTCGATATCTCATTTTGTTTTCGAGATATGAATTATTTTCTGAGCGAAACCGGGCGAAAAACGACCGCATTTTCACACTATTTTGATTTAAAAAAAAAGTAATTGAGTTTATTCAAAAATTTTTTTTGCATTTAGTAGCCCTCGTTAAGCTGCGTCTTTTGACATCCCAATCAGCCACGTAGTCCCAAAAGTCACGACACCAGGGCGATGTCGCACTTTCACTGAAAATCGGGCCTATACAGAAGCGACAAAAAAAAACATTTTCAATGTTAGAAGCTAAAATCTGGCGAGAAATTTGATAGTTGACAAATAATTATTAAGAATTTCAATCAGTATAAAATAACAAAGATGCTACGTCTTTTCTATTTATTCTATTTGATTTTTTTTAGGCCAGCGGAAAACCAATACGTACGTGTAGGTTCAGATCAATGGCTGCAAGGGGAACGGTATGACATACAAAAGAGTGTAGTCCATCCAGGAATTGAAAATACTGATATCTGGATCGATGCAGTCGTGTTAATGTTAAGCAAACCATTGCAATTAAGTGATAGAGTGCGACCTATAAAGATGGCGCCGCAAAACTTGGATTTAAAATCCGGTGAAGTATTGATGTCTATAGGCTTTGGAAGGAGCGAGGTAAATAGATAATATTAAATGTAATTAATAATACTTATTCTACTATTAAAATAATATGAAAGTAACATACAATTTTGCTGTTAAGTTGTGTTTTCTCTTTTTCCTTTTATCTGTTTTCACAAAGACATCATATTTTGGGGGCTGGCGTGGTTAAGATGACATTGAATTTGAATCATTATCCCACGGGAATTTCTTATCCTTTGTATTAGCACAGGGCGTGGTCTATTTTTTTGCTAAGCTTCATACAAATCCGGTGGATTTGATGTTTTCGTTCGGTTCCGTCTAATAAAAATAATAGGAATTAATGGCAATAGCATAACTATTTACTACAAAATTAATATTATATGACTGATACTTATTTTAGAAATATACACCAAATTTACTCAGCGTGAAGGTGCCTTACATCACTAATAAGAACTGCAGTGAAATTGTAGGAGCGACCGAAATCATTGAAACCAGAATGTGCGCAGGAGGAGTCGAGGGAGAGGGTACATGTATGGTATGTAATTGTGAATATATTTTGATACACGTTCACATACACGTTACATATGCAAGCATATACATACGTACATAATAGAAACACAGGAAGTAAAGGAAAATAAATTATTATGTGATCGCTTTGAACTGTTTTTTGCGAAATGTTAGGTAATTATGACCATTTGAGAAAACACAACTAGAATCTTTTTTTTTTTTTTAAATAATAAAACTTTTATTTACAATAGCGACTTAACCTCGCTTCGCTCGGGTGCGCCCCAGGTACGTTTTAATTTTTTTGAGCGAAAACCTAATTCTTTTTCTTAAGTAAAAGTAGCCTAATTTATTCTTTATAATATCAGCTATTTGCTAGTGAAATTCTCGTTAAAATTGGTCCAGCCGTTTCGGAGATTACCCGGAACAAACAGACAGACAGACAGATAGACAAACAAATAAAAATTTTAAAAATTGTGTTTTCCTTATAAGTACCGTATGTAATTGCATATGCATTTAGTATAAAGCTGTTATTTTAACATTAGAAACAGACACTTCAATTTTATTTATCTGTGTAGATAAAGCAAATTACAAATATACTTAGTTATATATACAAAACAAATGTACACTTAGTTATTACTGTACAAGTCATGTCCGCGTGGAATAGAATCTTAAATTGTAAGTCTAGACCTGCATCTAAGTAATACCTTTTTTCAGGGCGACAGTGGCGGCCCATTGGTCTATAACGACTTACTAGTTGGAATATCATCGTATATCTATGGAGGCTGTGGATCGCCATACCCTGATGTGTATACTCGGGTGTCAGCGATACGCGACTTCATTGATACAACTATAGATGAATTAAGTAACTCTGACGATGATAAATTTGTCTGATCATAAAAACACGTTACCTTTGCAATAATGAAAAAACCTAACACTTGTTGATTCATTTAACTTAAAAAAAAAATAACTGGATTAGAGAACTAAAACTTGTTTATAAATAAATGTATGTTATTTCGATTTTTGTCATGTCTATTGGCTTTTGAATAAAATAATTTTCGAATCTAACTTTTGTTTTTCTTTATCGTAAATCAAACTGTATTTGATTAATTTTGGTCATTCAAAACTTAATTCAATGTTCAAATTGGAAGGTTTTAACAGCAGCAATGGAAGAGTTCTATCAGCCTCCCTTACCGTCCAACCATCTCAGTGCTATTTTATTGTGTTGCCATCCAGTTCATGTATATCTGCAGCTTTAAGTCATTACGACTTAAGAAGTAGCAAAAGTAGATCGGACATTCGCCCGGGTATACGGGTCTACGGGAAGCTTTCCCGCAGTTGACCCGTGGATCGATTTTCAAGCTTTTAAATCGACGGGATAATTTCCCGTATTTCTCAGAATTTTTACATTGACCTATAAATAAGTTTTATGTTCTATAATAAATACCTGCATGGTACCCACCTAATTGTGCCACCTCTCAGCGTGCCTCTTGACTTTCACATTCGGTTGGATTGCCGAACGCTAATGAGCCCCTACTGATGCGACAAGCTAAATGCACATTGAGGGGGATGCCCTTTACTTATATTTAAAAAAATACCTACGAAATTATTAAAGTAATTTTACTAAGTAAAAATCAAAGTGCAAATTTAAAACCTAACTAATTTTATGATAAAAACTAATAAATATATTTATTACAATTATTCGTTTTAAACACGAAGTTTATTTCTATTTTCTTTCTATAGTATTTCTATAGTAGCTTGCTATTCCTAAGATATTCATTTAAATTATATAGCGATATACCCTCGCTTTGCTCGGGTGCGTACGCCGTACGCGGATTTTGTTCACAATTTCATGGGTTTTAATTTTTTTTCGCGGCACCCTGATTCTTTTTCTAAAATAAAAGTAGCCTAAGTTACTCCTTATAACATCAACTATCTGCCAGTGAAAGTTCCGTCAAAATCGGTCCAGCCGTTTCGGAGATCAAGCCGGAACAAACAGACAGACAGACAGACAAAAATTGTAAAAAATGTTGTTTTGGTATATGTACCGTGTAGACATCCATATGCATTTAGTAAGAAGCGGCTATTTTAATATTACAAACACACTCCAATTTTATTTATCTGTATTTTGATTAACACGATATAGAATATGTAATAAGAAGTTAGTAAAGAAAAACAAAACTTATGATGAGAAAATTATTTTATTCATAAAAAAATAAAGAGAAGAATTATCGATTTTTTTTAATTAATTTCTTTAACTATATTTTATTGTTCCCAATTATTTAACAGGTTTTTCATTTCTTCAAAAACAATTTTTTATTATTGATTATTTTCACGATAGGCGAAGTGAAGCTCCTCATCTTCGTACAAATTGTTCAATTTATCCATAGTTGTATCGATGAAGTCCCGGACTGCTGAGACCCGAGTGTAAACTCCAGGAAGTTGACCGCAAAGTTTAGATCCAAATGAGACTATACCGACTAATAAGTCGTCATGGACTAGTGGACCACCACTATCATGCTGAAAAAAAAGTATTTTCGTAACCATTCATAATATAGCAAGAGTCATGAAATATAACGAACTAGAAACATAAGATACTCGTATAATTGACAAATACAGTTAAAATCTGACTTCAGCTTGAAAGATGTGCGCGAATATTTGACATTATAAATACAACTATCTTTTATAAGTTACAGCAATTATGGCAACGGGAGAGAATAAGGTTTGAGATGTCCCCCCCCCCCCCCCCCACCTCTCCCGACCCTGTGTAAGATTTTGTGAGATTTTGCTGGACCCCCTCCCTCCTCCCCTAATCCACGTAATTAATGAATGCCCTTTATATAATTCCAAAAAATATATTTTTATTCAAGTGTCTGGAACCCAAGCTCATATTAATACATTATTTAGACTTTATTGATTAGTAATTATAAAATATTGACTATTTACTTTTTAACAAAATGAATAAAATAAAAAGTAAGACAATAATAATTTGGCATAAAATCACATACATCACAGGAATCCTTTCCAAAGGGTCCTCCTGCACACATCATCTGCTGCGTGATATGCTGGTTTCTTATTTTATATATATCAGTACAATCTTTATGGGTGACATATGGCACCTTCACGCTGAGTAAAATAGGTGATATACGTAATTTCTAAAATAAGTAAATAGGGACATTAATTGAAATATAAAATAAATGTACATGATAAAAAGCTTACTACATACAGTGTTAAATCCTATAAAAATAACAATGACGTAATTTAATTTAAAAGTAGCTGTTACCAACCCAACCAATTTCACAGAATGTTTAGTAACTATCTTTGAAAAAAAGTTACAGTACAATTTTTGAAATAGAAATCTTCGCGTAGAATTATGACTATTCAGTAGAAATTACCTGGGCGACATAGCTTTGCTCGGAGTTCTTTTTTGTTGTATCGTATTTTTTAGATAAAAAAAACTAAAAACTTGAATAAATCCAAAAAAATAAATAAAAGTAAAAACTCTGTAACCGATCGCAGTTCCAAGCCGGACACTTGTTTTATACCGGATTATAATCATGTACCTTGGTCGCTTGACCACGATGCTTATATCTGAGTATAAGAAATTATCGACCATATTCTGCATGGTATAATGCGAAATAAAACCGCATGAAAACTCGGAAATACGCGTTTTCCCATACATAAGATAGTATACATAAGATAGTATAAGTTTAAACATATAAGATAATATATTCTATGCTGACGTTTGATTTGATTTGTAAAATAAGACCAAGTCATCGTAATGGAATTAAATCGAATAAAGCAATAGATTATACATATATGTTAATAGAATCAGTAAGCAAAAATTGAGAATGTAAAAACTGGCATCATTAATTATGTCCACAAAAAAAACGAGGTTTGTAATGGCATGATATCGATAAACACAGATAATGTTACTGTCGCGTAATGAAGAGTGTGTAACGTCATTACACCAATGACCAAAAATTATAATTAAAAAGACACATCTGAAGCATACTTTATACAGTCTAAGACAGTTGTCAAAGCATTTCCGGAGAGACATTGAAATTACTAGACGTTTCGAGATTTAGATAAGAACAGTTAATCGTAAATTGCCGTGTGTAATAGTAAGAGAGGAACAAAGCATTCGCGAAAGGTATCAAAATTACTAGAAGCTTTGAATTCAGGCAAGAACAGTTAATCATAAATTGCCGTGTATAAGAGTAAGAGATGCACAAAACATTCGAAATGATTAGAAAGGTTTCGAATTTTCGAATACAAGAATGTTCTTTGTTTATGCATATAAAAAGGCCGACAGTGTGTCGAGAGATCAGTTGAAATTCGAAGCTAAGTGAAAACTGAGAAGAAGTATGAAAAAGTGATGTGAAGAAAAGTGGAGTGAAGTTATAGTGAAAGTGTATCCAGTGGTGAAAATTAGTGTTCAGCGACTGAGTTTAACAAGAACTGTGTATATACTGCTCATGTTAGTGAATCTCCATAAGTTACTCTTGTTAACCAAGAGCAATAAAAAATGAATAATGCAAAAGACGTGATTTAATTTCCAACCCCAGAACTCATAGATCGTAACATTATTATCTGCTATTATATATATTATCTACGAATATAAAATATTAGTATCTAGATTAAGAATTTCTCAAAATAATAAAGGGACCTTTGCCATCATCAGACTAAGATTTAGGGTCGGGCCGACATCGTGGACGGAAAAGTACTGAGCAGATACTCCATCTATTCTTACAACTTCCTCTTGCTCCACTAAGCATAGATCTACTATTGTTATTAAGATACTTAAAATAATTGATAATAAAATTGAAAACCTTACGAAAAGACTCATCTCATAATTACGTGCTAATCTCATCTAGCGCAAGCGAGTAACATTTCATTAATACATTACTTTTAAAATTACCCACTAGATAACGCTGTCATAATTTAAAGAGAACTAAGATTAAATACTACCAGTTATAATATCTATAATATACCTCGGTCAGTCCAAAGCCCATAGTCATCAACGTGTCACCAGAATTGAAAGCCAAGTTTCTTGGCGCCATCTGTATAGGCTTCACTCTATCACTGAATTGCAATGGACTTCTTAGCATTATCAAGAGTACATCATTATCGCGTATAACTGTTTTATTATATTCTGGATGGACAATTGTTTCTTTTATATCATAACGTTGTCCTTCGTTCACTTTATCTGAACCTACTAGTATATATTGTTCTAGCATGGGTCTAAAAAAATCAAATAGATATTAATGTAACGTAGCATCTCAGTTATTTTATACCGACTGTAATTTATAACAATAGTAATAGTTTCACCTACTATATATGAAAACGTACAAAAACGTACAAAAAATAGTTATATAATTATGTACTACTTAAAAAATATACGCACATATAACAGTGTGCTGCGGAAACGACAAATTTTTTATGAATAATGCTGGCGCCACATAAAATACAATTATTTAATAAATATTGCGCCATGTATGGAGCCTCAGTAATTGGCAAAGGTGATCCACCATATATCAGCTTCTGTTTGTTATTCTGCACTGAAAGAAAGTAATATAAGAACATTAGGCTATGGAGGTATCTATTAAGTACATACTTGTGACGATGAAATATACTATAATCAGACAAGTATGAATAGTGCTGACTCGCACACCGAGGGTTCCGTAGCATGACACATTACAATTTTGTTTTGTTTTAAAATATGTACTAAGTTGTTACGTTAAAAGTAGAATAAAATATTTACTCATTCAATTTTTTTTCAGAATTTTCCAACTTATTTCAAAAGATAGTGGGAGGGAGGGATATACAGATAGATAGAGGGCTTTACGACTTAAATAGGTTATGACTTTGCACCTACAAATGTATGTAAATTAGCTTCAGCAAAAAAATTACTTCAAAACATCTATCTAAATTTTACAGACCTATCCAGAGATATCCCATATGCATAAGTGAACTTCAAATTTTTTTTTATTGCATGGATGACGGAGGGTCACACTTTAACATAATTTCATATGCTTTTAGTAAAAAGCTGTTATTTTGACATTATAAACTTTAACTGCCTCAAGTATCTAATTGCTAGCACGTAATTATTCCAGAATCAGTGCTTTCCATATAAATAATAATTTTCATAAAATATTATCCGTCGAATTTCGGAGGAAGTTTTTCAATCGGGACAAAAGTTCAATAAAATAATAAAAGAAGTCGGTTAAAAAATACAAAATTGTCTATTAAGAACTTACTATAACAAGCAAGTAGACAGGGGAAGTTTTTTCTCTAGTATTGGTATCGACAAGGACAAGCCTCTACACAACAAGAATCTACAAATTAGGGGTCCGTAGTGAAATGGCTAAATGGATCCTTCTCCGTATGTCCGGTTGTCCGTATGTTCGTCTGTCCGAAGCTATAACCATAGCTATTCAACTCCAAGATTAATGAAGCTACAAAAATTTATTTAATAATAATTTCCATTTAAACGGAGATTGCTAAAACTGAGTTATAAAATTTGCCAATTTTCATGGCGAACGGTTCAAATGTAAAGTACTGTAATTTTAACATTAGGAATAATAAATGAAAAATTAAAACACATGCAAATTACGTGTAAGTTAATAAAGAAAATGTAGCTCGCTCTTTTGTCGCTAGTCTATACATCTATACAGATAAATAAAATTGGAGTGTCTGTTTGTAATATTAAAATAAGCGCTTTTTACTAAATGCATATGGATGTATACACGGTACATATACCAAAACAACATTTTTTACAATTTTTGTCTGTCTGTCTGTCTGTCTGTCTGTCTGTTTGTTCCGGCTAATCTCTGAAACGGCTGGACCGATTTTGACGGGAATTTCACTGGCAGATAGCTGATGTTATAAGGAGTAACTTAGGCTACTTTTATTTTAGAAAAAGAATCAGGGTTCCGCGAAAAAAAATTAAAACCCATGAAATTGTGAACAAAATCCGCGTACGGCGTACGCACCCGAGCAAAGCGAGGGTAAATCGCTATATAATTTAAATGAATATCTCAGGAGTAGCAAGCTACTATTTATGTATAAACATAGCTAACCGTGAAAACGTATCTAGGGACGAACGCGAGCGAAGCGAGCGTGAGTCTATTTTTATAATAATAATAGATGTAAACCTGTGCCTCCTTCGCAGCGCGCCGCGAAGACCGCAACGAGAAGACAAATGTTAAACCACATGCTGCTACTGTCCTGTGTCCAACTGATGATCATAGCTTCTTTAGTCAGGTATTTATATTTTTATCGGAATCCAGTGCCACTACATTGACTATAACTATTAAAGTAATTTATTAACTAAAGATTTGAAAAATGCGCACTATGAAGAAGCATAAAATATTACTACGTAATGTTTGTTGAATTTCGTGTCCATTTCCATTTTATTATATTATATACTTATTTCCTGTGCTCTAAAAAGGACTATATTCGTCAATTCTTGAAGGCTTTCAAAGACGATCAGTGAAAAAAATCCATTCGAACCAAAAGTTTGAATAAAGTATTTAAAAAATCAGTGGGCGACCTCAAAATGTGGAGTAAAAACTTTTTTTTTATTTCAAAACAAATTGTTTTTTTATAAACTACAAACACCCCCTAAGCTAAGAATATATATACGTATATGACTTTAAATTTTTTCCAAATTCCCTGTGAAATAGATACAGCGAAGTGAGAAAAGATGCCTGTAATGAGCTATAGTACTGTAAAGTTTCATTAAAATTCATTCAGTATTTTTTGAGTGAAAGAATAACAAAGGTTCATACATCTATACACCCTCACAATATTTCGCATTTATAATATTAGTAGGATAACATAAAACCGAACAATTTGATTTATTGCAATTTTAACGCGAACGTAGTCGTGGATTCGGCTAATTCATAATATAATAATAGCTTTATTATAGAGTAATAAAAGCCAAAAAATAGAGCCAAAAAATAGAGTACGTATAAGAATAGATATACTTAGGACAAGGAAAAACACTGAAACACTAAACGTCCAAAGAACCGTAAGTCGTAACCGAAGAATATCCAACAGCTGGTCACGATATTGGTCATAAAAAGAAATACTGAAGAGCCCGTCCATACCAACCGCAGGAAAACCAACTAATTTACTGCAATTTAAAAGAATGTAGCTCAAGGTAAGATAAAATATAACATCAGTATATAAAAAATAACTTTTATGGGAATAATTATGGCATATTTTCATGGAAAATCCAAGAAATTTTTACGTACTAACATTTTTTTCGAACTCCTTTATGCAATACAATTTACCAAACGCTCAAATCCTTCATTACATTATTTAAATAGATATATGTACCCATTGCAGTGGCACAGAATTCCACAGGTAAAAATATAAATAGCTTATCATGGAAGCGATGATTATCAGTTGTGTAGTAGCAACATGTGGCTTAACATTTATCTTCTTGTTGTATTATTTAAGAAAGGAGGAACAGGTTTTCATTTATTTGATCATAAATCAAACTCCTAGTCAGAATGTATCTGCCAGCTAAAGGCCCATCAAAATCGACACATAATTTTGTATTAGCGGTAGTCTTGTGCTTATTCGGACAATGTTGAGTACACTCTACTCGTACAGTTCGAAAAGTGTACTAGTACACCTTATTAGTACTATTAGTACACAGACTTTGGAGCCAGACGCCAGTAATAAACAGTATATGGAAGTTACAATAGTGTCGTGATATTGTTGAATTGTTTTTAATTGTTGAATTAATTTGTAATTTTGTAACTGACTTAATGACTTTCAAGAAAATATTGTGCCGTTTAAAAGACTACATTTCTTTTACATACAACTATTTTAAAAATCAACGAACTACACAATTTTAAATTGCACTATTGAACAATAAAAGCACTAACTGGGGATATTTAAAAAGAAATTTATGGTAGTCTATATCACTGAGGGACGGACAGAATAAAATAAAATACACAAATAATAAATAAAGTGTTTAATAGTACACGCGACGTACGTTTAAAGGTGATAAAGTCCTAACTTCAAACTTCAATCGTGTATCGTATCGAACCCGTGAGACGTAAACAGACTCGTACATGAGTAGGTACAATGAATCTGTCTCGTTTATTCGAGCATTAGCCGGCAGCAGTGTATCTTTTTCATTTTAGGACAACGAACTTAAGGCGTTAACTTAAGGCGTCATCATACCTCGGACCTTGGTGAACGCAGTACAGTGTACTAATAGTCCGAATAGGTCTGATTAACGATTGGCATCTGGTAACATTTTGTTTAGTACAGTGTTAAGTATCGTCACCTAATAGTACCTAGTACATGTACTACTCAAGACTAATTAGCGGCTGCAGACTTTCAAATACTTATCGCTTCTGTAACATTCATTTTCGTACCATCAACAATGTTGTAATTTGGATGAACTAAATCATACTGGTGAGAACTGAATAAACAACATTAACGTTTCAACTTTTACTTAGTCAAAAGCTTAGTCATTTTAGATTTTATTCAAGTTGCTAACTATAATTAATCTAAACTGAACGTCATATATTAAGCTTCTGGACAATTAATCTTTAATCTATATAAATAAAAATGAATGTTGGTAAGCGCATTACTCGAGAATGGCTGGAGCAATTCCTTAAGGTCCACGGAAGGTTTTAATACTTAAAAAAATACTATATCCATGTTACTATATCCAAGCTAGGGACGAACCCGAGTGAAGCGATGTTGATTCGCTAGTTATTATATTAAAGGCACTTTATACATGTAATTGTAAGTACGTTAAAATATATGTATTTTAGGTTCACATAATCGCGTGAGGTATTTACTAGAGTATAGGTTTTTAAAGTTGAGATACGAGTATATACGTCATACATGGGGTCTTTTTTTGTGTGTGTGAATTTTTAAAGTCGTGAATATTATCCTCCCCCCTCCTCCAACATATCCCAACATTGGAATTATTTTTTGTACTCAGCCCTTCTTAACGTCCCACTGCTGGGCACGTGCCTCCCTTCAATACGAGGGGAATCAGGCCATAGTCCACCACGCTGGCCAAGTGCGGGTTGGTGGACTTCACAAGGCTTCCGAAAACTTGCTAGGTTTCTCAGACATGCAGGTTTCCTCACGATGTTTTTATTCACCGTAAGGCAAGTGGTAATCATGATAGAAATGATTCGTACATGAAAATATCAGAGGTGCGAGACCCGGGATTTGAACCCGCTTCACTTCCAAGCGAGCGCGTTACCATTGGGCTACCACTGCCTTTTTTTTAAAATTGTGATAATAAGTTTCAAAATAATTTCCACAA
Source organism: Fabriciana adippe (assembly GCA_905404265.1). Lineage (NCBI taxonomy): Eukaryota > Metazoa > Arthropoda > Insecta > Lepidoptera > Nymphalidae > Fabriciana > Fabriciana adippe. The sequence goes on along the minus strand of FR990005.1, from coordinate 4,130,930 downwards.
AAATATTCTTAAAGAAGATTTTCTGAACAGTCTTTTTCTTTTATTTTAGAGTCAAATAACAAACAGAAGTTAATATTTGGCGGGTCCCATCTTACTCGTGGTCTAAAAAATTATTTTAGACCACGAGTAAAACATTATATAAGAATAGGTACAGATAAATTAGACCAAGAGCAGCGGCATAATATTCAAGAGATAGTTATACATCCAGACTGTGATGATGAATCAATGTTTAATAATGATGTACTTGTGATAATGTTAAGCAGACCATTGCGATTCAGTGATAGCCTATTCGGATGGCGCAAAAAACTTGGCTTTGAATTCTGATGACATGCTGATGACTATGGGCTTTGGAAGAACCGAGGTATATTATAGATATTATAACTCATGGTATTTAATCTTAGTTATTTTTTCATCATCGCAACCTTATCTAATAATTAAGAAGTATCGATTTAAAAGCTTGAAAATCCATCCACTGGTCAACTGCGGGAAAGCTTCCCGTAGACCCGTATCGGGTATACGGGCGAATGCCCGATCTACTTTTGCTACTTCTTAAGTCGTAATGACTTAAAGCTGCAGATATACATAAACTGGATGGCAACACAATAAAGTAGCACTGAGATGATTGGATATTAAGGGAGGCTGATAGAACTCTTTCATTGCTGCTGTTAAAACCTTCCAATTTGAACATTGAATTCACTTTGAAGATTTTTATATACGTATTACAGTTGGTCAAATGTTTTTTTTTTTAGTTTTTAATGACCAAAATTAATCAAATACAGTTTGATTTACGATGAAGAAAAACAAAAGTTAGATCCGAAAATTATTTTATTCATAAGCCAATAGACAAGACAAAAATCGAAATAACATACATTTATTTATAAACAAGTTTTAGTTCTCTAATCCAGTTAATTTTTTTTTTAAGTTAAATGAATCAACAAGTGTTAGGTTTTTTCATTATTGCAAAGGTAATGTGTTTTTATGATCAGACAAGTTTATCATCGTCAGAGTTACTTAATTCATCTATAGTTGTATCAATGAAGTCGCGTATCGCTGACACCCGAGTATACACATCAGGGTATGGCGATCCACAGCCTCCATAGATATACGATGATATTCCAACTAGTAAGTCGTTATAGACCAATGGACCGCCACTGTCGCCCTGAAAAAAGGTATTACTTAGATGCAGGTCTAGACTTACATTTTAAGATTCTATTCCACGCGGACATGACTTGTACAGTAATAACTAAGTGTACATTTGTTTTGTATATATAACTAAGTATATTTGTAATTTTCTTTATCTATACAGATAAATAAAATTGCAGTGTCTGTTTGTAATGTCAAAATAACAGCTTTATACTAAATGCATATGCAATTACATATGGTACTTATAAGTAAAACATAATTTAAAAAAAAAATTCTGTCTGTCTGTCTGTCTATCTGTCTGCTGTCTGTTTGTTCCGGGTAATCTCCGAAACGGCTGGACCAATTTTAACGAGACTTTCACTAGCAGATAGCTGATATTATAAGGAGTAAATTAGGCTACTTTTACTTTAGAAAAAGAATTAGGTTTTCGCTCAAAAAAAAAAATAAAACGTATCTGGGGCGCACCCGAACGAAGCGAGGTTAAGTCGCTATTGTAAATAAAAGTTTTATTATTTAAAAAAAAAAGATTCTAGTAGTGTAGTTCTCAAATGGTCATAATTACCTAACATTTCGCAAAAAACAGTTCAAAGCGATCACATAATAATTTATTTTCCTTTACTTCCTGTGTTTCTATTATGTACGTGTATGTAAGTGTATGTATATGCTTGCATATGTGAACGTGTATCAAAATATATTCACAAATACATACCATACATGTACCCTCTCCCTCGACTCCTCCTGCGCACATTCTGGTTTCAATGATTTCGGTTGCTCCTACAATTTCACTGCAGTTCTTATTAGTGATGTAAGGCACCTTCACGCTGAGTAAATTTGGCGTATATTTCTAAAATAAATACCAGTCATATAATATTAATTTTTTAGTAAATAGTTATACTATTGCTATTAATTCCTATTATTTTTATTAGACGGAACCGAACGAAAACATCAAATCCACCGGATTTGTATGAAGCTTAGCAAAACATAGACCACGCCCTGTGCTAATACAAAGGGTAAGAAATTCCCGTGGGATAACGATTCAAATTCAATGTCATCTTAACCACGCCAGCTCCCAACTTATGATGACTTTGTGAAAACAGATAAAAGGAAAAAGAGAAAACACAACTTAACAGCAAAATTGTATGTTACTTTCATATTATTTTAATAGTAGAATAAGTATTATTAATAGCTTTTGCCCGCGACTTCGTCCGCGTGGAATAGTGACTTTGCTCGCAGAGCTAGCTACCAGACGGCGCGGCGGACAGCGCCCTCGCCTTGCATCGGGCCGAGAGCGCGCTAACCCATAGTCCGCGTAAAGTTAGATATGTATATTTTAAAACTATGATATCTCCTAAGATATTCATTGAAATCAAATGATGTCAAGGGCAATTTAGTTCAAAATTAAATACTTGTGATGAATAACGTATTTATTTGGATAAGGATTAATATCATGTCTATAAAAACACCTTCGGAAGTTATGAATTATTTTAGAACAAATTTGATTACCATAAAAAGGGTTATGTTGAGTCAACCTTAAAAGAGAGACATATGCTGTCGCGGACTTTTTTTTAGAACTTTTAAAGAGGAACAATTCCGTCATACACAATTTTTGCGTAGCTTTAACCGTTTACGCAGCGCACGCAACGGAAGCTCTCAAAAGGAATCATCTTTTCCCGTTTTTGCAACATTTTTAATTTATGCTCCGCTCCTATTGGTCGTAGCGAGATGTTATATAGCCTAAAGCCTTCCTCGATAAATGGACTATTTAACACAAAAAGAATTTTTCAATTCCAACCAGTAGTTCCTGAGATTAGCGCGTTCTATCAAACAAACAAACAAACAATCAAACAAACTCTTCAACTTTATAATATTAGTATAGATTACATTTAATATTATCTATTTACTTCACTCTTTCCAAAGCCTATAGACATCAATACTTCACCGGATTTTAAATCCAAGTTTTGTGGCGCCACATTTATAGGTCGCACTCTATCACTTAATTGCAATGGTTTGCTTAACATTAACACGACTGCATCGATCCAGATATCAGTATTTTCAATTCCTGGATGGACAACAGTCTTTTGTATGTCATACCGTTTCCCTTGCTTCCTCTTATCTGAACCTACTCGTACGTATTGGTTTCTCGCTGGCCTAAAAAAATCAAATAGAATAAATAGAAAAGACGTAGCACCTTTGTTATTTTATACTGATTGAAATTTTTAACAATTATTTGTCAACTATCAAATTTCTCACCGGATTTTAGCTTTTTTTAATTAAGTACTAGCGACTCACCCTCGCTTCGCTCGGGTTTGTCCCTAGGTACGTTTTAACGGTAAGTATAAAAGAGACTATATATACATATATGTACAATGTATATACATAGGTATAGAAAAGTATACTTACCGTATTATAAAAAATAAAAAATATACCCTGGACCACAAAGAAAAAGGGTCGGTTAGAAAATCTTCAATATCTTCAAAAGTACCTGACCTAGCTTTATTAAATAAAGACTAAATTAAAGAATATTTAATGCCACATAGGATAATATATGAAACGTTTTTATTTATTTTTGATAATTGTATAAAAAAAACTAAAAATGAAAAATAATGGTCGTTTTTGAATTTAGTACTAAAAAATATCAAATCAATTGTTTCGCGTTTGTTTTAGTTTTGCGATAAAAAAGTTATAAATATGGTGTCTCTGCCTTATAAATTTTATTATTCTGAAGTCATCATGTCGTTAATCTCTTAAGAATGTACCAGGATCCTGACAATGCTTGAAGATGGGCACAGTCAGAGAAATACAGCGAAAACTGCTAGTGTGACCCTTTCTACAGTTTAGTGAGTACTCCAGCGTTTCCATAAAACTGCATCCAATCTTTGAAAACCAGGAACAGGCCGAACAAGATGCACGACGGCGCGGGATATCGCTATATGGTGTCAACAATTTTGAGAAATCGCTTTCTTACGGCTATTGAAATAAAGAATCATCATTTATGAGCTGGAGAAAACAATCTAAGTACGGATACAGTAAGGCGGTGTCTGGCTGAAGCAAATTTAAAACCATTAGGACATGCAAATGGCCCAAAACTAGAAAGACACCACAGAAACTCAAGGTTAAGTTATGGTAGAGAACACGAGAATTGGACTCTGAATGACTGATCAAGAATTATGTTTTCAGACGAGTCTAGATTCTGTTTATACAAGCACGACGGGAGGAAAAGAGTGTACAGAAGACCGGGAGAGCGCTATTACCAAGCCTGTATAGAAGAAAACATACCATACGGCGGAGGCTCTGTTCACGTGTGAGCTGGGATGGGATGGGATTTCTTCCGAAAGCCGCACTGAGCTAGTGGTGATAGAAAATGGAACTTTAATTGCAGAAAGATATGCCACTGAAATTTTGAATGACTACGTTGGTCCATTTTTAGTGGACATGGGCGAAAATGCCGTTTTTATGCAAGACAATGCCCGCCCGCATACAGCTCAGACAGTGTTTGCCTATTTTCAAGAAGTCGGTATCACACACATGGAGTGGCCATCATGCAGCCCCGACTTAAACCCCATTGAGCATGCATGCGACGAACTGGGACGACGTGTATGTCAGCGGAATCCGCCGCCAATCACGTTACGAGAAATGAAAGAAATACGTAATAGGTGGAATGGCAGAACATTCCGCAGCATCGTCTCAAAAACCTAGTAGAAAGTATGTCAAATCGCATAACAGCAGTTTTGTAAGCTCGCGGAGACAACAAAAAGTACTAAATTGCGTGAAAACGGCACATTTGTAACCAATCTACATTTACGAAAATACTGGAAAAGTATGCATTTTTATTTATTTTACATTTATTAAAAATAAAAAGCTTGAATTCATTTTTTTATTTTCATTTAAACACATTAAAATACTCTTTAATTTAGTCCTTATTTCATAAAGCTAGCCGCTAGGTCAAGTGTTTTCGAAGATATTGAAGCATTTATAACCGACACTTTTTCTTTGTGGTTCAGGGTATATCCCTTACTTAAGAAATGATTGATTTCCCATTCAACCTTCCACCTCCCTTTTCACCTTTTTATATATGATTGAACGTTGATAAGTCAGTCAGTAAGTCGCGAAATTGCCTTTAATATAATAATCTATACTAATATTATAAAGCTGAAGAGTTTGTTTGTTTTGCTGAAAATTTGAAAAATTCTTTTTCATTAGATAGCCCGTTAACTGAGAAAGACTATAGGCTATATATAATGTACGGTTCCCGTGGGATATAACAAAGCGAGGGCGAGACACGAGTCGCTAGTATATAATAAAAATAGTTATTACGAATGTTCCTTAGGAGATAGATATATACTATTACCAACTTTTCTATAGACATTTTTAGAGCTACAATTTTCTAGTTCATTATTTTGATGTATCTCTTAAGGCTTAGCCAGCGTTAGTCATATAAATTTCTAAGAACGACTCTATAGAACCAGTTATTGTGTTTTCCCGTGGGAATGAAAAATTTGCCTGTAGTAAAAGGCATCCTTCATGTTAACCCAAGTAATAATTTATCACTACACACAATTTAGTTAAAATTGGTTTAGTACTTTTTGCGTGAAACGCGCACATCGATTTGACTAAGTTAGTTTTATTATAGGTATAGATAAGGATAGTTATTGCGAGTGTACCTTAGGAGATAGACATATACTGTTGCAGATTTTTCTGTAGGCCTTTTCAAGACCTATAATTTTTTAGCACATTGTTTTGATGTATGTCTTAAGGTTTAGCCAGCGGGAGGTTTCTAAGGAGGACTCGATAAAACCAGTTATTGTGTTTCCCCGTGAGAAAGAAAGATTTTTCTGAAGTAAGAGGTATTCTAAATGTTGACGCGAGAAATAATCACTTCACCAAATTTCGTAGAAATCGGTTCATTACTTTTTGCGTGAAACGCGCTCATACAGACAGACATTCAGACAAACAAACAAAAAATTTAATAACTATTGTTTTGGGGTCTATATTATGTATATAATTACTAATATAAATACATACTTATAACAGTGTGATGCACTAATAGCGAATCTTTTATGAATAATGCTAGCGCCGCAGATAAGGTTCCCCGAGAAATATTGCGCCATGTATGGAGCCTGTGTTATATTGAGAGGTGACCCGCCATATATTAACTTCTGTTTGCTATACAGTTCTGAAACCAAAACATGAAGATATACCTTGGTGCTGCTGCTAGAGGAAAGACGATTCAGACGAGAAAGATATCAGCCTTACAAGTTGATATAAAAGAGTTTAATTAATTTTAACGGGAATTTCTTTTTATCATAAAAAAGGAAAAGAAAGATTGAAGGATTTTGTGCAGGATAGAAAATATAATATTTAAAGTTTTTGGTACAGAATTCAGTAAGAGCTTAAGCGAAGCGAACCAATAGATAAGTTGTAATAATAAAAATAAAAAACCTATCCCTCCTTCGCAGTGCGCCGCGAAGACCGCCACGAGAAGACAAATGTTAAACCACATGTTGCTACTGTCCAACTGATAATCAGCACTTCTGTAGTAAGCTATTTATACTTTTATCGAAATCCAGTGCCACCACGTTATAACTATACCAATCATTAACTGAAGATCAAATGACACGTTTATGGCTTAAATACAAACTTAAAAATAATAAAAACTTGAAAAAAATAACTGATTGGTAGTTTTCATTTACTCTAGATACCTAATCAGATATTTTCGAAGTCGGTGTGCTTTGTATATTGGCAGTAAGAAGAAAGTATTTTTATAAAATATTCGTATAAGCTGGTTAAGTTAGTTTCTTGTCAATTTTTATATGAAGACTGACAAACTAAACTTCGCTTTCAGTATCACGGAAAAATTATAAACTTCTCTAAAACCCAATTCCAACGTTGAGCCTGTCAAATCAAACAAAATAAGCCTAAACTCAAAGTATCTACTACTAGCGACTCCTCATTGATTCCTCATGCAAACTTTCATCCCTATTTTCACCCCCTTAAAGGATGATTTCCGGGACAAAAAGTATCCTAGGTCCTTCCCAGGGTCTCAAACTATCTTGTCACCACATTTCATCTAAATCGGTTCAGTAGATGCAGAGATTATCCCCTACAACCTCACAACCTCACAAACTCACAAACTTTACCTGTTTATAATATTAGTATAGATTAGCCGTAGAAGAGTTCCATCTATCTACCTTCTGACCTTACCATCAGATCAGGTCGGCGATACCGAATCACTGCACATCAACGGAACTATATACTTATATACTTGCAAAGTTTCAAATCAATATGACAATTAGAAGTAGATTAAATTCATCATTTGCTATTTTTCCACCTTTAGAGGTTTTTTTTTTTCAAATTTAAATAGGACCAAATTGAAAGTATACACTTTCAAATAAATCAAAGATAGTTCAAATCGGTAAATAAAAGACGGAGTTCTGACAATCATAAAAAAATACAGCCGAATTGAAAACCTCCTCCTTTTTGAAGAAGTCGGTTGAAATTCAGTAGAGATGATCTCATAATAGCATAGGAACGCAAACAAGGAAATAATATGCAATAAAATGCTATAAACTAGAGTATGTGACAAATATTTTAAGTTTAAAATGAATCATTCATTTATCATACTTTTACAGTATTATGTAAATTTTTAGGATATTACGTTTTTTTACAATAATAAAATTTTATTTCTTTTTTATTTGTGCTTTATGGACTAACACAACTACTGAAGTTACGTGATGCACTTGCGATACGACTACTTAATAGCGATATTTTCTAAAATGACTAATAAATGTATTAAAAAAAGGAACATGTACTAAATCGTCAAATACTAAAAGCTGCAAATTCTCTATAAAACTCATCTACTTAACTAACCCAACTAATGCTAGGGCGTCGCAAGATCGCTTACGTACTCAACTACGATGCGATCTTGGGAATTTCTTCTTTACCCCTATTGAAGGTCGTCTTCCCATCTCATCACCTGTCTTCCTCTGCGCTTTTTTCTGCTCCTTGAATACCATGTAATTACGTCTTTAGTTCATTTACCTTTCTGGAAAATCATCATGTGTCCTATCTAATGTCACTTGTGTCTCCTTTTATTCTAGTGGTAAGTAGTAACATCTGCTACTTTAGTGTTTGCTCTAATTTTGCGATCCTCCATTTATCTTGCAATTTTATGTTAAGCATAGTCCTCTCCATTCTATACATACTATCCACACACAATATATCCACACTTTAAGTCTTTGGCTGTTAAGTTTTGTCATTGTCCAAGTTTGGTATCTATATTTTAACACCACGTATATATTACGTATTGAAAATTTTCCGTTTTCCTGATATTTGTGTGGATGGGCTCTTCAGTATTTCTTTTAATGACCAATATCGTGACCAGCTGTTGGGTATTCTTCGGTTCATTTCTTTGGACTTTTATTATTTTGGTGCTTGTCCTAAGTATACATATCCTTCTACGCACTCTATTTTTAGTCAGACTATTATTATATTTTGCTTTTTTGTTTTCATGTTTTAGCTGACTCAGTTACTACAATTCATACAGTTTTCTATTATCTTCACATATCGGTAAAGTAGTCAGTAAACAAATAAAAACCGGCATTTGTTGTCCATGATACTTTGTTTGTTAGAAGTCACAGATTTAACTTTTATGGTAATCTAATTAATAATAAACCAAAATATAGCAGTTTTTAGACTAACTCAGTCATGAGTTAACGAAAAGAGGAACAAAGACTACTGGAAGAGGATTTTGATAGTGTTTTATTAAATTAATTTATTAATTTGTGATTTTCATTTATTTCATCTGAGCACAGTAAATAGGTAAATAAAAAATATATAAAACTAGCGACTCACCCTCACTCCGCTCGGGTTCGTCTTTTCTTACGTTTTAACGTTTAATATATATTTCTCAGAGATGAGATATTTTCCCGCAATAAAAAGAATCCTATATGTTGACCCGGATAACCAGCTATCATCATACTAAATTTCATCAAAATCCGTCCAGTGGTTTTTCCGTGGTGCGGTAACAGACAGACAGACAGACAGACAAAAATCCAAAAAACTATAGATTCGGCCTCTGTATCGATAATAATGTCTATTTCAATAAGATTTTCCAAAAAATATTTAATGTACAGATTCGGCTTAGTTACAATTTTATTATACATATGTATAGATGGAAAAGTACACAAAATTAAACATACATATATTACATAGTAACATTTTATGCTTCTTTATAATGGACATTTTTTAAATCCTTAGATAATAAATTACTTTAATACTTATACTCAATGTAGTGGCACTGGATTCCGATAAAAATATAAATACCTGACTAGAGAAGCTATGATCATCAGTTGGACACAGGACAGTAGCAGCATGTGGTTTAACATTTGTCTTCTCGTTGCGGTCTTCGCGGCGCGCTGCGAAGGAGGCACAGGTTTACATCTATTATTATTATAAAACTAGCGGCTCACCCTCGCTTCGCTCGGGTTCGCCTCTAGACAAACAAAATTCCACCTATCCACTTTCTGGCCTTACTATCAGATCAGGTCGACGATACCGAACCACTGCGCTATCAACCGAAATAAAAACACTCGCGAAGTTTCAAGTCAATATGACAATTAAAAGTAGGTAACATTTTCATTAGCTATTTTTCCACCCTTAGGGGTGGTGTTTTTTTAGTAGGACCAAATTGGAAGTATACACTTTCAAACAAAACAAAAATTGTACAAATCAGTTAATTAATGACGAAGTTCTGAGGTGACCAAACATAACAAAGTAAAATAAAATAAAAAAAAACATACAGACGAATTGAGAACCACCACCTTTTTGAAGAAGTCGATTGAAAACTATTTGAAGTTCACATACGCATGTAGGAAATCTCTAGATAGGTCCGTAAAATTCAGATAGATGTTTTGAAGTAATTTTTTTGTTGAAGCTTTTAATATAAATTGGAAAAATCTGAAAAAAAATGGGATTCTAAAATACTTTTACAGAAAATTATGTTAAAGAAGGTACGTTAAGTAGTTTTTGATTTATGTGAAGTATTTCCTTTTCACGCTTTCAGCCGCAAAATTAAGCTTTTTTCTCATAGTATGTACATAATAAAAACTTAGTTCTGCTGTCAAATTAAAATTGAATATGGGTAAACATTTTGTTCTACTTTTAACATAACAACTTAGTACTTACATATGTTAAAACAAAATGTATATGTAATGTTTCATGCTACGGAACTCTCGGCGTGCGAGTAAGCATTACTCTTACTTGTCCAATTTGTGTATTTCATCGTCACAAGTCTGTATTTAATTGATTGCTCCTTTACAGAATACCTACCTTTAAAGCACCACTGATTTTTGACGTTTTATCATGAGAATTTTTTAATCCATCGTAGTCCCAAGATGTGTAAGCCCAGATAATCTGTGCTTTGATATATATCTAAGTTATGAGGAGATTGGTGCTACCATCACACAAAAGACTTAGTTTTTTGAATCACGCGGACTAAGTCAAGGGCAACAGCTATATGTAGTATAGTATACTAATGGCGTATCCCAATAATATTAATCTATCTATCCGTGGTTCTTCTTATTAGAGACAGAAATTATATCATAATTTGAATGCAGTTTATATCAAATTTCTAATCTCTAGTAAGGGAATTGGGATCTGCCGTAAGTTATCTAAGATCACTTCATAAATGTTTATACGAGACAAACATGAATTTTTTCGAAGCCACCGGCTTAGTCTAATGATCTTATATTATTTTCTTTCAGTGCAGAATAACAAACAGAAGCTGATATATGGTGGTTCACCTTTGCCAATTACTGAGGCTCCATACATGGCGCAATATTTATTAAACGATGAAGCTGTCTGTGGCGCCAGCATTATTCTCAAAAATTTTGTCGTTTCCGCAGCACACTGTTATAAGTGCGTATGTTTTTTAAGTAGTACATAATTATATAACTTATTTTTGTATGTTTTCATATAGTAGGCGAAACTACCGTTGTTATGAATTTCTGTTGGTATAAAATAACTAAGTGAGATGCTACTTTACCTTTCCTATCTATTTGATTTTTTAGACCAGGGCAAAAACAACATATACTAGTAGGTTCAGATAAAGTGAACGAAGGAGAACGTTATGATATAAAAGAGACAATTGTTCATCCAGAATATAATAAAAAAACTAAATACGGTTATGATGTAGCAGTGATAATGCTAAGCAGATCATTGCAATTCAGTGATAGTGTGCAGCCTATAGAGATGGCGCCAAGAAACTTGGCTTTGAATTCTGGTGACACGTTGATGACTATGGGCTTTGGACTGACCGAGGTATATTATAGATATTATAACTCGTAGTATTTAACCTTAGTTCTCTTTACATTATGACAGCGTTAATAGTGGTAATATTGGAAATATTACTCGCTCGCATCTAGCGATGAGATTAGCGCGTAATTATGAGATGAGTCTTTTTGTAAGGTTTTCAATTTTATTATCAATTATTCTAAGTATCTTAATAACAATAGTAGATCCATGCTTAGTGGATCAAGAGGAATTTCCAAGAATTAGAGAAGAAGAGTATCTGCTCAGTACTTTTCCATCCACGATGTTGTCCCGACCCTAAGTCTTAGTCTGATGATGGCAAAGAACCCTTTATTATTTTGAAAAATTCTCAATCCAGATACTAATATCATTATCTGTGTAAGCCTCATACAAATCCGTTTGACGATTTCCGTCTAAAAGAAATAATAGCAAGCTTGCTAACTATATTTTACCACAAAATTAAGTTACGCATCAATATTAATATAATATAATATGACCGATATTTATTTTAGAAATCAGAATATTCACCAATTTTACTGAGTGTGAAGTTGCCGTACGTCACAAATAAGGATTGTAGTAAAGAAGTCCCAGTCGTTGAAACTGAGTTGTGCGCAGGAGGAGTCGAGGGAAAGAGTCCGTGTCACGTATGTATTTTTGAATACATGTGCATATTATTATTGAAAATCATTACAATTACAATTTATTAAGAAAGTAAAGGAAAATAAATTGTGATCGTTTTAAGCGATAGTTACAAAATGTTACGTAATTGTAACCAATTGAAGGCCATACACCCGTATTTAAATAATACCTTTTTCCAGGGCGACAGTGGTGGTCCATTGGTCTATAACGACTTACTAGTTGGAATAGTATCGCATGGATGTAAATGTGGAGGGACACTCCCTGCTGTGTTTACTCGGGTGTCAGCGTTCCGGGAATTCATTGATACAACTATAGATGAATTAAGTAACTCTCACGAAGATAAACTTGTCTTATCATAAAAACAAACCTTTACAGTGGTGAAAAGAACAGCGAACACTTGGAAATTGTTACAAAATATAACTAAAAAATTGTAAATTAAACTGGAGTAGAAAAAAAAACTTGTTTATAAATATGAATATTATTTCTAATATTGTCAAAGCTTATGAATAAAATAATTTTCGGATCTAATTTTTGTTTTTATATCACAAATCAAACTTGGGATAAAGACTATATTAATATCATTTTATTTTGGTACGGTTTCAAGACACGTTAATAAAACCGAGGTTTTTATAAGCTTTTCGATTATATTTGAATGTATTGTAGAGGGGTTTACAGAGAAGAATGCCGTTTGAACGGAATCTCTAAGTTTTTGAAAGTAGCTAAAGAACTTTTTCAAATTTCAACTCAGCAACTATCACAACAAGTAGCTCTGAGAAGTGCCCGATGTAAAGCTTGTGTAATCTAATGTAGGACTTAAACCACCGGAAAAAGTTCACAATTTTTAACTACATAAATGGTAAACTTTTTCGAAAAATATTTTTTGTAGAATAATCAGGGCCGTCTTAAACCACGCAGGGGCCCTTGGGTACACATCAATTTTGGGGCCCTTTAGAAAGTTAAAAAAATGTGAATGATGAAATAAAAATTAACACTTTGAATTGTCAATTTAATTTAACAATAGTCAGTGATGAGGAAGCTACCTTGGCTCGGAAGGCAGTTCTGCTGAGTAGAGCATCGCCGGGATAAACTCAACAAATGCTCTTTTTACAAATCAAATTACAATATTTAATACATTATAGCTATACCGCAAATGGCTTAATTTTTCTTAATTCTACACAATTAAAAATGTTACAGATAGATGCATTCGAGTTAATTGAACACGTGCCTTAAGAGAATATGAAGGGCTTCATGCTAAATACTGTATCTAAGTTGTCATTGTGTTCGATTATAACACAGATCATATATAAATTATATTAAACGTAATAATGCTTTCAAAACCAGCTTTTTTAATATTAAATTAAACAAAAGGTACTTTATACGAGTATCTGCCATTATATGAAGAGAAAACTTACTACTTTAGTAGCATATAATATACAAAACCCAGTTGTACATAGTACAACTAAAAATATTAACATTAATAACAATTTATTGGAAAAAAAAAGGTGACTTTAGTTTAAAGTAAATTTTAAGATAATGCCTAAGCCTAATAGATTAAATATTGTCCATCAAAATATATAAAGCCTAGGTGGCAAAGAACTAAAACTAGAACTTTACTTTGCGAAATATGATATTCATGTGATATGCTTAACTGAGCCATGGCTTAAAAAACATAATGATATTTTAAGTATTGAAAATTTCAAATGTCAAGTTCGTTCGTTAAAGTGAACGCTACTCGCGGTGGCTCTCTTATATTAGTTAGAAATGATGTAGGCTGCAAGGGCCGATAGGACATATAGCCCAAGATTCCAGATTTTCTGACGAACGAAATGTGGACGATTGAGTAGTGTTAGTATCTACTACGATCGCATGCCTACCTGCTAGCTTTATTAGACGGCCAATTTCCAGGTATCAGGTAATCAAGGTACATAAAAACATTACTTATCTCACGTAAATTCTCCAAGCTGATTTTCACGTATGTTTTAGAAAATACCGTTAAAAATAAGTCGTCAATACTCCCGGCCACTTTCCGTCGGCCGTATTGCTTTGCAGACGCTTTAAAGGTCCCAAAATAATTACTTAACTCACGTAAATTCTGATGCTCCAGTTTTACATATGTTCGCCAGACAACTATTTTAAAACCTTTTACAAGAAGACAGATTGATCCAAGGGACCAATCATCCCCTAAACTTAATTTTAATGCCTCAGTGGGGGGTAGAAGCGCGAGGGCCTTATCCACGCGCATGAGACTGAATGAGATATGTATTAGCATATATTGACCTCTCTCTCTCCCCCCCCTTTCTCCCCCCCTCTCACCCCCCCCCCTCACTCCCCTCCCTCCTCTCCCCCCCCCCCCCCCCCCCCCCCTCCCTCTCTGTCTCTAGGCCTCATGAAGGATTCACTTTTTAAAGACGAAAGGGCATCCCGAGCTTATTCCTATTTTCGTGCGCTTAATGTGTGGCTATCAGTATTTTTTAAATAAATATTTTAATTTTAACGAATAAGTAATATTTTACTCAATATAATATATTGTGCTGCAACCGTAAAAATACCTTTTTTTTTTAATATCTCACAGGGAATCACGAGCTCTCAGATTAAAAATATACCTCGCACTGCTTTTATTGTAGAATGTAGAATTAGTTTCTGCGGCACCGCCCCAAACAAGTATCTCGTAAGATAAAATACTATTAAAATAGTTGAAATATAGAAGTTGGTCAGTATTAACGTCTGTTAGGTATCTGTTACCTTTTTTACCTACAAAGGCGGCGGAACTTAGGTTAGTAATGATGAGGGATTATGGTTTCACTGAAATTTAGAGCCTAATATCATGCCTAAAAATACTGCTGATTCAGTTATTTCCAGTGTTTTATAATTTAGAATCAGACTAACAATTAGTTTTTTTACGTTAGGCAATGTCCATGTCTGGAAACATCTTCCGTATGCCTGCAGAACTGTGGGTCAATGCTACCATAAAGTATGAGAGCCCTAAGATAGGAAAGCGACATCGCCGCAAACCAAGAACTAGGTGGAAGGACAAATTCCATCCCAATTAACTTTGCTCAGACTGCAAAAGCTGGAAACGTAGATGGGAGGCCTTTGCAAAGCAGTGGGATTATTTGGGCTAGCTGTAACTATAACGTTCAACGACAATGCAAATTTGACTTTTTTTTGTTTTTGGCATTTAGTATTAAGTTATTTACTAAGTATATGTATACAACAATATACTATTTACTTCGTAAAAATAAAATAACGATGTATCATCAATAAAGGTACAATATTACATAATTTCTTAGTATAACATCATTAATATATAGTAAGAATAAAAAGGGAACAAGAGTCGATCCCTGTGGAACACCGACTAGGTGGGTAAAGAAAATCAAGAAGATTTTACATTATTTATGTCAGTTCTTTTAGTCGATACTATTGACTGCGCGAATGAAAATACGATTCTACAAGACCAGTCTCAAACTTTACATGTAAAAGTGATTTACACTTTCAACATCTATACTTAATATTATAAAGAGGCAGAGTATGTTTGCTTGTTTGAACGCGCTAATCTCAGGAACTACTGATCCGATTTGAAAAATTCTTTTTGCATTAGATAGTCCATTTATTGATGAAGGCTATAGGCTATATATCATATAGTATATAGTCAATCTATTCTATATTAACCGTTAAAACGTACCTAGGAACGAACTCGACCGAAGCGAGGGTGAGCCGCTAGTTATTTAATAACATGATAAAACTAAAATGTCAGTTATTTTTTTTTTCTTTTTATTGCATTTTACTTTACATATTTTCGTTATTAACGTTATTATGCGATAATAGACCATTTCCACAGACATTTAACTAGCAATTAAATGTATCTAATATTATTCTTTAGTAAAGGTTTGTAGAAGGTAAAGTCATAACGGTGCAGTTATATAAGCGTGTTAGTGTCTCTGATAAAACAATGGCGAGTCTTTTGCGCATTGCAATTATTGTACCATCATCTCAGTTAATAAAGCATGGCTTGTTTTGCCAATTTCCTCAATGGCTTCGCCTACGCGTGGTACCCATTCAGAATCTCACTCAAATCCGTAGAACCATTACAAAGTAGAGAAATAAAAAACAAACTCACACACGACCTCAACAATTCTCGCATTTGTAATAATAGTGTGTAAAAAAGTATAAAAATTACAAACATTTTTTTAGTGGAATAGTTAAAATGTAGTCGCACTGGACTCTGATATAAATATAAAATAGTTTATTACACATAATAATTATCAGTCGAATAGTAGCAATATGTGGTTTAAGTACCTTTGTCTTTTTGTGACGCTGTACGTGACGCACTGCAAAGCAGAAACAGGTATTTAAAAATCGGTTAAGTGCGAGTCGAATTCGAATGCACGAAGGGTTCCGTACCATCGTACATGTACTTTTTATTAATATGACTTTTATCCTATGTATGCAGTATATTAATTTCGATGATCGATTATGAACGTTAAAAAAATGTTTCTTGTATACATATTTATTCTATAATTTTTATTGTTTGTTGTTATAACGGCAATAGAATTACATATTCTGTGAAAATTTCAATTCTCTGCGTTTTACGGTTTATGAGATACAGCCCTCTGACAGACGGACGGACGGACGGACAGTGGAGGCATAGTAATAGGGTTGGTTCCGTTGGCACCCTTCGGGTACGGAACAATAAAAAGGGCATGTATTTTAAAACCCACCTTCTATCCTCTTTTTCTAAGAACCCTTTTTGTCCCTGGCATAAATAAAATCCTTCCTTCCTTCCTTTTAAAATCAATGAAGTGGTCCTAATTGAAGGTGGAACCTTCAATGCTATGGGAACTTCAAACGTCTTCACCGGAATTTAAATACTCATGTCTTTTCTTGCGTAAATCTTTTATTTTTTTCATTTAATATAATATATTGTATTAATAATAATTACTAATTTTCAAAAGTGTCTTATTTTTTTCAGACGTAAACAAAAAGCTAATATATGGCGGTTCTCTTTACAAAATAACGCAGGCTCCATATATGGCGCAATACTTTGCATGGAGAAGATGTGTCTGTGGCGCAGTTATTATCCATCAAAATTTTCTTATTTCAGCAGCACATTGCTATATGTATGTACATTATTTATTAAATCAATAACAGTAGTTTAACTGGCTCGGTGGCGTAGTGGCTAGCATGTACGGCTGCACATCCGGAAGTCCTGGGTTCGAGTCCCGGGTTGGACCAAGTTTAGTTATTGAGTCTTTCTGTTTACTAACCCCCAGTAACAGCCCGGAGTTGGGAAGTTGGTGGTGTTTTACCCCTGTGCCTCAGAGTGCTCTCTGCACGTAAAGCCGTCGATCCTGCGCCTTATCTCTAACTGGTCCTGTCGAGCAGTGGTCCCACCAGATTATGAGAGTGACAGGAATAGAGAGTGCACTTGTGTCTGCGCGTACACTTGTGCACTATAATATTTCCAGCGCAGTTGGCTAGGCTCAATGAAATTGGCCGCCGTGGCCGGAATCGGTCAGGAGAATTTACTTATTTACTAATAACAGTAGTAACTTTAATACTATTAAATCATTAAAATTGCTTTTCGAATTCTTATCTGGCATAATTCTTGTGTGCAATGAAGAAAAGACCAATTACCAATAACGCGATGATCGTGGTAGCGGTCGTGAATATGCTGCAATGAAGCATATTCTAGATTTCATTACAGTGAAAATCTTCTTAAATAAAGACAAAAGAGACTTCATTTAGTAACAATTATAGATGTTTAAACTCTCTACAAAATGGGTTAAAGATTTCATATTATTTCTTCATCATTCTGTTATTAATACATATTTTTGATATATTTAATTATCTTTCAGACCTACACAAAAACAATACATCACAGTAGGTTCTGACAAACTAAACCAGGGACTACGGTATGATATAAGAAAGACAGTTCTGCATCCGGAATATAATTCGACGACGGATAATTATGATGTATCCGTAATATTCTTGACGAGAAAATTGCGATTTAACAATCGAGTGTTTTCTATTAAAATGGCACCTCAAGATTTGTCGATAAAAAATGATGTTTTACTGATGGTTGTGGGTTTTGGTAAAACTGAGGTAGGTATTACTTACACGTTTGGCTCAGTTTATTGTGACCCTACTTGCTGTGCCAGCGGTCGCGGATTCGAGTCCCGCTGGGGGCATTCATTTGTGTGATGAACACTAACGTTTGTACTCCAGTCATGGGTGTTTATATTTATAATATGTATGTATTTAAAGTTATATGTATGTAGTGTATCAACTATCTGGTATCCATAACACAGGCCTCGTAGCTTACCATGGAACTAGATGGCGCTGTGTGTTAATGTCCCACATATTTATAGTAGGTAGTACCTGTGCAGATAGCTAGTCTTAGCAAGACTTGCCGCCGCGATCGATATTTAGTCTGGTAAATTTTAATATTAATTTTTTTTAGGATTTAAAGCAAGCATCTAATTTACTCAGCGTGAATGTACCATATATTAAAAATGAAGATTGCAATAAAATAATGACAGAAGCAAACTTGCTTAATGTCACTGAAGCCATGCTGTGCGCTGGAGGAGTCAAAGGAGAGGATGCGTGTGAAGTAAGTAGTAACTTTGAACTAGTGTATCATTATTTTTCCAAACCACTAAAATATAAAATATTTAATCGTTACGTGGCTAGAAAAATATGGCATTCCCATATATTTTTATCCGACTGCGGCGTAGCCTTAGGAGGATCATATGTTTGACTTGTATATATATATGTATGTCCGATCTTATGTTCCTTTGTAGTCACTTAAAAGACTTAACCGATTTTGATGACTTATACGTCGTCAAATTAGTCTTCATAGCGTGAAGCAAGTGTGTATCTCTAAACAATTTTCTTCTTCCAAACCTTTCGAGTGGAGTATTAAAATGGAGGTTTTTAAGAGGCGATCACAAAAATATATCCAACTTATAAGTTGAATAGTAATTATATTGTTAAAGTGAACTAAAAATATTGAAATAAGTTGATGAAGGAACTAGTACTTTGCAGTCTGAGACATACTCGTACATATATACACTTAGCAAAACTCGCTGCAAGTATGGTTATGTTGTTTCTTTCGCAGTCGGTTTTTTTTTTATTTTGAAATTTTGAAGTTATACTTCTTTTGGTACGTTTAAAAAGATTATGAGAATAAAATTTTTGCGATGCGCGCGCACACCGACAGCCAAATAGCGACATGATGAAGTTAGCTGCATTCCTTTTACAAAGAGTTGTGACATACGGGATGAAATCTTTAGCTATTTTGTTCTGTTACGCCAAAGAATTACATACACATGTTTTTTTTTATTATTAGTTTCGTATAAGCAATCATTTTGATAATAATCAACTTGTCTATAGATGTTTTCTGTTTTTACGACTTAAAAAAACTTTTTTTAGGGCGACAGTGGTGGTCCTGTGGTGTATAATGACTTACTAGTCGGTATAGTGTCATTTGGATACGGCTGTGGCTCGGAAATCCCTGGAGTCTTCACTCGGGTCTCAGTTTCTCGGCCCTTCATTGATACAACTATGAATGATTTAATTAAATCTAACAAGAAAAAGAATCGTTCGATAAAAGAAAATAATAATTGACTTTGTCCTATTACAAGAGGTAAAAAAAAGAGTTAAAATGTGCAAAATAATTGAAAATGAAATACGGCAAAAGAAAAATAATTTATGTATATTAGTTAGTATTATTTTTTTGTATAAATAAAATATTAAATTCCGTTTTTGTTTTGTCTGATTTATATTATTAGTGCACAGTGTAGTAGTACGGTGTTCGAGATTCGACTTCAAAATTTTTTTTTATTGATAACACTAAAGCTCGTCAGTAGCTACTAAACAAAAAAAAAAGAAAATCGGCTGTCAAATAGAGGAGAACAATGTACTGAAATAGCGTTATATCGCCTATTTATATAAAGACTAGCGGCTCACCTTCGCTTCGCTCGGGTTCGCCTCTAGACAAACTATTACAAATTTATCCCACGGGAACCGTACATTTTTCCGGGAGAAAAAGTAGCCTATTTGTTATTCTGATATATGACCTATATTATTGTAAAGTCATTAAAATCCAATCAGTAGTTTTTGTGTACTAAGCTGTATAAGTTACTATAGTCTTTGAATTATCCCACGGGAACTCTTTAATTTTCCAGGATGCAAAATACTATCTAAAATGTTGACCGGGGATATAAGGTACCACCATGCAAAATTACATTTAAATCGGTCTAACAGTTTCGGAGACCACAGACAAGCAGACAGAGATACAAAATTTAGAAAAACCTGGATTTGTTCTATTTCTCTTCTTACATCCCCCTGACTCGGTTTTTAGCATTTTTTTTCTATGTACAGTCATTCGACCTCTAAAGTTTTTGTTTAGTTTTGTTACCATTATTATTATTTTAATGCAACACACATTATACACTTGTCTCATTTATTTTATATTGTATATAATATATCTATTTCCCTCCCACTACTTAACGGGGATTGGTTATCCGCCACGCTCGCGTGTGTTAATTGGCTAGAAGAAAGCATGGACACAATGGCCGCCGTTACAAAGTTACGATGTTGTGCAAAACTTTATGTGGACTTTAAAAATTAGAAAACCATGCATAATTTTAGTTGAGTCAGTGTTAGTGCGCACTATATAGATAAACGCAGCCAAAGGGGTGAGTTTAGATATAATTCAATATATATTTATTATTTTCTGGTATTTTTCATCTTAACACGTGCCGCCAAGGTAATCTAAGTATCGCGTATAGCTTTTAAATACCAGCGACCTAAAATTCCTACAACCCAGGGTGTAGATCCAATCCGAGGTTATACAACTAAAGAAGGTTTACCCCACATACTTTTTTGTTCCTTCGAGTCGGACGTCCATTCGAAGTTTTAAATATATACCTACTTAGTTTGCTTTGGCAGCCTTACAAAGAATACTCCTTTGTGGGATTGGTTTATCGAATTAAAGTGCATAATTTACACTACACGTAATATTCACCAATATATTTATATTACATATATTGTGTTTAAGTTTATAAAAGTCCCGCTATAAAGTTATAAGTCTATGTAGTCTATACCAACATTATTGCATCATACTATTACACGCGCACGTTGTTACATGTCTTGAGGTTCAGATGGTAACAAAAGTAAGCATTCTTGTAATAAGTTGTAGTTTTATATATTTACCTATAAATTGGGTTAAAGGTATTGTTCAATAATCGGATAATATTGACTACTTTTAACGATTATAGTGTTTGGGTATAATTTTGTTGTGTTGAGACAGACATACATAGGCAGTTTATAAAGTTATTATTATTATTTACATTTTTTAAAACGTAGTTTTTAAAGATGGGCGGTAAAAGGTTAATGTCTAAATTGCGTTATGATATAACCATTACAAATATAGAAGCCATACATTCTCTTTCCCATACGGCGTTGGATTCTAATGAGAATGCCTTACTATTTAAAACCAGATGTTTGGATTTAGAATCGGTATTTCAAGAATTTCAAGAATTGCATATACAGTTGGCATCAGATTCAGGCTTAGATTTAAGTCCGGAAGAACACATGGAAAAATTTAAATATATTAATGATATTTACTATATTTCTAAAGCTAAGTATGCTGAGTTGTTCCAAACTAGTGATCTACCTAAAGCAAATATATCTTCAACCCAAGCTCATAAAGCTAGGTCAAATATTATGTTGCCAAGTGTGCAATTACCTGTGTTTACTGGTAAAATTGAGGAATATGTCCATTTCATTGACCTTTTTGAATCTATGATTGGTAGTGATGATAATATATCTGAGTCTCAAAAAATGTATTATTTATATGGATCTTTGAAAGGGGAGGCAAGGTCATTAGTTCAACATTTGTCCATAACAGGTGAAAATTATTCAGTATTGCTTGACATATTAAAAAATAGGTATGGAAATAAGAGATTCCAAGCTGATAAATTACTTCATACTTTATTGTCAATAAATCATATTGGTAAAAATTTAAATTCACTTAAATCTTTTTTAAATATTTTATTAGAGACTTCTAAAGGATTAGAAAAATTAAAATTTCCTATTGGAGAATGGTCATATTTATTGTTGTATATTAATTTAAATAAAATTGATTTATCCTTAAAAAGACAATTTGAAGACAAGTATGGAGGGACTTCGGAGCTACCTACTTTTGATAACTTTATTTCATTTTTAACAAGAGAAGTACAAATTTTGGAGACTACAGAGGGTCATAGAGGTACTTCACATAAAGTACATGTTTCTTATTCTCATAGTATTTCTCAGAAGCAGGTAATAAAATGTTTATGTTGTAATGGTTCTCATTATCTTAATAAGTGTGAGAAATTTATTAAAATGAATCCAATGACCCGGAAAAGGTTTATTATTGGAAATAAATTATGTTTCCGTTGCTTAAATAACCATAGTATTCATGATTGCAGGGTTAAATTGACATGTACTAAATGTAATTCTAATAGACATCATTCGTTAATTCATTTGGAAACCCAGGTTGAAAATGGGGCAGTAGTGGACGGTCCTACTGTAGGTATTGTGTCTCAGGCAAAGACGGGCTTGCCGGAGACAAATTTATTATCTCCTGATAAAGAGTTAAACTCTGTGTCTAATGTTTTACATGCTGCTGCGGATAATACTAGATGCGTTGTTTTGTTGTCCACGGCAGTTATTCGTGTGGCAGATAAATATGGTAATTTTCAAGAGGCCAGGGCTTTAATAGATGGCGGTAGTCAATCCACTTTTATTACTGAGAAATGTGCATCTCGGTTAGGGTTGTGTGTTCGTGGGTCTGGTTGTATTGAGATCAAGGGTATTGGAGGTAATGAATTGTCTGGATGTAGAGGTCAGGTGACTTTGAGAATGGTGCCACAGCATACACCTGAACCATTGATTTCCACTACAGGATTAGTTTTAAATAAAGTTTCAGATAAGCTTCCTGCTTATTCGTTACCAAGTTCATTAATTAACTGTTATAAAAGACTGCAATTGGCAGATAAACAATTTTATAGAAGTGGTAAGATTGATATTCTTATAGGTGCAGATGTCTTAGGGGATATTCTGTTAGGTGGTGACATTATCCGTACCAAAGGATTACCATATGCTATGAATACTGTTTTTGGATATATTTTACAGGGTCCTTACAATTATAATTTAGAAAATACTTTGAATAAAACACAGTCTTTTCTTGTTAATACTAATTCTATTTTGAAAAAATTTTGGGAAATTGAAGAGGTTCCTTCGCAGATTGTAAATCCTAAGGATGAAGAATGTGAGGCTATTTTTAAAAAATCTTATAAACGCGAACAGTCAGGACGCTACCAAGTGCGTTTGCCATTTCTCTCTGAAGGGCCGGTGTTAGGTGATTCCCGGACACAAGCTTTGAAGAGATTCTTTTCTATGGAAAAACGTCTACAATCTGATGCAAGATTAAAAGAAAAATACGTAGAGTTCATGAGGGAATACGAAGATATGGGGCACATGGCACCTTATGTTGGAGATCCTCAAGAACCGTATTATGTGATTCCGCATCATGGCATATTTAAATCAGGTTCCGAGAAAATTAGGGTCGTGTTTGATGCTAGTTGTATTACTTCATCGGGTTATTCGCTTAACGATTGTCTGCACGCTGGACCAAAGTTGCAGCAGGATGTTATGCAGGTGATTTCCCGGTTTAGGTTACCTAAGATTGCTTTCTCTACGGATATTCGGATGATGTATAGAATGATAAACATTCAGGAGGAGGATAGAAAGTTTCAATTAATTTTTTGGCGCGAATCAGCGGAATTGCCAGTACAACTTTACGAACTTCGAACTGTTACATATGGAATGAAATGTAGTCCGTATTTGGCTATACGCACGTTGCACCAACTGGCTGATGATGTAACAGTCAACAGTGGATCTCCCCTGGATACCTGTCAGTATGAAAATGCTGCTAATGTTCTCCGGAATTCGGTTTACATGGATGATATTTTAAGTGGTGCTTCCAGCTTATCAGATGCACGACAATTGAAACAAGAATTGATAGATATACTTGCGTCAGGCGGGTTTGAATTACGCAAATGGGTGTCCAATGATAAACGGTTACTTGAAGATATACCGGCTGAATATCATGAAAAACCTCACGTATTTGAGACGGATGGACCGGGTTACTTTAAAATCCTGGGAATACAATGGAATCCTGTAACGGATAACTTCACCTATAATACTCATTTGAGTCCTGATAAGGTTTGGACTAAAAGATCTATACTGTCTACTCTTGCCCGGATGTTTGATCCTATGGGCTGGATCACTCCGGTTATTTTACAAGGAAAAATTTTGCTTCAACAGCTTTGGATGTTAAGGCTGGCGTGGGATGAATGTCCACCGCCAGAAATTTTGAATCAGTGGGAAACTATTTTCAAAAATTTAACATTTTTGGAATCTATTAGAATAGATCGTTTTATCCTAGCAGATGAAATAGTTAATTGTTCGCTTCATGGGTTTGCTGATGCTTCAGAGAAAGCGTATGGAGTTTCAGTCTACTTACGGGTGGTAGATAAGTGTGGTCAAGTTAAGATAAGTCTAGTGATGGCCAAATCTAAGGTGGCACCTATTAAATCTAAATTGACTATTCCCAAATTGGAATTATCCGGTGCGGCTTTGCTGGTTAAACTAGTTGCATACGTGATAGAAGCTATACAAGATAAAATTTCTGTCGACGACATATTCTGTTGGTCTGACAGTACTATTGTGCTTTCATGGTTGAAATATCCACCTCATATGTTGCAGACATTTGAAGGAAATCGTGTTTTGCAGATTAACAATAGTAATTTAAAATTAAATTGGCGATATGTTCCTTCAGAGCTAAATCCAGCGGATGTTGCAAGCCGTGGTTGTACAGGGAAAGAGCTCCTGTCGCATAACCTTTGGTGGGGGCCAAATTGGTTGAAATCAAGCCTGGATTCTTGGCCATGTAATATGGTTAAAATGGCAGAACCATTGCCAGGGTTACGAAAGCAATCTTCTAAAGTTGTTTCGTCGATTGCTGTGGTGGATACGTCATTTATAGAGAAATATAGTTCGTTATCAACTTTAATTTCCGTAGTTGCTTATTGTTTACGGTTTTGTCATAACACTCTTAACCTTAAACATAAAATTTTCGGTCCTTTATCAGTGAAAGAGCGTAATCACGCTTTGGAAAGACTGGTGCAAATTGTTCAAGCTCAAGCCTTTTCGAAAGATATTGATTTATTAAAGAAAAATAAAGTTTGTTCAGTTTCATTAAGAAGGTTGAAGCCATTTTTTGATGAGGTTGGCTTGCTTCGAGTCGGCGGTCGTCTCGAGAGATCTAATTTAACCTTTAACTCTAAGCATCCATTGTTATTGCCTAAATCGCATGCTCTTACCTCATTAATCGTGATTTATTATCACAAATTACATTGTCATGCTGGGACAACTGCCCTTCAGGCTATATTGCAAACTAAATTTTGGATTATTTCTGCACGTCAGGTTATTCGAAGTCATTTGTTTAAATGCATTTCATGTTTTAGGACTAAGGCCAAGCCAGTTGAGCCTGTTATGTCAGACTTGCCAGCGGATAGGGTGAATGCTACTGGCGTTTTCCATACGGTGCAAACTGATTTTTCCGGACCTTTTCTCATAAAAGCCTCTCGGCTCCGACAGGCAAAATCTTTTAAAGTTTATTTGTGTGTTTTTATTTGCTCTGCTACTAAAGCAGTTCATTTAGAAGTCGTAGGTGATCTATCGACGG
Source organism: Fabriciana adippe (assembly GCA_905404265.1). NCBI lineage: Eukaryota > Metazoa > Arthropoda > Insecta > Lepidoptera > Nymphalidae > Fabriciana > Fabriciana adippe. The sequence continues at coordinate 4,105,042 of FR990005.1, read as the reverse complement.
AAGCGTTTTTAGCGGCGCTCTCCAGATTTACTTCTAGACGTGGTTTGCCCAGTGTAGTTCGATCGGACTGTGGAACCAATTATATTGGTAGTAGTAGACAGTTAAACGAAATTCAGAAATATTTACGTGATCGGAACGTCCAAGAAGCGCTAGCAGATAAGGCCGGGGCTCAGGGTATTACTTGGAAATTTAATCCACCTGCAGCTTCTCATTTTGGAGGATTATTCGAAGCGGTTGTAAAATCGGCTAAGACTTTGTTAAAGCGTGTTATTGGAGAACAGGTTCTCACTTATGAGGAGCTCTCCACAGTTTTTACCCGCATAGAAGCAGTGTTGAACTCGAGACCTTTGTCTCCTTTATCTCACGACCCAGAAGAATTTGAGGTGTTAACCCCTGCCCATTTTTTAATAGGTCGACCTTTGTTTTCCGTACCAGAGTATAAATGGGACCAGATTCCTAATTCTCGACTGGGACGATACCAATTAGTACATGCAATTTCTCAACGGTTTTGGATCAAGTGGAGTGAACAATATCTTCACACACTTCAGATGCGTCACAAATGGACCTTAGTTACTGATCCTCCTAAAGTAGGGGATCTGGTGTTAATAAAAGAGGACAATCTGCCTCCATTAAGATGGAAGATGGCTAGAATTTTAGAATTATTGCCTGGGAAAGATAATGTAATTCGAGTAGTTAAATTAAGAACTGCTTCAGGTATTCTGACTCGACCAGTTGTTAAGATTTGTAGATTGCCTCTTGATTAAATGAATAAATAGAATAGCTTATTCATAGTAACTAAATTAAGTTAATATAATTGGTTTATTATTATTATTTTTTATTATTTTTTTTTATTTTTTTTTATTCTCTGATCATACTGTTTGGTTTTGATAAAGGCTAATCCAGCCTTTCTCGGGGGGAGGATGTTTAGTTTTGTTACCATTATTATTATTTTAATGCAACACACATTATACACTTGTCTCATTTATTTTATATTGTATATAATATATCTATTTCCCTCCCACTACTTAACGGGGATTGGTTATCCGCCACGCTCGCGTGTGTTAATTGGCTAGAAGAAAGCATGGACACAATGGCCGCCGTTACAAAGTTACGATGTTGTGCAAAACTTTATGTGGACTTTAAAAATTAGAAAACCATGCATAATTTTAGTTGAGTCAGTGTTAGTGCGCACTATATAGATAAACGCAGCCAAAGGGGTGAGTTTAGATATAATTCAATATATATTTATTATTTTCTGGTATTTTTCATCTTAACACGTGCCGCCAAGGTAATCTAAGTATCGCGTATAGCTTTTAAATACCAGCGACCTAAAATTCCTACAACCCAGGGTGTAGATCCAATCCGAGGTTATACAACTAAAGAAGGTTTACCCCACAGTTTTATTATATGTATAGATAAGCAAAAAACTGTGCATTTATATTACAGTAATAGTTTTTAATAATCAAATCAATATGCTTTTTAGTTCATTTAATTCGTTTTACCAATTACATTATAATCGATCAAAAGCATGATCTTAGTTATTTAAAACTATAATTTTAACCTGCTACTATACTCGTAGTAGCTGTACACAGTGCTGTGTGTGTTTTAAGTCCTAAAACATACTTAAAAGGAAAGGAGGAATTGAAAACACAAATTTGTGGCAATATTTTTAATGTTGCATTTCAAAATGTATCTAACTTACTTAAATCAGTTCTACACTAGGGGATGTCATCCCAAGCTATCTACGGAGTTAACACTTATCATAACGGCTCATTTGAGCGAATTTAATTGGCTTTTGCCTTATATATGGAAATAAAAAAAAATGTGAGAACGGATAAATATTCTTATATTATCTGTGGAATTTATAATCTGTTCTCAATGTAGAAGCCATTACAATTTCCAAGTATTTAATACATGTTTAATGTCAATAAAAATAATAATTTACGAATAGACGAACTGTAGGTAATTTATTATATTTATTGTTATGAAAATATTAAAGCAAGCATCAAATTTGATTTCAATAAGCTTATATTAAGTCGTCAATACACATTGTATTATAGCACAAAAGTTTCATTCTTTTTAGTCATTTATAAAGTTATTCTAAAATAACATATATTGACTGCATTTTCATACAAATCGCGATATCAAGTCCAATTACATATCAAATTATTTAATTACTAAGTACATTGCCGCAGTAACATTGTACATTGACGACATAATGTCTTGATCCGTAAATGCATTAAAGAAGCGGGAAGACTATATTACTGTTTAATTGTGAAAATAAAATTTTATTTTGTCATTTTTATACATACATATATTAGAATGAAACACCACATATCTTGGCGTTTAGTACCTACAAATGTTTTGATTATAAACAAGTAGGTATACGATTTGCTTCATACTTTACTTAATTTTAAGTTTCCATTAGAAGTTCTGAGTGTTTAAATATAGATAATATTAACGCTTGAACTCACGTTAACTTCAATATTATCTGACTGACTGACTAAAATGTCAGTAACTTATTCATCAATTAGCTACCCTATTTAAAATCTCCAATAGGATCTCATCAAAAGCGACAAAAGTCACATAGAAACCAATAAATATTTATTGGTTTCTATGTGGTTTTTGTCGCGTTCTATTCTATTCTATTGGAGATTTTCAATAGGGTAGATTAACGCCATCTTGGGTCGAATTAAGTGTCATATTGTTGCTATTTGTACTAGCATAGACAAGAAACCAGCGCCATTTTTAACAATCATAAAGAAATGATAACACAAAATAAAAAATATATATCTAAAGTATCTAAAACATACAAATAACTCAAAAAACTGCAATTATCACTTATTATATACTATTCTATACATATATTATAAATGATACGTTTTTCATGAAAAGAATTTTTTACAAAATTTATTTAGTAGATTAAGTATTACGTTCACAATTGAAATGTACATTTTATTTAACGTAATCACTACAAAAATGATTCAATAAAGGAAAAATTATCATATTTTCATTAATTTAGTGAACCAACCGTTATATTTGATATTTTCATCGATAGCAGAGGGCTAGTGTTGTAACTATGCCGCTTTTAAACAAGACTAATACTTCTCCAAAGTTAAACGAGTTACTTATGCTACTCGTACAGCAAACCGTCGTTCATTAATACTGAATATTTCTTAGTCAACGTTTTTCAGAGCGATACATTAAAAGCCCTTGCAGACTGAAGACTTTCTGCCGCCTAATATTTTAGATGTGTTAGACTGTCCTATATTGGGTTTATGTAAACTCTTGATTGACAGATCACCCAATAGTCATCATGTACTCAAAAAAATTACTTTGCAAAATGGTTTTCTCAAGAACAGCACTATTAAAAATGTGTAGTCTGCGAGAGCTCTTATAATACAATGATAGAATACGTATCATATTTTGGCATGAAACTTTTTTGGATAATTGCTTTATAATGAATTCCTTAACCTATTTTCAATTTATGTTTCAAGTTTTAATTTCTAGATTCAACAATTGTTTTAATCTAATTAAGCGTAGATCTAGAATATTGGAATCTATGACCGATATACCCTGATGATATGCGTTCTACGCGTGATGGTGTTAGGCTTCTGTTGGCAATGAGATACTTAAGGAGATAATTTATAATAAATTTTAATTATTTGTATAAAACAAGTAATAATTGTTTTTTTTATAAAAAAATACAATGCTTAACTTAGATATTCTGTAAATTATTAGGGTAAATGAAATAGCTGCTATTTTTCATGATAATGGTAGTATTATTGATTTGCTTTGTTCTTATTTTCTATCAAGTTCTCTTCTATACATTTAGCTTATAAAGCATTTATAATAAAATAACCAAAACAGAACTTTTTAGAGGTACTTTAGGACTTCTAATTTATATTATAAGACTACGCCAAATAAAAAAAATTGTATTAGAAGTAAATAATGAAACAGAACTTTTAATAAGACATTACTTAAGAAAATTTAATAATTTTTATTTGCGACTTACATATAAGTCAATAGAACTAAGCTTTAAGCCAATACAATTCAATACAATTAAATTTCAAGACCATCAATTAATATTAATAATCGATATTCAATTATTTATTTGGATCGATATCCATATCGATATTTAATTACTTAACTCGGCACGTGAGTAACCCTATTTCATCTAAACTATGACTAGCCGCGGTTTTTCCCATAACCTAATCTAACCAACAAACACAATACAATTCAGGCATTCCCGCCACTTTGTGGAGAACTTCTAGAACATTCGAGATGTCACCGACAATATGAATTAATTAAAATTAACAATGTCTCATTATTACGCCTATTTTTTATCTATAACTTTATTCAAAATGGCGACAGTTTCTTTATTCTCGTCTAACGTTGTAATATAATTTTACTGACATTTAGAAACGAGTATCTAGAATGTAAAATTCGTAATTTTATTTGGAATTACACAGTTTCATTAGTTTTAATTCAAGTTCTAAGGAAACTACCGCCATCTTTGAATAGACTTACTTGAATTTTTATTGAATACTAGTATTATTTTAATGGAGTCCATTGGAGTATACAATGAAGTTATTTTTAATATTTATTTAGTTTTAAGAAGATCAGCACAATGATAGACAGATTCTAAAAACGACATATTTAATAAGAACTTTTTGATGTAGTTTTTTATAATAATTACTAGCATTTCCCGCGGCTCCGCCCGCGTTCCGATGATCAAAAACCAAATTCTTAGGTTTTACACATTAGTATACTCTTACATTATACATTACTTTCATTGCGCACCGCATGATTGGTAAATAATGGCAGTGATTGTCAATGCCACAAAGGTTCCTCCGTTAAATTGAATTTTTTGTTTTAGCAATAACATTTACGTATGTCTATACTTCTGTTTTGTTTGTTTTTTTAGTTTTGGGCGATAAACTCTCAAACTACGGAATTAATTTTAATCATTTTTTACTAATAGACAGCTATAGATTATTTTAATATATAGCTGATTATTTAAATTACATAATGATAACTTTTCTTAATTAGCGCTAGTTAGTAATATTTTCCAAAACGATTTTCAAAAGAAAGTGTAATAAGTAAATAATTCTAAGCGAATACATTTCTTTATTTCATATGGCTCGGCTAATATGATTAAAGTCGTAAGCATTTTATTGTGTCCTTTAAGCCTTTACCTTCCAAGAAAAGGTGTCAAGAAAAAGTGAAAAAGTTGAGGTATAACAGTTCCTAAAATACTTTTTCATAGTTTTTGAGATATGAAATATTTTTAGTTATCCGCTTTGGCAGTTTAACAGCCATAAACTTGTTTTCCATAAAATGTTATAAAATAATATAAATTGAACTTATTTTTACGGTGCAAAAAATGAATAGGTATTGTGGAAACGTAAATATTATTCGTATTTATTTTAGTGTTAACCATACAAAATACGTAAGTAAGAAAAACAACATAGCATTTTGCTATACGAAACCTAAAATGCGCGAGTTGGATTTACATTTGCCCAATTTTTACATTAAAAGATTAAAAAACATTAACATTATTTACTAAACAATAAAAATTTACAAATATTCTCATTTGAAAATTGTTTCGGCCAACAAAATACTACTAATATGTTACTAATTTATAAAGCCAAAAAGATTGTTTTATTAAAAATTTAAACATGGGCGTGGCCGCGGGTAATTTAGTAGTAATTATAGTAAAGTCATAGAAAGGTTATATCTGTACATTTTTTTTTGGACAAAACTACGTATTTTAAAAACATATGGCGACATCTATTGTCAAATAGCTAAATAACACATAAATAATTTTTTATTAAAATAACTATTTTAATGAATAAAATAGCGCTGTTAATATTTCTTTTAAGATAAGTTTTTTTTAATAGTTTTAACATAATATATAAGTAAGCATACCTTGCTAAAGTATTAATAGCATCATCGTGCTTTTACTTTAACCAGTTTTTGTATTTTTTCTCAGAAATGAGATATTTTCCTGCGGTAAAAAGAACCCGGATAACCTGCTATTACCATACCAAATTTCATAAAAATCCCTCTAGTGGTTTTTCTGTGATGCGGTCACATTCAGACAGACAGAAAAAATTCTAAAAACTATAGATTCGGGCTCCATATCGCTAATAATGAATATTTCAATAAGATTTTCCGAAAAAACATTAAATTTAGGGGTTCGGCTTCGTTACAATTTTATTGTATGTATAGTTACTAATTTATGAAGCGAAAAAGTTTGCTTTACTGATAATTTAAACACGGGCGGAGC